>JASDDO010000010.1:201294347-202606996 GCA_030015575.1 Agapanthus africanus | reverse complement strand
CGGCTTGTGGCTGTTTGATATGATCATCACCTGCTGCCGGCGTATTGACGAGTCTTTAGAGTCCTACACAGAGGTTTCCTGGCTCAAGCGAAACGAAATAGGAGCGCATATGAGATATGTGCGGGACCGAGAATAATGCGTGTATGTGATACCGTATTCCATTCTCGCGATGAATGTATCGAATGGTTGTATGCGATATAACCTAGTTATCGATTCAAGCGTTGATTCGATAAGTCGATACATTGGATACTAGTCGGTTATGTTCGACATGACCGGATCATTCAATCAAGTGTTGATTTAATGATTTAATGTATAATTATATATTTGATATATTACTTTACATTAACTAGTATTGGTTCACTTTAAATGGATTTTCTCACTTGAATTGTGCAAGTTGTATATGTGATATACTTTTGTGCACTTGATTGTATAATGTTTGATGATACATGTTTACTTGGTTAAGTGTAAAGAATTAAACCTTGGTTAAGTTAATGATTAGGGTTTTCTTTTTCTTGCTAATTTATTTATTTATTTCTTTTTGGAAAAGATTAGAAATGAAATGGTTGCAAGTTTTGTTTCTTTCTTTGAAGCTTCATGAAGCCTTGACTTTGTGACCATTTTGTCTCATGCTTAACCCTAACCACTTCACTTAACCTTAGTTTAGTCTCTACACTTGACCATGGTTATTATTATGATAAGTATTCTTTTTCTTTTCCTTTTAATTAACTTATCATAATTCTTTCTTCATCTTCTTCTTCTTCTTCACAAGAAGAAAAAGCTTGACCATCAATGATGATTGATGAATAAGAGTGAGAAATCCAATTCTAAAGTCTACCCACTTCCTATTTCTTCATCCTCTACCTCTTGCCAAGTAGTAGAGTGTGTTTCCTTCACAAGTTTTCTTGACTTGGTGAAGTTGGAGCTTGATCTAGAGATGCCTCGACGTAGATCATCTTCGGCACGAAGCCGACGACCTTGCCCACCCATTTCTCCGATGAAGCCGACGCTAGAGCCCGGGATTTCATTTGGACAGCGAGAAGACTTCATTGCAGAGCTGTGGAGGTGGAGAAACGGATCTACAAAGGTTGTATTTCCGTTCTTTTAGTTTAGTTGTAAACTAGTTTCTTTTTCGCCTAAACTTCTAGCCAACGGTCCGCATTAGGGTTTCTCGGCACCTTTAATTTTTGAAATTGGCATGGTTGATGCCTTGTGAGACCTCTTGAGAGTGCCTAGGAACCCTACAGTGGTATCAGAGCCTAGCTAGTGCCTTAGGCGATGCACAGACGGAGTTTGAAGTCCGATCGAACCGAAACCCTAATTGGAATTTGCTCTCTGGACATTTTTGAAATTCGGGGATTTTTCAGAATTAAAAATATGCAGAAAATTCAGCAGGAAATTCTAAGAATTACGATGCAAAAATTACCTAATGATCTTTCTAAAGTGGGGCAGAACCGCGGCATTAGCGTGCTAATGCGGCTGTTCCGCGACCCTTTTGTCTTATCTCCCATTGAATTTTGCACAGTAATTCCTATTTTGCAGTGCTGGTTTTCCTGGGATATTTAGTTTTTCTGAACTCAAGAGTTGAGTTTTTTGGGTTGTATTGGGAGTTCGTACTTTCGATCGGATTGTCAAACTTTGTCTATGTGTCTTTCCGGATAATTTTTTGAATATGTTAAAAAGTTCGACCGGATATAAATACCCAATTTTTCCCCTGTCGGGAAATTTCAAAGTGTTGGATATTTCTGTAGTTTAATCACGTTCTAAGTAGTGCAAGTAACACGATGGTACCTCTAGGAGACAACAAACCTTAACTCGATTATGTGACCGTCTTGAACTACCCTTTGAACCTTAGGGTTTGGGGCAGTACGGCGTGCCACATGTGAGGCGTTGGCTTGACCCTTCTACGGCTGGACCGTTGGTACTGAGGCATGAACTGAATGTTTTTAAACTTATTTCATGTGTTGATCTGTTTCGGGAAAACTTGGGTGTTTGAATGTTCGATCGGAAAGTTTAACATTTTCTATTTGTCCGGAATGTGATACAATAATTGGAATTCACAAGCAGTTATGAGATAACTGAATGAATGTTATAAACATAGCAGTTTAGTCTCACTTGATCGGTTGCCACGGAATTTTGATGTGATCAAAAGTCCGTCGTAATCACGTAGCGTACGCGGATACTCGCCGGGTAAACTTAATAGACAGCCTCGCCCCATAGCCCCGACCAAGTGACTGTAGGAAAACCCCGTCGCCGAAAGCATCCGTTCGGGTGCTCGCGGTAGCGGTGTTCCGCCTTGGTGCACTTTGTCGACGGCGTCGGGGGTGCGGCCGCCTACTGAAGTTTGCGACGAGCATTCGATCATAATGTCGGGAATCTTGTTGAATTTCCCGACTTGGTATTGGAAAGTGTTTTCGATTATGAGACTAAAATGCGGGGTTTATAATAGGTAGGCATGCGATGTCTAAGGAATTCATTTGGCTAGGCATGCGATGTCTAAAGAGGTTGCGGATTCCAACTGTTGTAGTTTTACACTTTCTTTTCTGTGACCGTAAGTGTAATATGTGATATCGCCGGTTTCGTTACTATAAGCCAACGACAATTGGGATACGCATGTTTACTTACGTTGATGACATGTGATGTTATGTGTTGCTGGATACGTTATATTGGATCGTCGTGTTTGAATAGCCGGGGGTTTTTATGTGAGATGAGTGTTTTTCATTTTCATTCATGTAAAAACATGTATGTAATATTCTTTTATTGGGGCACTTCCAGGTTGCGGAAGATGTCACCGTTTGTATATTATTTATTTTTCCGCACTAGGATAGACCCAAGGTGGGGAGCACAAGTAACCGGGTTCTAGGGTCCAGTGGGAGACCATCTCGAGGAGTCGAGTCCGGGTCTCCTAACCCTAGAATTGGTAGGGTTGCTTGCCCCTCTCGTAGGGGTCTAGGGGTGTGGGCTTGCCTATTCATCACGACCGTGGAATCCGTGTTTTATACTGGCTCGTATTGAAAACACGGACGTCCTAGTATATCCAATATTTCATATGATTCTTCTGTTGCGATATCTGTGATGTGATCATGTGATGTTCTGTGATAGATAAGTATATAGTATATATGATATATTATATAGGCGTTACTTATGTTTTACACCCGCGCTAGCCCTGCCCCGCTCTGCCGTTAGTTACCTAACCTAACGGTGCACGAGGGGACATCGAGGCGAATGCGGATGGCATAAGTGTACGTCGTATTTATCTGTGATGTTTAGGTACTTAAATGATGGGACTTCATTAATATGATTAATGAAAGTAAAAGAAACCTAAGATGTTGTGGAATCGAATTTCAAAATAAAACAGGTAGCTACAGTTCTTGCTTTGCGCAGCGGTGTATATGATATATCCTGCACCTTATTCGATAAGGAAAGGACCGAGATCCATTCACCGGGAGTGACTCCTTTAGCAATAACTGGCAGATGCTACACACTCGGTTTGTCTTTTGATTGCCTTTAAGAGTTTTTGCTTTGCACAGTGATATATATGATATATCCCGCATCTCATTCGACGAGGAAAGGACCGACGATCCCTTCACCGGGAGTGACTCCTTTAGCAAAACTAGAAAAGCATAAAAAACACTCCATTTTAAAATTCATTCGATCCTACAACGATATCAAGTTCATTACGCAATAGGTTTTCAGAAAAACCTGTCGTAGCCCTCCGTTATTTCAGATAAGTCCTGTTTAGTATTCGTGCTGCGTTTGTTGGCCTCCGTCAAGGCGCAGTGTGCGGTAGCTAACCAGTATTTATCTGCTTAAGCATACGATGCGATTGGATTAGGGTAGTCGTGCGACCTTGTTGGCCTCCGTCAAGGGTCGTGCGGGTGGGTTTGATTCAATTAAGAAATGACGGGTTGAACTTGACTAGTAGCCTGTGGTTTGTTGGCCTCCGTCAAGGTCATAGGGTGCTAGGGGCAAAATATTATCGGGAATTTCAAGTGTTGAAATTTGCAATGAGATTGCATACCTTCTATGAGATAGTTGGATCCCGATACCCGCTGCGAGTAATTGTTACTCCTGGGAGAGTTTTACACATTACAATTAGCCGATCAAGTAGGTGTCTAGAAAGTTGTTAACGGGGTTACGCCTCTGGGAAAATGAGGTTTATATTAATTAGGTTCGTGCGAAAGCACGGGGGACCTCCCTCAAAGTACCGACACTGGCCTGGCTGAAAGATTGGCGAACTTGTAGTGTGTAATTAATCCCGGCTAGTCTTTCCTTTTAGGGTTTGAAGGAAGATTTGATAAAAAGCAGTGGGAGCCATCCTGATTAGATAAAATAATAACCAATCTATTTTTGCAAGAGTGCACGCTGAGTGTTTTCTTCTCTCTCTCTCCATTTAGCGACCATATCACGCCTTAATCAAGATAATAAAACGGAATATTGACCAAACCCGCATGTTATACTGAGCTGGGGAACGTTGGTCCCGCTCCAACTTATAATAGTTATAAGACAGAGCAGGAAATAAGGGAATACAAGGATTCCCATGCCGCTCAAACGAAGAGGTGCATGTTGATGCATCATCTTCGGGTGTGTTCATTATACAGAACTGTTTCTCAGTTCCTCCGCATCCTTGGTATATAATACCAGATCAGGATCCTAGATATGTAATCTGTTACATAGGGCTACAAAAGGGTAGAAAAACTGAGAACGGGTGATAAGTTTCATGAGACAGAAAACGAGGCAAGTGTTGCAGCCAAGTCTGTCGGTCACTGTCACCCTGTATTACCAATACATTGATTCTGAACGAATGTTATTAGATACCGAACCTAATATACAGAATCATATCAGTCTCTTTATTAGTAAAGAAATGATAAAATTTTGTATCGTTGGATAATGTTTTGAACATTTCCTATATCAAAAGTTGATCGGTTCATGCACGTTATCTAAAAGCATTAATGTTCTAAATCAAACTACAGTTCTTAATATACGGAATACACACAAGAGGAAGAGTTCAGAAATGAACGAATTCTTCTTGAGGTATTATAGACTAGGTCATATCAATGCGACCCGACTAGCTGAAGTTACATAAAGATGCATATTTAAATCAGTTTGAATTTACATCTTGTGAAACTTGCCAGTCATGTCACAAAGATATAATGACACCAGCTCTGTTTATTGGAAACAGAGAAAGAGTTAGTAAACTCTTGGGATGATACATGTTGATGTATGTAGGTCCCCTGTCTACACATGCCAAGACCGGTTCTTTGTACTTCATTACATTCTCTGATAATCTCTCAAGATTCAGACATATGTTCCTGTTGAAACACAAGTCCGAACCTTTTGAGATATTCACAGAATATAAGCGAGAAGTAGAGAACCAAAATACGGGTAAAAGTATTATGTCCTTTGATGAGATCAAGGAGGAGAATACTTATGCATAGAATTTCTGGACTATTCTAAAGGAGAATGAGATTCTCTCTCAGAATTACTCCTCCGTATACACCAAAGCACGTTGGTATATCGGGGTGGAGCAGTCACACCCTATAGATATGGTGTGCTCTATGATGAGTACTACTGAATTACCTGTTTCCTTTTGGGAGTTATGCACTTGAGAAGTTGCATACCTATTAAATTAGGTTCCAATCAAATCAGTTGCCTACCATTCCATATAAGATATGGTATGGGAAGAACCCATCTCTTAAGATAGTTAAGATTTGGGGTTGTCCGGCCTATGTCTAAAAAAGCAAAATCCGGACAAACTCGAGGCAAGGTCAGTTATGTAGAACTGGAAGTGTTTCAGCTATACAAACTACAGCAGATGATTTGGTAGAACCAAAGGATTCAATAGTTACCAACGAACCTCAGCCTCTCCGCCGATCTAGTAGGGTTCCTCACCCACCTGAGAGATACTTCGGTTTCTCTATGACAGTGGGAGAGAGGATTGCATCATGAGATGATGACCCAACTAATTTCGAGCTGGCCATCAGGAGTGGGACTCTGTAAGAATGGCTGGATGCTTAGCGATCTGAGATGGAATCCTTGTACACCAACAAAGTATGGACTTTGGCTGCTATATCTGAAGGGTTAAATCCCCATCAGGAGCAAGTATATCTTGGGAAGATTACTTGGTGTACATGGAAAGGTTAAGACTTTCAAAGCTAGACTTGGTAAAGGTTTGCATCATTGACCAGGTATGGATCGTGATGAAACTTTATCTAAAGATCTATGCTTAAGTCCATCCAGATCCTACTTGCCACGGCTACATACCATGACTACGATATCTGGTGGTTGGGTGTCATGACTGCTTTTCTAAATGATGTTTTGGAAGAGAGAGTCTATAAGTACACAGCCAGAGGGCTTCGTAGACAGTGGGAGCAGCGGAAACGTGTGCAAGATGATTTATAAGATAAAACAGGCATCGCGGAGTTGGAACATCTGTTTAGATGTCTTAGTCAAAGAGTTTGACATCATCAAAATGGTAGATGAACCTTGTATATACAAAAAGGTAGTAGGGAGTATGGAAGTGATCCTCGTAGAGTACGTGGATAACATACTCTTGATAGGGAAGGAGTTTCCTATGCTATGCTCGGTCAATCTCCGCTTATCACAAAGATTCTCCATATATGATCAAAGTGATACCTCTTAAATTCTGAGTTCTCATCTATGAGATAGATGTAATTGGATGTTAGGATACTCACTAGATGTAGTGAGATGATATCAATCGATCCAGGGGAGAATCACTGGAAGGGTTCCAGGGTGATAAAGACGACTGAATGTCAGTCGCAGGCATTGTCTTTACCCTCAGTGGAGGGACGGTATGTTGGAAGAGTTGCAAGCTAGATACCGTGGCATACTAGACGATAAAGGCTGGATACATCGCTACTTAAGATGCTACCAAAGAGGCAGTCTGGGTGTATATTGGTTCATGAGATGAACTTTGTTCCTCCCATTGTGTGACAATGGAGTTGTGGCTTTTGCCAAGGAACGTTCATCCCATCAGTGATCCAGACATATTCTAAGGCAGTATCACCTGATCATGGAGATGACTGATCTCCAAAGTGATCGAGGTTAGGAGAGCAGACTCAGAGGATAACGCGGCGGATCCACTCACGAAGGCATATTCCCAGAGAGAGACTTTTATGGGATGGTTGAGTATGAGATACTCCAACCACTGCTACAGATGGCCCTAGTGCAAGTGGGAGATTGTTAGTTATATGTATGCCCTAGAGGCCATTACTATACATAGGATGTATATTGTAGTGGATGCTGGGACATATATAGGGAGGACTTTCTTGCTCGACATGATAGTATGCTATCTGGTTGCTCTTTACCTTAACGTGTATACTGATTATCTCTTTGTTACATGTTGGTAAAGCCCTTAGGATGTGTACTTGACTACTTGGACTATGATGCGGATCATACTAGTGGGGACATGGTAGTCCATAAGTGTCACGACCCAAGTTTGGATGTGACAGGCACTCAGATTGTATCATATCTAAAGATATGCACAAGTCCAAGTAAGCCAAAACCAAGATCAAAATACCTTATTTCGGAATTATTTAAGAAAAATTTAGTTTTTAAGTAAAAATCTCAAGTTATGAAGTTAATTTATTTAAACAATAATAAAGATTAAGTTTGGTTGTATTCCTAGTTGGAATCAACAATATCAACAATGAACATGAATATAAGCATATGAAATATCACTGAATCTCATAAAGAAAGAGCTATGAAATTGATCAACCGATCTCAACTGTATATATACATACCATCTCTCATTTCTAAGTCAAAAATACATGTCTGATGGAGTCTTTCTAGATACAAAAGTACAAAACTCAAAAGGGAGGTTACTACACATGTAACCTACCGATCAAAAGATGAAATACGACTGCAAAAATGATCCTGCCTCGCAGCTACCCGTCCACTCTATCCCTGCAAGGAACTGTGGCACAACGGGGATGAGTTGCCAACTCAGTGAATACGACTAACATATAACGGCGAATAAAGTAAATATGACAATCATGCTACTGAATATGAATCAATATGATATATGAGTATATGTGAAATCCAACAATAAATCTCATTATACTTCTGAAATCACAACTCAAGTAAATCATTTCTCGGTGTCCATCAATGACACAAAAACTTTCATTTCTTATAGGCATCATTCCCCGAATGATCCTATACTCAATATCGGTCGTTATCCTCTAGATACACGCTGTATTTCTATAACCAACTCCGGTATCGAGTAACCTCGCTAGGCTCCCCCGTCTCAATACGGCTATCCTGCCCCTCGGTCTCGACCGGGTCCACCCTGTATCCAACTGTATATCTCCCCCACTCAGTATGGATAACGTAAATCCGCGACCGTATATCTCCCCCACTCGGTCCGGAATAAAACCAAAAACAGAAATCATCTCAGGGTGGACATGTCACATCAATCATGAAAAACTGGATTTATGTAGTAGTACTCAAAAACTCAAAATCATAAATCCTCAATTCTGCATCTATCTCATATCCAACATAGAAATACGCATAAAGCAACAGGATGTAAATAATGAAATCTACCAATATACTTGACATGTGAAATACGATATAATTCATGTTAATAAGTATGATATTTAAGTGTATGTGACATGGCAATATCGACGAGGTGTGTGTAGCATATAAGATGTGCACGTGGCATGACTCGTCGATACTTGTGAAGTGTTCTAACAACTAAGCAACATACAAGTAATTTAATGAATGAAATTCTAATAATTAAACATGATGATATGAATATCACATTAAGTAAAACCATGGGCGAAACACGCCATCTTTACTAAATTCCCCGGTAGATGATTAGTCTACTCACCGGAAAGTCGAATCTACTCCGGAATCGCTAATCCTTTCCCTTTCCTCGCGGCTTCCGTATTTCTCGTATCCGTGTCTAAATATGCAAAGTTAACGCGTATAAGCAAAATAGCTATTCCGACATAACGGCAAAAGAAACACGTTATCCCTTTTTGCTAGTTATCTATTATTAGGTTATATCAAGTTGTTTAACACTTAGTCTTGCTGAATTTTAGTCTAAAACTGCACTGTTTCAGAAATTAACATGCGACGTAGTTTCGTCGTGTCGTATTTAGCGTTTTACGATTTCCTTTCCGACATATCATTCCAGATTTAGATTACAGTGAAACTAAGTTAAATCAACAGTGCCAAAATAGCCTAAATAGTATACTGCAGATACCCCAAAAACCCAAACCCACAACACTCCTCACATGGCCGGCGACGCCGGCCAAACCTCTTCTGTCGCCGGCCCAAAACCGGCCCCCTGCCTCCGTCTTCTTGTGGTGTGTTCTAGTTGTTACCTATATCATTTCTACTCTGTTGAATTTATTTAATTAACTTCCAGATTAAAGCAGATTCCCACAGACACTAAATTTGTTAAAATACGATATCATGTGATCTATCTAAACTAAAATTAACTAATCTACAGAACTTAATTACCTACTGAGTTTAAGAAGTTTACCCTCCTATTTGTTGTAGGAATAACCCCCAAGGATCTACAAGCTCCTCCTAGCTTGAAGATGAACCAACTCCAAGAACAAGCTCCATCTTCTTCTCTTTCCTCTTGTTCTTCTTGTTCTTTCTTTTCTCTCTTTATTTTTCTTTTCTTTTGATTTTCTTTTTCAGTTCATTTGAAGTTTTAATCTGTTGCTTAACTGAAATGGAGCTATTTAAGTGAAGGTATAAAGAGATAAGGGAAGGAGGAGGTGTCTTAAGCTAATGTGTGCATGTTTCATGCAAGAAGGAGGTGGAAGTGAGAGGTTAATTGAAGCATGACGTGTTTTTGGTGATTATCTCCCAATTTTTGTTTTATTTTTAATTTAGTTTCAGAACTGAATTAATACCATTTATTTCTCTTAAACCCTTAACAATCTTGTATTTGCATAACAACTCAAACTTTACAATTTGCCCCCTCACAACTTACTTATTATAAAACACATCTTTTGTTAAAAAGAGGCTAAATTTATCATTAAAACCCTTATAACTTATTTAATTTACATTCAAAATTTCTACTTTAAATTGTATTACATATATCTTATGAAGATTAACATATTTGTTTTTAATCATTTTGTGATTTATCAGTTTATTCTTAATTTAATTAAATTTATTTATTTCTAGATTTTTCCTAATTGTTACAATATTCCCCCCTTAAGAAAATTCGGTCCCCGAATTTAAAATAATTCCTAGACATACCTATGAAAAGATGTGGAAATTTCTTCTGCATTGCGTCCTCCGTCACCCAAGTAATCTTCTCGCGATCCTTTCCTTGCCAGAGAACCTTTACAGATGGCAGTGTCCTCGATCGTAGTTGCTTTGCCTGTCTGTCCAAAATAGCAACTGGCTGCACTGTGAAGGATAGATCTGGCTCAAGCTATAGAGTCTGATGCTGGATCGCATGAGATGGATCGTGAAGATATCTGCGAAGCATCGAAACATGGAACACCGGTTGTACGTCGGGAAAACCAGGTGGAAGTGCTAACCGATAAGCCACAGCGCCCACTCTCTCTAAAATCTCGTAAGGTCCAACATATCTGGGGCTGAGCTTCCCTTTCTTCCCGAAGCGCATCACACCCTTCATTGGAGATACTCGAAGGAACACATGATCTCCCACATCAAACTCGAGTTTGCGTCGTCTTCGATCCGCATATGACTTCTGTCTGCTTTGAGCCGCTTTCATTCTATCTCTTATCAAGTGAATCTTCTCTGTAGTTTCCTGTACTATCTGCGGTCCCAATATACAACTCTCACTAAGTTCTGTCCAGCAAACAGGTGATCTACATTTCCTTCCATACAAGGCTTCAAAGGGTGCCATCTGGATCGTCTCTTGAAAACTGTTGTTATATGAGAATTCTACCAAAGGTAGGTGACGATCCCAACTACCACCGAAATCTAAGCTACAAGCCCGAAGCATATCCTCTAGTATCTGAATTGTCCGCTCCGACTGACCGTCTGTTTGTGGGTGGAAAGATGTACTAAAACTCAGTCGTGTACCAAGAGCGTCCTGAAGTTTCTGCCATAGCCTGCTCGTGAACTGGGTACCTCGATCTGACACTATGCATGTCGGCACTCCATGTAGACGTACAATCTCATCGATATAAACCTGTGCATACTGAGCAAATCCATATGTCGTCTTCACTGGAAGAAAATGAGCTGTCTTCGTCAGCCTGTCTACAATCACCTAAATGGAATCATACCCTCTGCTAGTCCTGGGTAGACCCACCACAAAATCCATGGAAATCTGTTCCCATTTCCACTATGGAATGGGTAAAGGTTGCAGCTCCCCGGCTGGCCTCTGGTGTTCTGCTTTAACTTGCTGACAAGTCAAGCATCGAGAAACAAAATCCGTAACATCCTTCTTCATTCCTTCCCACCAATAATTATCCTTCAAATCACGATACATTTTGGTGGAACCAGGATGAATACTGTATACTGACCTGTGCGCATCCTCCAAAATCTCACGCCTCAATCCGTCAGAATCTGGCACACAGAGACGAGTCCTAAAACGTAATACTCCATGATCATCAATCACGAACTCCGTCTCCTTGCCCAGCCTAACATGATCCATAATCTCCATCAAGCGAGCATCTGTAGGCTGCGCATCTCGAATACGATCCAATAGCTGAGGTCTGGTGCGAACCTGTGCTAGCTGACCTCCTGCCAATGTGAACTCAAACTGTATACGACTATCACATAAGATCTGCCAGTCTGTAGAAGACTGTCTCTGCAAAAGACTCAAATGAGATAATTTACCTCCAGGCCTCCGACTCAAGGCATCTGCTACAACATTTGCTTTGCCTGGATGGTACAAAATCTCACAGTCGTAATCTTTTACCAATTCCATCCATCTACGCTGCCTGAGGTTCAGATCCTTCTGTTGGAAGATATACTTTAAACTTTTATGATCTGTGAAGATTTGACACGTTTCTCCATACAAGTAATGTCTCCAAATCTTCAATGCGAATACTACAGCAGCCATCTCTAGATCATGAGTAGGGTAATTTTGTTCATGCCTCTTCAACTGCCGAGAAGCATATGCTATAACCTTGCCGTGTTGCATCAACACACAGCCTAAGCCCACTCTAGAAGCATCGCAATACACTACGAAACCCCCTGACCCGGAAGGTAAAGATAATACAGGTGCAGTCGTCAAACGTGTCTTCAACTGTTGGAAACTCTGCTCACACGCATCTGTCCACTGAAAAGGAACTTCCTTCCTAGTCAATCCTGTCAAAGGTGCCGCTATCCTTGAGAAATCCTGTACGAAGTGTCTGTAATAACCTGCCAGACCTAAGAAACTCCGAACCTCTGTAACTGACATAGGCCTGGGCCAGTGTTGTACCACTTCAATCTTCTTTGGGTCAACGCATATACCTTGTCTTGTAACTATGTGGCCCAAGAACTCCACACTATCGAGCCAAAAAGCACACTTAGAAAACTTTGCATACAATTTATGCTCCTTCAAGGTCTGCAACGTGATACGTAAATGTTGCTCGTGCTCCGTCTGACTCCGAGAATATACAAGAATATCATCTATGAATACTATAATAAACCGATCGATAAATGGTCTAAAGATACGGTTCATCATATCCATAAAAGCTGCTGGAGCATTGGTGAGTCCGAACGACATCACCAAAAATTCATAATGCCCATATCTCGTACGAAACGCCGTCTTCGGAATATCGTCCTTCCGAACCCTCAACTGATGATATCCTGACCTCAAGTCAATCTTTGAGAAAAATCCGTCTCCTTGCAACTGATCGAACAAGTTATCTATTCGTGGTAATGGATACCTGTTTCGCACCGTGACGCGATTCAGCTGTCGGTAGTCGATGCACATTCTCATACTACCGTCCTTCTTCTTTACAAATAATATAGGAGCTCCCCACGGTGAAACACTAGGACGTACAAGTCCTCTATCTAACAACTCTTGCAATTGGCTTTTGAGTTCTTTCAATTCCGTCGGTGCCATTCGATATGGTGGTATAGAAATAGGCCCTGCACCCGGAATCAAATCGATACAAAATTCAATCTCTCGATCAGGTGGCAATCCTGGTAACTCTGCAGGAAATACCTCAGGAAATTCTCGTATGATCGGGATTTGGTCCAATGAAACTTCAGCGACCCCTATGTCCTGAATAAAAGCCATGAACCCAAGACAACCCTTCTTCAACAGCCGCCCCGCACAAAAAGCAGAAATCATGTTGACAGGGGTTAACTTGCAATCCCCCTGCACAACAAACACCGGTTCACCTGGAAAACAAAATCTAACCGCTTTTCCTCTACAATCTACATAGGCATGACAAGCGGCTAACCAATCCATCCCAAGAAGTATATCAAAATCCAACATGCCCAGGAGAATCAGATCAACTAGCGAATCTCTATTACCAATACGCACCGAACACGATCTAAACACGTGTCGAGCTATAAAGGAATCTCCAACTGGAGTAATCACTACCAATGGTAACTCTAATAATGACGACTCCTTCCCCAACAAAAGTGCGAATCGTGACGATACATAAGAGTGTGTAGAACCGAGATCAAATAAAACATGTGCCTCTAATGAGCATACTGTAAGAGTACCTGTCACGACTGCATTTGATGCCTGGGCATCCTGTGGAGTCAGTGCAAAAACCCGTGCCTGGCCCCTGCCCGCATCCTGTCGTCCTCTACCTCTATCTCCTCTACCTCTCTGAGCACGTCCCGCATAGCCTCGACCTTGTGGTGCAACTGCCTGGCGTGTAGCGCCAACTGGGGGAGGAAGTAAAGCCATCGGTGTAGGAGGTGGAAGGGGTAAAACATCCTGTGGAGCAACGGTCCCGCCCTGAGATCTACAATCTCTCGCAAAGTGTCCGGGAAGTCCACAACTATAACAGGTAGATGGCGGTCTCTGATCACCAGGATAAGAACTAAACATCTGGCCCTGTGTCCAATCTCGTCCAACACTGCGGCCTGGAGTATATCTGCCTGGATAAGACCCTCTACCTCGGCCAAACTGTCTATTTGTCGGCACGAATGGTCTACTCCTCTTTGGCTCCGGAACAACTCCTGACTGGCTCAAACGCTCCTCTACTCGTATCGCCGCATCCATGGCCTGTGCATATGTATCGAAATGCTGGGAGCCTATCGCCAGATACAACTGTGTGTCCAAACTCCTTAAGAACCTTTTCACCCGAAGCTCCTCTGTAGGTACTAAGTATGGGGCATATCGCGATAGCTGGGTGAAGCGTAAGTCATAATCTGCTACTGACATACTTGCTGATTTCTTCAATGCTTCAAAACTGCTAGCTCTAGCATCCCTCACACTCTCGGGAAGAAATCTGGCAAGAAAGACTGTAGAAAACTCGGTCCACGTCATCGGAGGAAGATTCGTAGCTCGCCCTCTCTCCATCGACTCACACCACTCCTGTGCAAGTCCCTCCAAACGAAAACTAGTCAGCTCAACTGACCTCGCATCAGAACATCGTAGTGATCTGCCTATCCTCGCCATTCTATCAAGAAAAGACTGAGGATCTTCCGCCACATCGGTCCCTGTAAATACCGGTGGTCTCAATCTCATAAACTCCGCAAGTGATACCTCCATCACCCTCGTATCTACTGGTGCTACCGTCTGTGTAGGCTGTACCTCGGACTCTGCTACGGTCGGTGCTGGATCTGATCTCAAAGCTCGAGTGGTCTCAGCTAACTGTCCTACCACTCGCTGTAATCCCAACATACCCTCCTCGATCCTAGTCATGCGATCGGGAGGAGGAGGATCAGCATGCTCATGCACCTCCTGTACGTCCGGTGTACCAATCCTCGTCACAGGCGGACTCGCCCTAGCTGCATTCCTGGCTGCGGCTCGCCTAGCCCACGTAGCCATAGCAACTGGAACAAGAAACGAGAGTTGATAAGGTGTGGGAACAGAAGCAATCAATAACGGAGAATCAACGGAAGAATAGATCAAGATAAACATCCTAAGGTTAGTTAGGCTGAATACGATAACGTAAATATGCCGCGGAACATACGTACGGTACTGCATTCGTCCTAATTCACCTACTCCATCAAACCAAAGGTCATCCTAACTCTCAGACTTACTTCAACCTATAGAAATCCCTTACTGAATTCCGTAAGGTTACTCCTAAGCTCTGATACCAACTTTGTCACGACCCAAGTTTGGATGTGACAGGCACTCAGATTGTATCATATCTAAAGATATGCACAAGTCCAAGTAAGCCAAAACCAAGATCAAAATACCTTATTTCGGAATTATTTAAGAAAAATTTAGTTTTTAAGTAAAAATCTCAAGTTATGAAGTTAATTTATTTAAACAATAATAAAGATTAAGTTTGGTTGTATTCCTAGTTGGAATCAACAATATCAACAATGAACATGAATATAAGCATATGAAATATCACTGAATCTCATAAAGAAAGAGCTATGAAACTGATCAACCGATCTCAACTGTATATATGCATACCATCTCTCATTTCTAAGTCAAAAATACATGTCTGATGGAGTCTTTCTAGATACAAAAGTACAAAACTCAAAAGGGAGGTTACTACACATGTAACCTACCGATCAAAAGATGAAATACGACTGCAAAAATGATCCTGCCTCGGAGCTACCCGTCCACTCTATCCCTGCAAGGAACTGTGGCACAACGGGGATGAGTTGCCAACTCAGTGAATACGACTAACATATAACGGCGAATAAAGTAAATATGACAATCATGCTACTGAATATGAATCAATATGATATATGAGTATATGTGAAATCCAACAATAAATCTCATTATACTTCTGAAATCACAACTCAAGTAAATCATTTCTCGGTGTCCATCAATGACACAAAAACTTTCATTTCTTATAGGCATCATACCCCGAATGATCCTATACTCAATATCGGTCGTTATCCTCTAGATACACGCCGTATTTCTATAACCAACTCCGGTATCGAGTAACCTCGCTAGGCTCCCCCGTCTCAATACGGCTATCCTGCCCCTCGGTCTCGACCGGGTCCACCCTGTATCCAACTGTATATCTCCCCCACTCAGTATGGATAACGTAAATCCGCGACCGTATATCTCCCCCACTCGGTCCGGAATAAAACCAAAAACAGAAATCATCTCAGGGTGGACATGTCACATCAATCATGAAAAACTGGATTTATGTAGTAGTACTCAAAAACTCAAAATCATAAATCCTCAATTCTGCATCTATCTCATATCCAACATAGAAATACGCATAAAGCAACAGGATGTAAATAATGAAATCTACCAATATACTTGACATGTGAAATACGATATAATTCATGTTAATAAGTATGATATTTAAGTGTATGTGACATGGCAATATCGACGAGGTGTGTGTAGCATATAAGATGTGCACGTGGCATGACTCGTCGATACTTGTGAAGTGTTCTAACAACTAAGCAACATACAAGTAATTTAATGAATGAAATTCTAATAATTAAACATGATGATATGAATATCACATTAAGTAAAACCATGGGCGAAACACGCCATCTTTACTAAATTCCCCGGTAGATGATTAGTCTACTCACCGGAAAGTCGAATCTACTCCGGAATCGCTAATCCTTTCCCTTTCCTCGCGGCTTCCGTATTTCTCGTATCCGTGTCTAAATATGCAAAGTTAACGCGTATAAGCAAAATAGCTATTCCGACATAACGGCAAAAGAAACACGTTATCCCTTTTTGCTAGTTATCTATTATTAGGTTATATCAAGTTGTTTAACACTTAGTCTTGCTGAATTTTAGTCTAAAACTGCACTGTTTCAGAAATTAACACGCGACGTAGTTTCGTCGTGTCGTATTTAGCGTTTTACGATTTCCTTTCCGACATATCATTCCAGATTTAGATTACAGTGAAACTAAGTTAAATCAACAGTGCCAAAATAGCCTAAATAGTATACTGCAGATACCCCAAAAACCCAAACCCACAACACTCCTCACATGGCCGGCGACGCCGGCCAAACCTCTTCTGTCGCCGGCCCAAAACCGGCCCCCTGCCTCCGTCTTCTTATGGTGTGTTCTAGTTGTTACCTATATCATTTCTACTCTGTTGAATTTATTTAATTAACTTCCAGATTAAAGTAGATTCCCACAGACACTAAATTTGTTAAAATACGATATCATGTGATCTATCTAAACCAAAATTAACTAATCTACAGAACTTAATTACCTACTGAGTTTAAGAAGTTTACCCTCCTATTTGTTGTAGGAATAACCCCCAAGGATCTACAAGCTCCTCCTAGCTTGAAGATGAACCAACTCCAAGAACAAGCTCCATCTTCTTCTCTTTCCTCTTGTTCTTCTTGTTCTTTCTTTTCTCTCTTTATTTTTCTTTTCTTTTGATTTTCTTTTTCAGTTCATTTGAAGTTTTAATCTGTTGCTTAACTGAAATGGAGCTATTTAAGTGAAGGTATAAAGAGATAAGGGAAGGAGGAGGTGTCTTAAGCTAATGTGTGCATGTTTCATGCAAGAAGGAGGTGGAAGTGAGAGGTTAATTGAAGCATGAGATGTTTTTGGTGATTATCTCCCAATTTTTGTTTTATTTTTAATTTAGTTTCAGAACTGAATTAATACCATTTATTTCTCTTAAACCCTTAACAATCTTGTATTTGCATAACAACTCAAACGTTACAATTTGCCCCCTCACAACTTACTTATTATAAAACACATCTTTTGTTAAAAAGAGGCTAAATTTATCATTAAAACCCTTATAACTTATTTAATTTACATTCAAAATTTCTACTTTAAATTGTATTACATATATCTTATGAAGATTAACATATTTGTTTTTAATCATTTTGTGATTTATCAGTTTATTCTTAATTTAATTAAATTTATTTATTTCTAGCTTTTTCCTAATTGTTACAATAAGTACATCCTTCAAGGTCCCTAGTCATGGGTATGTCGAGACGGGGTATCGATATACCAGAGTAGACTAGCGTATACCTTCTCAACCCATACAGATGAGCGATGGATGATCCCATATCCATTGGTCTTTGACATCAGAGATGATATACGGGTGCTCAGTAGAGACTGGGTACACTGGACGGACTCGCCGAGAACTCCCAGATGGTATTATACCTTACGTCAGATGGCAGTTCTCTGGTGACACTGGTACAGAGTAGTCTGTTGACCCGAGATCGTCATAGAGTCTTGTGTGGTTCCCACTGTGCTTTGATTTCCACCTTACCACGTCCAAGAGGGCGTGCAAAACGGTGTCTTTTGGTTACAGTCCCGAATCACATGGAGGCAATGAGCGATAGGAGGGGATTCGTCTCTCCCGGTATAGGGAGTTGATGTTGCGCTGTGTTCGATTGGCTATAACCGGAAATCCCTGGCCAGGGTTGCTGAGATATACTGGTAAGTGTTACCAGTAGTTTCTTGAACTGTTATAGACCTCATATCGACACGACTTATCGAGCTATTGGGGTCTGACGTTTACCACCCCTAGGCGAGATATGCGACATATCAGACGACGAGACCGGACTGTACGGTAGTGTTACTGGTTGGATTCACTGGAGTGTGAGCGGGCTTGCTCGTCGATCTTCTGATCGCTCAATACCCGGGTGGCCGTTAGGTCTAGCAGACCACTTGCGGCTTGTGGGTGTTTGATATGATCATCACCTGCTGCCGGCGTATTGACGAGTCTTTAGAGTCCTACACAGAGGTTTCCTGGCTCAAGCGAAACGAAATAGGAGCGCATATGAGATATGTGCGGGACCGAGAATAATGCGTGTATGTGATACCGTATTCCATTGTCGCGATGAATGTATCGAATGGTTGTATGCGATATAACCTAGTTATCGACTCAAGCGTTGATTCGATAAGTCGATACATAGGATACTAGTCGGTTATGTTCGACATGACCGGATCATTGAATCAAGTGTTGATTTAATGATTTAATGTATAATTATATATTTGATATATTACTTTACAATAACTAGTATTGGTTCACTTTAAATGGATTTTCTCACTTGAATTGTGCAAGTTGTATATGTGATATACTTTTGTGCACTTGATTGTATCATGTTTGATGATACATGTTTACTTGGTTAAGTGTAAAGAATTAAACCTTGGTTAAATTAATGATTAGGGTTTTCTTTTTCTTGCTAATTTATTTATTTATTTCTTTTTGGAAAAGATTAGAAATGAAATGGTTGCAAGTTTTGTTTCTTTCTTTGAAGCTTCATTAAGCTTTGACTTTGTGACCATTTTGTCTCATGCTTAACCCTAACCACTTCACTTAACCTTAGTTTAGTCTCTACACTTGACCATGGTTATTATTATGATAAGTATTATTTTTCTTTTCCTTTTAATTAACTTATCATAATTCTTTCTTCATCTTCTTCTTCTTCTTCACAAGAAGAAAAAGCTTGACCATCAATGGTGATTGATGAATAAGAGTGAGAAATCCAATTCTAAAGTCTTCCCACTTCCTATTTCTTCATCCTCTACCTCTTGCCAAGTAGTAGAGTGTGTTTCCTTCACAAGTTTTCTTGACTTGGTGAAGTTGGAGCTTGATCTAGCGATGCATCGACGTAGATCATCTTCAGCACGAAGCCGACGACTTTGCCCACCCATTTCTCCGATGAAGCCGACGCTAGAGCCCGGGATTTCATTTGGACAGCGAGAAGACTTCATTGCGGAGCTGTGGAGGTGGAGAAACGGATCTACAAAGGTTGTATTTCCGTTCTTTTAGTTTAGTTGTAAACTAGTTTCTTTTTCGCCTAAACTTTAGCCAACGGTCCGCATTAGGGTTTCTCGGCACCTCTAATTTTTGAAATTGGCATGGTTGATGCCTTGTGAGACCTCTTGAGAGTGCCTAGGAACCCTACACCTTTTCACAGAGTCCCCACTCGTGATGGCCTGTATGAACCTAGTTGGGCCATCATCTACCATGATGCAATCCTCGTTCCCACTGTCACCGAGAAGACCGTAGTATCTCCTAAGTGGATGAGGAACCCTACTAGATTCGCGGAGAGGCTGGGGTTCGTTGGAGACTATTGAATCCTTTGGGTTTACCAAATTATCAGCTGTTAGTTTGTCTAGCTGGAACTCTTCCAGTTCTACCTCTTGACCACTAATTTCTTCACAAGAAATTCTTTTTCTAAAAAGGTGGCATGCTGAGAAACAAAACACCTTTTGCTCCTCAGAGTGGCAGAAGATATTCCTTCGCAAATGTTTGGGATATCCAATAAACATATACAGAAATGACCTTGCCTCGAGCTTGTCCGGATTCTGCCTTTCAACATAGGCTGTACAACCCCATATCTTAACTCGTTTAAGACATTGTATCTTCCTATTCCATATCTCATATGTAGTGATAGGCACTAATTTGGATGGAACCCCATCCAACAGGTACGCAGTTTTCGAGTGTATAACACCAAAATGAAATAGGTAACTCAGCAGTACTCATCATATAGCGTGCCATATCTCATAGGGTGCGATACCTCCGCCCCGATACATCGTAGTGTTGTGGTGTATACGAAGAAGTAAGCTGAGAGAGAATCACATTCTCCTTTAAATAATCCAGGAACTCCATGCCCGAGTATTCACCTCCTGGATCACATCGAAGGATTTAATACTTCAACCCGTCTGGTTCTTCAACTTCAAGCGTATATTCCTTGAATTTCTCAAAAGTTTTAGACTCGCGTTTCAACAGGAACACATGTCCGAATCTTGAGAGATAGTCGATGAATGTAATGAAGTACCAAGAAACAACCCTGGCATTTGTAGACATTGGACCATATACATCACCATGTATCAGTCCCAAGAGTTCAGTAACTCTTTCTCTGTTTCCAACAAACGGAGTGTTGGTCATTTTACCTTTGAGACAAGACTGGAAAGTATCATAAGATGAAAATTCGAACAGATTCTCATATTCATCGTTATATAACTTAGCTGGTCGTGACGCATCGATATGACCTAGTCTACAATGCCACAAGAAGGATTCATTCATTTCTGAACTATTCCTCTTGTGTATGTTCTATTTACTTTGAACTGTAGTTTGATTTATAATGTATATGCTATTATATAACGTGCTTGACCCAATCAACCCTTGATTCAGGAAAATGTTCGCAACATTATCCTCCAATGAAGGATTATATCTTTCTTTAACTCAATAAATAATCCGATGTAATGTTGTATATCAGGTTCGGTATGTAATAACATTCGTTCAGAATCAATGTATTTACCATTTGGTAATACAAGGTGATATTTTCCAACTGACTTGGCTACAACAATTGCACCATTCTCTAACAGTTAGAGATATATCACCCATTCCCAGTTCTCTACCTTTCTGTATCCCATGTATCATTACATATATAGGATCCTAATCCGGTATCTCATACCTAGGACGCAGAGGATACTGATAAATAGTTCTTGGTAATGAACACACCCGAAGAATATGCATCAACATGCTTATTCCTCGATTGGGTCACGTGGAAATCTGGATATTCCCCTATTTCCTGTTCGGACTAATAACAATTATAAGATAGAGCGGAATCAACGTTCCACAGCTCAGTATAATAAGCAGGTTCGGTCAATGCATCCATATTATTATCTTGATTATGGAGTAACATGGTCGCTACCAGGAGAGAGAGAGAAGAAAACACCCAGCGTATGCTCTTGCAAGATCAGATTTGTTATTATTTTATCTAATCAGGATGACTCCTACTGTTTTTATCAAATCTTTCTTCAAACCCAAAAAATGTATCACTAGACAGGATTAATTACACTCTACAAGTTCGTCAATCTTTCGGCCAGGCCGGTGTCGGTACTTTGAGGGAGGTTCCCCGTGCTTTCGCACGGACGTAATTAAAATAAACCTCGTTTTCCCAGGGGCGTAACCCCGTTAACACATTTCTAGACACCTACTTGATCGGCTAATTGTAATGTGCAAAACTCTCCCAGGAGTAACTCTTACTTGCAGTGGGTATCGGGATCCAACTATCTCATATAAGGTATGCAATCTCATTGCAAATTTCAACACTTGAAATTCCCGATAATAATTTGCCCCTAGCGTCCTATGACCTTGACGCAAGCCAACAAACCATAGTCCGCTAGTTAAGTTCAACCCGTACATTTCATGATTGAATTAAACCCACCCGCACGACCCTTGACGTAGGCCAACAAAGTCGCACGACTACCCTAATCCAATCACATCTTATGCCGTAGATAAGCACTAGTCAGCTACCGCACACTACGCCTTGACGCAGGCCAAAAAACGTAGCACGAATACTATGTAGTACTTATCTGAAATGACGGAGGGCTACGACAGGTTTTTAAGAAAAACTTTTGCGTAATGAACTTGATCTCATTGAAGAATCGAATGATTTTGAAAATGGAGTGTTTTTGAGGGTTTTACCAGTTTTGCTAAAGAGGTCACTCCCGGTGAAGGAATCTCGGCTCTTTCCTCATCGAATGAGGTGCTAGATATTTCAAAAATACCACTATGCAAAGCATGAACTAAAAAAGAAATCAAAAAAAAAACCGAATGGGTTGTGGCATCTGCCAGTTTCGCTAAAGAGGTCACTCCCGGTGAAGGGATCTCGTCTCTTTCCTTATCGAATAAAGTGCTGGATATTCTATAAGGAATACTACTATGCAAAGCATGAACTTGAGCTACCCGTTTTTAAAACAAGATTCTGCAACATCTTTAGGTTTCTTTTATTTCATTAATCTCATTAATGAAGTCCCATCAATTATGCTTCCTAAGCATCACAGAAGAAACGAAAACAACAATATTTATTATATATCATATATATAATATAACCATTCATCTCAACATATCAAGTGATCACATCACAGAATATCAGCAGCAGAAGAACACATATGAAATATTGGATATACTAGAAATTCCGTGTTTTAATTAAGCCAGTAAAAAACACGGATTCCACGGTTGCGATGAATAGCCAAACCTACATCCCTAGACCCCTACGAGAGCAGCAAGCAACCCTTCCAATTCTATAGTTAGGAGACCCGGTCTCGACTCTTCGAGATGGTCTCCCACTAGACTCTAGAACCCGGTTACTTGAGTTATCCTCCTTGGGTCTATCCTAATGCGGAAAAGTAAATAATAGACATCAATGGTGCCATCATCCTCAACCCGGAAGTGCCCCAATAAAAGAATATTACATAAAAGCTTTTACATGAATGAAAATGAAAAACTTTCATCTCACATAAAATACCCCGGCTATTCAAAACACGACGATCCAATATAACATATTACAGTAACACATAACATCACATATCGTCAACGTAAGTAAATATGCGTATCCCAATTGTCGTTGACATATAGCAACAAAACCGGTGATACACCACATATTATACTTACGGTCGCAGAAAAAAAATTGAAAAACAACAACAATTGGAATCCGCAACCACCTTAGACATCATAAACCCAATGTATCACATACTTTGGATTTCATGCCGAACCAAATGAATTCCTTAGACATCACATGCCTAACAATTATAAACCCCGCATTTTAGTCTTGATATTGAAAACACTTTCCAATAACCTGTCAGGTAATTCAACAAGATTCCCGATAACCTGATCGAATGCTCGTCGGAAACTTTAGTAGACGGACGCACCCCCGATGCCGTCGACGAAGTGCACTTAGGGGGAACACCGCGGCCGCGAGCACCCGTACGGATGCTTTTGGTGACAGGGTTCTCCTACAGTCACTTGGTCCGGGCGATGGGGCATGGCTATCTAGTAAGGTTACCTTGCGAGTATCCGCGTACACTACGTAATTGCGACGGACTTTTGATCAACATCAAAATCCTGTGGCGACCGATCAAATAAGACTAACTTGCTAGATTTATAAAATTCAAACTAGTTATCACATAACTAATTATTATGGATTCCAAATATTGTATTACAATCACAGATAGCTAGATGATGTTAAACTTTTCGATCGAATAAACAAATACCGAAAATTTCTTAAAGAGCTCAACACTTGAGCGGAGTTCAAAAGATACCTAGAACTTGCCACAGCACCTATGAACCATCCGTAGAAGGGCCCACCCATGCCTCACTCATGTCGCCGCGGAACTGCCGCAAACCCTAGGGTATGACGCGGTTCCGCGATCCAAAAAGTTGAGTTTGGGTATCGTTCTTCTACAGTGTAACGTTTCCAAAATAATAAAATATTATTTTTGGGAATTTTTATAATTTAATATTATTTTATTGAATAATTTAATATTCTGCTTTAATTAAATACAAATAAATGGGGAAAAATTAGGGAAAATTCTAAAATGGGTTATTTATTGGAATTATGCCAATTTTAAGTTTTTGTGATCATTTATATGCTAATTTAGTGCTAATCGCGATTAAAAAACGCTAATCGGATTTTTGGCATTTTTGTGCAAAACATGCACATATCATTTTGGACTTGTGTTACATTATTCTTACCATGGCTTTTACTTTGTGCCTACCATTTGAATGAGAAGGTTTTGGAAAAGAAAAGAAAAGGATTCTGAATAAAGAAATAGGTATGGTGAGAGAGAGGGTAGGTGAGGGTGTTGACCTAGCCATTTCCTCTCATTTCTTCATCACATTTTTCTCTCCCTCCTCTCTAGAGCTGTTGCTGCTCCTGCTCTTCCCTTTCCCTCCTTCACCTTCAATCCCCCAAAACACCACAAAAATCATCTCAAAACCCCATTCCCTCTTCACAAAACATGATCACAAGCTCGAGAGGAACGGATTGGACTAAGGAAGAGTGGATCTTGAGGACTTTGAGCAACTGAAGAAAATTCTTGAGTTGCCAAAAGAGGTAAATTCTGGACCTATTAGAGTAGTATTTCATTTCTTATGCATCAATTTTAGTTTCATGTCGATATGGTGTCGTTTGGTGGATTTGTGAAACTTCAAGTTAGGGTTTAGGCGAGATCTGAAATTAAGGTGAAATTGAGGATTGTGGTGACCATAGAACCCTGGCGGGATGTTACTTTAGAACCAAACCTGAACTAGAACACAGAATACGGATTTACGGAATCGATATCTGGGAAAACTGTAAATCTAGGAGTGTATTTTATAATCTGCTATCACCCGAGACATCCTAAAATAAAATTGAGTTGGCAGTGAGATGTGCAGGCACCCTGGAACCACCACACCAAACGCTAGCCCCTACCTCCTTCCCCAGGGCACAGATTTAATCCTTCTGGCCTCAATTTGTGGCCAGAGCAGGAGGGATTTGGTTCGTTTTTAGTGCATGGCCCTATTTCCAGTAGTCTTGACCCATGGCATATGCTATTTTGTCTGATTCCATCTAGGGTAAAATCTGGGTTGATTTTCCAATGTTGGCGCATGATTTACGACTTGTTTTAGCATGGATTTTCGTATTTGGTGATTCGTTCCTGTCGGGTGGCGTTTGGACGTCAACGACAAGTGGATATTGATCGTGTCTACATACGAGACGATTGGTTTTTACCTATGCGAGTAGCGTGTGCTGTTTTGGCTTTCCGATGTGATTTTCATGTGATTTAGCGTTTGTGTTATACGTGTAGGTACCCGACGTGATGTTGAGGTGAAGAAGATGAAGATGGCGGCATCGGCATCGGCACATGAGAAGCAAGGTGAGTAGATTTATATCTACGGGGGAGAAGTCGGGTGGATGGCGTATAGCACCCCCGCAGTCCGTGGTGATGTATACGACTACGTATACACACGTATATTTTTATGTGTTGTTTAAGATTATTGATGGTAAAAATGGAATTATTGATGATAAGGATGTATTGGTTTAGTATAGTGCGAAAACCCTAGAGTTGTGGTTGCACCCACACATACACGTACACATATACTTGCATACATTCTTTCATTTATCTGTCCGCATATGGAGGTGTGTATATCTACACATGGGTATGGGACTATGTGTTCATATACGGGATTTGAGGATGATACGTGGGATTGAGATGAGTCGATGATGTTTGATTGAGGCCGTGTGATTCGGCGATATGACAGGATTCGTATGGGAGATACGACAGGATGCTTTTGCGGGCCTTTGGGCATGTTTTTTACCCCGCATTCATACTTATATAGATGGTATCGATTGTACTAGACTTAGATCTGTACCCCCGATTTGGGATACCGTACGGCGATATACCGTACGAGCTTTGTATTGATGTTAGATCCGCACTCATGACTCGTGGATGTTATATGATATACTGTATCGTACGTGATACTATTGAGGCGGGATCACCGACTATTGCATATACATGTATATATTGACTCAGATTTAGGTGGTTTTCATACCCTTCCCGATTGACTTGATTGTTGGGTCCGTAGTTCGCATAGTATGCGTTAGACTAGACCCGTGTCATACCTATTTCAAAACTAACGAATCGGGGATATTTTAAAGATAGGCAAAAGGGATTCTACGGATATTTTCAAACGACACATCTTTTCTTAAAACACCAAAGCCCTTATTTTACCAAAAACCCTGATTCGTCTTATTTCAAAAGGCAAGGCTGCATGATATTTTTATTGAGATAGAGTCTGTACTGTTGCGTTGATTATTCGATTCCGCATACTCATGCTATTTGCAATGCATTGCTTGTGTTTGTTGATATATTACAGTCATGCTACCACGACACCAGCACCATTATCGATGATGCGTATGTTCCACGTACACTTATTTGCCGGCTCACACACTTCATCATCGATAATTGCCATGTCACTACACTGTAGTACTGTTGCATTCAGGATATGATTCTTTCATGACAGACTGATGTGCCAACATTTCTTTTACATGTTACATACATCATGCTTTCTGATTATACGCATTGAGAGTTCTTGTTCCATGATATTTCTGGATTTTGGGAACCGTGGGTTTTTCTAAAGAGAATATGTCATTGCTTTAAAAACCCGGTTACCCTTGATATGATATTTCAGTGCGTCCACCATGTGTTTTCTCGGTGCTGAGAGCGACATGTGAAACCCGATTCGAGGAGTGGACGAGCCGATTGCGGGTACATGGTGGACACGGTATGGTTCCCCTCGGCAAGATGATCGAAGGACTTTGCCAATTGAGCCTGGAGGTGGGCGAGTACCTACCGGTGATTGTTTGGACCTGGCGGTTATCCAGAGGATACCGACCTGAGTTGATAGATGGATATGGGCGTACTGCTGGGGCCGAGGGCCGATTCCGCAGACGGAGCCCGATATATGAGGATTTACGTGCTGATGCTGGGCACAGTTTTCATGATGTTTTCGAGTGTCGATGCTACACACTCCGGTTCCATGATTTTGATGTGTCGCGAGGGACACCAGTGGTTTATAACCTCATATTTCCTTGCATATGCTGATGATATTTACATGCATGATGGTTATTGTCATTGAGTGACGAGTGGACGGGATCCACGTACATGCAGATTCGATTACATTGATCATACCTCATATTTATGATATGCTATTACTTGAGGCACTGGCACGAGCACTTGGCACTACACTCATGTATAGAGATTACATTGCCAGCTTAGCATGCTGCAGACTTATTCATATTGAGGTTTATTTATATCTGATTGTATTGACCTAGGATGGGTCATACATTCGATCTCTGCTTGTAGATATTTTCAATTCACGAGCTGGCAACTCACACCCATTGTGCCACAGTTCTTGCAGGTTTTTGCCTACAGATTCCATAGCGGCTTTTCTGGCACACTGCTTCCTTACGGATGACTTGCTTTGGTAGGTGGGTTCTTTTATATCAGAACCGCCATTGTACCTGTGTTATTCATTGTATCTAGAAATTCCATCAACCAAAAACTTGTATATTGTTTCAGACTTAGACACAGTAATGTATTATTTTGACCTTAGAGTCACGCTTGTAGTATTATGGTTTTCTGGCTGTTTCGAGTTCCTTTTTGGGTTTTGATCCTCGCCCTTTGGCGTTGTATATCATTATTGCTTGTGTGGTTGTGACCGTCGATTGACGAAGAGCTAGCTCCCGCTTGGGGATGCCTTTTATCATTTCATATATATTATTCATGTTGTACCCCGTTCGGGGCCAATTTTTACAAAGGAAACTCTGCCGAAATTTCCAGAAAAGACTACACATTTTAAAAATGCATTTTTAGCTTAGTTATTTGAAAAACTTTGATTTCAAACATGATTTCTTTACTTATTAAAAAACAGTTCATTTATTTACTCTTTTAATGATTTTAGATTTCTGGGCTTTTGGCTTATTTGGATCAGATGGAGTCCTATAGACTTCATATGGTTCAAGGGCCAGTCACGTGCTCTTTCGGGTCGTGACAAAGTTGGTATCAGAGCGCTAGGTTGACCTTGGTTCGAGTCTAAGTTTGACTATGTGGAGCCTAGGGCATTTATATATACGGAACTTAGGCTTGACCTTACGGAACTTAGACGTAGTCGAGGGAGTATTATACCCGAACTTTCGTCGCATAGGATGACCCTTGGTTGATGGAGTATGTAGCTTGAGTAGAGGGACGTACCGTACGTATGTTCCGTAGCATACTTACGACACTCCACTCCGCTTAAGAAACCTTAGGATGCACATTTCTTTGCACCGTATTATATTCCTTCCTATGATCTATCCTTATCGATACTGGTTATGGTTTTGTTGCCACGATTGCACGGGAAGAGTGAGCTACGGCTCGAGTTGCGTCAGCATGAGCTCGTCATCGACGAGGATTGACCAGGGCGTGTTTCCAGAGACATACGATTGCATATAAAGGCGTCGTCTTATTGTGCTTTCGCGCCATGAGCGTTTGACATATCGCTTTTACGAGATTTCTCGGGCGTACCGATCGGTACCAAAGGATTGAGCCATTGATAGAGGCCGGCCAGGATGTGATGACCATTGATATATCGCTTATTCATAATGATTGAGGCGCTGTTTAGCGTACGGACGAATGAGCCAGTTGTTGCTGCAAATGACGAGATATCACCCAGATGGTTGGAGCTACCGCAGCTTGAGCATATACTTAGAGTTATGATGGTGAGTCGCTAGTGACCGAGGATGAATGACTAGGACAGGTAGTTCGTTCGCTTACCCCGATGCGAGGTCACCAGATAGATTGATTCCAGCTAGAGGAGACTTCACGCAGATTCGTTGAGAGTCGATTGAGACGATCGAATGTCAGGAACCCATTTTCCAAGTTTAAAGTATTCGGAAAGACATGCAAGCGATTCTATGGACCCTCTAGAAGAATGAAACCATAACTCGACATAATGACCGTGTGAAAGCCTTTGAACCTTAGGGTTTGCGGCGGTTCCACGGTGCCATTAGTGAGGCTTGGGTTTGCCCTTCTACGGCTGGACCACCGATGCTGTGGTATGTACTCGATACTGTTAAACTGTACCCAAGATGTTGAGCTCTTGGGGGATTATGAGGTTCTGACGAGTCGATCGGATGGTTCGACATCATTCGGATATTGTGATGGGGACACACAGCTTGGGAGACTCCAGATACGAGTATAGCCATTGGAGCGTAGTCCATGCAGCCACGAGTAGACGAGTCCGAATCAGTCGACTTTGGAGCAAGTGGAGTAAAGAGTCCGCATGAGATTTCGATGAGATGATGTTCCACTCCACTGACATCAAAGATGCGATATGCACGCTGAGGACGTGTTCGGCTAGATATCTTCTACTGAGTAATGAAGATACCGAGTTCGTGATTTCGAGTCTGTGTGAAGGACTTCGGATGGACCATAGCCGAGGGCATCGCAGTGCGCAGATAGAGACAAGACATCGAAATGGACGACGATACAGACAAGCGGGACAAGAAGTTCGTGCGAGATGTAGACGAGCTGTTACTACTCTCCGTTAAGATTAAAGGTCGGATATGCATACAGAGGCGATGGGATGCGACCAGCTTCCGAGTAGATGTTGTACTAAGGACGCAGATGTCCAGAGAGCGAGAAAAGATTATGCCAGAGTACCAGCCTCCATACAGTTTGGCTTAGGCGAGATCAGAAGAGATCTTGAGCAAGATTCCTTCCAGTACACTGCTGCAATAAGATTTGCACCAGGAGCAGATGTGTGATGTGCATTCAGAGCACCAGAGGTCGGCGCCAGAGATGTACTGCCTTACAAGTGGTCATGAGGATTGACCGAGAGATGACCAGAGAAGTGCCAGAACGGAATCGTTTCCGCTAGCACACCTGACAGGGCCGATGAGCCAATGGATTGCGAGATTGGTAATCCACAGGGAAGATAAGGAACCAGAGTCAGAGAACGCCAGCCTCGAGCAAGAGGCAAGTAGATATCTTGCGCCGCTAGCATTGGATGTACCGACACCTTCTCGACTTCGAAAGAGGATATACTGACGGCGGTATTTATGATTAGTGATTTTGTGATTTGATTATCACGTATCCGTCACTTTGGATTTCGGTATTTTGGGCGATCTATTTGCATGATTTAGTCTTGATGACTGAGTTCCATGATATTTGATTTTGTGCACCATGGTTGCACCTACTATGTATTTATACCTTGCGCATAGTTATTATTCTTGAGGTATTGATTGTGATTTCATGCCTACTTTATGCCGGTGATTTGATTTACGCTTCCAGCATAGTTTTCATGCACTTTTTTGTGTTTTGATTTGATTTGTGCACACTGATGCACACGGTTGTGAGATTTTCCATCGCGCTACACCTGATTTTGATTGAGCCGTATTATATCGTCGATTTTGACCCTGATATTGATGATTGATTCTTGCACTCCGTGCTTTTGATTGGACTTACGCTTGTTCGGCGTTTGCTATTGGATTTCGTGATTTCGTGCATGTTGAGTGCGCAGGGTTTACATTTTCATTCGTGCACGATGGATGCACCGATTTGGATTTTCGCGCATGTTGGGCCCATGTTTTGAGATACGATTTTGGTGCACACCAGATGCACTAAATCGAGATTCTTCGTGCATGTCAGATGCACCTGATTTGGCTGTCAGGCACACACGTTGCCTATGACAGATGCTTCGTGCACACCCGTTGCACCTAGATGTTGTTTTGTGCACCTGTATGGCACATATATGGATTTTGATTTCCGTGCGCACCAGACGCACAGGGTGGTGTTATGTGCATTTTTGGGATTTATTCCTTTTGGAGCAGAACATTTTTATGTTATTTGATATTCGTTTTGTACTGAGCAGGACTAGTCAGAGGACAGTACCTGGATATATTTTTCATGCATTGATAGTTATCGAAGGGATTTCCAAAAAGCGAGCTATGGTCTCAGTATATTTATACCTACGTGTCCGATATGATACAGAACGTTTTAAAAACAAGGAAACCCTTCTTAATTGTTTTCGAAACGGCGGAACGTACATATTAAACAAAAGATATATACGTATATAGTTATTTTTTTTATGAAAAACGTCCGCCACTGTGCAGTGTTATGCGCATCGCACAGCGACAAAAAAAGAGGATTTGGCATGCATTTACATCAGCTATTCACATGTTTAGATTGGATGTCTACAAGTATAGTTCTGATCTATATCATATTGGTTTTGTATTGGATTTGACATTTGTGTCCTTACCATAACTCCGCTGATTGTGGGATGCTTGACGGAGTGTTGCTTTTGAGTTATCTGCTCAGTACTCATGCGCTTGCATTGCGCTATGATGTTTTTTTTGTATTGATGATTTCGGAGCCCCGACGACTTGGAATTTGTATCGAAATGTTTTAGTATTTGGGGGTTTAATTTTAAATTCGGGGACCGAATTTCTTTAAGGGGGGAGATTGTAACGTTTCCAAAATAATAAAATATTATTTTTGGGAATTTTTATAATTTAATATTATTTTATTGAATATTTTAATATTCCGGTATAATTAAATACAAATAAATGGGGAAAAATTAAGGAAAATTCTAAAAAGGGTATTTATTGGAATTATGCCATTTTAAAGTTTTTGTGATCATTTATATGCTAATTTAGTGCTAATCGCGATTAAAAATCGCTAATCGGATTTTTGGCATTTTTGTGCAAAACATGCACATATCATTTTGGACTTGTGTTACATTATTCTTACCATGGCTTTTACTTTGTGTCTACTATTTGAATGAGAAGGTTTTGGAAAAGAAAAGAAAAGGATTTTGAATAAAGAAATAGGTATGGTGAGAGAGAGGGTAGGTGAGGGTGTTGACCTAGCCATTTCCTCTCATTTTTTCATCACATTTTTCTCTCCCTCCTCTCTAGAGCTGCTGCTGCTCCTGCTCTTCCCTTTCCCTCCTTCACCTTCAATCCCCCAAAACACCACAAAAATCATCTCAAAACCCCATTCCCTATTCACAAAACATGCTCACAAGCTCGAGAGGAACGGATTGGACTAAGGAAGAGTGGATCTTGAGGACTTTGAGCAACTCAAGAAAATTCTTGAGTTGCCAAAGGAGGTAAATTCTGGACCTATTAGAGTAGTATTTCAATTCTTGTGCATCAATTCTAGTTTCATGTCGATATGGTGTCGTTTGGTCGATTTGTGAAACTTCAAGTTAGGGTTTAGGTGAGATATGAAATTAAGGTGAAATTGAGGATTGTGGTGACCTTAGAACCCTGGCGGGATGTTACTTTAGAACCAAACCTGAACTAGAACACAGAATACGGATTTACTGAATCGATATCGGGGAAAATTGTAAATCTGGGTGTGTATTTTATAATCTGCTATCACCCGAGACATCCTAAAATAAAATTGAGTTGACAGTGAGATGTGCTGGCACCATGGAACCACCACACCAAACCCTAGCCCCTATCTCCTTCCCCAGGCCGCAGATTTAATCCTTCTGGCCGCAATTTGCGGCCAGAGCAGGAGGGATTTGGTTAGTTTTTGGTGCATGGCCATATTTCCAGTAGTCTTGACCCATGGCATATGCAATTTTGTCTGATTCCATCTAGGGTAAAATCTGGGTTGATTTTCCTATGTTGGCGCATGATTTATGACTTGTTTTAGCATGGATTTTGGTATTTGGTGATTCGTTCCTGTCGGGTGGCGTTTGGACGTCAACGACATGTGGATATTGATCATGTCTACATGCGAGACGATAGGTTTTTACCTATACGAGTAGCGTGTGCTGTTATGGCTTTCCGATGTGATTTTCATGTGCGTTAGCGTTTGTGATATACGTGTAGGTACCCGACGTGATGTTGAGGCGAAGAAGATGAAGATGGCGACATCGGCATCGGCACATGAGAAGCAAGGTGAGTAGATTTATATCTACGGGGAGAAGTCTGGTGGATGGCGTATAGCACCCCCGCAGTCCGTGGTGATGTATACGACTACGTATACACACGTATATTTTTATGTGTTGTTTAAGATTATTGATGGTAATAATGGAATTATTGATGATAAGGATGTATTGGTTTAGTATAGTGCGAAAACCCTAGAGTAGTGGTTGCACCCACACATACACGTACACATATACTTGCATACATTCTTTCATTTATCTGTACGCATATGGAGGTGTGTATATCTACACATGGGTATGGGACTATGTGTTCATATACGGGATTTGAGGATGATACGTGGGATTGAGATGAGTCGATGAGGTTTGATTGAGGCCATGAGATTCTGCGATATGACAGGATTCGTATGGGAGATACGACAGGATGCTTTAGCGGGCCTTTGGGCATGTGTTTTACCCCGCATTCATACTTATATAGATGGTATCGATTGTACTAGACTTAGATCTGTACCCCAGATTTGGGATGCCGTACGACGATTTACCGTACGAGCTTTGTATTGATGTTAGATCCGCACTCATGACTCGAGGATGTTATATGATATACTGTATCGTACGTGATACTATTGAGGCAGGATCACCGACTATTGCATATACATGTATATATTGACTCAGATTTAGGTGGTTTTCATACCCCTCCCGATTGACTTTATTGTTGGGTCCGTAGTTCGCATAGTAGGCGTTAGACTAGACCCGAGTCATACCTATTTCAAAACTAACGAATCGGGGATATTTTAAATATAGGCAAAAAGGACTCTACGGATATTTTCAAACGACACATCTTTTCTTAAAACACCGTAGCCCTTATTTTACCAAAAACCCTGATTCGTCTTATTTCAAAAGGCAAGGCTGCATGATATTTTTATTGAGATAGAGTCTGTACTGTTGCGTTGATTATTCGATTCCGCATACTCATGCTATTTGCAATGCATTGCTTGTGCTTGTTGATATATTACAGTCATGCTACGAGGACACCATCACCATTATCGATTATGCGTATGTTCCACGTACACTTGCTTGCCGGCTCACACACTTCATCATCGATAATTGCCATGTCACTACACTGTAGTACTGTTGCATTCAGGATATGATTCTCGCATGACAGACTGATGTACCCATATTTCTTTTACATGTCACATACATCATGCTTTCTGATTATACGCATTGAGAGTTGTTGTTCCATGATATTTCTGGATTTTGGGAACCGTGGGTATTTCATAAGAGAATATGTCATTGCTTTAAAAACCCGGTTACCCTTGATATGATATTTCAGTGCGTCTACCATGTGTTTTCTCGGTGCTGAGAGCGACATGTGAAACCCGATTCGAGGAGTGGACGAGCCGATTGCGGGTACATGGTGGACACGGTATGGTTCCCCTCGGCAAGATGATCGAAGGACTTTGCCAATTGATCCTGGAGGTGGGCGAGTACCTACCGGTGATTGTTTGGACCTGGCGGTTATCCGGAGGATACCGACCTGAGTCGTTAGATGGATATGGGCGTACTGCTGGGGCCGAGGGCCGATTACGCAGGCGGAGCCCGATATATGAGGATTTACATGCTGATGCTAGGCACAGTTTTCATGATGTTTTTGAGTGTCGATGCTGGACACTCCGGTTCCATGATTTTGACGTGTCGCGAGGGACACAGGTGGTTTATATCCTCATATTTCCATGCATATGCTGATGATTTTTACATGCATGATAGTTATTGTCATTGAGTGACGAGTGGACGGGATCCACGTACATGCAGATTTGATTACATTGATCATACCTCATATTTATGATATGCTATTACCTGAGGCACTTGCACGAGCACTTGGCACTACACTCATGTATAGAGATTACATTGCCAGCTTAGCGTGCTGCAGAATTATTCATATTGAGGTTTATTTATATCTGATTGTATTGACCTAGGATGGGTCATACATTCGATCTCTGCTTGTAGATATTTTCTATTCACGAGTTGGCAACGCACCCCCGTTGTGTCACATTTCTTGCAGGTTTTTGCCGTACAGATTCCATAGCGGCTTTTCTGGCACACTGCTTCCATACGGGTGACTTGCTTTGGTAGGTGGGTTCTTTTGTATCAGAACCGCCATTGTACCTGTGTTATTCATTGTATCTAGAAATTCCATCAACCAAAAACTTGTATATTGTTTCAGACTTAGACACAGTGATGTATTATTTTGACCTTAGAGTCGCGCTTGTAGTATTATGGTTTTCTGGCTGTTTCAAGTTCCTTTTTGGGTTTTGATCCTCGCCCTTTGACGTTGTATATCATTATTGCTTGCATGGTTGTGACCGTCGATTGACGAATAGCTAGCTCCCGCTTGGGGATGCCTTCTATCATTTCATATATATTATTATTGTTGTACCCCGTTCGGGGCCAGTTTTTACAAAGGAAACTCTGCCGAAATTTCTAGAAAAGACTACACATTTTAAAAATGCATTTTTGGCTTAGTTATTTGAAAAACTTTGATTTCAATCATGATTTATTTACTTATTAAAAATCAGTTCCTTTATTTACTCTTTAAATGGTTATAGATTTCTGGGCTTTTGGCTTACTTGGATCAGATGGAGTCCTATAGACTTCATATGGTTCAAGGGACAGTCACGTGCTCTTTCGGGTCGTGACATAGAATCGCTTGCATGATTTTCTGAAGATTTTAAAATTGGAAAAAATCCAACTCTTGGAAAATTTCCAACGTTGGAAAATATGAGTTATTGATATCCGTTCGAACTTTTTAACATCGTCTAAATAACCCGAATAGATGTTTGAATTACGACTATGAAACACTCCGAATTGCCTTTCCAGAAAGTTAACATCACATGAAAATTTAGCAAAAACAAGCAACACCTAAAACACTAAAACCCAGAGACTGGAACACCCTAAAAATTTGAAGCCAAAAATCCCCAAAAGAACCGGTGAGCTCGGATTTTGAGGCATTGTGGCCGGCCAAAATCATGTGGTTTTGCTTCAAATTTGTATGGTGTTCATGTTATACCATATACAACATTCTGCAGTTGCTTAAAAATTTTTTAGAGACCATTTAAAAATCAACAGAAACTAGGATTGTATATCGGGTGTTTCGGAGTTGTTTCGGTTTCGTAATTCTACAAACATCGTCTAATTCTCTAGCGTGGCTCTGATACCACTACAGGGTTACCTAGGGCGGCAGCAAGGTTTCGGGAGGTATCGTCCATGCCAATTTAAAAAAATTGTCGTTCTAAAAAAACCTAACCTAGAATCTTAACTAGAGATTTAGACGAACTACAATGTAAACAACTTTACATCTAAGTGAATGAAGAATACAACCTTTGTAGACTGGTCCTTCTGTCACGACCCGAAATTTAGTTCATGACCGGCACTTAAATCACGCCACGTCTAAAGGTGTAACGTAATTCAAGTAAGCCGAAGCACAGAAATCTAAACCTTTTTAAGAAAATAGAAGAGGTGAAGTTTTGAAATAACGGTATAATGTAATCAAATGTTTTCTTAAATGCATGGATAAAGGAACATGAAAAATGCAAGTGGATTTACTAGTTGAAAAACATGTTTCGTCCTCTAAAAATTTAGGCAGCACCTGCTTTGTATATTTTTATCCAAAACCATAAATACTTGATAATATATAAGGCATCCCCAAGAGGGAGCTAGCTCTTCACCAAACGGCGGAATCACAACCACCCAAGTCATAAAACATGTATACGACGCCCAATGGCGAAGATCAACACAAAAGATAATGAATAAATCAAGACATCAACCCAATAAGCGAACATAAACCCTCGCTCTAAATCTCGCAACTACAAATCTCACTAAGTCTTACTACTTATACAAATACTCGTTTCTGATTGATGGAGTTAACTAGATACAACATGAATAATAAATATAATAATGGTACGATCCAACATGTACCACCTACCAAAGCAAGTCACCCGAATGCAAGCTGTGTACCAGCGATGCCGCAACTGATCCATGCGGTCAACCTGCAAGAGCTGTGGCACAACGGGGGTGATTTGCCAACTCGTGAGTAGAAAACATCATCAAGTAGAAATCGAATAAACAATGATTCCTAGGTCAACTATATCATAAAGGTAATACTATGATATCTAGGGTGACCGTATCTGCATATGTGCCAACAATATAACCAATGCCTATCTGCATTAGGCTAACATCTACGTGTCCGTCAATGACACAACAACATCATGCATGTAAAATCATGAAAGCATATGCATGAGAATATGAGGATATAAATCAACGTGTGTCCATCAATCACACATCAAATCATGGAACCTGAGTGCCCAACATCGACACTCGAAATATCATGAAACCCGCGTCCAGCATCGACACGTAAATCCTCATATATCGGGCTCCGTCAGTCCGGATCGGCCCACAAGCTACGTCAGTATGGATTGGCCCTCGAGCTCCGGCAGAATGGATCGACCCATATCCATCTCTCGACTCCGGTCGGTATCCTCTGGATAACCGCCAGGTCCGACCAATCACCGGTAGGTAGTAGTCCCTCTGCCGGGCTCATCGTCTACTGCACAACCTTCCATTCTCGCCCCGGGTACCATACCGGATCCACCGTAAACCCGAAAACGGATCATCCAACTCCTCGAATCGGGTTTCACATATCACACGTCTCAGAACCGAGAAAACGCATGGTGGACGCACTGAAATATCATATCAAGAGAAACTGGGTTTTAAAAACAATACATACTTTCTTTTGAAATAACCATAGTTCTCAAATCCATAAATCTCATGAAAACAGCATATATCAATGCGTATAATCCTAAAGCATGATGTATGCGACATATAACAGAATGAAAGCATATTCGTATATCATGCAACATGGAACAGTGATGTGAGCATGGGCATATCATCATAATGTGAGCATAGCAATATAATAGCATGATGTAGCAATTGTACTGTGTGAGTGACATAGCAATTATCTATGATGAAGTGTGTGAGCCGACCATTCTGTGTAAGTGTAACATACGCATCATCGATAATGGTGTAGGTGTACTAGCACAGGTATATTTAATGCAATGAGAGTGACATGAACGTAGAATAAGTACATCGTCAGCTAAATGCTATAATGTATACGTATCTAACATGACCGAGTCGGTGAATCCATTGTTGGGGTCGAAAATTGCACCCCGGTTGACCAAGTAAAAGTCAAGGTCAACCCCAAGCCAGGTGGGCCCAAGCCCAGATCAAGTGGGCTCATGCCCGAGTCGAGCCCGAACATGAAACGGCCGACCCCCCTATCCAAATAAAAAATCATGTAATAAATAATTTTTATGTAATTTTTTATGCCTGAATGGGCATAAAGCTAAATTTTAGTAAAGCCCATGGCTTATGTGCAAAAAGAATTAGCACATGAGGCATGAGATAGGCCAAATACCATTTTTTAAAGCCCAAGAGGCTATGTGTAAATATGTAAGCCTATAAAAGGCAACATGATGATGAATAAAAGAGACACAATTCATTCCCCAAAAAACTAGGGTTTGTGTGCCTCTTCTCCTTCCTCAAGGTTCTAAACCTTCTTCTTTCCTTTGAATTAAATCAAGAGTTTTACTCTACCTTTTCAAAAACTAAATAGTTTTTCACCACAAAACCCACAAAGGGAAACTTAGATCTCCCATCAGATCTTAAAAATAAGAGATTTTTAAAATCATATACTTCTTGTTCTTGAAGATCCGGCCAACAGAGAAGGAAAGAGGAGACCCATCTCCAGAATTCCCATCTGGGAAGTTCCAAGGCCAAATGGGAGAAACGAAGCAGCCCTCTTTGATCATATCTAAACTTTTTAGGAGTTTAACTCCAAGGGTCAAATCGGGAGCACAGTTCCCAGTGTAGGGACAAAGTCCCCTTTCTGATTGACGCCCAGCGCCCGTGAGCCAAGAAAGTTGGGCGATGGTGCGCCCAGAGCGCGGGCGCCCACGTGCAAGGCACGTGGTGAGCCTAGTGCCCAGAGAGCTGGCGCCCACGTGCAAGGCATGTGGTGCGCCCATCGCCCAGAGCGGTGGCGCACACGTGCAAGGCACGTGGTGCGCCCAGTGCCCAGAGCGCCGGCGCCCACGTGCAAGGCACGTGGTGCGCCCAGCGTCCAGAGCGTCGGCGCCACGTACAAGGCATGTGGTGCGCCCAGCGACCAGAGTGCTGGAGCCCATGTGCAAGACACGTGGTGCGCCCAGCGCCCAGAGTACTGGGGCCCACGTGCCGAGCATATGGTGCGCCCAGTGCCCAGAGCGCTGGCGCCCATGTGCCGAGCACGTGGTGCGCCCAGAGCGCTGGCGCCTACGTGCCGAGCTCGTGGTGCGCCCAGCGCTTGCACCCACGTGTCGAGCACGTGAGGCGCCCATCGCCTAGAGCGCTAGCGCCCATTCACCGAGTACGTGAGGCGCCCAGCGGCCAGAGCGCTAGCTCCCAAGCGCCAAGCACGTGAGGCGCCCAGCGCCTGCGTGCTATGCACGCGAGGTGCTGGCCCCCACGCATCCTTTTGATGCCTTTTCCCTTTAAAATATATATACGTGTGTGTGTGTGTTTGTACATACACACACACATACTCTACAACACTGTCCCCCGTTAGAAAAAATTTCTAACGGGGCGCTGCCCCGCAAAGGGGGTTGCTAGCCCCCTTGACCCCCAGCCAGCTATCCGGGTAGTGAGACCCCTGTAAAAACTCTGCGGGGCCCCCGATATATCCAAAACCCCTTTTAAAACACAACACACGCACAATGCACGTTGAGTTCGCAAGACCAATTTAACCTGTCAATCGGAGGTTCCCTCGCTCCAAATGCGAGCGGTAATTAAAGACAGCTTAGTCCACCGTTGCCGGAGATTCGGATCCCCACAAACAATAAACCCCAGCCTACCCTATGCAGGTGGAATCTATAATGCGCCCGACGAGCGCGCGCGTATTCTCATCTCTTTGGCGTGACGAAAAACACCCTACAGATTCTGGCACACTCAGTGGGACCAATCTCTCCTCCTATATTTCGGGTTAATCGTTCATGCAAACACAATCAATATACATATCGATTGCCCGTACTGAAATCATGCTTCTTTGTGCAGGGGTTAACGACTTTCAAATTAAAATCTTCGAACGCAAGTCGGTATTTGAACGACTTTCCTTGACCCCAGCTCGGTGTAAGGCCATCAACACCGACAAAGTAATAAGGCATCTCAGGCATGCTCCAGTCGAGCCCCTGACAACTGCTCAATCGGGTATCTTCTCTAAGCTTCCCGTCAGTCGACCACCACGTCATTAAACTGGGAACAGTCGACCACTACGTCATTAAACTGGGAACAGTCGACCTCAAAGTCGTTAAACTGGGAATGTAAAAAAAATTTTAAATAAAAAAAATGTGTAAATAAAAAAGAAAAGAAAAGAAAAGCCGAAATGATGGGGCAATTCGCAGTAAAAATCAGCGAGTAAAATGAAGATGAAAAAAAACCGAAATGATGGGGCAACCGTGAGTAAATAGCCGAAATGATAGGGCAGTCGCGACCTTCGCGATAATAAAAACTGAAATGATAGAGCAACCGCGTTAAAAAAAACGCCGAATGATGAGTCGCTCCTGGTGCCATATTCCAGTGCAGCGATGCAGACGCCAACCAAATTCAAATTTTCAAATCCCTAGATGTCCCAATGGCGAATGATGAGTCGCTTCTGCTACCATATTCTAGTACAGCGATGCAGACGCCAACCAAAATTCAATTTCCCAAAATTCTCCCGGCCTTACGGTTGGTCCCCAAACTGACTACCGTATACAATCCACGGACTCAAATAATTCTCATCATACCCATGCCCCACTGCAATCACCAGTCGAGCGGCCGGTCTCCGCCCTTGGAATTATGCTCTATTGGGAAGACCCACTCATGTGTCCTCACGATACATGCGGAGAACAAAGCTTGCGAGATCCTTACGACTCACAAAGAAAAAACACACTCCTCACGACTCCTAAGGAGAAAATGCACCTACGGGATCCTTACGACCCGTAGGGAGAAAATGCTTTTATAGGACCCTTACGACCTATAAAATTGAAAGCCTTAGGTGATAGGGATCTAAACCTGTCTCCTAAGCCATCGCTTCCCAATAGGTAATGGCGAATGATGAGTCGCTCCCGTTACCATATTCTAGTGCAGCGATGCAGACGCCGGCCAAAATCCAAATCCCCAAGTGGCGAATGATGACTCTCCCCTGGTACCATATTCCAGTGCAGCGATGGAGACACCAACCAAATTCCAAATCCTATTCCCCAACGACGAATGATGAGTCGCTTCTGGTACCATATTCCAGTGTAGCGATGCAGACGCTAACAAAGTCCCAAAATTTTTCCGGCCCTATGGTCTAGATCATACATCCTGCAAAACCGTATACAATCCACGGGAGTAAAACGGTCCCAATCTCTCCCAAGTCCTACCGGTGAGACCACATTCAAAGTCCCACCAAAAATAAAAATATAAAAAATATAAAAATTTATAAAATATTTTTTTTTTAAAAAAATGGTATGTCCACAAGCAAAATGGGCACGGATGAAAACCCGAAAGGTCTCCGTGAGTAAAAACAGCAGGACTGCCGGCGAGTTTGTGAAAACCCGAAAGGGCGCAAACTCATAAAAAAGAGATGAAATGCACTCGCAAAGTCCTCTCGACTTTGTGAGGAGAAAATTCCCGAGCGAGATCCTTACGACTCGCAAAGGAGTAACATACTTAGATGCCCCCACGACTCCTAAGGAGAAAATACACCTACGAGATCTTTTCGACTCGTAGGGAGAAAATTCTTTAATGAGACCTTTACGGCCCATAAAATTGAAAAGCCTTAGGTGATTGTCTCGACCCGAAATATTAGCTCGTGGCCAGCGCTTAAATCACGCAACGTCTAAAGGCGTAACGTAATTCAAGTAAGCTGAAACCCAGAAATCTAAACCATTTTAAGAAAATAAAGGAGGTGAAATTTTGAAATAAAGGTATAATGAAATCAAGTTTTCTTAATGCATAGAAAAGGAACATGAATAATACGAGTGAAATTTACTAGATTGAAAACATGTTTCTGTTGGTTATAGTGCCCTCAGAGTCAATTATTGGATCACAAGCACGTGATTGAAATGATTGAGGGAGGACCTATACCGGTAGGACAGTCTTACTCAAGATGATAGTATGCTGTCTGGTTTATCTTTATCATCGTGTACATGCTTTTGGTGACATTACAGATCACTATTGCACGTTGAAAGAGCCCACAGGATTCTTGCTTGAGTGCCAGCAGATAGGGATCATATACGTAGGAGCTGGGGTCTATAAGCACATCCTTAAAAGGTCCCTAGTCGTGGGAGTTTTCGAGACAGGGCAACGATACTCCGAAGTAGACTAGTGTATACAGTCGAGACCCCGACGAAGGGCGGTGGCCGGTCTCACAAGCCATTGGTGTCAGTTGGTTCACCTAAGATGTATACATTGTTGGATATAGTGCCAACAAAGTCAATTATTGGATCGCAGGTACGTGATTGCAATGATTGAGGCAGGACCTATACCGATATGACAGTCTTGCTCGAAATGATAATATGCTATATGGTTTGTCTTTATCATCGTATAGATGCTTTAGTTCACAATTTCATGATGATAGAGCCAATAGAATTCTTTCTTGACTATCAGCAGTATGATGGCGATCATATACGTGGGTGATGGGGTCTGTAAGCACATCCTTAAAGTGTCCTTAATCGTGGGAGTTTCGAGACAGGGCATCAATAATCCAGAGTAGACTAGTGTATACAGTCAAGACCCCGACGAAGGGCGGTGGCCGGTCTTACAAGCCATTGGTGTCAGTTGGTTCACCTAAGATGTATACAGGTGCTCATTGGGTTATGAGTACACCGGACAGGACTCGCCGGGAACATGCTAGTTTGTATTATACAAATCGTCAGATAGCAGTTCCCTGGTGACATGTGTACAGGTTAGTTTGTCGACCTGAGATCGTCATTTTTCTCGTGTGAGTTCCCACTGTGCTTTGATTTCTACCCTACCACGCTCAAAGGAGACGTGCAAACAGGTATTTCTTGGGTACAGTCCCGAGCCACATGGAGGCAGTGAGCGGATCGTCAGGGATTCGTCTCTCCCGGTATTGGGGGTTGATGTCGCACAGTGCACGGGTGGCCATCACTAGAAATCCTCGGCCGAGGTAGTGGAGAATTACTGATTTGGATCAGTAGTTTCTAAGGTGGTGATGGGCTTCATACCGACACGAATTATCGCGTTATTAGGGGTCTGACTTTATCCACCTCCCTAGACTCGATATGCGATACTCTTTAGACAAACGGACTGGACTATACGGATATTGTCACTGTCAGGCACAGTAGGGTTTATGGATGAGTTCGCTCGTCAGCTTCCTTTCCAATCAATACATAAGCAAACGTTACGTACAACTCGTACCTCTGACGTGCTAGTGGTTATACCCAGTGCCAGTGTGTTGATGAGTCATTAGAGTCCCCCATATACCGTTTCCCAAGTTCGAGCGAAACGTTGTAGAGGCCGTATGGTTTTATGGCAGAGTTCGGAAAATGCACTTGTGTTTTCGCACGTGTCATATTTCGGGCAGATAATTCAGCTAGGCTTTGGTTTAAGCCGGATCCGAGTATTATACTGTGTAGATATAATATCTTTGTCTCAGTTGCATTTGTATTCGGTCGTAATACAAATGCGGGTATGTTTATACTGATACGGGATTATCCTGAAATTCGTTTCAGGATCACTTTTGGAAGTTGCCAGTTTCCAGTTTTCTATCGCCTGTCTTTAACATTCGGTTAAAGACGGATTTATCTTTTCTTGAGATGAGTATGGAAGGTTCTAGATGGTGACTAGGATGGTGAGGTGGCCTAGTGCATTAATTGTTCATTTAATGAAATGATGATCTGTTTATATGAATCATTATTTCATTAAATGATTATGCTAGGTGTTCTTTGTGACTCATTCATTTGTATTAGTGCTAATGGTCACTCTCTTGATTCATACACTCACCTCCCTCCCCTTTAAAGTGGCCGGCCCCTCATTGCTAGATTATGGTTGTTCATTTGGAAGAAAAGAATATAGTTTTGTTGTATGAACTTGATCTTGTTGATGTTCTGTGTTGTGCTGTGATGTTGCGGATTTGTCGTGGTGGATAGCAGTGTGCAATTGTAGTGCAGTTTGGATTTATTTGTACATTTGATATTGCGGGGCGAGCGTCCAACATGTGGACTGCCGTCACTGCCTGTTTGTATAAAATTCTTTTGGGGCACGACCGGGCTGAGGTCGTTGTACCCGTTGTATATATTTTTATTTCTGTACTAGGTTTACCCCGCGACGGAGTGCACGGATAGCCGGGTTCTGGAGGGCAACGGGTCCGTATCTCATGGCTTTGAGAGGCAAAGGGACCTCACTCTAGAATTGGCAGACTGTTCGCCGCACTCGTAGAGGCTACAGGTTGGCCCAAGGAGGGGTGCTCAAGTTACCAGATTCCGTGAAGTGCCGGGTGGTCCATTAACTATGATGTAGGGGGCTGCCTCGCTTCAGGTTTTGGCGGGTAACTTGCCACATCCGTAGGGGTCTAGGTTTCATTGCACAGGCTATCCACACGACCAGGGGAACGTCGGGTTTCAGTAGCGGCTCTGTGAAACCCGGGGATCCCTGTTTATTTGTATTGTTCTGTGATGCTTATTACTTTTCTGTAATGTTGCATATTATCACGCCTAGAGCGATTATTGTATATTGGTATATATGCTATTAGATGTTGTATATGTTTTACACCTGCGCTAGTCCAGTCCCCGCTCTGTCGTTAGTTAAGTAACCTAACGGGTGATGACGGGACCAAGTGACGAATGCGGATGGCATATATGTACATTATATTTTCGTTCTTTTCTGGTGTGATTGATTGATTGGACTGCATTGATTCTTATCAATGCAAGGATAAAACAAAACTATATTTGATGTTGTTGGAACAGTTTTAAAAATTGTTATTACAAAGATGTTTCCTTTTGTTTTGCACAGTGATATTCGGTTGGAATATCCTGCACCTCATTCGACGAGGCAAGGGACGATATCCCTTCACCGGGAGTGACCCCTTGGGAAGAAGTTTGCGTCAGGGTAATAACTTCACTATAGTCGATTACAAGTTGCTTTGCATCGAGGTAATCAGTTGGAATATCCTTCACCTCATTCCACGAGGAAAGAGCCGAGATCCCTTCACCGGGAATGATCTCTTTAGCAAATAGTTTTCGCCACTATATCTTTATAAAAAGCTATCAGGTTCCTTCAACGAGATCAAGTTCATTACGTTAAAGGTTTTCCGCCAAAAACCAGTCGTAGCCCTCCGTCATTTCTTGTTGATGGTCAGTAGTATTCAAGCTATGTATACTTGGCCCTTAGTCAAGACATTGTGATTGGTAGCTGCTGGGGTATTCACATGCTGCATAGATAGATGCATTGGTTTGGGACAGTCGTATTACTGTTTTTGGCCCTTAGTCAAGAGTATGTACGGGTGGGTTCAAATTGACCTGGATAATGATGGATAGAAATTGACATGTGACTTATGAGATATTTTGCCCTTAATCAAGGTCATAAGAGCATGGGGCAAAAATCATATCGGGAGTTTCAAACATAATGAAACTTGCCAAGTATGAGCATACCTTCTGGAGTGTGATAACGTGTGTGGATTCCGTCACGTTATCATGCGATGAGAGTTGGATCCCGATTCCCACTGATGAGTTGGTTTACTCTTCGGATGATCCCGACTAATTCTTCTTTCAGGTTTGGTGGAGAATTTGAGATAACAGTGGGAGGTTTCCTGATTAGATAAAGTGATAACCATTCTGATCTAGGTTAGAGTGCACGCAGAGTGTTTCTTTTCTCTCTCTCTTTTTGGCAGCGACCTTTGACCGACCCTAGACTATGACTCAGTGACCAAGTTGACCGATCCTTCTTAAAATACTTGCTTTTGGATTGTCTAAAGTTGCATAAGTCATTGCCGCTCCTTCTTTTACCCTTTGCATTTCTCAGAACACCCCGTATTACTACGGACATCCACTTCCATTGGATAGATCCATCGTATGGTTATATACGAACTCGAAGGGACTTCTTCGAGGATGGATCCAGGTTCAGGAGAAATAGAATAAAGTATTATTCAGTTGTCTTTTATTATCACCTTCTCTCAGGTTGCGGGGGCTCCTTAGTTTAGGAGGGTACACCTATTACGCTTATTAGATAGTCTTGTTCCAAACCAAAGGCTTGTGCTGAAAGGTAGGGAATGAAGAAAACCAATTAGCCTAAGAAAGGTGTACAGAAGGTAATAACTAAAGACAAAATAAAGGGATTAGAAAGAGGGCGAAGTAAATTGCGACTATTATCATTCACGATCAAACCGCGTACTTCATCGCCACTCCTATTTCACCTTTGCCTTTTCCCCCAGTTCGGGAGAAATAGAATAAGGTATTATTCAGTTGTCTTTTATCATCACCTTCTCTCAAGTTGCGAGTACTCCTTGGTTTAGGAGGGTACACCTATTATGCTTACTGGATAGTCTTCTTCCAAACCATAGGCTGGTGCCGAAGGGTAGGGAAGGAAGAAAACCATTTAGCCTAACGAAGGTGTACAGAAGGTAACGACTAAAGACAAATAAAGGGATTTGGAGAGATGGCAAAGAAATATACGGTTATAGTCATGAATTGAATTATGGAAGAGGCATTACTAGGAATACCAGGATACCCCTACAAAACATTTTCATTTTTCAGTGTATTGTTAAAGGAAAACTGATTTCCCGATTAGATACTTACTCCAGGGTATGTATTTACCAGGTATGATTCTCACATCTGTATGGTTTTACAGATGATGAGTGGGAGTAGGTTATTGGGAATAAGGTGATCATCCACATTATATCGGAATTCGTTGTAATTGGTGATATTTGAGGAAGTCGCCTGAGTTTTTTTCGGACGACATGTATTTGGTTTTGAGTATCCGTTGTTGTGCACCAATTTCAAAATGATATATCTGTACGTTTATTTTTTATAAAGTGAGATATAACTTTTTGAAATTATGTCCATGACAGTTAACTATATCAGTTGACGATTGGGTAAGGAGCATTAAACAACGGAGTAGTTCTTAAACCATAAGTACAGTTTTCAACCTACGATGTGCAGGTTTTGAGTTATTCAACTCGTCGGACTTATACAGAGTATTGTATGTTGTCTATTGTCCATCAGGGCAAAGGGGTAGGTCCTCGTACTCTGTTCCGTTTCCTTGTAACTTCTCTAGTTTTTTAGCCAGGCGTTTCGTTGAAATACAATGTCTAAGTTTTGAGAAGTTGTGGGTATAGGAATAAAGTAGAGAACCAAGTGTCGCAAGTATCGGGATTCTTCAAAGAAATCGAAGATGTAGATTCTTGAGAATGGTATTCAGATGATATTAATGGTATTGAGAAACTTATTTCTCTTTCAGGTTACTCATAATTGGATGGATTCTTAAGTTGAGTAATGCTGATTAGCCTCTCTCCAATAAGTTGATATGCACTAGAGACAGTTGCATGATTAGAATCTAGTTCAAATTAAATAAGTGCCAAGGTTTCTATATTTGATGTAGAATGGTTCATATCTTAACAATGTTAAGGTACGGTGAGTTGTCCAGCTTATGCTTAAAACCAGACACTGGATGACTCAAGGCACGTTTCTGTAATGGCAGTTTGTGGGTTGACCCTGGCTTTGACGAGGGTTGATTTTCTACCATCTGGAAGATCAATAGTGATATTGTTCTTGACTCGCCACAGTTTTAGTAAAATGGATTTTTTCAGAAAATAGTAGTGGGAGTATGGTAGAACTGGAAGTGATACCAGAACCGCAAACGATTATGGAAAATTTAATAGGACCTATATATTCAATCAGGTTTGAGATTCCATTAGCCACTCTGCAAATATGGTGGGTAACCTCAGACACCCGATAGGTACTCCGGTAGCCTCAGGGACGGTGACAGGGAGGTTCTTGTTTACCCAGACTTGACACTACTGTTGTTCCAGACTGTGAGACCCGGCAGGAGGATAAGTATAGCGTCGTTCTAAACTAGCTTTAGAAGTGCACGTATATATTATTCTTCCAGAGGGTTGTCGTAGTCAGTGGGAGCAGCGGAAGCATAGTGGGCAAGTAGCTTATGTCTATTTATAGACTTGAGCAGATATAGCAGAGATAGATCATCTAATTTTGATGAGACAATCATGGCTTTGACTTCATCAGAATAGGGGATGGATCTGTTGAGAAGGTAGTAGGGTGTGATGTCCTGGTATTTGGATGACATACACAGAGTAGGAAGTAAAATTCCTATACTACGATCGGTTGTACTTTGGTCGTCACATAGTTGTTTCTCCACAAAGGACATTGGATATAATATCTGACATTCTGGTTACTAGATCTATGGTTTTAGATCTAGAATTGGGTAGTTTCCCAATTTGGGTACTTTGACAGTATTCTAATGGTATTTTAGAATAGATGACTCCTGGCATGGTGGTGTACCTGCAGTTGATGGAGCACCCTCTCTAAAGGTGTCTTATAGACTAAAGGAAAGAGGGATGTGCATGATAGGTTGATTACTTGCTTAGGCAATTGAGTCAATCGTGAGATGTCAAGTACCACACCAGATGTTGTTTTTGCACTAGATGCGATAAGATTATATTAATCCAATCCTGGAGAAACATTAGGAAGCAGTTTTAGAACATAAGTGTATGTTCTACGGATTTGATGACGGCAGCCTACTTCGGGAGATAGTTATCATTCCAGGCTTCCAAGGTGACATGGATGACAGAGTGACTGTCAGAGTTATATTTTTCCCTCTGACGAGGGACAGTATTATGGACAGGTGGTCCAAGAGGATACTGTGGGAGGCATGGTGCTGGATACTGATTAGGTTCAGTTATCAATACCGTCTAAGAAGTTTGGATTTGGAGTTCATTTATGAACTAGGTCCCATCAGATATCCAGACATATTCTAAGACAGGTATTACTCAATTCGGGAGATGGTTTTCTCCATGAACTTGAGATTAAGAGAGACATAGAAAGAAACATCAGGGCGGATCCACTCGCTGAGGCTATTTCTCGAACACAAGAGTTTTACAAACTAGCTTTGTGAAACTGATTAGTAGAGAACTTGGGTGTTCGGTATCACACAGGCTATGAGTATGCGACATCGCAATAATTAGCCTTAAGTGCAAGTGGGATATTGTTGGATATAGTGCCCTCAAAGTCAATTATTGGATCGCAGGTACGTGATTGCAATGATTGAGGCAGGACCTATACCGATATGACAGTCTTGCTCGAAATGATAGTATGCTATCTGGTTTGTCTTTATCATCGTATACATGCTTTAGTTCACTATTGAATGATGATAGAGCCCATAGGATTCTAGCTCGACTACCAGCAGTATGATGGCGATCATATACGTGGGAGCTGGGGTCTGTAAGCACATCCTTAAAGTGTCCCTAGTCGTGGGAGTTTCGAGACAGGGCATCGATACTCCATAGTAGACCAGTGTATACAGTCGAGACCCCGACGAGGGGCGGGGGCCGGTCTCACAAGCCATTGGTGTCAGTTGGTTCACCTAAGATGTATACAGGTGCTCATTGGGTTATGAGTACAACGGACAGGACTCGCCGAGAACATGCTCGTTGGTATTATACATATCGTCAGATAGCAGTTCCCAGGTGACATGTGTACAGGTTAGTTTGTCGACCTGAGATTGTCATTTGTCTCGTGTGAGTTCCCATGTGCTTTGATTTCTACCCTACCACGCTCAAAAGAGACGTGCAAACAGGTATTTCTTGGGTACAGTCCCGAGCCACTTGGAGGCAGTGAGCGGATCGTCGGGGATTCGTCTCTCCCGGTATTGGGGGTTGATGTCGCACAGTGCACGGGTGGCCATCACTAGAAATCCTCGACCGAAGTAGTAGAGAATTACTGATTTGGATCATTAGTTTCTCAGGTGGTGATGTGCTTCATACCGACACGAATTATCGCGTTATTAGGGGTCTGACGTTATCCAACCCCCTAGACTCGATATGCGATACTCTTTAGACGAACGGACCGGACTGTACGGATATTGTCACTATCAGGCTCATTAGGGTTTATGGATGAGTTCGATCGTCAGCTTCCTTTCCAATCAATACATAGGCAAACGTTACGTACAGCTCATACCTCTGATGTGCTAGTGGTTATACCCAGTGCCAGTGTGTTGATGAGTCATTAGAGCCCCCATAGACCGTTTCCCAAGTTCGGGCGAAACGTTGTAGAGGCCGTATGGTTTTATGGCAGGGTTCGGAAAATGCACGTTTTTTTTCGCACGTGTCATATTTCGGGCAGATAATCCTGGTAGGCTTTGGTTTAAGCCGGATCCGAGTATTATACTGTGTAGATATAATATCTTTGTCTCAGTTGCATTTGTATTCGGTCGTAATACAAATGCGGGTATGTTTATACTGATACGGGGTTATCCTGAAATTCGTTTCAGGATCACTTTTGGAAGTTGCCAGTTTCTAGTTTTCTATCGCCCGTCTTTAACATTCGGTTAAAGATGGATTTATCTTTTCTTGAGATGTGTGTGGAAGGTTCTAGATGGTGACTATGATGGTGAGGTGGCTTAGTACATTGATTGTTCATTTAATGATATGATGATGTGTTTATATGAATCATTGTTTCATTAAATGATTATGCTAGGTGTTATTTGTGACTCATTCATTTGTATTAGTGCTAATGGTCACTCTCTTGATTCTTACACTCACCTCCCTCCCCTTTAAAGTTGCCGGCCCCTCTTTGCTAGATTATGGTTGTTCATTTGGAAGAAAAGAATATAGTTTTGGTGTATGGAAATTTCATAGCTCATTTCATTCCATCAAAGTTTTCAAAAGGCAACATCATTAACCGTTCGTCCATAGCTTTGGACGTAATGAGACAAAGTGTTCTACTCATTCTCTACATCAATCTTGGTCATCTCTTTTAGCAAACTTGATGATCGAGTTGCCTCGGTTCAGAGGCGGGTGCCCGTTTAAAGATCCGTAGACGTGGTGCCACCTGGACGAGAAGATTGGAGATTCAGGAGATCGGAGCAGCCGCAACAAAGTGTGGGATGATTGTTGAAGACCGAAGGACTCGGATCGTTCGGTAAAACATTTCTACGCACTTTGTAGTTTGTTAGTTTAGCTTTAATGGAAGATCCGGGTGATAGTACACGATAGCGCCAGTTTGTAAAAAGTTTTTGTTCCGCATTTGGCGTCTGTTAGACAGCTGGGGCGCTACCGTGGACTTACATACAGATGCTCATTGGGTTATGAGTACACCGGACAGGACTCGCCGCGAGCATGCTAGTTGGTATTATACCAGACGTCGGATAGCAGTTCCCTGGTGACATGTGTACAGGTTAGTTCATCGACCTGAGATCATCATTTGTCTCATGTGAGTTCCCACTGTGCTTTGATTACTACCCTACCATGGCTCAAAGGATTCATGCAAACAGGTTTTAGTTGGGTACAGTCCCGAGCCACATGGAGGCTGTTAGTGTTTATGCCCTAGAGGACATTATTGTATCGTACTAGTTTGTATATTACTTAATGGAAGCTTGGGATATTCACAGTTGTATTGACAGTCTTGCTAAAAATGGTAGTATACTACTTGGTTTGTGTCTACATCAATATGTGCATATGTTTCTTTTAACGTATCGCTTATAAATATTAATAGAGCCCTTAGGATCTTTACTTGATTACCAGCGTCGTGATGGAAGTCACACTAGTGGGGGCAGGGTAGTCTATAAGCAACATCCTATACAGGTCCCTGGTCGTAGGATTATCGAGACAGGGCATCGATACTCTGGAGTAGACTGGTGTATACGTTTCTCATCCCAGCATAGGGAGATGGTCTGTCCTACAGCCATCAGTACGACGCACTGGAGATAGTATGCAGGTGTTCGTTAGGTTACGGGTACACCGGACAGGACTCGCTGGAAACTGCAGGTTGGTCTTATACCCATCGTCAGATAGCAGTTCCCAGGTGACATGAGTACAGCTTAGTCCGTCGACATGATACTGCTACTTCGCCTCGGGTGTGTTCCCACTGTACTTAGATTACTACCATGCCACGGCTCAAAGGAGTCGTGCAAACAGGTATTAGTTGGGTGCAGTCCCGAAGCACTTGGAGGCAGTGGCGGTTTGACATGATTCGTCTCTCCCGGTATTGGGGGTTGATATCGCGCTGTGTATGGAGAGCCATGACGCAAAGTCCCTGGCCAGGGGAAACGAGATTTACTGGTAGGCTTCTATTAGTTTCTCAAGGTGTAATGGGCTTCACTCCGACATGACTTATACCGCTATTAGGGGTCTGACGCTTACCGCCACCATAGGCCCGATATGCGATAGTCCTAGACGAACAGATCGGACTATACGGAGATTGTCACATCAGACTCAGTTGGAGTTCGGATGGGTTTCCTCATCATCCTTCTTATCGACATCTACCTGGGGACCGTTACGTACAGCTTGTACCTCTTGCGGCCTGTGGTTAAACCCACTGCCAGCGTAGTGTCGAGTCTTTAGAGTTCCACATAGAGAGTTTCCCGGCACCGGAAAAAAGGTGTAGAGGCCGTATGGTTTTACGGCAGGGCCGCGATCACTTACGTACACTTGTGCACGTATTATGATCGGGCAGATAATACTAGCGGGCTTTGGTTTAAGCCAGATTCTAGTATTATACAGATGGATTTATTCAGTCAAAGATTATCCGTGTTTTTCGGAAATACGGATGGGAGGGGCAGTCTCGTAATTTGTCGGGAAGCTTCTAGAAGACGATGACTCATTTGTATTCTTTTTGGATTAAACACAAATGAGGTGGAGAGATGAGGTGTAGGTTTTCATTAAATGCTTAATGACGCATGAGGTGATTCACCATTTAGGATTAAATGAAGCTTACAAGATATTTCTAGATATTTATCAAAGAGATATTTGTATGCTTGGTATTATTCTTTCATGAGTTATTATTCATATCATTATCACAAAAGCTTTCTCTCTCCTCAAGTCTTCATCTTCTTCCTCAAACCCTAAAAGATCTCATGAGTTGAGAATCCTAGGGTTCAAGTGACTAAGTAATCCATCATATTACTCTACACCCTCTAGGACTTCTAGATTAGTGATCTAGAAGCCATAGTTATCTCAGATTCGAGATAGGAGCTCGGACTATAGACTCTCGGGTGGATCGTCTTTGACTCGAGGAGGCCGTTGAGGTGCGCACGTTCCATAGAGCCTACGAGGTGTGGAAGATAGCAATGAAGACCCGAAGGACAAGTAATGTGAGGTATAACTTTGAATCCGAGTAGTTAACCCTCTCGCAGTTTGCTAGTAATGGTTTAGACACGATCCGTGTGCTCAAGTCCGTGTTACGAAGCTTTGATAATTGTTTTTCATATATTCCGGCTTCCCGCGAGCTTGTGGGGTGCGTGACATGGACTTATAGTGGTATCAGAGCCTACTAAGACTTTACTAGCTTGTTAGCAACTAATTTGAACTTCGATCATCGGAAAAACACCAAAACTTAACCCCGAACCCCTCAAGTTTCTGTCAATTTTAAACGTGTCGAAAAAATTATTTGATAGGTATGAAAATTCATAGCAGGGAATTCTAAGAATACTGGAGAAATACGAGGTGCTAACTCGATTAGACTACCGCGGAAGCGCGGCGGATTGGTGCGATCCGCCGCGGATCCGCGGCCTAGTCAACTCAGAGTTCACTCGTATTTACACAATAACTCTTGTTTTTGGGTGTTTTGTTTCTCTGTATATTTTGTTTCTGCCCAGGTTATTTCAGTGCTGGCTTGCATCTGGGGTAAAGACGGAAAAATGTTGTCAATCGAAATTCTAAGTTATTTGCTAATCAAGTTTTATCTGTGATGTTTAATGTGTTCGTAAACTTCCCCTAATTGCTAGTATGTCGATTAGCACGGGGTTGCACATTTCCGTAATGGTTTTTACTGGTTTGTGTATATGAACTTGATTGGATCGTTGTGATGATTAGCCGGGGTTTGAGATGAGTTTTTATATTCTTTCATTCGATGTAAATTGTAATATGATGTAATATTCTTTTGCGGGGCACAGCCGGGCTGAGGTTGTAGCCACCGTTGTATTATTTCATTTCCTGTTTTATGCTCCTAGGATAGACCCAAGGTGGGGTGCACAAACTACCGGGTACTTTGAAGTGTTTAGTAGCATACTCACGTTGTTGAGGGAGACCGCTTCTCTTCGGGTACTTGGCGGGTAGTTTGCCGTACCCGTAGGCGTCTAGGGTGGGGTAATGGCTATTCATCACAACTGTGTAATCTATCTTTCGTTGTAGGCTCAAAGGAAACGTGGATTGCTTGTATATCCAATAATGTTCATTTGTTATCTGGAATGCCTATTATTGCGTCTGACGAATGTACAATATTCATATATCATATCTATTAGGCATCATTTATGTTTTGCACCCGCGCTAGCCCAGCCCCCGCTATGTCGTTAGTTAAGTAACCTAACGGGTGAATGACGGGACCCAGTGGCGAATGCGGATGGCATAAGAGGATGTTGTATTTTCGTTATTTTCTGCAATGATAGGTTAATTGATGGGACACCTTATATTAATGCAAAGAAAAAAAACCAAAGTTGAATTGTTGGAACAAATTTAAAAGAAACCACTCGGTTATTTTTAAAAAGCAGAATTTTTAATTGCGGAGCTTTAACCACTCCTTTTAAAAAAAAAAGGTATAAGGTTCCTTTGATTATATCAAGTTCAATACGTTCACGGTTTCGCCAAAACAAGTCGTAGCCCTCCGTCATTTCTTATGGATGGTCAGTAGTATTCAAGCTATGTTTGTTGGCCTTCGTCAAGGCATAGTGTTTGGTAGCTACAGGGGTATTTATTTGTTGCATAGATAGATGAGTTGGTTTGGGACAGTCGTATTACCTTGTTGGCCTTCGTCAAGGGTATGTACGGGTGGTTTCAAATTAACAAGATAATGATGGGTAGAACTTGACATGTGACTTATGATTTATTGGCCTTCGTGAAGGTCATAAGAACATGGGGCAAAAATCCACATCGGGGTTTATAAAGAAACTGAAACCTGCTAGTGTTGCATACCATTTGGAGTTTGATGAATGTTGGTAGGATTCCTTCAGCATTATCACATGATGATATTTGGATCCCGATCCTACTGTGAGTATCCGCTACTCATCTGGAGATTCGTCACTTAATGATCAATGCTATAAATCAAGTAGGTGTCTAGAATAGTGTCAGCGGGGCTACGCCTCTAAAGAAAAGAGGTTATTAAATTAAGGAATTTCACGAAAGCGTCGTAAAACCTCCCTCGAAGTATCGACACTAGCCTGGCTGAACGGTTAAGCAAGTATTGTACGGTGAGATCAGTCCTGATTAATTCTTCTTTTATTGTAACACCTTAGGATAAGGGTTAGTGAATAATTATAATTAAATAATGATTTTTAATAAAAAGTTTACCAAATTGTGTTTTAAATATTTTTCCTAATTTAATAAACATTTTTCCAAAATTTTCTTAGGCTTGCACAAACATGTGCATGTAAACTAGGGTTTTTAAATCAAGGAAATACCACAATTATTAACCATGGTGGGTTAATTGGGGGATTAATTCTTTTGGATTCTTAAATGAGTTTAATTAATTAGTTAAATTGAAAGATTACTTTAATTTGAATTTTAGATTTAGTGTTGACTTGTGAGAAGGAGAGAGAGAGAGGGCATCATGGCTTAGCCCATGCTTGCCATTAATGAAGAGAGAGAGTGAGGGGTTGACCCTTGGGTGTAGGTTGTTTTTCTCTCATTTCTTGTTTTCTCTCCAACACTCACACACACTCACACACCCACTTACCTGAGGCCAGAAGCAGCAGCAGCAACATGGAAGCAGCAGTAGCAGCAGCATGAGAGCAGCAGCAGCAAGAAGAAGCAGCAGCAGCAAGCACAAAACAGCAGCAACAGCAGAGGCAGTGAGCAGTAGCAGCCCCCAGTGCAGCCTCTTCTCTTCACTCCTCCACCTTCCTCCAGCTCCCTAGGGTTAAGTTTGAGGTATATTTCCTAATTTAGTCCCTAGTTAGCTTGGTTAGTGTCGATTTGCATCGGTTAATGGATATTGGGGCGTTTTAGTGCGATATGGGATGTTTAGTGGGAACTTTGTGCATTTGGGAGATGATTTGGTTTCAGTAGGATGCTTGAGGTCTGTTGAGACCGTTGTAACCTAGTCCAACCCCTATTACACTAAAATACCACCAGATTTCATATTTGATGCAAATGTCGTATTTGTGCACAATTTGAGTTTTCTGGATCTGCTTTTGACCCTGTAAGTTCAGATTGATTTTGAGTGGACTGTGGCATAGTGGAGTGGAGGTGATACACTAGATGAAACCCGACCCCCTAACTCCCCTTCCCGGCCGCCAAAACCACCATTCTGGCCGCAAATTGCGGCCAGACAGGGGGTGTTTTGGTAATTTTTGGTTTCTGTGTGTGTGCTTCTGTGTGTAGGGTATTTTGGTATATATATATTTTTAATATCAATTCTGTAGGAAAATCTGGGACCAAATACCTGTTTTGCCGTTTTTCTAAACCTTCGCGACACGCGTGATACGTGAGTAGGTTTGGGTTCTGCGTATCGCAGCGCGTCGGGGTAGTTTCGTGGCGCGTGAGTACACGTTTTAGCGTATCGCGCACACGCGCGATTGGGTTGCGACACAGGTTTCTTGTTGGTTTATAATGTCGCGTTTTGTGACTTAAGCTTATGTGTGATATGTGTATGTGATTCTAGGTTCGCAGGCCAGTGAGACGGACGCTGCGAAGAAGGGCAAGCAAGTGGTTGGATACACCTAGCGCGAGACACGGTGAGTAGATTTCACATCTACGGGGATATCGCCCGCATGGCGTTATGCGTCAGGGCTGATAGGACTTTGTTATTATATATTTCATGCACCCCATAGACTGTCATTGCATATCGCATTCCTTGCTATACATATATACATATTGCTTAGAACTGATAGAACTGCCATGATCATACTGTTGTATATTGTTGTAGTTCATTTATATTTGATATCTATATCCCGGTGGATCATTGCATTGTAGTTCTTTCTCATGTGACATGACTTGATATACACATTGATGCACTTATCACATCGCAGTTACTTGTATTATTGTTGGGATTTCATATGATTTATGGATTTGGGAACCGTGGCCTTTTCAAATAAGTAACCATTTAAAAACCCGGTTCCCTTGATATGATAATTTGGGGCGTCGCCCCGTGTTTTCTCGGTGCTTGAGGCACGGATTGATATAGGGCTGACCCGGACTGACGGATGCCCGATGGATTGATATAGGGCTGACCCGGACTGACGGATGCCCGATGGATTGATATAGGGCTGACCCGGACTGACGGATGCCCGATGGATTGATATAGGGCTGACCCGGACTGACAGATGCCCGATGGATTGATATAGGGCTGACCCGGACTGACGGATGCCCGATGGATTGATATAGGGCTGACCCGGACTGACGGATGCCCGATATATGTTGAGAGAGGGATGACCCGGACTGACGGATTCCCGGTACATACTTGAGAGAGGGCTGACCCGGATTGACGGAGCCCGATACAGGATGTTTTGCGTGTCGATGCTAGACACGAGTATTTATGATATTTGGGTGCCGATGTTGGGCACTCGGGATTTTCAGGGATATACAGGATATGAGGGCCGATGGAGTACCGGCGTTTGAGATGTTGGGATTTGTGGTGCATACATACTTATGTAGTCCACCTCGATACTTCATGTAGATACTATATCCCCATGCTCAGCATTCATTGTTACATCTCACCCTGTAGTATATCACCTGATAGAGGACTGGCATTATTTTATGCATACTGCCACATCGCATTGATATTATCGGCTGGCATTAGTAGAGCCACGCTACATGTGCATGCTTGCGATTACCTTTATATGTTATTTCTATTCACGAGTTGGCAACTCACCCCCGTTGTGCCACAGTGCTTGCAGGTTGCCCTGGGGAGTAGTCACGGCTGGCTGTTACCGCATCTTTTGGCACAGATACCCCTTTTGAGCTGAGATAGCCCTTTTGCTGTTTAGGTGGGTTTTGTACGGTATCTGTTATCTTTCTGTTGTACATTGATGTATCTAGTATTCTCCATCTACTTTTCTGTATCGACTTAGAGACAGTTGTGAGGACGATATGTATGATTTTATATTCTGGTGTCGAGCTCGCATGTGAGCCGACTTTACTTTATGCAGTCTTATCTTTATGATATTGTCCTTGTTTTACTGTGTATTCTTCGCTACGGCGTCGTATATCATATTGTGATGCTTCATTCTTGTCACTTGTTATTTCTGCTACACCTTGTTTTTACCCGACTTTCGGGGCTAATGTTTTAAAAGGGAAATGTTACCAAAATTACCAAAATTATAAAACTTATAACTTTTAAACTTAAAAAGGTTTTCTACTAAATAAATGGAAGTTTATTTTTGGACATGTACGATTGTTTTACAAAGTGTTTTAAAATCTCTCTATATTTATTGGTTTTGATTTCTGGGTTCGGCTTACTTAGCCGCGTTACGCCTGTAGACGTTGCGTGGTTAAGTGCCGGTCACGAGTCGAAATCTCGGGTCGTGACAAAGTTGGTATCAGAGCATAGGTTTTACCTTCGGAGTGTAGGATGACCCTGGTATGATGGAGTAGGTAGCTGCAGCAGGGTAGCGTAGCGTGCGTATGTTCCGCGGCATACTCACGACACGGTACTCCGCTTACGCGACCTTAGGACTTGTTGATTTGATTCCTCCTTATATTCTTGTGATTCGATTTCCGTGTTCTTATCGAATCCAAATTTTCTTTCAGCCAATATGCCGCCTAAGACTACGAGGGCACAGAGAGCGGCCGCGAGGGCCGAGATTCGAGTTGACTCGTCCGAGACGAGGACTGATCCGGGCAGTACGCCGGTTGTACCCGAGCAGGCTGTTCCTGCCGTGACAGAGCAGATCGCCACGCTAGGGGCTGGTATGCAGGAGATGCGCCAGACGGTGGGATCTAGCATGCAGGAGATGCGCCAGATGATAGGATCGCTTGTTGAGACGCTTCGAGCACAGCGACCAGAGGTAGCTCCATCAGTTCCAGAGACCGCTATGGTGCCTACCGCACAGCCAGTTGCCCCTGCAGCCACGGAGGTGATTACAGTATCGCTATCAGAGTTTATGAGGCTGAAGCCTCCGGTTTTCACAGGCACCGATACAGCCGATGACCCACAGTCTTTCATCGACAGGATGGCCAGGATATGCCGTTCCCTCAGATGCGCAGATGCGAGATGGGTCGAGTTCGCGAGCTTTCGCCTGGAAGGTCTTGCGCAGAAGTGGTGTGATTCCGTGGAGAAGGGCAGAGCTGCAGGTCTTCCTCCTATGACCTGGACGGAGTTCGTGACTATATTTCTAGCCCGTTTCCTTCCCCGGAGTGTTAGAGATGCCCGAGCACGCAGGTTTGAGTCTTTGCGCCAGACGCCAGGGATGACAGTGGCAGAGTATGACGTACTGTTTACAGAGCTAGCAGTCTACGCCCCACATTTAGTGGCCACCGAGGAGTTGCGAGTCCGGAGATTTGTTCGAGGTTTGATTTCACCAGTGTTCCTCGCGATCAGCGCGCAACACTACGAGACCTACGCAGCAGCGGTAGACGCAGCCCTAGTGGTCGAGGAGCACCTTGTTGAGACTTCGGCACTCCCAGAGCCGAAGAGAGCTCGTGCGGATACTTCAGCACAGAGACAGCCTTTTCGGCGCCGTGATAGACGTATTGCAGGCAGCAGAGATTCAGGGCGGGGCCGGTTATTCAGTTCTTATTCCCAGGATGGTCAGCGGCCGTCGTCGGGATGTTTTCGCTGTGGGAGTTCTTACCACCGTGTACGGGATTGTCCTGAGTTACCCCGGACCGAGGCGACAGCATCGCATGTCACATTACCACTTTCACCACCCCAGAGAGCGTTGCCTATCGCACCTACCGTTGCTCCGCGCCAGACTCATGCACAGCGAGGTCGTGGGCGTGGAGGAGTTGCTCAGAGAGGACGAGGTGACCGAGGCAGAGGGCAGCCTGTCGCAGGTGGTGGGCAGGCGAGGGTTTTTGCTTTGACACATCAGGACGCGCAGGCGTCCAATGCAGTGGTTTCAGGTATCCTCCCTGTATGTTCAGTTGATGCACATGTACTGTTCGACCCCGGATCCACGCACTCGTACGTATCCACGCACTTTGTGCCGAGGTTGGGTAGAGAGTCCGGCTTGCTTGATCAGCCGCTTGTGGTGACTACTCCTGTGGGAGAGTCGTTTGTTGCTAGACACGTGTTCCGATCCTGTATCGTCTGTATTGACGAGAGAGAGTTGCCTGTCGACTTGATCCTTCTGGAGATGTTGGACTTCGACGTTCTTTTGGGCATGGATTGGTTAGCCACGTGCTATGCTTCTGTGGACTGCCGCGAGAAGACAGTTAGATTCTGTTTCCCCGGTGAGTCGGTTTTTGTTGTGTTGGGGGACCGTGGTGCCGCCCCTCACAGTGTGATTTCTTCTTTTCGCGCTGGACAGCTTTTGAGGAAAGGATGTCAGGGATTTCTCGCATATGTTTGCGATGCTAGTGCTACACAGGTTCCATTAGATCAGGTTCCGGTTGTTAGCGAGTTTCCTGATGTGTTCCCTGACGAGCTTCCTGGGTTGCCGCCCGAGCGCGACATTTCTTTCTGTATTGATTTGGTTCCTGGTTCGGGGCCTATTTCTATACCGCCCTATCGGATGGCCCCGGCGGAACTTCGTGAGCTGAAGGGTCAGTTACAGGATTTGCTGGACAAGGGACTTATTCGACCCAGTGTTTCTCCTTGGGGTGCTCCAGTCCTGTTCGTCAGGAAGAAGGACGGCAGCTTGCGTCTTTGTATCGACTACCGCCAGCTGAACAGGGTGACAGTGCGGAACAGGTATCCTTTGCCGCGTATCGACGATTTGTTCGACCAGCTTCAGGGGGGCAGGGTACTTTTCGAGGATCGATTTACGATCGGGCTATCATCAGCTGCGGGTTCGACAGGAGGACATTCCCCGGACGGCCTTCCGTACGCGCTACGGCCATTACGAGTTTTTGGTGATGTCGTTCGGACTCACCAATGCGCCAGCAGCCTTCATGGATTTGATGAACCGTATTTTCCGGCCTTACTTGGATCTGTTCATTATAGTCTTCATTGACGATATCTTGGTGTATTCCCGGAGTAGTGACGAGCACGAGCAGCACCTGCGGATTACATTGCAGACATTGAGGGAGCACCAGCTTTATGCGAAATTCTCCAAGTGTGCTTTTTGGCTGGACAGCGTGGACTTCTTGGGTCACGTGATTTCGCGAGACGGTATATGTGTGGACCCGAGGAAGATCGAGGCCGTTCAGCGTTGGCCCAGACCCACATCGGTGACGGAGGTTCGCAGCTTTTTGGGATTGGCCGGTTACTACAGGCGTTTTGTGCAGGACTTCTCCCGTATCGCTACACCGTTGACCGGGTTGACCCGGAAGGGAGTTCCTTTCGTTTGGACGGAGGAGTGCGAGCACAGCTTTCAGCAGTTACGGACTCAGCTGACGACGGCACCGGTGTTATCTTTACCTTCCGGATCGGGCGGATTTGTGGTCTTTTGTGATGCTTCTCGAGTGGGATTGGGATGCGTTCTGATGCAGCATGATAGGGTGATCGCGTATGCCTCGCGACAATTGAAGAAGCACGAGCAGAACTACCCCACTCATGATTTGGAGATGGCAGCAGTGGTCTTCGCACTTAAGATCTGGCGACATTACCTATACGGCGAGTCGTGCCAGATATTTACGGATCACAAGAGTTTAAAATACATATTCCAGCAGCGGGATCTGAACCTTCGACAGCGTCGATGGATGGAGTTAGTGAAAGATTATGACTGCGAGATCTTATATCACCCGGGCAAGGCAAATGTGGTAGCGGATGCTTTGAGCAGGAGGCCCGGGAGTAGTTTATCATGTTTGAGCGCAGTGCAGGAGCAGTCATCGGCGGATTGGCAGATATTATGCGACAGTCGAGTACAGTTCGAGTTCACGCCGATTGGAGGACAGATAGCGCATGTCCGTGCACGCCCACAGTTGATTGATCGTATACGTGAGGCACAGCTCAGTGATGACCGATGTTCAGAGATCATGGCACAGATGGGACAGGACAGATTTTCCGAGTTCGTGATCGATGATCAGGGGATACTACGGTTTGGAGTCAGACTGTGCGTACCTGATGCTGAGGGACTGAGGCGTGAGATTCTTGAGGAGGCACATCGATCGGTATATAGCGTCCATCCCGGTTCCACCAAGATGTATCATGATATGAGAGATGTTTACTGGTGGGACGGAATGAAGAGGGACATTGCAGATTTTGTAGCGAAATGCCTGACTTGTCAGCAAGTCAAGGCTGAGCACCAGAGGCCCGCGGGAGAGCTACAGCCGTTACCCATCCCGGAGTGGAAATGGGAACAGATTTCGATGGATTTCGTGGTGGGTCTACCCAGGACTAGTAGGGGGTATGACTCCATCTGGGTGATCGTGGATCGTTTGACGAAAGCGGCTCACTTCTTACCGGTGAAGACGACTTTCGGATTTACTCAGTACGCTCAGATCTATATTGACGAGGTAGTGCGACTACACGGAGTACCGACGTGCATTGTGTCCGACAGAGGCACCCAGTTTACTAGTAGACTATGGCAGAGGCTTCAGGAGGCTTTGGGCACTCGCTTGAGTTTCAGCACGGCATTTCATCCGCAGACCGACGGACAGTCAGAGCGGACCATTCAGACTCTCGAGGACATGCTCAGAGCTTGTGTACTTGATTTTGGAGGTAGCTGGGATCATCATTTGCCCTTAGTAGAGTTTTCCTACAATAACAGCTACCAGGAGACCATTCAGATGGCACCGTTTGAGGCTCTTTACGGGAGGAGATGCAGGTCACCTACTTGTTGGACAGAGCTCAGTGAGAGCAGTATCTTAGGGCCACAGATCGTTGAGGAGACGACCGCGAAGATCCAGTTGATTCGCGATAGGATGAGAGCAGCGCAGAGTAGGCAGAGGGCTTATGCAGACCGTCGACGACGCAGACTTGAGTTTTCTGTTGGTGATCATGTTTTCTTGAGGGTCTCCCCAATGAAAGGTGTGATGAGGTTTGGGAAGAAGGGGAAGCTTAGCCCCAGGTATGTGGGCCCCTTCGAGATCCTCGAGCGTGTTGGTGCAGTAGCTTACCGATTAGCCCTTCCGCCCAGCTTTCCAGACGTGCATCCCGTATTCCATGTCTCGATGCTCCGCAGATATCTTCATGATCCTTCGCATGCGATCCAGCATCCGACGATCCAGCTTGAGCGTGATCTTTCCTATACAGAACAGCCGGTGATGATCTTGGATCGACAAGTGAAGAAGTTGAGATCGAAGGACATTCCATCAGTTAAAGTACTTTGGCGTGGTCAGAACCGTGAGGAGGTCACTTGGGAGACCGAAAGCGAGATGATGAAGACGTATCCACATCTTTTTGAAGGTAACCTTAGTTAGATTTTTGAAATTCGGGGACGAATTTCTTTAAGGGGGAGAGATTGTAACACCTTAGGATAAGGGTTAGTGAATAATTATAATTAAATAATGATTTTTAATAAAAAGTTTACCAAATTGTGTTTTAAATATTTTTCCTAATTTAATAAACATTTTTCCAAAATTTTCTTAGGCTTGCACAAACATGTGCATGTAAACTAGGGTTTTTAAATCAAGGAAATACCACAATTATTAACCATGGTGGGTTAATTGGGGGATTAATTCTTTTGGATTCTTAAATGAGTTTAATTAATTAGTTAAATTGAAAGATTACTTTAATTTGAATTTTAGATTTAGTGTTGACTTGTGAGAAGGAGAGAGAGAGAGGGCATCATGGCTTAGCCCATGCTTGCCATTAATGAAGAGAGATAGTGAGGGGTTGACCCTTGGGTGTAGGTTGTTTTTCTCTCATTTCTTGTTTTCTCTCCAACACTCACACACACTCACACACCCACTTACCTGAGGCCAGAAGCAGCAGCAGCAACATGGAAGCAGCAGTAGCAGCAGCATGAGAGCAGCAGCAGCAAGAAGAAGCAGCAGCAGCAAGCACAAAACAGCAGCAACAGCAGAGGCAGTGAGCAGTAGCAGCCCCCAGTGCAGCCTCTTCTCTTCACTCCTCCACCTTCCTCCAGCTCCCTAGGGTTAAGTTTGAGGTATATTTCCTAATTTAGTCCCTAGTTAGCTTGGTTAGTGTCGATTTGCATCGGTTAATGGATATTGGGGCGTTTTAGTGCGATATGGGATGTTTAGTGGGAACTTTGTGCATTTGGGAGATGATTTGGTTTCAGTAGGATGCTTGAGGTCTGTTGAGACCGTTGTAACCTAGTCCAACCCCTATTACACTAAAATACCACCAGATTTCATATTTGATGCAAATGTCGTATTTGTGCACAATTTGAGTTTTCTGGATCTGCTTTTGACCCTGTAAGTTCAGATTGATTTTGAGTGGACTGTGGCATAGTGGAGTGGAGGTGATACACTAGATGAAACCCGACCCCCTAACTCCCCTTCCCGGCCGCCAAAACCACCATTCTGGCCGCAAATTGCGGCCAGACAGGGGGTGTTTTGGTAATTTTTGGTTTCTGTGTGTGTGCTTCTGTGTGTAGGGTATTTTGGTATATATATATTTTTAATATCAATTCTGTAGGAAAATCTGGGACCAAATACCTGTTTTGCCGTTTTTCTAAACCTTCGCGACACGCGTGATACGTGAGTAGGTTTGGGTTCTGCGTATCGCAGCGCGTCGGGGTAGTTTCGTGGCGCGTGAGTACACGTTTTAGCGTATCGCGCACACGCGCGATTGGGTTGCGACACAGGTTTCTTGTTGGTTTATAATGTCGCGTTTTGTGACTTAAGCTTATGTGTGATATGTGTATGTGATTCTAGGTTCGCAGGCCAGTGAGACGGACGCTGCGAAGAAGGGCAAGCAAGTGGTTGGATACACCTAGCGCGAGACACGGTGAGTAGATTTCACATCTACGGGGATATCGCCCGCATGGCGTTATGCGTCAGGGCTGATAGGACTTTGTTATTATATATTTCATGCACCCCATAGACTGTCATTGCATATCGCATTCCTTGCTATACATATATACATATTGCTTAGAACTGATAGAACTGCCATGATCATACTGTTGTATATTGTTGTAGTTCATTTATATTTGATATCTATATCCCGGTGGATCATTGCATTGTAGTTCTTTCTCATGTGACATGACTTGATATACACATTGATGCACTTATCACATCGCAGTTACTTGTATTATTGTTGGGATTTCATATGATTTATGGATTTGGGAACCGTGGCCTTTTCAAATAAGTAACCATTTAAAAACCCGGTTCCCTTGATATGATAATTTGGGGCGTCGCCCCGTGTTTTCTCGGTGCTTGAGGCACGGATTGATATAGGGCTGACCCGGACTGACGGATGCCCGATGGATTGATATAGGGCTGACCCGGACTGACGGATGCCCGATGGATTGATATAGGGCTGACCCGGACTGACGGATGCCCGATGGATTGATATAGGGCTGACCCGGACTGACGGATGCCCGATGGATTGATATAGGGCTGACCCGGACTGACGGATGCCCGATGGATTGATATAGGGCTGACCCGGACTGACGGATGCCCGATGGATTGATATAGGGCTGACCCGGACTGACGGATGCCCGATGGATTGATATAGGGCTGACCCGGACTGACGGATGCCCGATATATGTTGAGAGAGGGATGACCCGGACTGACGGATTCCCGGTACATACTTGAGAGAGGGCTGACCCGGATTGACGGAGCCCGATACAGGATGTTTTGCGTGTCGATGCTAGACACGAGTATTTATGATATTTGGGTGCCGATGTTGGGCACTCGGGATTTTCAGGGATATACAGGATATGAGGGCCGATGGAGTACCGGCGTTTGAGATGTTGGGATTTGTGGTGCATACATACTTATGTAGTCCACCTCGATACTTCATGTAGATACTATATCCCCATGCTCAGCATTCATTGTTACATCTCACCCTGTAGTATATCACCTGATAGAGGACTGGCATTATTTTATGCATACTGCCACATCGCATTGATATTATCGGCTGGCATTAGTAGAGCCACGCTACATGTGCATGCTTGCGATTACCTTTATATGTTATTTCTATTCACGAGTTGGCAACTCACCCCCGTTGTGCCACAGTGCTTGCAGGTTGCCCTGGGGAGTAGTCACGGCTGGCTGTTACCGCATCTTTTGGCACAGATACCCCTTTTGAGCTGAGATAGCCCTTTTGCTGTTTAGGTGGGTTTTGTACGGTATCTGTTATCTTTCTGTTGTACATTGATGTATCTAGTATTCTCCATCTACTTTTCTGTATCGACTTAGAGACAGTTGTGAGGACGATATGTATGATTTTATATTCTGGTGTCGAGCTCGCATGTGAGCCGACTTTACTTTATGCAGTCTTATCTTTATGATATTGTCCTTGTTTTACTGTGTATTCTTCGCTACGGCGTCGTATATCATATTGTGATGCTTCATTCTTGTCACTTGTTATTTCTGCTACACCTTGTTTTTACCCGACTTTCGGGGCTAATGTTTTAAAAGGGAAATGTTACCAAAATTTCCAAAATTATAAAACTTATAACTTTTAAACTTAAAAAGGTTTTCTACTAAATAAATGGAAGTTTATTTTTGGACATGTACGATTGTTTTACAAAGTGTTTTAAAATCTCTCTATATTTCTTGGTTTTGATTTCTGGGTTCGGCTTACTTAGCCGCGTTACGCCTGTAGACGTTGCGTGGTTAAGTGCCGGTCACGAGTCGAAATCTCGGGTCGTGACATTTATGGTTTGAGGAAGGATTCGAGAAACAGTGGGAGCCATCCAGTTTAGATAAACTAAAAACCAATCTAAACTTTCAAGAGCATCATGCTACAGTGTTCCCTCTCTCTCTCATTGCAGCGACCTTGTGACCATGACTAGGTTGCATTTAGATAACAAAACGACTGAATCTGACTTTTATGATTGGCAAAGGTCTGTCCAGATGTCCATTGCCTATGACAAGCTGGACCACCCTATTACTACTCAATCCCTCACCGTCCCAGGTCCAGTTTCCACCATCGCGGATATGGATATCTGTCAGACAAAGGAAAAGGATAGTGCGAATGCCAAGTGCCTCGTGTTGGCTTCAGTTGATGATGTATACCAGAAGGAGCATGAGAAAATGGTCTTAATTTCCATTTTTCTCCATAACAAAGATTTATATAGAGAGCAATCTCGTATCGCAAGATTTGAGACCTCGAACGAATTAATTCAAGCGAGGTTGGCTGTCGGGTCATCTGTAGGGGACGACGTCCTTACAATGATTAGCTATATTGATAAGCTCAAGGACTTGGATACCACGTTGGGAAACTGGTCATATGCTGACTTATTTCCACAGTCCCTACCCTCTACTTACACCTTGAAAGAAATCAGGGAGACACCCGCTCTGCTTAATGGGGGACCTTCTTCTTCTCCATCCAGGGCGAAAGCAAATGGTGAAAAGAAGAAAACCTCCACAAAGCCGATATACAGTGTCAGTAAAGTAGTAGGAAAGAGAAGAGCAAAAGTTTCGGGACTTGGTGTAGGTAAGGAGGGATATTCCTATTGTTATGGGAACGAGCATTGGCAGAAGGAATGCAGGGCTTTGGAAGCCAGTAGCCAGGATTCGAAGCATGTTGTGGCTTCGGCCTCGAGTGTGTTTGTGATTGAGAACTGTTTGTCTATTAACTCTACTTCCTGGGTAATAGATACCGGATCAGTATCTCATATCTGTAATTCATTACATGCTTTGAGAAACCGTAGAGTTATCAGCGTAGGTGATTTGTCTCTCAGAGTTGCAAACGGAATGAGCATGGACGCTGAATCCGTAGGAGAATATCGCCATGGTTTGACAAGTGGGCAGATATTGATTCTACGTAACTGTTTGTATGTACCTAGTTTGACTTGTAATATCATATCAGTGTCCTCACTTTCGAGAGAGGGATATGACTTTACATTCGTAAGCGTTGTAGTTCACATCCACATAAATCAAGTTCTGATTAGGTCCGGTACATTAGATGATGGTATATACGTATTAAATCAAGTTCAGGTTTTCAATGTCCAGAACATACTTAAAAGAAAGTTTCCATAAATAAATCAGTATTTCTTATGGCATTGTAGACTAGGTCACATCAATGAAACACGGTTGACTAAGTTACATAGAGAAGGATATTTGAATCCATTCGAATATCAATCTTATACTACTTGTGAATCTTGTCTCATGGGAAAGATGACAAAGACTCCGTTTACTGGACAGAGAGTAAGAGCGAGCGAGCTCTTGGGACTCATACACAGCGATGTGTGTGGTCCAATGTCTAAACATGCGCGAGGTGGTTATTCCTACTTCATTACTTTTACGGATGATTTCTCTAGGTATGGACATATCTTCTTAATGAAGCATAAATTCGAGGCCTTTGAGAAATTCCGAGAATACAAGAATCAAGTGGAAAACCAAACAGGCAAAAGTAACAAGACACAGAGATCTGATCGAGGTGGTGAATACTTATGTGCCGAGTTCCTGGGTTACTTAAAAGAGAATGGAATTCTCTCTCAGCTTACTCCTCCATACATACCACAACACAACGGTGTATCGGAAAGGAGGAATCGAACCCTATTGGATGTTAGTTATATATATGCCCTAGAGGCCATTACTTTACATACGATGTATATTGTAGCGGATGCTTGGACATATATAGTGTAAGTCCATATTGTGACCCCCGGTGCTTACGGGGAGGCGGAAACGGTATAAAAAACGAATTTTTATCGCAAGAGGCAACATGGACTAAACATGGTCGGGATCGTTGTCTAAACTAAAACTAGTATTCTAACTAAAGAGATTTAGCTACTATGGAAGATGGTTATACCTATACTTGAACTCCTTCTTCTTCAAACCTTGTAGAGGTTAATGGTTCTCTTTACGTCGCCTTCTCCCGTCGAAGATGGATCCACCTCGAAGGTTCGACTTTGGGCTCTTCCTCGATCTTTGAGTGAACTAGGGTTTCCGGTTTGCTAAACCTTCATCCTAGAATGAGTAGAGAGAGATTAGGGTTTGCTTTTGTATCAAAAGAGAATGATTCTCAACACATGAGAAGGTTTCTCTTTTCAAGAGGAAGAAGAAGATGAAAATGAGGAGAGAGAGAGGTTATGATAGAATGAGCTCAATTATTTCTTTCTTGCAACCATATTGCAAAAGAAATGAATTATCTAAATGATAATAATTGAAAATGAGAATAGTTGATGGTAGTGTTTTGAATGACCACAACCATGCTTCATTTAATAAAAAGTAAGCATGAATCAAGGAAGACTTTCAAGGCATGAAAGTGGTCAATGGTCAACAAGTCAACCAAGGTCAATAAGTCAACAAGAACAACCATAACATAATTCTCATTTAATTATTATTATTAATAGATAATATATAAATCCATTAGGGTTTGGAAAAAGATAACTGTCAACTGTGCATACGCACCCGATCCGAAACCCTAATGAAAAACCTCATTCTCCGCCTCAAGCAACTGTGCATACACACCTGCATTCTCGTTCCGAAAAACAAGAATACCAAGATATAAAAGCAACCCCCAAAACATATACCAGTATCTGGCTCAAACCAGAGCCTGCCAGTATAATCCGTCCGGACTCCAAACGTGCACAAGTGCGCGGATGAGAACGAACCCTGTCGCAAAACCATGCGACCTCTACTCTGTTTTGCCCAGAGGCGAATACCCTCTGTGTGGGACTCTAAAGACTCGACACTACGCTGGCAGTGGGTTTAACCACAGACCGCAAGCGGCACTAGCTGTGCGTAACGGTCCCCAGGTAGATGCCGACAAGAAGGCTGACGAGGTGAAACCCCATCTGTACTCCTACTGAGTCTGAATGTGACATTCTCCGTACAGTCCGGTCTGTTCGTCTGATACATCGCATGGCGGGCCTAGGGGGCGGTAAAACGTCAGTCCCCAAATAGCGGTACAAGTCGTGTCGGAGTGAAGCCCAAAACACCCTGAGATAACACTGGAAACCTACCAGTATATCTCGCTTGCCCTGGCCAGGGACTACTCGTGTAATGGCTCTCCTAGACACAGCGCGATGTCAACCCCCAATACCGGGAGAGACGAATCCTGTCTAACCGTCACTGCCTCCAAGTGCTTCGGGACTGTACCCAACCACCACCTGTTTGCACGACTCCTTTGAGCCGTGGTAGGGTAGTGATCAAAGTGCAGTGGGAACACACTCGAGGCGAAGTGTCAGTGTCAAGTCAGCGGACTAAGCTGTACTCATGTCACCTGGGAACTGATAACTGACGATAGGTATAATACCAACCTGTCAGTTCCCGACGAGTCCTGTCCAGTGTACTCGTAACCCAACGAGCACCCGTATACTATCTCTAGTACGACGTACTGATGGCTGTGGGACAGACCATCTCCCACACTGGGATGAGAAGCGCATACGCTAGTCTACTCCGGAGTATCGATGCCCTGTCTCGATAGTCCTACGACTAGGGACCTGTATAAGGATGTGCCTATAGATTACCCAGCCCCCACTGGTGTGACTGCCATCACAACGCTGGTAATCAAGCAAAGATCCTAAGGGCTCCACTAATGCGTATAAGTGATATACTGAAATAAACACAAGTACACATTGAAGTAGAAACAAACCAAGTAGCATACTACTATATTGAGCAAGATTTTTTATACAAGGTGAATATCCCAAGCTTCCATCAAGTAATATACAAACTAGTATGATACAGTAATGGCCTCTAGGGCATATACACTAACAATCTCCCACTTGCACTAAGGCCATGTACTGGCGTATCGAAGACCTATCATCTCGATCAGCCGCTCGAACTGAGTCTGGGGTAGGGCCTTGGTGAATGGATCTGCAGTGTTCTCTTCTGAAGCAACCCTCCGAACCTCGATCTCCTTGCGATCCACGATCTCCCTGATCAGGTGATACCGCCTCAAGATGTGCCTGGATCTCTGATGGGACCTGGGTTCCTTTGCTAAAGCTATAGCCCCGTTGTTGTCGCAATACAGAGGTACTGGGTCAACAATGGACGGAACCACCTGAAGTTCTTTTAAGAACTTCCTTATCCAGACAGCTTCCTTTGCGGCATCAGATGCAGCGATGTATTCCGCTTCCATAGTCGAGTCTGCAACGGTTTCCTGTTTGGAACTCTTCCAACACACCGCCCCTCCATTGAGGGTAAAGACAAAACCCGACATGGACTTAGAATCATCCTTGTCACTCTGGAAGCTGGAGTCAGCAAAGGCCTCAATCTGGAGGTCTTTTCCGCCATACACCAAGAACATCTCCTTAGTCCTCCTCAGGTACTTGAGAATGTTCTTTACCGCTATCCAATGTTTCTCCCCAGGGTTTGACTGATACCGGCTTACTACACTCAATGCATAAGCTACATCCGGTCTGGTACACAACATCGCATACATTATAGAGCCTACCGCAGAAGCGTAGGGTATAATAGACATGCGATCCCTCTCCAAATCAGTCTTGGGAGACATCTCTTTAGAGAGGGTGATCCCGTGACAAGCCGGTAAGTTACCGCGCTTGGAATCTTCCATACTGAATCTTTTCAGTACGGTGTCGATGTACCTGGACTGTGAAAGTCCTAATATCCTCTTGGATCTATCACGATGGATCCGGATCCCCAGGATGTAAGAGGCATCACCCAGGTCTTTCATGGAGAACCTTTGTGACAAGAAACCCTTGACAGATTGTAGCATAGGAATGTCATTTCCTATTAAGAGAATGTCATCCACGTATAAAACAAGGAATACTACAGTTCTCGCTACAAATCTACTATAGATGCATGGTTCATCTGGATTTTTGATAAAGTCAAATTCCTTGACCGTCTCATCAAAACAGATGTTCCAACTCCGCGATGCCTGCTTTAGTCCATAGATGGACTTAAGCAACTTGCACACCTTTCCGCTGCTCCCACTCTGAATGAAACCCTCTGGCTGATCCATATAGACACACTCCTCTAAATTTCCATTTAGAAAAGCGGTTTTTACGTCCATCTGCCAAATCTCATAATCGTGGAAGGCAGAAATGGCAAGAAGGATCCGAATGGATTTCAGCATAGCCACTGGAGAAAAGGTTTCGTCGTAGTCCAAGCCAGGTCTTTGACGGAAACTCTTTGCTACAAGTCTAGCTTTATAGGTCTCAACCTGTCCATCTACACCAATCTTCCTTTTGAAGATCCACTTGCATCCTACGGGTTTTACCCCGTCTGGAGCAATGTCCAACGTCCATACTTTGTTGGTGTACATGGACTCCATTTCGGTCCGCATTGCATCCAGCCATTTTACCGAGTCAATGCTCTGAACGGCCTGCTGGAAGCTAGTAGGCTCATCATAGTCTATGATGCAATCCTCTCTATCCCCGTCTATGAGAAAACCGTAGTATCTCTCGGGCGGATGAGACTGCCTACTACTTCTGCGGAGCGGCATAGGAATGTCCTGTTCATTTGAACCCTCTGGTTCCATTAGGCTTTCAGTAATAGTCTGTGGTTCTGGAATTTCTTCCAGTTCTACTGCGCTCCCACTTGATTCTTTTTCTAAGAACTGATGTTCTAGAAAGTGGGCATGACGAGAAACAAGAACTTTTTGTTCCTCTTCGTAGTAGAAGAGATATCCCTTGGAATTCTTTGGATATCCCACAAACTTACACAGTACTGAGCGCGCCTCGAGCTTGTCCGCATGCTGCTTTTTAACAAAAGCTGGACTTCCCCAAGTCTTAATGTGACTGAGATGGGGTCTCTTCCCACACCACATCTCATATGGTGTAGTAGGCACAGTCTTAGTAGGAACTCGGTTCAAAAGGTACGCAGCTGATTCTAGCGCATACCCCCAGAATGATCGCGGTAACTCAGCGTTACTCATCATGGACCGTACCATATCCAAAAGGGTCCGGTTCCGTCTCTCCGATACACCGTTGTGTTGCGGAGTGTATGGAGGAGTAAGCTGAGAGAGAATCCCATTCTCTTTTAAGTAATTCAGGAACTCGGCACTTAAGTATTCTCCACCTCGATCCGATCTTAGAATCTTGATACTTTTGCCGGTTTGTTTTTCTACTTCATTCTTAAATTCCTGGAATTTTTCAAAAGCTTCGGACTTATGTTTCATTAAGAAGACATAACCGTATCTTGAAAAATCATCCGTAAAAGTAATGAAGTAAGAATAACCGCTTCGCGCATGTGTAGACATTGGACCGCACACGTCGCTGTGTACGAGTCCCAAGAGCTCGCTCGCTCTTACTCCGTGTCCAGTGAACGGAGTCTTTGTCATCTTTCCTTTGAGACAGGATTGACAAGTGGCATATGATTGATATTCGAACGGATCCAAATATCCTTCTGTATGTAACTTAGTCAACCTTCTCTCATTGATGTGACCCAGTCTACAATGCCATAAGAAAGTCTGATTAATATCTGGTGACTTTCTTTTGTGTGTATTCTGGACATTGAAAATCTGTGGTTGGTTTAATACGTATATACCATTGCTCAATGTACCTGACCCAATCAGAACTTGATTAAGGTGAATGTTAACAACATTACTTACAAACGCAAATTCATAACCTTCTTTAGAAACCAAAGATACAGAAATGATATTACAAGTTGCGTTGGGTACAAAAAAGCAATTACGCAAAACCAAAACATGCCCATCTGACATTCCCAGGTGATAGTCCCCCACGGCTTTAGCATCCATGCTAGCTCCGTTCGCAACTCTGAGGGTCATGTCACCTTCCTTCAAAAACCTACGGTTTCTCAATGCCTGCAAAGAATTACAGATATGAGATCCTGATCCGGTATCCAATACCCAGGAAGTAGAGTTTATAGAAAGACAGTTTTCAATAACATACACACCTGAAGCTGAAGCCGCAACCTGCTTCAGTTCCTGTGTCTTGGCCTTCCAAGCCCTGCAATCTTTCTTCCAGTGTCCACTCTTATGACAATAGAAGCATTCTTCCTTTCCAACAAGCTTCCCCGCAATCTTTGTTGCCTTTTCCTTTCCCTTCGTACCCACTTTACTAACACCGCCTCTTGGTTTGGCGGGGGCTTTCTTCCTCTTTCCCTTGGCTTTTGCCTTGGACCTAGAGGAAGAAGATCCTCCTACAAACAAAGCGGGTGTTTCCCTACCCTTCTGTAGGGTGCCCTCTGCGCTCCTCAGCAGGTTGAGGAGTTCTGAAAGTTCAACTTCCTTTTCTTGCAAGTTGAAATTCAGTATGAACTGGGCGTAAGTGGATGGAAGGGACTGGAGGATTATATCCGTGTAGAGTTCACTGTCCAACGTGGTCCCAAGTTCCGCGAGCTCCTCAGTGTAGCCAATCATCTTAAGCACGTGGTCCGCTACCGATGATCCGACGGCCAATTTTGTCGAAAACAACTTCTTCGACACTTCGTATCTAGCGATACGAGACTGCTCTCCATACAGTTCTTTTGTATGAAGAAATATGGATTCCAAATCCATATTCTCGTGCCTCCTCTGATGTTCGTTGTCCATCGAGGCAAGTACGAGGCACCTGGCCTTCGCGCTGTCAATCTCCCAAGTCTTACGGATTTCCTTATCCGCGACGCTGGAGGTGGGACCTGGGACGGGGGGAGCTTTGGTGGTAAGAAGATACCCCAGCTTGTCGTAAGTGATTGCCAACTTGACATTCATAAGCCAATCTTTGTAGTTTGGCCCTGTCAATATGTTTTTATCTAGAATCAACTTAAGTCCAGTCATTTCGATTTGGTCGCTGCAGGGGGGAGAGAAGAAACACTTTAGCACGATGCTCTTGCAAGTTTAGAATGGTTTTTAATTTGTCTAAACAGGATGGCTCCCACTGTCTCTCGAATCCCTCCTCAAACCACAAAGGAAGAATTAGCCGGGATCAATCCCACCGTACAATACTTGCTTAACCGTTCAGCCAGGCCAGTGTCGGTACTTCGAGGGAGGTTTTCCAACGCTTTCGCGAAGTTCCTTAATTTAAGAACCTCTTTTCCCTGGGGGCGTAGCCCCGCTAACACCTTTCTAGGCACCTACTAGGTTTATAGCATTGATCGTTTAGTGAGAAATTTCCCGAGGAGTAGCATATACTCACAGTAGGATCGGGATCCAAATATCATCGCGTGACGAAAATGAAGGAATCCTACCATAATCATCACACTCCAAATGGTATGCAAATCTAGCAAGTTTCAGTACTTATGAAACTCCCGATGTGGATTTTTGCCCCATGCTCTTATGACCTTGACTTTGGCCAAAATATCATAAGTCACATGTCAAGTTCTTCCCGTCACTTTCCAGGTTAATTTGGATCCATCCGTACATACCCTTGACTTTGGCCAAAATGGCAGCACGACTGTCCCAAACCAACGCATCTATCTATGCTACACATGAACACCCAATAGCTACCAATCACTATGCCTTGACTTTGGCCAAAATACATAGCTTGAATACTACTGCCTATTCATGCGAAGCGACGGAGGGCTACGAATGGTTTTGGTGAAACCGTGAACGTAGTGAACTTGATATAATCGATGGAACGAGATAGCTTTTAGAAGGAGTGGCTCAAGCTCCGCATTTAAAAGTTAGTTTTGAAAAGAACCGAGTGGTTTTTCGAAAGTGTTCCATCGACTTAAACTTGGTTTATTATCTTGCATTAGTTCTTTTAATGCGTGATATTCTTGCATTAGTTCTTTTAATGCGTCCCATCATTTAAATCCTACCATTGCAGAAAACAACCAAAATATGACGTACGCTTATGCCATATGCATTCGCCACGGGGCCCCGTCATCACCCGTTAGGTTACTTAACTAACGACAGAGCGGGGGCTGGGCTAGCGCGGCTGTAAAACATAAGCAACGCCTAAATAGAAAGCAATGATAGACATTACAGATCACAGATGAATACATTGGATATACTAGCAATCCGCATTTCTTTCGAGCCTGAAACGAAAAGCGGATAACACGGTCGCGGTGAATAGCAAATACCCCACCCAAGACCCCTACGGGTGCGGCAAACTACCCGCCAAGTTCCCGGTAGTTTGTGCACCCCACCGTGGGTCTATCCTAGGAGCAAAAACAGTAAAAAGAATTATACAATGACGGCTACAACCCCGACCCGGTTGTGCGGCCAAACAAATAATATAATTACATCAATTTACATTTACAAATGAATGAAAGAAAAACAAAAGCTCATCTCACATCCAACCCCGGCTATTCACCCGCGACAGTCCAACACATTCATATACACATTCCAGCACATTACAGATCATGTATAACCCCGACTAATCGACTTATAGCGATTAGCCGACGTTCAATACATGCAAACAACACAGATATAACCAATATAGCCAAAGTGCAGTGAAGTTCGGAAAAATACGGAATTATAGGACCCTAAAAGGAAATTTCTTTTCTGGAAAATCTGGGTACATATAATATATTTTAAAAATCCCAAAATCCCACAACAAGAACACTGCACGAAAAACGAGGCGCAGAAGACGACAAAGCGCGGCGGTTCCGCGGCACGAGCCTACCTCGTGCCGCGGATGCGCGGCGCTTTGAGCTCCTCACTGGATCGTTTTTCATGGGTATTCTTAGAAAAGCCTGAGATGATTTTACAAATATAAATTATTTTATTTTGAGCCCAAAAAATTTCAACAGAAACTCAGGTTTTTGAAAATACGGTTTTTGGGTTTTTTACGGTTCCGAACTTCGTTACACTTCACTACCAAGCTAGTTTAAGTTTAGTTAGGCTCTGATACCACTGTAAGTCCATATTGTGACCCCCGGTGCTTACGGGGAGGCGGAAACGGTATAAAAAACGAATTTTTATCGCAAGAGGCAACATGGACTAAACATGGTCGGGATCGTTGTCTAAACTAAAACTAGTATTCTAGCTAAAGAGATTTAGCTACTATGGAAGATGGTTATACCTATACTTGAACTCCTTCTTCTTCAAACCTTGTAGAGGTTAATGGTTCTCTTTACGTCGCCTTCTCCCGTCGAAGATGGATCCACCTCGAAGGTTCGACTTTGGGCTCTTCCTCGATCTTTGAGTGAACTAGGGTTTCCGGTTTGCTAAACCTTCATCCTAGAATGAGTAGAGAGAGATTAGGGTTTGCTTTTGTATCAAAAGAGAATGATTCTCAACACATGAGAAGGTTTCTCTTTTCAAGAGGAAGAAGAAGATGAAAATGAGGAGAGAGAGAGGTTATGATAGAATGAGCTCAATTATTTCTTTCTTGCAACCATATTGCAAAAGAAATGAATTATCTAAATGATAATAATTGAAAATGAGAATAGTTGATGGTAGTGTTTTGAATGACCACAACCATGCTTCATTTAATAAAAAGTAAGCATGAATCAAGGAAGACTTTCAAGGCATGAAAGTGGTCAATGGTCAACAAGTCAACCAAGGTCAACAAGTCAACAAGAACAACCATAACATAATTCTCATTTAATTATTATTATTAATAGATAATATATAAATCCATTAGGGTTTGGAAAAAGATAACTGTCAACTGTGCATACGCACCCGATCCGAAACCCTAATGAAAAACCTCATTCTCCGCCTCAAGCAACTGTGCATACACACCTGCATTCTCGTTCCGAAAAACAAGAATACCAAGATATAAAAGCAACCCCCAAAACATATACCAGTATCTGGCTCAAACCAGAGCCTGCCAGTATAATCCGTCCGGACTCCAAACGTGCACAAGTGCGCGGATGAGAACGAACCCTGTCGCAAAACCATGCGACCTCTACTCTGTTTTGCCCAGAGGCGAATACCCTCTGTGTGGGACTCTAAAGACTCGACACTACGCTGGCAGTGGGTTTAACCACAGACCGCAAGCGGCACTAGCTGTGCGTAACGGTCCCCAGGTAGATGCCGACAAGAAGGCTGACGAGGTGAAACCCCATCTGTACTCCTACTGAGTCTGAATGTGACATTCTCCGTACAGTCCGGTCTGTTCGTCTGATACATCGCATGGCGGGCCTAGGGGGCGGTAAAACGTCAGTCCCCAAATAGCGGTACAAGTCGTGTCGGAGTGAAGCCCAAAACACCCTGAGATAACACTGGAAACCTACCAGTATATCTCGCTTGCCCTGGCCAGGGACTACTCGTGTAATGGCTCTCCTAGACACAGCGCGATGTCAACCCCCAATACCGGGAGAGACGAATCCTGTCTAACCGTCACTGCCTCCAAGTGCTTCGGGACTGTACCCAACCACCACCTGTTTGCACGACTCCTTTGAGCCGTGGTAGGGTAGTGATCAAAGTGCAGTGGGAACACACTCGAGGCGAAGTGTCAGTGTCAAGTCAGCGGACTAAGCTGTACTCATGTCACCTGGGAACTGATAACTGACGATAGGTATAATACCAACCTGTCAGTTCCCGACGAGTCCTGTCCAGTGTACTCGTAACCCAACGAGCACCCGTATACTATCTCCAGTACGACGTACTGATGGCTGTGGGACAGACCATCTCCCACACTGGGATGAGAAGCGCATACGCTAGTCTACTCCGGAGTATCGATGCCCTGTCTCGATAGTCCTACGACTAGGGACCTGTATAAGGATGTGCCTATAGATTACCCAGCCCCCACTGGTGTGACTGCCATCACAACGCTGGTAATCAAGCAAAGATCCTAAGGGCTCCACTAATGCGTATAAGTGATATACTGAAATAAACACAAGTACACATTGAAGTAGAAACAAACCAAGTAGCATACTACTATATTGAGCAAGATTGTTTATACAAGGTGAATATCCCAAGCTTCCATCAAGTAATATACAAACTAGTATGATACAGTAATGGCCTCTAGGGCATATACACTAACATATAGGGAGGACTTTCTTGCTCGACATGATAGTACGCTATCTGGTTGCTCTTTATCTTAACATGTACTCTAATTGTCTCTATGTTACATGTTGATAAAGCCCTTAGGATGTGTACTCGACTACTGGGACTATGATGAGATCATACTAGTATGGCCGCGGTAGTCGATGAGTACATCCTATAACTGTTATTAGTCGAGGGTGTATCGAGACAGGGCATCGATACACCAGAGTAGACAAGCGTATACACATCTTGACCCATATGATGGGCGATGGATGATCCCATATCCATCGGTGTTTGACATCAAGGATGGTGTACGGGTGCTCGGTAGAGACTGGGTACACTGGACGGACTCGCCGAGAACTCCCAGATGGTATTATACCTCACGTCAGATGGCAGTTCTCTGGTGACACTGGTACAGGTTAGTCTGTAGACCCGAGATCGTCATAGAGTCTTGTGTGATTCCCACTGTGCTTTGATTTCCATCATACCACGTCCAAAAGGGCGTGCGAAAAGGTGGGTTTTGGGTATAGTCCCGAATCACATGGAGGCAATAAGCGATAGGAGGGGATTCGTCTCTCCCGGTATAGAGAGTTGATGTTGCGCTGTGTTCGATTGGCTATAAATGGAAATTCCTGGCCAGGGTTGCTGAGATTTACTGATAAGTGTTATCAGTAGTTTCTCGAACTATTATGGACCTCATATCGACACGACTTATCAAGCTACTGGGGTCTGACATTTACCATCCCTAGCCGAGATATGCGACATATCAGACAAAGAGACCGGACTGTACGGGAGTGTTACTGACTGGATTCACAAGAGAATGTACAGGCTTTCTTGTTGATCTTCTGAGCGCTCAATACCTTGGTGGCTGTTACGTTTAGCTGACCGCTTGCTGTAAGTCCACGTTGCTCACCCCGGTTCTTACGGGGAGGCTGAAACGGCGAAAAACAATAATTTGGCGCGAGGCAACATGGACTCAAAAGCAAGGATCTTGGCTAAACTAGGAACTAGCAAACAAGAAGAGGCTTTAACTACTATGCTGTAGAAAATATACCTCACGAAACTGGTCCTTCGGGTCTTCTCTCCGCTGTCCGGCTCGTCCATCCACGCTCCGAGGGTCGATCCGGATCTAGGTCACCTCCGCGGCCTCCTTGAGTCGAAGATGATCCACCCGAGAGTTGTACACCGAGCTCAACCTCAAGACGAGGCAACCAGGGCAAAGAGATTGCTAATCTAAATTCCTTAGGTTGTGTAGAAGAGAAAGATGGAAGTGTTTGTCTATGTGGATTCTTTTTATCTCAACACATGAGATCAAAAGAATTTTCAAGAGGAGGAAGATGAAGGAGAGAACTTAGCAACCATGGAGCCTTTATTTTTCTTCTCACTTCAAGAGAGAGAATGAGAAGAGAATAATGAAATGATTAACTAAAGCAAATGACCATGGTTGCAATAATACACTAAAACCATCATTACTAATCCTATCATGATAAAGTTGATGGCACATTGAATTGACCATTTTCATAACTCAAGAATTGAAAAGAAAATCAAGGAAGAGTGTAGATCTCTCTTGAAGGTCAATGGTCAACACGGTCAACGGGTCAACAAAGTCAAGAGAGGTCTAAGTGGTCAAATGGTCAATGCAATTAGCCATCACTAATCTATCACTAAAAGGATTAGTAAACAATGTCTCCGGCTTATAATGGTTTTGACCAAACGAATTGTCAAAACCGTAATGAGTCTGCCACATTACGGTTTTGGCCGAACCATCTGCCAAAACCCTAATGGGGCAGGTCCTCCTTCATCGCTCCTCGAAACTGTGCATACACACCGGCATCCGCATTCCGTAGAATGCGAATGCACAGTAGACAAATCAAATCCATCAGTGCAATACTAGGATCTGGCTTAAACCAAAGCCCACTAGTATTGCCTGCCCGAACAGCAAACGCATACAAGTGCATGTAAGTGATCGTAGCCCTGCCGTAAAACCATACGGCCTCTACACGTTTCGCTCAATGCAGGGAAACTCTCTGTGTGGGACTCTAAAGACTCGACACTACGCTGGCAGTGGGTTTAACCGCAGACCGCAAGAGGTACTAGCTGTACGTAACGGTCCCCAGGTAGATGTCGATAAGAAGGCCGATGAGGTAAACCCATCTGAACTCCTACTGAGCCTGTATGTGACAATCTCCGTACAGTCCGGTCTGTTCGTCTGATACATCGCATGGCGGGCCTAGGGGGGCGGTGAACGTCAGTCCCCTAATAGCGGTATAAGTCGTGTCGGAGTGTAGCCCAGAACACCCTGAGATAACACTGGAAACCTACCAGTATATCTCGCTTGCCCTGGCCAGGGACTGCTTGTGTAATGGCTCTCCTAGACACAGCGCGATGTCAACTCCCAATACCGGGAGAGACGAATCCTGTCTAACCGTCACTGCCTCCAAGTGCTTCGGGACTGCACCCAACTACTACCTGTTTGCACGACTCCTTTGAGCCGTGGTAGGGTAGTAATCTAAGTACAGTGGGAACACACTCGAGGCGAAGTGACAGTGTCAAGTCAGCGGACTAAGCTGTACCCATGTCACCTGGGAACTGATAACTGACGATAGGTATAATACCAACCAACAGTTCCCGACGAGTCCTGTCCAGTGTACTCGTAACCTAACGAGCACCCGCATACTATCTCAAGTACGACGTACTGACGGCTGTGGGACAGACCGTCTCCCCCGCTGGGATGAGAAGCGCATACGCTAGTCTACTGTGGAGTATCGATGCCCTGTCTCGATAGTCCTATGACTAGGGACCTGTATAAGGATCTGCTTATGGCTTACCCAGCCCCCACGAGTGTGAGCACCATCACAACTCTGGTAATCAAGCAAAGATCCTAAGGGCTCTACTAATATGTATATAAGCGATATGCTAAAAGAAACACATGCTCATATTGAAGTAGAGACAAACCAAGTAGCATACTACCATTTTGAGCAAGACTGTCTATACAACTGTGAATATCCCAAACTTCCATTAAGTAATATACAAGCTAGTTTGTTACAGTAATGGCCTCTAGGGCATATACACTAACACTTGCAGCTTGTGGGTGTTTGATATGATCATCAACTACTGCCGGCGTATTGACGATTCTTTAGAGTCATACACAGAGGTTTCTTGACTCAGGCAAAACGGAGTAGGAGCAAATATGTGATATGTGCGGGACCGAGAACAATACATGTATGTGAACCGTATTAGATTCTCGCGATATGAGATATCGGCCGGGTATATGTGATATAGCCGGGTCATCGGATCAAGTGTTGATTCGATGAACCGATACAGATTATATTAGTCGGTTATTTATGAAATAGCCGGATTATCGGATCAAGTTTTGATGCGATAATTTAATTTTTAATTATATATTTGATATATTAAATTACATTAACTAATATAAGCTCACTTATTGATTCATTTTCTCACTCGGGTAATCCATTGATATATATGCGATATATGTTAACTGTATTATTTTCTTTTGTTACAAAATATATTATATATGTGATATTTAATATTGTAACATGTTATAATTACTAATGCAACATGATTAGTGGAGATTAAACAAGGTTAGGGTTTGATTTGGGTTAGCTCATTCTTGAAGCATCTAGAAGCTTTTTTTTTGTCATGAGCTAAGATATTTTATATGATATTTTGTAACCCAAACCACACCCTTAACTCAAGTTAACGCTCTAGAAAGGTTAGCTATTATTTTATTAGTAACCATGGTTGCATAAGGAATTATCACAACATTTCATTATTCATCACAAAAGGATTATTCATTGTTCATCTTCTTCTTCCTTCTTGCAAAGCTTTCTAGCTTTGATTCATGTGATGGAAATGAGTGAGATTAAGATAATAAATGAGAGCTAAAATCCTACTTCATCAACCTAATCTATCCTAGCCATTTAGATTAGGGTTTTCACTTCATTTAGTGAGTGAGAGCTTGTGTTAATGAAACTTCAAGGTAGATCATCTTTGTTATCGAAGATCGGAAGCAAGCTTGCATCTTTCTCTTCGTGGAGTCTCTCGAGAGTCCGGAACTTGATGATCGCAGCGAAGGGACCACAACATGGAGCTTATGAAGTGAAGGACCGGATTAAAAAGGTTGTAATCCCAAACTCTTAGATGTTAAAGTGTTTAACATGCTTTGTTTCGCCTAATCTTTAGTCTAAGATCATGGTTTAGGGTTGTTGGGCACGGCTAATTTTTAAATCGGACATGGTTGATGCCTTATAGACCCTTGTGCGTATGCCTAGTAACCCAACAGTGGTATCAGAGCCAAGCTAAAGATTTAGGCGAAGTCTAGGCGAAGTTTAAAGTCCGATCGAACTCCGAATACCCATAAAACCCTTGTTTCTGGAAATTTTTCAAAACTGTCGATTTTTCCATATTAAAAATACTCAAAAAAATCAGCAGGGAATTCTAAGGATACTTGTAAAATACGTCCCTCTAATTCCTTTAAAGTTCCGCGGAACCGCGGCAAGACCCCTGCTTGAGCGGCGGTTCCGCGGCCGTCTTTGTGAATTAGGGTTTTATTTTTCTATAGTTTGATCCGTAGGTGTTTCCTCATATTTCTGGGTATTTTTAATTATACTCAAGTGTTGAATTTTCTGGGTTGTATTGGGGACTCGTTGATTCGATCAGATAATTTAACTTCATTTAAGTTTTTCCGGATAATTTTAGAACCTGTTAAAAAGTTCGAACGGATATCAATAACTCACTTTTTCCCCTGTCGGAAATTTTTTCAAAAGTTGGATTTTTTCTCGAGTTTGAAACTTCCGGAAAATCAAGCAAGTAACGCGGTGGACCCTCTAGAAGAACACAAACCTTAACTCGATTATGTGACCGTCTTGAACTGCCTCTAAACCTTAGGGTTTGGGGCAGTACAGTATTGCCACATGTGAGGCGTTGGCCTGACCCTTCTACGGTTGGACCATTGGTACTGTGACATGTGATGGATATTTTTTGAACTCCGCTGAAGTGTTGAGCTATTTGGGAAAACTTGGGTGTTTGATTATTCGATCGGAAAGTTTAACATTGTCTATTTATCTGGAATGTGATACAATATTTGGAATCCAAAAATAGTTATGAGATAACTAATTTTAATGTTATAAATCTAGCATTTCAGTCTCAGATGATCGGTTGCCATGGAATTTTGATGTGATCAAAATTTCTTCGCAATCACAGAGCGTACGCGGATACTCGCCGGGTAAACTTAATAGACAGCCACGCCCCATAGCCCCGACCAAGTGACTGTAGGAGAACCCCGTCGCCAAAAGCATCCGTTCGGGTCCTAGCGGCAGCGGTGTTCCGCCTTAGTGCACTTCGTCGACGGCATCCGGGGGTGCGGCCGTCTACTAAAGTTTACGACGAGCATTCGATCAGAATGTCGGGAATCTTGTTGAATTGCCTGACTTGATATTGAAAAGAGTTTTCAATAAAAGAGACGAAAATGCAGGGTTTATAATTGTTAGGCATGAGATGTCTAAGGAATTCATTTTGTTAGGCATGCGATGTCTAAGGAGGTTGCGGATTCCAACTGTTTTAGTTTTACCCTTTCTTTTCTGTGACCGTAAGCGTAGTATGTGGTGTATCGCCGGCTTCGTTGCTATACAACAACGACAATCGGGATACGCATACTTGCTTACGTTGATGATATGAGATATTATGTGTTGTTGTGATATGTTATATTGGATCGTCGCGTTCTGAATAGCCGGGAGTTTTATGTGAGATGAGAGTTTTTCTTTTTCATTCATGTAAAAATTCATTTGTATGTAATATTCTTTTACTGGGGCACTTCCGAGCTGAGGATGATGTCACCATTGTATATTATTTACTTTTCCGCATTAGGTAGACCCAAGGCGGGGAGCACAAGTAACCGGGTTCTTAGGTCCAGTGGGAGACCATCTCGAGGAGTCGAGACCAGGTTTCCTAACCCTAGAATTGGCAGTGTTGCTTGCCGCTCTCGTTGGGGTCTAGGGATGTGGGTTTGGCTATTCATCACGACCGTGGAATCATTGTTTTATACAGGTTCGTATTAAAACACGGACGTCCTAGTATATCCAAAGTTTCATATATGTTCTTCTGCTGCAATGTTTTGTGATGAGATCATATTACTTCCAAAGACGAATGTTTATATTATATATATGAGATATATATTATATTGCAGATTTCATTTCAAATGTGATGCTTGTGAAGCATAATTAAAATGGGACTTCATTAATGAGATTAATGAAATAAAAGAAACCTAAAGATATTGTAGAAACTTGTTTAAAAACTGCTAGCTCTAGTTCTTGTTTGCATAGCGGTGTTCCTTGTAGAACATCCAGCAACTTATTCGATTAGGAAAGAGCCGAGATCCCTTCACCGGGAGTGACCTCTTTAGCGAAACTAGAAAATGCTACAAACTCGGTTTTTCTATTGATTGTTTCTATAGTTTTTGCTTTGCATAGTGATATTTATGAAATATCCTGCACCTTATTCGATGAGGAAAGAGCCGACGATCCCTTCACCGCGAGTGACCTCTTTAGCAAAACTAGAAAATGCCTAAAAACATTCCATTTAAATCCACTCGATTCTACAACGATATCAAGTTCATTACGCAAAGGGTTTTCTTAAAAACCGGTCTGTCACGACCCGAAAGAGCACGTGACTGGCCTTTGAACCATATGAAGTCTATAGGACTTCATATGATTCAAGTAAGCCAAAAGCCCAGAAATCGAAAACCATTTTAAGAGTAAGTAAAGAAAACTGGTTTAAAGAATTGAAGGAAAACATGTTTGAAGTCAAGGTTTTTAAATAGCTAAGCTGAATATGCAGTTTAAAAATGTAAAGTCTTTTCTAAAAATTTCGGCAGAGTTTCCTTTGTAAAAACTGGCCCCGAACGGGGTACAACAAGAACAATATATGTGCAATGATAAAAGGCATCCGCAAGCGGGAGATAGCTCTTCGTCAATCGATGGTCACAACTACACAAGCAATAATAATATACAACGCCGAATGGAGAGGGTCAAAATCCCAAAGAAACTCAGTAAGCATGAAAACCGCAATACTACTATGCGCGACTCTAAGGTCGAATAATACATCACTAATGTCTAAGTCTGAAACAATATACAAGTTTTGGTGGATGGAATTTCTAGATATAATGAATAATACAAGTACAATGGTGGTTCTTGATGCAAAAGAACCTACCTACCAAAAGCAATTCACCCGCAAGAAAGCAGTGTGCCAGAAATGCCGCAATGGAACCTGTACGGCAGAACCTGCAAGAACTGTGGCACAAAGGACGTGAGTTGCCAACTCATGAATAGAAATATCTACAAGCAGAAACCGAAAGCAAGACATAATCCTAGGTCAATACGATCAGTATAATATAAACCACAAGAGTACGTCTGAAGCATGATAAGGTGGCAATGTAACATCTAAGCATGTATGTATTGCCAAGTACTCAGGTAATAACGTGTCATCAGTATAAGGTATGTCTGCATGAAGTATGATCAATGTAAATCCAGTCTGTATGTGATCAAGTCTGTATAAACGTGGAACCCGTCCACCCGTCACCCAATGACAAAAAACATGGAAAACGTCCACCCGTCACCCAAAGACAATAAACATCATGTATGTAAATATGAGGATATAATCAAAATCATGGAAATCATCATGAAACCTGTGCCTAGCATCGGCACGTAAATCCTCATCCATATGGGGCTCCGTCTGCGGTATCGGCCCTCGGCCCCGGCAGTACGGGTCAGCCCATGTCCATCTCTCAACTCCGGTCGGTATCCTCCAGATATCCGCCGAGCTCATATACAATCACCGGTAGGTTGTAGTCCCTCTGCCAGGATCACCGTCTACTACACAGCGAAACCGTTCTCACCCCGGGATACCATACCGGGTCCACCATGTACACGCAATCGGCCTCATCCGCCTCCTCGAATCGGGTTTCACATGTCGCTCTCAGCACCGAGAAAACACATGGTGGATGCACTGAAATATCATATCAAGGATAACCGGGTTTTTAAAACAATTATATATTCTTTTTTGAAATACCCACGGTTCCCAAATCCAGAAATATCATGGAAACAACATATCTCAATGCGTATAATCAAAACATGATGTATGCGACATGTAAAGAAAGGTAAGCATATCAGAAGTCATGCAACATGGAATAATAATGTGCACATGTCGAGGGAAACCGCTCTTTTAGAATGAATCAGTTTTGAAGAATATCTTGCGGTTCCCAAATCTCTAATCAAGTCAGAATCATCTATGTTTGTGTACAGGTATAAGTGTACAATATGCCATGCAAGAATCATATCATGAATGCAACAGTACTACAGTGTATTGGCATGGCAATTATCGATGATGAAGTGTGTGAGTTGGCAAATAGTGTACGTGGAACATACGTATCATCGATATTGGTGCTGGTGTCCTAACAGCATGATAATAATATAGCAATAAACATATGCAAGCAATGCGAATAGCATGAATATGCGGAAATCAAATAATCAACACTACAGTGAAGAATCTACTATGCAAACTACAAATCTAAGTATCAAGTCAATCGGGAGAGGTATGGAAACCACCTAAATCTGAGTCGATATATATATAGATATAATAGTCGGTGATCCCGCCTCAATAATATCGCGTACGATACAGTATATCGTAAGACATCCTCGAGTCATGAGTGCGGATCTATCATCAATATAGGCTCGTACGGTAAATCGTCGTACGACATCCCAATAGCTGGGTACGGGTCAATATCACATTCCACTCATCAAATATCAGGTATCATTATCATCATATCACATAATCTGGGGTACTGATCTAAGTCTAGTACAAATCGATACCATCTATAAAGTATGAATGCGGGGGTAAACACACATCCAAAGCCCGCAAGAATCACATGTCGTATCCCAAATACAAATCATATCAAATCACCGATCTCACGGCACAATGCCCAAAACCATCGACTCATCTCCAATGTCATCCAATATCATCATCAACACAGTGTAAATATAAGGAATATGCAAATGTGTGCGTATGGGTGTAAACCTATCCTAGGGTTCGCAACTAGGAACTATTCTAGCTTACTTCTAACCCTATCACATCTAACACATCTCAAATAATCCACGACACTATACTATCATCATATATAAAGAAATAAGGTATACCAACTACGGACTGCGGGGGTGCTATACGCCATCCACCCGACTTCCCCCTATAGATATAATCTACTCACCTTGTGTCTTTATTTGTCGACGTCGCCACGCGCTTTCTTGTAGTCCTGAAGTCTCCATGGGGTACCTACACATTAACGTATCGCAAATGCGTATCAAAACCAATTCAAAACTAAAACGGCATACGAATCCCAAAATGATACGATAAGGGGCCTATAGGTTAGAACCTATGGGCACGCCTTCAAAACCATCAATAAATCCTCTATATCGTCGAATAAACGCCAAGTAGTCGAGGTAAAACACAAGACACAAATTCAGAATTAAAAATACGGAATACGGAAACACGAATCCAAAACAGCAACTAAGGAAATATGCTCCAGATTTCACCCTACGTCAAATTGGACAAATCTATATATACCAGAGGTCTAATCTATGTATTCAGGGCCTACAGTACCAAAACGAGCAAGTTTAGTGCAGGTATGGCCGGAAATTGCGGCCAATGGGAATAAATTGCCGGCCTGGAAATAGAAGTGGGGGCTGGGGTCTTGTGTGGGGGTTCCTGGGTGCCTTCGCATCTCACTGTCCAATCAATTTTATTTTAGGATGTCTCGGGTGATAGCAGATTCCCAAATACAATCCCAGAATTACAGTTTTTCCCGACATCGTCTCATAAATCCGTATTCTGGGTTAAAGCTTCAGGTTAGGGTCCAATATAACATCACACCAAGATTCTAAGGTCACAACAAGTCTTAGTTTCACTTCACAACTTAATTTTTCCTCAAACCCTAACTAGGTTATCCTCAAATCCACAAAAACACACAATATCGATATGAAACTTGAATCGAAGCATAAGCACAAGAAATACCACTCTAATTGTGGAGGAATTACCTCATAAGACCCACATGAATCCTCAACAGCGCCAAAATGAAAACTTTCTTGGTCCATCCTATAGCTTGCAAGCTTGTGCACATTTTTTGTGAAATGAGAGTGGGTTTTTTTTATAGTTTTAGAGGTGAAATGAGGGCTTGAAGGTGGAGGAAGGGGGAGGAAGCAGCAGCCGCAGGAGATGAAGGAGGAGAGGTAGAGAAATGAGTGTGGGGATCTAGGAAATGGGCTAAGTCATTGGTCAAAAGGGACCATACCTCTCTCTCTCTCTCACCATACCTCATTCTTTATTCTTTTCTCTTTTCTTTTTCTTTTTCTCTCAAAATCCTTCTCCCGAGAATAGTAAACCCAAAGTGAACCATGGCAAGAAAAATGCACAAGTGTGATAAAAATGATATGTGCATGTTTTGCACAGAAATGCTAAAAACCCGATTAGCGATTTTTAATCGCGATTAGTACTAAATTAGCATATAACTATTCATAGAAACTTAAAAATGGCATAATTCTATAAAATACCCTATTTTATAATTTTCCATAATTTTCCCATAATTTTTCCCATTTATTTGTATTTAATAATACCGAAATATTAAAATATTCAGTAAAATAATATTAAATTATAAAAATTACCAAAATTAATATTTTATCTTTTTGAAATGTTACAATCTACCCCCCTTAAATAAATTCGGTCCCCGAATTTAAATTTAAACCCCCAAATACCAAAACATTTCAGTAAAATCCAAATTGTCGGGGTTCCGAAAACATCAATACGTAGCGAATATCATAAAAATGTACTGCTCTATAAGAAATCAATCCCCAAAAATGTATATAAGAATATCCGGTACGTCTGGTGCGCACGGAATCAAAATCCATATATGTGTCATACAGGTGTACAAAACAACATCTAGGTGCAACTGGTGTGCACGAAACATCTGTCATAGGCAACGTGTGTGGCTGACAGCAAAATCAGGCGCATTTGACATGCACGAAGAATTTCGATTTAGTGCATCTGGCGTGCACCAAGATCGTATATCAAAACACTAAAGGAGCATGAAAGCTATGCTGGAAGTGTAAATCAAATCACTGCATAAGATAGGCGTGAAATCACAATCAATACCTTAAATGTAATAACTATGTGCAAAATATAAATACCCAGTGGGTGCATAAAATAAATATCATTAAACTCAGTCATCAAAACTAAATCATGCAATAGAACGCCCAAAATACCAAAATCCAAGATGACGGATACGTGATAATCGAATCACAAAATCACAAATCATAAATACCGTCATCGGTAGTTCCTCCTTCAAAGTCGATAAGGAGTCAGTGCATCCAATGCTAGCAGCACAAGATATCTACTTGCCTTTTGCTCACGGTGTAGCGTCCTCTGCATCTTGGTCCTTATCTTCTCTGCGGATTACCTATCTCGCAATCAATCGGCTCATCGGCCCTGTCAGGTGTGCTAACGGGGACGATTCCGTTCTGGCACTTCTCTGGTCATCTCTCGATCAATCCTCACAACCACTCATAAAGCTGCATATTACTGGCGTCGGCCTCTGGCTCTCTGAATGCACGTCACACATCTGATCCTGGGTGCAAGCATCATTGCAGCAGTGTCCTGGAAGGAATCCTGCTCAGGGTCTCTTCCAATCATGCCTATGCCGATCTGTACGGAGGCTGGTACTCTTGCATAATCTCTTCTCGCTCAATGGACATCTGTGTCCTCAGCACAACATTTCTCGGAATCTGGTTGCATCCCAACGCCTCTGTAAGCATATCTGACCTCTGGTCTCGACGGGAAGTAATGACAGCTCGCCAGCGTCTCGCACGAACCTCTTGTCCGCTTGTCTGTATTTCCGTCCACTTTGACGTCACGTCTCAATCTATGCACTGCAATGCTCTCGGCTACGGTCGATCCGAAGTCTCTCACATATCTCTTTTCTGCCGAATTGCCCGGAAGTCATCGTCCAATGCTGAAGCTAATTCTTGTTCCGGAATGGCTGCATACTCATCGCGCCTCTTTCTGGAAGGTATAACCATACACAATGCCTCCGCGTGCGTATCGCATCTTTGATGTCAGCGGAGTAGGACGTCATCTCGTCGAAATCTCTAGCGAACTCTTTACTTCACTCTGCTTCAATGTCGACTGATTCGGACCCGTCTCATCGTGGCTACATGGACTGTGCTCCAACGGCTATACTCGTATCTGGAGTCTCCCAAGCAAAGCATCCCATCACATGATATCCGAATGATGTCGAATCATTCGATCGACTCATCAGAACCTCATAATCCCCCAAGAGATCAACATCTTGAGTACAATTTAATAGTATCGAGTATATGCCACAACGTCGGTGGTCCAGCCGTAGAAGGGCAAACCCAAGCCTCACTAATGGCGCCGCGGAACTGCTGCAAACCTTAAGGTTCAAAGGCTTTCACACGGTCATTAAGTCGAGTTAGGGTTTCATTCTTCCAGAGGGTCCATGGAATCGCCTGCATGTCTTTCCGTATATTTTAAACTTGGAAAATGGGCTCCTGACATTCGATCGTCTCTATCGACTCTCAACGAACCTGCGTGAAGCCGTCTCTAGCTGGAAACAATCTATTTGATGACCTCGCATCGGTAAGAGAACGAACCACATGTCCTAGTCATTCATCCTCGGGTGACCAGCGACCGTCCATCATATCTCTAAGTATAAACTCATGCTGCAGTAGCTCCAATCATCTGGGCGATATCTCGTTATTTGCAGCAACAACTGGCTCATTCGTCTGTAAGCCGAACAGCGCCTCAATCCTCCAGGAAAGGCAATACATTGGCGGTCATCTCTAAATCGGGTAGACTAGCTATCATCTGTCTCATATCCGCCTGGAAGCTCCGGCAATCTCAGCATCGTAAGCTCCGGAAGCGACATCCTGTCAATCTCAGCAACAGCTGGTCCATCTGTCTGCACGGTAGGCGACATCATAATCTCTGAGCTATGCTGTACATCAACAGTCCTCTCTCAACTGGCAGCTCTAACAATGGTCCGATCATCCGGTGCAAAACCAAGCACTCGCCTCCAATAGAGGTCACAATCATCAGTACTAACTCGAGACGTTCCCATGTCACTAGAAAACATAATGGTCGGCCCACATACAAGACGATCTCGCCCTGACCGTAACCCTAGCAGCAGCCCAAACTGCGCTCAAACATGGCGACAGGAACCTCTATCGAGTATCGAAGAGAGCAGATCACTGGCAAGAAAGAAAACAACAAATCCAGAGTGGATACATGATCATAAGAAGGAACAACATCAATGAAGGTATGATCATGAAACTAATAGAATCGGGGATCTCAAATGGATGTATAATCATGGATATGAAGAGAATCACTGATCTCGAAAATATGTACATCCTAAGGTTCCTTAAGCGGAGTGGCGTGTCGTAAGTATGCCGCGGAACATACCCACGGTATGTCACTCTACTTTAGTCACATATTCCATCAACCAAGGGTCATCCTACGCGACAAAAGTTCGGGTCTAGTACCCCCTCGACTAAGTCTAAGTTCCGTAAGGTCAAGCCTAAGTTTCGTATATATATAGACGGCCTAGGCTCCACATAGTCAAACTTAGACTCGAACCAAGGTCAACCTAGCGCTCTGATACCAACTTTGTCACGACCCGAAAGAGCACGTGACTGGCCCTTGAACCATATGAAGTCTATAGGACTCCATCTGATTCAAGTAAGCCAAAAGCCCAGAAATCTATAACCATTTTAAGAGTAAGTAAAGAAAACTGGTTTAAAGAAGTGAAGGAAAACATGTTTGAAGTCAAGATTTTTAAATAGCTAAGCCGAATATGCATTTTAAAAATGTAAAGTCTTTTCTAAAAATTTCGGCAGACTTTCCTTTGTAAAAACTGGCCCCGAACGGGGTACAACAAGAACAATATATGTGCAATGATAAAAGGCATCCCCAAGCGGGAGCTAGCTCTTCGTCAATAGACGGTCACAACCACATAAGCAATAATAATATACAAAGCCGAATGGCGAGGGTCAAAATCCCAAAGAAACTCAGTAAGCATGAAAACCGCAATACTACTAAGCGCGACTCTAAGGTCGAATAATACATCACTAATGTCTAAGTCTGAAACAATATACAAGTTTTGGTTGATGGAATTTCTAGATACAATGAATAATACAAGTACAATGGTGGTTCTTGATGCAAAAGAACCCACCTACCAAAAGAAATTCACCAGCAAGAAAGCAGTGTGCCAGAAATGCCGCAATGGAACCTGGACGGCAGAACCTGCAAGAACTGTGGCACAACGGGGGTGAGTTGCCAACTCGTGAATAAAAATATCTACAAGCAGAAACCGAAAGCAAGACATAATTCTAGGTCAATACGATCAGTATAATATAAACCACAAGAGTACGTCTGAAGCATGATAAGGTGGCAATGTAACATCTAAGCATGTATGTATTGCCAAGTACTCAGGTAATAACGTGTCATCAGTATAAGGTATGTCTGCATGAAGTATGATCAATGTAAATCCAGTCTGTATGTGATCAAGTCTGTATAAACGTGGAACCCGTCCACCGGTCACGCAATGACAATAAACGTGGAACCCGTCCACCCGTCACCCAATGACAATAAACATCATGTATGTAAATATGAGGATATAATCAAAATCATGGAAATCATCATGAAACCTGTGCCTAGTATCGGCACGTAAATCCTCATCCATATGGGGCTCCGTCTGCGGTATCGGCCATCGGCCCCGGCAGTACGGGTCAGCCCATGTCTATCTCTCAACTACGGTCGGTATCCTCTAGATATCCGCCGAGCTCATATACAATCACCGGTAGGTAGTAGTCCCTCTGCCAGGCTCACAGTCTACTACACAGCGAAACCGTTCTCGCCCCGGGGTACCATACCAGGTCCACCATGTACCCGCAATCGACCTCATCCGCCTCCTCGAATCGGGTTTCACATGTCTCTCTCAGCACCGAGAAAACACATGGTGGACGCACTGAAATATCATATCAAGGGTAACCGGGTTTTAAAAACAATTATATATTCTCTTTTGATATACCCACGGTTCCCAAATCCAGAAATATCATGGAAACAACATATCTCAATGCGTATAATCAAAACATGATGTATGCGACATGTAAAGAAAGGTAGGCATATCAGAAGTCATGCAACATGGAATAATAATGTGCACATGTCGAGGGAAACCGCTCTTTTAGAACGAATCAATTTTGAAGAATATCTTGCGGTTCCCAAATCTCTAATCAAGTCAGAATCATCTATGTTTGTGTACAGGTATAAGTGTACAATATGCCATGCAAGAATCATATCATGAATGCAACAGTACTACAGTGTAGTGGCATGGCAATTATCGATGATGAAGTGTGTGAGCCGAAAAATAGTGTACGTGGAACATACGCATCATCGATAATGGTGCTGGTGTCCAAACAACATGATAACAATATAGCAATAAATATATGCAAGCAATGCGAATAGCATGAATATGCGGAAATCAAATAATCAACTCCACAGTGAAGAATCTACTATGCAAACTACAAGTCTAAGTATCAAGTCAATCGGGAGAGGTATGGAAACCACCTAAATCTGAGTCGATATATATATAGATATAATAGTCGGTGATCCCGCCTCAATAATATCACGTACGATACAGTATATCGTAAGACATCCTCGAGTCATGAGTGCGGATCTATCATCAATATAGGCTCGTACAAAAAATCGTCGTACGGCATCCCAATAGCTGGGTACGGGTCAATATCGCATTCCTCTCATCAAATATCAGGTATCATTATCATCATATCAAATAATCTGGGGTACTGATCTAAGTCTAGTACAAATCGATACCATCTATAAAGTATGAATGCGGGGGTAAACACACATCCAAATCCCGCAAGAATCACATGTCGTATCCCAAATACGAATCATATCAAATCACCGATCTCACGGCACAATGCCCAAAACCATTAACTCATCTCCAATGTCATCCAATATCATCATCAACACAGTGTAAATATAAGGAATATGCAAGTGTGTGCGTGTGTAAACCTATCCTAGGGTTCGCAACTAGGAAATATTCTAGCTTACTTCTAACCCTATCACATCTAACACATCTCAAATAATCCACTACACTATACTATCATATATAAACACATAAGGTATACCAACTACGGACTGCGGGGGTGATATACGCCATCCACCCGACTTCTCCCTGTAGATATAATCTACTCACCTTATGTCTTTATTTGTCGACGTCGCCACGCGCTTTCTTGTCGTCCCGAAGTCTCCATGGGGTACCTACACATTAACGTATCGCAAATGCGTATTAAAACCAATTCAAAACTAAAACGGCATACGAATCCCAAAACGATACGATAAGGGGCCTATTGGTTAGAACCTATGGGCACGCCTTCAAAACCATCAATAAATCCTCTATATCGTCGTATAAACGCCAAGTAGTCGAGGTAAAACACAACACACAAATTCAGAATTAAAAATACAGAATACGGAAACACGAATCCAAAACAGCAACTAAGGAAATATGCTACAGATTTCACCCTAGGTCAAATTAGACAAATCTATATATACCAGGGGTCTAATATATGCATTCAGGGCCTACAGAACCAAAACGAGCAAGTTTAGTGCAGGTATGGCCGGAAATTGCGGCCAATGGGAATAAATTGCCGGCCTGGAAATAGAAGTGGGGGCTAGGGACTTGTGTGGCGGTTCCTGGGTGCCTGCACATCTCACTGTCCAATCAATTTTATTTTAGGATGTCTCGGGTGATAGCAGATTCCCAAATACAATCCCAGAATTACAGTTTTTCCCGACATCGTCTCATAAATCCGTATTCTGGGTTAAAGCTTCAGGTTAGGGTCCAATATAACATCACACCAAGATTCTAAGGTCACAACAAGTCTTAGTTTCACATCACAACTCAATTTTTCCTCAAACCCTAACTAGGTTATCCTCAAATCTACAAAAACACACAATATCGATATGAAACTTGAATCGAAGCTTAAGCACAAGAAATACCACTCTAATTGTGGAGGAATTACCTCATAAGACCCACATGAATCCTCAACAGCGCCAAAATGAAAACTTTCTTGGTCCGTCCTATAGCTTGCAAGCTTGTGCACATTTTTTGTGAAATGAGAGTGGGGTTTTGGAATAGTTTTAGAGGTGAAATGAGGGCTTGAAGGTGGAGGAAGGGGGAGGAAGAAGCAGCCACAGGAGATGAAGGAGGAGAGGTAGAGAAATGAGTGTGGGGATCTAGGAAATGGGCTAAGTCATTGGTCAAAAGGGACCATACCTCACTCTCTCTCTCACCATACCTCATTCTTTATTCTTTTCTCTTTTCTTTTTCTTTTTCTCTCAAAATCCTTCTCCCAAGAATAGTAAACCCAAAGTGAACCATGGCAAGTAAAATGCACAAGTGTGATAAAAATGATATGTGCATGTTTTGCACAAAAATGCTAAAAACCCGATTAGCGATTTTTAATCGCGATTAGCACTAAATTAGCATATAACTAATCATTGAAACTTAAAAATGGCATAATTCTATAAAACACCCTATTTTATAATTTTCCATAATTTTTCCAAAATTTTTCCCATTTATTTGTATTTAATAATACCGAAATATTAAAATATTCAATAAAATAATATTAAATTATAAAAATTCCCAAAATTAATATTTTATCTTTTTGAAATGTTACACTGTCGTAGCACTCCGTCATTTCAGATAAGTACTACTTAGTATTCGTGTTGCGGCAGTTTGGCATTCGTCAAGGCGTAGTGTACGGTAGCTAACTAGTGCTTATCTGCTAGCACACGATGCGATTGGATTAGGGTATTCGTACGGCGTTGTTTGGCATTCGTCAAGGGTCGTGCGGGTGGGTTTAATTCAATCAGGAAATGTACGGGTTGAACTTGACTACCGGACTATGGGTGGTTTGGCATTCGTTAAGGTCATATAACGCTAGGGGTAAAATATTATTGGGAATTTCAAGAGTTGAAATTTGCAATGAGATTGCATACCTTCTATGAGATAGTTGGATCCCGATACCTGCTGCGAGTAAGAGTTACTCCTGAGAGAGTTTTACACATTACAATTAGCCGATCAAGTACATGTCTAGAAAGGTGTTAACGGGGTTACGCCCCTGGGAAAACGAGGTTTATTTTTATTAGGTCCGTGCGAAAGCACGGGGAACCTCCCTCAAAGTACCGCCACTGGCCTGGCCGAAAGATTGGGGAACTTGTAGGGTGTAATTAATCCCGGCTAGTCTTTCCTTTTAGGGTTTGAAGTAAGATTTGACTAAACCAGTGGGATACATCCTGATTAGATAAATTGATAACCAATCTAATCTTGTAAAAGCGCATGCTGAGTGTTTTCTTCTCTCTCTCTCCTGGTTGCGACTATGTCACGCCTTAATCAAGATAATAATACGGATGGGTTGACCGAACCCTCTTGTTATACTGCGCTAGGGAACGTTGGTCCCGCTCCAACTTATAATTGTTATAAGACAGAGCAGGAAATTGGGGATTACCAGAATTCCCGTGCCGCCCAAACGAAGAAAGTGCATGCTGATTCATCTTCTTTGGGTGTGTTCATTACAAAGAACTGTTTCTCAGTATCCTTTACGTCCTGGGTATGTGATACCGGATCAGGATCCCACATATGTAATTTGTTACATAGGGCTACAGATAGGTAGAGAACTGAGAACGGGTGATAAGTTTCATAAGATAGAAACGGTGCAAGTGTTGCAGCCAAGTCTGTTGGTATTTATCACCATGTATTACCAGAATACATTGATTCTGAACGAATGTTATTAGATACCGAAACTGATATACAATATCATATCAGTCTCTTTATTAGTAAAGAAGGATATAATTTTGTATTGTTGGATAATGTTTTGAACATTTCCTATATCAAGTGTTGATCGGTTCAGGCACGTTATCTAAAAGCATAGACGTTCTAAATCAAACCACAGATCTTATTGTACAGAACACACACAAGAGGATGAGTTCAGAAATGAACGAATCCTTCTTGAGGCATTGTAGACTAGGTCATATCAATGCGACCCGACTAGCTGAAGTTACATATAGATGCATATTTAAATAAGTTTGAATTTACATCTTGTGAAACTTGCCGGTCATGTCACAGAGATAAGATGACCACAGCTCCGTTTATTGGAAACTGAGAAAGAGTTGGTGAACTCTTGGGATTGATACAAGTTCATGTATGAGGTCCCCTGTCTACAAATGACTGGACCGTTTCTTTGTACTTCATTACATTCACTAATTATCTCTCAAGATTCGGACATAAGTTCCTGTTGAAACACAAGTCTGAACCTTTTGAGAAATTCAATGAATATGAGTTAGAAGTAGAGAACCAAAAACGGGTATAAGTATTATGTCCTTTGATGAGATCAAGGAGGAGAATACTTGAGCACGGAGATCCTAGGACTATTCTAAAGGAGAATGAGATTCTCTCTCAGCATTACTCCTCCGTATACACCACAGCACGTCGGTGTATCGGAGCAGAGCAATCACACCCTATTAGATATGGTGCGCTCTATGATGAGTACTTCTGAGTTTCCTATTTCCTTTTGGGAGTTATGCGCTTGAGAAGCTGCATACCTATTGAATATGGTTCAAATCAAATCAGTTGCCTACCACTTCATATGTGATATGGAATGGGAAGAGCCCATATCTTAAGTATATTAAGATTTGGGGTTGTCCAGCCTATGTCTAAAAGCATAATCCGGACAAGCTCGAGGCAAATTCAGTTCTGTAGAAGTTTGTTGGATATCCCAAGCATTCGCAAGGGAATATCTTCTACCTAACCGAGGAACAAAAGATGTTTTGTTTCTCAGCATGCCACCTTTGTGAAAGGGAATTTCTTGTGAAGAAATTATTGGTCATGAGGTAGAACTGGAAAGAGTTCCAGCTATAAAAACTGCAGCTGATGATTTGTTAGAACCAAAGGATTCAATAGTTTCCAATGAACCTCATCCTCTCCGCCGATCTAGTAGGGTTCCTCAACCACCTGAGAGATACTTCGGTTTCTCTATGACAGTGGGAGCGAGGATTGCATCATGAGATGATGACCCAACTTATTTCGAGCTGGCCATCAGGAATGAGACTCTCTAAGAATGGCTGGATGCTTAGCGATCTAAGATGGAATCCTTATACACCAACAAAGTATGAACTTTGGTTGCTTTATCTGAAGGGTTAAATCCCCATCAGGAGCAAATATATCTTGAGAAGATTACTTGGTGTACATGGAAAAGTTGAGACTTTCAAAGCTATGCTTAAGTCCATCCATATCCTACTAGCCACGGCTACATACCATGACTACGATATATGGCGGTTGGGTGTCATGACTGCTTTTCTAAATGTTGATTTGGAAGAGTGTGTCTATAAGTACACAGCCAGAGGGCTTCGTAGACAGTGGGAGCAGCGGAAACGTGTGCAAGATGTTTTATGTTATAAATCAGGCATCGTGGAGTTGGAACATCTGTTTTGATGTGGTAGTCAATGAGTTTGACTTCATCAAAATTTTAGATGAACCTTGTATATACAAAAAGGTAGTAGAGAGTATGGTGGTGATCCTCGTAGGGTACGTGGATGACATACTTTTGATAGGGAAGGAGTTTCCTATGCTGCGCTCGGTCAATCTCCTCTTATCACAAAGATTCTCCATATAGGATCAAAGTGATACCTCCTAAATCCTGGGTTTTGGATCTATGAGATAGATCTAATTGGATGTTAGGATACTCACTAGTTGTAGTGAGATGGTATCAATCGATCCTGGGGAGAATCACTGGAAAGGTTCCAGGGTGATAAGGACGGCTGAATGTCAGTCGCAGGCATTGTCTTTACCCTCAGTAGAAGGACGGTATGTTGGAAGAGTTCCAAGCTAGATACCGTGACTTACTAGACGATTAAAGGCAAGATACATCGTTATCAAGGATGCTACCAAAGAGGTAGTCTGGATATATATAAGTTCATGAGATGAACTTCGTTCCTACCATTGTGTGACAATGGAGTTGTGGCTTTTGCCAAGGAACCCCCGTCCCATCAGAAATCCAGATATAATTCTTAGGCAGTATCACCTGATCATAGAAGATGGTTGATCTCCAGGGAGATCGAGGTTAGGATAGTAGACAAAGAAGACAACAGCGCGGATCCACTCACAAAGGACTTTTTCCCAGTAGAGACTTTTATGGGATGGTTGAGTATGAGACACTTCAACCGCAGCTAATTGTTAGGTATGCGATACCACAACAGATGGCCCTAGTGCAAGTGGCAGATTTTTAGTTATATGTATTCCCTAAAGGCTATTACTGTACATACGATGCATATTGTAGAGGATGCTTGGACATATATAGGGAGGACTTTCTTGCTCGACATGATAGTACGCTATCTGGTTGCTCTTTATCTTAACATGTACTCTAATTGTCTCTATGTTACATGTTGATAAAGCCCTTAGGATATGTACTCGACTACTGGGACTATGATAAGATCATACTAGTGGGGCCACGGTAGTCGATGAGTACATCCTATAACTGTTCCTAGTCTAGGGTGTATCGAGACAGGGCATCGATACACCAGAGTAGACCAGCGTATACACATCTTGAACCATATGATGGGCGATGGATGATCACATATCCATCGGTGTTTGACATCAAGGATGGTGTACGGGTGCTCCGTAGAGACTCGGTACACTGGACGGACTCGCCGAGAACTCCCAGATGGTATTATACCTCAAGTCAGATGGCAGTTCTCTGGTGACAATGGTACAGGTTAGTCTGTAGACCCGAGATCGTCATAGAATCTTATGTGATTCCCACTGTGCTTTGATTTCCATCATACCACGTCCAAGAGGGCGTGCAAAAAGGTGGCTTTTGGGTACAGTCCCGAATCATATGGAGGCAAAGAGCGATAGGAGGGGATTCGTCTCTTCCGGTATAGGGAGTTGATGTTGCGCTGTGTTCGATTGGCTATAACTGGAAATCCCTGGCCAGGGTTGCTGAGATTTACTGGTAAGTGTTATCAGTAGTTTCTCGAACTATTATAGACCTCATATCGACACGACTTATCAAGCTACTGGGGTCTGAAGTTTACCACCCCTAGGCGAGATATGCGACATATCAGATGAAGAGACCGGACTGTACGGGAGTGTTACTGACTGGATTCACAGGAGAATGTACAGGCTTGCTTGTTGATCTTCTGAGCGCTCAATACCTGGGTGGCTATTACGTTTAGCTGACCGCTTGCAGCTTGTGGGTGTTTGATATGATCATCACCTACTGCCGGCGTATTAACGATTCTTTAAAGTCCTACACAGAGGTTTCTTGACTCAGGCAAAACGGGGTAGGAGCATATATGTGATATGTGCGGGACCAAGAACAATACGTGTATATGATACCGTATTAGATTCTCGCGATATAAGATATCGGCCGGGTATATGTGATATAGCCGGGTTATCGGATCAAGTGTTGATTCGATGAACTGATACAGATTATATTAGTCGGTTATTTTTGAAATAGCTGGATTATCGGATAAAGTGTTGATTCGATAATTTAATGTATAATTATATATTTGATATATTAAATTACATTAACTAATATAAGCTCAAATATTGATTCATTTTCTCACTCGGGTAATACATTGATATATATGCCATATATGTTAACTGTATTATTTTCTTTTGTTATAAAATATATTATATATGTGATATATAATATTGTAACATGTTATAATTACTAATGCAACATGATTAGTGGAGATTAAACATGGTTAGGGTTTGATTTGGGTTAGCTCATTCTTAAAGCTTCTAGAAGCTTATCTTTTTGTGATGAGCTAATATATTTTGTATGATATTTTGTAACCCAAACCTCACCCTTAACTCAAGTTAACTCTCTACAAAGGTTAGCTTTTATTTTATTAGTAACCATGGTTGCATAAGGAATTATCACAACATTTCCTTATTCATCACAAAAGGATTATTCATTCTTCATCTTCTTCTTCGTTCTTGCAAAGCTTTCTAGCTTTGATTCATGTGATGGAAATGAGTGAGATTAAGATAATAAATGAGAGCTAAAATCCTACTTCATCATCCTAATCTATCCTAGCCATTTAGATTAGGGTGTTCACTTCATTTAGTGAGTGAGAACTTGTGTTAATGAAACTTCAAGGTAGATCATCTTTGTTATCAAAGATTGGAAGCAAGCTTGCATCTTTCTCTTCGTGGAGCCTCTCGAGAGTCCGGAACTTGATGATCACAGCGAAGGGACCACAACACGGAGCTTATGAAGTGAAGGACCGGAATACAAAGGTTGTAATCCCAAATTCTTGGATGTTAAAGTGTTTAACATGCTTTGTTTCGCCTAATCTCTAGTCTAAGATCTTGGTTTAGGGTTGTTCGGCATGGTTAATTTTTAAATCGGGCATGGTTGATGCCTTATAGACCCTTGTTCGTGTGCCTAGTAACCCAACATTGGATATGGTTCATTCCATGATGAGTAAGGCTGAGTTACCGCGATCTTTCTGGGGTTATGCACTAGAATCAGCTGCATATATTTTGAACAAGGTTCCAACCAAAACTGTGCCTACCACATCATATCAGATGTGGAGTGGAAAGAAACCCTATCTTCAGTACTTGAAGACATGGGGATGTCCAGCTTTTGTAAAAAAGCAGCATCCGGACAATCACGAGGCACGCTCAGTACAGTGTAAATTTGTGGGATATCCAAAGAACTCCAAGGGGCATTATTTCTATTACACAGAGGAACAAAAGGTTTTTGTTTCTCGTCATGCCCACTTCGTGGAAGCTGAATTTTTAGAAAATCATAAGAGTGGGACCGCAATAGAACTGGAAGATATTCCAGAACCACAAGTTGTTACTGAAAGTATAGTAGAACCAGAAGATTCAGAAGAAAGTGACATACCAGCGCCTATCCGCAGAAGTAGTAGGCAGTCTCATCCGCCCGAGAGATACTACGGTTTTCTCATAGACGGGGATCGAGAAGATTGCATCATTGATAATGATGACCCTACTGGCCTCCAGCAAGCCATTCAGAGCGGCGACTCGGTAAAATGGCTGGATGCAATGCGGACCGAAATGGAGTCCATGTACACTAACAAAGTATGGACTTTGGACATTGCTCCAGATGGGGTAAAACTCGTAGGATGCTAGTGGATCTTCAGAAAGAAGATTGGTGTAGATGGACAGGTTGAAACCTATAAGGCTAGACTTGTTGCAAAGGGTTTTCGTCAAAGACCTGGTTTGGACTATGACGAAACCTTTTCTCCAGTGGCTATGCTCAAATCCATTCGAGTCCTTCTTGCCATTGCTGCCTTCCACGATTATGAGATCTGGCAGATGGACGTAAAGACGGCATTTCTAAATGGTAATTTGGAAGAATGCGTCTATATGGATCAGCCATACGGATTCATTCAAAGTTAGAGCAGCGGTAAAGTGTGCAAGTTGCTTAAGTCCATTTATGGACTAAAGCAGGCATTACGGAGTTGGAACATTTGTTTTGATGATACTGTCAAAGAATTCGAATTTATCAAGAATCCAGATAAACCATGCATATACAGTAAGATTGTAGGGAGAGCTATAGTATTCCTCGTCTTGTAAGTGGATGACATTCTCCTAATAGGAAATGATATTCCTATGCTACAGTCAGTCAAAGGATTATTGTCACAGAAGTTCTCCATGAAGGACCTAGGTGATGCCACCTACATTCTAGGGATCCAGATCTATCGTGATAGATCAAAGAGTATGTTGGGACTTTCACAGTCCAGGTACATAGACACCATATTGAAAAGATTCAGTATGAAAGATTCTAAGCGCGGTAACCTACCGGCTTGTCACGGAATCAACCTCTCCAAAGAGATGTCTCCCAAGACTAATTTGGAAAGGGATCGCATGTCGATTATACCCTACGCTTCTGTGGTAGGCTCTATAGTGTATGCGATGTTATTGTTAGTTATATGTATGCCCTAGAGGCCATTACTATACATAGGATGTATATTGTAGTGGATGCTTGGACATATATAGGGATGACTTTCTTGCTCGATATGATAGTATGCTATCTGGTTACTCTTTAACTTAACGTGCAAACTGATTGTCTCTCTGTTACATGTTGGTAAAGCCCTTAGGATGTGTACTTGACTCCTTGGACTATGATGCGGATCATACTAGTGGGGACATGGTAGTCCATAAGTACATCCTTCAAGGTCCCTAGTCGTGGGTGTATCGAGACGGGGCATCGATATACCAGAGTAGACTAGAGTGTAGCTTCTCGACCCATATAGATGGGCGATAGATGATCCCATATCCATTGGTATTTGACATCAGAGATGATATACGGGTGCTCAGTGGAGACTGGGTACACTGGACAGACTCGTCGAGAACTCCCAGATGGTATTATACCTTACGTCAGATGGCAGTTCTCTGGTGACACTGGTACAGGTTAGTCTGTAGACCCGAGATCGTCATAGAGTCTTGTGTGATTCCCACCGTGCTTTGATTTCCACCTTACCACGTCCAAGAGGGTGTGCAAAACGGTGGTTTTTGGGTACAGTCCCGAATCACATGGAGGCAATGAGCGATAGGAGGGGATTCGTCTCTCCGGGTATAGGGAGTTGATGTTGTGCTGTGTTCGATTGGCTATAACCGGAAATCCCTTGCCAGGGTTGCTGAGATTTACTGGTAAGTGTTACCATTAGTTTCTCGAACTGTTATAGACCTCATATCGACATGACTTATCGAGCTACTGGGGTCTGACGTTTACCACCCCTAGGCGAGATATGCGACATATTAGACGACGAGACCGGACTGTATGGTAAGTGTTACTGGATGGATTCACAGGAGTGTGAGCGGGCTTGCTCGTTGATCTTCTGATCGCTCAATACCTGGGTGGCCGTTACGTTTAGCAGACCGCTTGCGGCTTGTGGGTGTTTGATATGATCATCACCTGCTGCCGGCATATTGACGAGTCTTTAGAGTCCTAAACAGAGGTTTCCTGGCTCAAGCGAAACGAAATAGGAGCGCATATGAGATATGTGCGGGACCGAGAATAATACCAGTATGTGATACTGTATTCTATTCTCGCGATTTGTATCATCGGTCGGTTATATGTGATATAGCCGGGTTACCGAATCGAGTGTTGATTCGATATATTGATACACCTGATATTAGTCGGTTATATGAGATATGACCGGATCGTTAAATCAAGTATTGATTTAATGTATAAATATATATTTGATATATTACTTTACATTAACTAGTATTGGTTCACTTAAGATTGATCTTCTCACTTGATGTGCACAAGTTGTATATGTAATATATTTTTGTGCACTAGATTGTATCATGTTTGATGATACATGCAAACTTGGGTGTATGTTTGCTTTAAACCATCTTTAGGTTAATGGTTAGGTTTTAATTTGTTTTATTTATTTTCTTTATTCATTTTGGCAAAAATATAATGGAGGCTTGCTTTGTTTTATTCATGAAGCTTTGAAAGTCTTTGCCATTTTGTTTTTTGCCTTAACCTAACCATTACACCTAAACCCTAGTTTATTCTCTACACAAGTTAACTCACCCTTGGTTGCATTATGATAAAATTCACTTGATTTATTTCTTTGAATTTAATTCATTCTTTTCTTCTTCTTCTTCTTCATGAAGGAAAGAAGAAAGCTTGCTTGAAAATTATCAAGTGATGAATCCAAGTGAGAAATCCAAATCCAAAGTGAACCCACTTCCTATTTCTTCATCTTCTACCACATGCCATGTTGTATAGGGTGTTTTCTTCACAAGTTTCATGACCTAGTGAAGATGGAGCTTGAGTTAGAGTTGCCTCGACGTAGATCATCTTCGGCATCGAAGTCAACGACCTAGCCCGCTCATTTCCCCGATGAAACCACACTAGAGTCCGGGATCCCAGTGATCGCAGTGAAGGGACGTCATCCCGGAGCTAAAGAAGTGGTGGACTGGATCTACAAAGGTTGTATTTCCATTCACTTAGTAGCAAAGTTGTTTGCTTGCTTGCTTTTCGCCTAATCTCTAGTTAACGATCTCAAATTAGGGTTTCACGGCACATGTAAAATTTGAATTTGTCATGGTTGATGCCTTGTGGAACCTCTTGAGTGTGCCTAGGAACCCTACAGTTATGTACCAGACCAGATGTAGCATACGCATTAAGCGTTGTAAGCCGGTATCAGGAAAACCCAGGGGAGAAGCACTTGATAGCAGTAAAGAACATTCTCAAGTACATGAGGAGGACTAAGGAGATGTTCTTGGTGTATGGCGGAAAAGACCTCTAGATCGAGGCCTTTGCCGACTCCAGCTTCCAGAGTGAAAAGGATGACTCCAAGTCCATGTCGGGTTATGTCTTTACCCTTAATGGATGGGCGGTCTGTTGGAAGAGTTCCAAGCAGGACACCATTGTTGACTCAACGATGGAAGCGGAGTACATAGCTGCTTGCGATGCCGCAAAAGAAGCTGTCTGGATGAAGAAGTTTCTCACAGAACTTCAGGTGGTTCCTACCAGTGTTGATCCAATACCTCTGTATTGTGACAACAACGGCACTATTGCTTTAGTGAAGGAACCCAGGTCCCATCAGAAGTCCAGACACATCTTAAGGCGGTATCACCTGATTAGGGAGATCGTAGATCGCCGGGAGATCGAGGTAAAGAGAGTAGATACGGAGAATAACACTGCTGATCCATTCACAATGGCCATTCCTCAGACGCAGTTCGAGAGGCTATTCGAGATGATAGGTCTACGATATGCCAGTACATGGCCCTAGTGCAAGTGGGAGATTGTTAGTGTTTAGGCCCTATAGGCCATTATTGTTTCGTACTAGTTTGTATATTACTTAATGGAAGCTTGGGATATTCACAGTTGTATTGATAGTCTTGCTAAAAATGGTAGTATGCTACTTGGTTTGTGTCTACTTTAATATGTGCATATGTTTCTTTTAACGTATCGCTTATACATATTAGTAAAGCCCTTAGGATCTTTGCTTGATTACCAGCGTCGTGATGGCAGTCACACTAGTGGGGGCTAGGTAGTCTATAAGCAACATCTTATACAGGTCCCTGGTCATAGGATTATCGAGACAGGGCATCGATACTCCGGAGTAGACTAGTGTATACGCTTCTCATCCCAGCATAAGGAGATGGTTTGTCCCACAGCCATCAGTACGTCGTACTGGAGATAGTATGCAGGTGCTCGTTAGGTTATGGGTACACCGGACAGGACTCGCCGGGAACTACAAGTTGGTCTTATACCCATCACCGGATAGCAGTTCCCAGGTGACATGAGTACAGCTTAGTCCTCCGACTTGATACTACTACTTCGCCTCGGGTGTGTTCCCACTGTACTTAGATTACTACCCCACCACGGCTCAAAGGTGTCATGCAAACAGGTAGTAGTTGGGTGCAGTCCCGAAGCATTTGGAGGCAGTGGCGGTTAGACAGGATTCATCTCTCCCGGTATTGGAGGTTGATATCGCGCTGTGTATGGAGAGCCATTACGCAAAGTCCCTGGCCAGTGAAAACGAGATTTACTGGTAGTCTTCCAGTAGTTTCTCAAGGTGTAATGGGATTCACTCCGACACGACTTATACCGCTATTAGGGGTCAGACGTTTACCGCCCCCTAGGCCCGATATGCGATAGTCCTAGACGAATAGACCAGACTGTACGGAGATTGTCGCATCAGACTCAGTTGGATTTCGGATGGGTTTCCTCATCGTCCTTCTTATCGACATCTACCTGGGGACCGTTACGTACAGCTAGTACCGCTTGCGGCCTGTCGTTAAACCCACTGCCGGCATAGTGTCGAGTCTTTAGAGTCCCACACAGAGAGTTCTCTGCACCGGGCAAAAGGTGTAGAGGCCGTATGGTTTTACGGCAGGGCCGCGATCACTTACGTACACTTGTGCGTGTATTATGATAGGGCAGATAATACTAGTGGGCTTTGGTTTAAGCCAGATTCTAGTATTATACAGATGGATTTATTCAGTCAAAGATTATCCGTGTTTTTCGGAAATATGGACGGGAGGGGCAGTCTCGTAATTTGTCGGGAAGCTTCTAGAAGAGGATGACTCATTTGTATTCTTTTTGGATTAAACACAAATGAGGTGGAGAGATGAGGTGTAGGTTTTCATTAAATGCCTAATAACTAATGAGGTGATTCACAATTTAGGATTAAATGAAGCTTACAAGATATTTTTAGATATTTATCAAAGAGATATTTGTATGCTTGATATTATTCTTTCATGAGTTATTATTCATATCATTATCACAAAAGCTTTCTCTCTCCTCAAGTCTTCATCTTCTTCCTCAAACCCTAAAAGCTCTCATGAGATGAGAATCCTAGGGTTCAAGTGACTAAGTAATCCATCTTATTACTCTACACCCTCTAGGACATCTAGATTAGCGATCTAGAAGCCATAGTTATCTCAGATTCAAGATAGGAGCTCGGACTATAGACTCTCAGGTGGATCGTCTTTAACTCGAGGAGGACGTTGAGGTGCCCACGTTCCATAGAGCCTACGAGGTGTGGAAGATAGCGATGAAGACCCGAAGGACAAGTAACCTGAGGTATAACTTCGAATCCGAGTAGTTAACCCTCTCGTAGTTTGCTAGTAATGGTTTAGACACGATCCGTGTGCTCAAGTACGTGTTACGAAGCTTTGATACTTGTTTTTCATATATTCCGCCTCCCCGCGAGCTTGTGGGGTGCGTGACATGGACTTACAGAGGCAGTGAGCGGATCGGCAGGGGTTTCGTCTCTCCCGGTATTGGGGGTGAGATCGCGCTGTGTTTAGGAGAGCCATTACACGAAGTCCTTGGCCAAGGCAGGAGATTTACTGGTAGGTATTCCAGTAGTATCTCAGGGTGTTCTGGGCTGCACTCCGACACGACTTGTACCGCTTTAGGGGGTCTGACTTTTACCAACCCCCTAGGCCCGACATGCAATGCTCATAGACGAACGGACTGGACTGTACGGATATTGTCACTGACATGCTCAGTAGGGTGTCAAGATGAGTTCGCTCATCGACGTCCCTTTTGGTCAGTACCTGGTAGCCCGTTACGTACAGCTAGTACCACTGACGTGCCAGTGGTTAAATCCACAGCCAAACTATTGACGAGTCTTTAGAGTCCCCCACAGACAGTTTCTCATGTTTCGGGCGAAACGTTGTAGAGGCCGTATGATATATGGCAGTGTTCGATCATATACGTGCAGTAGTGCCCGGATCATGATCAGGCGGATCATACTAGTGGGCTTTGGTTTAAGACGGATCCTAGTATTAGATTTGTTTGATTACTTTAGTCTCATCGTATTCGTATTCGGTCGGAATGCGGATGCAGGTATATATATACAGGTGAGGGGTATCCTTGTGATCCGTCACGAGTTTACTTTAGATGTTGCTGTATCTTTTTATTGTTGTAAACATTTGGGTTAATGTTTACTTTGGTGGAAATAGTGAGCTTAATTCTTGGTAAGGTGCATTAAATGTGACATGGACATGCTTAGTGACTCATGGTCACTTTTCTTGTGCTAATGTCACTTTTGGATTGATTTATATGTTGATATGATAAGAGGAGAGAGAGAGAGGGCATCCATATGACTAGAGTTTGCCCTTGTGTTTATTTATTCTTACTCTCATTTTATCATAGCAACACATAAGAAAAAGAAAGGCACTTCTTCTTCTTCTTCCTCTTGCTTCTTGAGCTCACCATTTCCACCAATGGCATCACCTTCAACCTCCATCCATACACTCTCATGTGATGAGATTCAATGGATGCTTGAGACAAAGTTATCACACACATTCTCTAAATCGTCTTGGACACGTCGGCTAGCGAACATCGTGTCCGAGTTGCTTCTGATGAAGCGGGAGCCCGTAAAAAGACTCGATGATGTGGTGCCCTTTCCGACGAGGAGATCGAGATCGGAGATGCCGCGAGGAGCTTGGGATGGTGGCCAAAGACCGAAGGACATGGATCGATCGGTATAGCCTTTCCAACCCTTCTCTAGTTTGCTAGTTATAGGTTAATGGTTCGATCCGAAATTAAAGGCTGCGATAGCTCCGGTTTCAAGTTTAAGAAAAGTTTTCGTTTCGGCATTTTGGCCTTGGACAGACGGCCGGGGCGCTACCGTAGACTTACTTGGTATCAGAGTAACGCCATTAACCTTTAGTAGCTTGTTCTAACGTGTTTAAAACATCGATCGACCAAAATTTCCGAAACCGCATTTTCATTTTCTGAGTTTCTATCGAATTTTTTTGTGGTCTAAAAACTATTTTGAGTGTGTCAGAAAAACAGGCAGGCTTTTCTAAGACCATTGCAGAAATTTTGTAGAGTGATCTCACTGTAGCACCGCAGAACCGCTGCCGTACCCACGTTTTGGCCGCGGTTCCGCCGTAATACTGTAGCTTCACTGCACCAAATTTTCTACAGTGGTCTCTGACTTGGAATTGGGGTTTCTGGTATTTTTAGTTTTGGCCCAGATTATTTTGAGTGCTGGTTTTGTGCTTGGGGTCCACTTCGGGAAATTTTGTCGATCGAAAAATTTAAATATGTTAGTTTACAGTACTTACATTATATCTATGACCGTGAATGTCATTTGATCGGTAAATCTTATCTAATTGTATATTATTCTTTTGGGGGACGACCGGGCTGAGGTCGATGTACCCGTTATATATATTTTTATCCTTTCTGTACTAGAATTACCTCGCGGAGGGTGCACGGGTAGCCGGGTTCTAGAGGGCAACGAGCCCGCATCTCATGGCTTTGAGACGGAGGGGGCTTTACTCTAGAATTGGCGGGCTATTCGCCGCACTCGTAGGGGGTATAGGTTGACCCAAGAAGGGGTGCTCAAGTTATCGGATTCCGTGAAGTGCTTGGTGGTCCATTCACTTTGTTGAAGGGGGCTGCCTCGCTTCAGGTTTTGGCGGGTAACTTGCAGCACCCGCAGGGGTCTAGGATTTCATTACACGGGCTATCCACACGACCAGGGGAACATCGGGTTTCAGTAGCGGCTCTATGAAACCTGGGGATCCCAGATTATCTGTATTGTTGCGTGATGCTTATTACATTTCTGTGATGTTGCATTTTATCACGCCATGAGCTATTATTATATATTGATATATATACTAGTAGATGTTGTATATGTTTTACACCCGCGCTAGTCCAGTCCCCGCTATGTCGTTAGTTAAGTAACCTAACGGGTGATGACGGGACCCAGTGGCGAATGCGGATGGCATATACATACATCATATTTTCATTCTTTTGTGGTGTGATTAATTGATGGGACTGCATTGATTCAGATCAATGCAAGCTAAACAAACCTATTTTGATGTTGTTTGAACATTTTTCAAAAAGATGTTATTGCAAGGACGTTCTCTTTTGTTTTGCACAGTGGTATTCAGTTATGAATATCCAATACCTCAGTCGACGAAGCAAGGGCCGAGATCCCTTCACCGGGAGTGACCCATTGGACAGAAGTTTACGTCAGGGTAATAACTTCAGTATATCCGATTGCCTTTTTGCTTTGCATCGCGGTATTCTGTTGGAATATCCTGCACCTCATTCTACAGGGAAAGAGCCGAGATCCCTTCACCGGGAGTGAGCACTTTAGGAAAGGTTTTCGCCACTATATATTTATAAAAGCTATGCAGTTCCTTCAACGATATCAAGTTCATTACGTTAAAGGTTTTTCGCCAAAAACCAGCCGTAGCCCTCCGTCATTTCAGATTAGTATTACTTAGTATTCGTGCTGCGTTTGTTGACTCCGTCAAGGCGTAGTGTACGGTAGCTGAGTGGTGCTTGTTTGTAGCATGGATATGCAATTGGTTAGAACAGTCGTACGACCTTATTGACTCCGTCAAGGCTTGTGCGGGTGGGTTTAATGCAATCAGGATAATGACGGGTTGAACTTGACTAAGACTTTTTGATTTGTTGACTCCGTCAAGGTCACTTGGGTCTTATGGGTAAAAACACACATCAGGAGTTTCTAAAGAAACTGAAACTTGCCAGGCATGCGCATACCTTCTGGAGTGTGATGACTTGAGTGGATTCTATAAGGTTATCATGCGATGATAGTTGGATCCCGATTCCCACTGATGAGTTGGTTTACTCCTCGGGTGATCCCGACGAATTTTTCTTTTAGGTTTGGAGGAGAATTTGAGGTTACAGCGGGAGGTTTTCTGATTAGATAAATTGGTAACCATTCTGATCTAGGTTAGAGTGCACGCAGAGTGTTTCTTTTCTCTCTCTCTTTGGCAGCGACCATGACCCGACCCTTGATTATGACTCAGTGACCAAGTTAACCGAACCTTCTTAAAACACTGGCTTTTGGATTGTCAGAGTTGCATAACTCATTGCCACTCCTACTTTTACCCTTTTCTCCAGAACACCCCGTATTACTACGAACATCCACTTCCATTGGATAAAACCATAGTATGGTTATATACGAACTCGAAGGAACTTGTTTCAGATTCGAGGATGGTTTCTAGTTCTGGAGAAAATGAATAGGACTATTCAGTTATCTTTTCCTTTTACCTTCTCTCAGGTTGCGAGAGCTCCTTGGATTAGGACGGTACACCTGTTATGCTAATTGGATAGTTTTCATCCAAACCATAGGCAGGTGCCGAACGGTAGGGAATGAAGAAAACCATTTAGCCTAAAAGGTGTACATAAGGTATTAAGTAAAGACAAATAAAGGGATTAGTAAGAAGGCAAACTAAATTGCGACTGCTATTCACGACCAAACCAAGTATTTCATCGCCACTCCTACTTCACCTTTGTATTTCTCCAGGACACTCCGTATCACTACGAAGATCCACAGTTATTTGGATACTCCATCATATGGTTATATACGAACTCGAAGGAACTTGTTCCAGTTCGGGGATGGATTCTGGTTCAGGAGAAATAGGAATAAGGTTTTATTCAGTTGTCTTTTATCTTTACCTTATCTCGGGTTACGTGTACTCCTAGGATTAGGAGAATACACCCATTATGCTTATTGGATAGTCTTCTTCCAAACCATAGGCTGGTGCCGAACGGTAGGGAGGGAAGAAAACCATTTAGCCTAAAGGGGTGTGCAGAAGGTAATGACTAAAGACTTATATATGGATTTGGAGAGATGGAAAAGAAATACACGGTTACAGTTGTGAATCTGATAATGGAAGAGGCATTACTAAGAATACCCGCATACCCCTCCGAAACATTTACATGTTTCAGCTTCACTGTGTATTGTTAAAAGAAAACTGATTTCCCAGTTAGTCCTTACTCCAGGGTATGTATTTACCAGGTTTGATTCTCACATCTGTATGGTTTTACAGATGATGAGTGGGAGTAAGTTATTGGGAATTGGGTGATCATCCTCATTATATCGGGATTCATTGTAATTGGTGATATTTGAGGAAATCACCTGGGTTGTTTGCCGGACGACAAATATTTGGTTTTGAATATCCGTTGTTATGCACCAATTTCAAATTGATATATCTGTACGTTTATTTTTATAAAGTGAGATATAACTTTTTGAAATTATGTCTATGACATTTACCTATATCAGTGGATGGTTAGGAAAGGAGCATTAAACAGCGGTGTAATTCTTCTTAACCATAAGTACAGTTTTCAACCTATGACACACAGGGAATGAGTTATTATACTCAGGGGACTTATACAGAGTATTGTATGTTGTCCAGTGTCTATTAGGACAGAGGGGTTGGTACTCGTACTATATTCTGTTTACTTGTGGCTTCTCTAGTTCTTAGACATGTGTTTCGTAGAAATGCAAGGTCTAAGTTTTGAGAAGTTATGGGTATATGTGCATTAAATGCTAGGGTTGATATTGTGGTTGATATTGTAGTTAATGCTGGTCATGAGCTAATGAAGATATTAGTTCTTTCATGAACATTCTAGAAGGTTTTCTTTTGTCTTGTGCTAAGATATTATGGTTGATATTTTAGATGACTAATTCTTTAACCTAAAGTAATCTCATGACGGATAAAAAGATATTATATGCTAGGACAAATATGTGCATTAAATGCTAGGGTTCAATAGCCTAAACTTAAACTTGCAAGCTCAATGAAGAGGTTGCAAGATCAAGGGAAGGCTAAGAACACAAGGAAAATAAAAGCAAAAAGAAAGCTTTATTGATTCCAAATGAAGATACAACCCTTGAGATCAATAACCAAAACTGAAACATGCAAGCTCATTGAAGTGGTTGCATGATCAAGAGAAGGCAAAGAACTCAAGGGTTCAAAGGAAAACAAGTTACAAATTACAAGAGTTCTAAAACAAAACTGAAGAGAAAGTATGTTCTCTCCTTGCCCATGACTTGGTATTTATAGGCAACATGGGTTGCTTAGTTGCTTTTGGAAGGAAATCATAATGCTTTAAATCACATCACCTCTTTTAGCATTTAATGCACATCACATCACCTCTTTAGCATTTAATGCACATCGCATCACCTCTTTTAGCATTTAATGCACATGTTTGTAAGTCTACAGTAGCGCCCCGGCCGTCATTCTGACGCCAAACGCGGAACAAAAACTTTTATAACTGGCGCTATCGCATACTATAATCCAGATCTCGCCATTAACACTAAACTAACAAACTGTAAAGAGGTAGAAAGGCTATACCGATCGATCCGAGTCCTTCGGTCTTTAGCCATCATCCCACGCTCCTCGCGGCAACTCCGATCTCTCGTCTCCTTATTAAGGTGGCACCACGTCAACGGATCTTTAAACGAGCTCCCGCCTCTATAACGAGGCAACTCGGTCATCAAGTCTGATAAAAAAGATGACCAAGATGAAGTAGAGAATGAGTAGAATACTTTGTCTCAAACACCCTAGGGTTCTCATCACATGAGAGGGTTAGGGTGGAGGTTGAAGAAGATGCTTATAATTGGAAATGGTGAACTCAAGAAAAACTCATGAGAGCAAGAACTCAAGCATAATAACTTGTGCTGATTATTTCTTTTGTGAGTAGCTATATATATGGTTGTGTAAAGAAAATATCTCAAGAAATATCTCCCCAAAAATATCTCCACAAACCCTAAATATCTACACCGAAAACAAAATACCATTAATTCTATCATGACTCACTTAGTGACTCATTAGCATGAGTCACTAATGAACATGCTAAAATAAATGTGTCTCCAAAATGAGTCACCCTTTCCAAAACCAATAATCATTTAAACGAAAATGTTTAATCCAAAAAGAAATGCATCTTCTAAAATATTCCTGTAACGGATTACGAGAATACCCCTCACCTGTATATACATACTTGTATCCGTATTCCGAACGAATACGAATACGAGAGACTAAAATATTCCGACTCAATATAATACTTGGATCCGGCTTAAACCAAAGCCCACCAGTATTATCTGTCCGAAATATGACACGTGCACAAGTGCACGTGCATTTTCGAACCCTGACATAAAACCATACGGCCTCTACAACGTTTCGCCCGAACTTGGGAAACTATCTGTGGGGCACTCTAAAGACTCGTCAATATCCTGGCAGTGGGTTTAACCACAAGCACGTCAGCGGCACTAGCTGTGCGTAACGGCTGCCCATGTACTGACTGAAAGGGAAGCTGATGAGCGAACTCATCCTGGAACCCTACTGAGCCTATCAGTGACAATGTACATACAGTCCGGTCCGTTCGTCTATGAGTATCGCATATCGGGCCTAGGGGGCTGGTAACGTTAGACCCTCAATAGCGGTATAAGTCGTGTCGGAGAGTAGCCCTTAACACCCTAAGAAACTACTGGAATACTTACTAGTAATTCTCACCTGCCTTGGCCAAGGACTTAGTGTAATAGCTCTCCTAGACACAGCGCGATCTCACCCCCAATACCGGGAGAGACGAATCCCCTGCCGATCCGCTCACTTGCCTCCATGTGGCTCGGGACTGTACCAAAAAAAACATGTTTACACGACTCCTTTGAGCCGTGGTAGGGTAGAAATCAAAGCACAGTGGGAACTCACACGAGAAAAATGACGACCTCAGGTCGATGAACTAACCTGTACACAGGTCACCAGGGAACTGCTATCTGATGCTAGGTATCATACCAACTAGCAAGTTCCCGGTGAGTCCTGTCCGGTGTACTCATAACCCAATGAGCACATGTATACTTCTTAGATGATCTAACTAACACCAATGGCTTGTGAGACCGGCTACCGCCCCTCGTAGGGGTTTTGACTGTATACACTAGTCTACTCCGGAGTATCGATGCCCTGTCTCCACGACTAGGGACCACTATTAAGGATGTGCTTATAGACTACCCAACTCTCACGTATATGATCGCCATCATACTATTGGTAGTCAAGCAGGATCCTAAGGGCTCTATCAACATGTAATAGTGATCATGTCACCTAAAGCTGTACACGACTGATAAAGGAAAACCAGATAGCATACTATCATCTTAAGTAAGACTGTCCTACCGGTATAGGTCATCCCTCAATCATTGCAATCATGTACCTGCGATCCAATAATTGACGTTGAGGGCACTATATCCAACAATCTCCCACTTGCACTTAAGGCTAATTATTGCGATGTCGCATACTCACAGCCTGTGTGATACCGAACATCCAACTCCTCTACTAATCAGTTTTGCAAAGCTCATTTGTAAAACTCTTGTGTTCGAGAAATAGCCTCAATGAGTGGATCCGCCCTGATGTTTCTTTCCATGTCTCTCTTAATCTGAAGTTCGCGGAGAAAGCCATCTCTCGAATTGAGTAATACCTGTCTTAGAATTTGTCTGGATATCTGATGGGACCTAGTTCATTAATGAACTCCAAATCCAAATTTCTTAGTCTGTATCGTCAACTGAAACTAATCAGTGTCCAGCACCATGCCTCCCACAGTATCCTCTTGGACCACTTGTCCATAATACTGCCCCTTTTGTCAGAGGGAAAACTATAACTCTGACAATCACTCTGTCATCCATATCACCTTTGGAAGCCTGGAATCATAACCGTCTCTCGAAGGAGGCTGCCGTTATCAAATCCGTAGAACATCCACTTATGTTCTAAAACCGCTTCCGTATGTTTCTCCAGGATTGGATTAATATAAACTTATTGCATCTAGTGCAAAAACAACATCTGGTGTGGTACTTGATATCTCACGATTGACTCAATTGCCTAAGCAAGTGATATGCCAATCATGCAAATCCATCTCCCCTTTAGTCTGTAAGACACCTTTAGAAAGGGAGAATCCATCACCTGCAGGTACACCACCATCCCAGGAGTCATCTATTCCAAATACTTTTAGAACACCGTCTAAGTACCCCAATTGGGAAAGTACCCAAATCTGGATCTAAAACCATAGATCTAGTAACCAGAATGTCAGATATTATATCCATATCCTTTGTGGAGAAACAACTGTGTGACAACCATAGTATAACCGATCGTAGTATAGGAATTTTACTTCCTACTCTGTGTATGTCATCCAAATACTAGGACATCACACCCTACTACCTTCTTAACAGATCCATCCCCTATTCTGATGAAGTCAAAGATATGACTGTCACATCAAAATTAGATGATCAATCTTCGCTATATCTGCTCTAGTCTATAAATAGACATAAGCTACTTGCCCATTATGCTTCTACTCCTAGCACTGACCACAACAACCCTCTGGCAGAATAATATATACGTGAACTTCTAAAACGAGTTTAGAACGACGCTATACTTATCCTCCCGCCGGGTCTCTTAGCCTGGAACAACGGTCGTGTCAAGTCCGGGTAAACTAGAACCTCCCTGTCACCGTCCTTGAGGCTACCGGAGTACCTCTCGGGTGCCTGAGCTTACCCACCATATATGCGGAGTGGCTAATGGAATGTCAAACCTGATTGAATCTTTAGGTCCAATTAAATTTTCCGTATTCGTTTGCGGTTCTGGAATCACTTCCAGTTCTTCCATACTCCCACTACTGTTTTCTGAAAAAATCCATTTTACTAAAACTGTGGCGTGTCAAGAAAAATATCACCATTGATCTTCCAGATGGTAGAAAGTCAACCCTCGTCATAGCCTGGGTCAACCCACAAACTGCCATTACAGAAAAGTGCCTTGAGTTATCCAGAGACTGGTTTTAATCATAAGCCGGACAACTCCCCGTACCTTAACATCGTAAAGATACGAACCATTCTATATCCAATATAGAAACTTTTGCACTTATTTAATTGAAACCAGATTCTAATCATGGAGCTCTCTCCAGTGCATATCAACTTAATGGAAAGAGGTTGATCAGCATTACTCAACTTAGGAATGCATCCAATTATGAGTAACCTGAAAGAGAAATAAGTTTCTCAAAACTATTACTATCTACTGAATACCAATCACAAGTATCTACATCTTCGATCTCTTTGAAGAATCATGATACTTGCGACATCTGGTTCTCTACTTTATTCCTATACCCACAACTTCTCAAAACATAGACCTTGTATTTCTACAAAACACTTGTCTAGAAACTAGAGAAGTCATAAGTAAACAGAACATAGTACGAGGACAAACCCCTTTGTCCTGATGGACACTGGACAGCATACAATACTCTCTATGAGTCCCCTTAGTAGAATAACTCAAAACCTGTGCATCGTAGGTTGAAAACTGTACTTATGGTTAAGAACTATTCCGCTGTTCAATACTCCTTACCCAATCATCAACTGATATAGGTAAATGTCACAGACATAATTTCAAAAAGTTATATCTCACTTTATAAAAATAAACATACATATATATCAGTTTTAAATTGGTGCACAACAATGGACACTCAAAACCAAATACTTGCCGTCCGGCAAAAACCCAGGCGACTTCCTCAAATATCACCAATTACAACGAATTCCAATATTATGAGGATGATCACCTTATTCCCAATAACTTACTCTCACTCATTATCTGTAAAACCATACAGATGTGAGAATCATACCTGTTAAATACATACCCTGGAGTAAGTATCTAATCGGGAAAACAGTTTTCCTTTTAACAATGCACAGTGAAACTGAAACATGAAAATGTTTCGTAGGGGTATCCTGGAATTCCTAGTAATGCCTCTTCCATAATCCAATTCATGACTGTAACCATGTATTTCTTTTCCATCTCTCCAAATCCTTTTATTTGACTTTATTCATTACCTTCTGTACACCCCTTTAGGCTAAGTGGTTTTCTTCCTTCCCTACCGTTCGGCACCAGCCTATGGTTTGGAAGAAGACTATCCAGTAAGCATAATAGGTGTACTCTTCTAAACCAAGGAGTACTCGCAACATGAGAGAAGGTGATGATAAATGACAACTGAATAATACCTTATTCTATTTCTCTCGAACTGGGGAAAAAAGCAAAGGTGATGTAGGAGTGGCGATGAAGTACGCGGTTTGGTCGTGAATGATAGCAGTCACAATTTACTTTGCCCTCTTTCTAATCCCTTTATTTTATCTTTACTTATTACCTTCTGTACACCCTACTTAGGCTAATTGGTTTTCTTCATTCCCTACCTTTCGGCACCTGCCTATGGTTTGGAAGAAGACTATCCAATAAGCGTAATAGGTGTACTCTCCTAAACCAAGGAGCCCTCGCAACCTGAGAGAATGTGATGATAAAAGACAACTGAATAAACCAATTCAATTTCTCCTGAACCTGGATCCATCCTCAAAGAAGTCCCTTCGAGTTCGTATATAACCATACGATGGATCTATCCAATGGTAGTAGATATTCGTAATGATACGAGGTGTTCTGAGAAATGCAAAGGGTAAAAGAACGAGCAACAATGAGTTATGCAACTCGGACAATCCAAAAGCCAGTATTTTAAGAAGGTTCGGTCAACTTGGTCAGTGAGTCATAGTCTAGGGTCAGTCAAAGGTCGCTTCCAAAGAGAGAGAGAAAAGAAACACTCTGCGTGCACTCTAACCTAGATCAGAATGGTTATTACTTTATCTAATCAGGAAACCTCCCACTGTACCGTCAAATTCTCCTCCAAACCTGAAAGAAGAATCAATCGGGATCACCCGAAGAGTAAACCAACTCATCAGTGGGAATCGGGATCCAACTCTCATCACATGATAACGTGAAGGAATCCACTCACGTTATCACACTCCAGAAGGTATGCGTTTGCCTGGCAAGTTTCAGTTTCTTTAGAAACTCCGGATATGGATTTTTGCCCCATGCTCTTATGACCTTGACATTGGCCAAAATGCCATAAGTCACATGCCAAGTTCTACCCATCATTATCTTGTCAATTTAAACCCATCCGCACATGCCCCTGACGTTGGCCAAATGGCAGAACGACTGCCCCAAACTAACTCATCTATCTACGCAACAGAAGAATACCCAGCAGCTACCAAACACTATGCCTTGGCGTTAGTCAAAATACATAGCTTGAATACTACTGAATACCCAACTGAAATGACGGAGGGCTACGGCTGGTTTTTGGCAAAAAAATTATAACATAACGACTTGATATCGCTGAAGGAACCTGATAGCTTTTTATAAAAATATAGTGGCGAAAACCTTTGCTAAAGAGGTCACTCCTGGTGAAGGGATCTCGGCTTTTTCCTCGTGGAATGAGGTGCAGGATATTCCAACTGAATACCGCTATGCAAAGCAACATGTAATCGACTATAGTGAAGTTATTACCCTGACGCAAATTTCTGCCCAAGGGGTCACTCCCGGTGAAGGGATCTCGGCCCTTGCCTCGTCGAATGAGGTGCAGGATATTCCATCCGAATACCACTATGCAAAACAAAAGAAAATGTCCTTGTAATGACACTTTTTAAAACTGTTCCAACAACGTCCAAACAGGTTTGTTTTCCTTTGCATTGATCAGAATCAACGCAGTCCCATCAATTAATCACACCAGAAAAGAATGAAAATAAAATGTACGTATATGCCATCCGCATTCGCCACTGGGTCCCGTCATCACCCATTCGGTTACTTAACTAACGACAGAGTGGGGACTGGACTAGCGCGTGTGTAAAACATATACAACATCTACTAGTATATATACCAATATACAATAATCGCTCCAGGCATGATAAATGCAACATTACAGAAAAGTAATAAGCATCACAGAACAATACCGATAATCTGGGATCCCCGGGTTTCACAGAGCCGCTACTAAAACCCGACGTTCCCCTAGTCGTGTGGATAGTCTGTGCAATGAAACCTGGACCCCTACGGGTGCGAAAAGTTACTTGCCAAAACCTGAAGTGAGGCAGCCCCCTACAGCAAAGTGAATGGACCGCCCTGCACTTCACGGAATCCGGTAACTTGAGAACCCCTCCTTGGGTCAACCTGTACCTCCTACGAGTGCTGCGAATAGTCTGCCAATTCTAGAGTGAGGCCCCCTACATCTCAAAGCCATGAGATACGAACCCGTTTCCCTCCAGAACCGGGCTATCCGTGCACTCTGTTGCGGGGTAAACCTAGTACAGAAATGAAAAATATGTACAACGGGTACATCGACCTCAGCCCGGTCGTGCCCCAAAAGAATATTATATAAACAGGCAGTGATGGCAGTTCACATATTGGACGCTCTCCCCGCAATATCAAATATACAAATAAATCCAAACTGCACTACCATTGTACACAGCTATCCACCACGACAAATCCGCAATATCACAGCAGAACATAGAACATCAACGCGAATGTCACGTTCGCAAACCCGTCTAAAAGAGCTATAGCAATTAGACGCAATTTACCGCTCGAATGACATTCACGGTCGGAGATATAATGTAAGTACTGTAAACTAACAAGTTTAAAATTCCGATCGACAAAACTTCCCGAAGTGGGCCCCACGTACAACTGCAGTACGCAAACAGAATCTGGGCCCAAACAAAATATTCCAGAAACCACAATTCCCTATGGAAAATGCCCTGAAGAAATATGGTGTGCTGTTTCCACAAACTGGCGGCGGAACCGCGGCCAAACCATGGTTTGTGCGGCGGTTCCGCGGCAGCACAGTGGAAACATTAGACCAAATTTCTACAGTATTCTTAAAAATGCCTGCTCGATTTTCTGAGATGCTCAAAATAATTTTTGGACGACAAAACAAAATCGACAGAAACTTTAACATTGAAATCGCGGTTTTGGAAATTTCGTTTGATCGATTTTTTAAACACGTTAGAACAAGTTAGTAAAGGTTAATGGCGTGGCTTTGATACCATGTAAGTCTACGGTAGTGCCCCGACCGTCATTCTGACGCCAAACGCGGAACAAAATTTTTTATAACTGGCTCTATCGCATACTATAACCCGGATCTTGCCATTAACGCTAAACTAACAAACTGTAAAGAGGTAGAAAGGCTATACCGATCGATCCGAGTCCTTCGGTCTTTAGCCATCATCCCACGCTCCTCGCGGCAACTCCGATCTCTCGTCTCCTCATCGAGGTGGCACCACATCAACGGATCTTTAAACGGGCTCCCGCCTCTATACCGAGGCAACTCGGTCATCGAGTCTGCTAAAAGAGATGACCAAGATGAAGTAGAGAATGAGTAGAATACGTTGTCTCAAACACGCTAGGGTTCTCATCACATGAGAGGGTTAGGTTGGAGGTTGAAGAAGATGCTTAGGATTGGAAAAGGTGAACTCAAGAAAAACTCATGAGAGCAAGAACTCAAGGATAATAACTTGTGGTGATTATTTCTTTTGTGAGTAGATATATATATGGTTGTGTAAAGAAAATATCTCAAAAAATATCTCCCCAAAAATATCTCCACAAACCCTAAATATCTACACCCAAAACAAAATACCATTAATTCTATCATGACTCACTTAGTGACTCATTAGCATGAGTCACTAATGAACATGTTAGAAGAAATGTGTCACCAAAATGAGTCACCCTTTCCAAAATCAATAATCATTTAAACCAAAATGATTAATCCAAAAAGAAATGCATCTTCTAAAATATTCCCGTAACGGATTACAAGAATATCCCTCACCTGTATATACATACCTGTATCCGTATTCCGAACGAATACGAATACGAGAGACTAAAATATTCCGACTCAATATAATACTTGGATCCGGCTTAAACCAAAGCCCACCAGTATTATCTGTCCGAAATATGACACGTGCACAAGTGCACGTGCATTTTCGAACCTAGCCATAAAACCATACGTCCTCTACAACGTTTTGGCCGAACTTGGGAAACTATCTGTGGGGGAATCTAGAGATTCGTCAATACCCTGGCGGTGGGTTTAACCACAAGCACGTCAGCGGCACTAGCTGTGCGTAACGGCTGCCTATGTCCTGACCGAAAGGGAAGCTGATGAGCGAACTCATCCTAGAACACTACTGAGCCTATCAGTGACAATATACATACTGTCTGGTCCGTTCGTCTATGAGTATCGCATATCGGACCAAGGGGGCTGGTAACATCAGACCCCCAACAGCTGTATAAGTCGTGTCGGAGAGTAGCCCTGAACAACCTGAGAAACTACTGGAATACTTACTAGTAATTCTCACCTGCCTTGGCCAAGGACTCGGTGTAATGGCTCTCCTAGACACAGCGCGATCTCACCCCCAATACCGGGAGAGACGAATCCCCTGCCGATCCGCTCACTTGCCTCCATGTGGCTAGGGACTGTACCCAAAAAAAACATGTCTGCACGACTCCTTTAGCCGTGGTAGGGTAGAAATCAAAGCGCAGTCGGAACTCACACGAGACAAATGACGACCTCAGGTCGATGAACTAACCTGTACGCAGGTCACCGGGGAACTGCTATCTGATGCTAGGAATCATACCAACTAGCAGGTTCCCGGCGAGTCCTGTCCGGTGTACTCATAACCTAATGAGCACCTGTATACTTCTTAGGTTATCTAACTAACACCAATGGCTTGTGAGACCGGCTTCCTCCCCTCGTCGGGGTTTTGACTGTATACACTAGTCTACTCCGGAGTATCGATGCCCTGTCTCGAAACTCCCACGACTCGGGACCACTATTAAGGATGTGCTTATAGACTACCCAACTCTCACGTATATGATCGCTATCATACTGTTGGTAGTCAAGCAGGATCCTAAGGGCTCTATCAACGTGTAATAGTGATCATGTCAACTAAAGCTGTACACGACTGATAAAGGAAAACCAGATAACAAACTATCATCTTAAGTAAGACTGTCCTACCGGTATAGGTCATCCCTCAATCATTGCAATCACGTACCTGCGATCCAATAATTGACTTTGAGGGCACTATATCCAACATTTCCCTACTTGTACCATTTCATCATGTCATGTAGCCTACGAAGACCCACCATGGTCCATATGCACACTTGCAGTATGTTGGACCAAAATTGTGTGCACACATCTATTTGCAAAAAGAACTCTTTGGACAATGATCGGTTTTATGTTATGTTTGCAGTATTGGCTCACAAACGATATATCCGTGATTTTAAGTGTATTTCCAGTATTTTTTCACGGATAACTGTAATCTGTAATTATTGAGCAGACACTAGTTAATAGTACCGATATATAACAAAACAGATAATGAATGAGCGGTATTGAAATGCAATTTTCTGTAACAAACATGTGACAACACATTGTAGGGTTACAAGGCACACGCACAAGGGTCTATAAGGAATCAACCATGCCCGATTTAAATTTTAGCCGTGCCGAACAACCCTAAACCAAGATCTTAGACTAGAGATTAGGCGAAACAAAGCATGTTAAACACTTTAACATCTAAGAGTTTGGGATTACAACCTTTGTAGTCCGGTCCTTCACTTCTAAAGCTCCGTGTTGAGGTCCCTTCGCTGCGATCATCGATTTTCCGGACTCTAGAGAAGTTCCACGTAGAGAATGGTGCAAACTTGCTTCCGATCTTCGATAACAAAGATGATCTACCTTGAAGTTTCTTTAACACAAGCTCTCACTCACAAATGAAGTGAACACCCTAATCTAAATGGCTAGGATAGATTAGGATGATGAAGTAGGAATTTAACTCTATTTTCATTTCATAATCTCACCCATTTTCATCACATGAATCAAAGCTAGAAAGCTTTGCAAGAAGGAAGAAGAAGATGAACAATGAACAATCCTTTTGTGATGAATAATGAAATGTTGTGATAAGGTTAGAAATGCAAACATGGTTCAAGTAACCTTTTTAGAGATTTAACTAAGGTTAAAGGTTTGGTTGGGTTAAACAAATATCTTGCTAAATATCAAAACAAATTGCACAAAACGAAACAAAATCTTCTACAAGGTTCTACAAAAGATTAACCCAAATAAAACCCTAACCATGTTTAATCTTCACTAAACATGTTGCATTAATAACCCTAACATGTTACAATATTATATATCACATATACAATATTTATTGTACCAAAATAAAATAATACAATTAACATATATCGCATATATATCAATGTATTACCCGAGTGAGAAAAAGAATCTTTTAGTGAACTTATATTAGTTAATGTAATTTAATATATCAAATATATAATTATACATTAAATTATCGAATCAACACTTGATCCGATAATCCGGCTATTTCACAAATAACCGACTAATATAATCTGTATTAGTTCATCGAATCAACACTTGATCCGATGACCCGGCTATATCACATATACCCGGTCGATATCTGGTATCGCTGAGAATATAATACGGTATCACATACACGTATTGTTCTCGGTCCCGCACATATCACATATCTGCTCCTACTTCGCTTTGCCTGAGCCAAGAAACCTCTGTGTAGGACTCTAAAGAATCGTCAATACGCCGGTAGTAGGTGATGATCATATCAAACACCCATAAGCTGCAAGCGGTCAGCTAAACGTATCAGCCACCCAGGTATTAAGCGCTCAGAAGATCAACAAGAAAGCCTGTACAATCTCCTGTGAATCCAGTCAGAAACACTCCCGTACAGTCCGGACTCTTCGTCTGATATGTCGCATATCTCGCCTAGGGGTGGTAAACGTTAGAACCCAGTAGCTTGATAAGTCGTGTCGATATGAGGTATATAACAGTTCGAGAAATTACTGATAACACTTACCAGTAAATCTCAGCAACCCTGGCCAGAGATTTCCAGTTATAGCCAATCGAACACAGCGCAACATCAACTCCCTATACCGGGAGAGACGAATCCCCTCCTATCGCTCATTGCCTCCATGTGATTCGGGACTGTACCCAAAAGCCACCTTTTTGCATGCCCTCTTGAACGTGGTATGATGGAAATCAAAGCACAGTGGGAATCGCACAAGACTCTATGACGATCTCGGGTCTACAGACCAACCTACACCAGTATCACCAGAGAACTGCCATCAGACGTGAGGTATAATACCATCTGGGAGTTCTTGGCGAGTCCGTCCAGTGTACCCAGTCTCTACTGAGCACCCGTATACCTTCTCTGATGTCAAACACCAATGGATATGAGATCATCCATCGCCCATCATATGGGTCAAGAAGCGCATACGCTAGTCTACTCTAGAGTATCGATGACATGTCTCGGTACTCCCACGACTAGGAACATTTGAAGGATGTACTTGGCGACTACACTGTCCTCACTAGTATGATCCGCATCATAGTCCTGGTAGTCAAGTACTCATCCTAAGGGCTTTATCAACATGTAACATAGAGACAATCAGAGTACATGTTAACATAGAGACAACCAGATAGCATACTATCATGTCGAGCAAGAAAGTCCTCCCTATATATGTCCAAGCATCCACTACAATATACATCGTATATACAGTAATGACCTCTAGGGCATACATATAACTAACAATATCTCCCACTTGCACTAGGGCCATCTGTTGTGGTATCGCATACCCAACAATTAGCTGTGGTTGAAGTATCTCATACTCAACCATCCCATAAAATTATCTACTGGGAAAAAGGCCTTTGTGAGTGGATCTGCGTTGTTGTCCTCTGTGTCTACTCTCCTAACCTCAATCTCCCTGGAGATCAACTATCTCCATGATTAGGTGATGCTGCCTAAGAATTATATCTGGATTTCTGATGGAACGGGTGTTCCTTGGCATAAGCCACAACTCCATTGTCACACAATGGTAGGAACGAAGTTCATCTCATGAACTTATATATCCAGACTGCCTCTTTGGTAGCATCCTTGGTAACGATGTATCTTGCCTTTAATCGTCTAGTAAGTCACGGTATCTAGCTTGGAACTTTTCCAACATACCGTCCCTCCACTGAGGGTAAAGACAATGCCTGCGACTGACATTCAGTCGTCCTTATCACCCTGGAACCTTTCCAGTGATTCTCCCCAGGATCGATTGATACCATCTCACTACACCTAGCGAGAATCCTGACATCCAATTAGATCTATCTCATAGATCCAAAACCAGGATTTAGGAGGTATCGCCTTGATCCTATATGGAGAATCATTGTGATAAGAGGAGATTGACCGAGCGTAGCATATGAAACTCCTTCCCTATCAAGAGTATGTCATCCACGTACTCTACGAGGATCACCACCATACTCTCCACTACTTTTTGTATATACAAGGTTCATTTACCATTTTGATGAAGTCAAACTCTTAGACTACCATATCAAAACAGATGTTCCAACTCTGCGATGCCTGATTTATCACATAAAACATCTTGCTCACGTTTCCGCTGCTCCCACTGTCTACAAAGCCCTCTGGCTGTGTACTTATAGACGCTCTCTTCTAAATCAACATTTAGAAAAGCAGTCATGACACCCAACCGCCAGATATTGTAGTCATGGTATGTAGCCGTGGCAAGTATGATCTGGATGGACTTAAGCATAGCTTTGAAAGTCTCAACTTTTCCATGTACACCAAGTAATCTTCACAAGATATACTTGCTCCTGATGGGGATTTAACCCTTCAGATAAATCAACCAAAGTCCATACTTTGTTGGTGTATAAGGATTCCATCTCAGATCGCTAAGCATCCAGCCATTCTTACAGAGTCCTACTCCTGATGGCCTGCTCGAAACAAGTTGGGTCATCATCTCATGATGCAATCCTCGCTCCCACTGTCATAGAGAAACCGAAGTATCTCTCAGGTGGATGAGGAACCCTACTAGATCGGCGGAGAGGCTGAGGTTCGTTAGAATCTATTGAATCCTATGGTTCTACCAAATCATCAGCTGCAGTTTGTATAGCTGGATCTCTTTCCAGTTCTACCACATGACCAATAATTTCTTCACAAGAAATTCCCTTTCACAAAGGTGTCATGCTGAGAAACAAAACACTTTTGTTCCTCGGTTAGGTAGAAGATATTCCGGTGTGAATGCTTGGGATATCCAACAAACTTCCACAGAACTGACTTTGCGTCGAGCTTGTCCGGATTTTGCTTTTTAGACATAGGCCAGACAACCCCAAATCTTAACAAACTTAAGATATGGGCTCTTCCCATTCCATATCACATATGAAGTGGTAGGCAACAGATTTGATTGGAAGCCTATTCAATAGGTATGCAGCTTCTCAAGTGCATAACTCCCAAAAGGAAATAGGAAACTCAGTAGTAATCATTATAGAGCACACCATATCACATAGGGTGTGATTATTCCACCCCGATACACCGACGTGCTGTGGTGTATACGGAAGAGTAATGCTGAGAGAGAATCTCATTCTCTTTTAGAATAGTCCAAGAATTCCGTGCTCAAGTATTCTCCTCCTTGATCTCATTAAAGGACATAATACTTTTACCCATTTTTGGTTCTCTACTTCTAACTTATATTCATTGAATTTCTCAAAAGTTCCAGACTTGTGTTTCAACAGGAATATATGTCCGGATCTTGAGAGATAATCAGTGAATGTAATGAAGTACAAAGAACCGGTCTTGGCATGTGTAGACTGGGGACCTTACATACATCATCATGTATCAATCCCAAGAATTCACTAACTCTTTCTCTGTTTCCAATAAACAGAGCTGTGGTCATCATATCTTTGTGATATGACTGGCAAGTTTCACTAGATATAAATTCAAATTAATTTAAATATGCATCTAAATGTAACTTAGCTAGTCGGGTCGCATTGATATGACCTAGTCTACAATGCCTCAAGAAGGATTTGTTCATTTCTAAACTCTTCCTCTTGTGTGTGTTCTGTGTACTAAGAACTGTAGTTTGATGTAGAACGTCAATGCTTTTAGATAACGTGCCTGATCCGATCAACTCTTGATATAGGAAATGTTCAAAACATTATCCAACAATACAAATTTATATCCTTCTTTACTAATAAAGACACTGATATGATGTTGTATATCAGGTTCGATATCTAATAATATTCGTTCAGAATCAATGTATTCTGATAATACAGGGTGATAACTAGCAACAGACTTGGCTGCAACACTTGCACCGTTGTATCTCATGAAACTTATCACCCGTTCTCAGTTCTCTACCTATCTGTAGCCCATGTAACAGATTACATATGCGGGATCCTGATCCGGTATCACATACCCAGGACGTAAAGGATACTGAGAAACAGTTCTCGGTAATGAACACACCCGAAGAAGATGCATCAACATGTACTTTCTTCGTTTGGGCGGCACGGGAATTCTCGTAATCCTCTATTTTCTGCTCTGTCTTATAACGATTATAAGTTGGAGCGGGACTAACGTTCCTTAGCGCAGTATAACAAGCGGGTTCGGTCAATACATCCGTATTATTATCTTGATTAAGGCGTGACATAGTCGCAACCAGGAGAGAGAGAGAAGAAAACACTCAGCGTGCGCTTTTACAAGATTATATTAGTTATCAATTTATCTAATCAGGATGGCTCCCACTGTTTTAGTCAAATCTTCCTTCAAACCCTAAAAGGAAAGACTAGCCGGGATTAATTACACACTACAAGTTCGCCAATCTTTCAGCCAGGCCAGTGCCGGTACTTTGAGGGAAGTCCCCTGCGCTTTCGCACGGACCTAATTAAAATAAACCTCGTTTTCCCAAGGGCGTAAACCCGTTAACACCTTTTTATACACCTACTTGATCGGCTAATTGTAATGTGTAAAACTCTTCCAGGAGTAACTCTTACTCGTAGCGGGTATTGGGATCCAACTATCTCATAGAAGGTATGCAATCTCATTGCAAATTTCAACTCTTGAAATTCCCAATAATATTTTGCCCCGAGCGATCTATGACCTTGACAAGGTCAACAAACCATTGACCGCAAGTCAAGTTCAACCCGTCATTTCCTGATCTGAATTAAACCCACCCGCACGACCCTTGACAAGGTCAACAAAGTCGCACGACTACCCTAATCCAATCGCATCATATGCTTATACAGATAAGCAGTAATCAGCTACCGCACACTACGCCTTGACAAGGTCAACAAACGCAGCACGAATATGTCACGTGCCGAAAGTACGGAATATGACCGGCACTTAAACTACGAGACGTCTTGAGACGTACGTAATCTAAGTAAGCCGGAAACCCAGAAATCCAAACCAAGAAAAGTAGTAGAGTGAAGGAAAACCAATTTAAAACAAGTTGTTTTAATAGCATAAGCCGAATTATGCGGTTTTTAAAAACATCAAGTATTTTCTGAAAATTTCGGCAGAGTCTCCTTTGTAAATACTGCCCCCAAACGGTATACAATATGAATAGTATACGAAATCAAAAAAAGGGCATCCCCAAGCGGGAGCCAGCTCTTCGTCAATCGACGGCCACAACCACACAAGCAATATAATATACAACGCCAAGGGCGAGGATCAAAACTCAAATAGAAACTCAAAACAACAAGAAATCCACAGAAATACAACGCGCGACTCTAAGGTCGAAAGAATAAACATCACTGGTCTCTATCTCAAATAAATACATGTTTGGTTGATGGAACTTCTAGACACAACAGAATAATGATATACAAGATATATAATGGGGGTACGATACAAGTAACCCACCTACTAGCAAATCACCCGAAGGAAACTATGCCCGCAAAGCCGTAATGAAACCTGTACGGCAAACCTGCAAGAAACTGGGGCACAACGGGGGTGAGTTGCCAACTCGTGAATAGAAAAACATCTATGAAAAGAAATCGCATAAATAACGCAATCCTAGGTCAATGATCATAATATATCCTCAAATATAAGAATAACATGCAACCTATAACAAGGCTAGGGTAGATATCTAACCCGAGTGTAATCACATGTGCCCGTGTCAGTGTCTCAGGTAGCAATATATCATATGAATGAGGTATGAATGCATGGAAACAGAATACATGTAAATGAAGAACTGTTTTCATAATTTAGGGAGATTTCCTTCGTATTTTTAAAATGAGGTATCATAATGAAATCAGCATAAAACAGTGCCTAGCATCGGCACAAAACGTAATCCCAATATCTCGATATCTCTGTATCACAGTCTCTGTACCTCAATATCTCGAAATCTCAATATCACAGTCTCAATATCTAGGGCGCCGTCAGTCCAGACCGGCCCCTACCATCCATCTCAAGACCACGACGGTATCCTCCGGATATCCGACGCGTCGGGTAAAATCACCGGTAGGTAGTGCTCCCCTGCCAGGCTCACATCGTCATCATCGCGCGCTTCTTGCCCCGGGGTACCTTACCGGGTACACCCTGTACCCGAAACGGTTCATCCGTCTCCTCGAATCGGGTCTCGAAATCCATCAGCAAACTCATGGTGGACGACTCATACATCATGGGAAAAAAACCACGCTTTTTTTTATTTAAAAAGAGAGAAATCAGTTTATATAAGTTTTTGCGGTCCCCCCCCCCAAATCCAGAAAATCTCATGGAAATCCGAATCCAAATCATCAATAGCATGTAAAACCATGAATTTAGGCATAACAATGAATAACAGTATGCATGAAGTGACAAGCTATAACTACAATGTTAAGCTGGCATATAAGGCAGGTATACTAATATCATGTCAAATTACTAACTAACAAGCTAAGTCAAGCAATAATATTTTCTAAGGTGTACGTGACATGGCAATTACCGATGAAGATGTGTGTGAGCCGGCAAGTAAGTGTACGTGGTACATACGCATCATCGGTAATGGTGCTGGTGTCCTAACAGCATGATATCAATAATGGAGTATGAAACATAATATAAGCATGCGATGCGAAGCGAACCACAATAATGAGCGGGAGCTGAATACTAGACGCAACTATAACTAATCTGCATTAATCTAATATAAGTCCTACAAATGATGCCTTTTTGAAATAACACGAATCATGGGGTTTTGAAAATAGGGGCTACGGTGTTTTTATGAAAAGATACGTCCTTTGAAATATCTGTAAGATCCCTTGGGCTGTCTTTTAAAATACCCATGATTCGTTAGTTTTTGAAATAGGTAAGAATCGAATCTAATCTAACAACTAAACTAAACTAAAGGGCTAAGCTAACCAGCTGGACTACAGGTAAGGAAACCGCCTAACATCTGAGTCGATACATATATATACCTGTATATATATTAGTCGGTGATCCCGCCTCAATAATATCATATCCGATACCATATCTATAATCAGACATCCCAAGTCAAGAGTGCGGATCAATCATCAAAATCTAGCTCGTACGTAAATCCGTCGTACGGCATCCCCAAATCTGGGTACGGGTTAATATCATATTCATCACACTATTCATCTGGTATCCTCTTTATCCAAGATCATAGTCCAGGGTATTGACCTATATCTAGTACAATACTAATATCATCAATATAGTCATGATCTGACTACTGATCGACAGTCTCGTACAAACCGATATTACAACCACAAAACAAAACTCATCGACACAGCTCAATCCCAAGTATCGTCCTCATATCCGTATGTGAACATATAGTCCCATACCCATGTGAACACATAACTATAAAGAATCCCATGAGCACATATAAATAGGAATGTATGCAAGTATGTATGTGTGTATGTATGTGTGTATGTGTAGTGCAACACTACCCTAGGGTTCGCAACACTAAAGTAATCCAACACACCAATATCCATCCTAACATCGTTATTAATCCCAAATAACATATAATAATTGTTGGTGTGCATACGCATCCGTATACACCACCACGGACTGCGGGGGTGCTATACGCCATCTACCCGATTTCTCCCCGTAGATATAAATCTATTCACCTGGTCCTCGCTCGCCGGTGCCGACGTCGCCATGCGCTTGCTTGCCGTCTCGATGTCCACATGGGGGTACCAACATATCATAACGCACCGCATCGCATTAAAATCTGACTCATGACCAAAACGACACACGAATCCCACATAGGTCAAAACCTATGTTTGCTTCCACAAATCAACCCAAAAACCCTCGACATCGGCGTACAAACGCCAGACCATCGAGAAAAACCCAAATACACTTATTTGCACATTCACGAACACTAATTTTAATATAAAATAGGTTAAAACTCACAAAAACCGCAAATTCACTTTAAAAGCCGTTTTTCCGAAAAACTAGCAAGCAAAATTTCCCGTTTTAGTACAAAACTCGACGTTTAAACAATTCTAGTAGCCATAATACTTATTAAATAACTTAAATAAGTCATATAACCCATAATCACAATTTAATCTCATCAAACTATATACGTTCAAAAAACTAGTTTGAAATTTTACCCAAATTTCAACCATTTTAGCAAAAATGCAAAAACAACAATTTAGTTTGGATTTTCATGATCTAAAATATTAAAATACAATTTAAAATGTTAATAATACCATGGATACCCTAATTAGATTTTTATCCCAATTGATTAATTAAATTCCCAAAACCTAGTTAACCAAATTAACACAATTAGCAAAATTTTAGACTAACAAATAGCAACTAGTAACCAATTTGGGTTTTGCATTCAATTAACATGCTAATCTACCCTTTAAAATCATGATCAAACACTACAAACCCTAACTTGATCACAACCCACTCTCTTGAATTTTTCAAAATGAGCAATTCCAATCCAAACTATACATGAAAACACAAAATTAACACTAATTTGAGCCCACTAAGCAAAGTAACCTCTTAAATTTGGTTTGTATAATAACTAGATAACAAAATAACTTAATTAACCTAATAATGGTTTTCCAAACCCTAATTCAACTCAAGCTATAAACTTTTTAAAAAAACTAGTATGCAAATAGCACTAAAATTAACACTAAAACAACTCAATTAAAAAATCTAACAATAAGAATTTAAATGGGTAGAAATTATACCTTAAAAATCTAGTGATCTATCAAGAAGAATTTGCCTCCAATGATGTCTTCATAACACCACGATTCAAGTGATAAAAGCTAAGGAGAATGGGATGAAGAATGGAAATTAATTTGTGAGATTTAAATTGGATTTTGGAGCAATTTTTTGATTAAAATTGAAGGAAACGAAAAGAGGAAAGTGAAGGGGGAGGGGCTGCAGAATTTCGGCCAGGGGGTGATGGGGGGATGGTGTGGGTGTTGTGCAAAATTTTCCAAGTCAACCCCCCTCAAATCAAGGTACACTAAGCCTCCAAAACAATACATCTTAACATATACCTTTAAACTCTATTTCACACATACAAATGAGATGGAGAAAATTTTTGAGGGGGGAAAGTGGGCTATTGATGGTGGGCTCGGCCATGGAGGGGTGAGGGTGTGTGTGAGTGATTACAAAAAGAATTCCATGCAAAAAGACCCGCCACAATATCATATTTGCAAGTTTTAGTTCAAATAATTAAAATTTTAATTTTCCATCGATTATAACTAAATAGAACTTAAAATAAAATACTTAAAATTTATATTACAAACTAGATTTTAGTTGTCATGGTTCTATAGATTAAAATTAGCCCAAAGAAATTTGTATTTATCGCTAATTTAATATATTTTTACCGGCTTAAAATAATATTAAAAAATTGAAAAATTAGGGAAAATTTTTAAATGACCAGAATTTTATAAGTAACTCATTAGCTACTAAAAACTAGCAATTACCTATCCAAATTAGGTATAATTTGGCCTAAACTGCAAAATAACAAAAGGACGATTTACGGAAAAATACCAAATTTTCACCGATTTTCGGGAAAATACCAAAACGACTTTTTAAGGCATTACAATCTTCCCCCCTTAAAGAAATTCGGTCCCCGAATTTAAATTAAAACTCCCCCCAAATACTAAAACATCTAAGCAAAACCATCCAGTCGTCGGGGCTCCGAAATCATAAGTACATAAAACAAATCGTAGCGCAGCGCATGCGCATGAAAAATGAGCATATAACTCAAAATCAAAACTCCGTCAAGTATCCTGCAATCATCGGAGTCAAGGTGAAGACACGAATGTAAAATCCAAAGCAAAACCGATATGCTATAATTCGGAACTATACATGTAAATATCTGAAGGAATGCGTGCAAAACACACTCAGGTACTGTCCTCTGACTAGTCCTGCTCAGTACGAAACAAATCACAATATCATGAAAATATACTGCTCCATAGGAATCAATCCCAAAATTGCATATGAAAACCCTGTGCGTCCGGTGCGCACGGAAATCAAAATCCATGAATGTGCCATACCTGTGCACAGAAACAACATCAAGGTGCAACGGGTGTGCACACAACATCGGTCATATGCAACGTGTGTGCCTGACAGCAAAATCAGGTGCATCTGACATGCACGAAAAATCTCGATTTAGTGCATCTGGTGTGCACCAAAATCGCATCTCATAACATGCGCCCGACATGCGCTAAAAATCCAAATCCGGTGCATTCATCATGCACGAAATCATGAAATCCAATATCAAGCATCGAGCACGCGCAAAATCCAATCAGGTGCATAAAATGCACAAAACAAATATCGAGCATCACCCTCGAAATCGAAGTCCAGTGCATCCAAGTGCATAAAATACGAATCACTGCACTGCAGCATACGTGAACTATACCGAGTGCAAAAACCATATCGTGTGCGTGCATACGCACGGAATCAACTCAACCGTATGAAACCCATAAAATCATAAACATGAGAAACCAAGGCACGAAAGCGATATCAAGTGAAACAACTATGCAAAATCATAAATACTCAATAGGCGCAACCATGGTCCATGAAAACAAATACCACGAAACTCAATCATCAAAATCAGTCATGTGAATAGATCGCCCAAAACATCGAAATCAAGTATGGCGGAATAGTCCCGCTCAAGTACACCCTCTAAGAATCTCTGGCCAACTTTCGTGATCACTCATAACGTATCTCGTCGGCGATCCTGAACTCTGGCCTGCTGGTGTGCGTAACATGATCACTCCTGGGTCCAAGTCTTCTCCGTGGATTACCAATCTCACGATCCATCGGCTCATCGGCCCTGTCAAGGCAGCATATCACTGGCATCGGCCTCTGGCTCTCTGAATGCACGTAGCACATCTGATCCTGGGTGCAAATATCATTGCATCAGTGGCCTGGAAGGATTCCTGCTCAAGGTCTCATCCAAGTCCCGTCTCTGCCTAACAGCCCGGAAGTCATCGCCCTTTACTACATCTGCTTCTTACTCCGGAACGGCTGCATACTCATCATGACTGCTTCTGGAAGGTATATCCAAGTATAATGCCTCGGCATGTGCATCACATCTCTGATGTCGGCGGAGTGGAACGTCATCATATCCAGATCTTGTACGAACCTCTTACTCCACTTTTCTCTAATGTCGACTGCTTCGGACTCGTCTCATCGCGGCTGCATGGACTGAGCTCCAACGGCTATCCTCGTACCTGGAGTCTCCCAAGAAATGCATCTCACTACCTAGCATCCGAATTAAGTCGAGCCATCCGATCGAGTCGTTAAAACCTCATAATCCCCCAAGAGCTCAACATCTTGGGCACAGTTTAATAGTATCGAGTACATACCACAGCATCGGTGGTCCAGCCGTAGAAGGGCAAACCCAAGCCTCACTAATGGCGCCATAGAACTGCCGCAAACCCGAAGGTTCAAAGGCTTTCACACGGTCCTTAAGTCGAGTTAGGGTTTCATTCTTCTAGAGGGACCATAGAATTGCCTGCATGTCTTTCCGACTACTTTAAACTTGGAATAATAGGTTTCTGACATTCGATCGTCTCTGTCGACTCCCAACGTCTCCGCGTGAAGTCGTCTCTAGCTGGAATCAATCTATCTGATGACCTCGCATCGGGGTAGGCGAACGATCCACATGTCCTAGTCATTCATCCTCGATGACTAGCGACCTTCTATCATCTCTTAGTACAACTCATTCTGCACTAACTCCAGCATCTGGGGCAATATCTCGTCGTTCGCAGCAATAACTGGCTTGCTCGTTTGCACGCTGAACGGTGCCTCAATCATCAGGAGTAAGCAACACACCAACGGTCATCAAAATCTGGCTGGCCTCTATCATTGGCTCAATCCTCTAGTGCTGATCGGCATGTCCAAGTAATCTCATACAGCGATTCATCCAACGCTCGTGGCGCGAAATCACAATCAACAGACACATCTCTACAATCGTGTGTCGCCGGAATTGTGTTCTGGTTAGTCCTCGTTCGTAACAAGCTTGTGCTGACCGCAACTCTAGCCGTAGCTCTCCCTGCCCGTAATCGTGGCAGCAAAACCATAACTGGTACTGATGAGGCTAGATCGGAATGAATATAATACTGAGCAAAGAAATGTACATCCTAAGGCTCCTTAGGTGGAGTGGCGTGTCGTAAGTATGCCGCGGAACATACCCACGGTACGTCACTCTAGTTTAGTCACATATTCCATCAACCAAGGGTCATCCTACATTCCGAAGGTAAAACCTAACGCTCTGATACCAACTTTGTCACGTCCCGAAAGTACGGAACATGACCGGCACTTAAACTACGAGACGTCTTGAGACGTACGTAATCTAAGTAAGCCGAAAACCCAGAAATCCAAACCAAGAAAAGTAGTAGAGTGAAGGAAAACCAATTTAAAACAAGTAGTTTTAATAGAATAAGCCAAATTATGCGGTTTTTAAAAACATCAAGTATTTTCTGAAAATTTCGGCAGAGTCTCCTTTGTAAATACTGCCCCCCAAACGGGATACAATATGAATAGTATACGAAATCAAAAAAAAGGGCATCCCCAAGCGGGAGCTAGCTCTTCGTCAATCGACGGCCACAACCACACAAGCAATATAATATACAATGCCAAGGGCGAGGATCAAAACTCAAATAGAAACTCAAAACAACAAGAAATCCACAGAAATACAACGCGCGACTCTAAGGTCGAAAGAATAAACATCACTGGTCTCTATCTTAAATAAATACATGTTTGGTTGATGGAACTTCTAGATACAATAGAATAATGATATACAAGATATATAATGGGGGTACGATACAAGTAACCCACCTACTAGCAAATCACCCGAAGGAAACTATGCCCGCAAAGCCGTAATGAAACCTGTACGGCAAACCTGCAAGAAACTGGGGCACAACGGGGGTGAGTTGCCAACTCGTGAATAGAAAAACATCTATGAAAAGAAATCGCAAAAATAACGCAATACTAGGTCAATGATCATAATATATCCTCAAATATAAGAATAACATGCAACCTATAACAAGGCTAGGGTAGATATCTAACCCGAGTGTAATCACATGTGCCCGTGTCAGTGCCTCAGGTAGTAATATATCATATGAATGAGGTATGAATGCAAGGAAACGGAATACATGTAAATGAAGAACTGTTTTCATAATTTAGTGAGACTTCCTTTGTATTTTTAAAATGAGGTATCTTAATGAAATCAGCATAAAACAGTGCCTAGTATCGGCACAAAACGTAATCCCAATATCTCGATATCTCTGTATCACAGTCTCTGTACCTCAATATCTCGAAATCTCAATATCACAGTCTCAATATCTAGGGCGCCGTCAGTCCAGGCCGGCCCCTACCATCCATCTCAAAACCACGACGGTATCCTCCGGATATCCGACGCGTCGGGTAAAATCACTGGTAGGTAGTGCGCCCCTGCCAGGCTCACATCGTCATCATCACGCACTTCTTGCCCTAGGGTACCTTACCGGGTCCACCATGTACCCGAAACGGTTCATCCGTCTCCTCGAACCGGGTCTCGAAATCCATCAGCAAACTCATGGTGGACGACTCATACATCATGGGAAAAAAACCACACTTTTTTTTATTTAAAAAGAGAGAAATCAGTGTATATAAGTTTTTGTGGTTCCCCCCCCCCCCCAAATCCAGAAAATCTCATGGAAATCCGAATCCAAATCATCAATAGCATGTAAAACCATGAATGTAGGCATAACAATGAATAACAGTATGCATGAAGTGACAAGCAATAACTACAATGTTAAGCTGGCATATAAGGCAGGTATACTAATATCATGTCAAATTACTAACTAACAAGCTAAGTCAAGCAATAATATTTTCTAAGGTGTACGTGACATGGCAATTACCGATGAAGATGTGTGTGAGCCGGCAAGTAAGTGTACGTGGTACATACGCATCATCGGTAATGGTGTTGGTGTCCTAACAGCATGATATCAATAATGGAGTATGAAACATAATATAAGCATGCGATGCGAAGCGAACCACAATAATGAGTGGGAGCTGAATACTAGACGCAACTATAACTAACTGCATTAATCTAATATAAGTCCTACAAATGGTGCCTTTTTGAAATAACACGAATCATGGGGTTTTGAAAATAGGGGCTACGGTGTTTTTATGAAAAGATACGTCCTTTGAAATATCCGTAAGATCCCTTGGGCTGTCTTTTAAAATACCCACGATTCGTTAGTTTTTGAAATAGGTAAGAATCGTATCTAATCTAACAACTAAACTAAACTAAAGGGCTAGGCCAACCAGCTGGACTACAGGTAAGGAAACCGCCTAACATCTGAGTCGATACATATACATACCTGTATATAAATTAGTCGGTGATCCCGCCTCAATAATATCATATCTGATACCATATCTATAATCAGACATCCCAAGTCAAGAGTGCGGATCAATCATCAAAATCTAGCTCGTACGTAATTCCGTCGTAAGGCATCCCCAAATCTGGGTATGGGTTAATACCATATTCATCACACTATTCATCTGGTATCCTCTTTATCCAAGATCATAGTCCAGGGTACTGACCTATGTCTAGTACAATACTAATATAATCAATATAGTCATGATCTGACTACTGATCGACAGTCTCGTACAAACCGATATCACAACCACAAAACAAAACTCATCGACTCAGCTCAATCACAAGTATCGTCCTCATATCCGTATGTGAACACATAGTCCCATACCCATGTGAACACATAACTATAAAGAATCCCATGAGCACATATAAATAGGAATGTATGCAAGTATGTATGTGTGTATGTATGTGTGTATGTGTAGTGCAACACTACCCTAGGGTTCGCAACACTAAAGTAATCCAACACACCAATATCCATCCTAACATCGTTATTAATCCCAAATAACATATAAAAAATTTTGGTGTGCATACGCATCCGTATACACCACCACGGACTGCGGGGTTGCTATACGCCATCTACCCGACTTCTCCCCGTAGATATAATCTACTCACCTGGTCCTCGCTCGCCGGTGCCGACGTCGCCATGCGCTTGCTTGCCGTCTCGAAGTCCACATGTGGGTACCTACATATCATAACGCACCGCATCGCATTAAAATCCGACTCATGACCAAAACGACACACGAATCCCACATAGGTCAAAACCTATGGTTGCTTCCACAAATCAACCCAAAAACCCTCGACATCGGCGTACAAACGCCAGACCATCGAGAAAAACCCAAATACACTCATTTGCACATTCACGAACACTAATTTTAATATAAAATAGGTTAAAACTCAAAAAAACTCCAAATTCACTTTAAAAGCCGTTTTTCCGAAAAACTAGCAAGCAAAATTTCCCGTTTTAGTACAAAACTCGACGTTTAAACAATTCTAGCGGCCATAATACTTATTAAATAACTTAAATAAGTCATATAACCCATAACCACAATTTAATCTCATCAAACTATATACGTTCAAAAAACTAGTTTGAAATTTTACCCAAATTTCAACCATTTTAGCAAAAATGCATAAACAACAATTTAGTTTGGATTTTCATGATCTAAAATATTAAAATACAATTTAAAATGTTAATAATACCATGGATACCCTAATTAGATTTTTATCCCAATTGATTAATTAAATTCCCAAAACCTATTTAACCAAATTAACATAATTAGCAAAATTTTAGACTAACAAATAGCAACTAGTAACCAATTTGGGTTTTGCATTCAATTAACATTCTAATCTACCCATTAAAACCATGATCAAACACTACAAACCCTAACTTGATCACAACCCACTCTCTTGAATTTTTCAAAATGAGCAATTCCAATCCAAACTATACATGAAAACACAAAATTAACACTAATTTGAGCCCACTAAGAAAAGTAACCTCTTAAATTTGGTTTGTATAATAACTAGATAACAAAATAACTTAATTAACCTAATAATGGTTTTCCAAACACTAATTCAACTCAAGCCATAAACTTTTTAAAAAAACTAGTATGTAAATAGCACTAAAATTAACACTAAAACAACTCAATTAAAGAAATCTAACAATAAGAATTTAAATGGGTAGAAATTATACCTTAAAAATCTAGTGATCTAGCAAGAAGAATTTGCCTCCAATGATGTCTTCATAACACCATGATTCAAGTGATAAAAGCTAAGGAGAATGGGATGAAGAATGGAAATTAATTTGTGAGATTTAAATTGGATTTTGGAGCAATTTTTTGATTAAAATTGAAGGAAATGAAAAGAGGAAGGTGAAGGGGGAGGGGCTGCAGAATTTCGGCCAGGGGGTGATGGGGGGGATAGTGTGGGTGTTGTGCAAAATTTTCCAAGTCAACCCCCCTCAAATCAAGGTACACTAAGCCTCCAAAACAATACATCTTAACATATACCTTTAAACTCTATTTCACACATACAAATGAGGTGGAGAAAATTTTAGAGGGGGGAAAGTGGGCTGTTGATGGTGGGCTCAGCCATGGAGGGGTGAGGGTGTGTGTGAGTGATTACAAAAAGAATTCAATGCAAAAAGACCCCCCACAATATCATATTTGCAAGTTTTAGTTCAAATAATTAAAATTTTAATTTTCTATCGATTATAACTAAATAGAACTTAAAATAAAATACTAAAAATTTATATTACAAACTAGATTTTAGTTGTCATGGTTCTATAGATTAAAATTAGCCCAAAAAAATTTGTATTTATCGTTAATTTAATGTATTTTTACCGGCTTAAAATAATATTAAAAAATTGAAAAATTAGGGAAAAATTTTAAATGACCAGAATTTTATAACTCATTAGCTACTAAAAAATAGCAATTACCTATCCAAATTAGGTATAATTAGGCCTAAACTGCAAAATAACAAATGGACGATTTACGGAAAAATACCAAATTTTCACCGATTTTCGGGAAAATACCAAAATGACTTTTCAAGACATTACAGAATACTAACTATTACTTATCTGAAATGACGGAGGGCTACAGCGGGTTTTTAAGAAAACCCTTTGCGTAATGAACTTGATATCGTTGTAGAATCGAGTGATTTTTAATGGAATGTTTTTTAGGCCTTTTCTAGTTTTGCTAAAGAGGTCACTCCCGGTGAAGGGATCGTCGGCTCTTTGCTTATCGAATAGGGTGCAGCATATTTCATAAATATCACTATGCAAAGCAAAAACTATAGAAACAATCAAAAGACAAACCGAGTTTGTAGTATCTGCTAGTTTCACTAAAGAGGTCACTCCCGGTGAAGGGATCTCGGCTTTTTCCTTATCGAATAAGGTGCTGGATGTTCTACAAGGAACACCGCTATACAAAGCAAGAACTAAAGCTACCAGTTTTTAAACAAGTTTCTACAACATCTTTAGGGTTCTTTTATTTCATTAATCTCATTAATGAAGTCCCATTTTAATTATGCTTCACAAGCATCACATTTGAAACGAAATCTGCAATATAACATATATCTCATATATATAATATAAACATTCATCTCAGGCGATAATATGATCTCATCACAGAACATTGCAGCAAAAGAACACATATGAAATATTGGATATACTAGGACGTCCGTGTTTTAATACGGGCCTGTATAAAACACGGATTCCGCGGTCGCGATGAATAGCCAAACCCACATCCCTAGATCCCTACGAGAGCGGCAAGCAACACTGCCAATTTTGGGGTTAGGAGACCCGGTCTCGACTCCTCGAGATGGTCTCCCACTGGACCGTAGAACCCGGTTACTTGTGCTCCCAGCCTTGGGTCAACCTAATGCGGAAAAGTAAATAATATACAATGATGACATCATCTTCAGCCCGAAAGTTCCCCAATAAAAGAATATTACATACAAATGAATTTTACATGAATGAAAAAGAAAAACTCTCATCTCACATAAAACCCCCGGCTATTCAGAACACGACGATCCAATATAACATATCACAACAACACATAATATCTCATATCATCAACGTAAGCAAGTATGCGTATCCCGATTGTCGTTGATGTATAGCAACGAAGCCGTCGATACACCACATACTACGCTTACGGTCACAGAAAAGAAAGTGTAAAACTACAACAGTTGGAATCCGCAACCTCTTTAGACATCTCATGCCTAACTAAATGAATTCCTTAGACATCGCATGCCTAACAATTATAAACCCCGCATTTTAGTCACATTATCGAAAACTCTTTTCAATATCAAGTCAGGCAATTCAACAAGATTCCCGATATCCTGATCGAATGCTCGTCGCAAACTTTAGTAGACGGCCGCACCCCCGGATGCCGTCGACGAAGTGCACTAAGGTGGAACACCGCTGCCGCGAGCACCCGAACGGATGCTTTTGGCGACGGGGTTCTCCTACAGTCACTTGGTCGGGGCTATGGGGCGTGGCTATCTATTAAGTTTACCCGGCGAGTATCCGCGTATGCTACGTGATTGCGACGGACTTTAAATCGCATCAAAATCCCGTCGCAACCGATCAATTGAGACTAAACTGCTAGATTTATAACATTCAAATTAGTTATCTCATAACTACATGTGGATTCCAAATATTGTATCACATTCCAGATAAATAGACAATGTTAAACTTTCCGATCGAATAAACAAACAACTAAGATTTCCCAAATAGCTCAACACTTCAGCGGAGTTCAAAAATATCCATCGCATGCTACAGTACAGATGGTCCGGCTGTAAAAGGGTCAAGCCAACGCCTCACATGTGGCAACGCCGTACTGCCCCAAACCCTAAGGTTCAGAGGCGGTTCAAGACGGTCACATAATCGAGTTAAGGTTTGTTGTCTTCTAGAGGGCCCATCGCGTTACTTGCACGACTTAGAACGTTTTTAAAATACGGAAAAATCGAACACTTGGAAATTTTCCGGCAGGGGAAAGAGTGAGTTATTGATATACGTTCGAACTTTTTAACACGTTCTAAAAATTACCCGGACTAACTAAACGAAGTTATACTTTCCGATCGAGTCAACGAGCTCCCAATACAACCCAGAAAATTCAACACTTGAGTATAAATTAAAAATTCCCAGAAGAATCAGGAAGTACGTACGGAAGTTACTGTGCCAAAAGAAAACACTAATCCTACTAATTGGCCGCGGAACCGTCGCCCAAGGTAGGTTATTGCCGCGGTTCGGCGGCACTATGAAGGAATTAAAAGCTCGTTTTTCACAGTAATTCCTTAAATAGCCTGCTGATTTTTTTGAGTATTTTTAATATGAAAAAAATCAACAGCTTTGAAAAATTTCCAGAAACTAGGGTTTTACGGGTATTCGGAGTTCGATCGGACTTTAAACTTCGCCTGGACTTTGCCTAAAGCTCTAGTTTGGCTTTGATACCATTGTAGGGTTACAAGGCACACACACAAGGGTCTATAAGGCATCAACCATGCCCGATTTAAATTTTAGCAGTGCCGAACAACCCTACACCAAGATCTTAGACTAGAGATTAGGCGAAACAAAGAATGTTAAACACTTTAACTTCTAAGAGTTTGGGATTACAACCTTTGTATTCCGGTCCTTCACTTTTAAACCTCCGTGTTGAGGTCCCCTCGCTGCGATCATCGAGTTTCCAGACTCTAGAGAGGCTCCACGAAGAGAATGATGCAAACTTGCTTCCGATCTTCGATAACAAAAATGATCTACCTTGAAGTTTCTTTAACACAAGCTCTCACTCAAAAATGAAGTGAACACCCTAATCTAAATGGCTAGGATAGATTAGGATGATGAAGTAGGAATTTAGCTCTATTTTATTTTCATAATCTCACCCATTTTCATCACATGAATCAAAGCTAGAAAGCTTTGCAAGAAGGAAGAAGAAGATGAACAATGAATAATCCTTTTGTGATGAATAATGAAATGTTGTGATAAGGTTAGAAATGCAACCATGGTTCAAGTAACCTTTGTAGAGATTTAACTAAGGTTAAAGGTTTGGTTGGGTTAAACAAATATCTAGCAAAATATCAAAACAAATATCTTTGCACAAAACAAAACAAAATCTTCTAGAAGGTTCTAGAAAAGATTAACCCAAATCAAACCCTAACCATGTTTAATATTCACTAAACATGTTGCATTAATAACCCTAACATGTTACAATATTATATATCACATATACAATATTTATTGTAACAAAATAAAATAATACAATTAACATATATCACATATATATCAATGTATTACCCGAGTGAGAAAAAGAATCTTTTAGTGAGCTTATATTAGTTAATGTAACTTAATATATCAAATATATAATTATACATTAAATTATCGAATCAACACTTATCCGATAATCCGGCTATTTCACAAATAACCGACTAATATAATCTGTATCAGTTCATCGAATCAACACTTGATCCGATGACCCGGCTATATCACATATACCCGGCCGATATCTGGTATCGCTGAGAATCTAATACGATATCACATACACGTATTGTTCTTGGTCCCGTACATATCACATATGTGCTCCTACTCCGTTTTTCCTGAGCCAAGAAACCTCTGTGTAGGACTCTAAAGAATCATCAATACGCCGGCAGTAGGTGATGATCATATCAAACACCCACAAGCTGCAAGCGGTCAGCTAAACGTAACAGCCACTAAGGTATTGAGCGCTCAGAAGATCAACAAGAAAGCCTGTACATTCTCCTGTGAATCCAGTCAGTAACACTCCCGTACAGTCCGGTCTCTTCGTCTGGTATGTCGCATATCTCGCCAAGGGGTGGTAAACGTCAGACCGCAGTACCTTGATAAGTCGTGTCGATATAAGGTATATAACAGTTCGAGAAACTACTGATGACACTTACCAGTAAATCTCAGCAACTCTGGCCAGGGATTTCTAGTTATAGCCAATCGAAAACAGCGCAACATCAACTCCTTATACCGGGAGAGACGAATACCATCCTATCGTTCATTACCTCCATGTGATTCGGGACTGTACCCAAATTTCACCTTTTTGCACGCCCTCTTGGACGTGGTATGATGGAAATCAAAGCACAGTAGAAATCACACAAGACTCTATGACGATCTCGGGTCTGCAGACTAACCTGTACCAGTGTCACCAGAGAACTGCCATCTGACGTGAGGTATAATACTATCTGGGACTTCTCGGCGAGTCCCTCCAGTGTACCTAGTCTCCAGTGAGAACCCGTATACCTTTTCTGATGTCAAACACCAATGGATATGAGATCATCCATCGCCTATCATATGGGTCAAGAAGCGCATACGCTAGTCTACTCTGGAGTATCGATGCCCTGTCTCGGTACTCCTACGACTAGGAACATTTGAAGGATGTACTTGGAGACTACACTGTCCTCACTAGTATGATCCGCATCATAGTCCTGGTAGTCAAGTACTCATCCTAAGGGCTTTATCAACATGTAACATAGAGACAATCAGAGTACATGTTAGGATAAAGTGTAACCAAATAGCATACTATCATGTCGAGCAAGAAAGTCCTCCCTATATATGTCCAAGCATCCACTACAATATATATCGTATGTACAGTAATGGCCTCTAGGGCAAACATATAACTAACACAAGTATCCTAAGGTTCGCGAATAAGGTAAAAGAGGATAAGGTTAAACCTTCCTACGAATACACTTATTTAAATCTTACGATCTCCTAGAACCTTAATTGCTAAGTATCCAACTCGCATTAACATATAGGTATAATATACAAATATCTTACATTACGGTTGCGGGGGTGTTATACGCCATCCACCCGACTTCCCCTGTAGATATACATCTACTCACCTACGATCCTCGCTTGCCGAAGTCGATGATGACTTGTTCTCTCTTATCGTCCCGAAGTCCATGTGATGGTACCTACATATCAAAACACATCGTATCGCATCAAAATCATATTCGAAAACCGAAACGACACGCAAAGTGCTCATAGGTTAGAACATATAGCCTACGCATACAAAAACAACCAAATAACCCTTGTTGTTGACATACAAACGTCCAACGACCAAATCCAAATTCAAATACCAAAAACCAAGTTTTAGAAATCGAAAAACCTTGTCAAAACCAACTAAAAATGCTCTCAGATTTTTGCAAAGGTAGATCGGGACAAAACAAACAATACAGGGGCTAAGTTATGAGGAGTAAGAGCAACTGGCCAAAACCCAACACCATTGCCCAAAACATGCCCGGCAAGAAAGCCATTTCACCCGGTGTCGCCGGCCTCACCTCAGAGTTTTGGTCCCATTCTTGTTAGTGATATATGCCCTAGAGGCCATTATTGTATCATACTGGATTGTATATTACTTAATGGGAGCTTGGGATATACACTGATATAGTAACAGTCTTGCTCAAAATGGTAGTATGCTACCTGGTTTGTTTCTACCTCAATATGTGCATGTGTTTTCCTAGCATATCGCTTATACATATTGGTAGAGCCATTAGGATCTTTGCTTGATTACCAGCGTTGTGATGGCAGTCATACTAGTGGGGGCTGGGTAGTCTATAAGCACATCCTATACAGGTCCCTAGTCATAGTATTATCGAGACAGGGCATCGATACTCCACAGTAGACTAGTGTACACACTTCTCATCCCAGCAGGGAAGATGGTCTGTCCCACAACCATCAGTACGTCGTACTGGAGATAGTATGCAGGTGATCATTAGGTTATGAGTACACTGGACAGGACTCGTCGTGAACTATTGGTGGGTATTATACCTGTCGTCGGGTAGCAGTTCCCAGGTGACATAAGTACAGCTTAGTCCGTCGACTTGACACTGCTGCTTCGCCTCAAGTGTGTTCCCAATGTACTTTGATTACTACCCTACCATGGCTCAAAGGAATCGTGCAAACAGGTAGTAGTTGGGTGCAGTCCCGAAGCACTTGGAGGAAGTGGCGTTTAGATAGGATTCGTCTCTCCCGGTATTGGGGGTTGATATCGCGCTGTGTTCGGAAGTCCATTACACAAAGTCCTTGTCCAAGGCAAGAGAGATTTACCGGTAGGTATTCCAGTAGTTTCTTAGGGTGTATTGGGCTACTCTCCGACACGACTTATTGCGCTATTAGAGGTCTGACGATTACCGCCCCCTAGGCTCGATATGTGATTGTAACATTTCAGAAAAAAAATATAATATTATTTTTGGGAATTTTTTTAATTTAATATTATTTTATTGAATATTTTAATATTTCGGTATAATTAAATACCGATAAATGGGGAAAATTCTTAAGAAAAATTATGGAAATTCTAAAATATGTTATTTAGTGCTAATTGTGTTTAATGTAGGGTTTTGGTAAAAAGTTTACGAAAACGGATTTTAAATATTTTATCTGGTTTTATGAATATTTTATTGGAATTTTATCTGGACTGCACACACTTGTGCATGTTAGCTTGGGTAAGTCTAGGGTTACCATGTTTAGATGAGCATGGTGGGTTAACCATGTTTAGCCAACCATGATGGGTTAACCATTTGGTTATGTTAATGGGTTAATTAAAGGTTGTTAGCTTGTTAAAGGTGATTAGGGATGGGGGTTGACTTGTGTAGGAGAGAGATAGGGGGCAAGATGGATGTGCCATGATAAGCATCTAGTAAGAGAGAGGATGATGGGGGTTAACTCATTGATTAGTGTAGGATTTTAACGATCAAAAATATTTTACCGCAATCAAGAACGGCGTCGCTTTGCAGCTAGCCGGTGAGTACGGGTCGGTCCACAGGGATGGTGTCAATTTCCTAAGTGTTCTTACGAGCTAATTCCAATGGGTGTTGGATCTTTTAATTAAATCTAAAAACTAAGTTGTACGAGAATTAAGAAACTTGCTAGGATTAGGTATAGGGGAAGTTTGATAAGATTAATTTCACACCTCTTTCCCCTAAATTAAGTCTTTTAGGAGTTATAGCAATTATTAGTAAAGGGGATTAGGATGATTGGGAAGAAATAATGTTTCTTCCTCTAGATCCTTGTCCGTCCTTTCCTAATAATTGCTCTAACCTTCATGGAAGACATGCATGTCCTGTCTTTTATCCTACGGTTTCACATTTACCTCATGGGTAGGGTGCCGTAGCGAGTAGATCATGCATGCATGCATGAAGTTCTAATTATAACAAATATTTGGGCACGAAAAAGATGAGAGATCTTCATCTATCAATCCCTCCCTTATTCCTAACCCTAACAAGCGAGGAAGTTACTCGCTCATTAGGGGATCTATTAAAAACATCATTTTCTAGTATGTGTATTTTTAGATCTACTAGATTAATTACCTACTGCAGTTTAAGAGATTCTACACAAGATTTAACTAAGGAAAAAGATTAATTAATATAAGGCAAGAATTTAATTATAAAACTAAGGCAGAAAATAAAAGACAAACTTACAGAATTGATGCTCTTAACTTTGATTGAATCTGAATTTTTATTTATGAAAAAGAGGCATCCCTCATACAATATTTTGATTACATATTTATAGGGAATAGGAAAATTAGGGTTACAATTGCTCGCGCATGTGATATTACAGATATACCCCCTAAAAATCCCAACAAAATCACCGACGCACCGCCAGGAGTTTTCTGCACCGTCACGTGCAGTAGATGGCCGCGGAACCGCGGCATGTGTGGGGGTAGGGCCGCGGTTCCGCGGCCCATTGGTCAGTTCTTCTGACTAGATTTTGTTGTCATGACCCGAATATTTCGACTCGTGACCGGCACTTAACCACGCTACGTCTACAAGCGTAGTACGACTAAGTAAGCCGAACCCAGAAATCAAAACCTTTTAAAAGTAGCGAGTGTTGAAAACATTTAATTAAGACATTTAGAAAACATTAAATAGTTCAATAAGTTCTTTTAAAGTTACGTTATCATTTAAATAATTTTGGCAGCATTTCCTTTGTAAAAATAACCTCGAAATCGAGTATAAAACATGATATGAATGAGAATGAGATATAATGAAACCAAAACATTCCCAAACGGATGCAATCACGCCCATCGGCGGAGACCATAATCACAAGAGTAATATACGATGCCGTAGCGAAGAATCAGCAATAAATAAATATCACAGAATAATAAACTGCATATAAAAAAAAGACAGTCGGCTCCCACGAGCTCGACACAAGAATACAAAGAAATATACATCATCGTCCTCACACTGTCACTAAGTCCAGTACATATATGGTAGGTGGAGAATACTAGGTATAAAAGGGGTACAATAAAAGTAATCAGATACCACAACCCACCTAAAAGAAAACAGCTCTCGCACCAACTGTAGTGGTATCTGTAGCCAAAAGATGCAAAAGGCAGCCTGCCGTGACTACTCTGAAGGGCAATCTACAAATACTGTAGAACAACGGGGGTGAGTTGCCAACTCGTGAATAGAGATAACATATAAAGGTAATCGCGAGCATGCACGTACTGCACTACTCTATCAAATGCCTGCAGATGATATCAATGCGTGATAAGCAGTATATGCAATAGTCATGCAAAAGTTCTATCAGGTAAAAATAACTATAGGATGAGATACATGATAATCAATGCAGAGCATGGGATAAATAACATCTACACGGAATATCAACGTGGAAAAATAATCGGTGCCCCAAACCGCACCCAAATCCCAAATAAACTCAAGCGCCGGCACTCCCATCGGCCATCAAATCCTGTAAATCTCTGAGAATCACGAGTGCCCAACATGGGCACTCAAAATATCATAAAATACTCGTGTCCAGCATCGACACGCAAATCCTCATATATCGGGCTCCGTAACTCCGGATCAGCCCACGGGCTCCGTCTGCGGTATCGGCCCTCGGCCCCGGCAGTACGGATCATCCCGCATCCATCTCTCGACTCTGGTCAGTATCCTCCGGATAACCGCCAGGTCCAACCAATCACCGGTAGGTAGTAGTCCCTCTGCCAGGCTCACCGTCTACTGCACAGCGAAACCGTTCTAGCCCCGGGGTACCATACCGGGTCCACCACGAACCCCCAAATAGATCACCCAACACCTCGAATCGGGTTTCAAGCACACGTCTCAGCACCGAGAAAACGCGTGGTGGACGCACCAAAATATCATATCATGAGGAACCGGTTTTTCAAATAGTGCATCTTTTCATAAATAACCCCACGGTCCTCAAAACCAGAAATCACATGAAAATCCAACACCAAGAAGTAAATCCAATGCGATGTGCTATGTACAACAATCCATAATATATGTATAAGGGGAAACCGCTTTTAAAAATAGTTTCCGTTTTTAAAGACATCATGCGGCTCCCAATTTCTATGAAAATCATATCGAATCATATGTGAAATTAACTACAGCAATATAATCATGGCAGTTCTTGACGGGTTCCTAGGCACACTAATGAAGTCTCACAAGTGATCAAACATGGCTAATTCAAAGTTTACAAGTGCCGAGAAACCCTAATACGGATCGTTAACTAGATGTGTAGGCTATGCGATGCAAGTTAACGACTTTAACATAAAAAGAAAGGGGGTACAACCTTTGTAAATCCGGTCCACCACTTCCTAGGCTCCGCGATGATGTCCCTCCACTATCCAAATCGGATTCCGGACTCCAGCATCGTCTTCATCGAAGAAATGGGCAGGCTTGGTCGTCGGCTTCGATGCCGAAGATGATCTACGTCGAGGCATCACTAGATCAAGCTCCCACTTCACCAAGTCATGAAAATTGTGAAGAAAACACCCTATACTACTTGGCAAGAGGTAGAGGATGAAGAAATAGGAAGTGGGTGTTCATATCAGAAAATTGCATTCTAATACCGTTCATTCATTATCTAATTGTTGTATTTATCGGTATTATTGACCAGTGTCTGCTCAGTATTACAGATTACAGGTATCCATGACAAAATACTGGAAATACATCCAACAGCACAGATATATCACTTGAGGGAAGACACTGCGACCAGAAACGCTAACCGACCGATACTTCAGGAGTTCCTTTATGCAACAAGTTGTGTACACAATTTTTCTAAATGGTCCAACACAACAAGTGTGTACACAAGACTTTTAAGCACATGTGGATATGATTTTATATGCAATCAAGGATATGATTCTATATGCAATCAAGGATATGATTTTATATGCAATCAAGGATATGATTCTATATGCAATCAAGGATATGATTTTATATGCAATCATCAAGGATATGATTTTATATGAAATCAAGGATATGATTTTATATGCATATGATATTATATGCATTCAAGACTAAAAAGCATGCGTTCAAATCAAAGGCAATCAAACAAATCAGCATGAGCCATAATGGGGCAGATATGAATATTTCTTTCTGAGCCTATAAATAGAGACCAGAGGAAAGAGGAAAGGGTAGCTTTTTCTTTAGTTCTATCTTAGAATTCTTGTAATTTTTCTTTTCATTCTTGAGCTCTTGCCCCTTTGTCTTGACCTTGCAACTTCTCATTTAGAACTTGCAAGCTTAAGGCTTAGATTCTTGACTTCAAGATCTCTTGTAACAAGTTTGTTCTTCAATAAAAGTTCGTATTTTTATTACATGTCTTGTTCCACTTTACATGATTTCAATTGTGAAATTCATGCCTTGCTTTGATCTTACAACCTCTTAAGTGAGCTTGCAACCTTAAAGCTTGGTATTTGGATCTCACACGTTGCCGGGGATTGAACACTGGGAGATAAAACGCTTGAACTCATCGGTTCTCTTTTCCTCTTTATTTCATTGCATGTTTTTATGTATCTTCTCTTTTCTTTCTTGTTAATTAGTAAATATGTGTGAGTAATCTTTTCACTTGTTAAGGGTGTAATATGTTAGATCGTATTCGAAGATTTTCTTTGTCCAAATTTTAAAACCTAAAACTTGCCTATTGAAACTTCGTGCAAATCACCCGCAACTCCGCTCACTAGGCATCCTATCTTATCCCGATAGTGATGATTCCTAATCATGACCGGATTGCCCGTGGTTTGCCGAAGGCTAAAATCAAGAGATAACAACGGAAGGACAAGGGACAAGGAAAACGGATTTAGCGAAATACCGCAAATACCGTATTTCAAGTTCCCTAATCCGCATTGTTACCTATTGCTTTAGTATCAATACCAAGTCGGGGCTATAAGGAATTGACAAACATCACCTTCATACAATCTAACTTATTACTACCCTTAACAAGCCCTTTTTATTCATATCTTTGTTACGACAATTAGTTAACCAACAAATCAAAACACGGAATTAACTCGTTAAAACAAGCAATAAGAAACTTACCATCTCCCTGCGGACGACCCGTATTCATCGCGGCTCGCTACAAGCGACACCGTTTTGATTGCGGTAATTTCAGAATTCTTTTTAAACACGACACAGTTAGATCGTGATAATCAAATGGCGCCGTTGACGGGGAGACGGTAACGCTTTTTATACTTGTAGTTTCGGGTTAAATTTGTGCATATTCTGTATAAAACTAACTTCTAACACATTCAAATAAATAACCATTCTTTTTGAAACCAACCACAAACACAAATAAAATTCTTTTCTTCTCTGGATTTGAATTCTGCTAACACTCTGATTTTCTTAATTATTTGTGTTCAGAATTGTGGTTGTTAATATTGCTTTTTGGCTCAAATATCCGTATTTTTCCAACATATACAGATTTGATGGATTTTGAGCAGCGATCATACGGAACAAAGGGGCATTTTCAAGTGCAAAGGAGGGTGAACACTCAGTGCGAAAGATCCGGGTAGTTAGACCCGCGCAAGCGAACCATTCGACCACTCGGAGGCAATATCAACACGAGTTTCTGAAACTCGTGCTTTTTGGTACGTATTTTTCTAAACTTTCCCTCTCAAACCCGACGCTCCAATATTCTTGTCTTTGCAGGATTCTTAGCTAAAATCGCCGCAAAAAGCCAAAAAAAAACTAACCGTATTTGTTGCAGCGCCGCATTAAAAGTAAAAAACGATAACTGATTGCTTAAAAACAAAACTTGGTTGAATTTTGCGCATTGCATCATTTAATATGGACTTAAGGGGCTCTAACACCAATCCAGATTGGGTGGGGATTTCATCACCCTTCCCAGGACCCCAAAAATCACTAAAGCATATGCATTGTCCATTGTAACTTAAAAAATACTAGACTTCAGCCCTAAGGACTTCGCGCTCATTAGGAGAAGATAAACCGTGTTTAGAACCTCGCTTAACGGTATATTGTTTACGGGGTTTCTAGGAAAGTGTTAAAGGCGCAACCGCCGAAAGAGAAAGGGTTACTTAATTAAGGAACTTCGCGAAAGCGTTGGACAACCTCCCCTTATCTCTGCACTTACCTGGGCTTGTGATCAGTGTATTTTTAAGCCTGTTTCTCGACACTGTTTAACTTCGACAACCAAGTTCAGGGGTAGGTCTAGTAGACCTAAGTTACCCTAGATCTAGGTGTGATTGTGCATATCTTGTTTGTGATTACTTAAGCCGTATATCCGTACATATTTCTGTAAATCTCCTTCTAAAAAAAAAGGAAAAATCAAAAACTTTTATTAAAAAACTTGCCCTTTGTCGCCAAATCCATTTTTCACCCATCACCCATCGTCTTTCTCCATTGACGTTTTCTTACCCTCACCTTCTCCGCTTTGACTATACTAAACTCGTTTAGTGTATGTCCGCTTGGACTCGGGATACTAGCGCCCGTCTAGTCCGCGTTACGTTAGTCGCTACCGACTACGCGATCGACTCCGAAGTCGATACTCCTTCCACTCCTCTTTCACCCCTACCTTTGCCGGCCAACTCCGACGTTGACCGGAATTCTGTTCATACTTCTTCACCTTCACCTTCGCTTTCACCAACCTCTTCTTCCGCGATGTCGGGATTCAATCCGAACATCTCTTTGACCACCCCTGGATTGGCTCCACCTCCTACGGAGACCAATATCCCACCACCTCCGCCTGTTGTAGTGCCGCAGCGAATCGCGCTCCAGGATCGTTTCTACCCCACCCGTTCTGCACTTCCCATCTGCCTTTCTCTTCCTCCGGCCAATGGGGACAACTTTGAAATTAAGCCCCATTTCATCAACATCCTTCCACGTTTTCATGGGCTTGAATCTGAAGATGCCTATATCTTCGTCAACAAATTTCAAAACGTCTGTGCCATGATGAAAACCACCTAGCTGTCGGACGATGCTATACGTCTACGGGTCATTCCGTTCATTCTATGCGATCTCGCTGAAAAATGGCTGTATAGCACCGCTTCCCATTCCATAACCAGTTGGGATGAGTTTGTTAAAGCGTTTCTCAAAAAGTTTTATCCAAATCACAAAACTGCAAGGATTCGCAATGAAATCAATCAATTCTCCCAGCTTCCTTCTGAACCCTTCTGGAAGTGCTTTGACCGGTACAAAGACCTTCTTGTTCAGTGTCCTCACCACGGTATAGAGAAATGGCAACTTTGCCAAACCTTATACGAGGGCCTGAAACCAGCAACGAAGCAGTTGTTGGAAACCATCTGTCGGGGCCACTTCCTATCCAAATCTGACGAGGAAGCATGGCAATTCTTTAACGACCTTGCGGAGCAAACGCTATAGTGGGAGAGCACGAGACCGACGACTTCTTCTTCTTCTACCTCCACTTCTACCGGTCAGTCTAGGGTAGGAATTCACCAACTTGACATCTCTATTGCAATGAAAGCTGAAATGGCTGCAATAACTAGAAAGCTTGAAGCGATAGAGAGCAAATTTTCTTCTCCTGCTCCTAGCCCTGTTCTTCCACTTCGTACCATCTGCGCTTGTTGTTCCGATCCCTCTCATTTAACCGAAGAGTGTCCTTACAATTCTCCATCTCAAGGACAGGATCAGGTTAATGCTGCATTTCAGCAAAGACCAAGGAATGATCCGTACTCTTCTACGTACAATCCCGGTTGGAGGAACCACCCCAATTTCGCCTGGAATCAGAATCAGAATCAATTCCAAGGCAACCACTTCCAAAGGCCCCCTCCACCGCAACAACAAGCGCAACAACAAACTCAACATCAATATCAGCAGCCCTTCCAACACCAGCCTTTCCAAAACCAGACGAACAACTTTGCACCCAACAACTCTTTTCCACCAAACAACTTTGTTCCGTCAAACAACGATAAGGTTTCCTCGCTTGAGCGAAGTCTGGAGGCGTTTGTTAAACAATCGACTCAATCCACCGCCAACATCCAGTCTTCGATTCAATCTTTAGTGCAACACACTGCCGCACACGGGCAAAGCATCAAGACCATCGAGGCCCAGATTGCACAGCTGAACGCGGCCTTAAGCGAGCGAGAGAAGGGGAAGCTCCCGTCCCAGCCACATCCAAATCCCGGTCACCCACATAATGCACATATTGCTCTTGAACAACAAAACCATAATGTGAGTGCCGTGACTACACTAAGATCGGGGAGGATGCTGCAAAACAACATTGGCACACGGATCAACGATGACACCCCGGCCGCTTCTTCTTCTTCTTCTTCTTCTTCTCCTTCTTCTTCTTCATCTTCTGAGCCTATTCTCCGTTCTTCACAAGGCTCTCCTTCCTCTTCTTCTATGAACGGACCCACTTCTCACTCCACGAAAACACCTATTCTGGGATCCGGTCCAACTCCACAATCTCCTCCTCCAGCATTAGACTCAACCAATTTTCAATATGTTCCATTTCCAAACCGGTTGAGATCTAATAAACAAAATCCTCAAATGGAGAAGATTCTGGAGTTATTTAAGCAAGTTAACATTAACATTCCTCTTTTAGATGCTGTCCAACAAGTCCCGTCTTACGCGAAAATCTTAAAGGACTTGTGCACGAAAAAGAGGAAATCTCAGGTACCCAAGAAAGTTTTTTTGGCTAGTGCTGTGAGTGATGCCCTTACCCAATCTTTACCACAAAAACGGAAGGACCCTGGCTGTCCTACGATTTCTATTACTATTGGGGATAAGAACATCAACCGCGCACTATTAGATCTTGGTGCCAGTGTTAACTTGCTACCATATTCTGTATATGAGCAATTAGGCGTTGGAGAGCTGAAACCCACACACTGCACTCTCCAAATGGCCGACCGATCGATCACCCATCCTAGGGGTGAGCTAGAGGATGTGTTAATAAATGTCGGGGACTTCATATTCCCCGTTGACTTCATTGTACTAGACACACAGCCTGTAGCTAACCCCAGGAATCAAATTCCGGTGATACTCGGTCGCCCATTCCTTGCAACCTCAAATGCGGTGATCAATTGTCGCAATGGTTCGATGAACCTCTCTTTTGGTAATATGACAATTGAACTCAACATTTTTAGGTTGGGGAATCATCCCGCCGAACCTAATGCTCATATACTGGACGTCTGCTCGATCCAGGAGATCACCCCGGAAGAGTGTGAATTCGAGGAGTTTCTGTTTGAACGCGATAACCTTGACGCCACTAGTGCGTTTCTCTTCGAACCTGCTGCTGCTTCCGCGCCCGACTACGACTACGAGTGTTTTACGTTCTCACACGATCTTAGCCGCTCACAACCCGAGTTTGAATCTTTTGACTTTCCGGATGAGTTACCTGAACCATCCAACTCGGTAGCTTACTCTCGTTTTGAACCTTTGATGGAATCCTTTGAGTTCGAGACCTTTTCTCCAATCCAGCCTTCAATCATTTCACCTCCAATTCTCGAACTCAAGCCTTTGCCGTCTCACCTTAAGTACGCTTACTTAGGTGAGAACGAGACCCTCCCGGTTATCATTTCAGCTTCTCTTGCTCCCGAGCAAGAGAAAGCCCTTCTTTCGGTCTTACACGGCAATAGGCAAGCTTTTGGCTGGTCCATGGCGGACATCAAGGGGATTAGTCCCCTGATCGTGGAGCATCATTTTCATCTGATGGATGATGCCAAACCAGCCCGGGATCCACAAAGACGTCTCAATCCAGTCATGAAGGAGGCTGTGAAGAAGGAGATCGTCAAATGTCTGGATAGTGGTATCATTTACCCTATCTCCGATAGCCAGTGGGTTAGCCCCATTCATGTTGTCCCCAAGAAGTCGGGCATCACGGTCATAACCAACGAGGTGAACGAGTTAATCCCTACTCGCACCCAAACTGGGTGGCGAGTATGCATTGATTACCGAAAACTCAACGCCGCAACGCGGAAAGACCACTTTCCGCTACCTTTTATTGACCAGATGCTCGAACGATTGGCCGGACATGAGTACTATTGCTTTCTTGATGGCTACTCTGGCTATAATCAAATTCCCATCGCCGAAAAAGACCAGGACAAGACTACTTTCACTTGTCCTTTCGGCACGTTTGCATATCGTCGCATGCCCTTTGGGTTATGCAATGCGCCCGCTACCATCCAGCGGTGTATGATGGGAATATTCTCAGACATGGTGGAGAAATTCTTGGAGATCTTCATGGAAGACTTCTCCATCTTTGGCGATTCCTTTGACGAGTGTCTGCTGCATCTCGACGCTGTCCTTACCAGATGTAAGGACAAGAATCTCACTTTGAACTGGGAGAAATGCCACTTCATGGTGCGCGAAGGTATTGTCTTAGGACATATCATCTCGCAGAAAGGCATTGAGGTAGACAAAGCAAAGATTGAGGTCATTTCCAATCTTCCTCCTCCCCGATGCGTCCGAGATATCCGAGCCTTCCTTGGCCATGTCGGTTTCTATAGACGGTTTATCAAGGACTTTAGCAAGATTGGTAGGCCCTTGACTCTTCTACTGGCCAAGGACACGCCATTCGACTTCAGCCCGAGCTGTGTGGCTGCTTTTGAATCATTGAACCACTCACTCACTTCTGCTCCCGTTCTCTCTTCCCCTGACTGGACGCACCCATTCGAGATTATGTGTGATGCATCCGACTCTGCCATCGGTGCTGTCCTTGGACAACACATCAACAAGATGCCGCACGTAATCTATTACGCTAGCCGAACCCTGAACGACGCCCAACTCAATTATACAACAACTGAGAAGGAATTCTTGGCTGTTGTATTTGCTTTAGAGAAGTTCAGGCCCTACCTCATCGGCTCTCCAGTCATTGTTTACACTGATCATTCTGCTCTGCGCCATCTTTTTGCGAAGAAAGATGCCAAATCTCGGCTTATACGTTGGATCCTCTTGCTTCAAGAGTTTGACCTTGTCATTAAGGACAAACGAGGATGTGAAAACGTCGTTGCCGACCATCTCTCACGACTTCCTTCTTCGCCGTCGCTTCAAATCCCGATCAATGATGTTTTCCCGGATGAACAACTCTTGACAATATCTCGCGAACCTTGGTTCGCAGATATTGTGAACTATTTGGCCACAGGGTTACTACCAACCGAATGGTCAAGTCAGGACAGACTTCGCTTTTTATCCCAAGTAAAACATTTTTACTGGGATGAACCCTATCTGTTCAAGTACTGTCCTGACCAGATTATTCGTAGGTGTGTCCCTGATGAGGAATTCAAGAGTGTGCTGTCATTTTGCCACGATCAAGCGTGTGGCGGGCATTTTGGCCCTAGAAAGACGGCTGAGAAGATCTTGCAATGTGGTTTCTACTGGCCACAACTCTTCAAAGACGCTCATGACTATTGCAAGACTTGCTCCCGGTGCCAACATATGGGCCGGATATCCCGGAGAAACGAGATGCCGCTCCAACCAATCTTGGTTGTGGAGATTTTCGACGTGTGGGGGATAGATTTCATGGGGCCGTTTCCCAGCTCTTTCGGGAACTTGTACATCCTTCTAGCTGTTGATTACGTCTCTAAGTGGGTCGAGGCTGTGCCCAGCCGGACCAACGACAACAAGGTTGTCGTTAGGTTCCTTAAAGAAAACATTTTCTCCCGTTTTGGGCACCCCCGAGCGATCATTAGCGACAATGGAAGTCATTTCTGCAATAAGACTTTCGAGGCCTTAATGCGGAAGTATTCCATTAATCATAAGCTATCCACGCCCTATCACCCCCAAACCTGTGGTCAAGCCGAAGTCTCAAATCGGCAGATCAAGCAGATACTGGAGAAGACGGTTTCCAAGAACCGTAAGGATTGGTCGCTGAAACTAACTGATGCCCTTTGGGCTTTTCGCACTGCTTATAAGACCGACCTTGGCATGTCTCCCTATCGGCTTGAATACGGAAAAGCTTGCCACCTCCCTGTCGAAATAGAGCATCGCGCAGTTTGGGCGATAAAAGAGCTGAATCTGTCTCTAGAAGATGCGGGCAGCCATCGGAAGTTGCAGTTGAACGAACTGAGCGAGCTTAGGGATGAGGCTTACGACAACGCGGTTGTCGTTAAGAATCGAACGAAGGTGTTTCACGATAAACACCTTTTGCGCAAAAACTTCGTACCTGGTCAGCAGGTACTGCTTTACGACACCCGACTTCATTTCCATCCAGGAAAGCTCTGATCTCGCTGGAAAGGGCCGTATTTTGTGCGGAATGTGTATCCGCAGGGCGCTGTGGATTTGGAAAATCCAAAGGACGGTTCATTTTTCAAAGTGAACGGACACCGACTAAAACCGTACCTTAGCGCCGAACCAACAGAGGAGCTCCTATTCTTACAGGAGCCGGTTTACCCTGCCTGATCTTCCTCTGCCCACCTCCAAACTTCGGTTATCCATCCAAGAACAGTAGACACTGTTCCAAATAAGTTTGGGGGTATGTATAAAGCCTTTTGTATATATTTATGAATATTCTTTTCCATTCTTTTTCTTTTTCTTTTCTTTACAAACAAAAACAAATAAAAATTGTGTATCGCTAACCGACAATTTTTGACCCTTCAAATGATCTCTTCATCCAATGACAGTGAGGACACTGTTCAGTTTAAGTTTGGGGGTACGCTCGGTACGCATTTCTTACCTTCGCATTCATATGTATATTTTGCATCTGCATATTAAAATCCATAAAATCCATAAAAATCTGAAAATTTTCTAAAAACATAAAAACTTTTCTGTCAAGTTAGCTAGTGGGAGGGCTCTGATTCAACATTTCGACGGTTTTGTTTGATAAAATAAGAATAACTAAATCTTATGTTTAGATTTTGAAAACCTGAAAAATAACTCTCCTTTGAAGTTAACTATAGCTGATATACGTCTTTACATCACACTACATGTGTCGTGAGTTTTTGGGAATTAGATGATAAGTCTTTTATGTCGAAAAACTTTTAAATGGATCAATGATTTTCTGAGGATCAAATAGGTTTGTTCTGAAATAAGTAGTGTCAAGAATAGTTTATGAAGTAAAGCGAATATGAAGGAATGTTATTGATGCTGTAATTGGAACTAAGTCTGAAAAATAACCCATCTGAAACTTGATTATAATGATTACACACCAAACCCACTAAACACGTCTTTTATCCAAAAAATAATTGAACTGCCGGTTATATCTCCGTTCGTATTAAATCATCTGATTTTCACGCCAAACTGTCTTTTGTTTTTGGACCTGGGTAACTTGAGTAATTAAGTCCGCTGGGGTGTTTCTATACCTAATGCCCTAAAACCAACTGGTGTGGGTGCATTGGCCCAAAGCTCGCTAAGAAGCCTAGAAAGTCCAGATTAAAACAAAGTCAAGCAAGTCTTCTCTCCGAGTTAAAATTCCTAACGGTTCTTTGTGTGAGAATAATCTTGATAAAAGACAGGCTTTTTAAAAAAAATTTAGCGGAGATATGAAGGTTTTATTCTATGATAAAGACTATTGCACGATTCACAGAGGTGTGTATGAAATGAAAACAAGGAAAGGGTGGAGTGAAAAATAAGACCTAGTTTCCTGTTAAGGAAGATAGAAATTCTGAAGTTGAAACTTTTTACTGGAAAACGAAGCTTGAAAAATTGCTTAACTCTTTATAAAACTTATGTGATCCTTTTAAAATTTTTATCCGGGCTTAATTGGGTGATAAGATGACTTTATTCGACCTTTCGGGAACTTAACGACACTATTTGCACTGCACGTGAAGACATATAAAAGCTGTAGTTAAACAAGAAGCGAGGTGTGAAAAATAAAGGGTCGATAGTCTAGACCTAGGATAATAGAATTGTTATTTTCTGAAACAAAACTTTAGGGTTTGAATCTTAGTTATTTTACAAAACTAGCTTGACCGGATTTTGTGGGTAGTATCCGCTGAAAACCCTCAGGAGACAACACTCCTCCTACTAGGGACACCTAGAGGTTTAACGGCTTGTTGCACTTGCTCAGTGCAATCGCGTTCCCTGCGAAAGTGAGGTTAGGAAATTTTTTGTGAATAAATTGGTTTTGCTCGGGACGAGCAATAGATAAGTTTGGGGGTATTTGTTCATATCAGAAAATTGCATTCTAATACCGTTCATTCATTATCTAATTGTTGTATTTATCGGTATTATTGACCAGTGTCTGCTCAGTATTACAGATTACAGGTATCCATGACAAAATACTGGAAATACATCCAACAGCACAGATATATCACTTGAGGGAAGACACTGCGACCAGAAACGCTAACCGACCGATACTTCAGGAGTTCCTTTATGCAACAAGTTGTGTACACATTTTTTCTAAATGGTCCAACACAACATGTGTGTACACAAGACTTTTAAGCACATGTGGATATGATTTTATATGCAATCAAGGATATGATTCTATATGCAATCAAGGATATGATATCAAGGATATGATTCTATATGCAATCAAGGATATGATTTTATATGCAATCATCAAGGATATGATTCTATATGCAATCAAGGATATGATTTTATATGCAATCATCAAGGATATGATTTTATATGAAATCAAGGATATGATTTTATATGCATATGATATTATATGCATTCAAGACTAAAAAGCATGTGTTCAAATCAAAGGCAATCAAACAAATCAGCATGAGCCATAATGGGGCAGATATGAATATTTCTTTTTGAGCCTATAAATAGAGACCGGAGGAAAGAGGAAAGGGTAGCTTTTTCTTTAGTTCTATCTTAGAATTCTTGTAATTTTTCTTTTCATTCTTGAGCTCTTGCCCCTTTGTCTTGACCTTGCAACTTCTCATTTAGAACTTGCAAGCTTAAGGCTTAGATTCTTGACTTCAAGATCTCTTGTAACAAGTTTGTTCTTCAAAAAAAGTTCGTATTTTTATTACATGTCTTGTTCCACTTTACATGATTTCAATTGTGAAATTCATGCCTTGCTTTGATCTTGCAACCTCTTAAGTGAGCTTGCAACCTTAAAGCTTGGTATTTGGATCTCACACGTTGCCGGGGATTGAACACTGGGAGATAAAACGCTTGAACTCATCGGTTCTCTTTTCCTCTTTATTTCATTGCATGTTTTTATGTATCTTCTCTTTTCTTTCTTGTTAATTTGTAAATATGTGTGAGTAATCTTTTCACTTGTTAAGGGTGTAATATGTTAGATCGTATTCGAAGATTTTCTTTGTCCAAACTTTAAAACCTAAAACTTGCCTATTGAAACTTCGTGCAAATCACCCGCAACTCCGCTCACTAGGCATCCTATCTTACCCCGATAGTGATGATTCCTAATCATGACCGGATTGCCCGTGGTTTGCCGAAGGCTAAAATCAAGAGATAACAACGGAAGGACAAGGGACAAGGAAAACGGATTTAGCGAAATACCGCAAATACCGTATTTCAAGTTCCCTAATCCGCGTTGTTACCTATTGCTTTAGTATCAATACCAAGTCGGGGCTATAAGGAATTGGCAAACATCACCTTCATACAATCTAACTTATTACTACCCTTAACAAGCCCTTTTTATTCATATCTTTGTTACGACAATTAGTTAACCAACAAATCAAAACACGGAATTAACTCGTTAAAACAAGCAATAAGAAACTTACCATCTCCCTGCGGACGACCCGCATTCATCGCGGCTCGCTACAAGCGACACCGTTTTGATTGCGGTAATTTCAGAATTCTTTTTAAACACGACACAGTTAGATCGTGACAATCAGTGGGTTCACTTTAGAATTGGATTTCTCACTCATTTTCACTAGTTGCCATTGATGGTAGCTAGGTTTTCTTCATGTTGAAGATCAAGAAGAAGAAGAAAAGATATGATAAGTGTTATTCAAAATAGAAAATAAAATCAACACTTATCATTTTCTAACCTTGGTTAGGTGTAGAGAATGTACTAAGGTTAAGTGGAATGGTTAGGGTTAAGTATGAGACAAAATGGTCACTATAGTCAAAGCTTTAAGAAGCTTCAAAGAAAAAACAAAACTAGCAACCATTTCATTTCTTATCTTTTCAAAATAAATAAATAAATGAGAAAAAGAAAACCCTAATCATTAACTTAACCATGGTTTAATTCTTTACACAAACCCAAGTGAGCAAGTATCATCAAACATGATACAAACAAGTGCACAAAAGTATATCACATATACAACTTGTGCATTTCAAGTGAGAAAATCCATTTAAAGTGAACCAATACTAGTTAATGCAAAGTAATATATCAAATATATAATTATACATTAAATCATTAAATCAACACTTGATTCAATGATCCGGTCATATCACATATAACCGACTAGTATCCAATGTATCGGCTTATCGAATCAATCCTTGATTCGATAACTAGGTTATATCGCATACAACCAATCGATACATTCATCGCGAGAATGGAATACGGTATCACATACACGAATTATTCTCGGTCCCGCACATATCTCATATGCGCTCCTATTTCGTTTCGCTTGAGCTATGAAACCTCTGTGTAGGACTCTAAAGACTCGTCAATACGCCGGCAGCAGATGATGATCATATCAAACACCCACAAGCCGCAAGCGGTCTGCTAAACGTAACGGCCACCCGGATATTGAGCATTCAAAAGATCGACGAGCAAGCCCGCTCACACTCCTGTGAATCCAACCAGTAACACTTACCGTATAGTCCGGTCTATTCGTCTGATATGTCGCATATCTCGCCTAGGGGTGGTAAACGTCAGACCCCAGCAGCTTGATAAGTCATGCCGACGTGAGGTCCATAACATTTGTGAAACTACTGATAACTCTTACCAGTATATCACTGCAACCCTGGCCAGGGATTTCCTGTTATGGCCAGTCGAGCATAGCGCAACATCAACTCCCAATACCGGGAGAGACGAATCCCCTCCTATCGCTCATTGCCTCCATGTGAATCGGGACTGTACCCAAAATCCACCTGTTTGCACAACTCAGTAGAGCCATGGTAGGGTGGAAATCAAAGCACAGTGGAAGACACACAAGACTCTATGACGATCTCGGGTCAACAGACTAAGCTGTACCAGTGTCACCAGAGAACTGCCATCTGACGTGAGGTATAATACAATCTGGGAGTTCTCGGCGAGTCCGTTCAGTGTACCCAGTCTCCACTGAGCACCCGAATACCATCTCTGATGTCAAACATCAATGGATATGGGTTCATCCATCGCCCATCACATGGGTCGAGAAGATAAACGCTAGTCTACTCTGGAATATCGATGCCCCGTCTCGATATTCCCACGACTAGGAACAATGAAGGATGTACTCATTGACTATCCAGGCCCCACTAGTATGATCTACATCATAGTCCTGGAAGTAGAGTACACATCCTAAGGGCTTTATCAACATGTAATCAGAGAGACAGAAAGTATACATGTTAAGATAAAGAGCAACCAGATAGCGTACTATCATGTCGAGCAAGAAAGTCCTACCAATATATGTCCCCGTATCCACTACTATATACGTCCAATGTACAGTAATGGCCTCTAGGGCATACATATAACTAACAATCTCCCACTTGCACTAGGGCCATCTATAGCAGTGGTTGGAGTATCTAATACTCAACCATCCCATATGAGTCTCTCTCTTGGAAAAAGGCCTTCGTGAGTGGATCCGCCGTGTTGTCCTCTGAGTCTACTCTCCTAACCTCGATCACCCCGGAGATCAACTATCTCCATGATCAGGTGATGCTTCCTCAGAACATGTCTGGGTCACTGATGGGACCAGGGTTCCAGGGCCAAAGCCACACTTCCATTGTCATAAAATGGCAGGAACCTAGTTCATCTTATGAACCAATATACACCCAAACTGCCTCTTTGGTAGTATCTTTAATAGCGATGTTACCAGCCTTTATCGTCTAGTTTGCCACGGTATCTAGCTTGGAACTCTTCCAACATACCGTTCCTCTACTGAGGGTAAAGACAATGCCTGCGACTGACATTCAGTCGTCCTTATCACCCTGGAACTTTTCCAGTGATTCTCCCCAGGATCAACTGATACTATCTCACTATAACTAGTGAGAATCCTAACATCCATTTAGATCTATCTCATAGATCCAAAACCTAGGATTTAGGAGGTATCATTTTGATATTATATGGAGAATCTATGTGATATGAGGAGATCGACCGATCGTAGCATAGGAAACTATTTTCCTATCAAGAGTATGTCATCCACGTACTCTACGAGGATCATTACCATACTCCATAGTACCCTCTTGTACATACAAGGTTCATCTACCATTTTGATGAAGTCAAACTCTTTGGCTATGACATCAAAACAGATGTTCCAACTCCGCGATGCCTGCTTTATCCTGTAAAGCAACTTACACACGTTTCCGCTGCTCCCACTGTTTACGAAGCCCTCTGGCTGTGTTCTTATAGACGTTCTCTTCTAGATCAGTATTTAGAAAAGTAGTCATGGCACCCAACCACCAGATATCATAGTTATGGTATGTAGCAGTGGCAAGTAGGATCTGGATGGACTTAAGCACGGCTATTGGAAAAGGTTTCATCATTATCCACGCCTGGTCGATGACGAATACCTTTAATGAGTCTAGCTTTGAAAGTCTCAACCTTTCCATCTACTCCAAGTAATCTTCTCAAGATATACTTGCTCCTGATGGGGATTTAACCCTTCAGATATAGCAAACAAAGTCCATACTTTGTTGGTGTATATGGATTCCATCTCAGATCACTAAGCATCCAGCCATTCTTACAGAGTCCCTACTCTTGATGGCCTGCTCGAAACTAGTTGGGTCATCATCTCATGATGCATTCCTCGCTCCCACTGTCATCGAGAAACCGAGGTATCTCTCAGTCAGGTGAGGAACCCTACCAGATCGTCGGAGAGGCTGAGGTTCGTCGGGGACTATTGAGCCCTTTGGTTCTGTCAAATCAGCTGCAGTTTTGTATAGCTGGAACCTTTCCAGTTCTACTGAACTGACCTTGTCTCGATTTTGTCCGGATTTTGCTTTAGACATCGGCCGAACAATCCCAAATCTTAACTTACTTAAGAGAGAGGCTCTTCCCATACCATATCTTATATGGAGTGGTAGGCACTGATTTGATTCGAACCTAATTCAATAGGTATGCAGCTTCTCAAGTGCATAACCCCAAAAGAAAATAGGTAACTCAGTAATACTCATCATAGAGCACACCATATTTAATATTGTGCGATTGCTCCGCCACGATACACCGTTGTGCTGTGCTGTATTCAGAGGAGTAACACTGAGAGAGAATCTCATTCTCCTTTAGAATAGTCCAGGAATTCTATGCACAAGTATTCTCCTCCCTGATCTTATCATAGGACATAATACTTATACCCGTATTTTGGTTCTCTACTTCTAACTTATATTTTGTGAATATCTCAAAAGGTTCGGACTTATGTTTCAACAGGAACATATGTCTGAATCTTGAGAGATTATCAGAGAATGTAATGAAATACAAAGAACCAGTCTTGGCATGTGTATACATGAGACCTTACATACATCATCATGTATCAGTCCCAAGAGTTTACTAACTCTTTCTCTGTTTCTAATAAACAGAGCTATGGTCATCTAATCTTTGTGACATGACTGGCAAGTTTCACAAGATGTAAATTCAAACTGATTTAAATATGCATCTAAAATGTAACTTCAGCCAGTCGGGTCGCATTGATGTGACCTAGTCTACAATGCCTCAAGAAGGATTCGTTCATTTCTGAACTCTTCCTCTTGTGTGTGTTCTGTATACTAGGAACTATAGTTTGATTTAGAACGTCAATGCTTTTAGATAACGTGCCTGAACCGATCAACTTTTGATATAGGAAATGTTCAAAACATTATCCAACAATACAAAATTTTATCATTTCTTTACTAATAAAGAGACTGATATGATTTTGTATATCAGGTTCGGTATCTAATAGCATTTGTTCAGAATCAATGTATTGGTAATACAGGGTGACAGTGACCAACAGACTTGGCTGCAACACTTGCCCCGGTTTCTGTCTCATGAAACTTATCACCCGTTCTCAGTTTTTCTACCTTTTTGTAGCCCTATGTAACAGATTACATATCTGGGATCCTGATCCGGTATCAAATACTCAGGATTCAGAGGATACTGAGAAACAGTTCTTTATAATGAACACAGCCGAAGGAGATGCATCATATGCACTTTCTTCGTTTGGGCGGCATAGGAATTCTGGTATTCCCCTATTTCCTGCTCTGTCTTCTAACAATTATAAGTTGGAGCGAGACCAACGTTTCCCGGCTCAGTATAACAAGCGGGTTCGGTCAATACATCCATATTATTATCTTGATTAAGGCGTGATATGGTCGCTACCTGGAGAGAGAGAAAAGAAAACACTCTGCGTGCGCTCTTGCAAGATCAGATTGGTTATTTATTTTATCTAATCAGGATGGCTCCCACTGTTTTTATCAAATCTTCCTTCAAACCCTAAAAGGAAAGACTAGCCGGGATTAATTGCACTCTACAAGTTCGCCAATCTTTCAGCCAGGCCAGTGTCGGTACTTTGAGGGAGGTTCCCCGTGCTTTCGCACGGACCTAATTACTGTAAACCTCGTTTTCCCAGAGGCGTAACCCCGTTGACACCTTTCTAGACACCTACTTGATCGGCTAATTGTAAAGTGCAAAACTCTCCCAGGAGTAACAATTACTCGCAGTGGGTATCGGGATCCAACTATCATATAGAAGGTATGCAATCTCATTGCAAATTTCAACACTTGAAACTCCCGATAAAGGTTTTTACCCCTAGCACCTATGACCTTAACTATGGTCAACAAATCATAAGCACTAGTCAAGTTCTACCCGTCATTTCGTGATTAATTAGACCCACCCATATGACCCTTAACTAAGGTCAACAAAGTCACGTGACTGTCCTAACTAATCGCATCATATGCGGTGTAGGAAGACATCACTTAGCTACCGTACACTGTGCCTTGACTATGGTCAACAAACACAGCACGAATACTAAGTACTCTACTTCCTAAAATGACGGAGGGTTGCGAATGGTTTTTATGAAAACCTTTAACGCTTTGAACTTGATCTCGTTGCGGAATCAAATGGTTTTTAAATGGAATGTTTTTGAAGCTTTTCTAGTTTTGCTAAAGGGGTCACTCCCGGTGAAGGGATCGTCGGCCCTTTCCTCGTCGAATGAGTTGCGGGATATATCATATATATCACTGTGCAAAGAAGAAACTATAGAAGCAATCAAAAGACAAACCGAGAGCTGTAGCATCTGCCAGTTATTGCTAAAGGAGTCACTCCCGGTGAAGGGATCTCGGTCCTTTCCTCATCGAATAAGGTGCAGGATGTTCTACAAGGAACACCGCGATGCAAAGCAAGAACTGTAGCTACTTGTTTTTATTTTGAAATTCGATTCCACAACATCAATTAGGTTTATTTTCTTTCATTAATCTCATTAATGAATATCCCATCATTTAAGTTACCCAAACATCACACATAAATATGACGTACGCTTATGCCATCCGCATTCGCCTCGATGTCCCGTCTGCACCGTTAGGTTAGGTAACTAACGACAGAGTGGGGCAGGGCTAGCGCGGGTGTAAAACATAAGCAACGTCTATATAATATACCATATATACTATATATTATATCTATCACAGAACATCACATGATCACATCACAGATAACGCAGCAGAAAATATCATATGGAATATTGGATATACTAGGACGTCCGTGTTTTCAATACGAGCCAGTATAAAACACGGATTCCATGGTCGTGATGAATAGCCAATCCCACACCCTAGACCCCTACGAGAGCGGCAAGCAACCCTACCAATTCTAGGGTTAGGAGACCCGGACTCGACTCCTCGAGTTGGTCTCCCACTGGACCCCAGAACCCGGTTACTTGTGCTCCCCTCTTTGGGTCTATCCTAATGCGGAAAAGTAAATAATATACAAATGGTGACAACATCCGCAACCTTGAAGTGCCCCAATAAAAGAATATTACATACAAGTTTTTACATGAATGAAAACGAAAAAACACTCATCTCACATAAAAACCCCCGGTTATTCAAACACGACGATCCAATATAACATATCCAGCAACACACAACATCACATGTCATCAACGTAAGTAAATATGCGCATCCCAATTGTCGTTGACATATAGCAACGAAACCGGCGATATCACATATTACGCTTACGGTCACAGAAAAGAAAGTGTAAAACTACAACAGTTGGAATCCGCAACTTGCTTAGACATCGCATGCCTAATCAAATGAAATACTTAGACATCGCATGCCTAACAATTATAAACCCCGCATTTTAGTCTCAAAATCGAAAACACTTTTCAATATAAAGTCGGGTAATTCAACAAGATTCCCGACATTCTGATCGAATGCTCGTCGCAAACTTTAGTAGGCGGTTGCACCCCCGACGCCGTCTACCAAGTGCACCAAGGCGGAACACCGCTGCCGCGAGCACCCGGACGGATGCTTTCGGCGACGGGGTTCTCCTACAGTCACTTGGTCGGGGCTATGGAGTGAGGCTGTCTATTAAGTTTACCCGGCGAGTATCCGCGTACACTACGTGATTGTGACGGACTTTTGATCACATCAAAATTCCGTGGCAACCGATCAAGTGAGACTAAACTGCTATGTTTATAACATTCATCCAGTCATCTCATAACTATTTGCGAATTCCAAGTATTGTATCACATTCCGGATAAATAGAAAATGTTAAACTTTCCGATCGAACAATCGAACACCCAAGTTTTCCCGATACAGCTCAACATATGAAATAAGTCTAACAACATTCAGTTCGTGCCTCAGTACCAACGGTACATCCGTAGAAGGGTCAAGCCAACGCCTCACATGTGGCACGCCGTACTGCCCCAAACCCGAAGGTTCAAAGAGCAGTTCAAGACGGTCACATAATCGAGTTAAAGTTTGTTGTCTTCTAGAGGGACCATCGCGTTACTTGCACTACTTAGAACGTCGTTAAACTATGGAAAAGTCCAACAATTGGAAATTTCCCGGCAGGGGAAAAAGTGGGTATTTATATCCGGTCGAACTTTTTAACATATTCTAAAATTACCCGGAAAAACACACTGACAAAATTAGACAATCCGATCGAAAACACCGAGTCCCCAATACAACCCAGAAAATTCAACTCTTGAATAAATATTAAAAATTCCCAGAAAAACCAGAAACAAATTATAAGAATTACTGTGCAGAAAAAATTGTCTGAAGAGACCAAGTCGCCGCGGAACCGCCGCATTAGGCATGCTAATGCCGCGGTTCCGCCGCACTATAATCGATTCATGGGTCCCGTTTTATATACAGTAATTCTTAGAATCTTCTACTGAGTTTTCTGCATATTTTTAATTCTCAAAAAACCACGATTTCAGAAAATGTCCAGAGAGCATTTTTGGGTTTGGGTTTTGGTTCGATCGGACTTCTAACTCTGTTTACACATCGCCTAAGGCTCTAGCTAGGCTCTGATACCACTGAAGGGTTCCTAGGCACACTAATGAAGTCTCACAAGTGATCAAACATGGCTAATTCAAAGTTTACAAGTGCCGAGAAACCCTAATACGGATCGTTAACTAGATGTGTAGGCTATGCGATGCAAGTTAACGACTTTAACTTAAAAGGAAAGGGGGTACAACCTTTGTAGATCCAGTCCACCACTTTCTAGGCTCCGCGATGATGTCCCTCCTCTGTCCAAATCGGATTCCGGACTCCAGCATCGGCTTCATCGAAGAAATGGGCAGGCTTGGTCGTCGGCTTCGATGCCGAAGATGATCTACGTCGAGGCATCACTAGATCAAGCTCCCACTTCACCAAGTCATGAAACTTGTGAAGAAAACACCCTATACTACTTGGCAAGAGGTAGAGGATGAAGAAATAGGAAGTGGGTTCACTTTAGAATTGGATTTCTCACTCATTTTCACTAGTTGCCATTGATGGTAGCTAGGTTTTCTTCATGTTGAAGATGAAGAAGAAGAAGAAAAGATATGATAAGTGTTATTCAAAATAGAAAATAAAATCAACACTTATCATTTTCTAACCTTGGTTAGGTGTAGAGAATGTACTAAGGTTAAGTGGAATGGTTAGGGTTAAGTATGATACAAAATGGTCACTATAGTCAAAGCTTCAAGAAGCTTCAAAGAAAAAACAAAACTAGCAACCATTTCATTTCTTATCTTTTCAAAATAAATAAATAAATGAGAAAAAGAAAACCCTAATCATTAACTTAACCATGGTTTAATTCTTTACACAAACCCAAGTGAGCAAGTATCATCAAACATGATACAAACAAGTGCACAAAAGTATATCACATATACAACTTGTGCATTTCAAGTGAGAAAATCCATTTAAAGTGAACCAATACTAGTTAATGCAAAATAATATATCAAATATATAATTATACATTAAATCATTAAATCAACACTTGATTCAATGATCCGGTCATATCACATATAACCGACTAGTATCCAATGTATCGGCTTATCGAATCAATCCTTGATTCGATAACTAGGATATATCGCATACAACCAATCGATACATTCATCGCGAGAATGGAATACGGTATCACATACACGAATTATTCTCGGTCCCGCACATATCTCATATGCGCTCCTATTTCGTTTCGCTTGAGCTATGAAACCTCTGTGTAGGACTCTAAAGACTCGTCAATACGCCGGCAGCAGATGATGATCATATCAAACACCCACAAGCCGCAAGCGGTCTGCTAAACGTAACGGCCACCCGGTTATTGAGCGATCAGAAGATCGACGAGCAAGCCCGCTCACACTCCTGTGAATCCAACCAGTAACACTTACCGTATAGTCCGGTCTGTTCGTCTGATATGTCGCATATCTCGCCTAGGGGTGGTAAACGTCAGACCCCAGCAGCTTGATAAGTCATGCCGACGTGAGGTCCATAACATTCGTGAAACTAATGATAACTCTTACCAGTATATCAATGCAACCCTGGCCAGGGATTTCCTGTTATGGCCAGTCGAGCATAGCGCAACATCAACTCCTAATACCGGGAGAGACGAATCCCCTCCTATCGCTCATTGCCTATATGTGAATCGGGACTGTATCCAAAAACCACCTGTTTGCACAACTCAGTAGAGTTGTGGTAGGGTGGAAATCAAAGCACAGTGGGAGACACACAAGACTCTATGACGATCTCGGGTCAACAGACTAAGCTGTACCAGTGTCACCAGAGAACTGCCATCTGACGTGAGGTATAATACCATCTGGGAGTTCTCGGCGAGTCCGTTCAGTGTACCCAGTCTCCACTGAGCACCAGCATACCATCTCTGATGTCAAACATCAATGTATATGGGATCATCCATCGCCCATCACATGGGTCGAGAAGATAAACGCTAGTCTACTCTGGAATATCGATGCCCTGTCTCGATATTCCCACGACTAGGAACAATGAAGGATGTACTCATTGACTACCCAGGCCCCACTAGTATGATCTACATCATAGTCCTGGAAGTTGAGTACACATCCTAAGGGCTTTATCAACATGTAATCAGAGAGACAGAAAGTATACATGTTAAGATAAAGAGCAACCAGATAGCGTACTATCATGTCGAGCAAGAAAGTCCTACCTATATATGTCCCAGTATCCACTACTATATACGTCCAATGTACAGTAATGGCCTCTAGGGCATACATATAACTAACAGTTCTACAGTGAGTGTGTCATGGAAATTACTAACGGTGTGTGTGTAACATGCAGATTAGTGCTCGTGCAACATGAACCGTTAGTAATAGTGCAGTGTTCTATCAATTCTAAGTTTACTTACATATATCAGGGAATGCAGAATGCAATGATAGTCAATAGGGTAAATGCAACATATAACTATAAGGTCCTATCAGCCCTGACGCATAACGCCATGCGGACGATATCCCCGTAGATGTTAAATCTACTCACCGAAGTCTCGTGCTAAGTATAGCCGACGACCCGCTTCCCCTTCCTTGCAGCATCCGTCTCACTCTCCTGCGAACCCAGAATCACACAATATATCACACATAAGCTCAAATCCACAAAAAGGTGATATTAAGGTCAAACTAGAAACCCGTGTTGCAAACCAAGCGCGTGTGCGCGATACGCTAAAACGTGTAATTACGCGCCTGAAACTACCCCGACGCATCGCGATACGCAGAAACCCCAAACCCGCACACGTATCACGCGTGTCGCGAAGGATTAATGTAACGTTTTAAAAATAATTAAATAAATAATTAAATGAATAAAATTGTTTAAGTGAATTTTATGATTTTCGGTAAAGTAAAATGTATTTTTCATAAAACTAAACCGTGATTTTTTTTCATTATAATTTCAAAAATACATATTTTAATTATGTAATTACTAGTAAATGGTGTTTATTTAGCCACTTATAAATTTTTAGTTTAATTAAATATTTTTCCTAAATTAATTATTTTAAATAGTAATATAAGCTTTATTTTTACACTAAATTAGTGTAAATTACAAATTTGAATGGTTTTAATTTATAAAAAATGAACCATGGCATGTTAGAATTTAGTTTGTTTCATGCAAAATTTATTTGCAAATTTTTCCTATTTTCTAGAGTTTTCTTTTGTTGCTATAGTAAAGAAATAAAAGAAAAATAAAAAAATGCATGAAATGACATAAAGAGGTGATACTTTAGATGAACTTTCTACACTTTTCTTCACTTTTCCCATTCTCCTCTTCCTCCTCCTCACTTGGCCGGCCTCCTCATCATGGCAGCCTCCCCCCCCCCCCCCATTTCCCACTTCATTTTGTTTCAAAAATCCATCAAAAATACATCAAAAATTCAATTAAAAATCCATAAAATCCTATGTATTTCGTACCCTTTATTCTCTACTCTTCTTTACATGGATTTTGGAGTGGGAAAGCATGTATTTTTTAGGCTCATTTCATGTTTGGATTTCAAGGTTTGGAGGTATAAATTTCTTTCTTTTGATTTATTATTACTAGATGTTCATTTAAGATTAATTAGATTTAATATATTAATTATATTTACTACTTTTAAAATTCAAGTTAGGGTTTGAAAAATCAAGTTGTGATTTTTATTTATTAATGAGGGTTATAATAACTAGTTTAACATATTTAGAAGTGGAAATTCTTGTTGGGATGATATGTTGTAAATTGTTAATCTAAAATTGATTTAATTATACTTTTTTGCTAACTAGTTTTTTATAAAATATATATATGGGTAATATAAAATTCCAATTAAGGTTGCTATCATTAGATTGTAGTTTTAGTGAGAATATTAGCATGTTAATGGAAAGAAAAAACTTAGTTTGATCACTAGTTCCTTTGATAATTGGAAAATAGTAATAAAATGCTATTATTTTGTAAACTAGATTTTGGAAATTTCTAAATAAAAGGGGTTTAAAATATAATTATGGTTTCATTATATCATTATCATCATGAATTGTAGTTTAAGACATTAATTCATGCAAAATCATGTTTTGTGGTGGAATTGTGGTATTTTGGTTGAAAAATGTTGAAAATTGTTAAAGGTTGCAAACTAGAAATTTCAAATTAATACAAATTTGTGTAATAAAAATATAGTAATGGTTCGTATAGTCTAGTTATGCTATTTAATGAGTTTTATAACCATTGGTTTCATTTAAATGTCCACTTTTGATGAAAAACGGAAAATTGGCACTTTCGGGTTTAACGAAATTGGACGGTTTGATGGATTTTAGGGTTTCGATGGATTTAATCATGTTTTATAATATAAGTAATGTGTTTTAAAACTACGAGTTATTTGTTGATGTTTATCTCGATCCATCGGAGTTTGTACGCCGATATCGAGCGATATTTGGTTCTTTTGCGTGGACGGGACATAGGTTTTAACCTATGCCGATTCATTGCGTCGTTTTGACGTTTATATGTGATTCAGTTTACGATGCTATTTATATGTTTGCGTTTAGGTACCCCTCACGTGGAATGCGGGCGATGAAGAGGAGGATGGCGACACCGTCTTCGGCAGACATGGACCAGGTGAGTAGATGCATATCTACGGGGGGAAGTCGGGTGGATGGCGTTTAGCACTCCCGCAACGTAGAATACGAATAGTACTTTTGACATTAGGAAACCAGATGTGACCCTAGATTTTTAATGAGTAGGACCCTAGTAATGACCCTAGGTTGGACTAGACTGATTTAGGAAGACCATACCAGAGGATGAATACCTTGGAAGAGGTTCGTAGGTTTCAGGTAGAAACACACACACGCACACACTGAAAAACGACATGGTGTATACGTGCATGTGTGTGTATATATATATATATATATATATATATATATAGGACGAGGTATATGTATATATATATATACAACACGTATATGGGATACATTGATGTGATATGATATCCGAGGTATGATGAAACAGTGCAACTGGGCTTGATGCCGTGATTCTTGGCTATACAGTCGTATTAAGTGTTAGCGGATCATTACAGAATGAGATAATGAACATGTATACTTAAATTATAATGGGTGGTGATGATATTGAGGTACATGGGACTCTAAAATAGTACCCGGACTGTAACTTGTGATTGATCACGATATGGGATATGTATGACTTGATTACGACATCATATAGGTGTGACCTGATGTCGATATCATAGAGATGTGACTTGAGGACGATATGATACATATGACATGATATTTCTGAGGATAAACTAATGATGCATATTATGAGTGCAATGATATATGATTGATGTAGGCGATTACAGTTTAGCACCTTGATCATGAGATGTGTTGATGATGACATTATACTAATGATGAGACACCTAGGAGATACTTGACCCGTACCCTGATATTGGGATGCCGTACGATGGATTTTACCGTACGAGGCATAAATATGATGATTGATCCGCACTCTTGATTCGAGAAAGCCGTACTACGTACGTGACGCTATTGAGGCCGGATCGCCGACTATTAGAGATATTGATTCAGACCTTAGGTAGACTCTTGTTTCTTATTGACTAGTTTCTTAGGTTTTGTTTCCTTAGGAGGTTAGATGGACACTAGATTAGGTTCGAGTCATATAGTGGTAGTGGTAATGGTATATCAAATGAGTGGATAACATACATCCGTCTTACTTTCAAACTGGAATCATAATGATGCATGTTCTTACATATGCTGCTATAATCAGTATAAACCTTACCTGTTAGGACACCAGCACCATTACCGATGATGCGCATATTCCACACACACTCATTTGCCGGCTCACACACATCATCATCGGTAATTGCTATGTCACGCACACTTTAGATCATATTATCTTTTATTGATAGAATCAGTTAACAACTTGACCGATATAATATTGTGATTACTCTCTGATGTTAGTATAGACATGATAATTATTACTTAGACATTCATGGATTCATGTTTTCATGTTATCATGCAGTATTATGGGCATATGCCAACACTTATCATATACTTACTCATGATTTTGAGATTTGGGTTTCTATGAGATTTCTGGATTTTTGGGGAAAACCGCAAGAATATATAAAAAACTTCTCTCTCTCCTCCTCTCTTTTTAAAATAAGATGCGGTTTTCTCGTGATGTATGTGTCGTCCACCATGAGATTTCATGTTTTCTGTTGGATTTCGAGACCCGATTCGAGGAGTGGATGAACCGTCTCGGGTACATGGTGGGCCCGGTATGGTACCCCGGGGCAAGAAGATCGAGTTGTAGACGATGAGCCTGGCAGGGGAGAGCTACCTACCGGTGATGTCTGGCGCGGAGGATATCCGGAGGATACCGACCGTTGTCGTGAGATTTGATGATATGGGCCGATCCGGATTGACGGAGCCCGAGGTATTGAGACTATGAGACTTGAGATTTATATGTTTGTGTCGATGCTTGACACGGATTTCCATGGATTTCATTATTGATATTTCAGATTTCTATACACGTTTTACTATGATAACAGCTAAAGATTTCTTATACAGATATATCTGGATTTCAGGTTTGATTATGTTATATTCATGGTTCATGCATATCCATTCATATGATATAGTACTATATGAGGCATTGACATGAGCACGGAGTATCTGCATTTACACGTAGTTTTACCCTGCTATTACTAGATGATTAGGATATGATAGTGTATTATTATGACCTAGGATAGCGTCGTGCATTCGATTTCTTTTCGTAGATGTCTTCTACTCACGAGTTGGCAACTCACCCCCGTTGTGCCAAATTTTATTACAGGTTCGATGTACAGGTTTTCCTGGCAGCTTGCTGGCACATCATTTCATTCAGGGTGATTTGCACGGTAGGTTGGTTCACTTGTATCTGAACCACCATTGTAATTTTATTTTTTCATTTGTATCTAGTAAACTCCATCAACCATACTTGTATTACTTGATAAGTTTATTGGACCAGTCTTTTATTTCGACCTTAGAGTCGCGCATGTATTATTCTGATCTGGTGGTTTTGTTTTCTTTTGAGTTTTGAGCCTCGCCCTTTGGCGTTGTATACTATTGTGATTATTGTGGTTGTTTCCACCTGTTGGCGTTGAGCTATCTCCCGTTGGGGATGCTTTTCATTGTTTATATGTATATTATACTTGTTGTACCCGTTTGGGGCCAGTTTTTCAGAGGAGACTCTGCCGAAATTTTTGGGAAAATTTGCTGATACTTTTAAAATTGTTTTTCTTCTTGTTTTCTTTTTCTTCTTCTTCTTCTTTTATATGGTTTAGATTTCTGGGCTTCGGCATACTTAGGTTACGTTGCGCCTTTAGACGTTTCGTAATCTAAGTGTCGGTCACGTTCCGTACTTTCGGGTCGTGACAAAGTTGGTATCAGAGCGCTAGGTTTAACCTTGTATAAGTCTAGGTGACCCTTGGTTGATGGAGTAGGCGATTTAGGTAGAGTAACGTACCGTGGGTATGGTCCGCGGCATACTTACGATACGCTACTCTGCTTAAGGAGCCTTAGGATGTACATTGTTTGCACCGTATTTCATTCGTTCCTTTGATCTATCTTCGTCGATGTTGGAGGGTGGTTTCTGTTACCACGGGCACACTAGCAGAGGGAGCTGCGGCTCGAATGCGATAACCATTAGAGTATTGGTTATTCTTGAGGATTGAAGCATTGCTTAGCGTGCGGACGAAGGGTATTCACATGCCGTCCGGATGAAGATAAAGGGTTCGAACGATTATCAGAAAACCATTTTCCCAAGTTTAAAGTATTCGGAAGAACATGCAGGTATTTCGATGGACCCTCTAGAAGATTGAAACCCTAACTCGACATAATGACCACGATAACGCTCTTGAACCTTAGAGTTTACGGCAGTTCCGCGGTGCCATTAGTGAGGTTTGGGTTTGCCCTTCTACGGCTGGATCATCGATGCTGGGGTATGTACCGGATATTTTTAAACTGTACTTGAGGGTTGGGCTCTCGGGGAATTATGGGATTTTGATGGATCGATCGAAAAGTTTAATGTAGTCCGGATATCAAGTGAAGGGATCGACTACGTGGGAGACTCTAGATATGAGTATTGCCGTGTGTAGCACAGTCAGCACAGCTACGAAGAGACGAGTTTGAAGCAATCGACATCAGAGGAAAGAGGCGGACATTGACGATAGTGTTTACGATTGTGATTTAGTGATTTGAATTTCATATTTTCGTTGATTGGATTTTTGGTATTTTGAGGGCTTTGTTCTACGATTGGTATTTCATGTGTGTACCTTCATTTCATTCTATTTGTGTTTCATATATCAGTTGTATTGATGTTGTTTAGTACACACCCAGTACACTTGATTTGGTTTTATATATTTTGAGATTTTTGATTTGATTTCGTGCATAAAGGTTACACATGAATTTGACATATGTTTCGACCTAGTTTTCATGCATTTTTGTGCTGTGATTTCGATTTTGGTATTCGATGTATGTTTTCGTGCACCATGTGCACCTGATTAGGATTCTTACGCATACTTGGCGCACTTGATGCGATTTTGTGCACACCAGATGCACTAAATCGGGGTTTTTTGCAGATTAGATGCACCTGATAGTGAGTCGTGCACGCCCGTTGCACTTGACAGATGTTTTGGTACACACCTGTTGCACTTATTTTGTTTTTGTGTGTATTCATGGTATCTATATTTGGTTTCGATTTCAGTGCGCACCGGACGCACATGATATTTTATTGATGCGATTGGGATAGATTTCAGTTTGAACAGTATGTTTTCATAATCATTATTATTCGATTTAGTAATAAAGCGGGACGTGTATGTTAAATAAAAGATATATATATATAGCTATTTTTTTTAAATTAAACGTCCGCTACTTATGCCGTGACACGTGCATTGCACGGCGATTTTCAAGAGGGGTTTTTGTATGCTTCTTTATTATGATGTTTAGGCGATTTTTCTATGATGCGCACTATATATAAGTTATAGATTGATGTATATTATGATGGTTTTCACAATGGGTTTTGATATTTTATTCTCTCCATAACTCCGATGATTGTGTTATTCTTGACGGAGTTGATTTTAGTTATGTATTGATGATTTCGGAGCCCCGACGATTTGAGTGTTTACTAAATGTTTTAGTATTTTGAAGGGGAATTTTAATTTAAATTCGAGGACCGAATTTCTTAAAGGGGGGAAGATTGTAACGTTTTAAAAATAATTAAATAAATAATTAAATGAATAAAATTGTTTAAGTGAATTTTATGATTTTCGGTAAAGTAAAATGTATTTTTCATAAAACTAAACCGTGATTGTTTTTCATTATAATAATTACTAGTAAATGGTGTTTATTAAGCCACTTATAAATTTTTAGTTTAATTAAATATTTTTCCAAAATTAATTATTTTAAATAGTAATATAAGCTTTATTTTTACACTAAATTAGTGTAAATTACAAATTTGAATGGTTTTAATTTGTAAAAATGAACCATGGCATGTTAGAATTTAGTGTGTATCATGAAAAATTTATTTGCAAATTTTTTCTATTTTCTAGAGTTTTCTTGAGTTGCTATAGTAAAGAAATAAAAGAAAAATAAATAAATGCATGAAATGACATAAAGAGGTGATACTTTAGATGAACTTTCTACACTTTTCTTCACTTTTCCCATTCTCCTCTTCCTCCTCCTCACTTGGCCGGCCTCCTCATCATGGCAGCCCCCCCCCCCCATTTCCCACTTCATTTTGTTTCAAAAATCCATCAAAAATACATCAAAAATTCAATTAAAAATCCATAAAATCCTATGTATTTCCTACCCTTTATTCTCTAATCTTCTTTACATGGATTTTGGAGTGGGAAAGCATGTATTTTTGAGGCTCATTTCATGTTTGGATTTCATGGTTTGGAGGTATAAATTTCTTTCTTTTGATTTATTATTATTAGATGTTCACTGAAGCTTAATTAGATTTAATATATTAATTCTATTTACTACTTTTAAAATTCAAGTTAGGGTTTGAAAAATCAAGTTGTGATTTTTATTAATTAATGAGGGTTATAATAACTATTTTAACAGATTTAGAAGTGGAAATTCTTGTAGGGATGATATGTTGTAAATTGTTAACCTAAAATTGATTTAATTATACTTTTTTGCTAACTAGTTTTTTATAAAATATATATATGGGTAATATAAAATTCCAATTAAGGTTGATATCATTAGATTGTTGTTTTAGTGAGAATATTAGCATGTTAATGGAAAGAAAAAACTTAGTTTGATCACTAGTTCCTTTGATAATTGGAAAATAGTAATAAAATGCTATTATTTTGTAAACTAGATTTTGGAAATTTCTAAATAAAAGGGGTTTAAAATATAATTATAGTTTCATTATATCATTATCATCATGAATTGTAGTTTAAGACATTAATTCATGCAAAATCATGTTTTGTGGTGGAATTGTGGTATTTTGGTTGAAAAATGTTGAAAATTGTTAAAGGTTGCAAACTAGAAATTTCAAATTAATACAAATTTGTGTAATAAAAATATAGTAATGGTTCGTATAGTCTAGTTATGCTATTTAATGAGTTTTATAACCATTGGTTTCATTTAAATGTCAAGTTTTGATGAAAAACGGTAAATTGGCACTTTCGGGTTTTACGAAATTGGACGGTTTGATGGATTTTAGGGTTTCGATGGATTTAATCATGTTTTATAATATAAGTAATGTGTTTTAAAACTACGAGTTATTTGTTGATGTTTATCTCGATCCATCGGAGTTTGTAGGCCGATATCGAGCGACATTTGGTTCTTTTGCGTGGACGGGACATAGGTTTTAACCTATGCCGGTTCATTGCGTCGTTTTGACGTTTGTATGTGATTCAGTTTACGATGCTATTTATATGTTTACGTTTAGGTGACCCTCACGTGGAATGCAGGAGATGAAGAGGAGGATGGCGACACCGTCTTCGGCAGACATGGACCAGCTGAGTAGATGCATATCTACGGGGAGAAGTCGGATGGATGGCGTTTTGCACCCCCGCAACGTAGAATACGAATAGTACTTTTGACATTCGGAAACCAGATGTGACCCTAGATTCTTAATGAGTAGGACCCTAGTAATGACCCTAGGCTGGACTAGACTGATTTAGGAAGACCATACCAGAGGATGAATATCTTGGAAGAGGTTCGTAGGTTTCAGGTAGAAACACACACACGCACACACTGAAAAACGACATGGTGTATACGTGCATGTGTATATATATATATATATATATATATAGGACGAGGTATAGGTATATATATATACAACACGTATATGGGATACATTGATGTGATATGATATCCGAGGTATGATGAAACAGTGTAACTGGGCTTGATGCCGTGATTCTTGGCTATACAGTCGTATTAAGTGTTAGCGGATCATTACAGAATGAGATAATGAACATGTATACTTAAATTATAATGGGTGGTGATGATATTGGGGTACATGGGACTCTAAAATAGTACCCGGACTGTAACTTGTGATTGATCACGATATGGGATATGTATGACTTGATTACGACATCATATAGGTGTGACCTGATGTCGATATCATAGAGATGTGACTTGAGGACGATATGATACATATGACATGATATTTCTGAGGATAAACTAATGATGCATATTATGAGTGCAATGATATATGATTGATGTAGGCGATTACAGTTTAGCACCTTGATCATGAGATGTGTTGATGATGACATTATACTAATGATGAGACACCTAGGAGATACTAGACCCGTACCCTGATATTGGGATGCCGTACGATGGATTTTACCGTACGAGGCATAAATATGATGATTGATCCGCACTCTTGATTCGAGGAAGCCGTACTACGTACGTGACGCTATTGAGGCCGGATCGCCGACTATTAGAGATATTGATTCAGACCTTAGGTAGACTCTTGTTTCTTATTGACTAGTTTCTTAGGTTTTGTTTCCTTAGGAGGTTAGATGGACACTAGATTAGGTTCGAGTCATATAGTGGTAGTCGTAATGGTATATCAAATGAGTGGATAACATACATCCGTCTTACTTTCACACTGGAACCATAATGATGCATGTTCTTACATATGCTGCTATAATCAGTATAAACCTTACATGTTAGGACACCAGCACCATTACCGATGATGCGCATATTCCACGCACACTCATTTGCCGGCTGACACACATCATCATCGGTAATTGCTATGTCACGCACACTTTAGATCATATTATCTTTTATTGATAGAATCAGTTAACAACTTGACCGATATAATATTGTGATTACTCTCTGATGTTAGTATAGACATGATAATAATTACTTAGACATTCATGCATTCATGTTTTCATGTTATCATGCAGTATTATGGGCATATGCCGACACTTATCATATACTTACTCATGATTTTGAGATTTGGGTTTCTATGAGATTTCTGGATTTTTGGGGAAACCCGCAAGAATATATAAAAAACTTCTCTCTCTCCTCATCTCTTTTTAAAATAAGATGCGGTTTTCTCGTGATGTATGTGTCGTCCACCATGAGATTTCATGTTTTCTGTTGGATTTCGAGACCCGATTCAAGGAGTGGATGAACCGTCTCGGGTACATGGTGGGCCCGGTATGGTACCCGGGGCAAGAAGATCGAGTTGTAGACGATGAGCTTGGCAGGGGAGAGCTACCTACCGGTGATGTCTGGCGCGGCGGATATCCGGAGGATACCGACCGTTGTCGTGAGATTTGATGATATGGGCCGATCCGGACTGACGGAGCCCGAGGTATTGAGACTATGAGACTTGAGATTTACATGTTTGTGTCGATGCTTGACACGGATTTCCATGGATTTCATTGTTGATATTTCAGATTTCTATACACGTTTTACTATGATAACAGCTAAAGATTTCTTATACAGATATATCTGGATTTCAGGTTTGATTATGTTATATTCATGGTGCATGCATATCCATTCATATGACATAGTACTATATGAGGCACTGACACGAGCACGGAGTATCTGCATTTACACGTAGTTTTACCCTGCTATTACTAGATGATTAGGATATGATAGTGTATTATTATGACCTAGGATAGCGTCGTGCATTCGATTTCTTTTCGTAGATGTCTTCTACTCACGAGTTGGAAACTCACCCCCGTTGTGCCAAATTTTATTACAGGTTCGATATACAGGTTTCCCTGGCAGCTTGCTGGCACATCATTTCATTCAGGGTGATTTGCACGGTAGGTTGGTTCACTTGTATCTGAACCACCATTGTACTTTTATTCTTTCATTTGTATCTAGTAAGCTCCATCAACCATACTTGTATTACTTGATAAGTTTATTGGACCAGTCTTTTATTTCGACCTTAGAGTCGCGCATGTATTATTCTGATCTGGTGGTTTTGTTTTCTTTTGAGTTTTGAGCCTCGCCCTTTGGCGTTGTATACTGTTGGGATTATTGTGGTTGTTTCCGCCTGTTGGCGTTGAGCTAGCTCCCGTTGGGGATGCTTTTCATTGTTTATATGTATATTATACTTGTTGTAGCTGTTTGGGGCCAGTTTTTCAGAGGAGACTCTGCCGAAATTTTTGGGAAAATTTGCTGATACTTTTAAAATTGTTTTTCTTCTTGTTTTCTTTTTCTTCTTCTTCTTCTTTTATATGGTTTAGATTTCTGGGCTTCGGCTTACTTAGGTTACGTTGCGCCTCTAGACGTTTCGTAATCTAAGTGCCGGTCACGTTCCGTACTTTCGGGTCGTGACATTTAAAATACGAGAAATAGGTATATAGCTCCAGATTTTCCTACAGGAAGAATCACAAAAAATTACACATGCCATGATTCTAAGGATAACAGCAAACACCAATGGAGCCAAACCCCAACCCAAACCCTCCCCATCTGGCCGCAATTTGCGGCCAGATCCAATATTCCGGCGGCCTATACATGAAGTATGGCGGTCGGGTTCTACCTGGGGGATCAGCAGCTAACAACTATACTGCAGTCATCCTAAAATTATTCTGAACCCACTGGGTCAATAGCAGTTTACAGAAACTTAAAATTTGCTTAAAAACGATGAATTTGCATCAAATAGGGATCTGGTGGTATTTTAGTGCAATTGGGGGCTAAGCTGGGTTAACATGGCCCTAAAAACATTCCATTAACTTACTAAAACCAATTCATACATCACTTGGTCATGGTTCCCACTAATCACCACATATCGCACTAAAACGTACCAATAAACACTAATCGAAGCTAAGCTACACTAATTAAGCAAACTAGGGGGTAAGTTCAGGAAGTATACTCCACACCCGACCCTAGGGAGCTGGAGGAAGAAGAAGGAGTGGAGGGAAGGAGCTGCGGCTGAAGTTGTGGCTGTTGCTGCTACTAACTGCTGCTGCTACTGCTCACTGGTGCTGTTGCTGCTCACTGTTGCTGCTGCTGTGATGCTTGCTGCTGCTGCTGTGATGCTTGCTGCTGCAGCTGAGCTTGCTGCTGCTGCTGCTGCTGAGATGGTGTGTGTGTGTGTGTGATAGTGAGGTTGAGTGAAATGATTACAAGAATGAGAGGGAATCATAACTCCCAATGTCAACCCCTCCACTCTCTCCCTTCATTAAATGCAAGCATGGCTTTTGCCATGATGCATTCTCTCTCTCTCATTCTCACCAAGTCAACACTCCAAAAAGGAAATTCAAATTAAAGCAACCCTCAATTAACTAATTAAACTTAATTAAAACCCAAAAGACTTAATCCCCATGATTAAACCCACCATGGTTGCAAATCATGGTATTACCACATTTTAAAACCCTAGTTTACATGCAAATGTGTCTGCAAGGGTAGGAAAATTCTAGAAAAATAATTATTAATTTTGGAAAAATATTTGAAACTCAATTTGGTAAACTTTTTATTAAAAACCCTTTATTTAAATATAAATAGCCACTAAACACATTCTAAGGTGTTACAATCTCCCCCCCTTAAAGAAATTCGTCCCCGAATTTCAAAATCTAACTACACATACCTTCGAAAAGACGAGGATACTTCTTCCTCATCTCGCTTTCGGTCTCCCAAGTGACCTCCTCACTGCTCTGACCACGCCAAAGTACCTTGACTGATGGGATGTCTTTCGATCTCAATTTCTTCACTTGTCGCTCCAAGATAATCATCGGGTGCTCTGCATAGGAAATGTCGCGCTCAAGCTGGATCGTCGGGTGCTGAATCGCATGCGAAGGATCATGGAGATATCTGCGGAGCATCGAAACGTGAAATACGGGGTGCACATCTGGAAAACTGGGCGGAAGGGCTTACCGGTATGCAACTGCACCAACACGCTCGAGGATCTCGAAGGGGCCCACATATCTGGGACTGAGCTTCCCCTTCTTCCCAAACCTCATCACACCTTTCATTGGGGAGTCCCTCAAGAAAACATGATCACCAACAGAAAACTCAAGTCTGCGCCGCCGATGGTCCGCATAAGATCTCTGCCTACTCTGGGCTGCTCTCATCCTATCGCGAATCAACTGGATCTTCGCGGTCGTCTCCTCCACAATCTGTGGCCCTAAGATACTGCTCTCACTGAGCTCTGTCCAATAGGTGGGCGATCTGCATCTCCTCCCATAAAGAGCCTCAAATGGTGCCATCTAAATGGTCTCCTGGTAGCTGTTATTGTAGGAGAACTCTACTAAGGGTAAGTGATGATCCCAGCTACCTCCGAAATCTAATACATACGCTATGAGCATGTCCTCAAGAGTCTGAATCGTCCGCTCTGACTGGCCGTCGGTCTGCGGATGAAATGCTGTGCTGAAACTCAAGCGTGTGCCCAAAGCCTCCTGAAGTCTCTGCCATAGTCGGCTTGTAAACTGGGTGCCTATGTCGGAAATGATACATGTCGGGACTCCGTGCAATCGTACTATCTCGTCGATATAAATCTGGGCATACTGAGCAAATCCGAAAGTCGTCTTCACTGGCAGGAAGTGAGCCGCTTTCGTCAAACGATCCACGATCAACCAAATGGAGTCATACCCTCGCCTATTCCTGGGTAGACCCACAACGAAATCCATCGAAATCTGCTCCCATTTCCACTCCGGAATGGGTAACGGCTGTAGCTCTCCCGCGGGCCTCTGGTGCTCAGCCTTGACCTGCTGACAAGTGAGGCATCTCGACACAAAATCTGCGATGTCTCTCTTCATTCCGTCCCACCAGTAAACACCTCTCATGTCATGGTACATCTTGGTGGAACCGGGATGAACACTATATACCGATCGATGTGCCTCCTCAAGAATCTCGCACCGCAGTCCCTCACCATCTGGTAAGCACAGTCTAACCCCAAATCGTAGTATCCCCTGATCATCGATCACGAACTCGGAAAATCTGCCATGTCCAATCTGTGCCATGATCTCTGAACATCGGTTATCACTGTGCTGTGGCTCATGTGTACGGTCAAGCAACTGTGGGCGTGCACGAACATGCGCGATCTGTCCTCCAATCGGCGTGAACTCGAACTGTATCCGGCTGTCGCATAATATCTGCCAATCTGCCGACGACTGCCTCTGTACTGCGCTCAAAGAAGATAGACTACCCCCGGGCCTCCTGCTCAAAGTATCCGCCACCACATTCGCCTTGCCCGGATAATACAAGATCTCGCAGTCGTAATCCATCACTAACTCCATCCATCGGCGTTGTCTAAGGTTCAGGTCTCGCTGCTGAAAAATATACTTTAAACTCTTGTGATCAGTGAATATCTGGCACGACTCGCCGTATAGGTAATATTGCCAGATCTTAAGTGCAAAGACCACTGCAGCCATCTCCAAATCGTGAGTGGGGTAGTTCTGTTCATGTTTCATCAATTGTCGCGAAGCATACGCGATCACCCTGTCATGCTGCATCAATACGCACCCTAACCCCACTCGAGAAGCATCACAATAGACCACAAATCCGCCTGATCCCGAAGGCAATGATAACACCGGTGCCGTAGTCAGCCGAGTCCGTAGCTGATGAAAACTGTGCTCGCACTCCTCCATCCAATCGAAAGGAACTCCTTTCCTGGTCAACCTGGTCAAAGGTGTAGCAATACTGGAGAAGTCCTGCACAAATCGCCTGTAGTAACCGGCCAACCCTAAAAAGCTGCGAATCTCCATAATCGATGTGGGTCTGGGCCAACGCTGAACGGCCTCGATCTTCCTCGGGTGAACACATATACCGTCTCGTGAAATCACATGCCCAAAAAAGTCTACGCTGTCCAGCCAGAAAGCACACTTGGAGAATTTCGCGTAAAGCTGGTGCTCCCTCAAAGTCTGCAGTGTAATCCGCAGGTGCTGCTCATGCTCCTCACTACTCCGGGAATACACCAAGATATCGTCAATGAATACTATGATGAACAGATCCAGATATGGCCGAAAAATACGGTTCATCAAGTCCATGAATGTTGCTGGCGCATTGCTGAGTCCGAACGACATCACCAAAAACTCATAATGGCCGTAGCGCGTATGGAAAGCTGTCCTAAGAATGTCCTCCTGTCGAACCCGTAGCTGATGATAGCCCGATCGTAAATTGATCCTCGAAAAGTATCCTTCCCCCTGAAGCTGGTCGAACAAATCATTGATACGTGGCAAGGGATATCTGCTCAGCACTGTCACCCTGTTCAGCTGGCGGTAGTCGATACACAGACACAAATTGCCGTCCTTCTTCTTGACGAATAGGACCGGAGCACCCCAAGGAGAATCACTGGGTCGAATAAGTCCCTTATCCAGCAAATCTTGCAACTGACCCTTCAATTCTCGAAGTTCCGCCGGGGCCATCCGATAAGGCGGTATGGAAATAGGCCCCGTGCCAGGAACCAAATCAATACAGAAAGAAATGTCGCGCTCGGGTGGTAGCCCAGGAAGCTCGTCAGGGAACACATCAGGAAACTCGCTAACAACCGGAACCTGATCCAATGGAACCTCTGTAGCGCTAGCGTCGCAATCATAGGTGAGAAATCCCTGACATCCCTTCCTCAAAAGCTGTCCAGCGTGAAAAGAAGAAATCACACTGTGAGGGGCGGCACCACGGTCCCCCAACACAACAAAAACCGACTCGCCGGGAAAACAGAATCGAATTGTCTTCTCACGGCAGTCCACAGAAGCATAGCACGTGGCTAACCAATCCATGCCCAAAAGTATGTCGAAGTCCAACATCTCAAGAAGGATCAAGTCGACAGGCAACTCTCTCTCGCCAATACAGACGGTACAGGATCGGAACACGTACCTAGCAACAAACGACTCTCCCACAGGAGTGGTCACAACAAGCGGCTGATCAAGCAAACCGGACTCTCTACCCAAACTCGGCACGAAGTGTATGGATACATATGAGTGCGTGGATCCGGGATCGAACAACACGTGTGCATCAACAGAACATACTGGAAGGATACCTGAAACCACCGTATTGGACGCCTGCGTGTCTCGATGCGTCAAAGCAAAAACACGTGCCTCTCCTCCACCGGTGATTGACGGCCCTCTGTCTCGGTCATCCCGTCCTCTCTGAGCAACTCCTCCATGCCCACGACCTCTCTGAGTATGAGTCTGACACGGAACAACGGTAGGTACAACAGGCAACGCCCTCTAGGGTGGTGAAGGTGGTAAAGTAACATGCGGTGCTGCCGCCTCCCTCCGGTGTATCTGTCACGACCCGAAAGTACGGAACATGACCGGCACTTAGGCGACGAACGTCTCAAGACATACGTGCTCTAAGTAAGCCGAGCCCAGAAATCCAAACCAAGAAGAGTAGTGGAGTGAAGGAAAAACCATAAGTAAAACAATCAGCCTGCAATATAATATACAACGCCTAAAGGCGAGGATCACAACAGAAAGGAAACTCAACAGCATGAATCCCAGAGAAATATAACGTGCGACTCTAAGGTCGAAAGAATAATCAACACTGGTCTCTATCTCCAATAAGTACATGTTTGGTTAATGGAACTTCTAGATACAACTGAATATAATATACAATGTATAATGATGGGTACGATACAAATAAACCCACCAACTAGCAAGTCACCCGAAAGAAACAGTGCCGCAAGACGTAATGAATCCCTGTATGGCAAACACCTGCAAGAACTGGGGCACAACAGGGGTGAGTTGCCAACTCATGAATAGAAGAACATCTACGAACAGAAATCGCATGTATGACGCAATCCTAGGTCATACGATCAACATATATAAATCTCAAATGAATAAGTCTGAAGCATGCTGAGGTGGCAATGTAACATCTATACAGGTATGTAGTGCCAAGTACTCGCCAATGCCTCAGGTAATAACATGTCATAAATATGAGGTATGATCGATATAATCAATATGAATTAATGCCAGCTATAACATGAATCTAGTAGTATGTTGATGTCCACCAACTAGGTAATCAATATCTGTAAATCGGTGGATCCCGTCCACGTGTCACCCAATGACAACAAGCATCATGCATGTAAATATCGTAAAGCATATGCATGGAAATATGAGGATATAATCAAATCATGGAACCTGAGTGCCTAGCATCGACACTCGAAAACATCTTGAACAACTGTGCCTAGCATCGACACGTAAATTCTCATGTATCTCAGGCACCGCACACCCTGGTCGGCCCTCATATCCATCTCATGATTCCAGTCGGTATCCCCCTGATAACCGATAGGTCCCAAATACTATCACCGGTAGGTAGTACTCCCCTGCCGGGCTTACCGTCTAGCATATACGAGTCTTCTTGCCCCGGGGTACCTCATTGGGTCCACCATGTACCCGCAATCGTTGCCTACCGCTTCTCGAATCGGGTATACCCACACAAGCTCTCTGGAACCGAGAAAACTTATGGTGGACGCACTGAAATATCATATCAAGGGTGACCGGATTTTCAAAACAATTATATATTTTCTTTTGAAATATCCACGGTCCCCAAATCCAGAAATATCATAGAAACGACATATCTCAATGCGTATAATCAAAACATGATGTATGCGATATGTAAAGAAAGGTAAGCATATCAGTAAGTCGTGCAACTTGGACTAGTAATGTGCACATGTCGATGGAAATCGCTCTGTTTAAAATAAATCAGTTTTAAAGAATATCTTGCGGTTCCCAAATCTCTAATCAAGCCGGAATCATCTATGTATGTGTACAAGTATAAGTGTACAATATGCCATGCAACAATCATATCATGAATGCAACAGTACTACAGTGTAGTGGCATCGCAATTATCGATGATGAGGTGTGTGAGCCGGCAAACAGTATACGTGGAACATACGCATCATCGATAATGGTGCTGGTGTCCTAACAGCATGATGGTAATATCTCAATAAACACAAGTAACGCGATGCAAATATTATGAATATGCGGAATCAAATAATCAACGCAATAGTGAAGAGTCTACATCAATATGTAAGTGTCATACAGTTTTGCCTTTTTGAAATAAGACGGATCGGGGTTTTTAGTAAAATAAGGGCTACGGTGTTTTTAAGAAAAGATGCCCCTTTTGAAATTATCCGTAGAGTCCCTTTTTGCCTGTCTTTAAAATACTCCCGATTCGTTAGTTTGGAAATAGGTATGACTCGGGTCTAGTCTAACATCTACTACACTAACTACCGATCTAAATATCAAGTCAATCGGGAGTGGTAAGGAAACCACCTAAGTCTGAGTCGATATATATAAATAAAAATAGTAGTCGGTGATCCCGCATCAATAGTATCGCATATGATACCGTAAATCATCTGACACCCTCAAGTCATGAGTGCGGATCAATCATCAATATAATGCTCGTACGGTAAATCGTCGTACGGCATCCCAATAGCTGGGTGCGGGTCAATATCACAGTCATCACATCAATTATTTGGTATCCTTACCATCATATCACACAATCTGGGGTACTAATCCAAGTCTAGTACGAATCGATACCATCTACATAAGTAAGAATGCGTGTGCAAAAGACACGACCATGGGCCCGCTAAAAATCATATATCGTATCCTAAATACGAATCACATCACATCACCGATATCATGGCACCATGCCCAAACTCATCGACTCACATCCAAAGTCCTCCAATATCCTCGTTATCATAGTATGAACATAGCAAATAAGCACGTGTGTGCGTGTGGGTGCAAACTATTCTAGGGTTCGCGACTAGGAACTACACTAGTTACGTTTAACCCTAATCTATGCATAGTACACCTACCACATCTTAAACAATCAAGTCACACATAAGCTATCATATAAGTACAGTATATAATATACTAGACATCGGACTGCGGGGGTGCTATACGCCATCCACCCGACTTCTCCTCGTAGATATAAATCTACTCACCTTTTCTTATGTGTGCCGGTGTCGATGTCGCCGTTTGCATCTCCAACGCTTCGACGCCACGTGGGGTACCTACAAGGATATAACACGCTAAAACAAATAAAAACCTTGTCGGAAGCCAAAATGGTGCATGCTACGCCCTTAGGTAAAAACCTGTGGCCTCGCGTGCAAACACAGTCCATAACCCTCTGCCGTTGGCGTTCAAACGCCACCCGACAGAGACGAATCATCTAATACCAAAATCCATACGAAAACAAGTCATAAATCATGCGCCAAGTCAAGAAAATCAACCCAAATTCTACCCTGGTTGGAACCAGACAAAACTAGATATACCCAGGGTTAAGTTTACAGGTAAAAGAGCCGTGCACGGAAAACGAGGCAGTTCCCTCCTGCTCTGGCCGCAAATTGTGGCCAGAGGGCTTAAATTTGCGGCCGGGGTTAGATGGTTGGGGCTAGGGTTTTGGGTGTTGGCTTCTATCTACCTGCACATCTGACTGCCATGTCAATTTTATTTTAGGAGGTCTCGGGTTGTAGCAGATTCCAGAAAGGCTTAAAAAGTCTACAAAACGCTAACCGACACTAAATCGAACAATCTGGTATTTTTGCTGGAATCTGGGGAAATTCTAGGATGAACTGGGCTCAAACACACCTAATAAGGTTATACCAACCATCAAAACCAACACTTGGTCAAGTCTCACTCAAATTTTCCTAAACTAGCACTAATTCACAATATAGACTCTAAACTTCAGCTATAATCAGAACTTGGAAAATTAGGAGTTGGGTTGTGCGATTATACCTCAAGGGAAGTGCAAAGATGTAGGAGAAGAGAGGATGAAGGAAGGAGGTAGGGTTGTGCTGCATGCTGAGCTGCTCCTTGGGCTGTTCTTCCTTGTTGCTGTTGCTGCATCAGGCTGCTGCTGCTGCTATTTTCCTTTTTGTTGCTGTTTGCAGCAACTTCTACAGTTGTGAGTTATTGGTTTGGTGTTGTGGGAATGGTTGTGGTGGTGTGGTGTTGTTGTTTTGAATGATATTGTTGACGCTGATGCAGAATTGGGGCTGATGGTGTTATCAGCTGATGTAATAACCATTGGGCTGAACTTTTGATTTTTTTTGGGGGCTGAAGCTTTCATCAGCTGTTGTAGTTGAGGCTGTTGTAGTTTGGCTGATGTAGGGTGTAGGGTTGTAGTATGGTGGAGTGTGAGAGTGGGAGATGTGAGGGAAGGATGTGAGTGAGAGGGAGAGATATTAGGGAAAGCAAAATATTTGAAATGAGATGGGTCATGACACATCCTAGAGCCACCTTTCTCTCTCTCTCTAGCCACAAGTCAACTTATCCCTAATCACCCTTAAACAACATACTTAACTTAAACATAAGGTTTAAGCCACCATGGTCATCTAAGCATGGTTCAACCCTAGGCTCAACCCTAGTTACCATGCACATATGTGTGCAGTCCAGATAAAATTCCGATAAAATATTCATAAAACCAGATAATTCATCAGAAACCAATTTTGGTAAACTTTTCACAAAAAACCCTACATTAAACATATTTTAGAATTTCCATATTTTTTCTTCAGAATTTTCCCCATTTATCAGTATTTAATTATACCGAAATATTAAAATATTCAATAAAATAATATTAAATTATAAAAATTCCCAAAATAATATTATATTTTTCTGAAATGTTACAGTCTTCCCCCTTAAAGAAATTCGGTCCCCGAATTTAAATTTAAAACCCCAAATTCTAAAACATTTCAATAAAATGTCCAAGTCCACGGGGCTCCGAAATCATCAATCCATAAAATACATCGTAGCGCAATACAAGCGCATGAGCAATGAGCAGATAACTCAAAATCAAAACTCCGTCAAGCATCCTGCAATCAACGGAGTCAAGGCGAAAGCACGAAGGCTAAATCCAAGGCAAAACCGATATGCCATAAATCGGAACTATATATGTAAATATCCGAAGGAAACGCATGCCAAAAATTTCCTTAAAATCGATGTGCAATGCACATAACACTGCACAGTGGCGGACGTTTCTATAAGAAAAATAGCCATATACGTATATATCTTTGGTTTAGTATGCACGATCCGCCGTTTTAAAAACAATTTAGAAGGGTTCCCTCTTTTCAAACGTTTCGTGTCGTACCGGACACGTATGTAAATAACGAGACTATAGCTCGCTTTTGGAAATCCCTTTGAAATCTATCTATGCATGCAAAATATATCCAGGCACAGTCCTCTGACTAGTCCTGCTCAGTGCGAAAACAAATCGCAATATCATAAAAATGTACTGCTCCATAAAGAAATTAATTCCAAAAAGTGCACATGAAAACTATGTACGTCTGGTGCGCACGGAAATCAAAATCCATACATGTGCCAAGCTGATGCACAAAATGACATCCAGGTGCAACGGGTGTGCATACAGCATCGGTCATAGGCAACGTGTGTGCCTGACAGCAAAATCAGGTGCATCTGATATGCACGAAAAATCCCGATTTAGTGCATCTGGTGTGCACCAAATCTCATCTAACATGCGCCCAACATGCGCTAAAAATCCGAATCCGGTGCATCCATCATGCACGAAATCATGAAATCTAACATCAAGCTCCGAACACGCGCAAATCCAATCAGGTGCGTAAAGTGCACAAGACAAATATCGAGCATCACCATCGAAATCGAAGTCCAGTGCATCCAAGTGCGCAAAATACATGCAATTGCAATACAAACATATGCAAACTATGTTAGAGATAGTGCCCTCAGAGTCAATTATTGGATCACAGGCACGTGATTGCAATGATTGAGGGAGGACCTATCCCGGTAGGACAGTCTTACTCGAGATGATAGTATGCTATCTGGTTTACCTTTATCATCGTGTACTGCTTTAGGTGACATGACATGTCGCTATTGCACGTTGATAGAGCCCATAGGATTCTTGCTTGACTGCCAGCAGTATGAGGGCGATCATATAAGTGAGAGCTGGAGTCTATAAGCACATCCTTAAAAGGTCCCTAGTCGTAGGAGTTTCGAGACAGGGCATCGATTCTCCAGAGTAGACTAGTGTATACAGTCGAGACCCCGACGAGGGGCGGTGGCCGGTCTCACAAGCCACTGGTGTCAGTTGGTTCACCTAAGATGTATACAGGTGCTCATTGGGTTATGAGTACACCGGACAGGACTCGCCGGGAACATGCTAGTTGGTCTTATACCTGACGTCAGATAGCAGTTCCCAGGTGACATGTGTACAGGTTAGTTCATCGACCTGGGGATCGTCATTTGTCTCGTGTGAGTTCCTACTGTGCTTTGATTACTACCCTACCACGGCTCAAAGGAGTCGTGCAAACAGGTTTTAGTTGGGTACAGTCCCGAGCCACATGGAGGCAGTGAGCGGATCTTCGGGGGTTTCGTCTCTCCCGGTATTGGGGGTGAGGTCGCGCTGTGTCTAGGAGAGCCATTACACGAAGACCTTGGCCAAGGCAGGAGATTTACTGGTAGGTATTCCAGTAGTATCTCAGGGTGTTCTGGGCTACACTCCGACACGACTTGTACCGCTTTTGGGGGTCTGACTTTTACCAACCCCCTAGGCCCGACATGCGATGCTCATAGACGAACGGACCGGACTGTACGGATATTGTCACTGACAGGCTCAGTAGGGTGTCAGGATGAGTTCGCTCATCGACGTCCCTTTTAGTCAATAGCTGGTGGCCCGTTACGTATTGGCTTATACCTCTGACGTGCTAGTGGTTAAATCCACAGCCATAGTATTGACGAGTCTTTAGAGTCCGCCACACTTTCAGTTACTCAAGCTTTCGGGCGAAACGCTGTAGAGGCCGTATGGAGATATGGCAGGGTCCGATCAGATACGTGCGGTATTGCACGGATCAAGATCGGACGGTTTGTACTAGTGGCCGTATGGTTATATGGCAAGGTTCGATCAGATACGTGCGGTATTGCACAAATCAGGATCGAACGGATTTTACTAGCCGGTTTTGGTTTAAGCCGATCCTAGTATAGTACAGTGTAGATATTGTCTCTTTGCATTTGTATCCGGACGGAATACAGATGCGGGTGTGTATGCACAGTATCGGGGTTTTCCTGTAAGTTATTACGGGACCAGTTTTCTGGGGTTGCCAGTTTGCATTCCGTTCCGGCCGGTTTTCCTTTGTTCTTTCCCGGCCGGACTTTTCCGATGGAGGGGGTTATTTGCTATTGTGCAAATAACATTTGTGGAGGGGGTTTCTTGAAAAAGGATTTATTATGAGAGCATCTTTTCTTTTGCACCATTCTTGCATTTATTGTGAAGTGAATGGATTTGATATAGGTATGGGTTTTTGTTATGGTTGATGTTTTCTTGTCTCTTGGATGTGGTCACCATTGCTTTTCTCCTACACTCACTCTCCTTCATGGTTGATATATGGATGTTTTCATTTTTCCTCCACCATTTTTTCTCTTGATATGGGGCCGGCCACTTCCTTGAGGGAAAAAAGAGAGAGGAAAAATGAGAGTGTTGCAATCTTTGATCATCTCATTTTGCTTGCTAGAAATTGATAGCTTCATTTCCCTCCAAAGCTCAATCTTCATTCCTCCATCCAAAGGCAACAAACCCCAAAGAGACAAAGCACTACACTTCCTACAGCACATCTTGAGCATGTCGAGTTGCCGGCTTCATGCCCGAGTTGCCCGGTATAGAGGCGGGAGCCCGTAAAAGATGCAGGCGACGTGGTGCCCTTCCGGCGAGGAGGCGACGACCGGAGATCCCGCGAGGGGATCGGAGTGGAGATGAAGACCGGAGGACTCGGATCAGTCGGTATATCTCTAACTCATTCTCTTGTTAGCTTAGACTAGTTTAATGGCATGATCCGGGGTTTAGTGCGCGGTGGTGCCGGTTTGCCAAGTCCGCAAAATTAAAGTTTATTACCTTTTCCGCGTTTGGCCATCGGATTGACGGCCGGGGCGCCGCCGTGCGCTTACAGTGGTATCAGAGCCTCGCCATTAACTTCGTCTAGCTTGGTTTGATGTGTTTTTCAGTTCCGATCGACCAAAATTCCAAAAACCGTATTTTTTCTTCACATCAGTTTCTGTTGAAATTTTTTGAAGTCTAAAAATTTTTCAGGTTGTAAAATATTGATGTACTGGAAAATCTAAGAACTCTGTAAAAATTCGACGAAGTAACTCCACAGTGGGAGCGTGGAAGTGCCGCGAAAACCCCCTTCCCGCCGCCCTTCCGCCGCACACTGTGGAGATCACTTCACCAAATTTTTTCAGAGGCCTTCTGGGCTTAAAATATGGGTTTTGGAATATTAAAATTGGGCCCAGGATTTCTGTGAGTTCTACAGTTTTGATTGGGGGCCCACTTGTTAATTTTTGGTCAATCGGAAAATTTTAAATACATTTTTCACAGTATTTACATTATATCTGCGACCGTGAATGTCACTCGATCGGTAAATCCTGTCTAACTGCTATAGCCCGGTTAGACGGATTTGCGAACGTGACTTTCACGTTGATGTTCTATGTTTATGCTGTGATGTTGCGGATCGGTCGTGGGGGATAGCCTGGATGCAATGCTAGTACAGTGTTGGTGTATTATGTACATTTGATATTGCGGGGCGAGCGTCCGACATGTGGACTGCCGTCACTGCCTGTTTGTATTATTCTTTTGGGGCACGACCTGGTTGCGGTCGATGTACCCGGTGTATGTATATTTTACATTCTGTACTAGGATTACCCCGCGGTGGGGTGCACGGATGGCCGGGTTCTAGAGGGCAACAAGCCCGCATCTCATGGCATTGAGACGGAGGGGGCTTCACTCTGGGATTGGCGGGCTATTCGCCGCACTCGTAGGGGGTATAGGTTGACCCAGGAGGGGTGCCCAAGTTGCCGGATTCCATAGAGTGCTGGGTGGTCCATTCACGGAGCTGAAGGGGGCTGCCTCGCTTCAGGTTTTGGCGGGTAACTTGCCGCGCCCGTAGGGGTCTAGGATATCATTGCACAGGCTATCCACACGACCAGGGGAACGTCGGGTTTCAGTAGTGGCTCTGTGAAACACGGGGATCCCAGATATCTGTATTGTTCTGTGATGCTGTACATTTCTGTGATGTTGCATTTCTATTCACGCCTTGAGAGAAATATAATATATTGGTATATATATTAGTAGATGTTGTATATGTTTTTCACCCGCGCTAGTCCCCACTCTGCCGTTAGTAAGCTAACCTAACGGGTGATGACGGGACCCAGTGGCGAATGCGGATGGCATATACGTACGTCAGTATATTTTCGTTCTTTGTGGTGTGATCAATTGATGGGACTGCATTGATTCGGATCAATGCAAGTTAAACAAACCTATTCTGATGTTGTTGGAACACTTTTCAAAAAGCTGTTATTGCAAGGACGTTCACTTTTGTTTTGCCTCGTGGTATTCATTTGGAATATCATGCTCCTCAGTCGACGAGGCAAGGGCCGAGATCCCTTCACCGGGAGTGACCCCTTGGACAGAAGTTTGCGTCAGGGCATTAACTTCACTATAGCCGATTACTTTTGCTTTGCACCGTGGTATTCAGTTGGAATATCCTGCACCCCATTCTACGGGGAAAGAGCCGAGATCCCTTCACTGGGAGTGACCTCTTTAGTAAATGTTTTCGTCACTATATTTTCTAAAAAGCTATCCGTTCCTTCAACGATATCAAGTTCTTTACGTTAAAGGTTTTCGCCAGAAACCATTCGTAGCCCTCCGTCGTTTCATATGGGTAGTCAATAGTATTCAAGCTGTGTTTGTTGGCCTTAGTCAAGGCACAGTGTTTGGTAGCTATTGGGTATTCATATGCTGCATAGATAGATGTGCTGTTTTGGGACAGTCGTATAGCCTTGTTGGCCTTAGTCAAGGGCTTGTACGGGTGGGTTCAAATTAACCTGGACAATGACGGGTAGAACTTGACATGTGACTTATGATTTGTTGGCCTTAGTCAAGGTCATAAGAGCATGGGGCAGAAATCACATCGGGAGTTTCAAAAGTACTGAAACTTGCCAGATATGCGCATACCTTCTGGAGTGTGATACCGTGAGCGGATTCCGTCACGTTATCATGCGATGAGAGTTGGATCCCGATTCCCACTGATGAGTTGGTTTACACCTCGGGTGACCCCGACTAATTCTTCTTTCAGGTTTGGAGGAGAGTTTGAGGTACAGTGGGAGGTTTCCAGATTAGAAAAAGTGATAACCATTCTGATCTAGGATAGAGTGCACGCTGAGTGTTTCTTTTCTCTCTCTCTCTGACAGCGACCATTGACCCGACCCTAAGACTATGACTCAGTGACCAAGTTGACCGAACCTACTTAACACTGGCTTTTGGATTGTCAGAGTTGCAGACCTCATTGCCACTCCTACTTTTACCCTTTTCTCCGGGACACCCCGTATTACTACGAACGTCCACTTCCATTGGACAAAACCATCGTATGGTTAGATACAAACTCGAAGGAATTCGAGGATGGTTTCTGGTTCTGGAGAAATCGGATAGGATTATTCAGTTGTCTTTTCTTTTCACCCTCTCTCAGGTTGCGAGTACTCCTTGGTTTAGGAGTAGTACACCTATTACGCAAATTGGATAGTCTTCATCCAAACCATAGGCTGGTGCCGACCGGTAGGGAATGAAGAAAACCAGTTAGCCTAAACGGTGTACAGAAGGTATTAAGATTAAGACAAAGCAAGGGATTAGTAAGAGGGCAAAGTAAATTGCGACTGATATTCACGACCAAACCAAGTATTTCTTCGCCAATCCTAAATCACCTTTGTATTTCTCCAGGACACTCCGTATCACTACGAAGATCCACAGTTTATTGGATACTCCATCGTATGGTTATATACGAACTCGAAAGGAACTTGTTCCAGTTCGGGGATGGATTCTGGTTCAGGAGAAATAGGAATAAGGTTTATTCGGTTGTCTTTTATCTTCACCTTCTCTCGCATTGCGAGTGTTCCTAGGACTAGGACAGCACACCCATTATGCTTATTGGATAGTCTTCCTCCAAACCATAGGCTGGTGCCGAACGGTAGGGAAGGAAGAAAACCATTTGGCCTAAGGGGTGTGCAGAAGGTAATGACTAAAGACATATAAAGGGATTTGGAGAGGTGGCAAAGAATTATACGGTTATAGTTGTGAATCTGGATAATGGAAGAGGCATTACTAAGAATACCGGGATACCCTACCGAAACATTTCAATGTTTCAGTTTCACTGTGTACTGTTAAAAGAAAACTGATTTCCTGATTAGACACTTGCTCCAGGGTATGTATTTACCAGGTTTGATTCTCACATCTGTATGGTTTTACAGATGGTGAGTGGGAGTAAGTTATTGGGAATTGGGTGATCATCCTCATTATATCGGGATTCGTTGTAATCGGTGATATTTGAGGAGATCATCTGGGCTGTTTGCCGGTCGGCAAATATTTGGTTTTGAATATCCGCTGTAGTGCACCAATTTCAAATTGATATATCTGTACGTCTATTTTCATAGAGTGAGATATACCTTTTGATATTATGTCGATGACATTTACCTATATCAGTGGATGGTTAGGTAAGGAGCATTGAACAGCGGTGTAATTCTTCTTAACCATAAGTACAGTTTTCGACCTACGACGCACAGTGAAGGAGTTGTTAGACTCAGCGGACTCATACAGAGTATTGTATGTTGTCCAGTGTCCATTAAGACAGAGGGGTTGGTCCTCATACTATATTCTGTTTACTTTTAACTTCTCTAGTTCTTAGACATGTGTTTCGTTGAAACACAGGGTCTAAGTTTTGAGGAGTTATAGGTATTTGAATAGAGTAGAGAACCAGGTGTAGCAAGTATCGGGATTCTTCAAAGTGGTTGAAGATGTAGATACTTGTGTATGGTATTCAGTTGATAGTAATGATAAAGAGAAATTGCTTCTCTTTCAGGTTACTCATAATTGGAAGCATTCCTAAGTTGAGTAACACTGATCGCCTTCTCTCCATTTAGTTGACATGCTCTGGAGACAGCTGCATGATTTGGATCTGGTTCAATTAAATCAGTGCCTCTGGTTCTATATTGGATATAGTACAGTTCATATCTTAACGATGTTAAGGTACGGGGAGTTGTCCGGCTTTTGCTTAAAACCAGACTCTGGATAACTCAAAGGCACGTTTCTGTAATGGCTGTTTGTGGGTTGACCCAGGCTATGACGAGGGTTGATTTTCTACCATCTGGAAGATCAATAGGAATATTGTTCTTGACTCGCCACAGTTTTATTAAAAATGGATTTTTTTTCAAAAACAGTAGTGGGAGTATGGTAGAACTGGAAGTGATTCCAGAACCGCAAACGATTACTGAAGATTTGATAAGGAACCTAAAGATTCAATCTGATTTGACATTCCATTGGCCACTCCGCAGATAAGGTGGGTAACTTCAGGCACCCGAGAGGTACTCCGGTAGCTTCAAGGACGGTGACAGGGAAGTTCTTGTTTACCCACACTCGCCATTGTTGTTGTTCCAGGCTGCGAGACCCGGCAGGAGGATGAGTATAGCGTCGTTCTAAACTAGTTTTAGAAGTGCACGTCTATATGACTCTGGCATAGGGTTGTCGTAGTCAGTGGGAGCAGCGGAAGCATTGGTGGACATCAGGCTCATGTCTATTTATAGACTAAAGCAGATGTAGCGGAGATAGATCATCTATTTCTGATGTGACAGTCATAGGTTTGACGTCATCAGAATAGGGGATGGATCTGTTGAGAAGGTAGTAGGAAAGGAAACTCCTATACTACGATCGGTTATACTTTGGTCATCACACAGTGTTCTCTCCACATGGGACTTGGACATCATATCAGACATACTGGTTACTAGATCTATGTATTTAGATCTAGATTTGGGTGGTTTCCCAATCAGAGTACTTTGACAGCATTCTAAGAGTATTTAGAATGGACGACTCCTGGCACGGTAGTGTACCTGCAGGTGATGGAGTCACCCTCTCTAAAGGTGTCTTACAGACTAAAAGGGAGAGGGATGTGCATGATTGGCAGATCACTTGCTCAGGCAATTGAGTCAATCATGAGATGTCAAGTACCACACCAGATGTTGTTCTTGCAGTAAGTGCAATAAGTTGATATTGATCCAATCCTGGGGAAACAGTCGGAAGCAGTTTTAGAACATAAGTGAATGTTCTAAGGATATGATAAATGGCTGCCTCTTTTAGGAGACGGTTATCATTCCAGGCTTCCAAGGTGACATGGACGACATGGAGGTTGTCAGAGTTATAGTTTTCCTTCTGACGAGGGGCAGTATTTTGGACAGGTGGTCCAAGGCAATACTGAGGGAGGCATGGCGCAGGATACTGATTAAGTTCAGTTGACGATACAGTCTAAGAAGTTTGGATTTGGAGTTCATTTATGAGCTAGGTCCCATCAGACATCCAGACATTCTAAGACAGGTATTGCTCATTTCGGGAGACGGCTTTTCTCCGCGAACTTGAGATAAAGAGAGACATAGAAAGAAACATCAGAGCGGATCCACTCACTGAGGCTATTCCTCGAACGCAATAGTTTCGCAAACGAGCTTTGTGAGACTGACAAGTAGAGGAGTTGGGTGTTCGGTATCACACGGGCTGTGAGTATGCGACATCGCAATAATTAGCCTTGAGTGCAAGTGGGAGATTGTTGGAGATAGTGCCCTCAGAGTCAATTATTGGATCACAGGCACGTGATTGCAATGATTGAGGGAGGACCTATCCCGGTAGGACAGTCTTACTCGAGATGATAGTATGCTATCTGGTTTACCTTTATCATCGTGTACTGCTTTAGGTGACATGACATGTCGCTATTGCACGTTGATAGAGCCCCTAGGATTCTTGCTTGACTGCCAGCAGTATGAGGGCGATCATATAAGTGAGAGCTGGAGTCTATAAGCACATCCTTAAAAGGTCCCTAGTCGTAGGAGTTTCGAGACAGGGCATCGATTCTCCAGAGTAGACTGGTGTATACAGTCGAGACCCCGACGAGGGGCGGTGGCCGGTCTCACAAGCCACTGGTGTCAGTTGGTTCACCTAAGATGTATACAGGTGCTCATTGGGTTATGAGTATACCGGACAGGACTCGCCGGGAACATGCTAGTTGGTCTTATACCTGACGTCAGATAGCAGTTCCCAGGTGACATGTGTACAGGTTAGTTCATCGACCTGGGGATCGTCATTTGTCTCGTGTGAGTTCCCACTGTGCTTTGATTACTACCCTACCACGGCTCAAAGGAGTCGTGCAAACAGGTTTTAGTTGGGTACAGTCCCGAGCCACATGGAGGCAGTGAGCGGATCTTCGGGGGTTTCGTCTCTCCCGGTATTGGGGGTGAGGTCGCGCTGTGTCTAGGAGAGCCATTACACGAAGACCTTGGCCAAGGCAGGAGATTTACTGGTAGGTATTCCAGTAGTATCTCAGGGTGTTCTGGGCTACACTCCGACACGACTTGTACCGCTTTTGGGGGTCTGACTTTTACCAACCCCCTAGGCCCGACATGCGATGCTCATAGACGAACGGACCGGACTGTACAGATATTGTCACTGACAGGCTCAGTAGGGTGTCAGGATGAGTTCGCTCATCGACATCCCTTTTAGTCAATAGCTGGTGGCCCGTTACGTATTGGCTTATACCTCTGACGTGCTAGTGGTTAAATCCACAGCCATAGTATTGACGAGTCTTTAGAGTCCACCACACTTTCAGTTACTCAAGCTTTCGGGCGAAACGCTGTAGAGGCCGTATGGAGAAATGGCAGGGTCCGATCAGATACGTGCGGTATTGCACGGATCAAGATCGGACGGTTTGTACTAGTGGCCGTATGGTTATATGGCAAGGTTCGATCAGATACGTGCGGTATTGCACAAATCAGGATCGAACGGATTTTACTAGCCGGTTTTAGTTTAAGCCGATCCTAGTATAGTACAGTGTAGATATTGTCTCTTTGCATTTGTATCCGGACGGAATACAGATGCGGGTGTGTATGCACAGTATCGGGGTTTTCCTGTAAGTTATTACGGGACCAGTTTTCTGGGGTTGCCAGTTTGCATTCCGTTCCGGCCGGTTTTCCTTTGTTCTTTCCCGGCCGGACTTTTCCGATGGAGGGGGTTATTTGCTATTGTGCAAATAACATTTATGGAGGGGGTTTCTTGAAAAAGGATTTATTATGAGAGCATCTTTTCTTTTGCACCATTCTTGCATTTATTGTGAAGTGAATGGATTTGATATAGGTATGGGTTTTTGTTATGGTTGATGTTTTCTTGTCTCTTGGATGTGGTCACCATTGCTTTTCTCCTACACTCACTCTCCTTCATGGTTGATATATGGATGTTTTCATTTTTCCTCCACCATTTTTTCTCTTGATATGGGGCCGGCCACTTCCTTGAGGGAAAAAAGAGAGAGGAAAAATGAGAGTGTTGCAATCTTTGATCATCTCATTTTGCTTGCTAGAAATTGATAGCTTCATTTCCCTCCAAAGCTCAATCTTCATTCCTCCATCCAAAGGCAACAAACCCCAAAGAGACAAAGCACTACACTTCCTACAGCACATCTTGAGCATGTCGAGTTGCCGGCTTCATGCCCGAGTTGCCTCGGTATAGAGGCGGGAGCCCGTAAAAGATGCAGGCGACGTGGTGCCCTTCCGGCGAGGAGGCGACGACCGGAGATCCCACGAGGGGATCGGAGTGGAGATGAAGACCGGAGGACTCGGATCAGTCGGTATATCTCTAACTCATTCTCTTGTTAGCTTAGACAGTTTAATGTCATGATCCGGGGTTTAGTGCGCGGTGGTGCCGGTTTGCCAAGTCCGCAAAATTAAAGTTTATTACCGTTTCCGCGTTTGGCCGTCGGATTGACGGCCGGGGCGCCGCCGTGCACTTACAAACTATACAGAGTGCAAAACCAAATCGTGTGCGTGCATACGCACAAAATCAACTCAAGGTCTAAAATCCATAAAATCACAAACATGTGAAACCAAGGTACGAAAACGATATCAAGTGCAACAACTGTGCAAAATCGTAAATACTCAATAGGTGTAACCAAGGTACATGAAAACAAATGTCATGAAACTCAATCATCAAGACTAAATCATGCAAACAGAACGCCCAAAATATCAAAATCCAAGATGACGGATACGTGATAATCGAATCACAAAATCACAAATCATAAATACCGTCGTCGGTAGTCCCTCCTTCAAAATCGAGAAGGTGTTGGTGCATCCAATGCTAGCAGCGCAAGATATCCACTTGCCTCTTGCTCACGGCCTGGCGTCCTCTGTCTCTGGGTCCTTATCTTCTCTGTGGATTTACCAATCTCGCCATCCATCGGCTTATCGGCCCAGTCAAGTGTGCTAACGGAAATGATTCCGTTCTGGCACTTCTCTGGTCATCTCTTGGTCAACGACCATTCGTAAAGTAGCATCTCACTGGCATCGGCCTCTGGCTTTTTGAATGCACATCAAACATCTGATCCTGGTGCAACTATCATTGCAGCGGTGTCCTGGATGGAATCCTGCTCAGGGTCTCTTCCGATCATGCCTATGCCGTACTGTACGGAGGCTGGTACTCTTACATAATCCCTTCTCGTTCTCTGGACAACCGCGTGTTCCACACAAATTTCCTCAGAAACTGGCCGTATCTCAACGCCTCTGTAGGCATATCAGGGCTCTATTCTCGACGGAAGGTAATGACAGCTCGTCAGCGTCTCGCACGAACCTCAAGTCCCGCTTGTCTTTATCGTCGTCCACTATGATGTCACGCCATGCTATCTACCCAATGCATTGTTCTTGTCCACGGTCAATCCGAAATCTCTCGCACGGACTCGAAATCGCGTACTCTGTAGCTTCATCATTCGGTAGAAGATGTCTAGCCGAACAGGTTCTCGGGAACGCGTCCCAACCAACGGAGGAATACTCAATACTCGTCCATCCTCGATCAACTCACTACACATCTGGGTGAGGTCCTATATCTGAACCTGGTCAGCTATCTCGTCGACGATGCCGAACTCTGGCCTGCTGGACTGCGCTCCAATGGCTATGCTCGTATCTGGAGTCTCCCAAGCAGTGTGTCCCATCACATAATATCCGAATGATGTCGAACCATCCGATCGACTCGTCAGAACCCCATAATCCCCCAAGAGCTCAACATCTTGGGTACAGTTTAACAGTATTGAGTACACCCCACAGCATCGGTGGTCCAGCCGTAGAAGGGAAAACCCAAGCCTCACTAATAGCGCCGCAGAACTGCCGTAAACCCTAAGGTTCAAATGCTTTCACACGACCATTAAGTCGAGTTAGGGTTTCATTCTTCTAGAGGGTCCATAGAATTGCCTGCATGTCCTTCCGAATACTTTAAACTTGGAATAGTTGGTTTCTGACATTCGATCGTCCCTGTTGACTCTCAACGTCTCCGCGTGAAGTCGTCTCTAGCTGGAATCAATCTATCTGATGACCTTGCATCGGGGTAGAGAACGATCCACAAGTCCTAGTCATTCATCCTAGGTGACTAGCGGCCTTCTATCACCTCTTAGTACAACCCGTACTGCAATAGCTCCAACATCTGGGGCAATCATCTCGTCGTTCGCAGCAACAACTGGCTCTTTCGTCTGTACGCTGATCAGCGCCTCAATCCTCCAGGAAAGGCGATACATTGGCGGTCATCTCCAAATCGAACTGCTCTAGATCTGAGTAACACTCCCCATATTGGAAATCTTCAGCTCAACTGGGCCTGCTCCGGTGCCTAAATCGGACGAACCACCTTCGTCTCTCAATCAGGGTAGACTAGCTATCATCTGTCTCATATCTGCCGGGAAGCTCCGGCGATCTCAGCTCATAAGCTCCGGAAGCGACATCCTATCGATCTCAGCAATAGCTGGCTCATCTTCCTGCACGGTAGGCGGCATCATAATCTCTAAGGTATGTTGTACATCGACAGTCCTCTCTCAACTGGCAGCTCTAACCATGGCCCGATCATCCGGTGTAAAACCAAGAACTCTCCTCCACAAGAGGTCACAATCATCAAAACTAACTCGAGCCGTTCCCGTGTCACCAGGAAACACAATCAAAAGACACATCTCTACCATCGTATGTCGCCGGAATTACACCCCGGTCAGTCCTCGTTCGTAACGAGCTCATGCTGACCGCAACTCTAGCCGTAGCTCTCCCTGCCCGTAAACGTGGCAGTAAAACATAACAGGTACTGATGAGGCTAGATCAGGAATGAATATGATACTGAATAAAGAAATGTACATCCTAAGGCTTCTTAAGTGGAGTGGCGCGTCGTAAATGCCGCGGACATACCCACGGTACGTCACTCTACTTTAGTCACCCATTCCATCAACCAAGGGTCATCCTACGCTCCGAAGGTAAAACCTAACGCTCTGATACCAACTTTTTCACGACCCGAAAGTACAGAACATGACCGACACTTAGGCTACGAAGGTTTCAAGACGTACGTGCTCTAAGTAAGCCGAGCCCAGAAATCCAAACCAAGAAGAGTAGTGGAGTGAAGGAAAAACCATAAGTAAAACAACCAGCCTGCAATATAATATACAACGCCTAAAAGCGAGGATCACAACAGAAAGGAAACTCAACAGCATGAATCCCAGAGAAATATAACGTGCGACTCTAAGGTCGAAAGAATAATCAACACAGGTCTCTATCTCAAATAAGTACATGTTTGGTTGATGGAACTTCGAGATACAACTGAATATAATATACAATGTATAATGATGGGTACGATACAAATAAACCCACCTACTAGCAAGTCACCCGAAAGAAACAGTGCCGCAAGCCGTAATGAATCCATGTACGGCAAACACCTGCAAGAACTGGGGTACAACGGGGGTGAGTTGCCAACTCGTGTGTCATGACCCGAAAAGTACGGAACATGACCGGCACTTAAACTACGAAACCTCTCGAGGCGTTCGTAATCTAAGTAAGCCGAAAACCCAGAAATCCAAACCAAGAAAAGCAGTAGAGGGAAGGAAAACCAATTTAAATCAAGTAGTTTTAATAGCATAAGCCGAATTATGCGTTTTTTTTAAAACATCAAATATTTCCTGAAAATTTCGGCAGAGTCTCCTTTGTAAATACTGGCCCCCAAACGGGATACAACATGAATAGTATACGAAATCAATAAAAAGGCATCCCCAAGCGGGAGCTAGCGCTTCGTCAATCGACGGTCACAACCACACAAGCAATATAATATACAACGCCAACGGCGAGGATCAAAATTCAAAGGAAACTCAAACCACAAGAAAACCACAGAAATAAAACGCGCGACTCTATGGTCGAAGGAATAACATCACTGGTCTCTATCTCAAAATAAATACATGTTTGGTTGATGGAACTTCTAGATACAACCGAATAATGCTATACAAGATATATAATGGGGGTACGATACAAGTAAACCCACCTACTAGCAAATCACCCGAACGAAACTATGCCCGAAAAGCCGTAATGAAACCTGTACGGCAGACCTGCAAGAAACTGGAGCACCACGGGGTGAGTTGCCAACTCGTGAATAGAAAAATATCTACGGAAAGAAATCGCATGAATAATGCAATCCTAGGTCATAAGATCATAATATATCCTCAAATATATATAACATGCAGCATATAACAATGACTAGGGTAAATATCTAACCCGAGTGTAATCCCATATGCCCGTGTCAGTGCCTCAGGTAGCAATATGGCATATGGATAATGTATGAATGCATGAAACAGAATAAAACTTCTTTCATAATTTAGTGAGATTTCTGTACTTTTTAAAAAAAAAAGAGGTATCACAAGGAAATCAGTATAAACCGTGTCTAGCATCGACACAAAAACATAAATCCACATATCTCAATATCTCAGGCCCCGGCTACCCGGACTGACCTGGATCATCAAATCTCAGTATCTCAATATCTCGAAATCTCAATGTCTCAAATCTCAATATCTAGGGCGCCGTCAGTCCAGACCGGCCCCTACCATCCATCTCAAGACTACGAAGGTATCCTCCGGATATCCGACGCGTCGGGTAAAATCACCGGTAGGTAGTGCTCCCCTGCCAGGCTCACATCCTCATCATCACGCGCTTCTTGCCCCGGGGTACCTTACCGGGTCCACCATGTACCCGAAGCGGTTCATCCGTCTCCTCGAATCGGGTCTCGAAATCCATCAGCAAACTCATGGTGGACGACTCATACATCATGGTAAAACCCGCACTTTTTATTTAAAAAGACAGAAATCGGTTTATATAAGTTCTTGCGGTTCCCCCCCCTCCCAAATCAAGAAAATCTCATTGAAATCCGAATCCAAATCATCAATAGCATGTAAAACCATGAATATAGGCATAACAATGAATAACAGTATGCATGAAGTGACAAGTAATAACTACATTGTTAAACTGGCATATAAGGCAGGTATACTAATATCATGTCAAATTACTAACTAACAAGCTAAGTCAAGCAATAATATTTTCTAAGGTGTACGTGACATGGCAATTACCGATGAAGATGTGTGTGAGCCGGCAAGTTAGCGTACGTGGTACATACGCATCATCGGTAATGGTGGTTGTGTCCTAACAGCATGATATCAATAATGGAGTATGAAACATAATATAAGCATGCGATGCGAAGCGAACCACAATAATGAGCGGGAGATGAATACTAAACGCAACTATAACTAATCTGCACTAATCTAATATAAGTCCTACAAATGGTGCCTTTTGAAATAACACGAATCATTGGGTTTTGAAAATAGGGGCTACGGTGTTTTTATGAAAAGATACGTCTTTTGAAAATATCCATAGGATCCCTTGGGCTGTCTTTTAAAATACCCACGATTGTTAGTTTTTGAAATAGGTAAGAATCGAATCTAATCTAACAACTAAACTAAACAAAAGGGCTAAGCTAACAAGCTGGACTACAGGTAAGGAAACCGCCTATCATCTGAGCCGATACATTTACGTACCTATATATATATTAGTTGGTGATCCCGCCTCAATAATATCATATCCGATACCATATGTATAATCAGACATCCCAAGTCAAGAGTGCGGATCAATCATCAAGATATAGTTCGCACGTAAATCCGTCGTACGGCATCCCCAATTCTGGGTACGGGTCAATATCATATTCCTCACACTATTCCTCTGGTATCCTTTTTAACCACGATCATAGTCTAGGGTACTGACCTATGTCTAGTACAATACTAATATCCTCAATATACTCATGATCTGACTACTGATCGACAATCTCGTACAAACCGATATCGTCAGCACATATCATCATCAAGGGGTATACATCGCCCGATACGGCCTAATATCAATGTCCTAGCATATCATGCCTCATATCACGATCACATGTCGACCATTTTATTTATAACACTATTCACCCGTATCGCCGTCCCAAGATCCGCTATAACACCAGGACGTACCTCAAGTACGAATCCTGCCATATCACCGATATCACAACCACAAAACAAATCTCATCGACTCAGCTCAATCCCAAGTATCATCCTCAAATCCGTATATGAACACATAGTCCCATACCAATGTGAACACATAACTATAAAGAATCCCAAGAGCACATATAAATAGGAATGTATGCAAGTATGTATGTGTGTATGTATAGTGCAACACTAAAATAATCCAACACACCAATATCCATCCTAAACATCGTTATTAATCCCAAATAACATATAATAATTGTTGGTGTGTATACGCATCCGTATACACCACCACGGACTGCGGGGGTGCTATACGCCATCCACCCGACTTCTCCCTATAGATATAAATCTACTCACCTGGTCCTCGCTCGCCGGTGCCGACGTCGCCACGTGCTTGCTTGGCGCCTCGAAGTCCGCATGGGGGTACCTACATATCACAACGCATCGTATCGCATTAAAATCCGACTCATGACCAAAACTACTCACGAATCCCACATAGGTCAAAACCTATGGTTGCTTTCACAAATCGACCCAAAAACCCTTGACGTCGGCGTACAAACGCCAAACCATCGAGAAAACTCCCAACACACTCATTTGTACAATTACAAGCACTAAGTATAATATAAAATAGCTTAAAATTCACAAAAACCCCAATTTCACTTAAAAAGTCATTTTTCCGAAAATCTAGCAAGCACAAATCACCGTTTTTGTACAAAACATGATGTTTTAACAATTCTAGTGACCAAGATGATAACTTAATATCTTAATTATGCCATAGAAACCATTACGTAAATTTTAAACCCACAATTTAATTCGATTTCAAAAACCTAGTTTGCAATATTAACCAATTTTAACAATTTTATAGCAAAAAAATGCACAAACTACAATCTAGCTTGGATTTTCATGAACTAAAGTATTGAACTACAATTTTAAATGTTAATAATGCCAAGAATAACCTATTTAGATTTTTAACTCACCTCTTTACCTTGTTCACTTAAATCTAGTTTGAAAAAAAATAGCTTGATTAGAACAATTTACAAGTCCCATTATGCAAATTAACAACTATATTACATTTTGCATGTCTTAAAATATTAAACCACACTTAACTAACTTGATCTATTCAAAAAAAAAAACTAACTTTAGTTCAAACCCTAATCTTCAAATTTCAAGTTTGAAATTAGAACCATAATAGAACACCAAAGTTAGTTAAATTGAAGTCATTAACCTACAATTAACCATTGGGTTAGGATTATACCTCACAAACCAAGAGATCAACCTTACAACCATGGCTCCAAAAGTGGTCCCAAGCTCCAAGATCCATGCTACTATGGCCAAGGAATAAAGGGTAGAGATTGGATTTGGAGTTTGTGAGGTTTTTTGATGGAGTTTGATGCATATTGCAAGGATTTTGACTTGGAAAGAGATGAAAATTTTGGAGGGGCTGCTGCTGGATTGTGGAAGGTGGGCTCGGCCAATTTTAATGAGGGGAGAGAGAGAGTGATGGTGTGTAGTAGTGGGAAAAAAATTATAAGTCAACACAAGACCCATACCTCATTTAAACCATCATGCTTTTTTTTTCTTTTTCTTTTTTTTTGGGTGAGATAAGAAGTGAGGTTGAGAGAGGGGCTGCTGGGAATGGATTCGGCCAATCAAGTAGTGTGAATGTGTGTGTGAATGGGTTGAATTTCTAAGTCAAAAAAAACCTTCCTTCATTATTGCATTACACTAGTTAATTCTATTTTTTTTCATTTTATCACCAATTCAACTTCAACCTAGAATTCTCAAGAAACATGGAGGAAAAGTGAGAAAAGAGAACATTTTATCAACTTGTATTTAAGTTGTCATGGTGCACAAAACTTGTATTAACCCATTCCAGTTTGTAATTTCTCCTAATTAAATGTATTAGTGACGGCTTAAAATAATAATAAAACAAATTTTTTTCAGAAAATTTGAAATTTCACCAGTGGCTCAATAAACACCAAATACTAGCAATTACATAGCTAGAATATGTATATTTAATTTTTATAATAAGATATTTGTATTTTGACTTTTTACAGAAAACCCCTTTATTTTACCGTTTTTTCGAAATTTCACCGAAACGATTTTCAAAACGTTACAATCTTTCCCCCTTAAAGAAATTCGGTCCCCGAATTTAAATTAAAACTCCCCCCAAATACTAAAACATCTAAACCAAAACCATCAAGTCGTCGGGGCTCCGAAATTGTAAATATAAAAAACAAATCGTAGAGCATGCGCATGAAAAATGAGCATATAACTCAAATCAAAACTCCGTCAAGTATCCCGCAATCATCGGAGTCAAGGGGAAGACATCAATTCCAAATCCAAAGCAAAACCAATATGATATAACTCGAAACTATACATGTAAATATTGAATCTATATATGTAAGTATCTGAAGGAAATGCATGCCAAAAAATATTCAGGTACTGTCCTCTGACTAGTCCTGCTTAGTACGAAAACACATCACAATTATCATAAAAAAAACGTACTGCTCTATACGAAATCAATCCCAAAATACGTGTATGAATACTACGTGCGTCTGGTGCGCACGACAATCAAAATCCATATACGTGCCATATAAGTGCACAGAAACAAGATCTAAGTGCATCGGGTGTGCACAAAGCATCTGTCGTAGGCAACATGTGTGCCTGACAGCAAAATCAGGTGCATCTGACATGCACGAAAAATCTCGATTTAGTGCATCTGGTGTGCACCAAAATCACACTTCAAAACATGCGCCCAACATGCGTGAAAATCCAAATCAGGTGCATCCATCGTGCACGAAATCATGAAACCCAATATCAAGTGCAACAACCGTGCAAAAATCGTAAATACTCAGCAGGTGCAACCATGGTCTATGAAGACAAATATCATGAAACTCAATCATCAAAATCAATCATGCGAATAAATCGCCCAGAATACGCAAATCAAGTATGGCGGAATAGTCCCGCTCAAGCACATCCTCCAAGAATCTCTGGCCAACTGCCGTGGTCACTCATAGCATGTCTCGTCGACGATCCTGAACTCTGGCCTGCCGGTGTGCATAACATGACCACTACTGGGTCCAAGTCTTCTCGTAATTTATTCCAGAAAGGTCCTATCGAGATCTCTCCCAAATCTCGTCTCTGCCGAACTGTCCGGAAGTCATCGTCCCTTACTAGATCTGTTCTCGTTCTGGAACGGCTGCATACTCAACGCGACTCCTTCTGGAAGGTATATCCAAGTATAATGCCTCGGCATAAGTATCGCATCTCCGATGTCGGCGGAGTGGAACGTCGTTTCATCTAGATCTGGTACGAACCTCTTACTTCACCTTTCTCTAATGTCGACCGCTTCGGACTCTTCTCGTCGTGGCTGCATGGAATGAGCTCCAACGGCTATCCTCGTATCGGGAGTCTCCCAAGAAATGCATCTCACCACATAGCATCCGAATTAAGTCGAGCCATCCGATCGAGTCGTCAAAACCTCATAATCCCCTAAGAGCTCAACATCTTGGGCACAGTTTAATAGTATCGAGTACATACCACAGCATCGGTGGTCCAGCCGTAGAAGGGCAAACCCAAGCCTCATTAATGGCGCCGTAGAACTGCCGCAAACCCGAAGGTTCAAAGGCTTTCACACGGTCATTAAGTCGAGTTAAGGTTTCATTCTTCTAGAGGGACCATAGAATTGCCTGCATGTCTTTCCGACTACTTTAAACTTGGAATAATAGGTTTCTGACATTCGATCGTCTCTGTCGACTCTCAACGTCTCCGCACGAAGTCGTCTCTAGCTGGAATCAATCTATCTGATGTCCTCGCATCGGGGTAGGCGAACGATCCACATGTCCTAGTCATTCATCCTCGATGACTAGCGACCTTCTATCATCTCTTAGTACAACTCATTCTGCACTAACTCCAGCATCTGGGGCAATATCTCGTCGTTCGCAGCAATAACTGGTTCGCTCGTCTGCACGCTGAACGGTGCTTCAATCATCAGGAGTAAGCAATACTTCAATGGTCATCAAAATCTGGCTGGCCTCTATCAGTGGCTCAATCCTCTAGTGCAAATCGGCACGTCCGAGTAATCTCATACAGCAATCCACCCAACGCTCGTGGCTCGAAGACACAATGAAAAGACACATCTCTGCAATCGTGTGTCGCCGGAATCATGCCCTGGTCAGTCCTCGTTCGTGACGAGCTCGTGCTGACCGCAACACTAGCCGTAGCTCTCCCTGCCCGTAATCGTGGCAGCAAAACCATAACTGGTACTGATGAGGCTAGATCGGAATGAATATAATACTGAGCAAAGAAATGTACATCCTAAGGCTCTTTAAGTGGAGTGGCGTGTCGTAAGTATGCCGCGGAACATACCCACGGTACGTCACTCTACTTTAGTCACCTATTCCATAAACCAAGGGTCATCCTACGTTCCGAAGGTAAAACCTAACGCTCTGATACCAACTTTGTCACGACCCGAAAAGTACGGAACATGACCGGCAATTAAACTACGAAACGTCTCGAGGCGTTTGTACTCTAAGTAAGCCGAAAACCCAGAAATCCAAACCAAGAAAAGCAGTAGAGTGAAGGAAAACCAATTTAAATCAAGTAGTTTTAATAGCATAAACCAAATTATGCGTTTTTTTTAAAACATCAAATATTTTCTGAAAATTTCGGCAGAGTATCCTTTGTAAATACTGGCCCCCAAACGGGATACAACATGAATAGTATACGAAATCAATAAAAAGGCATCCCCAAGCGGGAGCTAGCTCTTCGTCAATCGACGGTCACAACCACACAAGCAATATAATATACAACGCCAACGATGAGGATCAAAATTCAAAGGAAACTCAAACCACAAGAAAACCACAGAAATAAAACGCGCGACTCTAAGGTCGAAAGAATAACATCACTGGTCTCTATCTCAAAATAAATACATGTTTGGTTGATGGAACTTCTAGATACAACCGAATAATGCTATACAAGATATATAATGGGGGTACGATACAGGTAAACCCACCTACTAGCAAATCACCCGAACGAAACTATGCCCGAAAAGCCGTAATGAAACCTGTACGGCAAAACTGCAAGAAACTGGAGCACCACGGGGGTGAGTTGCCAACTCGTGAATAGAAAAACATCTACGGAAAGAAATCGCATGAATAACGCAATCCTTGGTCATAAGATCATAATATATCCTTAAATATATATAACATGCAGCATATAACAATGACTAGGGTAAATATCTAACCCGAGTGTAATCCCATATGCCCGTGTCAGTGCCTTAGGTAGCAATATGGCATATGGATGATGTATGAATGCATGAAACAGGATAAAACTGCTTTCATAATTTAGTGAGATTTCTGTACTTTTTAAAAAAAAGAGGTATCACAAGGAAATCAGTATAAACCGTGTCTAGCATCGACACAAAAACATAAATCCACATATCTCAATATCTCAGGCTCCGGCTACCCGGACTGACCTGGATCATCAAATCTCAGTATCTCAATATCTCGAAATCTCAATGTCTCAAATCTCAATATCTAGGGCGCCGTCAGTCCAGACCGGCCCCTACCATCCATCTCAAGACTACGAAGGTATCCTCCGGATATCCGACGCGTCGGGTAAAATCACCGGTAGGTAGTGCTCCCCTGCCTGGCTCACATCGTCATCATCACGCGCTTCTTGCCCCGGGGTACCTTACCGGGTCCACCATGTACCCGAAGCGATTCATCCGTCTCCTCGAATCGGGTCTCGAAATCCATCAGCAAACTCATGGTGGACGACTCATACATCATGAGAAAAACCCACTTTTTATTTAAAAAGAGAGAAATCAGTTTATATAAGTTCTTGCGGTTCCCCCCCCCCCCCCAAATCCAGAAAATCTCATGGAAATCTGAATCCAAATCATCAATAGCATGTAAAACCATGAATATAGGCATAACAACGAATAACAGTATGCATGAAGTGGCAAGTAATAACTACAATGTTAAACTGGCATATAAGGCAGGTATACTAATATCATGTCAAATTACTAACTAACAAGCTAAGTCAAGCAATAATATTTTCTAAGGTGTACGTGACATGGCAATTACCGATGAAGATGTGTGTGAGCCAGCAAGTTAGTGTACGTGGTACATACGCATCATCGGTAATGGTGCTGGTGTCCTAACAGCATGATATCAATAATGGAGTATGAAACATAATATAAGCATGCGATGCGAAGCGAACCACAATAATGAGCGGGAGCTGAATACTAAACGCAACTATAACTAATCTGCACTAATCTAATATAAGTCCTACAAATGGTGCCTTTTGAAATAACACGAATCATGGGGTTTTGAAAATAGGGGCTACGGTGTTTTTATGAAAAGATACGTCTTTTGAAAATATCCGTAGGATACCTTGGGCTGTCTTTTAAAATGCCCACGATTCGTTTGTTTTTGAAATAGGTAAGAATCGAATCTAATCTAACAACTAAACTAAACAAAAGGGCTAAGCTAACAAGCTGGACTACAGGTACGGAAACCGCCCAACATCTGAGTCGATACATATACGTACCTGTATATATATTAGTCGGTGATCCCGCCTCAATAATATCATATCCGATACCATATGTATAATCAGACATCCCAAGTCAAGAGTGCGGATCAATCATCAAGATATAGTTCGCACGTAAATCCGTCGTACGGCATCCCCAATTCTGGGTACGGGTCAATATCATATTCCTCCCACTATTCCTCCGGTATCCTTTTTAACCACGATCATAGTCTAGGGTACTGACCTATGTCTAGTACAATACTAATATCCTCAATATACTCATGATCTGACTACTGATCGACAATCTCGTACAAACCGATATCGTCAGCATATATCATCATCAAGGGGTATACATCGCCCGATACGGCCTAATATCAATGTCCTAGCATATCATGCCTCATATCACGATCACATGTCGACCATTTTATTTATAACACTATTCACCCGCATCGCCGTCCCAAGATCCGCTATAACACCAGGACGTACCTCAAGTACGAATCCTGCCATATCACCGATATCACAACCATAAAACAAATCTCATCGACTCAGCTCAATCCCAAGTATCATCCTCAAATCCGTATATGAACACATAGTCCTATACCCATGTGAACACATAACTATAAAGAATCCCAAGAGCACATATAAATAGGAATGTATGCAAGTATGTATGTGTGTATGTGTAGTGCAACACTAAAATAATCCAACACACCAATATCCATCCTAAACATCGTTATTAATCCCAAATAACATATAATAATTGTTGGTGTGTATACGCATCCGTATACACCACCACGGACTGCGGGGGTGCTATACGCCATCCACCCGACTTCTCCCTATAGATATAAATCTACTCACCTGATCCTCGCTCGACGGTGCCGACGTCGCCACGTGCTTGCTTGGCGCCTCGAAGTCCGCATGGGGGTACCTACATATCACAACGCATCGTATCGCATTAAAATCCGACTCATGACCAAAACTGCTCACGAATCCCACATAGGTCAAAACCTATGGTTGCTTTCACAAATCGACCCAAAAACCCTCGACGTCGGCGTACAAACGCCAAACCATCGAGAAAACTCCTAACACACTCATTTGTACAATTACAAGCACTAAGTATAATATAAAATAGCTTAAAATTCACAAAAACACCAATTTCACTTAAAAAGTCATTTTTCCGAAAATCTAGCAAGCACAAATCACCGTTTTTGTACAAAACATGATGTTTTAACAATTTTAGTGACCAAGATGATAACTTAATATCTTAATTATGCCATAGAAACCATTACGTAAATTTTAAACCCACAATTTAATTCGATTTCAAAAACCTAGTTTGCAATATTAACCAATTTTAACAATTTTATAGCAAAAAAATGCACAAACTACAATCTAGCTTGGATTTTCATGAACTAAAGTATTAAACTACAATTTTAAATCTTAATAATGCCAAGAATAACCTATTTAGATTTTTAACTCACCTCTTTACCTTGATCACTTAAATCTAGTTTGAAAAAAAATAGCTTGATTAGAACAATTTACATGTCCCATTATGCAAATTAACAACTATATTACATTTTGCATGTCTTAAGATATTAAACCACACTTAACTAACTTGATTTATTCAAAAAAAAATACTAACTTTAGTTCAAACCCTAATCTTCAAATTTCAAGTTTGAAATTAGAACCATAATAGAACACCAAAGTTAGTTAAATTGAAGTCATTAACCTACAATTAACCATTGGGTTAGGATTATACCTCACAAACCAAGAGATCAACCTTACAACCATGGCTCCAAAAGTGGTCCCAAGGTCCAAGATCCATGCTACTATGGCCAAGGAATAAAGGGTAGAGATTGGATTTGGAGTTTGTGAGGTTTTTTGATGGAGTTTGATGCATTTTGCAAGGATTTTGACTTGGAAAGAGATGAAAATTTTGGAGGGACTGCTGCTGGATTGTGGAAGGTGGGCTCGGCCAATTTTGATGAGGGGAGAGAGAGAGTGATGGTGTGTAGTAGTGGGAAAAAAATTATAAGTCAACACAAGACCCATACCTCATTTAAACCATCATGCTTTTATTTTTCTTTTTCTTTTTTTTTGGGTGAGATAAGAAGTGAGGTTGAGAGAGGGGCTGCTGGGAATGGATTCGGCCAATCAAGTAGTGTGAATGTGTGTGTGAATGGGTTGAATTTCTAAGTCAAAAAAAACCTTCCTTCATTATTGCATTACACTAGTTAATTCTATTTTTTTTTTCATTTTATCACCAATTCAACTTCAACCTAGAATTCTCAAGAAACATGGAGGCAAAGTGAGAAAAGAGAACATTTTATCAACTTGTATTTAAGTTGTCATGGTGCACAAAACTTGTATTAACCCATTCTAGTTTGTAATTTCTCCTAATTAAATGTATTAGTGACGGCTTAAAATAATAATAAAACAAATTTTTTTTCAGAAAATTTGAAATTTCACCAGTGGCTCAATAAACACCAAATACTAGAAATTACATAGCTAGAATATGTATATTTAATTTTTATAATAAGATATTTGTATTTTGACTTTTTACAGAAAACACCCTTATTTTACCGTTTTTTCGAAATTTCATCGAAACGATTTTCAAAACGTTACATCGTGAATAGAAGAACATCTACGAACAGAAATCGCATGTATGACGCAATCCTAGGTCATACGATTAACATATATAAAGTCTGAAGCATGCTGAGGTGGCAATGTAACATCTATACAGGTATGTAGTGCCAAGTACTCGCCAATGCTTCAGGTAAAAACATGTCATAAATATGAGGTATGATCGATATAATCAATATGAATCAATGCCAGCTATAACATGAATCTAGTAGTATGTGGATGTCCACCAACTAGGTAATCAATATCTGTAAATCGGTGGATCCCGTCCACGTGTCACCCAATGACAACAAGCATCATGCATGTAAATATCGTAAAGGATATGCATGGAAATATGAGGATATAATCAAATCATGGAACCTAAGTGCCTAGCATCGACACTCGAAAACATCATGAAAACCTGTGCCTAGCATCGACACGTAAATCCTCATGTATCTCAGGCGCCGCACACCCTGGTCGGCCCTCATATCCATCTCATGACTCCAGTCGGTCTCCCCCTGATAACCGATGGGTCCCAAATACTATCACCGGTAGGTAGTACTCCCCTGCTGGGCTCACCGTCTAGCATATACGAGTCTTCTTGCCCCAGGGTACCTCACCGGGTCCACCATGTACCTACAATCGGTGCCTACCGCTCCTCGAATCGGGTATACCCATACAAGCTCTCTGGAACCGAGAAAACTCATGGTGGACGCACTGAAATATCATATCAAGGGTGACCGGATTTTTAAAACAATTATATATTTTCTTTTGAAATATCCACGGTCCCCAAATCCAGAAATATCATGGAAACAACATATCTCAATGCGTATAATCAAAACATGATGAATGCGATATGTAAAGAAAGGTATGCATATCAGTAAGTCATGCAACATGGACTAGTAATGTGCACATGTCGAGGGAAACCACTCTTTTTAAAATAAATCAGTTTTAAAGAATATCTAGCGGTTCCCAAATCTCTAATCAAGCCGGAATCATCTATGTATGTGCACAGGTATAAGTGTACAATATGCCATGCAAGAATCATATCATGAATGCAACAGTACTACAGTGTAGTGGCATGGCAATTATCGATGATGAAGTGTGTGAGCCGGCAAACAGTGTACGTGGAATATACGCATCATCGATAATGGTGCTGGTGTCCTAACAGCATGATGGTAAAATCTCAATAAACACAAGTAGTGCGATGCAAATAATATGAATATGCGAAATCAAATAATCAACGCAATAGTGAAGGGTCTACATCAATATGTAAGTGTCATGCAGTTTTGCCTTTTTGAAATAAGACGAATCGGGGTTTTTAGTAAAATAAGGGCTACGGTGTTTTTAAGAAAATATGCCCCTTTTGAAATTATCCGTAGAGTCCCTTTTTGCCTGTCTTTAAAATACTCCCGATTCGTTAGTTCGGAAATAGGTATGACTCGGGTCTAGTCTAACATCTACTACACTAACTATTGATCTAACTATCAAGTCAATCGGGAGGGGTAAGGAAACCACCTAAGTCTGAGTCGATATATATAAATAAAGATAGTAGTCGGTGATCCTGCATCAATAGTATCGCATATGATACCGTAAATCATCTGACACCCTCAAGTCATGAGTGCGGATCAATCATCAATATAATGCTCGTACGGTAAATCGTCGTACGGCATCCCAATAGCTGGGTGCGGGTCAATATCACAGTCATCACATCAATTATTTGGTATCCTTATCATCATATCACACAATCTGGGGTACTAATCCAAGTCTAGTACGAATCGATACCATCTACATAAGTAAGAATGCGTGTGTGAATGTCACGCCCAAGGGCCCGCTAAAAATCATATATCGTATCCCAAATACGAATCACATCACATCACCGATATCATGGCACCATGCCCAAACTCATCGACTCACATCCAAAGTCCTCCAATATCCTCGTCATCATAGTATGAACATAGCAAATAAGCACGTGTGTGCGTGTGGGTGCAAACTATTCTAGGGTTCGCGACTAGGAACTACACTAGTTACTTTTAACCCTAATCTATGCATAGTACACCTACCACATCTTAAACAATCAAGTCACACATAAGCTATCATATAAGTACAGTATATAGTATACTAGACATCGGACTGCGGGGGTGCTATACGCCATCCACCCGACTTCTCCTCGTAGATATAAATCTACTCACCTTTTCTTATGTGTGCCGGTGTCGATGTCGCCGTTTGCATCTCCAACGCTTCGACGCAACGTGGGGTACCTAAAAGGATATAACACGCTAAAACAAATAAAAACCTTGTCGGAAGCCAAAATGGTGCATGCTACGCCCTTAGGTAAAAACCTGTGGCCTCGCGTGCAAACACAGTCCATAACTCTCTGTCGTTGGCGTTCAAACGCCACCCGACAGAGACGAATCATCTAATACCAAAATCCATACGAAAAAAAGTCATAAATCATGCGCCAAGTCAAGAAAATCAACCCAAATTCTACCCTGGTTGGAACCAGACAAAACTAGACATACCCAGGGTTAAGTTTACAGGTAAAAGAGCCGTGCACGGAAAACGAGGCAGTTCCCTCTTGCTCTTGCCGCAAATTGTGGCCAGAGGGCTTAAATTTGCGGTCGGGGTAAGATGGTTGGGGCTAGGGTTTTGGGTGTTGGCTTCTTTCTACCTGCACATGTCACTGCCATGTCAATTTTATTTTAGGTGGTCCCGGGTTGTAGCAGATTCCAGAAAGGCTTAAAAAGTCTACAAAGCGCTAACCGACACTAAATCGAACAATCTGGTAATTTTGCTGGAATCTGGGGAAATTCTAGGGTGAACTGGGCTCAAACACACCTAATAAGGTTATACCAACCATCAAAACCAACACTTGGTCAAGTCTCACTCAAATTTGCCTAAACTAGTACTAATTCACAATATAGACTCTAAACTTCAGCTATAATCAGAACTTGGCAAATTAGGAGTTGGGTTGTGCGATTATACATCAAGGGAAGTCCTAAGATGTAGGAGAAGAGAGGATGAAGGAAGAAGGAAGGAGGAAGGTTTGTGCTTCATGCTGAGCTACTCCTTGGGCTGTTCTTCCTTGTTGCTGTTGCTACATCAGGCTACTGCTGCTATTTTCCTTTTTGTTGCTGTTTGCAGCAGCTTCTGCAGTTGTGAGTTATTGGTTTGGTGTTGTTGTTTTGAATGATATTGTTGCTGCTGATGCAGAATTGGGGCTGATGGTGTTATCAGCTGATGTAATAACCATTGGGCTGAACTTTTGATTTTTTTTGGGGGCTGAAGCTTACATCAGCTGTTGCAGTTGAGGCTGTTGTAGTGTGGCTGATGTAGGGTGTAGGGTTGTAGTATGGTGGAGTGTGAGAGTGGGAGATGTGAGGGAAGGATGTGAGTGAGAGGGAGAGATATGAGGGAAAGCAAAAGATTTGAAATGAGATGGATCATGACACATCCTAGAGCCACATTTCTCTCCCTCTCTAGCCAAAAGTCAACTTATCCCTAATCACCCTTAAACAACATACTTAACTTAAACATAAGGTTTAAGCCACCACGGTCATCTAAGCATGGTTCAACCCTAGGCTCAACCCTAGTTACCATGCACATATGTGTGCAGTCCAGATAAAATTCCGATAAAATATTCATAAAACCAGATAATTCATCAGAAACCAATTTTGGTAAACATTTCACCAAAAACCCTACATTAAACATATTTTAGAATTTCCATAATTTATCTTCAGAATTTTCCCTATTTATCGGTATTTAATTATACCGAAATATTAAAATATTCAATAAAATAATATTAAATTATAAAAATTCCCAAAATAATATTATATTTTTCTGAAATGTTACAGTATCTCAGGACAATCTCGCACACGATGATAAGAACTCCCGCAACGGAAACATCCCGATGATGGTCGCTGACCCTCCTGGGGATAGGTGCTGAACAACCGGCCTCGTCTCGAATCTCTGCCACCTGCAAGGTACCTGTCACGGCGCCGTAAAGGCTGTCTCTGCACCGATGTATCTGCACGAACTCTCTTCGGCTCTAGGACTGCCGAAGTCTCAGCAAGGCGCTCCTCAACCAATAAGGCTGCATCTACAGCTGCTGCGTATGTCTCGTAATGCTGCGCGCTGATCGCGAATAACAGTGGCGTAAGCAAGCCTCGAACAAATCTCTTGACTCGCATCTCCTCGGTAACCACCAGGTACGGAGCATAAACTGCTAGCTCTGTAACATCACGTCATACTCTGCCATTGACATCTCCGGAGTCTGGCGTAAGGACTCAAACCTGCGTGCTCTAGCATCTCTGACACTCAGTGGAAGAAAGAGGGCAAGGAATAGTTCCACGAACTCTGTCCAGGTCATAGCAGGAAGACCTGCCGCTCTGCCCTTCTCAACTGAATCACACCACTTCTGGGCAAGACCTTCCAAGAGAAAGCTCGCGAACTCAAACCATCTCGCATTTGCGCATCTGAGGGAACGGCATATCCGGGCCATCCTATCAATGAAAGACTGTGGGTCCTCGGCTGTATCGGTGCCTGTGAAGACCGGAGGCTTCAGCTTCATGAACTCTGATAGCGATACTTTAATCACCTCCGTGGCTGCAGGGGAAACTGGCTGTGCGGTAGGTACCATCGCGGTCTCTGTAACGGGTGGATCTACCTCTGGTCGATGCGCTCAAAGCGTCTCAACTAGCGATCCTATCATCTGGCGCATCTCCTGCATGCTGGATCCCACCGTCTGGCGCATCTCCTGCATACCATCCCCTAGCGTGGCGATCTGATCTATCACGGGAGGAACAACCTGCTCGGGTACAACCGGCGTACTGCCCGGATCAGTCCTCGTCTCAGACGAATCAACTTGAATCTCGGCCCTCGCGGCCGCTCTCTGCGCCCTCGTAGTCCTTGGCGGCATAATGGCTGAAAGGAAATTAGGATTCGATAAGAATACGGAAATCGAATCACAAGAATATATATACTCAAGAAGCAATTTAAATCAATATGTCCTAAGGTCGCCTTGGCGGAGTACCGTGTCGTGAGTATGCCGCGGAACATACACACGCTACGCCACTCTGCTTCAGCTACCTACTCCATCATAACAAGGTCATCCTACACTCCGAAAGGTAAAACCTACGCTCTGATACCAACTTTGTCACGACCCGAATATTTCGATTCGTGACCGGCACTTAACCACGCTACGTCTACAGGCATAGTGCGACTAAGTAAGCCGAACCCAGAAATCAAAACCATTTAAAAGTAGCGAGTGTTGAAAACATTTAATTAAGATATTTAGAAAACCTTAAATAGTTCAATAAGTTCTTTTAAAGTTACGTTATCACTTAAATAATTTTGGCAGCATTTCCTTTGTAAAAGTAACCCCGAAATCGAGTATAAAACAGGATATGAATGAAAATGAGATATAATGAAACCAAAACATTCCCAAACGGAAGCAATCACGCCCACCGGCGGAGACCATCATCACAAGAGTAATATACGATGACGTAGCGAAGAATGAGCAATAAATAAACATCACAGAATAATAAACTGCATATAAAAAAAACAGTCGGCTCCCACGAGCTCGACACCAGAATACAAAGAAATATACAATATCGTCCTCACACTGTCACTAAGTCCAGTACATATATGGTATATGGAGAATACTAGATACAAAAGTGGTACAATAAAAGTAATCAGATACCACAACCCACCTAAAAGCAAACAGCTCTCGCACCAACTGTAGTGGTATCTGTAGCCAAAAGATGCAAAAGGCAGCCTGCCGCAACTACTCTGAAGGGCAACCTGCAAATACTGTGGCACGACGGGGGTGAGTTGCCAACTCGTGAATAGAGATAACATATAAAGGTAATCGCGAGCATGCACGTACTGCGCTACTCTATCAAATGCCTGCAGATGATATCAATGCGTGATAAGCAGTATATGCAATAGTCATGCAAAAGTTCTATCAGGTAAAAATAACTACAGGATGAGATACATGATAATCAATGCAGAGCATGGGATAAATAACATCTACACGGAATAGCAACGTGGAAAAATAATCGGTGCCCCAAACCGCACCCAAATCCCAAATAAACTCAGGCGCCGGCACTCCCATCGGCCCTCAAATCCTGTAAATCTCTGAGAATCACGAGTGCCCAACATGGGCACTCAAAATATCATAAAATACTTGTGTCCAGCATCGACACGCAAATCCTCATATATCGGGCTCCGTAACTCCGGATCAGCCCACGGGCTCCGTCTGCGGTATCGGCCCTCGGCCCCGACAGTACGGATCATCCCGCATCCATCTCTCGACTCTGGTCAGTATCCTCCGGATAATCGCCAGTTCCAACCAATCACCGGTAGGTGGTAGTCCCTCTGCCAGGCTCACCATCTACTGCACAGCGAAACCGTTCTAGCCCCGGGGTACCATACCGGGTCCACCACGAACCCCCAAACGGATCACCCAACACTTCGAATCGGGTTTCAAGCACACGTCTCAGCACCGAGAAAACGCGTGGTGGACGCACCAAAATATCATATCATGAGGAACCGGTTTTTCAAATAGTGCATCTTTTCTTAAATAACCCCACGGTCCTCAAAACCAGAAATCACATGAAAATCCAACACCAAGAAGTAAATCCAATGCGATGTGCAATGTACATCAATCCATAATATAGGTATAAGGTGAAACCGCCTTTAAAAATAGTTTCCGTTTTTAAAGACATCATGCGGCTCCCAATTTCTATGAAAATCATATCGAATCATATGTGAAATGAACTACAGCAATATAATCATGGCAGTTCTACAGTGAGTGTGTCATGGCAATTACTAACGGTGTGTGTAACATGCAGATTAGTGCTCGTGCAACATGAACCGTTAGTAATAGTGCGGTGTTCTATCAATTCTAAGTTTACTTACATATAGCAGGGAATGCAGTATGCAATGACAGTCAATGGGGTAAATGCAACATATAACTATAAGGTCCTATCAGCCCTGACGCATAACGCCATGCTGGCGATATCCCCGTAGATGTTAAATCTACTCACCGAAGTCTCGCGCTAAGTGTAGCCGACGACCTGCTTCCCCTTCCTTGCAGCGTCCGTCTCACTCGCCTGCGAACATAGAATCACACAATATATCACACATAAGCTCAAATCAACAAAAACGTGATATTAAGGTCAAACTAGAAACCCGTGTCGCAAACCAAGCGCGCGTATGCGCGATACGCTAAAACGTGTGATTACGCGCCTGAAACTACTCCGACGCGTCGGGATACGCAGAAACCCCAAACCCACACACGTATCACGCGTGTCGCGAAAGTTTAAAATACGAGAAATAGGTATATAGCTCCAGATTTTCCTACAGCAAGAATCACACAAAATTACACATGCCATGAGTCTAAGGATAACAGCAGACACCAATGGAGCCAAACCCCAACCCAAACCATCCCCATCTGGCCGCAATTTGTGGCCAGATCCAATATTCCGGCGTCCTGTACATGAGGTATGGGGGTCGGGTTCTACCTGGGGGATCAGCACCTAACAACTATACTGCAGTCATCTCAAAATTATTCTGAACCCACTGGGTTAATAGCAGTTTACAGAAAGTCAAAATTTGCTTAAAAACGATGAATTTGCATCAAATAAGGATCTGGTGGTATTTTAGTGCAATTGGGGGCTAAGCTGGGTTAACATGGCCCTAAAAACATTCCATCAACTTACTAAAACCAATTCATACATCACTTGGTCATGGTTCCCACTAATCACCACATATCACACTAAAACGCACCAATAAACACTAATCGAAGCTAAGCTACACTAATTAAGCAAATTATGGGGTAAGTTCAGGAAGTATACCCCACACTCGACCCTAGGGAGCTCGAGGAAGAAGAAGGAGTGGAGGGAAGGAGCTGCAGCTGAAGTTGCGGCTGTTGCTGCTACTAAGTGCTGCGACTGCTGCTCAATGGTGCTGTTGCTGCTCACTGTTTTGCTGCTGCTGTGATGCTTGCTGCTGCTGCTGAGCTTGCTTCTGCTGCTGCTGCTGAGATGGTGTGGGTGTGTAAGTGTGAGAGTGAGGTTGAGAGAAATGAGTACAAGAATGAGAGGGAATCATAACTCCCAATGTCAACTCCTCCACTCTCTCTATTCATTAAATGCAAGCATGGCTTTTGCCATGATGCATTCTCTCTCTCTCATTCTCACCAAGTCAACAATCCAAAAAGGAAATTCAAATAAAGCAACCCTCAATTAACTAATTAAACTTAATTAAAACCCAAAAGACTTAATCCCCATGATTAAACCCACCATGGTTGCTAATCATGGTATTACCTCATTTTAAAACCCTAGTTTACATGCACATGTGTATGCAAGCCTAGGAAAATTCTAGAAAAATATTTATTAATTTTGGAAAAATATTTGAAACTCAATTTGGTAAACTTTTTATTAAAACCCTTTATTTAAATATAAATAGCCACTAAACACATTCTAAGGTGTTTCAATTTTGTGGGCTGCTTCTCTGTTGTTTGGGCTTTTTATTTCTTTAGTTATTTTCTCCATTTGGCTTCTGGGTCTTCTCCAGATCTTCAATGAAAACTTGTAATGGTCTTTTAACCGTTCACTTTGACGTTTTGGACCTTGCGTTGCCTTGTACCTTTGTGAACTGTTCTTCGTCTAGGCTTGACTAGGATCCTTCTACTTGTTGGTCAAAAGTCCCTCTTTTGTATCATCTTTTGTCTTTTCACTGTTTTCGCTCCAGAACCTGTATCCTGTAATATGTAGCAGACATGCGTCAAAAGCACCTGTTTATTTATAAAACGAATAAGAACGGGGAATATAATATTGCAATATTATGGTATGAACAAATACCCCCAAACTTATCTTTTGCTCGTCCTCGAGCAAACTTATTGTTTTTATTCTCGACAAAAAAAACTTAACCGCACTTTCGCAGGGAAACGCGATTGCACTGAGCATGTGCATCAAGCCGTTAAACTTCTAGGTGTCCCTGGTAGGAGGAGTGTTGTGTCCTGAAGGTTTTCAGCGGATACTACCCACAAAATCCTATCAATTTGGCTCATTAACTTTAATTCTCCAATTAGGTTTTCTAACAAGGAATTCTATTATCGTCGGCTCGTAAACTATCAACCCGTATTCTTCACACTTCCTCATCATTTAACTTAAGATTATATATGTTCTGCAGACCTACTCAGCTTTCAGTATTTCTTAAGTTTTCCTTCTAGGGTTCCATCTCCACTTAGGAATTTTTATCAACTCTACTAAAGATGCAACTTATATTCTTCATTCCTTTCTTTTTTCTAAACTCTAATCACATATCCCCACGTGTGTGTATAAATCACCCCTATACTTGGAAATTCAAATCACGCAATCATACTCTTGTCCTTTTGTCCAAAGCACTTATTAATTGGTGAATTTTTAAATGAATTTTGCTTACACATCCTTTATGCGATCGTTAATACTTCTTGAGGTACCAATGACCGATTACAAGATGTGTTTGCATATTAAAGCGTAATTCCTAGTCTTGCAATACCTAAGGCTTTAGCAGTGACTCCCAAACCAGTTGGTCTAAGGCACTAGGTGATGAAGCAGCCTTGTTAAATATTTTTCTATTTTTGCAGCCTTAAGTAATCACAAAAACCAGTGTTCATTTTTTTTTATTCACCTTTCTTTTATTTTCTTCATACTAAAAACTTTAGACAACAACATTTCAAGGTCTCCTCTGCTATTCCAAGTTTCAAGGTCCGTGTTGGTGCAATTTGTAGCGTATACATTTTCAGAATCCATACTTAAGCTAGGAATTATTTTTCAAACTTATGGTCTAATAAAAATCAATACTTTTCCTTTATTTCGACTTAGCCCAGGAAGTGAACCCAAAATTTTCCCACTTCTAAATAAACTACGAGGACATATACTTTCTACCGTTAAACTTTAAGGAATGTTATTTTTAGGGTTTTTTAATTTACTAAGTCTAAGATCTAGTTGTTCGTAGCCAGTTAACCTATCTGTCAAACTCTAGTCAACTAAGCCAGAATTGAATAAAATAATTTTTATAATTTTCTTGAGATTTTTCAATTTTTTATGGGTTTTTTTTTCCTTTTTCTATTTATTTTATATTTCAATTTTTTCAATTTTTTATGATTTTTTTTAGAAAGATGCAATGCAGAAATTAAATATGCAAAAAGAAAAAATATATACAAAAATTAAAATATGCAATGCAATGCAAAAGATAACTATATACACCACTATCTCCCCCAAACTTGAGCAAAGCAGTGCCCTCATTGCCCGGCCTCACGTCGCGCCCTTGAGCGTGAACGTGATCGCTCCTTTCTAGCCAATAGTGTTTGAATACCCCTCTCAATCTCCGTCAAGTGACGGTCGTGCTCTCATGCCGTCGTCCAAAACTCTTCCCTCAACGTATCAATTCCCCTCACAGCTCTCCTCATTAAGCGTGCATGCTCTTGAGGGGTCAGCTCACCCTCACTCGATATCGAGCTAGAGCTAGGAGTGCGAGCGGGGACATTCTCCCCCGGTTCGGTTCGCGACCATATATCTGTCAGTCTAGAGTAGGAAGAAGTAATGCCCTCAACAAGTTGTCGAACCTAGATTCCTCCCATCATGTAAAAGTCAAATTCCTCGACGGGGAGGAAATAACGGCAGAGCTGGGTGACTAGCATAGGACAGGGGTAGTTTGTAGCCCTTTTCCCCGCACCTATAGAATGAAGCAAAACAGTGCACATGTCGAACCGTGGATTTTTCTTCATTAGTGTGCGCACGACATGTAAGGAGAGGGTGAAAAAAGTCGTGTTGTGAGAACTGCCAAAGATGTTGTGTTGTGCCCACCGGCACATAGTAAAAACATTCGCGAAAAGGGATCGTGCTTGGATACCCTTTCGCGGCACCCTCGCGCAGTCATTGCCCATCAAGGGCATGTAATCCTCAAACTGTAGGGGGTGGTCATGTGCAGGCAAACGAGGTATAAGTGTGACCACGTGGATTAAATCTCGATCAATGTTAATTACGCGATCCTCCAATTCAACTTTATATATCCCAAGTCCGCTAGACAACTATCCTCCATGGATTCATAAAAATAGGTAACTAGATCTGGTAGAGCAAATGCAGAGGGGTGATTGTAGATCAGAATATTCCATCCCTTCCGCTCAATTTCGTGTGCGAAGTAGCCCCCGTAAAGTTCGTACGAGAAAACTGGAGAGAAATCTCTCTCAAATTGCATTCTATGTGCCATTGTGATTTTACAGAAAGGAAAATGTGAAAAAATAGAGGGTAATAGACCAGATTTACCTCCCCTGGAAATTCCAGGGGGTGACACGGCGGAAGGGCGGCGGAAGGGCGGCGGTAGAGCGTTCGAGCGGCGGGATCGGGGCGGAAAGGAGGCGGCGCTGCGAAATTTTTCGTCGGCTGATAAGTAGTGGCGGCTAGGGTTTTAGGGGGAGGAAAAAATAGGGTTAGAAGGACAAGGGGGCTCGGGACTGTTAAATAGGGGTAGGGAATGGAAATTTGTAGACAACACCCTCTGAAAAGAGGAATTTATTTGTAAATAAAAAATTGTATTTATTAATTAATCTAAAATTTTACAATTAGGTCCAAAAATATATGTTTATTCTTTTTCAAATTTTTTTTATTTTTTATGGAATTTTGGAATTATGTATTTACAAAGGATACACACCCCCAAACTTATTTGAAATTAAGTTATTCGGAAAAATTGGAAATTCGGGGGTGAAAGTGGAGGAGAATTAATCGGTGTAGATCGGCTCCTGCAAAAACAGGAGATCCTCCGATGGGTCCGCTGTGAGGAACGGTTTCAATCGATGTCCATTCACTTTGAATAAATTACCGTCCTCAGAATTTTCAAGATCAACCGCACCGTACGGATAAACGGTGCGAACAACATATGGCCCTTTCCATCTAGAACGGAGCTTGCCGGGGTGATAATGTAACCAAGTGTCATAGAGTAAAACCCGTTGCCCAGGTTTAAAAGTTTTTCGTAAAAGGTGTTTATCGTGGAACACCTTAGTTCGGTTTTTAACAATTACGGTATTATCATATGTCTCATCCCGCAGCTCTTCTAGTTCATTTAATTGCAGCTTTCGGTTGCTGTCCGCAACTCCTAAAGATAAATTCAACTCTTTGATAGCCCAAAATGCCTTGTGCTCAATTTCTACCTGGAGGTGGGAAGCCTTCCCGTAAACAAGCCGGTATGGAGACATACCAAGATCGGTCTTGTATGCAGTACGGAAAGCCCATAGTTCATCGATCAGCTTGAGGGACCAATCTTTACGGTTTTTAGACACCGTTTTCTCCAAGATTTGCTTGATTTACCGATTTGAAACCTCGGCTTGCCCACATGTTTGGGGATGGTATGGCGTTGACAACTTGTGGGTTATAGAATATTTGCGCATTAAGGACTCAAAAGTCCTATTGCAAAAGTGAGAACCATTATCACTTATGATCGCTCGAGGGTGCCCAAATCGAGAAAAGATGTGTTCTTTAAGAAATCGAACGACAACCTTATTGTCATTCGTTCGGCTAGGCCCAGCCTCGACCCATTTTGAAACGTAGTCAACAGCCAACAGAATATAAACATTCCCAAACGAATTGGGAAATGGTCCCATGAAGTCTATACCCCAAACATCAAAAACATCGACAACCAAAATTGGTTGGAGCGGCATTTCGTTTCTCCGCGATATCCGGCCCAAGTGTTGGCACCGGGAGCATGTCTTGCAGTATTCATATGCATGCTTAAAGAGTCGTGGCCAATAGAAACCACAATGCAAGATTTTTTCGGCTGTCTTCTTTGGGCCAAAGTGCCCGCCACATGCTTGATCGTGGCAATAAGACAGCACACTCTTAAACTCGTTTTTCGGTACACACCGACGAATGATTTGGTCAGAACAGTATTTAAAAAGATAAGGTTCATTCCAGTAAAAATGCTTTGCTTGGGACAAGAATCGAAGTTTATCCTGTTTCGACCAATCTTTAGGTATTAAGCCGGTGGCTAAGTAGTTTACTATATCAGCGAACCATGGTTCGCAAGAAACGGTCAAGAGTTGGTCATCGGGAAAAGCATCAGTGATAGGAAGTTCAAATGTAGGCGAAGAAGGAAGTCGTGAAAGGTGATCGGCCACTACGTTTTCACATCCTTTTTTGTCCCTTATAACAAGGTCAAACTCTTGGAGCACGAGTATCCAACGTATTATCCTCAATTTTGCATCCTTCTTTGCAAAATGGTGGCGAAGAGCTGAATGATCCGTATACACAATAACTGGAGAGCCGATTAAATAAGGCCGAAATTTTTCAAGTGCAAACACAACTGCTAAAAACTCTTTTTCTGCTGTTGTGTAGTTTAGTTGGGCCTCATTTAATGTACGGCTAGCGTAATAAATCACGTGCGGGCATCTTGTTAATGTGATGTCCAAGAACAGCACCAATGGCAAAATCTGATGCGTTGCACATAATTTCGAAAGGCTGCGTCCAGTCTGGAGATGAAAGAATGGGCGCAGAAATGAGAGAGTGTTTCAAAGACTCGAATGCTTCCATGCAAGTTGAGTCGAAATCAAATGTTGTGTCCTTGGCCAATAAGAGAGTCAAGGGTCTAGCAATCTTGCTAAAATCCTTGATGAACCGTCTATAAAATCCGTCATGGCCAAGGAAAGCTCAGATGTCTTTGACATATTTAGGAGGACGAAGATTAGAGATGACTTCAAGTTTGGCTCTATCAACCTCTATGTCGTTTTGCGAGATGACATGTCGTAAGACAATGCCTTCTCGTACCATAAAGTGGCACTTCTCCCAATTCAAAGTTAGGTTCTTATCCCTACAGCGGGTAAGAACTGCATCAAGATGTCGTAAACACTCGTCGAAGGAGTCACCAAAAATGGAGAAATCATCCATAAATATCTCCAAGAACTTTTCAACCATGTCTGAAAAGATCCCCATCATACACCGCTGAAATGTAGTGGGTGCATTGCATAACCCAAAGGGCATGCGACGACAAGCAAAAGTGCCAAAAGGACAAGTAAATGTGGTCTTGTCTTGATCCTCTTTGGCGATGGGGACTTGGTTATAGCCGGAATAGCCATCCAAAAAGTAATAGAACACGTGCCCAGCCAATCGTTCTAGCATTTGGTCAATGAAAGGTAAAAGAAAGTGGTCTTTCCTTGTCGCGGCATTGAGTTTTCTATAGTCGATGCAAACTCGCCACCCGGTTTGGGTGCGAGTGGGAATTAACTCATTTGCCTCATTGGTAATGACCGTGATGCCCGATTTCTTTGGCACAACATGAATGGGGCTAACCCATTGGCTATCCGAGATAGGGTAAATGATACCACTATCAAGACATTTGACAATCTCCTTCTTGACAGTCTCTTTCATAATGGGGTTGAGGCGTCTTTGTGGATCCCTTGCCAGCTTGGCATCATCCATCAAGTGTATATGATGTTCAACTATGAGGGGACTAATCCCCTTGATGTCCTCCATAGACCAGCCAAAACCTTGCCGATTATTTTGTAAGACCATTAAAAGGGCCTTCTCTTGCTCAAGAGCTAGAGAGGCCGATATGATAACGGGTAGGGTCTCATTATCACCTAGATAAGCATATTTTAGGTGCGACGGCAAAAGCTTTAGTTCGAGTTTAGGAGGTGAAACAATAGATGGTAACAATGGAGTAATTGTTTCGAACTCGAAGGATTCCATCAAAGGTTCAAATCGAGTGTACGCAACCGAGTCGGATGGTTCAACTAACTCATCCGAAAAAAACAAAAGACTCAAGCTCGGGTGGTGAGTCTTCAAAATCGTCTACAAAGGTGAAACACTCATAATCGTTGTCCGCCGTGAAAGCTGTGTCGGATTCTAGGTGGGACGCACTAGTGGCGTCAACACTACCGTGATCGAACATGAAATTTTTGAACTCACAGTCCTCCTCCGCGATCTCATTGATCGAGCAAACATCAAGTACGTTAGAATTAGGCTCGGCAGGCTGATTTCCCAACTTAAAAATGTTGAGTTCAATTGTCATATTGCCAAATGATAGATTCATTGAACCGTTACAACAATTGATCACTGCGTTAGAAGTCGCCAGGAATGGTCGACCAAGTATCACTGGAATTTGACTCCGTGGGTTAGCGACAGGTTGTGTATCTATAACAATAAAGTCTACGGGAAAAATGAAATCCCCAACTCTAATTAACACATACTCCAACTCTCCCCTAGGATGGGTGATTGATCGGTCGGCCATTTGGAGAGTACAGTGAGTGGGCTTAAGCTCTCCAACGCCTAATTGCTCGTACACAGAATAAGGTAGCAAATTGACACTAGCACCAAGATCTAATAGTGCTCTATTGATGTTCTTGTCCCCAATTGTTATCGAAATAGTAGGACAACCGGGGTCCATGTGCTTTTGGGGTAAAGATTGAACAAGAGCATCGCTAACAGCACTAGCCATGAAAACTTTCTTTGGTACTTGTGACTTCCTCTTTTTGGTGCATAAGTCCTTTAAGATTTTTGCATATGAAGGAATTTGTTGGATTGCATCCAAAAGAGGGATGTTTATGCTAACATGTTTGAACAACTCTATAATATTCTCCATCTGTGGAGTTGGTTAATTGGATCTCAACCGGTTTGGAAAATGTACATTTTGAAAAGTTGTTGAGTCCAATTTTTGCGGATCAGGTTGTGGAGTTGGAACGGATCCCCGTGTAGATGTGTACGTGTTGTGAGAAGTGGGTCCGTTCGAGCTAGAAGAAGTAGAGCCGTGTGAAGGATGAAGAATAGGCTCTAACGAAGAAGAAGAAGAAGGTGAAGAAGATGAAGAAGAACTACCGGCAGGGGTATCCTGGTTAATATCCACATTGTTTTGCAACACTTTTCCGGATCTCAATGTGGTCACATCATTTACATTATGATTTTGCTGTTGATATGCAGCATGTGCGTGACCGGGATTTGGCAGTGGTTGAGATGGGAGCTTTCCTTTTTCTCGCTCGCTTAATGCTGCATTGAGTTATGCAATTTGTGCCTCAATAGATTTGATGCTTTGATCGTGTGAGGCACTATTTTGCACCAAAGATTGAATAGGAGTCTCTAATCTTGCTGCAGATTGTGTAGATTGCTTTAGGAACACATCTAGACTTCTTTCGAGCGAAGTAACCTTGTCATTATTTGGTTGAACAAAATTGTTTGGCAGGTAAGAATTGTTAGGCACAAAATTGTTCACTTGATTAGGTTAAGGTTGCTGTTGGAAAGGTTGCTAAAACTGAGTTTGTGGAGGTGCTTGTTGTTGTGGAGGAGGAGGCTTTTGAAAATTGTTGTTTCCTTGGAGTTGTTGATTTTGGTTCCAAGCGAAATTTGGGTGACTCCTCCACCCTGGATTTTATGTCAAAGAGTATTGATCGTTTTTCTGTCGTTGATGAAAGGCAGCATTGACTTGATCATGTCCTTGAGTAGATGCATTGTAAGGACACTCTTCGGTAAGATGTGATGGATCCGAACAACAAGCATAAATAGTCCGTGGAGGCACAACAGGGGCAGGAGAAGACGATGAGATTTTGGTCTCAATCGCTTCTAGCTTTTTCGTAAGAGCGGCTATCTCGGCCTTCATCGCAATCGACATATCTAATTGATGTATGCCTGCCCTCGATTGACCACTAGAAGAAGATGATGTGGTCTTGGTGCTCTCCCACTGAATTGTTTGTTCACTAAGGTCCTCAAGAAACTGCCATACTTCCTCAATAGATTTGGTTAGAAAGTGACCTTGACAAATGGTTTCTAGCAACTGCTTCGTTGCCGGGTTCAATCCCTCGTATAATGTTTGGAAGAGTTGCCAACTTTCGATTCCATGATGAGGGCTTTGAACGAGTAGGTCTTTAAATCTTTCAAAACACTTCCAAAATGGTTCGGAAGGAAGCTGGGAAAATTGTATAATCTCATTACGGATTCTAGCAGTTTTGTGATGAGGATAGAACATTTTAAGAAAAGCTTTCACAAACTCATCCCAATTTCTAATTGAATGTGATGTTGTGCTATATAGCCACATCTCGGCTAAGTCACATAAGGTGAAAGAAATGACCCTTAGCCTTATAGCGTCATCACTTAATTGGGAAGTTTTCATCATGGCTTAAAAGTTTTGGAATTTATTAATAAAGATATAGGCATCTTCGGATTCCAATCCATGAAATTTTGGCAGCATATTGATGAAGTGGGGTTTTATTTCAAAATTGTCCCCATTTGCCGGTGGGGGTGAAAGACAGGTAGGTAAAGAGGTGCGGACAGGGTAGAAGAGATCCTGGAGCACAACTCGTGTGGGCGCTTCAACAGGCGGTTGATTCGGGTTATTCGCACCTAACGGAGGTGGAATCATTCCCGTCGGTAAGGTCTTGTTAGGATTGTATCCCGACATACCTTCGGAAGAAGAATTTGAAGGTGGAGGTAAGGAAGTGGACGGAATTTCGACTTCGGTGTCGAAAGGTTCGTCGGTCGGTACTAACGAAACACGGACAAATCGGGCGCTAGTGTCCCTAGTCCAAAGTGACATACACGAAAGGGGTAGTGTAGTCAGAAAAATGAAAGACAGAATGTGGAGGTAAGAAAACATCAATGAGAAAAAGTAGTGTCAGTGGAGTGGAAGGATTTCTTTAGCGACAAGTTGCAAGTTTTTGAAAAGATTTTTCCTTTTTTTTTTACGTGAAATTTTTTGCAAAGAGATTTTTGAAAAGCGACTTGTGACACAACTGCGATCAACCACAAATTCACAATCAGGCCTAGATCTAGGGTCACCTAGGTCAGCTAGACAGCTCCTAACTAGGGTTAGAAATAGGACCTCAAACCGCCACTTCACCGCTAATTGGGGCCAGGTAAGTGCCAGGTAAGTGGGAGGCTCCCCGCTATAAGTAGCGGTCCTAATTAAATAATCACTTGCCTTAGACACCGCAAAGTCAGGTTAGGATAAACGGTCGATGCCTATAACTAGTCCTTTGTCCTATTGAGCTCGAAGTCCTTAGGGCCGAGTCTAGTATTTTTTAATTAAGAGTGGTCAATGCAAATGCTTTAAGTTCTTTCTGGGGTCCACGGAAGGGTGATGAAATCCCCACCCAATCTGAGTTGGTCAATAGCCCCTTAAAGTCCGATTAAAATATGCAAAGCAGTAAATTCACTTGCAATTAATTTTTTTTTTAGCGCGGCGCAAAGAAACCTGCAGAAAATCAGTTATTGAGAAGGGGAAAGATATTCTTATTTTTATGCGCAAAGAATCCTGCAGAAAATTTCGCAAAATGATATATGGAGGTTGGCAGATAAGGGAAATAGGAAACAAACAGAGAAGATTTTGCGCACTTTTGCCACGTGGCAGCCGCGGAACCGCGGTTCGGGACGCAGTTCGGCCGCGGTTTCGCGGTCGGGAAGAGGGTTCGGCTTTTGGAAAAATTTTTGTAGCTCCTATTCTCCAATCTTCTACTGTTCTGATATAACTTTTTCTGTTTCGCACTCTGGATTTTTCTAGATCCGTCGATCCTGCAAAGATTCACACACGAAACCCTTCAAACAATAAAAGATGATAAATTTTTTTATATTTTTTCTATTTTCAGATTTTTATGATTTTAATAAAATTTATATCAACCCGAAATTACAAAAAGGAAATTTTTACGCCATCCCCGGCAACGGCGCCATTTGATTAGTGTAGGATTTTAACAATCAAAAATATTTTACCGCAATCAAGAACGACGTCGCTTTGCAGCTATCCGGTGAGTACGGGTCGGTCCACAGGGATGTTGTCAATCTCCTAAGTGTTCTTACGAGCTAATTCCAATGGGTATTGGATCTTTTAATTAAATCTAGAAACTAAGTTGTACGAGAATTAAGAAACTTGCTAGGATTAGGTATAGGGGAAGTTTGATAAGATTAATTTCACACCTCTTTCAATACCCTAAATTAAGTCTTTTAGGAGTTATAGCAATTATTAGTAAAGGGGATTAGGATGATTGGGAAGAAACAATGTTTGTTCCTCTAGATCCTTGTCCATCCTTTCCTAATAATTGCTCTGACCTTCATGGAAGACATGCATGTCCGGTCTTTTATACTACGGTTTCACCTTTACCTCGTGGGTAGGGTGCCGTAGGGAGTGGATCATGCATGCATGCATGAAGTTCTAATTATAACAAATAATTGGGCACGAAAAAGATGAGAGATCTTCATCTCTCAATCCCTCCCTTATTCCTAACCCTAACAAGCGAGGAAGTTACTCGCTCATTAGGGGATCTATTACAAACATCTTTTTCTAGTATGTGTATTTTTAGATCTACTGGCTTAATTACCTACTACAGTTTAAGAGATTCTACACTAGATTTAACTAAGGCAAAAGATTAATTAATCTAAGGCAAGAATTTAATTATAAAACTAAGGCAGAAAATAAAAGACAAACTTACAGAATTGATGCTCTCAACTTTGATTGAATCTGAATTTTTATTTATGAAAAAGAGGCATCCCTAATACAATATTTTGAATACATATTTATACGGAATAGGAAAATTTGGGTTACAATTGCTCGCACGTGTGATATTACAGATATACCCCGTAAAAATCCCAAAAAAAGCACCGACGCACCGCCAGGAGTTTTCTGCACCGACACGTGCAGTAGATGGCCGCGGAACCGCGACATGGGTGGGGGTAGGGCCGCGGTTCCACGACCCATTGGTCAGATCTTCTGACTAGATTTTGTGGGCTGCTTCTCTGCTGTTTGGTCTTTTTATTTCTTTAGTTCTTTTCTCCATTTGGCTTCTGGGTCTTCTCCAGATCTTCAGTGAAAACTTGTAATGGTCTTTTAACCGTTCACTTTGACGTTTTGGACCTTGCGTTGCCTTGTACCTTTGTGAACTGTTCTTTGTCTAGGCTTGACTAGGATCCTTCTACTTTTTGGTCAAAAGTCCCTCTTTTGTATCATCTTTTGTCTTTTTCACTGTTTTCACTCCAAGAACCTGTATCCTGTAATATGTAGCAGATATGCGTCAAAAGCACCTGTTTATTTATAAAACGAATAAGAATGGGGAATATAATAATGCAATATTATGGTATGAACACTCATCTCATTTCAAACTTGTTATTTGTCTCTTAAACACTCACATCTCTCTCACACTCACACATACATACCAACCTCTGCTGCATCAGCAGCAGCCCTATTATAACAACACACACACCAGCCCCTAACACCATAGCCCAACACCTGCACACTCACATCAGCACAACTTCAGCCCCCATATCAACACATCAGCTGCTGATACACAACATCAGCCCCAATTTCCACACATCAGCAACCATCAACATATTTCAGCCCAACCCCATCCTGAACATCAGCCCTAATATCACAACATCAGCCCCAACACTTCAGCCCCTGCAGTAGCTGCTGCTCAGAAACAAAAGAAAGATATTTCAAGCAGCAACAGCAACTAAGGCAGCAGCACAGCAATAGAATTGCTGTTGCAAACAGCAACAGTTACAGCAACAAAAAACTGCAGCAACATCAGCAGCTCCACAGCAGCAATAGCCCTTCCTCCTTCCTCCTTCTTCCCTTCTCCTTTCTCCTAGGATTCCCTTGAGGTATAATCTCGCAACCTAACTCCTATCTTACCAAGTTCTGGTTATATAGCTGAAATTCACTGTTATGTTTGTGATCTAGTGCTAGTTTAGGCAAATTTGAGTGAGACTTGACCAAGTGTTGGTTTTGAATGTCAGTGTAACCTTATTAGGTGTATTTGAGGCCAGTTTAACCAAGATTACCCCAGTTTCCCAGTTGGTTACCTGAAAGTTTCAACTTGGCGTATTTTATCGATTTTGTCGACTTTGTGGCTTTTCTGGAAACTGCTATAAACCCGGACCTCCTAAAATAATTTTGACTTGGCAGTGAGGTAGGCAGGCAGATAGGAAGAAATACCCTAAACCCTATCCCCAACCACCTTACTCCGGCCGCAGATTTAATCCCTCTATCCGCAATTTGCGGCCAGAGCTGGAGGGAACTGCTTCGTTTTGCGTGCACGGCTCTTTTACCTGTAAACATGACCGTGGGTATGTCTAGTTTTGTCTGGTTTTAACCAGGGTAGAATCTGGGTTGATTTTCTTGAGTTGACGTATGATTTATGACTTTTTTTCGTATGGATTTTGGTATTCGATGATTCGTTTCTGTCGGGTGGCGTTTGAACGCCAACGGCAGAGGGTTATTGGCTGTGTTTGCACGCGAGGCTACAGGTTTTTACCTATGGGCGTAGCGTGCACCATTTTGGCTTCCGACATGGTTTTCATGTGTTTTAGCGTGTGATATCCTTGTAGGTACCCCACGTGGTGTCGAAGCGTTGGAGATGAAAATGGTGACATCGGCACCGGCACATAAGAAAGGTGAGTAGATTTATATCTACGGGGAGAAGTTGGGTGGATGGCGCATAGCACCCCCGCAGTCTGATGTCTAGTATACCAAATATACTTTACTTATATATATGATAGCTTATGTGTGACTTGGTTGTTTAGGATGTGTTAGGTGTACTATGCATAGATTAGGGTTAGAAGTAACTAATGTGGTTCCTAGTCGCGAACCCTAGAATAGGTTTACACCCACACGCACACACGTGCATATTTGCTTTGTTCATACTGTGATGACGAGGATATTAGGGGACATTGGATGTGAGTCGATGAGTTTGGGCATAGTGCCATGATATCGGTGATGTGATGTGACTCATATTTGGGATACGATATATGATTTTGGCGGGCCTTTGGATGTGTCTTTCGCACACGCATTCATACTTATATAGATGGTATCGATTCGTAGTAGATCTAGATCATTACCCCAGATTATGTGAGATGATGATAAGGATACTAGATAATTGACCTGATGATTGTGATACTGACCCGCACCCAGCTATTGGGATGCCGTACGACGATTTACCATACGAGCTTCATATTGATGATTGATCTGCACTCATGACTTGATGAGGTCAGATGATATACGGTATCGTATGCGATACTATTGATGCGGAATCACCGACTACTAGCTTTATATTTATATATATTGACTCATATTTAGGTGGTTTCCGTACCACTGCCGATTGACTTGATAGTTAGATCAGTAGTTAGTATAGTAGATGTTAGACTAGACCCGAGTCATACCTATTTCAAAACTAACGAATCGGGAGTATTTTAAAGACAGGAAAAAATGGATTCTACGGATAATTTCAAAAGGGGCATCTTTTCTTAAAAACACCGTAGCCCTTATTTTACTAAAAAACCCGATTCGTCTTATTTCAAAAAGGCAAAACTGCATGACACTTACATATTGATGTAGATTCTTCACTATTGCGTTGATTATTTGTTTCCGCATATTCATATTATTTGCATCGCATTCCTTGTGTTTATTGAGATATTACCATCATGCTGTTAAGACACCAGCACCATTATCGATGATGCGTATGTTCCACGTACACCATTTGCCGGCTCACACACATCATCATCGATAATTGCCATGCCACTACGCTGTAGTACTGTTACATTCATGATGCGATTCTTGCATAGCATATTGTACACTTATAACTGTACACATACAAGGATGATTCTGTCTTGATTAGAGATTTGAGAACCGCAAGATATTCTTTAAAACAGATTCATTTAAAAAGGGAGCGGTTTCCCTCGACATGTGCACATTACTATTCCACGTTGCATGACTTACTGATATGCTTACCTTTCTTTGCATGTCGCATACATCATGTTTTGATTATACGCATTGAGATATGTTGTTTCCATGATATTCCTGGGATTGGGGACCGTGGATATTTCAAAGGAAAATATGTAATTGTTTTAAAAACCCGGTTACCCTTGATATGATATTTCAGTGAGTCCACCATGATTTTTCTCGGTTCCAGAGAGATTGTATGGGTATACCCGATTCGAGGAGCAGTAGGCACCGATTGCGGGTACATGGTGGACCCGGTGAGGTACCGCGGGGAAAGAAGACTCGTATATGCTAGACGGTGAGACCGGCAGAGGAGTACTACCTACCGGTGATAGTATTTGGGACCCGTCGGTTATCCGGAGGATACCGACTGGAGTCAGGTGATGGATATGAGGGCCGACCAGGGTGTGCGGCACCTGAGATACTTGAGGATTTACGTGTCGATGCTAGGCACAGGTGTTCATGATGTTTTCGAGTGTCGATGCTAGGCACTCAGGTTCCATGATTTGATTATATCCTCATATTTCCATGCATATGCTTTACGATATTTACATGCATGATGCTTGTTGTCATTGGATGACACGTGGACGGGATCCACCGATTTACAGATATTGATTTTCCTAGTTTGAGGACATCCACATACTACTAGATTCATGTTATAGCTGGCATTGATTCATATTGATTACATCGATCACACCTCATTTGTATATCTAACAGTGGATGAGGACGCTGTTATATATACCCTTACACCAATATTAGTGGAATGCGACGCTTATATATGTGTATTGATATCAAACCTGATACTTCATCATATTACTTCATGCAGACATACCTCATATTTATGACATGTTATTACCTGAGGCACTGGCACGAGTACTTGGCACTACATACATGTATAGCTGTTACATTGCCACCTTAGCATTCTTCATACATATTCATTTGAGGTTATTATGTTGATCGTATGACATAGGATTGCGTCATACATGCGATTTTCTGTTCGTAGATGTTTTTCTATTCACGAGTTGGCAACTCACCCCCGTTGTGCCCCAGTTCTTGCAGGTTTTGCAGTATAGGTTTCGTTACGGCTTGCGGCACTGCTTCTTTCGAGTGACTTGCTAGTCGGTGGGTTTATTTGTATCGTACGCATCATTATACATTGTATATTATATTTCGGTTGTATCTAGAGGTTCCATCAACCAAAAATGTACTTAAATGAGATAGAGACCAGTGATGTTTATTCGTTCGACCTTAGCGTCGCGCGTTATATTTCTCTGGGTTTCATGCTGTTGAGTTCCCTTTTCTGTTATCATCCTCGCCTTTAGGCGTTGTATATTGTGTTGCAAACTGGTTGATTTACATATGGTTTTCCTTCACACCACTACTTTTCTTGGTTTGGATTTCTGGGCTCGGCTTACTTAGAGCACGTACGCCTTGAGACGTTCGTAGCCTAAGTGCCGGTCATGTTCCGTACTTTCGGGTCGTGACTAAGTTGGTATCAGAGCGTTAGGTTTTACCTTCGGAGCGTAGGATGACCCTTGGTTGATGGAATAGGTGACTAAAGTATAGTGACGTACCGTGGGTATGTCCGCAGCATATTTACGACACGCCACTCCACTTAAGAAGCCTTAGGATGTACATTTCTTTGTTCAGTATCATATTCATTCCTGATCTAGCCTCATCGGTACCTGTTATGTTTTACTGCCACGATTACGGGCAGGGAGAGATACGACTAGAGTTGCGGTCAACATGAGCTCGTTATGAACGAGGACTGACCGGGGCGTAATTCCGGCGACACACGATTGTAGAGATGTGTCATTTGATTATGGTTTCTGTTGACATGGGAACGTCTCGAGTTAGTATTGATGATTGTGACCTCTTGTGGGGGAGAGTTCTTGGTTTTACACCGGATGATCGGGCCATTGTTAGAACTGCCAGTTGAGAGAGGACTGTCGATGTACAGCATACCTCAGAGATTATGATGTCGCCTACCGTGCAGGCAGATGAACCAGCTGTTGCTGAGATTGATAGGATGTCGCTTCCGGAGCTTACGAGCTGAGATCGCCGGAGCTTCCTGGCAGATGCGAGACAGATGATAGCTAGTCTACCAGAATTGAGAGACGAAGGTGGTTCGTCCAATTTATGCGCCGGAGCAGGCCCAGTTGAGTTGAAGATTTCTAGTGTGGGGAATCTTACTCAGGTCTAGAGCAGTCCGATTTAGAGATTGTTGGAGATAGTGCCCTCATAGTCAATTATTGGATCGCAGGTACGTGATTGCAATGATTGCGGAGGACCTATCCCGGTAGCACAGTCTTACTCGAGATGATAGTATGCTATCTGGTTTGCCTTTATCAGTCATGTACATGTTCAGGTGACTGATTGCATGTTACAGTTTGATAGAGCCCTTAGGATCTTGCTTTACTACCAACAGTATGATGGCGATCATATACGTGAGAGTTGGGTAGTTTATATGCATATCCTTAATTGTGGTCCCTAGTCGTGGGAGTTTCGAGACAGGGCATCGATACTCCGGAGTAGACTAGTGTGTACAGTCGAGACCCCGACGAGGGGCGGTGGCCGGTCTCACAAGCCATTGGTGTCAGTTGGATCACCTAAGATGTATACAGGTGCTCATTGGGTTATGAGTACACCGGACAGGACTCGCCGGGAATCTGCTAGTTAGTACTATACCTATCGTCAGATAGCAGTTCCCTGGTGACATGTGTACAGGTTAGTTCATCGACCTGAGGTCGTCATTTGTCTCGTGTGAGTTCCCACTGTGCTTTGATTTCTACCCTACCACGGCTCAAAGGAGTCGTGCAAACAGGTAGTTTTTGGGTACAGTCCCGAGCCATATGGAGGCACGTGAGCGGATCGGCAGGGGATTCGTCTCTCCCGGTATTGGGGGCGAGGTCGTGCAGTGTTTAGGAGAGCCATTACACAAAGTCCATGGCCATGGCAGGAGATTTACTGGTAGGTACTCCAGTAGTATCTCAGGGTGTAATTGGGCTTCACTCCGACACGACTTATACTGCTATTGGGGGTCTGACGTTACTAGCCCCCTAGGCAGATATGCGATACTCATTGACGAACGGACCGGACTGTATATACATTGTCACTGTTAGGCTCAGTAGGGTTTTCCGGATGAGTGCGCTCATCGGCCACCCTTGAGGTCAGTCCATGGGCAGCCGTTACGCATAGCTAGTGCCGCTGACGGTTTGTGGTTAAACCCACTGCCAGGGTACTGACGAGTCATTAGAGTCCCCCACAGACAGTTTCCCAAGTTCGGGCGAAACGTTGTAGAGGCCGTATGGTTTTATGGCAGGGTTCGGAAAATGCACGTGCGTTTACGCACGTGTCGATTTTCGGACAGTTGATACTGGTCGGCTTTGGTTTAAGCCGGATCCGAGTATTATATTGAGTAGGTATAATATCTTTGTCTCAGTTGCATTTGTATTCGGTCGTAATACAAATGCGGGTATATTTATACAGTTTCGGGGTTATCCTGAAAGTCGTTTCAGGATCACTTTTGGAAGTTGCCAGTTTCCAGTTTTCTATCAGCCGTCTTTTAACATTCGGTTAAAGACGGATTTATCTTTTCTTCTGATATGGTGGGTCCTCTTTCTAGTAGGTTCTAGAAATGGTGACTAGGATGATGAGGTGGAGGGTGACTCATCTTTGCATTAAAGACTTGATGACTAGGTTTATATGTGTCATTGTTTTCTTTAAAGCTTTTTGTTTTGCTTAAGATCTTTTGTGATGATAAGGCTTCTTGATGTGGTCACCTCCCTCCTCCTAACATCACCTCCCTCCTTGATTAAAATGGCCGGCCCCCTCCTCTCCCCATTTCACTTGCTTGCTTGATTAATTTGGTAGAAAAGATATGATAGTATTTGGGTGCATGGAAATTTCATTACTCCATTTCATTCCATTCACCCAATTCCTTCGGCAACTTCATTAACCGATCGTCCACGGACTTGGACGAAGTGAGACAAAGTCATCTACTCATTCTCTACATCAATCTTGGTCGTCTCTTTTAGCAAACTTGACGATCGAGTTGCCTCGAGTCAGAGGCGGGAGCCCGTTTAAAGAACCGATCATGTGGTGCCACCTCGACGGAGGAGATCGGAGATCGACGAGATCGGAGCAGCCGCAACGGAGCGTGGGATGATGGTTGAAGAACGAAGGACTCGGATCGTTCGGTATAACATTCCTACACTCTTTACAGTTTGTTAGTTTAGCAATAATGGCAGATCCGGGTTAAAGTATATGATAGCGCCAGTTAAAAGTTTTTGTTCCGCATTTTGGCGTCTGTAGACTGCCGGGGCGCTAACGTAGACTTACAGTAGTATCAGAGCCTAACCATTTTGCTATACTAACTTGTGCTAACATGTTCAAAACTTCGATCGAACCGAAAAACCAAAATTGCAAAATTTCAACCCGACAGTTTCTGTTAATTTTAAATGGTCTCAAAATTCATTTCTGTATATCTTAAAAATCCGTGCAGGCGTTTTTAAGAGCCACGACAAAATTTGGGGTCGTGATCCCTCCAAGCTGCCGCGGAAGGGCGGCCAAACCCATGGTTTGGCCGCGCATCCGCGGCCACGTGGGGAGCACGTGCTCCCAAATTTGGTCAGTGGTTTCTGTGTTGGATTTTGGGGTTTTTGGTTAATATAGTTTTGGCCCAGGTTTTGTTACTGTTCACCAGTAAGCAGTGGGGCCCACTTTTTGATAATTGGTCTTTGGTCGATCGTAATTTAAACACGTTAGTTTACAGTGCTTACATTATATCTCCGACCGGGAATGTCATTTGATCGGTAAACTGCGTCTGATTGCTATAGTTCTTTTAGACGGGTTTTCGAACGTGACATTCGCGTTGATGTTCTATGTTGTGCTGTGATGTTGCGGAATTGTCGTGGTGGATAGCAGTGTGCAATGGTAGTACATGCTGAGTTTATTTGTACATTTGATATTGCGGGGCGAGCGTCCAACTTGTGGACAGCCGTCACTGCCTGTTGTATAATATTCTTTTGGGGCACGACCAGGTTGCGGTCGATGTACCTATTGTATTATTTTTCATTACTGTACTAGGTTTTTCCCCGAGACGGAGTGCACGGATAGCCGGGTTCGGGAAAGCAACGGGTCCGCATCTCATGGCTTTGAGAGGCAGAGGGGCCCCACTTCAGAATTGGCAGACTATTCGCCGCACTCGTAGGGGGTACAGGTTGACCCAAGGAGGGGTGCTCAATTTACCGGATTCCGTGAAGTGCCGGGTGTTCCATTCACTATGCTGTGGGGACTACCTCGCTTCAGGTTTTGGCGGGTAACTTGCCGCACCCGTAAGGGTCTAGGTTTCATTGCACAGGCTATCCACACGACAGGGGAACGTCGGGTTTCAGCAGCGGCTCTGTGAAACCCGGGGATCCCAGATTATCTGTATTGTTCTGTGATGCTTATTACTTTTCTGTAATGTTGCATATTATCACGCCTGGAGCGATTATTGTATATTGGTTTATATACTATTAGATGTTGTATATGTTTTACACCCGCGCTAGTCCAGTCCCCGCTCTGTCGTTAGTTAAGTAACCTAACGGGTGATGACGGGACCCAGTGACGAATGCGGATGGCATATACGTACATTTTATTTTCGTTCTTTTCTGGTGTGATTGAATGATGGGACTGCGTTGATTCTGATCAATGCAAAGTAAAACAAACCTGTTTTCAGTTGTTGGAACAATTTAAAAAATGTTGTTACAAAGATGTTTCCTTTTGTTATGCATAGCGGTATTCAGTGGAATATCCCGCACCTCATTCGACGGGGCAAGGGCCGATATCCCTTCACCGGGACCGACCCCTTGGACAGAAGTTTGCGTCAGGGTAATAACTTTACTATAGTCGATTACATGTTGCTTTGCATAGCGGTATTCAGTGGAATATCCTGCACCTCATTCCACGAGGAAAGAGCCGAGATCCCTTTACCGGGAGTGACCTCTTTAGCAAAAGGTTTTCGCCATTATATTTTAAAAAGCTATCAGGTTCCTTCAGCGATATCAAGTTCACTACGCTAAAGGTTTTTCGCCAAAAACCAGCCGTAGCCCTCCGTCACTTCTTTTGGGTATTCAGAAGTATTCAAGCTACGCATTTTGACCAACGCCAAGGCATACTGTTTGGTAGCTGCTGGGTATTCAATTGTTGCATAGATAGATGAGTTAGTTTGGGACAGTCGTTCTGCCGATTGGCCAACGTCAGGGGCATGTGCGGGTGGGTTCAAATTGACAAGATAGTGATGGGTAGAACTTGGCATGTGACTTATGACATTTTGACCAACGCTAAGGTTATAAGAGCATGGGGCAAAAACAATATCAGGAGTTTCTAAAGAAACTGAAACTTGCCGAGTATGCGCATACCTTCTGGAGTATGAGTAACGTGGATGCATTCCATCACGTTATCATGCGATGAGAGTTGGATCCTGATTCCCACTGATGAGTTGGTTTACTCTTCGGGTGATCCCGATTGATTCTTCTTTAGGTTTGGAGGAGAATTTGACAGGACAGTGGGAGGTTTCCAGATTAGATAAAATGATGACCATTCTGATCTAGGTTAGAGTGCACGCAGAGTGTTTCTTTTCTCTCTCTCTCTTTGGCAGCGACCTTTGACCGACCTTAGACTATGACTCAGTGACCAGGTTGACCGAACCTTCTTAAAATACTGGCTTTTGGATTGTCTGAGTTGCATAAGTCATTGCCACTCTTTCTTTTACCCTTTGTATTTCTCAGAACACCCATATTACTACGGATATCCACTTCCATTGGATAGATCCATCGTATGGTTATATACGAACTCGAAGGGACTTCTTCGGGGATGGATCAAGGTTCAGGAGAAATAGAATTGGTTTATTCAGTTGTCTTTTATTATCACCTTCTCTCAGGTTGCGAGAGCTCCTTGGTTTAGGAGAGTACACCTATTACGCCTATTGGATAGTCTTATTCCAAACCATAGGCTGGTGCCGAAAGGTAGGGAATGAAGAAAACCAATTAGCCTAAGTAGGGTGTGCAGAAGGTAATATGTAAAGACAAAATAAAGGGATTAGAAAGAGGGCAAAGTAAATTGCGACTGATATCATTCACGACCAAAACCGCGTACTTCATCGCCGCTCCTATTTCACCTTTAAAAAGAATAAGGTATTATTCAATTGTCTTTTATCGTCACCTTCTCTCAGTTGCGAGTACTCCTTGGTTTAGGAGGGTACACCTATTATGCTTACTGGATAGTCTTCTTCCAAACCATAAGCTGGTGCCGAACGGTAGGGAAGGAAGAAAACCATTTAGCCTAACGATGGTGTACAGAAGATAACGACTAAAGACAAATAAAGGGGATTTGGAGAGATGGCAAAGAGATATACGGTTGAAGTCATGAATTAGATTATGAAAGAGGCATTGCTGTGAATACCAGGATACCCCTACGAAACATTTTCATGTTTCAGTGCATTGTTAAAGGAAAAACTGTTTTCCCGATTAGACACTTACTCCAAGGGTATGTATTTACCAGGTTTCATTCTCATATCTGTATGGTTTTACAGATGATGAGTGGGAGTAAGATATTGGGAATTAGGTGATCATCCTCATTATATCGGAATTCGTTGTAATTGGTGATAGTTGAGGAAATCGCCAGGGTACAGTTTTCCACCGACAACGCACAAGTTATGAGTTGTTTAACTCAGCGGACTTATACAGAGTATTGTATGTTGTCCAAGTGTCCATCAGGACAAAGGGGAAGGTCCTCGTACTATGTTCTATTTACTTATAACTTCTCTAGTATTTAGACAAGTGTTTCGTAGAAATACAAGGTCTAAGTTTTGAGAAGTTGTGGGTATAAGAATAAAGTAGAGAACCAGGTATCACAAGTATCGGGATTCTTCAAAGAGATCGAAGATGTAGATTCTTGTGATTGGTATTCAGATGATAGTGATGGTTTTGAGAAACGTGTTTCTCTTTCAGGTTACTCATAATTGGATGGATTCCTAAGTTGAGTAATGCTGATTAGCCTCTTTCCATTAAGATGATATGCACTGGAGACAGCTGCATGATTTGAATCCGGTTCCAATTAAATAAGTGCCAAAGTTTCTATATTGAATATAGAATGGATTGTACCTTAAAAGAAGTTAAGGTACGGGGAGTTGTCCAGCTTATGATTGAAACAAGACACTGGATAACTCAGGGCACGTTTCTGTAATGGCTGTTTTGTGGGTTGACCCTGGCTATGACGAGGGTTGATATTCTACCATTTGGAAGATCAATAGTGATATTGTTCTTGACTCACCACAGTTTTAGTAAAAATGGATCTTTTTCAGAAAACAATAGTAGGAGTATGGTAGAACTGGAAGTGATTCCAGAACCACGAACGATTACGGAAAATTTAATAGGACCTATAAACTCAATCAGGTTTGACATTCCAATAGCCACTCCGCAGGTATGGTAGGTAACCTCAGACACCCGAGAGGTACTTCGGTAGGCTCAAGGACGGTGACAGGGAGGTTCTTATCTACCCAGACTTGACACTACTGTTGTTCCAGGTTATGAGACCCGGTAGGAGGGTTGTCGTAGTCAGTGGGAGCATCGGAAGCATAGTGGGCAAGTAGCTTATATCTATTTATAGACTTGAGCAGTTATAGCGGAGATAGATCATCTAATTTTGATGTGACTGTCATGGGTTTGACTTCAATCAGAATAGGGGATGGATCAGTTAAGAAGGTAGTAGGGTGTGATGTCATGGTATATGGATGACATACACATAGTAGGAAGTAAAATTCCTATACTACGATCGGTTGTACTGTGGTCATCACACAATTGTTTCTCCAGACAGGATATGGATATAATATTTGACATTCTGGTTTCTAGATCTATGGTTTTAGATCTGGATTTGGGTAGTTTCCCAATGTGGGTACTTTGACAGATATTCTAATGGTTTTTGGAATAGTTGACTCCTAGCATGGTGGTGTACCTGCAGGTGATGGAGTCACCCTCTCTAAAGGTGTCTTATAGACTAAAGGGGAGAGGGATGTGCATGATTGGCAGATCACTTGCTTAGGCAATTGAGTCAATCATGAGATGTCAAGTACCACACCAAATGTTGGTTTTGCACTAGATGCAATAAGTTTGTATTAATCCAATCCTGGAGAAACATAAGGAAGCAGTTTTAGAACATAAGTACATGTTCTACGGATTTGATGACGGCAGCCTCCTTCGGGAGACGATTATCATTCCAGGCTTCAAAGGTGACGTGGATGACAGAGTGACTGTCAGAGTTTTAGTTTTTCCCTCTGACAAAGAGGGACAGTATTATGGACAGGTGGTCCAAGAGGATACTGTGGGAAGCAAGGTGCCCGATACTGATTAGGTTCAGTGATCGATTCAGTCTAAGAAGTTTGGATATGGAGTTCATTTATGAACTAAGGTCCCATCAGATATCCAGACATGTTCTAAGACAGGTATTACTCAATTCGGGAGATGGTTTTCTCCGCGAACTTGAGATTAAGAGAGATATAGAAAGATACTTCTAGGCGGATCCACTCACTGAGGCTATTTCTCGAACACAATAGTTTTACAAACGGGCTTTGTGATACAGCTTAGTAGAGAAGTTGGGTGTCGGTTTCACACGGGCTGTGAGTAGTCGACATCGCAATATTAGCCTTGAGTGCAAGTGGGAGATTGTTGGAGATAGTGCCCTCATAGTCAATTATTGGATCGCAGGTACGTGATTGCAATGATTGCGGAGGACCTATCCCGGTAGCACAGTCTTACTCGAGATGATAGTATGCTATCTGGTTTGCCTTTATCAGTCGTGTACATGTTCAGGTGACTGATTGCATGTTACACTTTGATAGAGCCCTTAGGATCTTGCTTTACTACCAACAGTATGATGGCGATCATATACGTGAGAGTTGGGTAGTTTATATGCATATCCTTAATTGTGGTCCCTAGTCGTGGGAGTTTCGAGACAGGGCATCGATACTCCGGAGTAGCCTAGTGTGTACAGTCGAGACCCCGACGAGGGGCGGTGGCCGGTCTCACAAGCCACTGGTGTCAGTTGGATCACCTAAGATGTATACAGGTGCTCATTGGGTTATGAGTACACCGGACAGGACTCGTCGGGAATCTGCTAGTAGTACTATACCTATCGTCAGATAGCAGTTCCCTGGTGACATGTGTACAGGTTAGTTCATCGACCTGAGGTCGTCATTTGTCTCGTGTGAGTTCCCACTGTGCTTTGATTTCTACCCTACCACGGCTCAAAGGAGTCGTGCAAACAGGTAGTTTTTGGGTACAGTCCCGAGCCATATGGAGGCACGTGAGCGGATCGGCAGGGGATTCGTCTCTCCCGGTATTGGGGGCGAGGTCGTGCAGTGTCTAGGAGAGCCATTACACAAAGTCCATGGCCATGGCAGGAGATTTACTGGTAGGTACTCCAGTAGTATCTCAGGGTGTAATTGGGCTTCACTCCGACACGACTTATACTGCTATTGGGGGTCTGACGTTACTAGCCCCCTAGGAAGATATGCGATACTCATTAATGAACGGACCGGACTGTTTATACATTGTCACTGTTAGGCTCAGTAGGGTTTTCCGGATGAGTGCGCTCATCGGCCACCCTTGAGGTCAGTCCTTGGGCAGCCGTTACGCATAGCTAGTGCCGCTGACGGTTTGTGGTTAAACCCACTGCCAGGGTACTGACGAGTCATTAGAGTCCCCCACAGACAGTTTCCCAAGTTCGGGCGAAATGTTGTAGAGGCCGTATGGTTTTATGGCAGGGTTCGGAAAATGCACGTGCGTTTACGCACGTGTCGATTTTCGGACAGTTGATACTGGTCGGCTTTGGTTTAAGCCGGTTCCGAGTATTATATTGAGTAGGTATAATATCTTTGTCTCAGTTGCATTTGTATTCGGTCGTAATACAAATGCGGATATATTTATACAGTTTCGGGGTTATCCTGAAAGTCGTTTCAGGATCACTTTTGGAAGTTGCCAGTTTCCAGTTTTCTATCAGCCGTCTTTTAACATTCGGTTAAAGAAGGATTTATCTTTTCTTCTGATATGGTGGGTCCTCTTTCTAGTAGGTTCTAGAAATGGTGACTAGGATGATGAGGTGGAGGGTGACTCATCTTTGCATTAAAGACTTGATGACTAGGTTTATATGTGTCATTGTTTTCTTTAAAGCTTTTTGTTTTGCTTAAGATCTTTTGTGATGATAAGGCTTCTTGATGTGGTCACCTCCCTCCTCCTACTCACCTCCCTCCTTGATTAAAATGGCCGGCCCCCTCCTCTCCCCATTTCACTTGCTTGCTTGATTAATTTGGTAGAAAAGATATGATAGTATTTGGGTGCATGGAAATTTCATTACTCCATTTCATTCCATTCACCCAATTCCTTCGGCAACTTCATTAACCGATCGTCCACGGACTTGGACGAAGTGAGACAAAGTCATCTACTCATTCTCTACATCAATCTTGGTCGTCTCTTTTAGCAAACTTGACGATCGAGTTGCCTCGAGTCAGAGGCGGGAGCCCGTTTAAAGAACCGATCATGTGGTGCCACCTCGACGGAGGAGATCGGAGATCGACGAGATCGGAGCAGCCGCAACGGAGCGTGGGATGATGGTTGAGGAACGAAGGACTCGGATCGTTCGGTATAACATTCCTACACTCTTTACAGTTTGTTAGTTTAGCAATAATGGCAGATCCGGGTTAAAGTATACGATAGCGCCAGTTAAAAGTTTTTGTTCCGCATTTTGGTGTCTGTAGACTGCCGGGGCGCTAACGTAGACTTACAGAAATGACCGGCAATGTATCGCCTTTCCTGGAGGATTGAGGCGTTGATCAGCGTATAGACGAAGGAGCCAGTTGTTGCTGCGAACGACGAGATATTGCCCCAGATGTTGGAGCTATTGCAGTACGAGTTGTACTAAGAGATGATAGAAGGCCGCTAGTCACCAAGGATGAAGGACTAGGACATGTGGATCGTTCGCTACCCCGATGCAAGGTCATCAGAAAGATTGATTCCAGCTAGAGACGACTTCACGTGGAGACGTTGAGAGTCGACAGCAACGAGCGAATGTCAGAGACCTATTATTCCAAGTTTAAAGTATTCGGAAAGACTAGCATGCAATTCTATGGTCCCTCTAGAAGAATGAAACCCTAACTCGACTTAATGACCGTGTGAAAGCCCTTGAACCTTAGGGTTTGTGGCAGTTCTGCGGCGCAATTAGTGTGGCTTGGGTTTGCCCTTCTACGGCTGGACCACCGATGCTGTGGTATGTAGTCGATACTATTATACTGTACCCAAGATAAAGAGCTCTTGGGGGATTATGAGGTCTTGACAAATGGATCGGATGGCTCGACTTAATTCGGATGCTAGATGGTGAGATGCACTTCTTGGGAGACTCCAGATACGAGGATAGCCGTTGGAGCTCAGTCCATGCAGCCACGACGAGACGAGCCCGAAGCAGTCGACATTAGAGAAAAGTGGAGTAAGAGGTTCGCGCAAGATCTGGATATGATGACGTTCCACTCCGCCGACATCAGAGATGTGATGCGCATGCCGAGGCATAGTACTGGATATACCTTCAAGAAGGAGTCGCGATGAGTATGCAGCCGCTCCGGAAACAAGAAGCAGATATAGTAAAGGATGAGGACTTCCGGACAGTTAGGCAGAGACGAGATTTAAAAGAGACCTTGAGCAGGATTCCTTCCAGGACACTGCTGCAATGATACTTACACCCAGGATCGGATGTGTCACGTGCATTCAGAGAGCAAGAGACCGACGCCAGTGACATACTGCCTTACGAGTGGCCACGATGATTGACCGAGAAATGACCAGAGAAGTTCCATGACGGAATCTTTCCCGTTAGCACACCTGACAAGGCCGACGAGCCGATGGATCGTGAGATTGGTAATCCACAGAGAAGACTTGGACCCAGGAGTGGTCATGATACGCACACCAGCAGGCCAGTTTTCAGGATCATCGACGAGACATGCTATGAGTAATCACGACAGTTGGCCAGAGATTCTTGGAGGATATGCTTGAGCAGAACTAGTCCGCCATACTTGATTTCGGTATTTTGGGCGATTTATTCGCATGAGTTGATATGGATGATTGAGGATTTACGATTTTCACACAGTTATTGCACTTGATATCGTTTTCGTGCCTTGTTTTCACATGTTTGTGATTTTATGAGGTTTAGACATTTGAGTTGATTTTGTGCGTATGCACGCACACAATTTGTTTTTGCACTCTGTATCGTTACATATGCTTGCAGTGCAGTGACATATATTTTGTGCACTTGGATGCACTGGACTTCGATTTCGAGGGTGATGCTCGATATTTGTTTTGTGCATTTTATGCACCTGATTGGGTTGCGCGTGTTCGGCGCTTGATATTAGATTTCATGATTTCGTGCATGATGGATGCACCGGATTTGGATTTTTTAGCGCATGTTGGGCGCAGGTTATGAGATGCGATTTGGCGCACACCAGATGCACTAAATCGGGATTTTTCGTGCATGTCAGATGCACCTGATTTTACTGTCAGGCACGCACGTTGCCTATGACCGATGTTGTGTGCACAACCGTTGCACCTTGATGTTGTTTTTGTGCGCATATATGGCACATTCATGGATTTTGATTTCCGTGCGCACCAGACGCATGAAGTATTCATATGTATATTTTGGGATTGATTTCTTATGGAGCAGTACGTTTTTATGATATTGCGATTTGTGTCCGCACTGAGTAGGACTAGTCAGAGGACAGTGCCTGGATATATTTTGCATGCATAGATAGATTTCAAAGCGATTTCCAAAAGCGAGCTATAGTCTCATTATTTGCATACGTGTCCGATATGACACGAAACGTTAAAAAACAGGGAACCTTCTAACTTTTTTTCAAACGGCGGATCGTGCATACTAAACAAAAGATATATACGTATATGGCTATTTTCTTATAAAGACGTCCGCCACTATGCAGTGTTATGCGCATTTCACATTGACATCAAAGAATTTGGCATTCATTCCCTTCAAGATATTTACAAGTACAGATTTGATATTTACATGTATAGTTCCGATTTCTAGCATATCGGTTTTGCCTTGGATTTGGCATTCGTGTTTCACCTTGACTCCGATGATTGCAGTATGCTTGACGAAGTTTTGATTTTGAGTTATCTGCTCATTGCTCATGCGCTTGTATTGCGCTACGATGTGTTTATGTATTGATGATTTCGGAGCCCCGTTGACTTGGACATTTTATTGAAATGTTTTACAAATTGGGAGTTTAAATTTAAATTCGGGGACCGAATATCTTTAAGGGTGGAAGACTGTAACATTTCAGAAAAAAAATATAATATTATTTTTGGGAATTTTTATAATTTAATATTATTTTATTGAATATTTTAATATTACGGTATAATTAAATACCGATAAATGGGGAAAATTCTGAAGAAAAATTATGGAAATTCTAAAATATGTTATTTAGTGGTAATTGTGTTTAATGTAGGGTTTTTGGTAAAAAGTTTACCAAAACGGCTTTTAAATATTTTATCTAGTTTTATAAATATTTTATTGGAATTTTATCTGGACTGCACATACTTGTGCATGTTAGCTTGGGTAAGTCTAGGGTTACCATGTTTAGATGAGCATGATGGGTTAACCATGTTTAGCCAACCATGATGGGTTAACCATTTGGTTATGTTAATGGGGTTAATTAAAGGTTGTTAGCTTGTTAAAGGTGATTAGGGATGGGGGTTGACTTGTGTAGGAGAGAGAGACGGGGGGGCATGATGGATGTGCCATGATAAGCATCTAGTGAGAGAGAGGATGATGGGGGTTAACTCATCTCATTTCAAACTTGTTATTTGCCTTTTAAATACTCACATCTCTCTCACACTCACACACACATACCAACCTTTGCTGCATCAGCAGCAGCCCCATCATAACAACACACACACCAGCCCCTAACACCATAGCCCAATACCTACACACTCACATCAGCACAACTTCAGCCCCCATATCAACACATCAACTGCTGATACACAACATCAGCCCCAATTTCCACACATCAGCCACCATCAGCATATTTCAGCCCAACCCCATCCTGAACATCAGCCCCAATATCACAACATCAGCCCCAACACTTCAGCCCCTGCAGTAGCTGCTGCTCAGAAACAAAAGAAAGAGATTTCAAGCAGCAGCAGCAGCTAAGGCAGCAGCACAGCAACAAAATTGCTGTTGCAAACAGCAACAGTTACAGCAACAAAAAATGCAGCAACACCAGCAGCTCTACAGCAGCAACAACCCTTCCTCCTTCCTCCTTCTTCCCATCTCCTTCATCCTAGGATTCCCTTGAGGTATAATCTCGCAACCCAACTCCTATCTTGCCAAGTTCTGGTTATATAGCTGAAATTCACTGTTATGTTTGTGATCTAGTGCTACTTTAGGCAAATTTGAGTAAGACTTGACCAAGTGTTAGTTTTGAATGTTAGTGTAACCTTATTAGGTGTATTTGAGGCCAGTTTAACCAAGATTACCCCAGTTTCCCAGTTGGTTACCTGAAAGTTTCAACTTGGCGTATTTTATCGATTTTGTCGACTTTGTGGCTTTTCTGGAAACTGCTATAAACCCGGACCTCCTAAAATAATTTTGACTTGGCAGTGAGGTAGGCAGGCAGATATGAAGCAATACCCAAAACCCTAGCCCCAACCACCTTACTCCGGCCGCAGATTTAATCCCTCTGGTTCCAATGTGCGGCCGGAGCAGGAGGGAACTGCCTCGTTTTGCGTGCACGGCTCTTTTACCTATAAACTTGACCCTGGGTATGTCTAGTTTTGTCTGGTTCCAACCAGGGTAGAATCTGGGTTGATTTTCTTGAGTTGACGCATGATTTATGACTTGTTTTCGTATGGATTTTGGTATTCGATGATTCGTTTCTGTCGGGTGGCATTTGAACGCCAACGACAGAGGGTTATTGGCTGTGTTTGCACGCGAGGCTACAGGTTTTTACCTATGGGCGTAGCGTGCACAATTTTGGCTTCCGACATGGTTTTCATGTATTTTAGCGTGTGATATCCTTGTAGGTACCCCACGTGGTGTCGAAGCGTTGGAGATGCAAATGGCGATATCGGCACCGGCACATAAAAAAGGTGAGTAGATTTATATCTACGGGGAGAAGTTGGGTGGATGGCGTATAGCACCCCCGTTGTCCGATGTCTACTATAACATATATACTGTACTTATATATATGATAGCTTATGTGTGACTTGGTTATTTAGGATGTGTTAGGTGTACTATGCATAGATTAGGGTTAGAAGTAACTAGTGTGGTTCCTAGTCGCGAACCCTAGAATAGGTTTACACCCACACGCACACACGTGCTTATTTGCTATGTTCATACTGTGATGACGAGGATATTGGGGGACATTGGATGTGAGTCGATGAGTTTGGGCATAGTGCCATGATATCGGTGATGTGCTGTGACTCGTATTTAGGATACGATATGTGATTTTGGCGGGCCTTTGGACGTGTCTTTCGCACACGCATTCATACTTATATAGATGGTATCGATTCGTACTAGATCAAGATCAGTACCCCAGATTATGTGAGATGATGATAAGGATACTGGATAATTGACCTGATGATTGTGATACTGCACCCAGCTATTGGGATGCCGTACGACGATTTACCGTACGAGCGTCATATTGATGATTGATCCGCACTCATGACTTGAGTATTTCAGATGATATACGGTATCGTATGCGATACTATTGAGGCGGAATCACCGACTACTAGCTTTATATTTATATATATCGACTCAGATTTAGGTGGTTTCCATACTCCTCCCGATTGACTTGATAGTTAGATTAGTAGTTAGTATAGTAGATGTTAGACTAGACCCGAGTCATACCTATTTCAAAACTAACGAATCGGGAGTTTTAAAGACAGGCAAAAAGGGATTCTACGGATAATTTCAAAAGGGGCATCTTTTCTTAAAAACACCGTAGCCCTTATTTTACTAAAAACCCCGATTCGTCTTATTTCAAAAAGGCAAAACTGTATGACACTTACATATTGATGTAGATTCTTCACTATTGCGTTGATTAATTTATTTCGCATATTCATATTATTTGCATCGTATTACTTGTGTTTATTGAGATATTACCATCATGCTGTTAGGACACCAGCACCATTATCGATGATGCGTATGTTCCACGTAAACCATTTGCAGGTTCACACTCTTCATCATCGATAATTGCCAAGCCACTACGCTGTAGTACTGTTGCATTCATGATGTGATTCTTGCATGGCATATTATACACTTATACCTGTACACATACAAGGATGATTCTGGCTTGATTAGATATTTGGGAACCTCAAGATATTCTTTAAAACTGATTCATTTAAAAAGGGAGCGGTTTCCCTCGACATGTGCACATTACTATTCCACATTACATGACTTACTGATATGCTTACCTCTCTTTGCATGTCGCATACATCATGTTTTGATTATACGCATTGAGATATGTTATTTCCATGATATTTCTGGAATTGGGGACCGTGGATATTTCAAAGGAAAATATGTAATTGTTTTAAAAACCAGGTTACCCTTGATATGATATTTCAGTGCGTCCACCATGAATTTTCTCGGTTCTAGAGAGCTTGTGTGGGTATACCCGATTCGAGGAGCGGTAGGCACCGATTGCAGATACATGGTGGACCCGGTGAGGTACCTCGGGGCAAGAAAACTAGTATATGCTAGATGGTGAACCCGGCAGGGGAGTACTACCTACCGGTGATAGTATTTGGGACCCGTCGGTTATCCGGAGGATACCGACTGGAGTCATGGGATGGATATGAAGGCTGACCAGGGTGTGCGGCGCCTGAGATACATGAGGATTTACGTGTCGATGCTAGGCACAGGTGTTCATGATGTTTTCGAGTATCGATGCAAGGCACTCAGGTTCCATGATTTGATTATATCCTCATATTTCCATGCATATGCTTTACGATATTTACATGCATGATGCTTATTGTCATTGGGTGATACGTGGACGGGATCCACCTATTTACAGACATTGATTACCTAGTTGGAAGATATCCACATACTACTAGACTTCATGTTATAGATGACATTGATTCATATTGATTACATCGATCACACCTCATTTGTATAACTAACAGTGGATGAGGACGCTGTTATATATACCCTTACACCAATATTAGTGGAATGGGACTGTAACATTTCAGAAAAATATAATATTATATTTGGGAATTTTTATAATTTAATATTATTTTATTGAATATTTTAATATTTCGGTATTGTTAAATACCGATAAATGGGGAAAATTCTGAAGAAAATTTTTGGAAATTCTAAAATGTGTTTAATGTTGGGTATTTGGTAAAATGTTTACCAAAATTGGTTTCTGGTGATTTATCTGGTTTGATGAACATTTTATCCGAATTTTATCTGGGTTGCACACATATGTGCATGATAACTAGGGTTGAGCCTAGGGTTGAACCATGCTTAGATGACCATGGTGGTTTAAACCATATGATTAGTTAAATGTGTTGTTTAAGGGTTATTAGAGTTAAGTTGACTTGTGGCTAGAGAGAGAGGTAGGTGGCTCCTAGGTAATGTCACCATCAGCATTCACTTCAAAACTTTTGCCTCTCACATCTCTCTCTCTCACTTTCACACACCACCCTACACCAGCAGCAGCAGCTGCTGCATCAGCAGCTCAAAACCCCACCTAATAACAGCCCCCAATATCAATAGCACCTACACACTCACATCAACTGCACATAACATCAACACTCAGCATCATGCATCAGCAGTATCATCATGGCTGCACTGCAGCTGAGGCAAACATCTGCTGATAACCCCATCAGCCCCAATCCTGCATCAGCAGCAACTATATCATTCAAAACAACAACTCCACACCATCATACCACTCAACCACAACCCCAACAACACAAAAACAACAACAGCAGTAGCTGCTGCTCAGCAAAAAAGGAAGAAGAAAATTGCAAGCAACAACAGCAGCACAAGCCAAAACATCAGCAGCAGCAGCTACAGAACCAGCTTCAGCTCAGCCACTTCAGCACCAACCCACTTCTCCTTCTCTTCTCCTTCACCCTAGGACACTCTTGAGGTATAATCTTGCAACCCAACTTCTTTCTTGCAAGTTATAGTTGTTTAGCTGAAATTTAGTGTTATTGTGTGGTTTAGTGCTAGTTTAGGTAAATTTGAGTGAAGACTTGACCAAGTGTTGGTTTTGATGGTTGGTATAACCCTATTAGGTGTATTTGAGACTAGTTTAACCCAGAATTTCCCCAGATTCCAGCAAAATACCAGAATTGTTATACTTGGCGTAATTTAGCGATTTTGTCGACTTTGTAGCCTTTCTGGAATCTGCTACGACTCGGGACCTCCTAAAATAAAATTGACTGGGCAGTAAGGTATGCAGGCAGATAGGAACCTACACCCAAAACCCTAGCCCAAACCACCCTACCCCGGCCGCAGATTTACCCCTTCTGGCAGCATTTTGCGGCCAGAGCAGTACAGAACTGCCTCGTTTTGCGTGCACGACTCTTTTACCTGTAAACTTGACCCCTGAAATGTCTAGTTTTGACTGGTTCCAACTAGGGGAGAATCTGGGTTGATTTTCTTGACTTGACGCATGATTTACGACTTGTTTTCGTATGGATTTTGGTATTCGATGATTCGTTTCTGTCGGGTGGCGTTTAAACGCCAACGGCAGAGGGTTATGGACTGTGTTTGCATGCGAGGCCACAGGTTTTTCCCTGAGGGCGTAGCATGCACCATTTTGGCTTCCGACATGGTTTTCATGTGTTTTAGCGTGTGATATCCTTGTAGGTACACCACGTGGCGTCGAAGCATTGGAGATGTAAATGGCGACATCGGCATCGGAAGTAGATTTATATCTACGTGGAGAAGTCGGGTGGATGGCGTATAGCACCCCCGCAGTCCGATGTCTAGTATACCATATATAATGTACTTATATATGGTAACTTATGTGTGACTTGATTGTTTAGGATGTGGTAGGTGTACTATGCATAGATTAGGTTTTAAAGTAACTAGTGTAGTTCTTAGTCACGAACCCTAGAATAGTTTGCACCCACACGCATACACGTGCTTATTTGCTATGTTCATACTGTGATAACGAGGATATTGGAGGAATTTGGATGTGAGTTGATGAGTTTGGGCATGGTGCCATGATATCGGTGATGTGATGTGATTCGTATTTGGGATACGATATATGATTTTTGGCGGGCCTTTGGGCTTGTCTTTCGCACATGCATTCATACTTATGTAGATGGTATCGATTCGTACTAGACTTAAATCAGTACCCCACATTATGTGATTTGATGATAAGGATGCCGGATAATTGATGTGGTGACTGTGATATTGACCCGCACCCAGCTATTGGGATGCCGTACGACGATTTACCGTACGAGCTTTACATTGATGATTGATCCGCACTCATGACTTGAGGGTGTCAGATGATTTACGGTATCGTATGCGATACTATTGATGCGGGGTCACCGACTACTATCTTTATTTATATATCGACTCAGACTTAGGTGGTTTCCTTACCCTCCCGATTGACTTGATTGTTAGATCAGTAGTTAGTGTAGTAGATGTTAGACTAGACCCGAGTCATACCTATTTCCAAACTAACGAATCGAGAGTATTTTAAAGACAGGCAAAAAGGGACTCTACAGATAATTTCAAAAGGGGCATCTTTTATCAAAAACACCGTGGCCCTTATTTTACTAAAAACCCCGATTCGTCTTATTTTAAAAAGGCAAACTACATGACACTTACATATTGATGTAGACTCTTCACTATTGCGTTGATTATTTGATTCCGCATATTCATATCATTTGCTTCGCATTACTTACTTTTATTGATATATTACCATCATGCTGTTAGGACACTAGCACCATTATCGATGATGCGTATGTTCCACGTACACTATTTGCCGGCTCACACACTTCATCATCGATAATTGCCATGCTACTACACTGTAGTACTGTTGCATTTATGATATGATCCTTGCATGGCATATTGTACACTTATACCTGTACACATACAAAGATGATTCCGGCTTGATTAGAGATTTGGGAACCGCAAGATATTCTTTAAAACTGTTGTATTTTAAACAGAGCGGTTTCCCTCGATATGCGCACATTACTATTCTATGTTGCATGACTTACTGGTATGCTTACTTATCTTTACATGTCGCATACATCATGTTTGATTATACGCATTGAGATATGTTGTTTCAATGATATTTCTGGATTTGGGGACCGTGGATATTTCAAAAGAAAATGTGTAATTGATTTAAAAATCCGGTCACCCTTGATATGATATTTCAGTGCGTCCACCATGAGTTTTCTCGGTTCCAGAGAGCTTGTGTGGTTATACCGGATTCGAGGAGCGGTAGGCACCGATTGCGGGTACATGGTGGACCCGGTGAGGTACCCCGGGGCAAGAAGACTCGTAGATAATAGACGGTGAGCCCGGCAGGGGAGTACTACCTAACGGTGATAGTACTTGGGACCCATCGGTTATCAGGGGGATACCGACTGGAGTCATGAGATGGATATGTGGGCCGACCTGGGTGTGCGGCGCCTTAGATACATGAGGATTTACGTGTCGATGCTAGGCACAGGTGTTCATGATGTTTTCGAGTGTCGATGCTAGGCACTCAGGTTCCATGATTTGATTATATCCTCATATTTCCATGCATATGCTTTACGATATTTACATACATGATGCTTGTTGTCATTGGATGACACGTGGACGGGATCCACCGATTTACAGATATTGATTTTCCTAGTTGGAGGACATCCACATACTACTAGATTCATGTTATAGCTGGCATTGACTCATATTACTCTATGCAGACATACCTCATATTTATGACATGTTATTACCTGAGGCATTGGCGAGTACTTGGCACTACATACATATATAAATGTTACATTGCCACCTTAGCATGCTTCAAAATTTTTCATTGAGGTTTATATATGTTGATCGTATGACCTAGGATTGCGTCATACATGCGATTTTCTGTTCATAGATGTTCTTATATTCACGAGTTGGCAACTCACCCCCGTTGTGCCCCAGTTCTTGCAGGTGTTTTCCGTACAGGGATTCATTACGGCTTGCGGCACTGTTTCTTTTGGGTGATTTTCTAGTAGGTGGGTTTATTTGTATCGTACCCATCATTATACATTGTATATTATATTCAGTTGTATCTAGAAGTTCCATTAACCAAACATGTACTTATTTGAGATAGAGACCAGTGTTGATTATTCTTTCGACCTTAGAGTCGCACGTTATATTTCTCTGGGATTCATGCTGTTGAGTTTCCTTTCTGTTGTGATCCTCGCCTTTAGGCGTTGTATATTATATTGCAGACTGGTTGTATTACCTATGGTTTTTCCTTCACTCCACTACTTTTCTTGGTTTGGATTTCTGGGCTCGGCTTACTTAGAGCACGTGCGCCTTGAGACGTTCGTAGCCTAAGTGCCGGTCATGTTCCGTACTTTCGGGTCGTGACAAAGTTGGTATCAGAGCGTTAGGTTTTACCTTCGGAGCGGAGGATGACCCTTGGTTGATGGAATAGGTGACTAAAGTAGAATGACGTACCATGGGTATGTCTGCGGCATATTTACGACATGCCACTCCACTTAAGAAGCCTTAGGATGTACATTTCTTTATTCAGTATCATATTCATTCCTGATCTAGTCTCATCGGTACCCGTTATTTTTTACTGCCACGATTACGGGCTGGGAGAGCTACGGCTAGAGTTGCGGTCAGCATGAGCTCGTTGCGTACGAGAACGGACCGGGGCATATTCCGACGACACACGATGGTAGAGATGTGTCTCTTTGATTGTGTTTCCGGGTGACGCAGGATCGTCTCGAGTTAGTTTTGATGATTGTGATCTCTTGTGGAGGAGAGCTCTTAGTTTTAAACAGGATGATCGGGCCATTGTTAGAGCTGCTAGTTGAGAGAGGACTGTCGATGTACATCATACATTAGAGATTTTGATGCCGCCTACCGTGCATGCAGATGAGCCAACTATTGTTGAGATTGATAGGATGTCGCTTCCGGAGCTTACGAGCTGAGATCGCCGAAGCCTCCACGCAGATATGAGACAGATGATTGCTAGTCTACCCGAATTGAGAGACGAAGGTGGTTCGTCCGATTTTTTGCGCCGGAGCAGGCCTAGTTGAGTTGAAGATTTCCAGTGTGGGGAGTCTTACTCAGATCTAGAGCAGTACGATTTGGAGATGATCGTCAATGTATCGCCTTTCCTGGAGGATTGAGGCGTTGATCAGCATACAGACGAAGGAGCCAGTTGCTGCTGCGAACGATGAGATATTGCCTCAGATGTTGGAGCCATTGCAGTACGGGTTGTACTAAGAGATGATAGAAGGCCGCTAGTCACCGAGGATGAATGACTAGGACATGTGGATCGTTCACTACCCCGTTGCGAGGTCATCAGATAGATTGATTCCTGCTGAGATGACTCACGCGGAGACTGTAACGTTTTGAAAATCGTTTCGGTGAAATTTCGAAAAAATCGGTAAAATAAGGGGGTTTTCTGTAAAAAGTCAAAATACAAATATCTTATTATAAAAATAAAATATACACATTCTAGCTATGTAATTGCTATTATTTGGTGTTTATTGAGCCGCTGGTGAAATTTCAAATTTTCTGAAAAAAATATTATTTTATTATTATTTTAAGCCGTCACTAATACATTTAATTAAGGAAAATTACAAATTGGAATGAGTTGAAACAAATTTTGAGCATCATAAAACATTAAATAAAATTTTATCATGTGGTTTTTGGAACGAAATCATTTGCTAAAACGGTTTAGAAATTATTGAAGAAAAAAGGCTTTTTTTAGCGTAAATGGATGTTTGGGGTATTGTATTTATCATTTTTCATCACCCCACACCCGTACCCACACCCACACACCCCCATTCACTTCTCCCCTTAGCTAAATTCAGCAGCCCCCATTTTTTCCCCACTTGAATTTCAAAGGAAAAGAAATGAAAGAAAAGAAAAGAAAATGGATGAATTAGTTAGACTTTTGACCTTGAATTTATTTTGACTTTCTCCCCATTTTTCTCCACCTCCCTCTCTCTCCTCCCCCACTCATTTTCTGGCCAAAATCTGAACCCCAACAGCCCTTCATTCTTCATCTCCTTCTCTTTAAAAATGTTCTTAAAAAATGCTTGAAAAATCCAAAAAAAAATCAAGCAAAAATCAAAATCAAAATCCACCTCCTACCCATTTTCCTTTGGCTACCATAGCATGGATCTAGGGATTTAGATTTCAATTTGGGAGGCTAAGTGTGCTTGTGGGTTCTTCAAATTATTTGGGTATAAATTCTAACCTTTTTGTTTAATGTGTTGTTAATTGCTTAGGTTAGCTTAATTAATTGTTTAATTAGGTTTTTAATTAGTTTTAGGTGCATGATTTAAAATTCAAGAGAGGGGTTTGATTTTAAATTGGTATTTTGTGTTGTGAGATTTAGTTTATGTGATATAATTGACATATTAATGTTATGCTAAATCCAATTTAAGTTGCTAGTTTGCATATTTGTTAATTTAAAAGTGATAATTATATAATTGGTAAACTAGGTTTTTTAAATAATTATATTCTAATGAGATTAAATTCCGGAAATTGTTTCTATGACTTATTTAAGATATTTAATAAATTTATTGGCCTCTACATTCATTTAAACAACATATTTTGTACAAAAACGGTGAATTATGCTCGCTAGATTTTCGGAAAAATGACTTTTTAAGTGAAATTGGGGTTTTTGTGAGTTTTAACCTATTTTATATTAAAATTAGTGTTCGTGAATGTGCAAATGAGTGTGATTGGATTTTTCTCGATGGTTTGACGTTTGTACATCGACATCGAGGATTGGTTTGACTATTCTTGCATGCGTAGGCGATAGGTATGGACCTATGCATGATACGCGTGCCGATTTGATTTTCGTATGCCGTTTCGATTTCGAATTTAGTTTTAATGCGATATGGTGCGTTATGATATGTAGGTACCCCCATGTGGACTTCGAGACGACAAGCAAGCGCGTGGCGACGTCGGTACCGGCTAGCGAGAACCAGGTGAGTAGATTTATATCTACGGGGAGAAGTCGGGTGGATGGCGTATAGCACCCCCGCAGTCCGTGGTGATGTATAAGGATGCGTATACACACCAACAATTTATGATATGTTGTTAGGATTTATTATTGATGATTTTAGATGGATATTGGTGTTGGATTGGTGCATGGTTACGAAACCTTAGGTAGTGGGTGCACTACACTTACACATACACACATATACATACTTGCATACATTCCTTATTTCATATGTGCGTGTATGGGAATATATTTATATGTTCACATGGGTATGGGACTATGTGTTCACATACGGATTTGAGGAGGATACTTGGGATTGAGCTGAGTCGATGAGATTTGTTTGTGGTTGTGATCTCGGTGATATGGCAGGATTCGTACTTAAGGTACGTCCTGGTGTTATAGCGGATCTTGCGGCGGCGATACGGGTGAATAGTGTTATAAATAAATGGTCGACATGTGATCGTGATATGAGGCATAATATGCTAGGATATTGATATTAGGCCGTATCGGGCGATGTATACCCCTTGATGATGATATGTGCTGACGATATCGGTTTGTACGAGATTGTCGATCAATAGTCAGATCATGAGTATATTGAGGATATTAGTATTGTACTAGACATAGGTCAGTACCCTAGACTATGATCTTGGATAAAGAGGATACCAGAGGAATAGTGTGAGGAATATGATATTGACCCGTACCCAGATTTGGGGATGCCGTACGACGGATTTACGTACGAGCTATATCTTGATGATTGATCCGCACTCTTGACTTGGGATGTCTGATTATAGATATGGTATCGGATATGATATTATTGAGGCGGGATCACCGACTAATATATATACAGGTATGTATATGTATCGACTCAGATGTTAGGCGGTTTCTTTACCTGTAGTCTAGCTTATAGCGTAGCCCTTTAGTTTAGTTAGTTGTTATATTAGATTCGGTTCCTACCTATTTCAAAGCTTACGAATCGTGCGTATTTTTTAAAGACAGCCTAAAGGATCCTACGGATATTTCAAAAAACGTATCTTTTCTTAAAAACACCATAGCCCCTATTTTCAAAACCCCACGATTCGTGTTATTTCAAAAGGCACCATTGTAGGACTTATATTAGGTTAAAACAGATTAATTATCGTTGCGTCTAGTATTCAGCTTCCGCTCATTATTGTTGTTTGCTCCGCATCACATGCTTATATTATGCTTCATATTCTACTGTTGTTATCTAGTGGTTAGGACACCAGCACCATTACCGATGATGCGTATGTACCACGTACACTTACTTGCCGGCTCACACACATCTTCATCGGTAATTGCCATGTCACGTACACCTTAGAAAATATTATTGCTTGACATAGCCTGTTAGCTAATAGTTTAGACATGATATTAGTGTACTTGCCTTATATGTTAGTTTAGACATTATAGTTATTACCTGCTACCTCATGCATACTGTTATTCATTGTTATGCCGCATTCATGGATTCTCATGCATATATTCACTATTTACGTGCTATTGAGGTTTTGGATTTGGATTTCCATGAGATTTTCTGAATTTGGGGAAAACCGCAAAACATATACAAACTTCTTCTTTCTCTTTTTAAATAAAAAGCGCGGTTTTTCCCATGATGTATGAGTCGTCCACCATGAGTTTGCTGATAGATTTGGAGACCCGATTCGAGGAGTTGGATGAACCGTTTCGGGTACATGGTGGACCCGGTAAGGTACCCCGGGGCAAGAAGCTCGTGGTGATGACGATGAGCCTGGCAGGGGGAGACTACCTACCGGTGATTTTACCCGACGCGTCGGATATTCGGAGGATACCGTCGTGGTCTTGAGATGGATGGTAGGGGCCGGTCTGGATTGACGGCGCCTTAGATATTGAGATTGAGACATTGAGATTTTGAGATATTGAGGTACTGAGATTTGATGATACAGGCCAGTCCGGATGGCCGGAGCCTGAGGTTTTGAGACATTGAGATTTATGTTTTGTGTCGATGCTAGACACTGTTGATGCTGATTTCATTTATGATACCTCATTTTAAAAATACAAAGGAAATCTCACTAATTTATGAAAACAGTTTCTTCATTTACATGTATTCTGTTTTCATGCATTCATACCTCATTCATATGATATATTGCTACCTGAGGCATTGACACGGGCACATGAGATCACACTCGGGTTAGATATTACCCTAGCCATTGTTATAGGCTGCATGTTATTCAAATATTTGAGGATATATTATGATCATTGACCTAGGTTGCATTATTCATGCGATTTTCTGTTCGTAGATCTTTTTCTACTCACGAGTTGGCAACTCACCCCCGTTGTGCCCCAGTTTCTTGCAGGTGTCGCCGTACGGATTTCATTACGGCTTTGCGGGCACGGTTTCTTTTCGGGTGACTTGCTAGTAGGTGGGTTTATTGTATCTTACCCATCATTATACCTTGTATATTATATTTCAGTTGTATCTAGAAGTTCCATCAACCAAACTTGTATTTTTTGAGATAGAGACCAGTAATGTTATTCTTTCGACCATAGAGTAGCATGTTATACTTCTTGAGTTTCTTGCTGGTTGAGTTCCATTCTGTTGTGATCCTCGCCTTTAGGCGTTGTATATTATGTTGCATACAGGTTGATTTGATATGGTTCTTCCTATTCTCTACTACTTCTCTTGGTTTGGATTTCTGGGTTTCGGCTTACTTAGCATACGTACGCCTTGAGACGTTTGTAGTCTAAGTGCCGGTCATGTTCCGTACTTTCGGGTCGTGACAAAGTTGGTATCAGAGCGTTAGGTTTTACCTTCGGAGCGTAGGATGACCCTTGGTTGATGGAATAGGTGACTAAAGTAGAGTGACGTACCGTTGGTATGTTCCGCGGCATATTTACGACACGCCACTCCACTTAAGAAGCCTTAGGATGTACATTTCCTTGTTCAGTATTATATTCCTTCCTGATCTAGCCTCATCGGTACCAGTTTGGTTTTGCTGCCACGATTACGGGCAGGGAGAGCTACGGCTAGAGTTGCGGTCAGCACGAGCTCGGCACGAATGAGGACTGACCAGGGCATGATTCCGGCGACACCCGATTATAGAGAGGTGTCTTTTGACTGTGTTTCCGCGCCACGAGCGTTTGGCGGATCGCCTTTATGAGGTTACTCGGATGTGCTGATCGACATTAGAGGATTGAGCTAGTGATAGAGGCCAGCCAGATCTTGATGACCGTTGGTGTGTTGCTTATTCATGATGATCGAGGCACTGTTCGGCGTGCAGACGAGCGAGCCAGTTGTTGCTGTGAGCGACGAGATATCGCCCCATATGTTGGAGCTATTGCGGGGCGAGTTGTACGAATAAATGATAGAAGGTCGCTAGTCACCCGATGATGACTGACTAGGACATGTGGATCGTTCGCCTACCCCGATGCGAGGTCATCAGATAGATTGATTCCAGCTAGAGACGACTTCACGCGGAGACGGTGAGAGTCGACAGAGACGATCGAACGTCAGAAACCTATTATTCCAAGTTTAAAGTAGTCGGAAAGACATGCAGGCAATTCCATGGTCCCTCTAGAAGAATGAAACCCTAACTCGACATAATGACCGTATGAAAGCCTTTGAACCTTCGGGTTTGCGGCAGTTCTACGACGCCATTAGTGAGGCTTGGGTTTGCCCTTCTACGGCTGGACCACCGATGCTGTGGTATGTACTCGATACTATTAAACTGTGCCCAAGAGGTTGAGCTCTTGGGGGGATTATGAGGTTTTGACGACTCGATCGGATGGCTCGACTTAATTCGGATGCTAGGTGGTGAGATGCATTCTTGGAAGACTCCAGATACGAGGATAGCCGTTGGAGCTCAGTCCATGCAGCCGCGACGAGACGATTCCAAAGCAGACGACATTAGAGAAAAGTGGAGTAAGAGGTTCGCACCAGATTTAGATGAGATGACGTTCCACTCCGCCGACATCAGAGAGGCGTTGTGCATGCCGAGGCATGGTACTTGGACTTACCTTCTAGAAGGAGTCGCGATGAGTATGCAGTCGTTCCAGAGCAAGATGCAGATATAGGAAAGGACAATGATTTCCGGACAGTTGGCAGAGACGAGACATGGAAGAGACCGTGAGCAGGATTCCTTCCAGGACACTGCTGCAATGATACTTGCACCCAGGATCAGATGTGTCACGTGCATTCAGAGAGCCAGAGGCCGACGCCAGTGATATGCTGCCTTGACAGGGCCGATGAGCCGATGGATTGTAAGATTGGTAATCCACGGAGAAGACTTGGACCCAGGAGTGGTCATGTTACGCACAACAGCAGGCCAGAGTTCATGATCATCGACGAGACGTCCCACTAGTGACCGCGACAGTTGGCCGAGATTCTTAGAGGATGCGCTTGAGCAGTACTATTCCGCCATACTTGATTTTGGGTATTTTGGGCGATCTATTCGCAGGATTGATTTTGATGATTGAGTTTCATGATATTTGTTTTCATGGACCATGGTTGCACCTACTGAGTATTTACGATTTTGTAAAGTGTTGCACTTGATATCATTTTCGTGCTTCAGTTTCACATGTTTGTGATTTTACGATTTTAAACAGTTGAGTTGGTTTTGTGCGTATGCATGCACACGATTTGGTTCCTGCACTCTGTATAGTTGATATATGCTTGCAGTGCAGTGATACGCCTTTCGTGCACTTAGATGCACTAGACTTCGATTTTGATGGTGATACTCGATATTTGTTTTGTGCACCTTGTGCACCAGATTGATTTTGCGCACGTTCGGCGCTTGATATTGGATTTCATGATTTCGTGCATGATGGATGCACCTGATTTGGATTTTTAGCGCCTGTTGGGCGCCTGTTACGAGATGCGATTTGGTGCACACCAGATGCACTAATTCGAGATTTTTCGTGCATGTCAGATGCACCTGATTTTGCTGTCAGGCACACACGTTGCCTACGACAGATGTTTCGTGCACACCCGATGCACTTAGATGTTGTTTCTGTGCGCATGTATGGCACATTCATGGATTTTGATTTCCGTGCGCACCAGACGCACGTAGCATTCATGTGCATATTTTGGGATTTATTTCTTATAGAGCAGTACATTTTTATGATATTGCTATGTGATTTCGTACTGAGCAGGACTAGTCAGAGGACAGTATCTGAATATATTTTGCATGCATTGATAGTTATTGAGGGGATTTCTAAAAAACGAGCTATAGCCTCAGTATTTACCTACGTGTCTGATATGACACGAAATGTTTAAAACAAGGAGACCCTTCTGAATTGTTTCCAAAACGGCGGAACGTACATTTCAAACAAAGGTATATATATATATATATATATAGTTATTTTCTTATGATAGACGTCCGCCACTGTGCAGTGTTATACGCGTTGCACAGCGACTTAAAGAGATTTGGCATGCATTTCCTTCAGATACTTACAGATATAGATTCGATATTTACATGTATAGTTTCGAGTATGTCCTATTGGTTTTGATTTGGATTTGGCATTGATGTCTTCTCCATGACTCCGATGATTGCGGGATACTTGACGGAGTTTTGATTTGAGTTATATACTTATTTTTCAAGCGCATGCGCTGCGCTACGATTTGTTTTATGTATTTACAATTTCGGAGCCCCGACGACTTGATGGTTTTTCTTAGATGTTTTAGTAATTGGGGGAGTTTGAATTTAAATTCGGGGACCGAATTTCTTTAAGGGGGGAAGATTGTAATGTTTTGAAAATCGTTTCGGTGAAATTTCGAAAAAATCGGTAAAATAAGGGGGTTTTCTGTAAAAAGTCAAAATACAAATATCTTATTATAAAAATTAAATATACACATTCTAGCTATGTAATTGCTATTATTTGGTGTTTATTGAGCCGCTGGTGAAATTTCAAATTTTCTGAAAAAAATATTATTTTATTATTATTTTAAGCCGTCACTAATACATTTAATTAGGGAAAATTACAAATTGGAATGAGTTGAAACAAATTTTGTGCATCATAAAACATTAAATAAAATTTTATCATGTGGTTTTTGGAACGAAATCATTTGCTAAAACGGTTTAGAAATTATTGAAGAAAAAAGGCTTTTTTTTAGCGTAAATGGATGTTTGGGGTATTGTATTTATCATTTTTCATCACCCCACACCCGTACCCACACCCACACACCCCCATTCACTTCTCCCCTTAGCTAAATTCAGCAGCCCCCATTTTTTCCCCACTTGAATTTCAAAGGAAAAGAAATGAAAGAAAAGAAAAGAAAATGGATGAATTAGTTAGACTTTTGACCTTGAATTGACTTTGACTTTCTCCCCATTTTTCTCCACCTCCCTCTCTCTCCTCCCCCACTCATTTTCTGGCCAAAATTTGAACCCCAACAGCCCTTCATTCTTCATCTCCTTCTCTTTAAAAAAGTTCTTCAAAAATGCTTGAAAAATCCAAAAAAAAATCAAGCAAAAATCAAAATCAAAATCCACCTCCTACCCATTTTCCTTTGGCTACCATAGCATGGATCTAGGGATTTAGATTTCAATTTGGGAGGCTAAGTGTGCTTGTGGGTTCTTCAAATTATTTGGGTATAAATTCTAACCTTTTTACTTAATGTGTTGTTAATTGCTTAGGTTAGCTTAATTAATTGTTTAATTAGGTTTTTAATTAGTTTTAGGTGCATGATTTAAAATTCAAGAGAGGGGTTTGATTTTAAATTGGTATTTTGTGTTGTGAGATTTAGTTTATGTGATATAATTGACATATTAATGTTATGCTAAATCCAATTTAAGTTGCTAGTTTGCATATTTGTTAATTTAAAAGTGATAATTATATAATTGGTAAACTAGGTTTTTTAAATAATTATATTCTAATGAGATTAAATTCCGGAAATTGTTTCTATGACTTATTTAAGATATTTAATAAATTTATTGGCCTCTACATTCATTTAAACAACATGTTTTGTACAAAAACGGTGAATTGTGCTCGCTAGATTTTCGGAAAAATGACTTTTTAAGTGAAATTGGGTTTTTGTGAGTTTTAACCTATTTTATATTAAAATTAGTGTTCGTGAATGTGCAAATGAGTGTGATTGGATTTTTCTCGATGGTTTGACGTTTGTACATCGACATCGAGGATTGGTTTGACTATTCTTGCATGCGTAGGCGATAGGTTTGGACCTATGCGTGATACGCGTGCCGATTTGATTTTCGTATGCCGTTTCGATTTCGAATTTAGTTTTAATGCGATATGGTGCGTTATGATATGTAGGTACCCCCATGTGGACTTCGAGACGACAAGCAAGCGCGTGGCGACGTCGGTACCGGCTAGCGAGGACCAGGTGAGTAGATTTATATCTACGGGGAGAAGTCGGGTGGATGGCGTATAGCACCCCTGCAGTCCGTGGTGATGTATACGGATGCGTATACACACCAAAAATTTATGATATGTTGTTAGGATTTATTATTGATGATTTTAGATGGATATTGGTGTTGGATTGGTGCATGGTTACGAAACCTTATTTAGTGGGTGCACTACACTTACACATACACACATATACATACTTGCATACATTCCTTATTTCATATGTGCGTGTATGGGAATATATTTATATGTTCACATGGGTATGGGACTATGTGTTCACATACGGATTTGAGGAGGATACTTGGGATTGAGCTGAGTTGATGAGATTTGTTTGTGGTTGTGATCTCGGTGATATGGCAGGATTCGTACTTAAGGTACGTCCTGGTGTTATAGCGGATCTTGCGGCGGCGATACGGGTGAATAGTGTTATAAATAAATGGTCGACATGTGATCGTGATATGAGGCATAATATGCTAGGATATTGATATTAGGCCGTATCGGGCGATGTATACCCCTTGATGATGATATGTGCTGACGATATCGGTTTGTACGAGATTGTCGATCAATAGTCAGATCATGAGTATATTGAGGATATTAGTATTGTACTAGACATAGGTCAGTACCCTAGACTATGATCTTGGATAAAGAGGATACCAGAGGAATAGTGTGAGGAATATGATATTGACCCGTACCTAGATTTGGGGATGCCGTACGACGGATTTACGTACGAGCTATATCTTGATGATTGATCCGCACTATTGACTTGGGATGTCTGATTATAGATATGGTATCGGATATGATATTATTGAGGCGGGATCACCGACTAATATATATACAGGTATGTATATGTATCGACTCAGATGTTAGGCGGTTTCCTTACCTGTAGTCTAGCTTATAGCGTAGCCCTTTAGTTTAGTTAGTTGTTAGATTAGATTCGGTTCCTACCTATTTCAAAGCTTACGAATCGTGCGTATTTTTTAAAGACAGCCTAAGGGATCCTACTGATATTTCAAAAAACGTATCTTTTCTTAAAAACACCGTAGCCCCTATTATCAAAACCCCACGATTCGTGTTATTTCAAAAGGCACCATTGTAGGACTTATATTAGGTTAAAACAGATTAATTATCGTTGCGTCTAGTATTCAGCTTCTGCTCATTATTGTTGTTTGCTCCGCATCACATGCTTATATTATGCTTCATATTCTACTGTTGATATCTTGTGGTTAGGACACCAGCACCATTACCGATGATGCGTATGTACCACGTACACTTACTTGCCGGCTCACACACATCTTCATCGGTAATTGCCATGTCACGTACACCTTAGAAAATATTATTGCTTGACATAGCCTGTTAGCTAATAGTTTAGACATGATATTAGTGTACTTGCCTTATATGTTAGTTTAGACATTATAGTTATTACCTGCTACCTCATGCATACTGTTATTCATTGTTATGCCAAATTCATGGATTCTCATGCATATATTCACTTTTTACATGCTATTGAGGTTTTGGATTTGGATTTCCATGAGATTTTCTGGATTTGGGGAAAACCGCAAAACATATACAAACTTCTTCTTTCTCTTTTTAAATAAAAAGCGCGGTTTTTCCCATGATGTATGAGTCGTCCACCATGAGTTTGCTGATAGATTTGGAGACCCGATTCGAGGAGTTGGATGAACCGTTTCGGGTACATGGTGGACCCGGTAAGGTACCCCGGGGCAAGAAGCTCGTGGTGATGACGATGAGCCTGGCAGGGGGAGACTACCTACCGGTGATTTTACCCGACGCGTCGGATATTCGGAGGATACCGTCGTGGTCTTGAGATGGATGGTAGGGGCCGGTCTGGACTGACGGCGCCTTAGATATTGAGATTGAGACATTGAGATTTTGAGATATTGAGGTACTGAGATTTGATGATACAGGCCAGTCCGGATGGCCGGAGCCTGAGGTTTTGAGACATTGAGATTTATGTTTTGTGTCGATGCTAGACACTGTTGATGCTGATTTCATTTATGATACCTCATTTTAAAAATACAAAGGAAATCTCAATAAGTTATGAAAAAAGTTTCTTCATTTACATGTATTCTGTTTTCATGCATTCATACCTCATTCATATGATATATTGCTACCTGAGGCACTGACACGGGCACATGAGATCACACTCGGGTTAGATATTACCCTAGCCATTGTTATAGGCTGCATGTTATTCAAATATTTGAGGATATATTATGATCATTGACCTAGGTTGCATTATTCATGCGATTTTCTGTTCGTAGATCTTTTTCTACTCACGAGTTGGCAATTCACCCCCGTTGTGCCCCAGTTTCTTGCAGGTGTCGCCTTACGGATTTCATTACGGCTTTGCGGGCACGGTTTCTTTTCGGGTGACTTGCTAGTAGGTGGGTTTATTGTATCTTACCCATCATTATACCTTGTATATTATATTTCAGTTGTATCTAGAAGTTCCATCAACCAAACTTGTATTTTTTGAGATAGAGACCAGTAATGTTATTCTTTCGACCATAGAGTAGCATGTTATACTTCTTGAGTTTCTTGCTGGTTGAGTTCCATTCTGTTGTGATCCTCGCCTTTAGGCGTTGTATATTATGTTGCATACAGGTTGATTTGATATGGTTCTTCCTATTCTCTACTACTTCTCTTGGTTTGGATTTCTGGGTTTCGGCTTACTTAGCATACGCACGCCTTGAGACGTTCGTAGTCTAAGTGCCGGTCATGTTCCGTACTTTCGGGTCGTGACAGAGACGTTGAGAGTCGACAGTGACGATCGAATGTCAGAAACCTACTATTCCAAGTTTAAAGTATTCGGCAGGACGTGCAGGCAATTCTATGGACCCTCTAGAAGAATAAAACACCAACTCGACTTAATGACCGTGTGAAAGCCTTGGAACCTTAGGGTTTACGGCAGTTCTGCGGCGCCATTAGTTAGGCTTGGGTTTGCCCTTCTACGGCTGGACCACCGATGCTGTGGTGTGTACTCAGTACTGTTAAACTGTACCCAAGACGTTGAGCTCTTGGGGGATTATGAGGTTCTGACGAGTCGATCGGATGGTTCGACATCATTCGGATATTATGTGATGAGACACACTGCTTGGGAGACTCCAGATATGAGCATAGCCATTGGAGCGCAGTCTAACAGGCCAGGGTTCGGCATTGTCGACGAGATAGTTGACCAGGTTCGGATATAGGACCTCACCCAGATGTGTAGTGAGTTGATCGAGGACGGACGAGTATTGAGTATTCCTCCGATGGTTGGGACGCGTTCCCGAGAACCTGTTCGGCCAGACGTCTTCTACCGAATGATGAAGCAACAGAGTACGCAATTTCGAGTCCATGCGAGAGATTTCGGATTGACCGTGGCCGAGAACAGTGCAGTGCATAGATAGCATGGCGTGACGTCATAGTGGACGACGATAAAGACAAGCGGAACAAGAGGTTCGTGCGAGACGCTGACGAGCTGTCATTACCTTCCGTCGAGAATAGAGACCTGATATGTTACAGAAGCGTTGGGATATGGCCAGTTTCTAAAAGACATGTGTGCGGAACACGCAGATGTCCAGGAAGCGAGAAAGGAGTGGGTAAGAGTACCAGCCTCCGTACAGTACGGCATAGGCAAGATCGGAAAAGACCCTGAGCAGGATTCCTTCCAGGACACAGCCGTAGTGATAGTTGCACCAGGATCAGATGTGCGATGTGCATTCAGAAAGCCAGAGGCCGACGCCAGTGAGATGCTGCTTTACGAGTGGTCGTGATGATTGACCGAGAGATGACCAGAGGAGTGCCAGAACGGAATCGTTTCCGTTAGCATACCTGAATGGGCCGATGAGCCGATGGATGGGGATATTGGTAAATCCATAGAGAAGATAAGGACCCAGAGATAGAGGACGCCAAACCGTGAGCAAGAGGCAAGTGGATATCTTGCGCTGCTAGCATTGGATGCACCGGCACCTTCTCGATTTTGAAGGAGGAATTACCGACGACGGTATTTTTGATTTGTGATTTTGTGATTCGATTATCACGTATCCGTCATCTAGGATTTCGGTATTTTGGGCGTTCTGTCTGCATGATTTAGTCTTGATGATTGAGTTTCATGACATTTGTTTTCATGCACCTTGGTTGCACCTATTGAGTATTTACGATTTTGCACAGTTGTTGCACTTGATATCATTTTCGTACCTTGGTTTCACATGTTTGTGATTTTATGGATTTAGACCTTTGAGTAGATTTTGTGCATATGCACGCACACGATTTGGTTTTGCACTCTGTATAGTTTACATATGCTTGTAGTGCAATGAAAAGGGTATTTTGTGCACTTGGATGCACTGGACTTCGATTATGATGGTGATGCTCGATAATTGTCTTGTGCACTTTATGCACCTGATTGGTTTGCGCATGTTCGGCGCTTGATATTGGATTTCATGATTTTGTGCATGATGTTTGCACCGGATTTGGATTTTTAGCGCATATTGGGCACATGTTATGAGATGAGATTTGGTGTACACCAGATGCACTAAATCGAGATTTTTTCGTGCATATCAGATGCACCTGATTTTGCTGTCAGACACGCACGTTGCCTGTGACCGATGTTGTGTGCACACCCGTTGCACCTGGATGTCATTTTGTGCATCAGCTTGGCACATGTAGGGATTTTGATTTCCGTGCGCACCAGACGCACGTGGTTTTCATGTGCACTTTTGGGGATTAATTTCTTTATGGAGCAGTACATTTTTATGATATTGCGATTTGTTTTCACACTGACCAGGACTAGTCAGAGGACAGTGCCTGGGTATATTCTTGCATGCATAGGTAGATTTCAAAGGGATTTCCAAAAGCGAGCTATAGTCTCATTATTTGCATACGTTTCCGATATGACACGAAACGTTTAAAAACAGGGAACCCTTCTAAATTGTTTTCAAACGGCGGATCGTGCATACTAAACAAAAGATATATACGTATATGGCTATTTTTTTATAAAGACGTCCGCCACTGTGCAGTGTTATGCACATTGCACATCGGTTTTAAGGAATTTCTGGCATGCATTTCCTTCATATATTTACTTATATAGTTCCGATTTATGGCATATCGGTTTTGGCTTTGGATTTAGCCTAGGTGTTTTCGCCTTGACTCCGATGATTGCAGGATGCTTGACGGAGTTTTGATTTTGATTTATTTGCTCATTGCTCTCGCGCTTGTATTGCACTACGATGTGTTTTATGGATTGATGATTTCGGAGCCTCGTGGACTTGGACATTTTATTGAAAGGTTTTAGAATTGGGGGGTTTAAATTTAAATTCGGGGACCGAATTTCTTTAAGGGGGGAAGACTGTAACATTTCAGAAAAATATAATAATATTTTTGGGAATTTTTATAATTTAATATTATTTTATTGAATATTTTAATATTTCGGTATAGTTAAATACCGATAAATGGGGAAGATTCTGAAGAAAAATTTTGGAAATTCTAAAATTTGTTTAATGTAGGGTATTTGGTAAAAAGTTTTCCAAAATTGGTTTCTGGTGATTTATCTGGTTTTATGAACATTTCATCGGAATTTTATCTAGGCTGCACACATATGTGCATGGTAGCTAGGGTTGAGCCTAGGGTTGAACCATGCTTAGATGACCATGGTGGTTTAAACCATATGATTAGTTAAGTGTGTTGTTTAAGGGTGATTAGAGTTAAGTTGACTTGTGGCTAGATAGAGAGGTAGGTGGCTCCTAGGTAATGTCACCATCAGCATTCACTTCAAAACATTTGCCTCTCACATGTCTCTCTCTCTCACTCTCACACACCACCCTACACCAGCAGCAGCAGCAGCTGCATCAGCAGCTCAAAACCCCACCTAATAACAGCCCCTAATATCAATAGCAACTAAACACTCACATCAACTGCACATAACATCAGCACTCAGCATCATGCATCAGCAGTATCATCATGGCTGCACTGCAGCTGAGGCAAACATCAGCTGATAACCCCATCAGCCCCAATCCTGCATTAGCAGCAACTATATCATTCAAAACAACAACTCCACACCATCATACCACTCAACCACAACCCCAACAACACAAAAACAACAACAGCAGCTGCTGCTGCTCAGCAAAAAAGGAAGAAGAAAATTGCAAGCAGCAACGGCAGCACAAGCCAAAACATCGGCAGCAGCAGCTACAGAACCAGCTTCAGCTCAGCCACTTCAGCACCAACCCACTTCTCCTTCTCTTCTCCTTCACCCTAGGACACTCTTGAGGTATAATCTTGCAACCCAACTTCTTTCTTGCAAGTTATAGTTGATTAGCCGAAATTTAGTGTTATTGTGTGGTTTAGTGCTAGTTTAGGTAAATTTGAGTGAAGACTTGACCAAGTGTTGGTTTTGATGGTTGGTATAACCCTATTAGGTGTATTTGAGACTAGTTTAACCTAGAATTTCCCCAGATTCAAGCAAAATACCAGAATTGTTATACTTGGCGTAATTTAGCGATTTTGTCGACTTTGTAGCCTTTCTGGAATCTGCTACGACCCGGGGCCTCCTAAAATAAAATTGACTTGGTAGTAGGGTATGCAGGCAGATAGGAACCTACACCGCAAACCCTAGCCCAAACCACCCTACCCAGGCCGCAGATTTATCCCTTCTGGCCGTAATTTGCGGCCAGAGCAGTAGGGAACTGCCTCGTTTTGCGTGCACGACTCTTTTACCTGTAAACTTGACCCCTGGAATGTCTAGTTTTGAATGGTTCCAACCAGGGTAGAATCTGGGTTGATTTTCTTAACTTGACGCATGATTTACGACTTGTTTTCGTATGGATTTTGGTATTCGATGATTCGTTTCTGTCGGGTGGCGTTTAAACGCCAACGGCTGAGGGTTATGGACTGTGTTTGCACGCGAGGCCACAGGTTTTTACCTGAGGGCATAGCATGCACCATTTTGGCTTCCGACATGGTTTTCATGTGTTTTAGCGTGTGATATCCTTGTAGGTACCACACGTGGCGTCGAAACGTTGGAGATGCAAATGGCGACATCGGCACCGGCACACATAAGAAAAGGTGAGTAGATTTATATCTACGGGGAGAAGTCTGGTGGATGGCGTATAGCATCCCCGCAGTCCAATGTCTAGTATACCATATATACTGTACTTATATATGATAACTTATGTGTGACTTGATTGTTTAGGATGCGGTAGGTGTACTATGCATAGATTAGTGTTTAAAGTAACTAGTGTAGTTCCTAGTCGCGAACCCTAGAATAGTTTGCACCCATACGCACACACGTGCTTATTTCCTATGTTCATACTGTGATGACGAGGATATTGGAGGACTTTGGATGTGAGTCGATGAGTTTGGGCATGGTGCCATGATATCGGTGATGTGATGTGATTCGTATTTGGGATACGATATATGATTTTTAGCGGGCCTTTGGGCGTGTCTTTCGCACATGCATTCATACTTATGTAGATGGTATCGATTGTTACAAGACTTAGATCAGTACCCCACATTATGTGATTTGATGATAAGGATACCAGATAATTGATGTGGTGACTGTGATATTGACCCGCACCCAGCTATTGGGATGACGTACGACGATTTACCGTACGAGCTTTATATTGATGATTAATCCGCACTCATCACTTGAGGGTGTCAGATGATTTACCGTATCGTATGCGATACTATTGATGCGGGGTCAGCGACTACTATCTTTATTTATATATATCGACTCAGACTTAGGTGGTTTCCTTACCCCTCCCGATTGACTTGATAGTTAGATCAGTAGTTAGTGTAGTAGATGTTAGACTAGACCCGAGTCATACCTATTTCCAAACTAACGAATCGAGAGTATCTTAAAGACAGGCAAAAAGGGATTCTACGGATAATTTCAAAAGGGGCATCTTTTCTCAAAAACACCGTGGCCCTTATTTTTCTTAAAACCCCGTTTCGTCTTATTTTAAAAAGGCAAACAACATGACACTTACATATTGATGTAGACTCTTCAATATTGCGTTGATTATTTGATTCCGCATATTCATATCATTTGCTTCACATTACTTACGTTTATTGAGATATTACCATCATGCTGTTAGGACACCAGCACCATTATAGATGATGCGTATGTTCCACGTACACTGTTTGCCGGCTCCCACACTTCATCATCGATAATTGCCATGCCGCTACACTGTAGTACTGTTGCATTCATGATATGATCCTTGCATGGCATATTGTACACTTATACCTGTACACATACATAGATGATTCCGGCTTGATTTGAGATTTGGGAACCGCAAGATATTCTTTAAAACTGTTGTATTTTAAACAGAGCGGTTTCCCTCGACATGCGCACATTCTATTCCATATTGCATGACTTACTGATATGCTTACCTATCTTTACATGTCGCATACATCATGTTTGATTATACGCATTGAGATATGGTGTTTCCATGATATTTCTGGATTTGGGGACCGTGGATATTTCAAAAGAAAATGTGTAATTGTTTTAAAAATCCGGTCACCATTGATATGACATTTCAGTGCGTCCACCATGAATTTTCTCGGTTCCAGAGAGCTTGTGTGGTGATACCCGATTCGAGGAGCGGTAGGCACCGATTGCGGGTACATGGTGGACCCGGTGAGGTACCCCGGGGCAAGAAGACTCGTAGATGCTAGACGGTGAGCCCGACACGGGAGTACTACCTACCGGTAATAGTACTTGGGACCCATCGGTTATCAGGGGGATACCGACTGGAGTCATGAGATGGATATGAGGGCTGATCAGTCGAAAATACTGCATCTTTTAACCAGCAATTTCCCTATCATTTGCATTCATTTATAAGTGTACGGTATTCATATTTCACATATTAGCAAATCAGCCGTTAAATATCAGATTGCATGTGTTAGACTCTAAAACCGGCACTATAAAGGAAATTGACTGCATTTCATGGCATCGTATCATCCCTATATTGTGCAAACACTTGTCTTGAAGATTTGTGCAGGAAATTGCAGGACCAAAAGAAGCTGATAAAATACAACTACTCCAAGTGTTGAGATCTGGTAGCAATAAAAAAGGCAAAACACAATTCAACATATCAGATGAAGCCCCAAATATCATCCAAAGACCACACCAGAAAGCCTAAAGCCCAAGCCCAAGCCCCATAAAGAGCCGCGGATCCGCGGCAAGAGCCTGCTTGCGCCGCGGATCCGCGGTGGGTCCAAGGAGTTAGCTTCTCAATTTTGGTGCAAAACTTCTCTCTCAGTGGCTACAGTTCATAAATGTACTTCAGTTTCCAAAAGACTCCAGAGGCTTCTGCCAGTTCAGCAAACTACGGTTTCTAAGCTTAATTAATCATAGCTTAAAGCCTAAGCTAGCTCCTAACAAACTAATTCTACAAGCTCCTCAACAAACTTTTGGAGGGAATTGTAATTTCAAACCTAGACCTAGGGATTGGGAAGTCTATAAATAGAAGCCTAAACCTAGGGTTAAGGGAGATACTTGGATCCATCTATTAGCCATCTAGTATCAATCTAGAGCCATTCAATCTCTTACCTCTTTCTTCATCTTCTTCTTCCACAAGTCTAGTGACAAGACTTGTGTGAAACCCTAACCCTAATTCCAATCCAAAAGCCAAGATCCCGAGTACCAAATCAAGCAAGAAGCCCTTCAACCTTTTATGAGTGGAGCCGATCTTCAACAGAGCAAGTGGTCCAAGCCGATCCACGACTCACGGAGAAAAGCGAAGCCAATTCAACAATCGAGTTCTTCCTCTTGTAGTTCTTGAGCGTCTGTAATGAAATTGTTGATATAAATAAAAGATGAAATTCTTTTATCTTGTTTTCTTTAAATTCTTGCATCATGATTCGATCTCAATTTATAGTTGTAGTTCTTGTTGTGATGTTTGAGTAATACTCCGCTCGTCAAGGAGTCGAGACGATCAATAGAATGATGATGTAACATATCTTAAAACGATTCTTGATTCCTACGAGTTTTGTAAACCCTAGAAAGTTCAAGAACCGACAACCCAGTTTCGTTGCGATGCTTTCTTGATTGATATCGCTCGAAATTGGGGAGTTACGATCGTTTTTTGAAATTGCTAGAGGCTAGAATGTGAATGATATCGACGAAAGAACAAGGGTTAAATGATGAAACCCTAGTTTCACGAGAAAGCCCTAACTCTCGTCGATCATCATCGATCTAGTATCAATTCTTCGAAGGACAAGAACACGATATCTTGAGATTACATCACGTCTATAGATCCGATCGATTCCTGCGAGCCTCATTTAGATTCTTGACATTTGGTTGGAAATATCATCGAAACCCGATTCTCGATTGTTTATCATTTTCTTGATTCTTGATTAGACTAGTGACACCTGAATCAATCGATAAAATCGTGAATCATGTTTTCTTTTCTTTTCGATTAACTTTTCAATTCAAACAAATCAAACATAAAAATGAATCGCACAATCCCTGTGGACGATCCGCACTCACATACGATCTACATCCGACACCGTAGTTGATTGCGGTTAAATAATTTTTGGTTGTGATTTCTATACAATTTTCTAAATACTGCACAATCCGAAATCGTTTTCAATCAAATGGCGCCGTTGCCGGGGATCATTTGATAAACACAATCGAGAAAATCATACAATCAAATGGCGCCGTTGCCGGGGATCGCGCGCTAATTCGTTTTATATTGAAATTTGAATTGAAAGATTTATTCCATTGTTATTTTGATATCAAAATTCGCGCAAAAATCTAAACAATTTGTTGTGGTTTATTGCAAGGAGATCTGGAGCTTGCTGTGAATTTGGAATTTTTTTTGGAGAATTCCAGAGAGCTGGAGGAATCAACAGCAAGCCTCTGTTGAAAATTGGTACTGTGAATAGTAACAACGATCGCGTTTCCACGGTGGGAGCCAGCAATAGCGGCGGTTCCGCGGCTATCTGAAGCCTTCTCTATGCAAAAATTTGGCAGGTAACTTCTAGCTTTCTTCTCTTCTCCTATATCTGCTGCAACTAATAAATTTCTGCAGGCTTCTTTGCCAATAATCGCAACGCGCAAAAAGCAAATTAAAATTGTGCGTGTTTTTTGTTTCTTGGTTGTTTGCATTCTAATACGGATATTAAGGGGCACGGCCAAATCCAAATTAGGTGGGGAGTTCATTACCCTTCCTAGGCCCCGAAAATCACAAAACTTGCATCCGCATTTACCCACATTAACTAAAAAAGATCTAGAGATGACTCTAAGGACCGTCGCGTTCACTTAGGACAGAAGAAGGCCGTAGGTAATTCTTTGCTTATCCGTATTTCTCTTGTGGTGTCTAGGCAAGTGTGTCGAAGGCTAGTGGTTACTTAATTAGGCCCACTACTTACGTAGTGGAGAACCTCCCACTTACTTGGCACTTACCTGGCCACATGAGAGACAAAGAGGCAGTGGAGGATTTTATCCTGCGTCTTGCCTTCTGGCAGTTAGGAGCGGTCTAGAGATCTGACCTAGGCGACCAATAGAATTAGGGTTTTGTGTGTTGCATTTGTTGTGTTGCATCATTTTTTTTCAAAAATCCGTCCCTTTTTCAAAGCAAACACCGCATTCATTCATTAGCCCTAATTATAAAGTCAACGCTGCCACTTGTACTAACCCTTTTTAGTACAAGATAGGCTGGACACGGGATTCTAGTGCCCGTTTAGTCCGCGTACCCTTTATCGACTCTGAAGTCGATATTTCTCCACTTACTTCTTCTTTATCCACTACCACACCTACATCGATGGATCCACCTCCATCAAACTTCTTTAACCCTAATCTGCCGCCGTCCGTTGGTGCGCAGAATCCACCCCGCATCACTCTCCAGGAGAGGTGCTACCCTTTGCGAGGTCCTCTTTCGACCTGCTTATCCATACCACCAGCCAACGGGGATAACTTTGAGATTAAGCCCCAATACATCAACCTTTTACCCAAATTCCACGGACTCGAGATTGAGGATGCTTACGTTTTCATTACCAAATTTGAAAACGTATGCGCAATGATAGGTACGTCACAACTTTCAGTGGATGCTATGCGTCTACGACTTCTTCCATTTACTTTGTGCGATATAGCCGGGAAGTGGCTATATAACACTACCGCACACTCTATCACGAATTGGGAGGAATTCGTCGCAGCATTCCTTAAGAAATTTTACCCAATACAAAAGACAGCTCGAATCCGTAGCGAACTGAATCAATTTACCTAGCTCTCGACTGAACCATTCTCTAAATGCTTTGAACGTTTCAAGGATCTATTGGTTCAATGTCCTCATCACGGCATCCCGAGATGGGATCTTTGCCGAATCATTTATGAGGGCATTAACCCAAACACTAAACAGATCCTTGAAAATATGTGTCAAGGTACTTTTATGACCAAGGATGATGGGGAAGCTTGGAAGTTTTTAGAAGAGTTCGCTGAAAAATCACTACAGTGGGAGAGTGGAACCCAACCATTGAATAGGGGTGGCGTGCACCAAATAGATGTGTCCATAGGTGTTCGAGCTGAGATGGCAGCAATGCAAAAGAAGCTCGACGCTATGGAACACAAATTTGCAGCAGCCTCCCTAAACCCAATGTCGCTCCCCAAAACTGTTAGTGTATATGCCCTAGAGGCCATTACTGTATCATACTAGTTTGTATATAACTTAATGGAAGCTTGGGATATTCACCTTGTACATACAATCTTGCTCAAAATAGTAGTATGCTACTTGGTTTGTTTCTACTTCAATGTGTACATGTGTTTATTTTAGTATATCGACTATACATATTAGTGGAGCTCTTAGGATCTTTGCTTGATTACCAGCGTTGTGATGGCAGTCACACTAGTGGGGCTGGGTAATCTATAAGCACATCCTTATGCAGGTCCCTGGTCGCAGGACTATCGAGACAGGGCATCGATACTCCGGAGTAGACTAGCGTGTGCGCTTCTCATCCCAGTGTGGGAGATGGTCTGTCCCACAGCCATCAGTACGTCGTACTTGAGAGAGTATGCGGGTGCTCGTTGGGTTACGAGTATACTGGACAGGACTCGTCGGGAACTGACTAGTTGGTATTATACCTATTGTCAGTTATCAGTTCCCAGGTGACATGAGTACAGCTTAGTCCGCTGACTTGACACTGTCACTTTGCCTCGAGTGTGTTCCCACTGTACTTTGATTACTACCCTACCACGGCTCAAAGGAGTCGTGCAAACAGGTGGTAGTTGGGTGCAGTCCCGAAGCACTTGGAGGCAGTGACGGTTAGACAGGATTCGTCTCTCCCGGTATTAGGGGTTGACATCGCGCTGTGTCTAGGAGAGCCATTACACGAGTAGTCCCTGGCCAGGGCAAACGAGATATACTGGTAGGCTTCCAGTGTTATCTCAGGGTGTTTTGGGCTTAACTCCGACACGACTTATACCGCTATTGGGGGACTGATGTTTACCGCTCCCTAGGCCCGCCATGCGATGAATCAGACGAACAGACCGGACTGTACCGAGATTGTCACATTCAGGCTCAGTAGGAGTTCAGATGGGTTTCACCTCGTCAGTCTTCTTGTCGGCATCTACCTGGGGACCGTTACGCACAGCTAGTGCCGCTTGCGGTCTGTGGTTAAACCCACTGCCAGCGTAGTGTCGAGTCTTTAGAGTCCCACACAGAAAGCTATTCGCCTTTAGGCAAAAGAGTAGAGGTCGCATGGTTTTGCGGCAGGTCGCATGGTTTTGCGACAGGGTTCGGTCACATCCGTGCACTTGTGCACGTACAGTGTCCGGACAGTTGACACTAGCGGGCTTTGGTTTAAGCCAGATCCTAGTGTATGTATTGGGATTGGATTTATCCAGTTTGCATTCGTGTTCCTCGGAACGCGGATGCGGGTGTGTATGCACAGTTGACGGAGAGACAGAGGCGGAGGATTCTCATTAGGGTTGTTGACCGTTGACAGTTGACTATTGACTTTTTGCTCAACCCTAATGAGAATATGATATGTGATTAACAATTATATTAATTAGGTATTATGGTGACATGGTTGTTGGGTTGTTGACTTTGTGGACTTGTTGACTTTGTTGACCGGTTGACTAGGCTTGACTAGTTGACCATCATGATAACTATAGCTATCATTTCATGGCAAAGACTTTTGCTTGCTTGCTCTTTTGTGCAAATTGAGTGCATGAAATGATATGGCTATGGTTGCTTAAACCATCACATAATACTTGATTGATATGAGGTGTTATGATTGTTTTGGATTATGAGAGCCAAATGAGAAAAGTCTTCTCTCATTATTTCATGCTCATTCTCTCTCTTGTTCTTGAGCTCTCATCTCCTCCTCTTGCTCTCTCTCTCTTGACTCTATGGTTCACTTGTCTCATGAGTTGAGAACCAAGAACTATAAATAAAATCCCATACAACCTCTTCTCTACTCACTCTAGTTCACAAGGTTTGGCAAACCGAGTGAACTAGTTCTGTCAAAGTTCGAAGAAGGAGCCAAAGGTTGAGGCTTTCAGGTGGATCTATCTTCGGCGCAAGGAGACGACGGGGAGAAGCCGATTCGGACGACCATCGAAGCTTGAAGACGAAGGAGTTCGAGACAAAGAAAGGTATAACCCCCTAACCGAGTAGTTAGCAACTCGTTGTTAGGTTGTTAGTTAGATGTTTAACAAAGATCCGGGTTTTAAGTCCATGTTACCAACTCTAAGAAAATCGTTTTTTATCAAATTCCGCATGCCCGAAAGTACCGGGAGAGGTAGCATGGACTTACAGTGGTATCAGAGCCTAGTTAAACTCTATCTAACATGTTAGCAAAGTAGCTAGAAGATCGATCAAAGAAAAAGTCGCAAAACGAACCCCGTTTTTAAACTTTCTGTCGATTTTAAAAGTGCTGGAAAACTTTTTTGAAATACACCAAAAATCGACTCAGGGTTTTCTGAAGAGACTGCAAAAATTTTACACCCTAACTCGATCAAAGCGCCGCGGAACCGCGGCCGAGTTGACTCGGTCATGGGTTTTCTTTTTTGCAGTTTGCTCATAGGGGTATTTTGGGATTTTTGGAATATGTGTTTTCTGCCCAGATTTTCCAGAACGAAAATTTTGTGTTTGGGGCCTGAAAATCCGTATTTTTGATTGAACTTCTAAAAGACTTTAGCTGACGGGTTTTTTCAGTAATGTGATATTTGTATTGAACGTCTACTAATCGCTATATGTCGATTAGTGGGGGTTATACAAATCTGTAATCTGTAATGTTATTGGAATGTGTATATGAATTCATTGGATTGTCGCGGGTGAATAGCCGGGGGTTGTGAGACGAGAGTTTTCTTTTCTTTCAATTCATGTAAATTTGTAAATTGATGTAATAATTATTTGTATGGCTGCGCAACCGGGTCGGGGTTGTAGCCGTCATTGTATAATTTCTTTTTACTGTTTTTGCTCCTAGGATAGACCCATGGAGGGGGTGCACAAACTACCGGGTATGCCGAAGTGCCGAGTGGCCTACTCACGGGGATGAGGGAGGTTGCTTCGCTTCGGGTACTTGGCGGGTAGTTTGCCGCACCCGTAGGGGTCTTGGGTAGGGTTTTGGCTATTCACCGCGACCGTTGTAATCTTCTTTTCGTTACAGGCTCGTACGAATTGCAGGTTCCTAGTATATCCAATGTGTTCATCTGTGATCTGAAATGTCTATCATTGTAATATATCTATATATGATATTATTTAGGCGTTGCTTATGTTTTACATCCGCGCTAGCCCAGCCCCCGCTCTGTCGTTAGTTAAGTAACCTAACGGGTAATGACAGGGCCCCGTGGCGAATGCGAATGGCATAAGCGTAGGTCATATTTTGGTTGTTTTCTGCAATGGTAGGATTAAATGATGGGACGCATTAAAAGAACTAATGCAAGAATATCACACATTAAAAGAAATAATGCAAGAAAATAAACCAAGTAAAAGTCGTTGGAACACTTTCGAAAAACCACTCGGTTCTTTTCAAAACTAACTTTTAAATGCGGAGTTTGAGCCACTCTTTTTAAAAGCTATCTCGTTCCATCGATTATATCAAGTTCACTACGTTCACGGTTTTGCCAAAACCATTCGTAGCCCTCCATCATTTCAGTTAAATATTCGGTAGTATTCAAGCTATGTATTTTGACCTCACGCCAAGGCATAGTGGTTGGTAGCTGCCGGATGTTTATCTGTTGCATAGATAGAATGCGTTGGTTTGAGACAGCCGTACTACCATTTTAGCCTACGTCAAGGGTAGGTACGGGTGGATTCAAATTAACCTGGATAATGATGGGAAGAACTTGACATGTGACTTATGACATTTTGACCTCACGCCAAGGTCATAAGAGCATGGGGAAAAAATCCACATCGGGAGTTTCAAAAGAACTGAAACTTGCTAGTGTTGCATACCATTTGGAGTGTGATGATTCTGGTAGGATTCCTTCAGTTTCGTCACGCGATGATATTTGGATCCCGATCTTACTGTGAGTATATGCTACTCCTCGGGAAATTTCTCACTTAACAATCAATGCTATAAACCAAGTAGGTGTCTAGAAAGGTGTTAGCGGGGCTACGCCTCCAGGGAAAAGAGGTTCTTGAATTAAGGAACTTCACGAAAGCGTTGGAAAACCTCCCACGAAGTACCGACACCAGCCTGGCCGAACGGTTAAGCAAGTATTGTACGGTGAGATTGATCCTGACTAATTCTTCCTTTTTGGTTTTAAGGAGGGATTCGAGAAACAGTGGGAGCCATCCTGTTTAGACAAAACTAAAAACCACTCTAAACTTGCAAGAGCATCATGCTAAGTGTTTCTTCTTCTCTCTACTAATTGCAGCGACCAATCGAAATGACTGGATGTAACGTCTTCAAAATAATAAAATATGATTTTTGGGAAATTTTATAATTTAATATTATTTTAATGAATATTTTAATATTCTGGTATAATTAAATACAGATAAATGGGGAAAAATTATGGAAAATTCTAAAATAAGGTATTTTAAGGAATTGCTTCGTTTTCTGTGCATGCCCCCATTTCCTCTAGTTTTGACCCTGAGTATGTCTAGTTTTGACTGATTCCATCTAGGGTGAAATCTGGGTTGATTTTCCTATGTTGGTGTATAATTTGGGACTTGTTTTAGCATGGATTTTGGTATTTGGTGATTCATTCCTGTCGGGTGGCGTTTGGACGTCAACGACAAGTGGATTTTGATTGTGTTTACATGCGAGTCGATAGGTTTTTACCTATGCGGGTAGCGTGTGCTATTTTGGTTTCCGATGTGATTTTCATGTGCTTTAGCATTGTGATATACTTGTAGGTACCCCGCGTGATGTTGAGGCAAAGGAGGTGAAGATAGCGACATCGGCTTTGGCACACGAGGAGCAATGTGAGTAGATTTATATCTGTGGGGAGAAGTCGGGTGGATGGCGTATAGCACCCCCGCAGTCCGTGGTGATGTATACGAATACGTATACACACGAATATTTTTTATGTGTTGTTTAGGGTTATTGATGGTAATAATGATATTTTGATGATAAGAATATATTGGTTTAGTTTAGTGCGAACCCTAGAGTAGTGGTTGCACTCACACATACATTTACACACATACTTGCATTCATTCTTTCATTTATTAGAGTGCATATGATGGTGCGTATATCTACACATGGGTATGGGACTATGTGTTTATATACTGGATTTGAGGATAGTATTTGGGATTTGAGATGAGTCGATGAGATTGGGCTTGAGGCCAGGAGATCGGTGATGTGATTTGGTTCGTATTGAGATACGACACGATGTTTTAGCGGGTCTTTTGACGTAGTGATTCTTACACCTGCATGCATACATAGAGGGTATCAATATTGTACTAGACGTAGATCAGTACCCCGATCATGACATTTGATAAAGAGGATACCAGATAAATAGTATGATGAATGTGATATTGACCCGTACCCATATTTGGGATGCCGTACGACGGATTTACGTACAAGCTATATTTTGATGATTGATCCGCACTCTTGACTTGGGATGTCTGATTATAGATAAGGTATCGGATATGATATTATTGAGGCGGGATCACCGACTAATATATATACATGTATGTATATGTATCGACTCAGATGTTAGGCGGTTTCCTCACCCATAGCTCTACTTGTTAGTTCAGCCGTATAGTTTAGGATGGTTGTTAGATTAGATTAGACTCCTACCTATTTCAAAAACTAACGAATCGTGGGTATTTTAAAAGACAGCCCAAGGGATCCTACGGATATTTCAAAAGACGTATCTTTTCATAAAAACACCGTAGCCCTTATTTTCAAAACCCCATGATTCGTGTTATTTCAAAAGGCACCAATTGTAGAGGTTATTTTAGATTAATGCAGATTAGTTATAGTTGCGTCTAGTATTCAGCTTCCGCTCATTATTGTGGTTCGCATCGCATCGCATGCTTATATTATGTTTCATACTCCATTATTGATGTTATGCTGTTAGGACACCAGCACCATTACCGATGATGCGTATGTACCACGTACACTTACTTGCCGGCTCACACACATCTTCATCGGTAATTGCCATGTCAAGTACACCTTAGAAAATATTATTGCATCGACATAGGTTGTTAGCTAATAATTTAGACATGATATTAGTGTACTTGCATTATATGCTAGATTAGACGTTGTAATTATTAGTTGTTACATCATGCATGTTATTATTCTTGGATTTTTATGCCTGTATGCACTGTTTACATGCTATTGAGGATTGGATTCGGATTTCCATGAGATTTTCTGGATTTGGGGGAAAACCGCAAAACTTATATAAACTTCTTTTCTCTCTTTAAAATAAAAAGTGCGGTTTTCCCATGATGTATGAGTCGTCCACCATGAGTTTGCTGATGGATTTGGAAACCCGATTCGAGGAGACGGATGAACCGTTTCGGGTACATGGTGGACCCGGTAAGGTACCCCGGGGCAAGAAGCGCGTGGTGATGACGATGTGAGCCTGGCAGGGGAGCACTACCTACCGGTGATTTTACCCGACGCGTCGGATATCCGGAGGATACCGTCGTGGTCTTGAGATGGATGGTAGGGGCCGGTCTGGACTGACGGCGCCCTAGATATTATGATTGAGACATTGGGATTTCGAGATTTCGAGGTACAGAGATTGTGATACAGAGATATCGAGATATTGGGATTACGTTTTGTGCCGATGCTAGGCACTGTTTTATGCTGATTTCATTATGATACCTCAACTAAAAATACAAGGGAAATCTCACTAAATTATGAAAACAGTTTCTTCATTTACATGTATTCTGCTTTCATGCATTCATACCTCATATTCATGACATACTATTACCTGAGGCACTAGCACGAGCACTTGGCACTACATTCACGTATAGAGATTACATTGCCAGTTTAGCATGCTTCAGCTTTATTCATATTGAGGTTTCTTTATATCTGATCGTATTGACCTAGGTTGGGTCATGCATTCGATCTCTGCTTGTAGATATCTTTCTATTCACGAGTTGGCAACTCACCCCCGTTGTGCCCCAGTTCTTGCAGGTTTGCCGTACAGTTCTATAGCGGCATTTCTGGCACACTGCTTCCTTTTGGGTGATTTGCTTGGATAGGTGGGTTCTTTTGTATCAGAACCGCCGTTGTATTTATATTATTCATTGTATCTAGAATATCCATCAACCAAAACTCGTATATTGTTTCAGACCTAGACTAGTGATGTATTATTCGACCATAGAGTCGCGCTTAGTAGTGTTGCGGTTTTCTTGTTGCTTTTGAGCTTTCTTTTGGATTTGATCCTCGCCACTTGGCGTTGTATATTATTGTTGCATGTGGTGGTGACCGTCGATTGACGAAGAGCTAGCTCCCGCTTGGGGATGCCTTTATCATTGCATATATTGTTATCCTTGTTATACCCCATTCGGGGCCAGTTTTACAAAAGAAACTCTGCCGAAATTTTTAGAAAAGACTGTACTGTTTTTAAAAATGCATATTCGGCTTAGTTATTTAAAAACCTTGATTTCAAACATGTTTTTCTTCACTTTTTTAAACCAGTTTCTTTACTTATTCTTAAAAATGTTTTTAGATTTCTGGGCTTTTGGCTTACTTGGATCAGATGGAGTCCTATAGACTTCATATGGTTCAGGGGCCAGTCACGTGCTCTTTCGGGTCGTGACAAAGTTGGTATCAGAGCGCTAGGTTGACCTTGGTTCGAGTCTAAGTTTGACTATGTGGAGCCTAGGGCGTTTATATATATACGGAACTTAGGCTTGACCTTACGGAACTTAGACTTGGTCGAGGGGGTATTAGACCCGAACTTTCGTCGTGTAGGATGACCCTTGGTTGATGGAATAGGTAACTAAAGTAGAGTGACGTACCGTTGGTATGTTCCGCGGCATACTTACGACACGCCACTCCGCTTAAGGAACCTTAGGATGTACATATTTTCGAGATCAGTGATCCTCTTTATATCCAGGATTATACATCCATTTGAGATCCCCGATTCTATTAGTTTCATGATCATACCTTTATTGATGCTGTTCCTTTCCATGATCATGTATCCACTTTGGATCTGTTGTTTCCTTTCTTGCCATTGATGTGCTCTCCTTGATACTCGATTGAGGTTCCTGTCACCATGTTTGAGGGCAGTTTGGGCTGCTGCTAGGGTTACGGCCGGTGTGAGCTCGTTTGGTACGAGGGCCGACCATTGTGTTTTCTGGTGACATGGGAACGTCTCGAGTTAGTGTTGGTGATTGTGACCTCTAGTGGAGGCGAGTGCTTGGTCTTGCACCGGATGATCGGGCCATTGTTAGAGCTGCCAGTTGAGAGAGGACTGTTGATGTACAGCATACCTTAGAGATTGTGATGTCGCCTACCGTGCAGACAGATGGACCAGCTGTTGCTGAGATTGACAGGATGTCGCTTCCGAAGCTTACGAGCTGAGATTGCCGTAGCTTTCAGGCAGATATGAGACAGATGATAGTTAGTCTACCCGATTTGAGAGACGAAGGTGATTCGTCCGATTTTGCGCCGGAGCGGGCCCTGATGAGTTGAAGATTTCCAGTGTGGAGAGTCTTACTCAGATCTAGAGCAGACCGACTCAGAGATGACCGCCTATGTATTGCCTTTCCTGGAGGATTGAGGCGCTGTTCGACGTACAGGCGAATAAGCCAGTTGCTGCTGCAAATGACGAGATGTCGCCCAGATGGTTGGAGCTACTGCAGCGTGAGCATATACTTAGAGAGATGATAGCGAGTCGCTAGTCACCTGAGGATGAATGACTAGGACAGGTGGTTCGTTTGTTTACCGATGCGAGGTCATCAGATAGATTGTTTCCAGCTAGAGACGACTTCACGCAGGTTCGTTGAGAGTCGATAGAGACGATCGAATGTCAGGAGCCCATTTTCCAAGTTTAAAGTATACGGAAAGACATGCAGGTGATTCTATGGACTCTCTAGAAGAATGAAATCCTAACTCGACTTAATGACCGTGTGAAAGCCTTTGAACCTTCGGATTTGCGGCGGTTCCTCGGCGCCATTAGTGAGGCTTGGGTTTGCCCTTCTACGGCTGGACCACCGACGCTGTGGCATGTACTCGATACTATTAAACTGTACCCATGATGTGATCTCTTGGGGGATTATGAGGATCTGACGAGTCGATCGGATGGTTCGACATCTTTCGGATATCGTGATGGGACACTGCTTGGGAGACTCCAGATGCGAGCGTAGCCGTCGGAGCGCAGTTCGTGTAGCCACGATGAGTTAAGTCCGAATCAGTCGAATTGAGCAAGGTGGAGTAAAGAGTTCGTACGAGATTTCGACGAGATGACGTCCCACTCCGCTGACATTAGAGATGTGATATGCACCCCGAGGCGTGGTATATGGATGTATCTTCCAGAGAGAAGCGCGATAGGTATGCAGCCGTTCCGGAATAAGCTTTAGCTTCAGCATTGGATGATGACTTCCGGGCATTTCGGCAGGATTGAGATTTGAGAAAGGAACCTCGACAGGACCTTTCTGGAGTACGTTACGAGAAGACCTAGACCAGGAGTGGTCGTATTGCGCACACCCAGCAGGACAGAGTTCGGCATTGTCGACGAGGTAGTTGACCATGTTCGGATAAAGGAACTTACCCAGATGCGTTGCAGATTGATCAGGGACGGACGAGTGATGAGTATTCCTCCGATGGTTGGGACGTGTTCCCGAGGACCTGTTCGGCCTGACATCCTCTACAGAATGATGAAGCTACAGAATATGCGATTTCGAGTCCGTGCGAGAGACTTCAGATTGACCGTGGCCGAGAACAGTGCAGTGCGTAGTAGCTTGGCGTGACGTCATAGTGGACGACGATAGAGACAGTTGGAACAAGAGGTTCGTGTGAGACACTGATGAGCTGTCATTGCTTCCCGTCGAGACTAGAGACCTGATATGCTTACAGAGACGTTGGAATGTGATCAGTTTCCGAGAAAATATTGTGCTGAGGACACAGGTGTTTTTGAGCGAGAAGAGGTTGTGTAGGAAGCCAGCCTCTGTACAGATCGGCATAGGCATGATCGGAAGAGACCTTGAGCAGGATTCCTTCCAGGACATTGCTGCAATGATGTTTGCACCCAGGATCAGATGTGTGACGTGCTTTCAGAGAGCCAGAGGCCGACGCCAGTGATACGCTGCCTTACGAGCGGTCGTGAGGATTGACCGAAAGGTGACCAGGAAAGTGCCAGAACGGAATCGTTCCTGTCAGTACTCCTGACCGGGCCGATGAGCCGATGGATTGCGAGATTGGTAATCTACAGGAAAGATCAGGAACCAGAGGCAGAGGACGCCAGCCGCGAGCAAGAGGCAAGTAGATATCTTGCGCAGCTAGCATCGGATGTTCCGGTACCTTCTCGACCCTGAAGGATGGTATACCGACGACGGTAATTATGATTTGTGATTTTGTGATTTGATTATCACGTATCCGTTGCTTTGGATTTCGGTATTTTGGGCGATCTATTCACATGATTTAGTCTTGATGACTGAGTTTCATGATATTTGATTTTGTGCACCATGGTTGCACCTACTGGGTATTTATACCTTGTACATAGTTATTACTCTTGAGCTGTTGATTGCGATTTCATGCCTATTTTATGCTGGTGATTTGATTTACGCTTCCAGCAGAGTTTCATGTAATTTTAGTGTTTTGATTTTGCACTCGGTATAGCTTATATGTGCTTGTAGTGTATCGATATGTGTTTTGTGCCCGCAGCTGCACACGTTTATGATTTTCTTCATATCTGGATACACTTGGTGTTGCTGCTTACGTATTTGAGTTATTGCTTGGTATTTGTGCATGGGATGCACCAGTTCTATACTTCGTGCATTTGTCGCACCAGTTTTATGTTTCTTGCGTTTATCGCATCAGATTTATATTTCGTGCCTTTGTTGCACCGGATTTATATTTTGTGCATTACGATTGCACCTGACTTCGATTTGATGCCTTTCGGTATGTCGATTTTGATTGTGATATTGATGTGGATTCTTGCACTCCGTGCTTTTGACTGGACTTACGCATATTCGACGTTGCTATTGGATTTTGTGATTCCGTGCATATTGAGTGCGCAGGGTCTAGATTTTCATTCGTGCATGATGGATGCACCGATTTGGATTTTCGCGCATGTTGGGCGCATGTTTTGAGATACGATTTTGGGGCACACCAGATGCACTAAATCGAGATTCTTCGTGCATGTCAGATGCACCTGTTTTGGCTGCCAGGCACACGTTGCCTATGACAGATGCTTCGTGCACACCCGTTGCACCTAGATGTTGTTTTGTGCACATGTTTAGCACATATATGGATTTTGATTTCCGTGCGCACCAGACGCACAGGGTGGTGTTATGTGATTTTTGGGATTTATTCCTTTTGGAGCAGTACATTTTTATGATGTTGGATATTTGCTTTCATACTGAGCAGGACTAGTCAGTGGGCAGTACCTGGATATATTTTGCATGCATCGATAGTTATCGAAGGGATTTCCGAAAAGCGAGCTATAGTCTCAGTATATACCTACGTGTCCGATATGACACGAAACGTTTTAAAAACAAGGAAACCCTTCTAAACTGTTTTCAAAACGGCGGAACGTACCTATTAAACAAAGGATATATATACACATATATAGTTATTTTCTTATGAGAAACGTCCGCCACTGTGCAGTGTTACGCGCATCGCACATCGACTTAAAAAGATTTGGCATACATTTGCATCAGCTATTTACATGTATAGATTGGATGTCTACATGTATAGTCTTGGTCCATATCATATTGATTTTGTATTGGATTTGACATTGTGTCGTTACCATGACTCCGATGATTGCGGATGCTTGATGGAGTGTTGCATTTGAGTTATCTGCTCAGTACTCATGCGCATGCATTGCGCTATGATGTTTTATGTATAGATGATTTCGGAGCCCCGATGACTTGGAATTTGTATTGAAATATTTTAGTATTTGGGGGTTTAAATTTAAATTCGGGGACCGAATTTCTTTAAGGGGGGTAGATTGTAACGTCTTCAAAATAATAAAATATGATTTTTGGGAAATTTTATAATTTAATATTATTTTAATGAATATTTTAATATTCTGGTATAATTAAATACAGATAAATGGGGAAAAATTATGGAAAATTCTAAAATAAGGTATTTTAAGGAATTGCTTCGTTTTCTGTGCATGCCCCCATTTCCTCTAGTTTTGACCCTGAGTATGTCTAGTTTTGACTGATTCCATCTAGGGTGAAATCTGGGTTGATTTTCCTATGTTGGTGTATAATTTGGGACTTGTTTTAGCATGGATTTTGGTATTTGGTGATTCATTCCTGTCGGGTGGCGTTTGGACGTCAACGACAAGTGGATTTTGATTGTGTTTACATGCGAGTCGATAGGTTTTTACCTATGCGGGTAGCGTGTGCTATTTTGGTTTCCGATGTGATTTTCATGTGCTTTAGCATTGTGATATACTTGTAGGTACCCCGCGTGATGTTGAGGCAAAGGAGGTGAAGATAGCGACATCGGCTTTGGCACACGAGGAGCAATGTGAGTAGATTTATATCTGTGGGGAGAAGTCGGGTGGATGGCGTATAGCACCCCCGCAGTCCGTGGTGATGTATACGAATACGTATACACACGAATATTTTTTATGTGTTGTTTAGGGTTATTGATGGTAATAATGATATTTTGATGATAAGAATATATTGGTTTAGTTTAGTGCGAACCCTAGAGTAGTGGTTGCACTCACACATACATTTACACACATACTTGCATTCATTCTTTCATTTATTAGAGTGCATATGATGGTGCGTATATCTACACATGGGTATGGGACTATGTGTTTATATACTGGATTTGAGGATAGTATTTGGGATTTGAGATGAGTCGATGAGATTGGGCTTGAGGCCAGGAGATCGGTGATGTGATTTGGTTCGTATTGAGATACGACACGATGTTTTAGCGGGTCTTTTGACGTAGTGATTCTTACACCTGCATGCATACATAGAGGGTATCAATATTGTACTAGACGTAGATCAGTACCCCGATCATGACATTTGATAAAGAGGATACCAGATAAATAGTATGATGAATGTGATATTGACCCGTACCCATATTTGGGATGCCGTACGACGGATTTACGTACAAGCTATATTTTGATGATTGATCCGCACTCTTGACTTGGGATGTCTGATTATAGATAAGGTATCGGATATGATATTATTGAGGCGGGATCACCGACTAATATATATACATGTATGTATATGTATCGACTCAGATGTTAGGCGGTTTCCTCACCCATAGCTCTACTTGTTAGTTCAGCCGTATAGTTTAGGATGGTTGTTAGATTAGATTAGACTCCTACCTATTTCAAAAACTAACGAATCGTGGGTATTTTAAAAGACAGCCCAAGGGATCCTACGGATATTTCAAAAGACGTATCTTTTCATAAAAACACCGTAGCCCTTATTTTCAAAACCCCATGATTCGTGTTATTTCAAAAGGCACCAATTGTAGAGGTTATTTTAGATTAATGCAGATTAGTTATAGTTGCGTCTAGTATTCAGCTTCCGCTCATTATTGTGGTTCGCATCGCATCGCATGCTTATATTATGTTTCATACTCCATTATTGATGTTATGCTGTTAGGACACCAGCACCATTACCGATGATGCGTATGTACCACGTACACTTACTTGCCGGCTCACACACATCTTCATCGGTAATTGCCATGTCACGTACACCTTAGAAAATATTATTGCATCGACATAGGTTGTTAGCTAATAATTTAGACATGATATTAGTGTACTTGCATTATATGCTAGATTAGACGTTGTAATTATTAGTTGTTACATCATGCATGTTATTATTCTTGGATTTTTATGCCTGTATGCACTGTTTACATGCTATTGAGGATTGGATTCGGATTTCCATGAGATTTTCTGGATTTGGGGGAAAACCGCAAAACTTATATAAACTTCTTTTCTCTCTTTAAAATAAAAAGTGCGGTTTTCCCATGATGTATGAGTCGTCCACCATGAGTTTGCTGATGGATTTGGAAACCCGATTCGAGGAGACGGATGAACCGTTTCGGGTACATGGTGGACCCGGTAAGGTACCCCGGGGCAAGAAGCGCGTGGTGATGACGATGTGAGCCTGGCAGGGGAGCACTACCTACAGGTGATTTTACCCGACGCGTCGGATATCCGGAGGATACCGTCGTGGTCTTGAGATGGATGGTAGGGGCCGGTCTGGACTGACGGCGCCCTAGATATTATGATTGAGACATTGGGATTTCGAGATTTCGAGATACAGAGATTGTGATACAGAGATATCGAGATATTGGGATTACGTTTTGTGCCGATGCTAGGCACTGTTTTATGCTGATTTCATTATGATACCTCAACTAAAAATACAAGGGAAATCTCACTAAATTATGAAAACAGTTTCTTCATTTACATGTATTCTGCTTTCATGCATTCATACCTCATATTCATGACATACTATTACCTGAGGCACTAGCACGAGCACTTGGCACTACATTCACGTATAGAGATTACATTGCCAGTTTAGCATGCTTCAGCTTTATTCATATTGAGGTTTCTTTATATCTGATCGTATTGACCTAGGTTGGGTCATGCATTCGATCTCTGCTTGTAGATATCTTTCTATTCACGAGTTGGCAACTCACCCCCGTTGTGCCCCAGTTCTTGCAGGTTTGCCGTACAGTTCTATAGCGGCATTTCTGGCACACTGCTTCCTTTTGGGTGATTTGCTTGGATAGGTGGGTTCTTTTGTATCAGAACCGCCGTTGTATTTATATTATTCATTGTATCTAGAATATCCATCAACCAAAACTCGTATATTGTTTCAGACCTAGACTAGTGATGTATTATTCGACCATAGAGTCGCGCTTAGTAGTGTTGCGGTTTTCTTGTTGCTTTTGAGCTTTCTTTTGGATTTGATCCTCGCCACTTGGCGTTGTATATTATTGTTGCATGTGGTGGTGACCGTCGATTGACGAAGAGCTAGCTCCCGCTTGGGGATGCCTTTATCATTGCATATATTGTTATCCTTGTTATACCCCATTCGGGGCCAGTTTTACAAAAGAAACTCTGCCGAAATTTTTAGAAAAGACTGTACTGTTTTTAAAAATGCATATTCGGCTTAGTTATTTAAAAACCTTGATTTCAAACATGTTTTTCTTCACTTTTTTAAACCAGTTTCTTTACTTATTCTTAAAAATGTTTTTAGATTTCTGGGCTTTTGGCTTACTTGGATCAGATGGAGTCCTATAGACTTCATATGGTTCAGGGGCCAGTCACGTGCTCTTTCGGGTCGTGACACTGGACTTAAGTTACTTCTAGATAAAAACATACTGACAGGGCCAAACTACAAAGATTGGCTCAGGAATGTCAAAATGGCAATCACTTACGACAAGCTGGGGTATCTTCTTACCACCAAAGCTCCCCTGTCCCTGGTCCCACTTCCAGCGTCGTGGATAAGGAAATCCGCAAGACTTGGGAGATTGATAGTGCGAAGGCCAAGTGCCTCGTACTTGCTTCGATGGACAATGAACATCAGAGGAGGCACGAGAATATGGACTTGGAATCCATATTTCTTCATACAAAAGAACTGTATGGAGAGCAATCTCGTATCGCAAGATACGAAGCATCGAAAAAGTTATTTTCGGCAAGGATGGCCGTCGGATCATCAGTAGCAGAACACGTGCTTAAGATGATCGGCTACATTGAGGAGCTCGCGGACCTAGGGACCACATTGGAGAGTGAGCTCTATACAGACTTAGTTCTCCAGTTCCTTCCTTCCACTTACGCCCAGTTTATACTGAACTTCAACTTACAAGAAAAAGAAGTTGAACTTTCAGAGCTCCTCAACATGCTGAGGAGCGCAGAGGGCACCCTACAGAAAGGTAGGGAAACATCCACTTTGTTTGTAGGAGGATCATCTTCTTCTAGGTCCAAGGCGAAAGCCAAGGGAAAAAAGAAGAAAGCCCCCGCCAAACCAAGAGGCGGTGTTAGTAAAGTGGATACGAAGGGAAAAGCTAAAGCAACAAAGAAAGCGGGGAAGCTTGTGGATAAGGAAGAATGCTTCTATTGTCATAAGAAAGGACACTGGAAGAATGATTGCAGGGCTTGGAAAGCCAGGACACAGGAATTGAAGCAGGTTACGGCTTCAGCTTCAGGTGTGTATGTTATTGAAAACTGTCTTTCAATAAACTCTACTTCCTGGGTATTGGATACCGGATCAGGATCTCATATCTGTAATTCTTTGCAGGCGTTGAGAAACCGTAGGGTTTTGAAGGCAGGTGACATGACCCTCAGAGTTGCAAATGGAGCTAGCATGGATGCTAAGGCCGTGGGGGACTATCACTTGCGAATGTCAGATGGACATGTTTTGGTTTTGCGTAATTGCTTTTTTGTACCCAATGAAACTTGTAATATCATTTTTGTATCTTTAGTTTCTAAAGAAGGTTATGAATTTGCGTTTGTAAGTAATATTGTAAACATTCACCTTAATCAAGTTTTGATTGGGTCAGGTACATTGAGCAATGGTATATACGTATTAAACCAACCACAGATTTTCAATGTCCAGAATACACACAAAAGAATGTCTCCGGAAATAAATCAGACTTTCTTATGGCATTGTAGACTGGGTCACATCAATGAGAGAAGGTTGACGAAGTTACATACAGAAGGATATTTGAATCCGTTCGAATATCAGTCGTATGCCACTTGTCAATCCTGTCTCAAAGGAAAGATGACAAAGACTCCGTTCACTGGACACGGAGTAAGAGCGAGCGAGCTCTTGGGACTCGTACACAGCGACGTGTGCGGTCCAATGTCTACACATGCGCGAAGCGGTTATTCTTACTTCATTACTTTTACGGATGACTTCTCGAGGTACAGTTATGTCTTCTTAATGAAACATAAGTCCGAAGCCTTTGGAAAATTCCAGGAATATAAGATTGAAGTAGAAAAACAAACCGGCAAAAGTATCAAGATTCTAAGATCCGATCGAGGTGGAGAATACTTAAGTGCCGAGTTCCTGGATTATTTAAAAGAGAACGGAATTCTCTCTCAGCTTACTCCTCCATACACTCCGCAACATAACGGTGTATCGGAAAGACGGAACCGAACCCTATTGGATATGGTTCGGTCCATGATGAGTAACACTGAGTTACCGCGATCATTCTGGGGGTATGCGCTAGAATCAGCTGCATACCTTTTGAACCGAGTTCCGACTAAGACTGTGCCTACCACACCATATGAAGTTTGGAGTGGGAAGAAACCCTATCTTCAATATCTGAAGATCTGGGGATGTCCGGATTTTGTCAAAAAGCAGCATGCGGACAAGCTCGAGGCACGCTCAGTACTGTGCAAGTTTGTGGGATACCCAAAGAACACCAGGGGGTATCTTTTCTACCACACAGGGGAACAAAAAGTCCTTGTTTCTCGTAATGCCCACTTTCTAGAACACCAGTTCTTAGAAAAGGAAATAAGTGGGAGCGCAGTAGAACTAGAAGAAATTCCAGAACCACAGACTATTACTGAAAGCTTAGTGGAACCAGAGGGTTCAAAAGAACAGGACATTCCTACGCCGCTCCGCAGGAGTAGTAGGCAGTCTCATCCGCCCGAGAGATACTACGGTTTTCTCATTGACGGGGATAGAGAGGATTGCATCATAGATTATGATGAGCCTACTAGCTTCCAGCAAGCCGTTCAGAGCGTCGACTCGGTAAAATGGCTGGATGCAATGCGGACCGAAATGGAGTCCATGTACACCAACAAAGTATGGACGTTGGACATTGCTCCAGACGGGGTAAAACCCGTAGGATGCAAGTGGATCTTCAAAAGGAAGATTGGTGTAGATGGACAGGTTGAGACCTATAAAGCTAGACTAATTGCAAAGGGTTTTCGTCAAAGACCTGGTTTGGACTATGACGAGACCTTTTCTCCAGTAGCTATGCTGAAATCCATTCGGATCCTTCTTGCCATTGCTGCCTTCCACGATTATGAGATCTGGCAGATGGACGTAAAGACCGCTTTTCTAAATGGAAATTTAGAGGAGTGTGTCTATATGGACCAACCAGAGGGTTTCATTCAGAGTGGGAGCAGCGGAAAGGTGTGCAAGTTGCTTAAGTCCATTTACGGACTAAAGCAGGCATCGCGGAGTTGGAACATCTGTTTTGATGAGACGGTCAAGGAATTTGGCTTTATCAAAAATCTAGATGAACCATGCATCTATAGTAGATTTATAGCGAGAACTGTAGTATTCCTCGTTTTATACGTGGATGACATTCACTTAATAGGAAATGAATTCCTATGCTACAATCTGTCAAGGGGTTCTTGTCACACAGGTTCTCCATGAAAGACCTGGGTGATGCCTCATACATCCTGGGGATCCGGATCCATCGTGATAGATCCAAGAGGATTTTAGGACTTTCACAGTCCATGTACATCGACACCATACTGAAAAGATTCAGTATGGAAGATTCCAAGCGCGGTAACCTACCGGCTTGTCACGGGATCACCCTCTCTAAAGAGATGTCTCCCAAGACTGATTTGGAGAGGGATCGCATGTCTATTATACCCTACGCTTCTGCGGTAGGCTCTATAATGTATGCGATGTTGTGTACCAGACCGGATGCCGCTTATGCACTGAGTGTGGTAAGCCGGTATCAGTCAAACCCTGGGGAGAAACACTGGATTGCGGTAAAGAACATTCTCAAGTACCTGAGAAGGACTAAGGAGATGTTCTTGGTGTATGGCGGAAAAGACCTCCAGATCGAGGCCTTCGCTGACTCCAGCTTCCAGAGTGACAAGGATGATTCCAAGTCCATGTCAGGTTTTGTCTTTACCCTCAATAGAGGGGCGGTGTGTTGGAAGAGTTCCAAACAGGAAACCGTTGCAGACTCGACGATGGAAGCGGAATACATCGCTGCATCTGATGCCGCAAAAGAAGCTGTCTGGATAAGGAAGTTCTTGAAAGAACTTCAGGTGGTTCCATCCATTGTTGATCCAATACCTCTGTATTGCGACAACAACGGGGCTATAGCTTTAGCGAAGGAACCCAGGTCCCATCAGAGATCCAGACACATCTTGAGGCGGTATCACCTGATCAGGGAGATCGTAGATCGCCAGGAGATCGAGGTTCGGAGAGTCGCTTCAGAAGATAACACTGCAGATCCATTCACCAAGGCCCTGCCCCAGACTCAGTTCGAGCGGCTGATCGAGATGATAGGTCTTCGATACGCCAGTACATGGCCTTAGTGCAAGTGGGAGATTGTTAGTGTATATGCCCTAGAGGCCATTACTGTATCATACTAGTTTGTATATTACTTAATGGAAGCTTGGGATATTCACCTTGTATATACAATCTTGCTCAAAATAGTAGTATGCTACTTGGTTTGTTTCTACTTCAATGTGTACATGTATTTATTTTAGTATATCGCCTATACACATTAGTGGAGCTCTTAGGATCTTTGCTTGATTACCAGCGTTGTGATGGCAGTCACACTAGTGGGGCTGGGTAATCTATAAGCATATCCTTAAGCAGGTCCCTGGTCGTAGGACTATCGAGACAGGGCATCGATACTCCGGAGTAGACTAGCGTGTGCACTTCTCATCCCAGTGTGGGAGATGGTCTGTCCCACAGCCATCAGTACGTCGTACTTGAGAGAGTATGCGGGTGCTCGTTGGGTTACGAGTACACTGGACAGGACTCGTCGGGAACTGACTAGTTGGTATTATACCTATTGTCAGTTATCAGTTCCCAGGTGACATGAGTACAGCTTAGTCCGCTGACTTGACACTGTCACTTCGCCTCGAGTGTGTTCCCACTGTACTTTGATTACTACCCTACCACGGCTCAAAGGAGTCGTGCAAACAGGTGGTAGTTGGGTGCAGTCCTGAAGCACTTGGAGGCAGTGACGATTAGACAGGATTCGTCTCTCCCGGTATTGGGGGTTGACATCGCGCTGTGTCTAGGAGAGCCATTACACGAGTAGTCCCTGGCCAGGGCAAACGAGATATACTGGTAGGCTTCCAGTGTTATCTCAGGGTGTTTTGGGCTTCACTCCGACACGACTTGTACCGCTATTGGGGGACTGACGTTTACCGCCCCCTAGGCCCACCATGCGATGTATCAGACGAACAGACCGGACTGTACCGAGATTGTCACATTCAGGCTCAGTAGGAGTTCAGATGGGTTTCACCTCGTCAGTCTTCTTGTCGGCATCTACCTGGGGACCGTTACGCACAGCTAGTGCTGCTTGCGGTCTGTGGTTAAACCCACTGCCAGCGTAGTGTCGAGTCTTTAGAGTCCCACAAAGAAAGCTATTCGCCTTTAGGCAAAAGAGTAGAGGTCGCATGGTTTTGCGGCAGGTCGCATGGTTTTGCGACAGGGTTCGGTCACATCCGTGCACTTGTGCACGTACAGTGTCCGGACAGTTGACACTGGCGGGCTTTGGTTTAAGCCAGATCCTAGTGTATGTATTGGGATTGGATTTATCCAGTTTGCATTCGTGTTCCTCGGAACGCGGATGCGGGTGTATATGCACAGTTGACGGAGAGACAGAGGCGGAGGATTCTCATTAGGGTTGTTGACCGTTGACAATTGACTATTGACTTTTTGCTCAACCCTAATGAGAATATGATATGTGATTAACAATTATATTAATTAGGTATTATGGTGACATGGTTGTTGGGTTGTTGACTTTGTTGACCGGTTGACTAGGCTTGACTAGTTGACCATCATGATAACTATAGCTATCATTTCATGGCAAAGACTTTTGCTTGCTTGCTCTTTTGTGCAAAATGAGTGCATGAAATGATATGGCTATGGTTGCTTAAACCATCACATAATACTTGAATGATATGAGGTGTTATGATTGTTTTGGATTATGAGAGCCAAATGAGAAAAGTCTTCTCTCATTCTTTCATGCTCATTCTCTCTCTTGTTCTTGAGCTCTCATCTCCTCCTCTTGCTCTCTCTCTCTTGACTCTATGGTTCACTTGTCTCATGAGTTGAGAACCAAGAACCATAGATAAAATCCCATACAATCTCTTCTCTACTCACTCTAGTTCACAAGGTTTAGCAAACCGAGTGAACTAGTTTCTTCAAAGTTCGAAGAAGGAGCCAAAGGTTGAGGCTTTCAGGTGGATCTATCTTCGGCGCAAGGAGACGACGGGGAGAAGCCGATTCGGACGACCATCAAAGCTTGAAGACGAAGGAGTTCGAGAAAAAGAAAGGTATAACCCCCTAACCGAGTAGTTAGCAACTCGTAGTTAGGTTGTTAGTTAGATGTTTAAAAAAGATCCGGGTTTTAAGTCCATGTTACCACCTCTAAGAAAATCGTTTTTTATCAAATTCCGCATGCCCGAAAGTACCGGGAGAGGTAGAATGGACTTACAAAAACTGTTTGTGGATACTGTTCTGATTCGTCTCATTTAACGGAAGAATGTCCATTAAACTCTGCGTTTCAAGGTCACGAGCATACAAATGCCGCATTCCAAAGACCTAGAAACGATCCATATTCTTCCACGTACAATCAGGGTTGGAGGAATCACCCAAATTTTGCTTGGAACCAACAACAATCTCAAAACACGGTTCCAAGCCAAAATAATTTTCAAACGGCTCTTCGACCACAACAGCAACAACTTCAACTCACTCAGCACCCCTACCAGTAACAAAATTTCCAAAACCAGGTCAACACTCCTGCACAGTCTAATCCTATGCAGTTGTCCTGTTCTGACGAATTCTCTCAATTCACTCAAACCATGAAATCACTTTTATCAAATTTCAGAGAGGTTTCGACTGAGGTTAGATCTTCCGTCAGTGAGATAAAGAAAAACTCAGCGTCCCAAGCTGAGAGTATCAGATCGATGGAAGCTGAAACAGCTTGACTTAAAGCCGAAATGAGTGCGAGAGAAAAAGGGAAACTTCCGTCTCAACCCCTACCGAATCCTGGGCATTACATTGTAAATGCTGTCACAACGTTGAGATCGGGAAGAGTGTTGAACAATCATGTCGGGGAAGGTATTGATGATATTAAAAATCCTATCAATAACACCCCGGCTGAGACCTTTCCTCACACACACACTTCTAATTCTGATCCTTCTTCTTGTACCCCACCACCTTCTCGAGAGCCTATTCTCCATTTCCCACTAGGCTCAACACCTCAGTATAGCCCTTCTAGTTCTCCACAGACGGTCCCCACACCTTTTTTAGGATCTTTTCTACCCCCTCTTCCTTCTCCTATGATGGACCCGGCACTTATTGCGAAACCTCCTTACCCGAATCGGTTAAGGGGTAATAGAACGAGTCCTCATATGGAGAAAATTATGGAAATGTTCAAACAGGTTAACATCAACATTCCTCTCCTAGATGCGATTCAACAAGTCCCCGCTTATGCGAAAATTCATAAGGACTTGTGCACTAGGAAGAGGAAGACTCAAGTGCCGAAGAAGTCTTCATGTCTAATAATATTAGCACTGCTTTTATTCCAAGCTACCAAAGAAACGAAAGGACCCAGGATGTCCTACAATATCGATTTCTATTGGGGGTAAAAATATAAACCGTGCTCTTTTAGACCTTGGCGCAAGTGTTAACCTACTTCCATATTCTGTATATGAGCAATTAGGGATTGGAGAGCTGAAACCTGCTCACTGCACTCTCCAGATGGCAGACCGATCGATCACCAAACCAAGGGGTGAACTAGAGGATGTGTTGATAAAGGTCGGGGAATTTGTTTTCCCTGTAGACTTCATTGTACTTGACACACATCCTGTAGCAAACCCCCGGGGCCAAATTCCGGTGATTCTGGGTCGTCCTTTCCTTTCCACTTCCAACGCTGTTATAAACTATAGAAACGGTTCAATGAACTTATCATTTGGAAATATGACCATTGAACTAAACATCTACAAAGTTGGAAGTCAGCCATCAGAACCCTCTGCTCATATTCTAGATGTGTGCTCTGTGCACGAGATCGCTCCCGATAGTTTTGGAGCTGAGGAACTTTGCTTTACTGATCTCGATGACATTACCACATCTCTGTTTGACTTTACACAAGATCTTAGTGAGGACACTTTACCTACACTTGAGTCCTGCACTCCTGATTTTTCTCCACCCGAGTCTGTATCTTTCACAGGCTCTGAGCTTCTTTGTAAATCCAAAAATCACTCAATGATCCCTCCTTCTATCATTTCTCCGCCTGAATTAGATCTCAAAATGTTACCTTCTCATCTGAAATATGCTTATTTAGGTGAGAAGGAGTCTTTACCGGTTAAAATATCCGCTTCTCTAGCATTAGAGCAAGAGAATGCACTTTTATCGGTATTAAGATCTAACAAAGAGGCGTTTGTTGGAGTATGGCGGACATCAAAGGGATTAGTCCCTTGATAGTTGAACATCATATACATGTGATGGATGATGCCAGACCAACCCGAGAACCACAGAGACGGCTGAATCCCGTCATGAAGGAAGCGGTAATGAAAGAGATCGTCAAATGCCTAGATAATGGTATTATATACCCCATCTCCGATAGCCAATGGGTGAGTCATATACATGTCGTTCCTAAGAAATCCGGCATCACTGTTATAACCAATGAGGCGAATGAGTTGATTCAGACTCGCACCCAAACTGGGTGGCGTGTATGCATCGATTATAGAAAACTCAATGCTGCCACGAGGAAAGACCACTTTCCTCTACCATTCATTGATCAAATGCTGTAACGCTTAGCGGGAGGAGAGTATTATTGTTTTATGGACGGATACTCAGGCTATAATCAGGTCCCCATCACCAAAAAGGATCAAGATAAAATCACTTTTACTTGTCCTTTTGGTACCTTTGCTTACAGTCGCATGCCCTTTGGGTTATGCAATGCTCCCTCTACCTTTCAGCGGTGTATGATGGGGATATTCTCTGATATGGTAGAGAATTTTCTGGAGATCTTTATGGACGACTTCTCGATTTTTGGAGACTCTTTTTCCGATTGACTATCGAATCTTGACGTTGTTCTTACTCGTTGCAAAGAGAAGAACTTTAGTTTGAACTGGGAGAAATTCCATTTCATGGTCCAAGAAGGAATTGTTCTTGGACATGTCATTTCACAGAAAGGCATTGAGGTTGACAGAGCTAAGATAGATGTCATTCAAAACCTCCTTCATCCCAAAAGCGTCAAAGATATTCGATCTTTCCTTGGCCATGCGGGCTTTTATAGAAGATTCATTAAAGAATTTAGCAAAATTGCTAGACCTTTAACTCTTCTCCTGGCCAAGGATACAACCTTCCATTTTGACTCGGACCGTGAGACAGCTTTTGACTCACTTAAACACTCACTCACTTCAGCCCCCGTGCTATCATCACCAAACTGGGACTACCCCTTTGAGCTGATGTGTGACGGATCTGATTTTGTAGTAGGTGCAGTCTTAGGACAGCACATCGAAAAGATGCCACACGTAATATACTACGCAAGTAAGACCCTGAATGATGCTCAAATCAATTATACAACCACTGAAAAAGAACTTTTAGCGGTTGTATTTGCATTAGAAAAATTCAGGCCTTACTTAATTAGCTCGCCTATAGTTGTGTATACTGACCATTCCGCCTTAAAACATCTTCTGGCGAAGAAAGATACAAAAGGTCGACTAATACGTTGGATCCTTCTGTTACAAGAATTCGATCTTGTTATCAAAGATAAGAAAGGATGTGAAAACGTAGTAGCTGACCATCTTTCACGCATCTCTTCTTCCCTTATGACCCTGCCGATCAATGACTCGTTTCCTGAAGAACAGCTCTTGAGCGTATCCAATGAACCATGGTTCAGGGATATTGTGAACTATCTTGTCACGAGACTTATACCCAGCGATTGGTCAAAACAGGACAAATACCGTTTTCTATCCCAAGTAAAACACTTTTACTGGGATGATCCATACTTGATTAAGTATTGTCCTGATCAGATCATTCGCCGGTGTGTCCCGAAAGAAGAGTTCAAGAGTGTTCTTTCTTTTTGTCATGATCAGGCCTGTGGGGGTCACTTCGGTCCTAAAAAGACGGCGGAGAAGGTTTTGCAATGTGGATTTTTTTGGCCGACCTTATTCAAGGACGCATTTGACTATTGCAAAACCTGTACACAATGTCAGTACACGGGTAGAATCTCTCAGAGGAATGAAATGCCTCAGCAACCCATTCTGGTTGTTGAAATATTCGATGTTTGGGGCATTGATTTTATGGGTCCCTTTCCCAACTCCTTTGGGAATTTGTACATACTGCTGGCGGTTGATTATGTCTCAAAGTGGGTTGAAGCCATTCCATGTCGCACGAATGACAGGAAAGTTGGCATTAAGTTCTTGAAAGAGAATATCTTTTCGCGATTTGGACACCCACGCGCTATTATTAGCGATAATGGGACACATTTCTACAACAGGTCTTTCGAGACTTTGATGCGGAAATACTCAATCAACCACCGACTTTCTACACCCTATCAACCCCAAACAAGCAGGCAGGCTGAAATCTCAAACAGACAAATCAAACTTATCCTGGAGAAGACTGTTGCTAAAAATAGAAAAGACTGGTCAACCAAATTGACGGATGCTCTTTGGGCATTCCGAACTGCATTTAAAACTGACCTAGGAATGTCTCCATATAGGATAGTGTTTAGGAAAGCATGTCATTTACCCGTCGTGATAGAACATAAAGCATTGTGGGCTATTAAAGAAATAAATTTTGACCTAAACCTAGCTTGCAACTTTCGGAAGCTGCAACTAAATGAGCTAGCGAACTCCGCGATGAAGCTTATGATAACGCTGTAATCATAAAGAATAGGATTAAGGTTTTTCACGATAAAAACATTTTGAGGAAAACATTTTCACAAGGTCAACAAGTCCTTCTTTATGATTCACGATTACACCTTCACGTGGGTAAGCTCCGATCTCGGTGGAAGGGACCTTTTGTTGTGCGGTCTGTATACCCGCACGGGGCAGTAGAAGTAGAAAATGTTAAAAACGGCACCGTTTTCAAAGTGAATGGACATAGACTAAAGCCGTATTTTTCCACTGACCCCACGGAGGAGCTCCTGTTCTTACACGAGACAGTTTATTTGGATTAAAATTCCTCCGTCTCACCTTCATGTCTAGTATATCATTGCATCATTTTTTTGAATGGAGATGAGTGAAAAGAGTAAGTTTGGGGGAAGTTCTTCACTTAGATATTTTGCCCCCACTAATAATTCCTCCCAGACTTACAGGTTTTTGTAGATATAGCTATTGGCAACAGTGAGGACATTGTTGAAAACAAGTTTGGGGGAGGTTTGTGCTTATTTTTGCATCATTTACATATCATTTGCATAAGCACAAAACATTTCTTTAAAAACTTATAAAAATTTAAAAATTTTCAAAATCCAAAAAAATTTAAAATTTTCAAAATATAAATATTTTTAACATTTAAACATTTTTGGTACATAAATAAGATAATGAAAGTTTAGATAGTGAAAAATTACAAACATGAGATTAGAAAAATTTAAGAAAACCAAGAAAATTAGAAGTTTTCTTATACGAACTAGTAATAAGTAGTTATGAGCCGTTGTCACAAAGGTTAGTAAGATGAAAGACGTCACTAATCCGAGGATAAAAATAAGTCTGAAAAATAGTTTCTATTCTGGAAAGCCAAACATTTTGAACGTTGATACCCTGCTATTCGCACTTACACACGTCTTAAAGCCTGGGATAGTAGAGGATACCTTGAAATGCTCTTGTCTTAAAGCCAAAAGTATGAAGGAAATAAAAAAAAAATTGAAATGAAGAAAATATAATGTGAGGAGAAAAATGGACACTGGTTTTGTTATCACCGAGGGCAATAAAAAATATATAGCGAGGGTGCCTCTTCACCTAATGCCCTAAGGCCAACTAGTCTGGGAGTCACTGCTAAGCCTTAGGTGGTGCAAGACGAGGAAAATACACCAAGCAAGCAGGCCCAAGAGTTATCGGTCGGTTAGTACCTCAAGAAGTATTAACGGTTGCATGAAAGTGTGTGAGCAATCTCATCTAAATATTTATTAATTAAAAAGTACTGAGGCTGATGGGCAAGAGTATGATAGCTTGAATTGAATTCTCCAGGTGTAGGGATGTCTTTACACACACGCAGGGTTTTATGATCGATGTTTGGAAGAAAGATAGGAATGAAGAATAAGACGATGTTTTATTGAGGGAGGACGTGATTTCTGACATCTTTTCATGACCATTAAGATAGGGCTCATGACAACCGAAAAGCTAGCTTAGTTGGAAACCCTAATTTTCAAAGTTTTTCTTTTACAATTCTTTTCTTTAAATTTAATATTCATGATCTTTCTTTTATTATTGGATTTTGTGGGTGCAATCCGCTGAAAACCCTCAGGAGACAACACTCCTCCTACTAGGGACACCTAAAGGTTTAAAGGCTTGTTGCACATGCTCAGTGCAATCGTGCTGCCTACGAAAGTGTGCTAGTTAGTTTTTCTCTTTCTTTATTTTCTCCTTCTCTTTTTAAATAAAACAGTTCGCTCGAGATGATCGAAAATAAGTTTGGGGGAATTTGATCAGTCGAAAATACTGCATCTTTTAACCGGCAATTTCCCTATCATTTGCATTCATTTATAAGTGTACGGTATTCATATTTCACATATTATCAAATCAGCCGTTAAATATCAGATTGCATGTGTTAGACTCTAAAACCGGCACTATAAAGGAAATTGACTGCATTTCATGGCATCGTATCATCCCTATATTGTGCAAACACTTGTCTTGAAGATTTGTGCAGGAAATTGCAGGACCAAAAGAAGCTGATAAAATACACCAACTCCAAGTGTTGAGATCTGGTAGCAATACAAAAGGCAAAACACAATTCAACATATCAGATGAAGCCCCAAATATCATCCCAAGACCACACCAGAAAGCCCAAAGTCCGAGCCCCATAAAGAGCCGCAGATCCGCGGCAGGAGCCTGCTTGCGACGCGGATCCGCGGTTGGTCCAAGGAGTTAGCTTCTCAATTTTGGTGCAAAACTTCTCTCTCAGTGGCTACAGTTCATAAATGTACTTCAGTTTCCAGAAGACTCCAGAGGCCTCTGCCAGTTCAGCAAACTAGGGTTCTAAGCTTAATTAATCCTAGCTTAAAGCCTAAGCTAGCTCCTAACAAACTAATTCTAGAAGCTCCTCAACAAACTTTTGGAGGGAATTGTAATTTCAAACCTAGACCTAGGGTTTCGGAAGTCTATAAATAGAAGCCTAAACCTAGGGTTAAGGGAGATACTTGGATCCATCTATTAGCCATCTAGTATCAATCTAGAGCCATTAAATCTCTTACCTCTTTCTTCATCTTCTTCTTCCACAAGTCTAGTGACAAGACTTGTGTGAAACCCTAACCCTAATTCCAATCCAAAAGCCAAGATCCCGAGTACCAAATCAAGCAAGAAGCCCTTCAACCTTTTATTAGCGGAGCCGATCTTCAACAGAGCAAGTGGTCCAAGCCGATCCACGACTCACGGAGAAAAGCGAAGCCAATTCAACAATCGAGTTCTTCCTCTTGTAGTTCTTGAGCGTCTGTAATGAAATTGTTGATATAAATAAAAGGTGAAATTCTTTTCTCTTGTTTTCTTTAAATTCTTGCATCATGATTCGATCTCAATTTATAGCTGTAGTTCTTGTTGTGATGTTTGAGTAATACTCCGCTCGTCGAGGAGTCGAGACGATCAGTAGAATGATGATGTAATATATCTTAAAACGATTCTTGATTCCTACGAGTTTTGTAAACCCTAGAAAGTTCAAGAACCGACAACCCAGTTTCGTTGCGATGCTTTCTTGATTGATATCGCTCGAAATTGGGGAGTTACGATCATTTCTTGAAATTGCCAGAGGCTAGAATTTGAATGATATCGACGAAAGAACAAGGGTTAAATGATGAAACCCTAGTTTCATGAGAAAGCCCTAACTCTCGTCGATCATCATCGATCTAGTATCAATTCTTCGAAGGACAAGAACACGATATCTTGAGATTACATCACGTCTATAGATCCGATCGATTCCTGCGAGCCTCATTTAGATTCTTGACATTTGGTTGGAAATATCATCGAAACCTGATTCTCGATTGTTTATCATTTTCTTGATTCTTGATTAGACTAGTGACACCTGAATCAATCGATAAAATCTTGAATCATGTTTTCTTTTCTTTTTGATTAACTTTTCAATTCAAACAAATCAAACATAAAAACGAATCGCACAATCCCTATGGACGATCCGCACTCACATACGATCTACATCCGACACCGTAGTTGATTGCGGTCAAATAATTTTTGGTTGTGATTTCTATACAATTTTCTAAATACTACACAATCCAAAATCGTTTTCAATCAAGGGCCGACCAGGGTGTGCGGCGCCTGAGATACATGAGGATTTACGTGTCGATGCTAGGTACAGGTATTCATGATGTTTTCGAGTGTCGATGCTAGGCACTCAGGTTCCATGATTTGATTATATCCTCATATTTCCATGCATATGCTTTATGATATTTACATGCATGATGCTTGTTGTCATTGGGTGACACGTGGACGGGATCCACCGATTTATAGATATTGATTTTCCTAGTTGGAGGACATCCACATACTACTAGATTCATGTTATAGCCGGCATTGACTCATATTACTCTTTGCAGACATACCTCATATTTATGACATGTTATTACCGGAGGCATTGGCGAGTACTTGGCACTACATACATGTATAGATGTTACATTGCCACCTTAGCATGCTTCAGACTTATTCATTGAGGTTTATATATGTTGATCATATGACCTAGGATTGCGTCATACATGCGATTTTCTATTCATAGATGTTCTTCTATTCACGAGTTGGCAACTCACCCCCGTTGTGCCTCAGTTCTTGCAGGTGTTTGCCGTACAGGGATTCATTACGGCTTGCGGCACTGTTTCTTTCGGGTGATTTGTTAGTAGGTGGGTTTATTTGTATCGTACCCATCATTATACATTGTATATTATATTAAGTTGTATCTAGAAGTTCCATCAACCAAACATGTACTTATTTGAGATAGAGACCAGTGTTTATTATTCTTTCGACCTTAAAGTCGCACGTTATATTTCTCTGGGATTCATGCTGTTGAGTTTCCTTTCTGTTGTGATCCTCGCCTTTAGGCGTTGTATATTATATTGCAGACTGGTTGTTTTACCTATGTTTTTTCCTTCACTCCACTACCTTTCTTGGTTTGGATTTCTGGGCTCGGCTTACTTAGAGCACGTGCGTCTTGAGACGTTCGTAGCCTAAGTGCCGGTCATGTTCCGTACTTTCGGGTCGTGACAGGGACGCTAATATATGTGTATTTTTATCAATCCTGTTACTTCATCATATTACTTCATGCAGACATACCTCATATTTATGACATGTTATTACCTGAGGCACTGGCACGAGTACTTGGCACTACATACATGTATAGATGTTACATTGCCACCTTAGCATGCTTCAGACTTATTCATTTGAGGTTATTATGTTGATCGTATAACCTAGGATTGCGTCATACATGCGATTTTCTGTTCGTAGATGTTTTTTCTATTCACGAGTTGGCAACTCACCCCCGTTGTGCCCCAGTTCTTGCATGTTTTGCCGTACAGGTTTCATTACGGCTTGCGGCACTGCTTCTTTCGGGTGACTTGCTAGTAGGTGGGTTTATTTGTATCGTACACATCATTATACATTGTATATTATATTTCAGTTGTATCTAGAGGTTCCATCAACCAAACATGTACTTAAATGAGATAGAGACCAGTGATGTTTATTCTTTCGACCTTAGCGTCGCGTGTTATATTTCTCTGGGTTTCATGCTGTTGAGTTCCCTTTTCTGTTTTGATCCTCGCCTTTAGGCGTTGTATATTGTGTTGCAAACTGGTTGATTTACATATGCTTTTCCTTCACCCTACTACTTTTCTTCGTTTGGATTTCTGGGCTCGGCTTACTTAGAGCACGTACACCTTGAGACGTTCGTAGCCTAAGTGTCGGTCATGTTACGTACTTCCGGGTCGTGACAGCGATACTCTTAGACGAACAGACCGGACTGTACAGAGATTGTCATATTCAGGCTCAGTAGGAGTTCGGATGGGTTTCCTCATCGGCCTTCTTTTCGACATCTACCTGGGGACCGTTACGTGCAGCTAGTACCCCTTGCTGCCTGTAGTTAAACCCACTGCTAGCGTAGTGTCGAGTCTTTAGAGTTCCACATAGAGAGTTTCCCTACACCGGGCAAATGGTGTAGAGGCCGTATGGTTTTACGGCAGGACTTCGATCACTTACGTGCACTTGTGCGCGTATGATGTTCGGGAGGATAATACTAGTGGGCTTTGGTTTAAGCCGGATCCTAGTATTATATTGATGGATCATTTTCGTCTCTTTGTATTCGTGTTTCACGGAACATGAATGCGGGTATGTATATACGGATGAAAGGGGCATAGAAGGAGACACCTCATTATGGTTTTTACAATTGACTTGATTAAAACAATTATGAGATGGAGGAAAGTATTTGTTATTTTTGTAAATAATAATTGAGGCATGGCTACTTGTTTTGACCATTTGACTTGGTTTGACCACTTGACTTGATTTGACTATTTGACTAGATATTTCTTGTGAGATATTTTGTGGCACTAGATATTTTAGGTGATATATTTTCTTTCCATGCTTGCAGTCAAGTCAAGGGAGCCATCTCATTTTTATCATTATCATTATCAAAAACCATTTCTCTTTCCTCAAGCCAGCTCGCTTCTTCTTCCTCTCAACTATAAACCCTAAGAGCTCTCATGTGTTGAGAATCCTAGGGTTCCAAAAGACAAAGCACTCCATCTTCACACTATACACCCTCTAGGACTTCTAGTTTAGCGAACTATAAGCCGTAGTTACCTCGGATTTGAGGTAGGAGCTCAGACTATAGACTCTCGGGTGGATCGTCTTTGACTCGAGGAGGCCGTCGAGGTTTCTACGATCAGTTACGATCCTTGGAGCCGAAGACGAGTGGACGCGGAGATGAAGACCCGAAGGACTTGAATCCTGAGGTATAACTTTGTATCATAGTAGTTAAACCATATGTAGTTTGCTAGCTATGGTTTATGTTCGATCATTGGTTCTAGTCGGTGTTGTGAAGCCCGTAAAAATCATTTTTTGCAATTTCCGCCTCCCCGCGAACACGTGGGTTGCGCGACATCTGTTGGATATGTATGCCCTAGAGGCCATTATTGTATAATAATAGTTTGTATATTACATTTTGGAAGCTTGGGATATATAGACGGATTTACGACAGTCTTGCTCGATATAGTAGTAAGCTACTAGGTTTGTATCTATCTTAATATGTGTATATGTTTCTTTTAACATATCGCTAATACATATTGATAAAGCCCTTAGGATCTTTGCTTGACTACCAGCGTTGTGATGGCGGTCACACTAGTAGGGGTTGGGTAGTGTACAAGCACATCCTTATACAGGTCCCTAGTCGTAGGATTATAGACACAGGTCATCGATACTCCAGAGTAGACTAGTGTATACGCTTCTCATCCCAGCAGGGGAGATGGTTTGTCCCATAGCCATCAGTGCGTCGTACTGGAGATAGTATGCAGGTGCCCATTGGGTTATGATTTACACTGGACGGACTTGTAGGGTAATGTTGGTTGGTATTATACCTATCGTCAGGTAGCAGTTCCCGCGTGACATGAGTACAGCTTAGCCCATTGACTTGACACTGCTACTTCACCTCAAGTGTGTTCCCACTGTTCTTAGATTGCTACCCTACCACGGCTCTATTGAGTCGTGCAAACAGGTAGTAGTTGTAGGGTTCCTAGGCACTCTTGTGAAGGTTCATAAAGCATCAAACATACCCAAATAAAATTTTAGATGTCCCGAACAACCCAAAGCCCGGATCTTTGCTAGATTATTAGGGTTTAACATGCAAGATAACATCTTTAAACCTAATTGTGAGGGATTACAACCTTTGCAGTCCGCTCCTTCTTTTCACAAGCTCCGAGTAGAAGTCCCTTCGCCGCGATCCACGATCTCCCGGACTCAAGAGAGGCTCCACGACTAGAACGATCCATGCTAGCTTGTAGTGTTCCGCCTCTCCGATGATCTACGTCGAAGTTGCTATAACCCAAGCTCTCTCACTCTAATGAGGTGAACACCCTAATCTAATGGGCTAGATTAGATGAGGATGATGGAGTAGTATTTATGCTATCTTTTTATATCAATTTCTCACAAGAAATCATCAAAAAAGGAATTTCTAGTAAGCTTTCTCAAAGCAAAGAGAGAAGAAGATGATGAATGAAAAAGATAAATACTTTTGTGATGAATAGTAGTAAAGAATATATGATTGATTATTAAACCATGGTCAAGGATGAGAGGCTTAACCTTTGTAGAGAATAAACTAGAGCTAGGGTTTGGTTAGGTTAGATAATGAGTCATAAGATAATATGAACCATAATATCTTACACTTGACAAAAGAGAATCCTTCTAGAATGAACAAGAAGGAGCTAACCCTAATCAAACCCTAATCCCTTTTTATCATCCTTAAACATGTTTCATAATAAATCAAATCATGTCACAATAATATATATCACATATATATTATATATGTGCAACAAAAGAAAATAATACAATTAACATATATCGCATGTATATCAATGTATTATCCCGATGAGAAAATGAAATAATAAAGCGAGCCAATATTAGATAATGTAATACAATATATCATATATATCGTTATACATTAAATTATCGAATCAACACTTGATCCGACGATCCGGCTATATCGAATATAACCGACTAATATACCATGTACCGATTCATCGAATCAACACTTGATCCGAAGTCCCGGTTCATATCTAAATATCGCGAGAATATAATACGGTATCTCATATCGCATTATCCTCTGTCTTGCACATATCACATATGTGCCTCTACTCCGTTTTGCCTGAGCCAAGAAACCTCTGTGTAGGACTCTAAAGAATCGTCAATACGCCGGTAGCAGGTGATGATCATATCAAACACGCACAAGCTGCAAGTGGTCGGCTAAACGTAACAGCCACCCAGGTATTGAGCGATCAAAAGATCAACAAGCTAGCCTGTCCGTTCTCCTGTGAATCCAATCAGTAACACTCCCGTACAGTCCGGTCTGTTCGTCTGATATGTCGCATATCAAGTCTAGGGGTGGTATACGTCAGACCTCATTAACCGATAAGTCGTGTCGATGTGAGGCTCATAACCGGTCGAGAAACTACTGGTAACACTTACCAGTATATCTCTATATCAGCCCTGGCCAGGGACTTCCAGTAATAGCCAATCGAACACAACACAACATCAACTCCCTATACTGGGAAAGACGAATCCCCTCCTATCGCTCATTGCCTCCATGTGATTCGGGACTGTACCCAAAAGACACCGTTTTGCACGCCCTCTTGGACGTGGTAAGGTGGAAATCAAGGCACATTGGGAATCACACAAGACTCTATGACGATGTCGGGTCTACAGACTACCCTGTACCAGTGTCACCGGTGAACTGCTATCTGACGTGTGGTATATCACCATCTGGGAGTTCTCGGCGAGTCCGTCCAGTGTACCCAGTCTCCACTGAGCACCCGTACACCATCCTTGATGTCAAACACCGATGGATATGGGATCATCCATCGCCCATCATATGGGTCAAGATGCGTATATGCTAGTCTACTCTGGTGTATCGATGCCCCGTCTCGATATACCCTCGACTAGGAACATTTATAGGATGTACTCATCGACTACCGTGGCCCCACTAGTATGATCTCATCATAATCCCAGTAGTCGAGTACATATCCTAAGGGCTTTATCAACATGTGAGAGAAAAACAGTAAACCAATACAAGTCAACATGTTAAGATAAAGTGAAACCAAATAGCATACTATCATGACGAGCAAGAAAGTCCTCTCTGTATATATCCAAGCATCCATCATAATATACATCATATGTACAACAATGGCCTCTAGGGCATATACATAACTAACAATCTCCCACATGCACTAAGGCCAGCTGCTGTAGTATCTCATACCTAGCATCCCGAATAATCTCTCAAACTGTATCTGGGGAATGGCCTTCGTGAGTGGATCCGCAGTGTTATCCTTCGTATCTACTCTCCTGACCTCGATCTCCCGGCGATCAACTATCTCCCTGATTAGGTGATACCGCCTCAGAATATGTCTGGACTTCTGATGGGACCTGGGTTCCTTGGCTAAAGCCACAGCTCCATTGTTATCGCAATACAGAGGCATTGGATACTCAATGGATGGAACCACACCAAGTTCACTAATGAACTTCTTCATCCAGACAGCCTCTTTGGAATCATCGTTGCCAGCGATGTATTCAGCCTCCATCGTCGAGTCTGTAACGGTATCCTGTTTGGAACTCTTCCAACATACCGCCCCTCCATTGAGGGTAAAGACAAATCCCGAGTGGGACTTAGAGTCGTCCTTATCACTTTGGAAGATGGAATCGGTAAAGGACTCCACCCAGAGTTCTCTGTTACCATACACCAAGAACATGTCTCTAGTCCTTCGCAAGTACATGAGAATGTTCTTCACAGCTGTCCGGTGACTCTCTCCAGGATCTGCTTGATATCGACTCACTACACTTAGTGAGTATGCTACATCGGGTCTGATACATAGCATCGCATACATGATAGATCCTACTGCCGAAGCATAGGGTATCCCTTCCATGCGAGCTCTCTCTAAATCAGTCTTGGGAGACATCTCTTTGGAGAGAGTGAGTCCAGAGATCGTAGGTTGGTTCCCACGCTTGGATTCTTCCATACTAAACCTCTTTAGTATGGTGTCAATGTACCTGGATTGGGACAATCCCAGTATCCTTTTGGATCTATCTCTATAGATCCTAATCCCCAATATGCAGGAGACATCACCTAGATCTTTCATTGAGAATCTTTGTGATAAGAAGAGCTTGACTGATTGCAGCATAGGAATATCATTTCCTATCAAGAGTATGTCATCCACGTACAATACGAGGAAGACAACCTTACTCTCTGCTACCTTCTTATAGATACAAGGTTCATCTATGTTTTTGATGAAGTCAAACTCTTTGACTACTACATCAAAATAGATGTTCCAACTCCGCGATGCTTGCTTTAACCCATAAATGGATTTAAGCAGTTTGCACACTTTTCCGCTGCTCCCACTATCTACGAAGCCCTCTGGCTGAGTCATGTACACGCACTCGTCAAAATCACCGTTTAGAAAGGCGGTCTTAACATCCATTTGCCAGATTTCGTAGTCATGGTATGCAGCAATGGCAAATAAGATCCGGATGGACTTAACCATAGCCACTGGAGAAAAAGTTTCGTCATAATCCACACCTGGTCGTTGACGAAAACCCTTTGCTACAAGTCTAGCTCTGAAAGTCTCAACTTTTCCATCTACACCAAATTTCTTTTTAAAAATACACTTGCTCCCAATGGGTTTTACCCCTTTAGGAGCATTTTCCAAAATCCATACTTTATTGGTGTACATGGATTCCATCTCAGATCGCATTGCATCCAGCCATTTCACAGAGTCACCACTCGTGATGGCCTGCTCGAAACTAGTCGGGTCATCATCTTCCATGATGCAATCCTCGCTTCCACCATCAATGAGAAAACCGTAGTATCTCTCAGGCGGATGAGAAACCCTGCTAGATCGGCGGAGCGGCTGGGGTTCGTCGGGTACTACTGAATCCTCTGGTTCCACTAAATCTTCAGTTGTAGTTTATGTTGCTGGAACCTCTTCCAGCTCTACCTCATCGCCACTAATTTCTTTTGTAAGAAATTCCTTTTCTAAAAAGGTGGCATGTTGAGCAACAAACACCTTTTGTTGTTCACTGTGGTAGAATAGATATCCATACGAATTGCTTGGATATCCTACAAACTTACAAAGAACTGATCATGCCTCGAGTTTGTCCGGATTTTGCTTTTTAACATAAGCCGGACAACCCCATATCTTAACTCTTTTAAGAGATGGTCTCTTCCCATTCCATATCTCATATGGAGTGGTAGGCACAGATTTAGTTGGAACTCTATTCAATAGGTATATGGCTGTCTCCAGCGCATACCCCCAGAAGGAAATAGGCAACTCAGCTGTACTCATCATAGAGCGCACCATATCTAATAGGGTGCGATTCCTCCTCTCCGATGCACCGTTGTGCTGTGGTGTATAAGGAGGAGTAAGCTAAAAGAGAATCCCATTCTCTTTTAGATAATCTAGGAACTCATTTCTTAAGTATTCACCTCCTCGATCAGATAGAAGAATCATAATACTTTTGCCCGTTTGATTCTCTACTTCGTGCTTATATTCTCTGAATTTCTCAAAAGCTTCAGACTTGTGTTTCATCAGGAATACATATCCGAATCTTGAGAGATCGTCAGTGAATGTAATGAAGTAGGAAGAACCGTTCCTGGCATGCGTAGACATGGGACCGCTTGCATCACTATGTACCATTCCTAAGAGTTCGGTAACTCTTTCTCCGTGTCCACTAAACGGAGCTTTGGTCATTTTTCCTTTGAGACATGAATGGCATGTATCATAAGATGATAATTCGAACGGATTCAAATATCCATCTTTATGTAACTTAGCCAGTCGCGTCGCATTGATATGACCAAGTCTACAATGCCACAAGAAGGATTCGTTCATATCTGAACTTTTCCTCTTGTGTGTGTTTTGTATATTCAGGACTGTATTCTGATTTAGAATGAATATGCCATTATGTAACGAGCCTGATGCAATCAACTTTTGATCTAGGAATATGTTCATAACATTATACTTTACTACAAAATTATAACCTTCTTTACTTAATAAGAAACTGATATAATGTTGCACATCATGTTCGGTATATAATAGCAATCATTTAGAATCAGTGTATTACGACTTGGCAATACTAGGTGATATTCGCCAATTGCTTTGGCTGCAATACTTGCACCGTTTCCTATTTGAACGGAATGATCACCTTTTCCCAGTTCTCTACCTTTTCGTAGACCATGTAACAATTTACATATATGGGATCCTGATCCGGTATCTAATACGCAGGACATAGGGTGAACTGAGAAACAGTTCTCAATAACTAACACACATGAAGAAGATGCATCAACATGCATGTTCTTTTGGGCGGCGTGAGAATCCAGATATTCTCCTGTTTCCTGTTCAATCTTATAACTCTTATAAGAAAGAACGGGTCCAACGTTCCCCTGCTCAGTATAATAAGCGGGTTCAGTCAATACATCCATATTATTATCTTGATTATGGCCTAACATGGTCGCTACTTGGAGAGAGAGAGAAGAAAACACTTTAGCGTATGCTCTTGCATGATTAAACTGGTTATTATCTTATCTAATAAGGATGTCTCCCACTGTTTTTATCAAATCTACCTTCAAACCCGAAAAGGTAAGATTAGCCGGGATTAATTACACCCTACAATTTCGTCAATCTTTCAGCCAGATCAGTGTCGGTACTTGAGGGAGGTTCCCCGTGCTTTCGCACGGACCTAATTAAAGTAAACCTCGTTTTCCCAGAGGCGTAACCTCATTAACACTTTTCTAGACACCTACTTGATCGGCTAATTGTCCTGTGTAAAACTCTCCCAGGAGTAACTCTTACTCGCAGTGGGTATCGGGATCCAACTATCTCATAGGAGGTATGCATTCTCATTGCAAATTTCAACACTTGAAATTCCCGATAATGCTTTTACCCCTAGCAACTTATGACCTTGGCTAAGGTCAACAAATCATAAGTGCTAGTCATGTTCAACCCGTCATTTCCTGATTGAATTAAACCCACCCGTACGACCCTTGGCTAAGGTCAACAAAGTCGCACGACTACCCTAACTCAATCACATCTCATGTTTTAGCAGATAAATGCTAATTAGCTACCGTACACCACGCCTTGGCTAAGGTCAACAAACGCAGCACGAATACTAACTAGTCTCTATCTGAAATGACGGAGGGGCTACGCAGGTTTTTCAGAAAACCATGAGCGTAATGAACATGATATCGTCGTAGAATCATGTGAAATTTTGAAATGGAGTGTTTTTTAGGCTTTCATTAGTTTTGCTAAAGAGGTTACTCCCGGTGAAGGGATCTCGGCTCTTTCCAAATCGAATAAGGTGCAGGACATATCATATATATCACTATGCAAAGCAAAACTCTAAAAGCAATCAAAAGACAAACCGAGTTTTGTAGCATCTGCCAGTTTCGATAAAGAGGTCACTCCCGGTGAAGGGATCTCGGCTCTTTCCTCATCGAATAAGGTGCAGGGTATATCATATATACCGCTATGCAAAGAAAAACTGTAGCTACCCTTTTTATAAAGTTTTGATTCTACAACATCCTTTAGGTTTCTTTTCTTTTTATTAATCTCATTAATAAAATCCCATCAGCTTATGCTTCCTAAGCATCACAGAAGAAACGAAAGCAGTAATATTTATATATCAGCATATATATATATAGTATAAGCATTCGTCTCAGGCAGTAATATGATCTCATCACAGAACATTGCAGCAGAAGAACATATATGAAATATTCGATATACTAGGATGTCCGTGTTTTCAATACGAGCCGGTATAAAACAAGGATTCCACGGTCGCGATGAATAGCCAAACCCACATCCCTAGACCCCTCCGAGAGCGGCAAGTAACACTGCCAATTCTAGGGTTAGGAGACCCGGTCTCGACTCCTCGAGATGGCCTCCCACTGGACCCTAGAACCCGGTTACTTGTGCTCCCCTCCTTGGGTCTACCTAATGCGGAAAAGTAAATAATATAAAAGGGTGACATCATCCACATCTCGGAAGTGCCCCAATAAAAGAATATTACATACAAATGAATTTTACATGAATGAAAATAAAACCTCCCATCTCACATAAAACCCCCGGCTATTCAGAACACGACGATCCAATATAACATATCACAACAGCACATAATATCACATATCATCAACGTAAGTAAGTATGCATACACCGATCGTCGTTGTCGTGTAGCAATGAAAACCGGCAATACAACTACATACTACACTTACGGTCACAGAAAAGAAATTGTAAAACTACAATATTTGGAATCCATAATCACTTTAGACATCGTAAATCCGAAATATCACATACTTCGCATTTCATGCCTAACTCTATGAATTCCACATATTGTATCACAATCCAGATAAATAGACAGTATTAAACTTTTCGAACAGATAATCAAATACCCAAAATTTCCTAAAGTGCTCAACACTTGAGCGGAGTTCAAATAATCCCAGAATATGTCACAGTACCAGTGATCCAGCCGTAGAAGGGTCAAGCCAACGCCTCACATGTGGCACGCCGTACTGCCCCAAACCCGAAGGTTCAAAAGGCAGTTCAAGATGGTCACATAATCGAGTTAAGGTTTGTTGTCTTCTAGAGGGTCCACCGTATTACTTGCACATTTTTCCGAAAGATTTAAACCCAATAAAAATTCAACACTTGAAAGTTTTTCGTGCCTGGAAAAATTGAGTTAATGATATCCGTTCGAACATTTTAACAGATTCTAAATATCCGGAAATAATAACGAATTTAAATTTTCCGATCGAATCTACGATTACAAAATAAACCCTAGAATTCTCAACACTTGAGTCAGAATAAAAATACCCATAAAATATAAATCACAGAAAGAGAAATAATTGTGCAAAAATTAGTCCTTGATTCCTCAATACCGCCGCGGATCCGCGGCCCAAGAGAGGTACGGCCGCGGTTCCGCGGCGGTTTGTACGGAACATGGGCTCGTTTTTCACAGAATTGCATATGTTTCCCTGCTGATTTTTTTAGGTATTTTTAATTCAGAAAAATCCCAGATTTAAAAAATTGTCCAGAGAGGGGTTTAGAATGATGTATCCGGGTTCGTTCGGAGTTTTAACTTCGTCAATACGTCGCCTAATGCTTTAGCTAGGCTCTGATACCACTGTGGTGTTCCTAGGCACTCTTGTGAAGGCTCATAAAGAATCAAACATGCCCAAATAAAATTTTAGATGTGCCGAACAACCCAAAGCCGTGATCTTTGCTAGATTATTAGGGTTTAACATACAAAATAACATCTTTAAACCTAATTGTGAGGGATTACAACCTTTGTAGTCCGCTCCTTCGCTTCACAAGCTCCGAGTAGAAGTCTCTTCGCCGCGATCCACGATCTCCCGGACTCAAGAGAGGCTACACGACTCGAACGATCCATGCTAGCTTGTAGTGTTCCGCTTCTCCGATGATCTACGTCGAAGTTGCAATAACCCAAGCTTTTTCACTCTGATGAGGTGAACACCCTAATCTAATGGGCTAGATTAGATGAGGATGATGGAGTAGTATTTATGCTATCTTTTTATATCAATTTCTCACAAGAAATCATCACAAAAGGAATTTCTAGTAAGCTTTCTCAAAGCAAAGAGAGAAGAAGATGATGAATGAAAAAGATAAATACTTTTGTGATGAATAGTAGTAAAGAATATATGATTGATTATTAAACCATGGTCAAGGATGAGAGGCTTAACCTTTGTAGAGAATAAACTAGAGCTAGGGTTTGGTTAGGTTAGATAATGAGTCATAAGATAATATCAACTATAATATCTTACACTTGACAAAAGAGAATCCTTCTAGAATGAACAAGAAGGAGCTAACCCTAATCAAACCCTAATCCCTTTTTATCATCCTTAAACTTGTTTCATAATAAATCATATCATGTCACAATAATATATATCACATATATATTATATATTTGCAACAAAAGAAAATAATACAATTAACATATATCGCATATATATCAATGTATTAACCCGGTGAGAAAATGAAATAATAAAGCGAGCCAATATTAGATAATGTAATACAATATATCATATATATCGTTATACATTAAATCATCGAATCTACACTTTATCCGACGATCCGGCTATATCGAATATAACCGATTAATATATCATGTACCGATTCATCGAATCAACACTTGATCCGATGCCCCGGTTCTTATCTAAATATCGCGAGAATATAATACGGTATCTCATATCGCATTATCCTCGGCCTTGCACATATCACATATGTGCCGCTACTCCGTTTTGCCTGAGCCAAGAAACCTCTGTGTAGGACTCTAAAGAATCGTCAATACACCGGTAGCAGGTGATGATCATATCAAACACCTACAAGCTGCAAGCGGTCAGCTAAACGTAACAGCCACCCAGGTATTGAGCGATCAGAAGATCAACAAGATAGCCTGTCCGTTCTCCTATGAATCCAATCAGTAACACTCCCGTACAGTCCGGTCGGTTCGTCTGATATGTCGCATATCAAGTCTAGGGGTGGTATACGTCAGACCCCAGTAACCGATAAGTCGTGTCGATGTGAGGCTCATAACAGGTCGAGAAACTACTGGTAACACTTACCAATATATCTTTATATCAGCCATGTCCAGGGACTTCCAGTTATAGCCAATCGAACACATCACAACATCAACTCCCTATACCGGGAGAGACGAATCCCCTCCTATCGCTCATTGCTTCCATGTGATTCGGGACTGTACCTGTAACACCTTAGAATGTGTTTTGTGGATAATTTTATTTTAATGTATGGTTTTTAATAAAAAGTTTACCAAATTATTTTTCAATTATTTTATCCTATTTAATGATTATTTTATTAGATTTTTCCTAGGCTTGCACACACTTATGCATGATAGCTAGGGTTGTAATTTGGGGTTAAACATTATTAGCAATCATGGTTAACTAACCATTTTCCCTAATTTAGTTTTTTTTATTTTTTTTTGTTTAAGTGTTTTAGGGTATTATGGTGTATGGTTGCTCTTTTAAAAAGAAAAATGAATTCTTTTGTTATTGGGTTGACTTGGCGAGAGAGGGAGAGAGGGTGCATTATGAGGCATGATGGCTTGCCCATGCCTTCAATTAATGAAGAGAGAGAGAGAGGAGGGGGTTGACTTGTTGGTGTTCTCTCATTCTCACTCATTTCTCTCATCCTCTCACTCTCAAACTCAGACACACCCACCCACACAACAGCACAGCAGGAGCAAAGACAACAACAACAACAACTGAAGCAGCAGCAGCAGAGAAGGAGCAGCAGCAGACAGCAACTGCTTCAGTAGTGGCATCAGCATCACCAGAAGCAAGCAACAGCAGCAGCTCCATCAGCAACACACACACCCACACCACCAACAGCTTCTCCAGTAGCAGAAGAGAAGCAGCAACAGCAGAGGCTTCAGCAACAATACCAGAAGCAGCAATAGTACCAGAACATCAGCAGCAAGCAGCATCAGCCTAGCAGCAGCAACACCTGGCAACAGCAACAGGGCCCCCAGCAGCAGTAGCAACCCTCATCTCCTCCGTACACTTCTTCTCTTGCTTCCTAGGGTTCTGTAGGGTATATTTTCTGAACCCATATCTCTTTTTCCTAGCTTGTGTGTTGATTAGCTTCGATTAGTGTTAAATAGCCAGTTTAGTGCTAGATTATGGTGATTTGTGAGATGTTGTGGCAAATTGATGATTGTGTTGGTAAACCCTACCTATTTTAGTGTTATTAAGGTCACATTAACTGAGAATTAACGCAGATTACACTACAATACCATAGGGTTTGCTTTTTGTGCTAAATTAGCGTTTTAAGCGATATTGTGACATTCTGTGATCTGCTTTTGACCCAGACACTTCAGGACAAAATTGAGCAAACTGGAGCATGTACACTAGGTCTAGATACCACCACCAGAGCACGAGACCTTAAATCTTACCCTGGGCCGCAGATTTATTGTGTTTGGCCACAAATTGCGGCCAAGTTGGGGACTGGGGGGTTGGGGTCTTGGCTAGGGTTCTATTCTGTGCAGTCTAGTGTTCGGCATGTATAGTTTTATAAGATTTGACCTGTAAGAAAATCTGGAATCATATATCATTTTGCATGTCCGTTGTGTTTGCGCGATACGCGCGATACGTGAGTGGGTTCTGTGATCCAGCGTATCGCGGCGTGTCGCGATGGTTTTAGACGCGTATACACACGATTCAACGTATCGTGCACACGCGCGTTTAGTCCGCGACGCGAGTTTCTCGTTTTGGTTCGATATCGCGTTTTGCGGAATATTTGGCTTATATATGATTTCCATGTCTTATTTGCAGGTTTGCAGGCAGGGACTACGGACACTGCTACAGTGGGGAGCAAATGGTAGGATTCACCTAGCGTGGAGCGTAGGTGAGTAGATTTAACATCTACAAGTGAATCGCCTGCATAGCGTTATCCGTCTGGGCTAGGATTCAAAAACCTGTTGCATATTCTACGTCATTGTTAGAATTGTGCCTTTACTTTATTTCTTTGTTATAGTTGTACTGTGACTAGCAGCCGTAGGACACTGCACATATTATTGACGATTCATGTTGCACGAGCATGGATCGTATGCTACACACACACTGTCAATAATTGCCATGTCACACACAACCCCTTATAGATACTATATTGCTTATCATACTTGACATCTAGCTTATCGGTATACCTAGAGTATATCTTACCATTAGTGATAGGTACATCTACACCTTGCGATACAGCTACAGGTATACCTTGCGCATATTTTACTTATACCCAGGGGGTATCCTTCATATTCTCTTTTATATGCTCGCATTTCAGATATATCGCATATCTTTATTCCTGGATTTGCGCATTGTTTATGGGGATTTTAGATGATGTTTTCTGGATTTGGGAACCGCGGGGGTTCATGAAATTATGCATACATTGAAAAACCCGGATTCCTTGATATGATATTTGCGCATCCACCATGAGTTTTATCGGTGCTGATTTATATATACCCCTACGAGGAGGCGTCGAGGCCGTAGAGGGTACATGGTGGGGCCCGGTATGATTCCCCTCGGCAAGAAGATCGATGGACTTTGCCGATTGAGCCTAGAGGCGGGAGAGTACCTACCGGTGACAGTACCCATGACTCGGCGGGGGATCACGGAGACACCGTTGGGAGTCATGTACGTATGCATACGTCGAAAGGCGAGGGTCAGAGCTAGGCACTCGTGCTTTCGGGATAGCGTATAATATGTGATCAGGATTTCTGTATCGATACTTGGCACATGGTTTTCATGATATTTCTTTAACACCTTTGTATATATAACAGGGGATTTAGCAGTTGTTATATATACCCTTACACCAATATTAGTGGAGTAGGACACTAATATATGTGTATTGACCCCATTATATTTATTTCTGCTTATATAAATATTTAGGATGCTAGAATCTTACTTGAGATGTGAATTGGGATATTAGGTGATTTATTGAGATTGGATAGAGGATACCTATGAGATTGTCCATTTGTGCATTCAGGATATAGGAGATTACTCGATATTGTACATTGGAGAGATGTGAGACTTATTTGATATGAGAGCCAAATTTGCGGGCGGATTTGAGGAATTGGGATTTGAATGTCTTAATGGATTGTGACCTTACCACGATGTCAGGTTTCCGTGGGAATGACATATTTCACTCCATACCTCATACCTATTCACTTATGCACGGTTTCATATATTGGTAGTACCTGTTAGTGTACCCTTATGATTGTTGCATATCTACTTTCTCATATCCCTATTGCATAGTTATTGCATACTTTTATCATGTCATTATTGCTTCACATATTGATTGTACCTGCTAGTGTACTTTCCATTATTCTGCATTCACATGACATGTTATTACTGTAATCGCATATCTTAGATTCATGCTGTACGTACATTCCTGCGATTACCTGCATATGTTATCTACTATTCACGAGTTGGCAACTCACTCCCGTTGTGCCGCAGGTGTTTCAGGTTTTTCCCCAGAGTAGTCGAGGCAGGCTATTCAGTATTCATCTATCATCTTTTGCTACAGATACCGCATCAGCTCACAGTACTATTTTGCTTAGGTGGGTTTGGTGGTTATCTCTATTTTGTATTGTACATCCGTTGTATCTTGTACTCTCCATCTACTATTATGTTGTTGACTTAGAGACTTGGTGAAGACGTTGTTGTATATTATTTATGGATTTGTTGTCTTTCATATACAGTTTCCTTCCTATTGTCTCTTTTTCTTCGCTACGGCGTCGTATATTTATGATGTGATTGTTTTCCGCCTTGGGGCCAGTTTTTACAAAAAAGGTTGTTGCTAAAATTTTAAATATAGAAAGTGGGATTTTTAAAGAATTTGGGTTGCGATTTAAAATGTTTCAAAAACTTTTATTGTCTTTTCCATATTTTTTATAGTTTAGACTTCTGGGTTTTGGCTTTCTTTTACTACGTTACGTCTTTAGGCGTTGCGTAGTATTACGGCCGTCACGTGCCAATTTCGGGTCGTGACAAAGTTGGTATCAGAGCGCTAGGTTTTACCTTTCGGAGTGTAGGATAACCTTAGTATGATGGAGTAGGTAGCTTAAGCAGAGTAACGTAGTGTGTGTATGTCTGCAGCATACCCACGATGCGGTACTTCGCCTTAAGTGACCTAAGTACAATTTTCTTGAAATTCCTTCCTTGATGATTCATATCCATGTGATTCGATTTCCTTATCCTTATCGAATCTTATCATTATTGATATCCTTGCCGCCGATGACTATGTGGACTCAGAGTGATGCAGCGAGGGCCGAGGTCAGAGTTGGGCTCGGGTGAGACGAGTACTGACCAGGATGGCATCCTAGTTTCACAGGTGCAGACGGATCAGCCTACGACATATATTATTGATAGACTTTTGGCAGAGATCCAGGACTTCCGCCAGACTATGAGTTCTTTGGTTGATGTCGTTCGGGAGCTACGACAGGAGGTTGTCACCCCTGTTACTCAGTTGTCACTTACGATCAGCATGCAGCAGTCCGTCACCTACATAGCACCAGTGGTTGCAGCTCCAGTTGACGAGGCGCGTATTCCAGAGGCTCAGAGAGTTCCAGGACAGTGGAGGACTCGTACCAGTGTACCAGCTCAGAGACAGAGGTTTGGTCATCGAGACAGATTTCTTGTCCGTCGCGGGAGTAGCAGAGGCTTAGGATGAGGACAGTCGTTCAGCTCTCATTCCTAGGAGGGTCAGCAGTCAGCGCGTGGATGTTTTCGTTGCGGGAGCCTTCAGCACTTCGTCAGGGATTGTTCCTTAGCACCTCGTCAGGATCGTTTTCAAAGAGGCCGTGGGCGTGGAAGGTTCGCTCAGAGGGCTCAGTCTACCAGAGGAGTTCAGCCAGCTGCGGGTAGAGGGCAGACACAGGAGTTTGCTTCTACTCATCGGGACGCGCAGGCGTCCAATGTGGAGTTTTCAGGTATCTTTAATTCGCTTGTTCTTTTGATATATTCGTTTGTTTTTCATGCTTGTGCCGTGGTTGGGTAGATTAGTCGTAGTTTGTTGTTTTAACTTCTGTCAGTGATTCTTTTGTTGCACGAGACGTATTTCAGTTGTGTGCCAATCTGATAGGAGATAGAGATTCGTCCGTCGTTTCGATCCTTTTAGAGATGTTGGATTTGACGTTCTCTTGGGCACGGACTGGTTAATTACGTGCTAGGCGTCTGTGGACTACCGTGAGGAAACAATCAGGAATTGTTTTCCCGGCTAGTCAGTTCTTGTTGTGCAGGTGGATAGTTGTGCCGCCTCTCACAGCTTGAATTCAGCCTTTTTCGCTAGTCGGCTTTGAGGAGATGTCGTGGATTCTTAGCGTTCATTCGTGATACCGTAGCCACAAAAGGTAGTTGGACCGGTGTTCCTTTCGTGCGAGAGTTTTCCGACGTTGTTCGGGATGAGCCGGCAAAGCTTAGGGAGCTTCAGGATCAGCTGCAGAGTTAATTGTTGGGGAGTTTTGTGCGTCAGAGTGTTTCTCCTTTGGAAGCTCCTATTTCTGTTCGTCAAGGAGAAAGATGGCTTGTCACGACCCGAAAGAGCACGTGACTGGCCCTTGAACCATATGAAGTCTATAGGACTCCATCTGATCCAAGTAAGCCAAAAGCCCAGAAATCTAAAACCAATTTAAGGATAAATGAATATACAAGCAATACACTATACAACGCCGAAGGGAGAGGGTCAAAATTTAAAGAAACCCAGATAAGCATGAAAACTGCAACACTACTAAGCGCGACTCTAAGGTCGAAATAATACATCACTAGTATCTGAGTCTGAAACAATATACAAGTTTTGGTTGATGGAATTTCTAGATACAATGAATAATACATGTACAACGGCGGTTCTGATACAAAGAACCCACCTACCAAGCAAATCACCTGCAAAAGAAAGCAGTGTGCCAGAAGTGCCGCTATGGAACCTGTACGGCAAGCCCTGCAAGAACTGTGGCACAACGGGGGTGAGTTGACAACTCGTGAATAGAGAATATCTACAAGCAGAAATCGAATGCAAGACATAATCCTAAGTCAATACAATCAGTATATAATATAACCCTCAAGAGTAAGTCTGAAGCATGAAAATGTGGCAGTGTAACATCTAATCATGTAGGTAGTGCCAAGTACTCGTGCTAGTGCCTCAGATAACAACATGTCATAAATGTAAGGTATGTCTGCAAGAAGTAAACATGATGAAGTATCAAATGGATATCAATACACATATATTAGCGTCCCATTCCACTAATATTGGTGTAAGGGTATATATAACAGCGCCCTCTTACCCTGTTATATATACAATTGAAGTATGATCAATGTAGTCAAGGTCTGTATGTAATCAATGTTTGTATAAACGTGGAACCCGTCCACCCGTCATCCAATGACAATAAACGTGGAACCCGTCCACCCGTCACCTAATGACAATAAACGTGGAACCCGTCCACCCGTCACCTAATGACAATAAGCAACATGTATGTAAATATGAGGATATAATCAAATCATGGAAAACATCATGAAACCCGTGCCTAGCATCGACACGTAAATCCTCATCTATCGGGCTCCGTCAGTCAGGATCAGCCCACGGGCTATGTCTGCGGAATCGGCCCTCGGCCCCGGCAGTACGCCCATATCCATCTATCGATTCTGGTCAGTATCCTCTGGATAACCGCCAGGTCCAATCAATCACCGGTAGGTAGTAGTCCCTCTGCCAGGCTCACCATCTACTACACAGCGAAACCGTTCTCACCCCAGGGTACCATACCGGGTCCACCATGTACCCGTAATCGGCCTCATCCAACTCCTCGATTCGGGTTCATATATATCACTCTAGCACCGAGAAAACACAAGGTGGACGCACCGAAATATCGTATCAAGGGAAACCGGGTTTTTAAACAATTAACTATTCTCTTTGAAATATCTACGGTTTCCCAAGTCCAGAATTAACATGGAAACAACATATCTCAATGCGTAATCTAAGCAAGTATGAAGATATCAATATATGCGTACAAGTATGGGTATGTGTCATCTAAATGAAGTGCAAGTATAACAGTATATCATGCAACATGGAAATAATAGTATGCACATACAAGGTCATATCCTGATGCAATAATGCTACTGTGTAGTGACATGGAAATTATCGATGAAGAAGTGTGTGAGCCGGCAAGCAAGTGTACGTGGAACATACACATCATCGATAATGGTGCTAGTGTCCTAGCAACATGATAGTAATATAGCAGTAAACATATGCAAAGCAATGTGAATAGCAGGAATATGCGGAAATTGGATAATCAACGTAACAGTAAAGAATCTACACCCATATGTATATGTCATGTGGTTATGCCATTTGAAATAAGAATGACTCGGGTCTAGTCTAACATCTACTATGCAAACTACAGATCTAAGTATCAAGTCAATCAGGAGGGGTAAGGAGACCACCTAAGTCTGAGTCGATATATATATAATAGTCGGTGATCCCGCCTCAATAGTATCGTGTACGATACAGTATATCATATGCCAATCCTCATGTCACGAGTGCGGATCAATCATCAATATAGACTCGTACGGTAAGTCGTCGTACGGCATCCCATTAACTGGGTACGGTCAATATCTTATTCCTCTCAACAAATATCAGGTATCACTATCATCATCTCACTTACTCTGGGGTACTGATCTAAGTCTAGTACAACTGATACCATCTACAAAGTATGAATCCGGGGGTAAACACACATCCCAAGCCCGCAAGAATCACATGTCGTATCCCAAATACGAATCACATCACATCACCGATCTCACGGTACAAATCCCAATATCATCGACTCATCTCCGAAGTCATCCAATATCATCATCAACACCGTGTAAGTATAGTGAATATGCAAGGGTGTGCGTGTGGGTGTAAACCTATTCTAGGGTTCGCGACTATGAGCTATACTAGTTTACTTCTAACTCTAAGCTATCCATACTACACCAAACACGACATCCAAGACACACTGTACTATCAAGCATAATATATAGTATACCAGCTACGGACTGCGGGGGTGCTATACGCCATCCACCCGACTTCCCCCAGTAGATATAATCTACTCACCTTGCGTCTTTATTTGTGGACGTCGCCACGCGCTTGCTTGTCGTCCCGAAGTCTTCATAGGGTACCTACACATCAAAGTATCGTATCTGCGTATTAAAACCAAATCAAAGCTAACACGGCACACGAAACCCAAAACGATACGATAAGGGGCCTATAGGTTAGAACCTATGGGCACGCCTTCAAAACCCTTAATCAATCCTTGATATCGTCGTATAAACGCCAAATAGTCGAGGTAAAACACAATACACAATATCAGAACTAATAATACGGAATACGGAAACACGAATCCAAAACAGCAACTAAGGAAAAAGGCTCCAGATTTCACCCTAGGTCAAATTAGACAAATCTATACATATCAGGGGTCTAAAATATACATGTAGGATCTACAGAACAAACACGGGACAAAATGGTGGGACCCAGGCCGCAAATTGCTGCTAAACAGATTAAATCTGCGGCCTGGAAAAAGAAGTGGGGGCTAGGGCTTTGGGGTTAGCTTCCTGGGTGCCTGCACATGTCACTGTCCATTCAATATAATTTTCAGAGTCTCGGGTTGATAGCATATCCCAAATAACCATCACAGATTTCACAAATTCTCCGATATCGTATCCATAAATCCGTATTTTGGTTTCAACTCTCAGGTTGTGGTCTCAATTCATGCACAAGGGTGTTGGTGTAGCCTCTACTGTACTTAATTTCACATTACAACTCATAATTTCCTCAAACCCTAACTAGGTTTTCTTCAAGTCCACAAAATCAAACAATATCGGTTCTAAACTAAACATGGGGTATAAGTAATACTAAAACTAAGCTAATACTCCAGAAAAATATCTCATTAGTGGCCAAAATCCTTGCTTCTCTAGTCCAATGTGTAGATCTTGATCTTGTGCACACTTTTAATGAAACGAAGATTGGGTTTTGGAGTTGCTTTTTGAGGTGAAATGGGGCATTGAAGTTGGAGGAAGGGGAGGAAGCAGGAGCAGCAGCAGCCACTTGAAGGGGAGGGAGGGAAAATGAGTGAGGAATGAAGGGAATGACCAAGTCTTGGTCAACACATCTCACCTTCTCATTCTCTCACTTGCCCATACCCAATATTATAATCCTTTCCCATTTCTTTTCTTTTCTTTTTCTCTCAAAATCCTTCTCCCAAGAATAGTAAACCCAAAGTGAACCATGGCAAGAAAATGCACAAGTGTGATACAAATGATATGTGCATGTTTTGCACAAAAATGCTAAGAAATCGATTAGCGATTTTTAATCGCGATTAGCACTAAATTAGCATATAACTAATCAATTAAACTTAGAAATGGCATAATTCTCTAATTTACCCTATTTTAGAATTTTCCATAATTTTTCCCAAAATTTCCCCCCATTTATTTGTATTTAATTATTAAAATATTCAATAAAATAATATTAAATTATTAATTTCCTAATAATAATATTTTTATTATTTCGAAATGTTACAATCTATCCCCCCTTAAATAAATTCGGTCTCCGAATTTAAATTTAACCTCCAAGTACTAAAACATTCAGTCAAAAAAAATCCTAATTGTCGGAGCTCCACAAACAACAATCCTAAGACGTAAATAAGAATACCCCGTGCGTCAGGTGCGCACGGAAAACATAATCCACATAAGTACCATTCAGGTACAACGGGTGTGCACACAACATCTGTCATAGGCAACGTGTGTGCCTGACAGCAAAACCAGGTGCATCTGACATGCACAAGGAAACCCGATTTAGTGCATCTGGTGTGCACCAAAATCGTACCTCAAAACACTAAGGCTGCATCCAATGCTAGCAGCGTAGGATATCTACTTGCCTCTTGCTCACGGTCTGGCGTCCTCTGTCTCTGGGTCCTTATCTTCTCTGTGGATTACCAATCTCACAGTCGATCGGCTCATCGGCCCTGTCAGGTGTGCTAACGGGGACAATTCCGTTCAGGCACTTCTCTGGTCATTTCTCGGTCAATCTTCACGACCACTCGTAAAGCAGCATGTCACTGGCGTCGGCCTCTGGCTCTCTGAATGCACATCACACATCTGATATTAGGTGCAAACATCATTGCAGCAATGTCCTGGAAGGAATCCTGCTCAAGGTCTCTTCCGATCTTGCCTATGCCGAACTGTACGAAGGCTGGCTCTCTTGCATAATCTCTTTTCGTTCAATAGACATCTGTGTCCTCAGCCCAACATTTCTCAGAATCTGATTGAATCCCAACGCCTCTGTAAGCATATTTGACCTCTGGTCTCGACGGGAAGTAATGACAGCTCGTCAGCGTATCGTACGAACCTCTTGTCCGCTTGTCTGTATTTCCGTCCACTTCGACGTCACGGCATGCTATCTACGCACTGCACTGTTTTTGGCCACGGTCAATCCAAAGTCTCTCGCACGGACTCGAAATCTCATACTTGTAGTTCCACCATTCTATAGAATATGTCTGGCCGAACAGGTCCTCGGAAACGCGTCCCAACCATCGGAGGAATACACAATACTCGTCTGTCCTTGATCAATTCGCAACGCATCTGGGTAAGGTCTTTTATCCGAACCTGGTCAACTACCTTGTCGACGATGCCGAACTCTGGCCTGCTGGGTGCGCACAAAATGACCACCCCTGGGTCTAGTTCTTCTCGTATCGTATTCCAGAAAGGTCCTGTCGAGGTCTCTCTCTCCAATCTCATTCCTGCTGGATTGCCCGGAAGTCATCATCCATTGCTGAAGCTAATTCTTATTCCGGAACGGCTGCATACTTATCGCGCCTCTTTCTGGAAGATATATCCCTATACAACGCCTCTGGGTGCGTATCACATCTCTAATGTCAGCGGAGTGGGACGTCATCTCGTCGAAATCTCTTGCGAACTCTTTTCTTCACTCTGCTTCAATATCAATTGATTCGGACTCGTCTCATCGTGGCTGCATGGACTGTGCTCCAATGGCTATACTCGTATCTGGAGTCTCCCAAGAAAAGCATCCCACTACCTAGCATCCGAAGGAAGTTGAACTATTCGATCGGTTCGTCAAAACCTCATAATCCCCCAAGAGCTCAACATCTTGGGTACAGTTTAACAGCATCGAGTACATACCACAGCATCAATGATCCAGCCGTAGAAGGGCAAACCCAAGCCTCATTAATGGCGCCGCAGAACTGCCGCAAACCCTAAAGTTCAAAGGCTTTCACACGGTCATTATGTCGAGTTAGGGTTTCATTCTTCTAGAGGGCCCATAGAATTGCCTGCATGTTTTTCCGAATACTTTAAACATGGAAAATGGGCTCCTAACATCCGATCGTCTCTATCGACTCTCAACGTTTCCGCGTGAAGTCGTCTCTAGCTGGAAGCAACCTATCTGATGACCTCGCGTCGGTAAACGCACGAATCACATGTGTTGGAGATAGTGCCCTTAGAATAAATTATTGGATCACAGGCACGTGATTGCAATGATTGAGGGAGGACCTATCCCGGTAGGACAGTCTTACTCAAGATGATAGTATGCTATCTGGTTTACCTTTATCATCGTGTATTGCTTTAGGTGACCTTACAGGTCTCTATTTCACGTTGATAGAGCCCCTAGGATTCTTGCTTGACTACCGGCAGTATGAGGGCGATCATATACGTGGGAGCTGGTAGTCTATAAGCACATCCTTAAATGGTCCCTAGTCGTAGGAGTTTCGAGAGAGGGCATCGATACTCCAGAGTAGACTAGTGTATGCAGTCGAGACCCCGACGAGGGGCGGTGGCCGGTCTCATAAGCCACTGGTGTCAGTTGGATCACCTAAGATGTATACAGGTGCTCATTGGGTTATGAGTACACCGGACAGGACTCGCCGGGAACATGCTAGTTGGTCTTATACCTGACGTCAGATAGCAGTTCCCTGGTGACATGTGTACAGGTTAGTTCATCGACCTGAGGATCGTCATTTGTCTCGTTTGAGTTCCCACTGTACTTTGATTACTACCCTACCACGCTCAAAGGAGACGTGGAAACAGGTTTTAGTTGGGTACAGTCCCGAGCCACATGGAGGCAGTGAGCGGATCTGCAGGGGTTCGCCTCTCCCGGTATTGGGGGTGAGGTCGCGCTGTGTCTAGGAGAGCCATTACACGAAGTCCTTGGCCAAGGCAGGAGATTTACTGGTAGGTATTCCAATAGTATCTTAGGGTTCTGGGCTACACTCCGACACGACTTGTACCGCTTTTGGGGGTCTGACTTTTACCAACACCCTAGGCCCGCCATGCGATGCTCATAGACGAACGGACCGGACTGTACGGATATTGTCACTGACAGGCTCAGTAGGGTGTCAGGATGAGTTCGCTCATCGACGTCCCTTTTGGTCTATAGCTGGTGGCCCGTCACGTATGGCTAATACCTCTGACGTGCTAGTGGTTAGATCCACAGCCATAGTATTGACGAGTTTTTAGAGTCCACCACACACAGTTACTCAAGTTTCGGGCGAAACGCTGTAGAGGCCGTATGGAGATATGGCAAGGTTCGATCAGATACGTGCGGTATTGCACGGATCAGGATCGGACGGTTAGTAGTAGAGGCCGTATGGTTATATGGCAGGGTTCGATCAGATACGTGCGGTATTGCACGGATCGTGATCGGACGGATTTTACTAGCCGGCTTTGGCTTAAGCCGGATCCTAGTATTTGACAGTGTAGATTTTGTCTCTTTGCATTTGTGTTCAGTGGTAATACAAATGCGGGCATGTATATGCAATCGCGGGGTTTTCCTGTAAATTTATTACGGGATCAGTTTTCTGAAGTTGCCAGTTTGCATTCCGTTCCGGCCGGTTTTCCTTTGTTCCTTCCCGGCCGGACTTTTCCGATGGAGGTTTTTTTTTTGCAGTTGTGCAAATTATCTTTGTGGAGGGTGTTATTTGTATTTGTGGAATTATGAAAGGTTAAGCATCTTTGCTTTTTCATGATGGCTTGCTTTAATGAGATTAGATTTGATTTAAAATGGATTTGATATTGTTATCATTACCTTATGGATGTGGTCACCCCTTTGCTTTTACTACCATCACCTTCCTTCATGGTTTGGGTTTTTTCTCTCCACCATTTTGATTCATAAGGGGCCGGCCACATTAGTGAGGAGAGAGAGCTTCATTTTTGCATGAGTGAAAATCTATCATCTGATTTTTAGCTTGCTTGCAAAATTCCAAACTCACCTCTCCAAAGTTCATTCCTTCTATCCCTCCATCAAGGCAACTTCAAACCCTCAAAGAGACAATGGCTACTGCACTATTCTACAGCAAATCTTGGACGCGTCGGCTAGCTAACTTCGCGCCCGAGTTGCCTCGGTCCAGAGGTGGGAGCCCGTAAAATATTACGGCTACGTGGTGCCCTTTCCGACGAAGAGGAGATGAACGGAGTTTCCGCAGGAGATCGGAGTGGAGACGAAGAACGAAGGACACGGATCGCTTGGTATACTTCTCTACCCCCTCTCTAGATAGCTAGGACTAGTTTAATGGCACGATCCGGGTTTATAGTGCGCTGTGGTGCCGGTTTCTAAGTTCGAAAAATCAAAGTAAATCACCGCTTCCGCACTTGGCCTCGGGATGAAGGCCGGGGCGCCGCCGTGCACTTACAGTGTTATCAGAGCCTCGCCATTAACTTAGTCTAGCTTTGTCTAATGTGTTTTACATTTCCGATCGAACAATTTTCCAAAAACCGTATTTTTCTTCACATCAGTTTCTGTCGAAATTTTTTGAAGTCCAAAAATTTTTCAGGTTGTTTCAGAATGATGTGTAGGAAATTCTAAGAGTTCTGTGAAAATTTGGGCTCGTGAACAGTCCAAACCACCGCGGAACCGCGGCCAAACCCATGCTTGGGCCGCGGTTCCGCCGTGACTTTAACTGTTCAGTCCCCCAAACATTGCAGAATGTTCCTGAGTTGAAAATGTGATTTCTGGAATGTTAATTTTTGGGCCCAGATTTCTTGATGTGCTACAGTAGTACTTCGGGGCCCACTTGGTAAATTTGATCGATCGGATATTTTAAACACATTGGTTCACAGTATTTACATTATATCTGCGACCGTGAATTTCACTTTATCGGTAAATCCTGTCTAACTGCTATAGCCCGGTTAGACGGATTTGCGAACGTGATATTCACGTTGATGTTCTGTGTTATGCTGTGATGTTGCGGATTGGTCGTGGGGGATACCCTGGATGGAATGGTAGTACAGATTTTGTTGTATTATGTACATTTGATATTGCGGGGCGAGCGTCCGACATGTGGACTGCCGTCACTGCCTGTTTGTATTATTATTTTGGGGCACGACCAGGTTGCGGTCGATGTACCCGTTGTATGTATATTTTACTTTCTGTACTAGGATTACCCCAAGGAGGGGTGCATGGATAGCCGGGATCTAGAGGGCAACGGGCCCGCATCTCATGGCATTGAGACGGAGGGGGCTTCACTCTAGAATTGGCGGGCTATTCGCCGCACTCGTAGGGGGTACAGGTTGACCCAGGAGGGGTGCCCAAGTTACCGGAATCCATGAAGTGTTGGGTGGTCCATTCACTTTGCTGAAGGGGGCTGCCTCGCTTCAGGTTTTGGCGGGTAACTTGCCACGCCCGTAGGGGTCTAGGATTTCACTGCGCAGGCTATCCACACGACCAGGGGAACGTCGGGTTTCAGTAGTGGCTCTGTGAAACCCAGGGATCCCAGATATCTGTATTGATCTGTGATGCTGTACATTTCTGTGATGTTGCATTTTTATCACGCCTTGAGCGAATATAATATATTGGTTATATATTAGTAGATGTTGTATATGTTTTGCATCCGCGCTAGTCCAGTCCCCGCTCTGTCGTTAGTTAGCTAACCTAACGGGTAATGACGGGACCCAGTGGCGAATGCGGATGGCATATACGTACATCAGTATATTTTTGTTCTTTGTGGTGTGATCAATTGATGGGACTGCATTGGTTCGGATCAATGCAAGTTAAAAACAAACCTAATCTGATGTTGTTGGAACACTTTTCAAAAAGCTGTTATTGCAAGGACGTTCACTTTTGTTTTGAATCGTGATATTCAGTTGGAATATCCTTCTCCTCAGTCGACGAGGAAAGGGCCGAGATCCCTTCACCGGGAGTGACCCCTTGGACAAAAAGTTTGCGTCAGGGCAATGACTTCACTATAGCCGATTACTTTTGCTTTGCATCGTGGTATTCAGTTGGAATATCCTGCACCTCATTCTACGGGGAAAGAGCCGAGATCCCTTCACCGGGAGTGACCTCTTTAGCAACGGTTTTCGTCACTATATTTTTAAAAGCTATCCGTTCCTTCAACGATATCAAGTTCATTACGTTAAAGGTTTTCGCCAGAAACCATTCGTAGCCCTCCGTCATTTCATATGGGTAGTCAATAGTATTCAAGCTGTGTTTGTTGGCCAAAGTCAAGGCACAATGTTTGGTAGCTGTTGGGTATTCATATGCAGCATAGATAGATGCGTTGGTTTAGGGCAGTCGTATAGCCTTGTTGGCCAAAGTCAAGGGCTTGTGCGGGTGGGCTCAAATTAACCTGGAGAATGACGGGTAGAACTTGACATGTGACTTATGATTTGTTGGCCAAAGTCAAGGTCATAAGAGCATGGGGTAAAAATCCACATCGGGAGTTTCAAAAGAACTGAAACTTGCCAGATATGCGCATACCTTCTGGAGTGTGATGACGTGAGCGGATTCCGTCACGTTATCATGCAATGATAGTTGGATCCCGATTCCCACTGATGAGTTGGTTTACTCCTCGGGTGATCCCAACTAATTCTTCTTTCAGGTTTGGAGGAGAATTTGACGGTACAGTGGGAGGTTTCCAGATTAGATAAAGTGATAACCATTCTGATCTAGGATAGAGTGCACGCTGAGTGTTTCTTTTCTCTCTCTCTTTGGCAGCGACCATTGACCCGACCCTAAGACTATGACTCAGTGACCAAAATTAACCGAACCTTCTTTAACACTGGCTTTTGGATTGTCAGAGTCGCTAACCTCATTGCCACTCCTACTTTTACTCTTTTCTCCAGGACACCCCGTATTACTACGAACGTCCACTTCCATTGGACAAAACCATCGTATGGTTAGATACGAACTTGAAGGAATTTATTCGAGAATGGTTTCCGGTTCTGGAGAAAACGAATAGGACTATTCAGTTGTCTTTTCCTTTTACCTTCTCTCTCAGATTGCGAGTACTACTTGGCTTAGGAGATAGTACACCTATTACGCAAATTGGATAGTCTTCTTCCAAACCTTAGGCTGGTGCCGAACGGTGGGGAATGAAGAATACCAATTAGCCTAAACGGTGTATAGAAGGTATTAAGTAAAGACAAAGAAAGGGATTAGTAAGAGGGCAAAGTAAATTGCGACTGCTATTCACGACAATACCAAATATTTCTTCGCTAATCCTAAATCACCTTTGTATTTCTCCAGGACACTCCGTATCACTACGAAGATCCACAGTTTATTGGATATTCCATCGTATGGTTATATACGAACTCGAAAGGAACTTGTTCCAGTTCGGGGATGGATTCTGGTTCAGGAGAAATAGGAATAAGGTTTATTCGGTTGTCTTTTATCTTCACCTTCTCTCGCGTTGCGAGTGCTCCTAGGATGAGGACAGTACACCCATTATGCTTATTGGATAGTCTTCTTCCAAACCATAGGCTGGTGCCGAACGGTAGGGAATGAAGAAAACCATTTGGCCTAACGGGGTGTACAGAAGTTAATGACTAAAGACATATAAAGGGATTTGGAGAGGTGGCAAAGAATTATACGGTTACAGTTGTGAATCTGGATAATGGAAGAGGCGTTACTAGGAATACCAGGATACCCCAACGAAACATTTCAATGTTTCAGTTTCACTGTGTACTGTTAAAGGAAAACTGATTTCCCGATTAGACACTTACTCCAGGGTATGTATTTACCAGGTATGATTCTCACATCTGTATGGTTTTACAGATGATGAGTGGGAGTAAGTTATTGGGAATTGGGTGATCATCCTCATTATATCGGGATTCGTTGTACTCGGTGATATTTGAGGAAGTCACCTGGGTTGTTTGCCGGACGGCAATTATTTGGTTTTGAATATCCGCTATTATGCACCAATTTCAAATTGATATATCTGTACGTCTATTTTTATAGAGTGAGATACACCTTTTTTGAAATTATGTCTACGACATTTACCTATATCAGTGGATGGTTAGGTAAGGAGCATTAAACAGCGGTGTAATTCTTCTTAACCATAAGTACAGTTTTCAACCTACGACACACAGTGAATGAGTTATCAGACTCAAGGGACTTATAGAGAGTATTGTATGTTGTCCAGCGTCCATGAGGACAGAGGGGTTGGTTCTCGTACTATATTCGGTTTACTTATGACTCCTCTAGTTTTTAGACAGGTGTTTCGTGGAAACACAGGGTCTGAATTTTGAGAAGTTATAGGTATTTGAATAAAGTAGAGAACCAGGTATTGCAAGTATTGGGATTCTTCAAAGTGATCGAAGATGTAGATACTTGTGTATGGTATTCAGTTGATAGTAATATTAAGAGAACTTGCTTCTCTTTCGGGTTACTCATAATTGGAAGCATTCCTAAGTTGAGTGACGTTGATCGGCCTTTTTCCATTTAGTTGACATGCACTGGAGACAGCTGCATGATTTGAATCTGGTTCAATTAAATCAGTGCCTCTGGTTCTATATTGGATATAGAACAGTTCATATCTTAACGATGTTAAGGTACGGGGAGTTGTCCGGCTTATGCTTAAAACCAGACCCTGGATAACTAAAGGCACGTTTCTGTAATGGCTGTTTGTGGGTTGACCCTGGCTATGACGAGGGTTGACTTTCTACCATCTAGAAGATCAATAGTGATATTGTTCTTGACTCGCCACAGTTTTATTAAAATATGGATTTTTTCAGAAAAACAGTAGTGGCAGTATGGTAGAACTGGAAGTGATTCCAGAACCACAAACGATTACTGAAGATTTCATAGGAACCTAAAGATTCAATCTGGCTTGACATTCTATTGGCTACTCCACAGATAAGGTGGGTAACCTCAGGCACACGAGAGGTACTCCGGTAGCCTCAAGGACGGTGACAGGGAGGTTCTTGTTTACCCACAGTTGCCATTGCTTTTGTTCCAGACTGTGAGACCCGGCAGGAGGATGAGTATAGCGTCGTTCTAAACTTGCTTTAGAAGTGTACGTTTATATGACTCTGCCAGAGGGTTGTCGTAGTCAGTGGGAGCAGCGGAAGCATTGGTTGACATGTGGCTTATGTCTATTTATAGACTAAAGCAGATGTAGCGGAGAAAGATCATCTATTTCTGACGTGACAGTCATAGGTTTGAATTCGTCAGAATAGGGGATGGATCTGTTGAAAAGGTAGTAGGGTGTGATGTCATGGTATTTGGATGACATACACAGAGTAGGAAGTGATATTCCTATACTACGATCGGTTATACTTTGGTCGTCACACAGTGGTTTCTCCATATAGGACTTGGACATTATATCAGACATACTGGTTACTGGATCTATGGTATTAGATCTAGATTTGGGTGGTTTCCCAATTAAGGGTACATAGACAGCATTCTAAGAGTATTTAGAATGGACGACTCCTGGCATGGTGGTGTACCTGCAGGTGATGGAGTCACCCTCTCTAAAGGTGTCTTACAGAGTAAAGGGGAGAGGGATGTGCATGATTGGCAGATCACTTGCTTAGGCAATTGAGTCAATCATGAGATGTCAAGTACCACACCAGATGTTGCTTTTGCACTAGATGCAATGAGTTGACATTGATCCAATCCTGGAAAAACAGTCGGAAGCAGTTTTAGAACATAAGTGGATGTTCTAGTGATATGGTAACGGCAGCCTCCTTTGGGAGACAGTTATCATTCCAGGCTTCCAAGGTGACCTGGACGACAAGGAGGTTGTCAGAGTTATAGTTTTCTTTCTGACGAGGGGCAGTATTTTGGACAGGTGGTCCAAGGAAATATTGAGGGAGGCATGGCGCAGGATACTGATTAAGTTCAGTTGACGATACAGTCTAAGATGTTTGGATTTGGAGTTCATTTATGAGCTAGGTCCCATCAGACATCCAGACACATTCTAAGACAGGTATTGCTCATTTCTGGAGATGGCTTTCTCCGCGAACTTGAGGTATGGAGAGACATAGAAAGAAACATCAAAGCGGATCCACTCACTGAGGCTATTCCTCGAACGCAATAGTTTCATAAACGAGCTTTGTGAGACTGAATAGTAGAGGAGTTGGGTGTTCGGTATCACACGGGCTGTGAGTATGCGACATCGCAATAATTAGCCTTGAGTGCAAGTGGGAGATTGTTGGAGATAGTGCCCTCAGAGTCAATTATTGGATCACAGGCACGTGATTGCAATGATTGAGGGAGGACCTATCCCGGTAGGACAGTCTTACTCAAGATGATAGTATGCTATCTGGTTTACCTTTATCATTGTGTACTGCTTTAGGTGACCTTACAGGTCACTATTGCACGTTGATAGAGCCCCTAGGATTCTTGCTTGACTACCGGCAGTATGAGGGCGATCATATACGTGGGAGCTGGTAGTCTATAAGCACATCCTTAAATGGTCACTAGTCGTGGGAGTTTCGAGACAGGGCATCGATACTCCAGAGTAGACTAGTGTATGCAGTCGAGACCCCGACGAGGGGCGGTGGCCGGTCTCACAAGCCACTGGTGTCAGTTGGATCACCTAAGGTGTATACAGGTGCTTATTGGGTTATGAGTACACCTGACAGGACTCGCCGGGAACATGCTAGTTGGTCTTATACCTGACGTCAGATAGCAGTTCCCTGGTGACATGTGTACAGGTTAGTTCATCGACCTGAGGATCGTTATTTGTCTCGTGTGAGTTCCTACTGTACATTGATTACTACCCTACCACGCTCAAAGGAGACGTGCAAATAGGTTTTAGTTGGGTACAGTCCCGAGCCACATGGAGGCAGTGAGCGGATCTGCAGGGGTTCGTCTCTCCCGGTATTGGGGTGAGGTCGCGCTGTGTCTAGGAGAGCCATTACACGAAGTCCTTGGCCAAGGCATGAGATTTACTGGTAGGTATTCCAGTAGTATCTCAGGGTGTTCTGGGCTACACTCCGACACGACTTGTACCGCTTTTGGAGGTCTGACTTTTACCAACCCCCTAGGCCCGCCATGCGATGCTCATAGACGAACGGACCGGACTGTACGGATATTGTCACTGACCGGCTCAGTAGGGTGTCAGGATGAGTTCGCTCATCGACGTCCCTTTTGGTCAATAGCTGGTGGCCCGTCACGTATCGCTAATACCTCTAACGTGCTAGTGGTTAGATCCACAGCCATAGTATTGACGAGTCTTTAGAGTCCACCACACACAGTTACTCAAGTTTCGGGCGAAACGCTGTAGAGGCCGTATGGAGATATGGCAGGGTTCGATCAGATACGTGCGGTATTGCACGGATCAGGATTGGTCGGTTAGTACTAGAGGCCGTATGGTTATATGGAAGGGTTCGATCAGATACGTGCGGTATTGCACGGATCGTGATCGGACGGATTTTACTAGCCGGCTTTGGCTTAAGCCGGATCCTAGTATTTGACAGTGTAGATTTTGTCTCTTTGCATTTGTGTTCAGTGGGAATACAAATGCGGGCATGTATATGCAGTCGCGTGGTTTTCCTGTAAATTTATTACGGGATCAGTTTTCTGAAGTTGCCAGTTTGCATTCCATTCCGGCCGGTTTTCCTTTGTTCCTTCCAGGCCGGACTTTTCCGATGGAAGGGGTTATTTGCAGTTGTGCAAATTATCTTTGTGGAGGATGTTATTTGTATTTGTGGCATTATGAAAGGTTAAGCATCTTTGCTTTTTCATGATGGCTTGCTTTAATGAGATTAGGTAAGATTTGAAATGGATTTGATATTGTTATCATTACCTTATGGATGTGGTCACCCCTTTGCTTTTACTACCATCACCTTCCTTCATGGTTTGGGTTTTTTCTCTCCACCATTTTGATTCATAAGGGGCCGGCCGCATTAGTGAGGAGAGAGAGCTTCATTTTTGCATGAGTGAAAATCTATCATCTGATTTTTAGCTTGCTTGAAAAATTCCTAACTCACCTCTCCAAAGTTCATTCCTTCTATCCCTCCATCAAGGAAACTTCAAACCCTCAAAGAGACAATGGCTACTGCACTATTCTACAGCAAATCTTAGACGCGTCGGCTAGCCAACTTCGCGCCCGAGTTGCCTCGGTCCAGAGGTGGGAGCACGTAAAAGATTACGGCTACGTGGTGCCTTTTTCGACGAGGAGGAGATGAACGGAGTTTCCGCGGGAGATCGGAGTGGAGACGACGACCGAACGACACGGATCGCTTGGTATACTTCTCTACCCCCTCTCTAGATAGCTAGGACTAGTTTAATAGCACGATCCGGGTTTATAGTGCGCGGTGGTGCCGGTTTCTAAGTTCGAAAAATCAAAGTAAATCACCGCTTCCGCACTTGGCCTCAGGATGGAGGCCGGGGCGCCGCCGTGCACTTACAACATCTCCTAGTCATTCATCTTCGGTGACCAGCGACCTTCTATCATATCTCTAAGTATATACTCATGCAGCAGTAGCTCCAATCATCTGGGCGGTATCTCATCATTTGCAGCAGCAACTGGCCAATTCATCTTTACGTTAAACAGCGCCTCAATCCTCCTGGAAAGGCAATACATTGGCGGTCATCTCTAAATCGGTCTGCTCTTGATCTGAGTAAGACTCTCCGCACTGGAAAACTTTAACTCAACTGGGCCTGCTACGGCGCATAAATTGGACGAATCACCTTCGTCTCTCAAATCAGTAGACTGGCTAACATCTGTCTCATATCCGCCTGGAAACTCCGGCGATCTCAGCTCGTAAGTTCCGGAAGCGACATCCTGTCCATCTCAGCAACAGCTGTTTCATCTGTCTTCTCGGTAGGCAACAACATAATCTCCGAGGTATGATATACATCAACAGTCCTCTCTCAACTGGCAGCTCTAATAATGTCCCGATTATCCGGTGCAAACCAAGCACTCGCCTCCACTAGAGGTCACAATCACCAATACTAACTCGAGGCGTTCTCATGTCACCAGAAAACACCATGGTCGGCCCTCGTACCAGACGAGCTCGCACTGACCCTAACACTAGCAGCAGCCCAAACCGCGCTCAACATGGCGACGGGAACCTCAATCGAGTATCGAAGATAGCAAATCAATGGCAGGAAAGAAAACAACAGATCCAGAGTGGATACATGATCATAAAAAGGAACAACATCAATAAAGGTATGATCATGGGACTAATAGAATCGGGGATCTCAAATGGATGTATAATCATGGATATGAAGAGAGTCACTGATCTCGAAAATATGTACCTCCTAAGGTTCCTTAAGCGGAGTGGCGTGTCATAAGTATGCCGCGGAACATACCCCCGGTACGTCACTCTACTTTAGTCACCTATTCCATCAACCCTTATCCTACGCGACGAAAGTTCGGGTCTAATACCCCCTCGACTAAGTCTAAGTTCCGTAAGGTCAAGCCTAAGTTCTGTATATATATAGACGCCCTAGGCTCCACATAGTCAAACTTAGACTCGAACCAAGGTCAACCTAGCGCTCTGATACCAACTTTGTCACGACCCGAAAGAGCACGTGACTGGCCCTTGAACCATATGAAGTCTATAGGACTCCATCTGATCCAAGTAAGCCAAAAGCCCAGAAATCTAAAACCAATTTAAGGATAAATGAATATACAAGAAATACACTATACAACGCCGAAGGGCGAGGATCAAAATTCAAAGAAACCCAGATAAGCATGAAAACTGCAACACTACTAAGCGCGACTCTAAGGTCGAAATAATACATCACTGGTATCTGAGTCTGAAACAATATACAAGTTTTGGTTGATGGAATTTCTAGATACAATGAATAATACATGTACAACGGCGGTTCTGATACAAAGAACCCACCTACCAAGCAAATCACCCGCAAAAGAAAGCAGTGTGCCAGAAGTGCCGCTATGGAACCTGTACGGCAAGCCCTGCAAGAACTGTGGCACAACGGGGGTGAGTTGCCAACTCGTGAATAGAGAATATCTACAAGCAGAAATCGAATGCAAGACATAATCCTAAGTCAATACAATCAGTATATAATATAACCCTCAAGAGTAAGTCTGAAGCAAGAAAATGTGGCAGTGTAACATCTAATCATGTAGGTAGTGCCAAGTACTCGTGCTAGTGCCTCAGATAACAACATGTCATAAATGTAAGCTATGTCTGCACGAAGTAAACATGATGAAGTATCAAATGGATATCAATACACATATATTAGCGTCCCATTCCACAAATATCGGTGTAAGGGTATATATAACAGCGCCCTCGTACCCTGTTATATATACAATTGAAGTATGATCAATGTAGTCAAGGTCTGTATGTAATCAATGTTTGTATAAACGTGGAAACCGTCCACCTGTCACCCAATGACAATAAACGTGGAACCCGTCCACCCGTCACATAATGACAATAAACGTGGAACCCGTCCACCCGTCACCTAATGACAATAAGCAACATGTATGTAAATATGAGGATATAATCAAATCATGGAAAACATCATGAAACCCGTGCCTAGCATCAACACGTAAATCCTCATCTATCGGGCTCCGTCAGTCCGGATCAGCCCACGGGCTATGTCTGCGGAATCAGCCCTCGCCCCCGGCAGTACGCTCATATCCATCTATCGACTCTGGTCAGTATCCTCTGGATAACCGCCAGGTCCAACCAATCACCGGTAGGTAGTAGTCCCTCTGCCAGGCTCACCGTCTACTACACAGCGAAACCATTCTCGCCCCGGGGTACCATACCGGGTCCACCATGTACCCGTAATCGGCCTCATCCAACTCCTCGATACGGGTTCACATATATCACTCTAGCACCGAGAAAACACATGGTGGGCGCACCGAAATATCATATCAAGGGAAACCGAGTTTTTAAACAATTAACTATTCTCTTTGAAATATCCACGGTTTCCCAAATCCAGAATTAACATGGAAACAGCATATCACAATGCGTAATCTAAGCAAGTATGAAGATATCAATATATGTGTACAAGTATGGGTATGTGTCATCTAAATGAAGGGCAAGTATAACAGTATATCATGCAACATGGAAATAGTAGTATGCACATACAAGGTCATATCCTGATGCAATAATGCTACTGTGTAGTGACATGGCAATTATCGATGAAGAAGTGTGTGAGCCGGCAAGCAAGTGTACGTGGAACATACGCATCATCGATAATGGTGCTAGTGTCCTAGCAACATGATAGTAATATAGCAGTAAACATATGCAAAGCAATGTGAATAGCAGGAATATGCGGAAATTGGATAATCAACGTAACAGTAAAGAATCTAGACCCATATGTAAATGTCATGCTGTTATGCCATTTGAAATAAGAATGACTCGGGTCTAGTCATCTACTATGCAAACTACAGATCTAAGTATCAAGTCAATCAGAAGGGGTAAGGAGACCACCTGTAGGGTTGCTAGACACGCGCACAAGGGTCTACGAGGCATCAACCATGCCCGATTTAAAATTTAGCCGTGCCGAACAACCCGAATACGGAACTTTAAACTAGAGATTTGGCGAAAAACAACATGCTAAACACTTTAACACTAAGTGAGAGGGATTACAACCTTTGTAGATCCGGTCCTTCACTTCATATGCTCCGTGTTGTGGTCCCTTCGCTGCGATCATCGAGATCCGGACTCTCGAGAGGTTCCACGAAGAGAAAGACGCAACGTTTGCTTCCGATCTTCGATACTTTGATGATCTACCTTGAAGTTTCTTTAACACAAGCTAACACTCATGAAATGATGTGAACACCCTCATCTAAATGGCAAGGGAAGATGAGGATGATGAAGTAGGATTTTTGCTCTCTTTATTTATCTTTTTCTCATATTAATTCATCACCTTTGAAAAATCAAGCAAGGTTTTTCATGGAAGAATGAAGGAAGAAGAAGATGAATAATCATTTGTGATGAATAGAAAGAATATTATCATAATCATTTATGCAACCATGGTTGTACTAACCATTGTAGAGAGTTTACTAGGGTTAGGGTTTGGGTTGGGTTAAGTGTGAGTCATGGATAAAGATCAACACAAATATCTTTATCATGACAAAGTAAAACCATCTAGAAATATCTAGAAGCCATTAACCCAAATCAAACCCTAATCTTGTTTAAACTCCTCTAATCATGTTGCATTAATAATTATAACATGTTACAATATTATATATCACATATACAATATTTATTGCAACAAAAAAAAAATAATACAATTAACATATATCGCATATATATCAATGTTTTACCCGAATGAGAAAAAGAATCTTTTAGTGAGCAAATATTAGTTAATGCAATTTAATATATCAAATATATTATTATACATTAAATTATCGAATCAACACTTGATCCGACAATCCGGCTATATCACATATAACCGACTAATATTTATCCGTACCGATTCATCGAATCAAAACTTGATCCGATGACCCGGCTGATATCAAATATCGCGAGAATATAATACGGTATCACATATCGCATTATCCTCGGTTCCGCACATATCACATATGTGCTCCTACTCCGTTTTGCCTGAGTCAAGAAACCTCTGTGTAGGACTCTAAAGAATCGTCAATACGCCGGCAGTAGGTGATGATCATATCAAACACCCACAAGCTGCAAGCGGTCAGCTAAACGTAACAGCTACCCAGGTATTGAGCGCTCAGAAGATCAACAAGCAAGCCTGTAACTTCTCCTGTGAATCCAAACAGTAATACTCCCGTACAGTCCGGTCTCGTCGTCTGATATGTTGCATATCTCGCCTAGGGGTGGTAAACGTCAGACCCCAGTAGCTCGATAAGTCATGTCGATGTGAGGTCTATAACAGTTCGAGAAACTACTGATAACACTTACAAGTAAATCTCAGCAGCCCTGGCCTGGGATTTCCGGTTATAGCCAATCGAACACAGCACAACATCAACTCCCTATACCGGGAGAGACGAATCCCCTCCTATCGCTCATTGCCTCCATGTGATTCGGGACTGTACCCAAAAGCCACCTTTTTGCATGCCCTATTGGACGTGGTATGATGGAAATCAAAGCACAGTGGGAACCACACAAGGCTCTATGACGATCTCGGGTCAACAGACTACTATGTACCAGTGTCACCGGAGAACTGCCATCTGACGTATGGTATAATACCATCTGGGAGTTCTCGGCGAGTCCGTCCAGTGTACCCAGTCTCTACTGAGCACCCGTACACCATCCTTGATGTAAAACACCGATGGATATGGGATCATCCATCGCCCATCATATGGGTCAAGATGCGTATACGCCAGTCTACACTGGTGCATCGATGCCCTGTCTCGATACACCCTCGACTAGGAACAGTTATAGGATGTACTCATCGACTACCGTGGCCCCACTAGTATGATCTCATCATAGTCCCAGTAGTCGAGTACATATCCTAAGGGCTTTATCAACATGTAACATAGAGACAATCTGAGTACACGTTAAGATAAAGTACAACCAGGTAGCATACTATCATGTCGAGCAAGAAAGTCCTCCCTATATATGTCCAAGCATCCACTACAATATACATCGTATGTACAGTAATGGCCTCTAGGGCATACATATAACTAACAATCTCCCACTTGCACTAGGGCCATCTGTTATGGTATCGCATACCCAACAATTAGCTACGGTTGAAGTATCTCATACTCAACCATCCCATAAAATTCTCTACTGGGGAAAAAGGCCTTTGTGAGTGGATTCGCGCTGTTGTCCTCTGTGTCTACTCTCCTAACCTCGATCTCCCTGGAGATCAACCATTTCCATGATCAGGTGATACTGCCTAAGTATTATATCTGGATTTCTGATGGGACGTAAGTTCCTTGGCTAAAGCCACAACTCCATTGTCACACAATAGTAGGAACGAAGTTCATCTTATGAACTTATATATATCCAGACTGCTTCTTTGGTAGCATCCTTGGTAACGATGTATCTTGCCTTTAATCGTCTAGTATGTCACGGTATCTAGCTTGGAACTCTTCCAACATACCGTCCCTCCACGGAGGGTATAGACAATGCCTGCGACTGACATTCAGTCGTCCTTCTCAGCCTGGAACCTTTCCAGTGATTCTCCCCAGGATCGATTGATACCATCTCACTACAACTAGTGAGTATCCTAACATCCAATTAGATCTATCTCATAGATCCAAAACCCAGGATTTAGGAGGTATCACTTTGATCCTATATGGAGAACCCTTGTGATAAGCGGAGATTAACCGAGCGTAGCATAGGAAACTCCTTCCCTATCAAGAGTATGTCAGCCACGTACTCTACGAGGATCACCACCATACTCCCTACTACCTTTTTGTATATACAAGGTTCATCTACCATTTTGATGAAGTCAAACTCTTTGACTACCACATCAAAACAGATGTTCCAACTCCGCGATGCCTGTTTTATCATATAAAACATCTTGCACACGTTTCCGCTGCTCCCACTGTCTACGAAGCCCTCTGGCTGTGTACTTATAGATGCTCTTTTCTAAAACATCATTTAGAAAAGCAGTCATGACACCCATGGTATGTAGCCGTGGCAAGTAGGATCTGGATGGACTTAAGCATAGCTCCTTAGAAAAGGTTTCATCATAATCCATACCTGGTCTATGATGCAAACCTTTAACAAGTCTAGCTTTGAAAGTCTCAACTTTTCCATGTACACCAAGTAATCTTCTCAAGATATACTTGCTCCTGATGGGGATTTAACCCTTCAGATAAAGCAACCAAAGTCCATACTTTGTTGGTGTATAAGGATTCCATCTCAGATCGATAAGCATCCAGCCATTCTTACAGAGTCCCACTCCTGATGGCCATCTCGATACTAATTGGGTCATCATCTCATGATGCAATCCTCGCTCCCACTGTCATAGAGAAACTGAAGTATCTCTCAGGTGGGTCAGGAACCTTACTAGATCGGCGGAGAGGCTGAGGTTCGTTGGAAACTATTGAATCCTTTGGTTCTACCAAATCATCAGCTGTATTTGTATAGCTGGAACCTTTCCAGTTGTACATAACAGACCTTGCCTCGAGCTTGTCCGGATTTTGCTTTTAGACATAGGCCGGACATCCCCAAATCTTAACAAACTTAAGATATGGGCTCTTCCCTTTCCATATCACATATGAAGTGGTAGGCAACAGATTTGTTTTGAACCCTATTCAATAGGTATGCAGCTTCTCAAGCGCATAACATCCAAAAGGAAATAAGAAACTCAGTAGTACTCATCATAGAGCAAACCATATCACATATGGTGCTATTGCTCCGTCCCGATACACCGCGTGCTGTGGTGTATACGGAGGAGTAATGCTGAGAGAGAATCTCATTCTCCTTTAGAATAGTCCAGGAATTCCGTACTCAAGTATTCTCCTCCTTGATCTCATCAAAGGACATAATACTTATACCCTTATTTTGGTTCTCTACTTCTAACTTATATTCTGTGAATATCTCAAAAGCTTCGGACTTATGTTTCAACAGGAACACATGTCTGAATCTTGAGAGATTATCAGAGAACGTAACGAAGTAAAAAGAACCGGTCTTGGCATGGGTAGACAGGGGACCTTTCATACATCAACATGTATCAATCCCAAGAGTTCACTAACTCTTTCTCTGTTTCCAACAAACAGAGCTGTGGTCATCTTATTTTTGTGACATGACCGGCAAGTTTCACAAGATGTAAATTCAAACTAATTTAAATATGCATCTATATGTAACTTCAGCCAGTCGGGTCGCATTGATATGACCTAGTCTACAATGCCTCAAGAAGGATTCGTTCATTTCTGAACTCTTCCTCTTTTGTGTGTTCCGTATACTAAGAACTGTAATTTGATTTAGAACGTCAATGCTTTTAGATAACGTGCCTGAACCGATCAACTCTTGATATAGGAAATGTTCAAAACATTATCCAACAATACAAAATTATATCCTTTCTTTACTAATAAAAAGACTGATATGATTTTGTATATCAGGTTCGGTATCTAATAACATTTGTTCAGAATCAATGTATTCTGGTAATACAGGATGACAGTGACCAACAGACTTGGCTGCAACACTTGCACCGTTTTCTGTCTCATGAAACTTATCACCCGTTCTCAGTTCTTTACCTATCTGTAGCCCATGTAACAGATTACATATACGGGATCCTGATCCGGTATCACATACCCAGGACGTAAAGGATACTGAGAAACAGTTCTGTGTAATGAGCACACCCGAAGATGATGCATCAACATGCACTTTCTTCGTTTGGGCGGCACGGGAAATCTGGTATTCCCCAATTTCCTGCTCTGTCTTATAACAATTATAAGTTAGAGCGGGACCAACGTTCCCCAGCTCAGTATAACAAGAGGGTTCGGTCAATATATCCGTTTTATTATCTTGATTAAGGCGTGATATGGTCGCTATCTGGAGAGAGAGAGAAGAAAACACTCAGCGTATGCTCTTGCAAGATTAGATTGGTTATCTAATATATCTAATCAGGATGTCTCCCACTGTTTTAGTCAAATCTTCCTTCAAACCCTAAAAGGAAAGACTAGCCGGGTTTAATTACACGCTACAAGTTCGCCAATCTTTCAGCCAGGCGAGTGTCGGTACTTTGAGGGAGGTCCCCCGTGCTTTCGCACGAACCTAATTAATGTAAACCTCATTTTCCCAGAGGCGTAACCCCGTTAACACCTTTCTAGACACCTACTTGATCGGCTAATTGTAATGTGTAAAACTCTCCCAGGAGTAACTCTTACTCGCAGCGGGTATCGGGATCCAACTATCTTATAGAAGGTATGCCATCTCATTGCAAATTTCAACACTTGAAATTCCCAATAATATTTTTCCCCTAGCGATCTATGACCTTAACTAAGTCAACAAACCATAAATCGCAAGTCAAGTTCAACTCGTACATTTCCCGATTGAATTAAACCCACCCGTACGACCCTTAACTGAGTCAACAAAGCCGTACGAATACCCTAATCCAATCACATCTCATGTTTTAGCAGATAAACATTACTTAGCTACCGTACACTATGCCTTAACTAAGTCAACAAACATAGCACGAATACTAAATAATATCTATCTGAAATGACGGAGGGCTATGCAGGTTTTTCAGAAAACCCTGAGCGTAATGAACTTGATATCGTTGTAGAATCGAGTGATTTTAAATGGAGTGTTTTTAAGGCTTTTCTAGTTTTGCTAAAGGGGTCACTCCCGGTGAATGGATCGTCGGCCCTTTCCTCATCGAATAAGGTGCAGGATATATCATATATACCGCTGTGCAAAGAAAAAACTATAGTAGCAATCAAAAGACAAACCGAGTTTGTAGCATCTGCCAGTTATTGCTAAAGGAGTCACTCCCGGTGAAGGGATCTCGGTCCTTTCCATATCGAATACGGTGTTGGATGTTCTACAAGGAACACCGCTATGCAAAGCAAGAACTGTAGCTACCAGTTTTTATAAACAAGTTTCTACAACATCTTAGGTTTATTTTATTTCATTAATCTCATTAATGAAGTCCCATTTTATTATGCTTCACAAGCATCTCTTTTGAAACGAAATCTTCAATATAACATATATCTCATATATATAATATAAACATTCGTCACAGGCAGTAATATGATTTCATCACAGAACATTGCAGCAGAAGAACATATATGAAATATTGGATATACTAGGACGTCCGTGTTTTCAATACGAGCCTGTATAAAACACGGATTCCACGGTCGCGATGAATAGCCAAACCCACATCCCTAGACCCCTACGAGAGCGGCAAGTAACACTGCCAATTCTAGGGTTAGGAGACCCGGTCTCGACTCCTCGAGATGGTCTCCCACTGGACCCTAGAACCCGGTTACTTGTGCTCCCCTCCTTGGGTCTACCTAATGCGGAAAAGTAAATAATATACAACGGTGACAATCTTCCGCTACCTGGAAGTGCCCAAACAAAAGAATATTACATACAAATGAATTTTACATGAATGAAAAAGAAATACTCTCATCTCACATAAAACCCCCGGCTATTCAAAAAGCGACGATCCAATACAACATATCACAGCAACACATAATATCTCATATCATCAACGTAAGCAAGTATGCGTATCCCGATAGTCGTTGATATATAGCAACGAAGCCGGCGATACACCACATACTACGCTTACGGTCAAAGAAAAGAAAGTGTAAAACTACAACAGTTGGAATCCGCAACATCCTTAGACATCGCATGCCTAACCAAATGAATTCCTTAGACATCGCATGCCTAACAATTATAAACCCCGCATTTTAGTCTCTTTATCGAAAACTCTTTTCAATGTCAAGTCGGGCAATTCAACAAGATTCCCGCCGTCCTGATCGAATGCTCGTCGCAAACTTTAGTAGACGGCCGCACCCCTGATACCGTCGACGAAGTGCACCAAGGCGGAACACCGCTACCGGGAGCACCCGAACGGATGCTTTCGGCGACGGGGTTCGCCTACAGTCACTTGGTCGGGGCTATGGAGTGAGGCTGTCTATTAAGTTTACCCGGCGAGTATCCGCGTACACTACGTGATTGCGACGGATTTTTGATCACATCAAAATTCCGTGGCAGCCGATCATCTGAGACTAAACTGCTATGTTTATAATATTCAAATTAGTTATCTCATAACTACCTGTGGATTCCAATTATTGTATCACATTCCAGATAAATAGAAAAATTTAAACTTTCCGATCGAATTGTCAAGCACCCAAGATTTCCCCAATATATCTCAACACTTGAAATCAGTTTAAAAACGTCCATCACATGCCACAGTACCAATGGTCCAGCCGTAGAAGGGTCAAGCCAACGCCTCACATGTGGCACGCCGTACTGCCCCAAACCCTAAGGTTCAAAGGGCAGTTCAAGACGGTCACATAATCGAGTTAAGATTTGTTGTCTTCTAGAGGGTCCACCGAGTTACTTGCATGACTTAGAACATTCTTAAACACGAGAAAAAATCCAACTTTTGAAAAATTTCCCAACAGGGGAAAAAGTGAGTTATTGATATCCGTTCGAACTTTTTAACAGTTTCTAAAAGTTATCCGGACAAAACACATAGACAAAATTAGACAATCCGATCGAATGATCGAATCCCCAAAACAACCCCAGAAAAACTCAACTGTTGAGGAAAAATAAAAAATTCCAGAAGACTCAGCACATAAAGTTACTAATTACTGTGCAAAGCACGTGCAGTGATTCAGCAGTTTGGCCGCGGAACCGCCGCACAAGCCAGGGTGGTGCCGCGGTTCCGCGGCTCTTCTGTGGAATCAATGGCACGTGCTTCACAGTAATTCATCAAATTCCCTGCTGAATTTTTTGGCAATTTTTAATTCACAAAAATCCAAATTTTCAGAAAATTTCCAGAGAAGGGGTTTGTTCGGGTTTTCCGGGTTCGATCGGACTTCAAACGTCGTCTAGACTTCGCCTAAAGCTCTAGCTTGGCTCTGATACCACTGTAGTGTTGCTAGGCACGCGCACAAGGGTCTACGAGGCATCAACCATGCCCGATTTAAAATTTAGCCGTGCCGAACAACCCGAATACGGAACTTTAAACTAGAGATTAGGCGAAAAACAACATGCTAAACACTTTAACACTAAGTGAGAGGGATTACAACCTTTGTAGATCCAGTCCTTCACTTCATATGCTCCGTGTTGTGGTCCCTTCGCTGCGATCATCGGGATCCGGACTCTCGAGAGGTTCCACGAAGAGAAAGACGCAACCTTTGCTTCTGATCTTCGATACTTTGATGATCTACCTTGAAGTTTCTTTAACACAAGCAAACACTCATGAAATGATGTGAACACCCTCATCTAAATGGCAAGGGAAGATGAGGATGATGAAGTCGGATTTTTGCTCTCTTTATTTATCTTTTTCTCATATTAATTCATCACCTTTGAAAAATCAAGCAAGGTTTTCATGGAAGAATGAAGGAGGAAGAAGATGAATAATCATTTATGATGAATAGAAAGAATGTTATCATAATCATTTATGCAACCATGGTTGTACTAACCATTGTAGAGTGTTTACTAGGGTTAGGGTTTGGGTTGGGTTAAGTGTGAGTCATGGATAAAGATCAACACAAATATCTTTATCATGACAAAGTAAAACCATCTAGAAACATCTTGAAGCCATTAACCCAAATCAAACCCTAATCTTGTTTAAACTCCTATAATCATGTTGCATTAAGAATTATAACATGTTACAATATTATATATCACATATACAATATTTATTGCAACAAAAAAAAATAATACAATTAACATATATCGCATATATATCAATGTATTACCCGAATGAGAAAAAGAATCTTTTAGTGAGCAAATATTAGTTAATGAAATTTAATATATCAAATATATTATTATACATTAAATTATTGAACCAACACTTGATCCGACAATCCGGCTATATCGCATATAACCGACTAATATTTATCCGTACCGATTCATCGAATCAACACTTGATCCGATGACCCGGCTGATATCAAATATCGCGAGAATATAATACGGTATCACATATCGCATTATCCTCGGTTCCGTACATATCACATATGTGCTCCTACTCCGTTTTGCCTGAGTCAAGAAAACTCGGTGTAGGACTCTAAAGAATCGTCAATACGCCGGCAGTAGGTGATGATCATATCAAACAACCACAAGCTGCAAGCGGTCAGCTAAACGTAACAGCTACCCAGGTATTGAGCGCTCAGAAGATCAACAAGCAAGCCTGTAACTTCTCCTGTGAATCCAAACAGTAACACTCCCGTACAGTCCGGTCTCGTCGTCTGATATGTTGCATATCTCGCCTAGGGGTGGTAAACGTCAGGCCCCAGTAGCTCGATAAGTCGTGTCGATGTGAGGTCTATAACAGTTCGAGAAACTACTGATAACACTTACCAGTAAATCTCAGCAACCCTGGCCAGGGATTTCCGGTTATAGCCAATCGAACACAGCACAACATCAACTCCCTATACCGGGAGAGACGAATCCCCTCCTATCGCTCATTGCCTCCATGTGATTCGGGACTGTACCCAAAAGCCACCTTTTTGCACGCCCTCTTGGACGTGGTATGATGGAAATCAAAGCACAGTGGGAACCACACAAGACTCTATGACGATCTCGGGTCAACAGACTACTCTGTACCAGTGTCACCGGAGAACTGCCATCTGACGTATGGTATAATACCATCTGGGAGTTCTCGGCGAGTCCGTCCAGTGTACCCAGTCTCTACTGAGCACCCGTACACCATCCTTGATGTCAAACACCGATGGATATGGGATCATCCATCGCCCATCATATGGGTCAAGATGCGTATACGCTAGTCTACACTGGTGCATGATGCCCTGTCTCGATACACCCTCGACTAGGAACAGTTATAGGATGTACTCATCGACTACCATGGCCCCACTAGTATGATCTCATCATAGTCCCAGTAGTCGAGTACATATCCTAAGGGCTTTATCAACATGTAACATAGAGACAATCTGAGTACACGTTAAGATAAAGTACAACCAGATAGCATACTATCATGTCGAGCAAGAAAGTCCTCCCTATATATGTCCAAGCATCCACTACAATATACATCGTATGTACAGTAATGGCCTCTAGGGCATACATATAACTAACACCACCTAAGTCTGAGTCGATAAATATATAATAGTCGGTGATCCCGCCTCAATAATATCGCGTAAGATACAGTATATCATATGCCAATCCTCATGTCACGAGTGCGGATCAATCATCAATATAGGCTCGTACGGTAAGTCGTCGTACGGCATCCCATTAACTGGGTACGGTCAATATCTTATTCCTCTCAACAAATATCAGGTATCACTATCATCATCTCACTAACTCTGGGATACTGATCTAAGTCTAGTACAACTGATACCATCTACAAAGTATGAATGCGGGGGTAAACACACATCCCAAGCCCGCAAGAATCACATGTCGTATCCCAAATACGAATCACGTCACATCACCGATCTCGCGGCACAAAGCCCAATATCATCGACTCATCTCCGAAGTCATCCAATATCATCATCAACACCGTGTAAGTATAGTGAATATGCAAGGGTGTGCGTGTGGGTGTAAACCTATTCTAGGGTTCGCGACTATGAGCTATACTAGTTTACTTCTAACTCTAAGCTATCCATACTACACCTAACACGACATCTAAGACACACTGTACTATCAAGCATAATATATAGTATACCAGCTACGGACTGCGGGGGTGCTATACGCCATCCACCCGACTTCCCCCAGTAGATATAATCTACTCACCTTGCGTCTTTATTTGTGGACATTGCCACGCGCTTGCTTGTCGTCCCGAAGTCTTCATGGGGTACCTACACATCAAAGTATCGTATCTGCGTATTAAAACCAAATCAAAGCTAAAACGGCACACGAAACCCAAAACGATACGATAAGGGGCCTATAGGTTTGAACCTATGGCCACGCCTTCAAAACCATTAATCAATCCTCGATATCGTCATATAAACGCCAAATAGTCGAGGTAAAACACAATACACAATATCAGAACTAATAATACGGAATACGGAAACACGAATCCAAAACAACAACTAAGGAAAAAGGCTCCAGATTTCACCCTAGGTCAAATTAGACAAATCTATACATATCAGAGGTCTAAAATATACATGTAGGAGCTACAGAACAAACACGAGACAAAATGGTGGGACCCAGGCCGCAAATTGGGGCCAAACAGATTAAATCTGCGGCCTGGAAAAGGAAGTGGGGGATAGGGCTTTGGGGTTAACTTCCTGGGTGCCTGCACATGTCACTGTCCATTCAATATAATTTTCAGAGTCTCGGGTTGATAGCAGATCCCAAATAACCATCACAGATTTCATAAATTCTCCGATATCGTATCCATAAATCCGTATTTTGGTTTCAACTCTCAGGTTGTGGTCTCAATTCATGCACTAGGGTGTTGGTGTAGCCTCTACTGAACTCAATTTCACATTACAACTCATAATTTCCTCAAACCCTAACTAGGTTTTCTTCAAGTCCACAAAATCAAACAATATCGGTTCTAAACTAAACATGGGGCATAAGTAATACTAAAACTAAGCTAATAGTCCAGAAAAATACCTCATTTGGCAACTCAAGAATTTTCTTGAGTTGCCCTTAGTGGCCAAAATCCTTGCTTCTCTAGTCCAATGTGTAGATCTTGAGCTTGTGCACACTTTTTAATGAAACGAAGATTGGGTTTTGGAGTTGTTTTTTGAGGTGAAATGGGGCATTGAAGTTGGAGGAAGGGGAGGAAGCAGGAGCAGCAGCAGCCACTTGAAGGAGAGGGAGGGAAAATGAGTGAGGAATGAAGGGAATGGCCAAGTCTTGGTCAACACATCTCACCCTCTCATTCTCTCACTTGCCCATACCCAATATTATAATCCTATCCCATTTCTTTTCTTTTCTTTTTCTCTCAAAATCCTTTTCCCAAGAATAGTAAACCCAAAGTGAACCATGGCAAGAAAATGCACAAGTGTGATACAAATGATATGTGCATGTTTTGCACAAAAATGCTAAGAAACCGATTAGCGATTTTTAATCGCGATTAGCACTAAATTAGCATATAACTAATCAATTAAACTTAGAAATGGCATAATTATCTAATTTACCCTATTTTAGAATTTTCCATAATTTTTCCCAAAATTTCCCCCCATTTATTTGTATTTAATTATATCGAATTATTAAAATATTCAATAAAATAATATTAAATTATTAATTTCCCAAAAATAATATTTTTATTATTTCGAAATGTTACATGGCAGTTAGGGTGGTATATCGACGGATCGTTAATTGAACTGGCTTATGGTGCGGATAGTTATCCCTTACCTTGCATTGACGATTTCTTCGATCAGCTCCAGAGTGCGAGACATTTTCTAAATTTGTTTGGGATCAGGTCATCATTATTGCGGATTCGGGGTGATGGCATTCTGAAGAATACCTTATGCGTGCGACGGGCTTTGTATGTTTTTGTGAGTCGTTGGATTCCCTGATGCCCTAGCAGCATTCGTAGATGTGATGAACCAGATTTCTGCAGGCCGTTCCTCAACCAGTTATTGTTGTGTTATTTACGACATTCTGGTCTATTTAATGTGTCTTGAGAGACAGTAGTAGCACTTGAGGATTTGTTATGCAGATACTGGGAGAGCACCAGCAGTTTTCTAAATTCTCGGAGTGTTTCTCCAGGCTTGTTTGTGTGGACTCCTAGGTCTTGTAGTCACGGGAGACGGTTTCGTATGGTTCCGAGGGAGATCGTGGTCGTACAGCTTAGGCCCAGATTTGTGTGCAGGATGGAGATCCGCAGATTGTTAGGCTTAGCAGGTTTTTACCGCCGTTTCATGCTGGATTGCTAGAGTAGTGTTGCACCGTCGACTGAATGGACCGGAAGGGAGGTTTCTTTTCTGTGGACTGAGGCATGTGTGTGGAGTTTTCAGTAGTTGAAGATTCTATTAAACAACTGCATCAGTTCTTTCTTTACTTTCTGGTTCGGGCTATCTTGTTGTTTAACTGTAATGTTTTGTGAGTGGGGCTCGAGTGTGTACTGAGGTGACACTATAGAGTTATCGCTTTTGCTTCCCTACATTTGGTGGAATTACGAGAAGGATATTCCACTGATGATCTGGAGATGGCCGCGGTGGTTTTGCGTTGGAGATTTGGAGACACTACTTGTTCGAGAGTCGTGTCAGATTTTCCACGGACCACCAGAGCTTAACGTACATCTTCCTGCAGCGGATTTTGATTGTTGTGATAGTCTTCTGCAGATTTACAGTTCTTGTGTGATCATTGAGTACAGCTTAAGTTCGTCTCTACGGAGGGGACAGCTTGCTTATGTCCGTGCCCGACCACTTTCCTTAAATCGCTTTCGCGAGACACTACCTGCCGATGCTCGTTCGTCAGAGATACTTGAGCATACTCGGCTGGGTAATGATTCGGAGTCCTTGATTTGTGACAATGGTGTGCTAAGTTAGGGACGCGTTTGTGTACCTGATATTATCAGGTAGAGACGTGAAATCCTAGAATAGGCACATCTGTCAACTCTCTATATTCATTCAAGTTCCACTAATATTGACGTGAATTGTGAGGTAGTTACGGGTGGATAGGGGTGTAAAGAGAAGTTTCGTGTTTCGTTTCAAGGTGTGTCTTTTGTGTGTTTGGGTTGAGTATCTAAGGCCGGCAGGAGAGTTGCAACCTTTTACCGTTCCGAAGTAGGAGTGGGAGCAGATCTCCATGAATTTCGTTATGGTTTCTACCCAAGTTTAGTCAGGGTATGACACCATTCGGATTCTTGTCATCCGGTTATACTCAATTTGCTCAGTTGCTTCTTGTTAAGTTGTGTGTTTGTTTTGATTGTTGTCAGCAGTTGGGGATCGTCACTCGCCATCGTTAGGGTTCTCCTTCGATAGCTGTTATCGGGAGACACTCCAATTGGCCACCTTTAAGTTTAGGTGTTAGGTCGTGTTGATCACCAGTCTGTTGTTTTTCTGGCTCTGCATAAGTAGGACTTTGGACCCCAGCTAGTCTAGAGACTTCGGAGATGGTCCAGTTGTGTTAGGTCAGGATGGAAATTGTCCATTGCGAACTGAGGTCTTATGCCGACTGTGTTGGTCATAGACTCGAGTTCGCAGGGACAGATCATGTATTCCTACGGACTTTCCGATGAATGACGTGTTGGATTTTGGGAAGCTTGTCCCAGGATTTAGGTCGTTCTGAGATCCTATAAGCGAGTTAGTTTCGTTGCCTTTAATTTGGCACTTCCGCCCAGATTATTGAATTTTCACCCCGTATTCCTTGTGATGATACTTTACAGTTACCTTCTTGACCTTTCTCACATGATTTGGTACCAGACCATGTAGCTTGACGTGATCTTTCGTTCACCAGCAGCCAATGGTATAAATGGCTCGGCAGGTGGAGGATCATCGTTCAAGGGTCTTGCCATCTGTGAAGGGTTTTACTTGGACGTAGCCGTATAGTGAGATAAACACTTAGGAGGCTGCGAGCGAGAATTGGGAGTTGTGATTTTCTCTTTGAAGGTACGCGTATCGGTATATTTTAAATTCGGGGACGAATTTTTTTTAGGGGGGAGATTGTAACACCTTAGAATGTGTTTTGTGGCTAATTATATTTTAATGTAAGGTTTTTAATAAAAAGTTTACCAAATTATTTTTCAATTATTTTATCCTATTTAATGATTATTTTATTAGATTTTTCCTAGGCTTGCACACACTTGTGCATGATAGCTAGGGTTGTAATTTGGTGTTAAACATGATTAGCAATCATGGTTAGCTAACCATTTTCCCTAATCTAGTTATTCTTTTAAGTGTTTTGGGGTATTATGGTGTATGGTTGCTCTTTTAAAAAGAAAAATGAATTCTTTTGTTATTAGGTTGACATGGTGAGAGAGAGAGAGGGGGTGCATTATGAGGCATGATGGCTTGCCCATGCCTTCAATCAATGAAGAGAGAGAGAGAGGAGGGAGTTGACTTGTTAGTGTTCTCTCATTCTCACTCATTTCTCTCATCCTCTCACTCTCAAACTCACACACACACACCCACACAACAGCACAGCAGCAGCAAAGACAACAACAACAACAACTGAAGCAGCAGCAGCAGAGAAGGAGCAGCAGCAGACAGCAACAGCTACAGTAGTGGCATCAGCATCACCAGAAGCTAGCAACAGTAGCAGCTCCATCAGCAACACACACACCCACACCACCATCAGCTTCTCCAGCAGCAGAAGAGAAGCAGCAGCAGAAGAGAAGCAGCAGCAGCAGAGGCATCAGCAACAATACCAGAAGCAGCAGTAGCAGCAGAACATCAGCAGCAAGCAGCATCAGCCTAGCAGCAGCAGCACCTGGAAACAGCAACAGGGCCCCAGCAGCAGTAGCAACCCTCATCTCCTCCATACACTTCTTCTCTTGCTTCTTAGGGTTCTCTAGGGTATATTTTCTGAACCCATATCTCTTTTTCCTAGCTTGTGTGTTGATTAGCTTTGATTAGTGTTAAATAGCTAGTTTAGTGCTAGATTATGGTGATTTGTGAGATGTTGTGGCAAATTGATGATTGTGTTGGTAAACCCTATCTATTTTAGTGTTATTAAGGTCACATTAACTGAGAATTAACCCAGAATACACTAAAATACCATAGGGTTTGCTTTTTGTGCTAAATTAGCGTTTTTAAGCGATATTGTGACATTCTGTGATCTGCTTTTGACCCAGACACTTCAGGACAAAATTGAGCAAACTGGAGCATGTACACTAGGTCTAGATACCACCACCAGAGCACGAGACCTTAACTCTTACCCTAGGCTGCAGATTTATTGTGTTTGGCCGCAAATTGCGGCCAAGTTAGGGACTGGGGGGTTGGGGTCTTGGCTAGGGTTCTATTCTGTGTAGTCTAGTGTTTTGGCATGTATAGTTTTGTAAGATTTGACCTGTAAGAAAATCTGGAATCATATATCGTTTTGCATGTCCGTTGTGTTTGCGCGAAACGCACGATACGTGAGTGGGTTCTGTGATCCAGCGTATCGCGGCGTGTCACGATGGTTTTAGACGCGTATACACACGATTCAGCGTATCGTGCACATGCGCGTTTAGTTCGCGACGCGAGTTTCTCGTTTTGGTTCGATATCGCGTTTTGCGGAATATTTGGCTTATATATGATTTCCATGTCTTATTTGCAGGTTTGCAGGCAGGGACTACGGACACGGCTACAGTTGGGAGCCGATGGTAGAATGCACCTAGCGTGGAGCGTAGGTGAGTAGATTTAACATCTACAGGGGAATCGCCCGCATGGCGTTATGCGTCTGGGTTAGGATTCAAAAACCTGTCGCATATTCTACGTCATTTTTAGAATTGCGCATTTACTTTATTTCCTTGTTATAGTTGTACTGTGACTAGCAGCCGTAGGACACTGCACATATTACTGACGGTTCATGTTGCACGAGCACAGATCGTATGCTACACACACACCGTCAATAATTGCCATGTCACACACAACCCCTTATAGATACTATATTGCTTATCATACTTGACATCTAGCTTATCGGTATACCTATAGTGTATCTTACCATTAGTGATAGGTACATTTACACCTTGCGATACAGCTACAGGTATACCTTGCGCATAGTTTACTTACACCTAGGGGATATCCTTCATATTCTCTTTTATATGCTCGCATTTCAGATATATCGCATATCTTTATTCCTGGATTTGCATATTGTTTATGGGGATTTTAGATGATGTTTTCTGGATTTCGGAACCGCGGGGGTTCAAGAAATTATGCATACATTGAAAAACCCGGTTTCCTTGATATGATATTTGCGCATCCACCATGAGTTTTATCGGTGCTGATTTATATATACCCCTACGAGGAGGCGTTGAGGCCTTAGAGGGTACATGGTGGGGCCCGGTATGGTTCCCCTCGGCAAGAAGATCGATGGACTTTGCCGATTGAGCCTGGAGGCGGGCGAGTACCTACCGGTGACAGTACCCATGACTCGGCGGGGGATCACGGAGACACCGTTGGGAGTCATGTACGTATGCATACGTCCAAAGGCGAGGGTCAGAGCTAGGCACTCGTGCTTTCGGGATAGCGTATGATACGTGATCAGGATTTCTGTGTCGATGCTTGGCACATGGTTTTCATGATATTTCTTTAACACCTTTGTATATATAACAGGGAATTTAGCCATTGTTATATATACCCTTACACCAATATTAGTGGAGTGGGACGCTAATATATGTGTATTGACCCCATTATATTTTTTTCTGCATATATAAATATTTAGGATGCTAGAATCTTACTTGAGATGTGAATTGGGATATTAGGTGATTCGTTGAGATTGGATACATGATACCTATGAGATTGTCGATTTGTGCATTCAGGATATAGGAGATTACTCGATATTGTACATTGGAGATATGTGAGACTTATTTGATATGAGAGCCAATCTGGGGGCGGATTTGAGGAATTGGGATTTGAATGTCTTAATAGATTGTGACCTTACCATGATGTCAGGTTTCCGTAGGAATGACATATTTCACTCCATACCTCATACCTATTCACTTATGCACGGTTTCATATACTGGTAGTACCTGTTAGTGTACCCTTATGATTGTTGCATATCTACTTTCTCATATCCCTATTGCATAGTTATTGCATACTTTTATCATGTCATTATTGCTTCACATATTGATTGTACCTGCTAGTGTACTTTCCATTATTCTGCATTCACATGACATGTTATTACTGTAATCGCATATCATAGATTCATGCTGTACGTACATTCCTGCGATTACCTGTATATGTTATCTACTATTCACGAGTTGGCAACTCACCCCCGTTGTGCTACAGGTGTTTCAGGTTGTTCCCTAGAGTAGTCGAGGCAGGCTATTCAGTATTCATCTATCATCTTTTGCTACAGATACCGCATCAGCTCACAGTACTATTTTGCTTAGGTGGATTTGGTGGTTATCTGTATTTTGTATTGTATATTCGTTGTATCTTGTACTCTCCATCTACTATTATGCTGTTGACTTAGAGACTTGGTGAGGACGTTGTTGTATATTATTTATGGATTTGTTGTCTTTCATATACAGTTTCCTTCTTATTGTCTCTTTTTCTTCGCTACGGCGTCGTATATTTATGATGTGATTGTTTTCCGCCTTGGGGCCAGTTTTTACAAAAAGGGGTGTTGCTAAAATTTTAAATATAGAAAGTGGGATTTTTAAAGAATTTGGGTTGCGATTTCAAATATTTCAAAAACTTTTATTATCTTTTCCGTATTTTTTATGGTTTAGACTTTTGGGTTTTGGCTTTCTTTTATTGCGTTACGTCTTTAGGCGTTGCGTAGTATTAGGGCTGTCACGTGCCAATTTCTGGTCGTGACAGTACCTAAAAGCCCCCGTTTTGCACGCCCTCTTGGATGTGGTAAGGTGGAAATCAAAGCACAGTGGGAACCACACAAGTCTCTATGACGATCTCGGGTCTACAGACTACCCTGTACCAGTGTCACCGGAGAACTGCCATCTGACGTGTGGTATATCACCATCTGGGAGTTCTCGGCGAGTCCGTCCAGTGTACCCAGTCTCCACTGAGCACCCGTACACCATCCTTGATGTCAAACACCGATGGATATGGGATCATCCATCGCCCATCATATGGGTCAAGATGCGTATACGCTAGTCTACTCTGGTGTATCGATGCCCCGTCTCGATATACCCTCGACTAGGAACATTTATAGGTTGTACTCATCGACTACCGTGGCCCCACTAGTATGATCACATCATAATCCCAGTAGTCGAGTACACATCCTAAGGGCTTTATCAACATGTGAAAGAAAAACAGTAAACCAATACAAGTCAACATGTTAAGATAAAGTGAAACCAAATAGCATACTATCATGACGAGCAAGAAAGTCCTCTCTGTATATATCTAAGCATCCATCATAATATACATCATATGTACAACAATGGCCTCTAGGGCATATACATAACTAACAGTAGTTGGGTGCAGTCCCGAAGCACCTGGAGGCAGTGGCGGTTAGATAGGATTCGTCTCTCCCGGTATTGGGGGTTGTGTAACACCTGAGAATATGTTAGCGACTAATTATATGTTAATAAGTGAATTTTTGAAATAATAGTTTACTAAATTTACTTTGAAATATTTTACCAAAATTAATAAACATTTTTCTAGAATTTTCCTAAGCTTGCACAAACATGTGCATGTAACCTAGGGTTAAAATTTAGGTTAAACCATGTTTAGGCAACCATGGTGGTCTAACCCGTTTTTGTTAAGCTAATTAGTTTTAATTAAGGTTTTTAGTTTTGGGAATTCAAATTGGTTTTGGGGTTGACTTGGGTTGAGGAGAGAGAGGGCATGATGGGTGTTATGTTAGCATTTAAAGAGAGAAAGAGAGGAGTCGCTAAGCTTATGTCACCTCCTTTTCATTTCAAAACTTTTTCATATCCTTCACACTCTCCCTCTCACTCACATCCCTCACATCTCTCACTCATACATACACTCATCTCTCACTCACTCACCCTCTCACTCAAAACCTACAGCAGTAGCTGCTGCTACATCAGCCCCAAACACAAAAACAAACACAATAACAACAGCATCAGCTTCACGTAGCAGCAGCAGCAGTTTTCAGCCCCAGCAGCAGCAGCTGTAACCACAAACAACACCACACAACAACCATTCCCACACCTACAACAACTCCTTCTTCAGCTGCTGCAGCCACACAACAGCAACACCAGCACAATGAAATATAACACTAGCAGCGGCCTGAACTGCATCAGCCTGAGCAGTGAGCAGCAGCAATAGCAGCAGCTCCAGTAGCTGCAGCAACTCCCTCCCTCCACTTCTTCTCTTCTCCTTGGTGTAGGGGTCAAGTGAGGTATACTTCTTTAGCTTAGCTTCTTAGCTTGCTAACTATATGTATAAAAATATCTTCGATTAGTGTAAAATATGAGATTTTGTGCTTGTTTTCGTGATTTTGTTAGTGTATATGCCCTAGAGGCCATTACTGTATCATACTAGATTGTATATTACTTGATGGAAGCTTGGGATATTCACCTTGTATTGACATTCTTGCTCAAAATGGTAGTATGCTACTTGGTTTGTTTCTGGTTTAATGTTTGCATGTGTTTCTTTTAGCATATCGCCTTTACACATTAGTGGAGCCCTCAGGATCTTTGCTTGATTACCAGCGTTGTGATGGCAGTCACACTCGTGGGGGCTGGGTAATCCATAAGCACAACCTTATGCAGGTCCCTAGTCGCAGGACTATCGAGACAGGGCATCAATACTCCGGAGTAGACTAGCGTATGCATTTCTTATCCCAGCTTGGGAGACATTCTGTCCCACAGCCGTCAGTACGTCGTACTTGAGATAGTATGCGGGTGCTCGTTAGGTTACGAGTACACAGGACAGGACTCGTCGGGAACTGTTGGTTGGTATTATACCTATCGTCAGTTATCAGTTCCCAGGTGACATGAGTACAGCTTAGTCCGTTGACTTGACACTGTCACTTCGCCTCGAGTGTGTTCCCACTGTACTTTGATTACTACCCTACCACGGCTCAAAGGAGTCGTGCAAACAGGTAGTTTTTGGGTGCAGTCCCGAAGCACTTGGAGGCAGTGACGGTTAGACAGGATTCGTCTCTCCCGGGATTGGGGGTTGATATCGCGCTGTGTCCAGGAGAGCCATTACACAAAGTCCCTGGCCAGGGCAAGCGAGATAGACTGGTATGTTTCCGGTGTTATCTCAGGTGTTCTGGGCTACACTCCGGCATGACTTGTACCGCTAGTAGGAGACTGACGTTTACCGCCCCCCAGGCCCGCCATGCGATGTTCTTAGACGAACAGACCGGACTGTACGGAGACTGTCACATTCTTGCTCAGTAGGAGTTCAGATGGGTTTACCTCGTCAGTCTTCTTATCGGCATCTACCTGGGGACCGTTACATAAAGCTAGTGCCACTTGCGGTCTGTGGTTAAAACCACTGCCAGCGTAGTGTCGAGTCTTTAGAGTCCCACACAGAGGGTTATTCGCCTTTAGGCAAAATGAGTAGAGGTCGCATGGTTTTGCGACGGGGTTCGTTCACATCCGCGCACTTGTGCACGTTTGGTGTCCGGAAAACTTTTACTAGCGGTCTTTGGTTTAATGAGGATCCTAGTATATGATTTGGGATTGGTTTTATCTCATTGTATTCGTATTCCTCAGAACACGGATACGGGTGTGTATGCACAGTTGACTAAGACAGAGGCAGAGGACTTTCATTAGGGTTGATGACCATTGTCATTTTCTTAACCCTAATGTTTATGTGTGAAATATGATTTATTAATATTAGTTAATTATAATTATGCATGGTTAGGCTTGTTGACCATTTGACTATACTTGACTTGTTGACCTAGGTGGACAAGTTGACCATCATCATTCTATATGAAAGATGCTCTTTGATCCTTGCAAAAAGCATTTAATGTGAAATGATAATGGTCATTTCTTGATTAACCATCACAATTATCTTTAGCTAATTATCTATTTTTAATAATTCACATATATGTGAGAAGGTTGGATTATTCTTCTCATTCTATCATTCTCATTCTCTCTCCTCCTCTTCCTCTCTCTCTAGCTCTCCCCTCTCATGAGTTGAGAACCATTCGAGCTTGAGATAATTCCTTCAAAAATACTCTCTACTCTTTCTAAGGTCTTAGGTCTAGCACACAAAGCACCTTAGTTATTTCTAGTTTGAGGTTGGAGCCAAAGGTTGAGGCCCTCAGGTGGATCTTTCTTCGGCAAGAGAAGGCGACAAGGAGAACCCGTTCTTTCTCTCCAAGGAGCAAGAAGAGAAGGACCTGAAGACCTAGGTATAACCCCTTTTCCGAGTAGCTAAGACTTTTATCTTGTTAGTTAATTTTTTCTAGCAAAGATCCCTCCTTTAGCATAGTCCATGTTGCCTAGTGTTGTAAAAATACGATTTTTCATAACGTTTCCGCCTCCCCGCAAGCACCGGGGTGGGCAATGTGGACTTACAGATTTGTGTGACGTTTTGTTTAAGGGATGTTAGTGTTGGGTTGACTAGCCTAAGTAAGTGTTGTTAGGGCCAAATTAACCTAGGTAAACCCCAGATTACACTAAAATACCCTCAGTTTTCAAATTGTACAAAACTTGACGTTTTTGAGCAAAACATAGCTTTTTGAAATCTGCTGTTACCCCTGTAAGTTCAAAATGAAATTGAGTGGACCGTAGCCTACTGGTGATGCCCTGACCCCACCACCAGAGCCTGACCCCACCACTCCAACCTACGGCCGCCGAAAAAATCATTCTGGTTGCAAATTGCGGCCAGACCAGGGAGTTAGGAGCTAGGGTTTTTGGTACAGGTGTCTGCTACATTTTTTAGGTCCATGGTATATATAGTTTTGTAATATTCTAACCTGGGTAGAATCTGGGGCAGTATGTCGTTTTCTGGTATTTTTTAGTTTACGCGATACGCGCGATACGCTAGTGGATTCTGTGATTCAGCGTATCGCGGCGTATCGGGTTGAGTTTTAGACACACACACGTTCCAGTGTATCACGCACACGTGCGTTAATTAACGACGCGAGTTTCTCGTTTCGTTCCGATATCGCGTTTTACTAGATTTTGATATATTGGGATTCTTTTGTAAATTCCAGATTCGCAGGCGGGTACGTCAGACGCCGCCAGGAAAGGGAAGCAGGTGGTCGGCTATACATAGCACGCGACCAGCCGAGTAGATTTAACATCCATGGGGAAATCGCCCGTATGGCGTTAAGCGTCAGGGCGTAATAGGATATTAGTTTTATGTGTTCATATAGATATACCAGTAGCATACTCTCTGGTTATATATAGAACTGATAGTACAGAACACTGCACTGTCACTAACGGTCCAAGTTGCACGAGCATGATTTATATGCTACACTCACACCGTTAGTGATTGACATGACACTCAAATTATAGGATTGCCATAAATCGCATATTTGACTCTGCTTTGTTGACGTTGTCATGATTTGCCGCATACTATCACATGTATATTCATACCATGCACACTGTATACGCACTTTTGTGCATACCTTCATTGATATATCACTACTTGGGCACATATGCATCTTATGTCTACAATAGTGCACATGTACATTGCTATATTTACTTTGCATACTTATCCATTCGCACATCCATACCTATACACATATTCATATGCTACATACATGAATGATATTGACTCGATCTAAAACTAAGGGACCGCAAGCGATATTTTCAAAACCAGATCTTTTAAAAGAGCGGCTTCCCATTTCTTTTACTCTTAGCGTCATACGACACATGGCATGGATTTACGCATTGTATTTGATTATGTGATTTCTGGATTTGGGAACCGGAGTACTATTTTAAGAAAATACGCACTGTTTAAACACCCGGTTTCCCTTGATATGATATTTTAGTGCGTCCACCATGAGTTTTATCGGTTCCAGAGAGCTTGAGTCAGTATACCCGATTCGAGGAGAGGTAGGCACTGATTGCGGGTACATGGTGGACCCGGTACGGTACCCCGGGGCGAGAAGACTCGTATTGTTAGACGGTGAGCCCGGCGGAGGGACTACTACCTATCGGTGATTGGTTAGACCAGGAGATTATCCGGAGGATACCGACCAGAGTCGATAGATGGATACGGGACGACGCGTACTGCCGGGGGCCGAGGGCCGATTCCGCAGATGGAGCCCGTGGGCGGACCCGATGGACGGATGCCCCATACTGGAGGATTTGCGTGTCGATGCTGGACACAGCTGATTTTATAAGATTTGGAGTGACGATGTTGGGCACTCACGATTGTATGAGATTCACAGGATTTGAGGGACGATGTGGATGACAGCGCTTGAGTTTTACTGGGATTTGGGTGTATTGATGGACACCGGTCTTTTTTTCCACGTTGATATTCCGTGTAGACACTATTTGTTCTCATGCTCAGCATTTAGTAGTTGACATCTCATCCTGTACCTATTGTACCAGATATAGTACACATGCTATACATGATTATCGCATACCCTGCTCATATTATATAGGGTTGTTAGATTCCATATCAGACATGATTATTGCATATTGTCACGACCCGAAAGAGCACGTGACTAGCCCTTGAACCATATGAAATCTATAGGACCCCATCTGATCCAAGTAAGCCAAAAGCCCAGCAATCTAAAACCATTTAAAGAGTAAATAAGGAAAACTGTTTTTGAAAAGTAAGGAAATCATGTTTGGAAATCAAAGTTTTTAAATAACTAAGCCGAATATGCATTTTTTTAAAATGTGTAACCTTTCCTGAAAATTTCGGCAGAATTTCCTTTGTAAAAACTGGCCCCGAACGGGGTACAACAAGAATAATATATATGAAATGATAAAAGGCATCCCCAAGCGGGAGCTAGCTCTTCGTCCATCGACGGTCACAACCACGCAAGCAATAATAATATACAACGCCAAATGGCGAGGATCAAAACCCAAAAAAAAAGAAACTCAAAACAGCCAGAAAACCGTAATACTACTAGCGCGACTCTAAGGTCGAAATAAAACAACACTGTTTTCTAAGTCTGAAACAATAAACAAGTTTTGGTTGATGGAAATTCTAGATACAATAAATGATACATGAACAATGGCAGTTCTGATACAAAAGAACCCACATATCCAAGCAAGTCACCCATAAGGAAGCAGTGTGCCAGAAATGCCGCTATGGAATCTGTACGGCAAAAACCTGCAAGGACTGGGGCACAACGGGGGTGAGTTGCCAATTCGTGAATAGAAAATATCTACAAGCAGAGATCGAATGCAAGACCCATCCTAGGTCAATACGATCAGATATAAATAAACCTCAATATGAATAAAGCTGAAGCATGCTAAACTGGCAATGTAATCTCTACATGAGTGTAATGCCAAGTGCTCGTGCTAGTGCCTCAGGTAATAGCATGTCATGAATATGAGGTATGATCAATGTAATCAAATCTGCACACACGTGGATCCCGTCCACTCGTCACCCAATGACAATAACCATCATGCAAGTAAATATCATGAAACCTGTGCATGGAAATATGAGGATATAACCCACCCGTGTCCCTCGCGACACGCCAAAATCATGGAACCGGAGTGCCCAGCATCGGCACTCGAAAACATCATGAAAACTGTGCCCAACATCGGCACATAAATCCTCATATATCGGGCTCCGTCAGTCCGGATCGGCCCGCGGGCTCTGTCTGCGGTATCGGCCCTCGGCCCCGGCAGGACGCCCAAATCTATCCATCGACTCTGGTCAGTATCCTCCGGATGACCGCCAGGTCCAACCAATCACCGGTAGGTACTCGCCCGCCTCCAGGCTCAATCGGCAAAGCTCATCGATCATCTTGCCGAGGGGAACCATACCGGGTCCACCATGTACCCGCAATCGGCTCATCCACTCCTCGATTCGGGTTTCACATGTCGCTCTCAGCACCGAGAAAACACATGGTGGACGCACTGAAATATCATATCAAGGGTAACCGGGTTTTTAAAGCAATGACATATTCTCTTTTGAAACACTCTCGGTTCCCAAATCCAGAAATATCATAGAAACAACATATCTCAATGCGTATAATCAAAAGCATGAAGTATGCGACATGTAAAGGAAGGTATGCATATCATCATGTCATGCAAGGATCATATACTAAATGCAATAGTACTACAGTGTAGTGACATGGCAATTATCGATGATGAGTGTGTGAGCCGGCAACAAGTGTACGTGGAACATATGCATCATCGATAATGGTGCTGGTGTCCTAGCAGCATGACTGAAATATAACCACAGTACAAGCGATGCAATGCAAATAGCATGAATATGCGGAATCGAATAATCAACGCAAAAGTAAAGAATCTACACCAATCTGTACAAGTCATGCAGGGGTGCCATTTGAAATAAGACGAATCAGGGCTTTTGGAAAAACAAGGGCTACGGTGTTTTAAGAAAAGATACATCATTTGAAAATATCCGTATGACCCTTCTGCCTATCTTTAAAATATCCCCGATTCGTTAGTTTGAAATAGGTATGACTCGGTCCAGTCTAATGTCTACTAAGTAATCTAGACAGGAGGGGTAAGAAACCACCTAATCTGAGTCAATATATATAGATATGATAGTCGGTGATCTCGCCTCAATAACATATCGTAAGATATCCTCGAGTCATGAGTTCGGATCTATCATCAATATCGGCTCGTACGGTAGATCGTCGTACGGCATCCCAATAGCTGGGTAGGGGTCAATGTCACAGTACCTCATCACATATCAGGTATCACTATCATCAGATCGCATAATCTGGGGTACTACTCTAAGTCTAGTACAAATCGATACCATCTATAAAAATATGAATGCGGGTAAAGCACATGTCCAAAGGCCCGCTAAAACTATCATATCGCACCTCGAAGACAAGCTATGTCACATCGCCGATCTCACGGCCTCACATCAAGTATCATCTCAAACCACGTATCATCCTCAAATCCCGTATATAAACACAGTCCCATACCCATGTGTAGATATACGCACCATCATATGCACTCTAATAAATGAAAGAATGAATGCAAGTATGTGTGTAAATGTATGTGTGAGTGCAACCACTACTCTAGGGTTCGCACTATACTAAACCAATATATTCTTATCATCAAAATATCATTATTACCATCAATAACCCTAAACAACACATAATAAATATTCGTGTGTATACGTATTCGTATACATCACCACGGATTGCGGGGGTGCTATACGCCATCCAACCGACTTCTCCCCGTAGATATAAATCTACTCACATTGCTTCTCGTGTGCCAAAGCCGATGTCGCTATCTTCACCTCCTTTGCCTCAACATCACGCGGGGTACCTACAAGTATATCACAATGCTAAAGCACATGAAAATCACATCGGAAACCAAAATAGCACACGCTATCCGCATAGGTAAAAACCTATCGACTCGCATGTAAACACAATCAAAATCCACTTGTCGTTGACGTCCAAACGCCACCCGACAGGAATGAATCACCAAATACCAAAATCCATGTTAAAACAAGTCCCAAATTATACACCAACATAGGAAAATCAACCCAGATTTCACCCTAGATGGAATCAGTCAAAACTAGACATACTCAGGGTCAAAACTAGAGGAAATGGGGGCATGCACAGAAAACGAGGCAATTCCTTAAAATACCTTATTTTAGAATTTTCCATAATTTTTCCACATTTATCTGTATTTAATTATACCAGAATATTAAAATATTCATTAAAATAATATTAAATTATAAAATTTCCCAAAAATCATATTTTATTATTTTGAAGACGTTACAATCTACCCCCCTAAAGAAATTTGGTCCCCGAATTTAAATTTAAACCCCCAAACACTAAAATATTTCAATACAAATTCCAAGTCATCGGGGCTCCGAAATCATCTATACATAAAACATCATAGCGCAATGCATGCGCATGAGTACTGAGCAGATAACTCAAAAGCAACACTCCATCAAGCATCCGCAATCATCGGAGTCATGGTAACGACACAATGTCAAATCCAATACAAAATCAATATGATATGGACCAAGACTATACATGTAGACACCCAATCTATACATGTAATTAGCTGATGCAACTGTATGCCAAATCTTTTTAAGTCGCTGTGCGATGCGCGTAACACAGCACAGTGGCGGACGTTTCTCATAAGAAAATAACTATATGTGTATATATATCCTTTGTTTAATAAGCACGTTCCACCATTTTGAAAATAATCAGAAGGGTTTCCTTGTTTTTAAAACGTTTTGTGTCATATCGGATACGTAGGTATATACTGAGACTATAGCTCGCTTTTTGAAAATCCCTTCGATAACTATCGGTGCATGCAAAATATATCCAGGCACTGTCCACTGACTAGTCCTGCTCAGTATGAAAGCAAATATCCCACATCATAAAAATGTACTGCTCCAAAAGAAATAAATTCCAAAAATGCACATAACACCACCCTGTGCGTCTGACGCGCACGGAAATCAAAATCCATATATGCGCTAAACATGTGCACAAAACAACATCTAGGTGCAACGGGTGTGCACGAAGCATCTATCATAGGCAACATGTGTGCCTGACTGCCAAAACAGGTGCATCTGACATGCACGAAGAATCTCGATTTAGTGCATCTGGTGTGCCCCAAAATCGTATCTCAAAACATGCGCCCAACATGCGCGAAAATCCAAATCGGTGCATCCATCATGCACGAATGAAAATCTAGACCCTGCGCACTCAATATGCACGGAATCACAAAATCCAATAGCAACGTCGAATATGCGTAAGTCCAGTCAAAAGCACGGAGTGCAAGAATCCACATCAATATCACAATCAAAATCGACATACCGAAAGGCATCAAATCGAAGTCAGGTGCAATCGTAATGCACAAAATATAAATCCGGTGCAACAAAGGCACGAAATATAAATCTGATGCGATAAACGCAAGAAACATAAAACTGGTGCGACAAATGCACGAAGTATAGAACTGGTGCATCCCATGCACAAATACCAAGGAATAACTCAAATACTTAAGCAGCAACACCAAGTGTATCCAGATATGAAGAAAATCATAAACGTGTGCAGCTGCGGGCACAAAACACATATCGATGCACTACAAGCACATATAAGCTATACCGAGTGCAAAATCAAAACACTAAAATTACATGAAACTCTGCTGGAAGCGTAAATCAAATCACCAGCATAAAATAGGCATGAAATCGCAATCAACAGCTCAAGAGTAATAACTATGTACAAGGTATAAATACCCAGTAGGTGCAACCATAGTGCACAAAATCAAATATCATGAAACTCAGTCATCAAGACTAAATCATGCGAATAGATCGCCCAAAATACCGAAATCCAAAGCAACGGATACGTGATAATCAAATCACAAAATCACAAATCATAATTACCGTCGTCGGTATACCCTCCTTCAGGGTCGAGAAGGTACCGGTACATCCGATGCTAGCGACGCAAGATATCTACTTGCCTCTTGCTCGCGGCTGGCGTCCTCTGCCTCTGGTTCCTGATCTTTCCTGTAGATTACCAACTCGCAATCCATCGGCTCATCGGCCCGGTCAGGTGTGCTGACAGGAACGATTCCGTTCTTGCACTTCCCTGGTCATCTCTCGGTCAATCCTCACGACCGCTCGTAAAGCAGCACATCTCTGGCGCCGACCTCGGGTCCTCTGAATGCATATCACACTTCCGATCCTGGGTGCAACTCTTATTGCAGCAGTGTACTGGAAGGAATCCTACTCAAGGTCTCTTCTGATCTTGCCTAAGCCAAACTGTAAGGAGGCTGGTACTCTGGCGTAATCTTTTCTCGCTCTCTGGACCTCTGCGTCCTTAGTACAACATCTCCTCGGAAGCTGGTCGCATCTTTGCGCCTCTGTATGCATGTCCGGCCTTTAATCTTAACGGGGTGTAGTAACAGCTCGTCTGCCTCTCGCACGAACTTCTTGTCCCGCTTGTCTGTATCATCGACCATTCGACGTCGCGTCTTTATCTGCACACTGCAATGTCCTCAGCTACAGTCCACCCGAAGTCTCTAACACGGACTCGAAATCACGAACTCAGTATCTTCATCACTCAGTAGAAGATATCTAGCCGAACACGTCCTCAGCGTGCATATCGCATCTCTGATGTCAGCGGAGTGGAACGTCATCTCGTCGAAATCTCGTGCAAACTCTTTACTCCACCTTGCTCCACTATCGACTGATTCGGACTCATCTCATCATGGCTACACAGACTGCGCTCCGACGGCTATGCTCGTATCTGGAGTCTCCCAAGCAATGTCCCATCACATGATATCCGAATGATGTCGAATCATCCGATCGACTCGTCAGAACCTCACAATCCCCTCAAGAGCTCAACATCTCGGGTACAGTTTAATAGTATCGAGTACATGCCACAGCGTCGGTGGTCCAGCCGTAGAAGGGCAAACCCAAGCCTCACTAATGGCGCCGAGGAACTGCCGCAAACCCTAAGGTTCAAAGGGTTTCACACGGTCATTAAGTCGAGTTAGGGTTTCATTCTTCTAGAGGGTCTATAGAATCACCTGCATGTCTTTCCGTATACTTTAAACTTGGAAAATGGGTTCCTGACATTCGATCGTCTCAATCGACTCTCAACGAATCTGCGTGAAGTCGCCTCTAGCTGGAATCAATCTACTTGGTGACCTCGCATCGGGGTAAGCGAACGAACCACATGTCCTAGCCATTAATCCTCGGTGACTAGCGACTCACTATCACATCTCTAAGAATATGCTCATGCTGCAGTAGCTCCAATCATCTGGGCGATATCTCATCACTCGCAGCAACAACTGGCTCATTCGTCGGTACGCTAAGCAGCGCCTCAACCATCATGAATAAGCGATACATCAACGGTCATCACATCCTGGATGGCCTCTATCAGTGGCTCAATCCTCTGGTACCGTCCGGTACATCCTATAAATCTCACAGCAGCGATCTGTCAAACGCCCATAGTGCGGAAACACAAAATATGAAGCCTCAATGCAACCGTATGTCTCTGGAATCACGCCCCGGTCAGTCCTCGTCCGCGACGAGCTCATGCTGACAACTCGAGCCGTAGCTCACTCTGCCCGTGCAATCGCGGCACCAAAACCATAACCAGTATCGATGAAGATAGATCATAGGAAGGAATATGACACAATGCAAGGAAATGTACAACCTAAGGTTTCTTAAGCGGAGTGGCGTGTCGTAAGTATGCCGCGGAACATACCCACGGTACGTCACTCTACTTTAGTCACCTATTCCATCAACCAAGGGTCATCCTACACGATGAAAGTTCGGGTCTAATACCCCCTCGACCAAGTCTAAGTTCCGTAAGGTCAAGCCTAAGTTCCTTATATAGATAACGCCCTAGACTCCACATAGTCAAACTTAGACTCGAACCAAGGTCAACCTAGCGCTCTGATGCCAACTTTGTCACGACCCGAAAGAGCACGTGACTGGCCCTTGAACCATATGAAATCTATAGGACCCCATCTGATCCAAGTAAGCCAAAAGCCCAGCAATCTAAAACCATTTAAAGAGTAAATAAGGAAAACTGTTTTTGAAAAGTAAGGAAATCATGTTTGGAAATCAAAGTTTTTAAATAACTAAGCCGAATATGCATTTTTTTAAAATGTGTAACCTTTCCTGAAAATTTCGGCAGAGTTTCCTTTGTAAAAACTGGCCCCGAATGGGGTACAACAAGAATAATATATATGAAATGATAAAAGGCATCCCCAAGCGGGAGCTAGCTCTTCGTCCATCGACGGTCACAACCACGCAAGCAATAATAATATACAACGCCAAAGGGCGAGGATCAAAACCCAAAAAAAAAGAAACTCAAAACAGCCAGAAAACCGTAATACTACTAGCGCGACTCTAAGGTCGAAATAAAACAACACTGTTTTCTAAGTCTGAAACAATAAACAAGTTTTGGTTGATGGAAATTCTAGATACAATAAATGATACATGAACAATGGCAGTTCTGATACAAAAGAACCCACCTATCCAAGCAAGTCACCCATAAGGAAGCAGTGTGCCAGAAATGCCGCTATGGAATCTGTACGGCAAAAACCTGCAAGGACTGGGGCACATCGGGGGTGAGTTGCCAACTCGTGAATAGAAAATATCTACAAGCAGAGATCGAATGCATGACCCATCCTAGGTCAATACGATCAGATATAAATAAACCTCAATATGAATAAAACTGAAGCATGCTAAACTGGAAATGTAATCTCTACATGAGTGTAATGCCAAGTGCTCGTGCTAGTGCCTCAGGTAATAGCATGTCATGAATATGAGGTATGATCAATGTAATCAAATCAGCACACACGTGGATCCCATCCACTCGTCACCCAATGACAATAACCATCATGCAAGTAAATATCATGAAACCTGTGCATGGAAATATGAGGATATAACCCACCCGTGTCCCTCGCGACACGTCAAAATCATGGAACCGGAGTGCCCAGCATCGGCACTCGAAAACATCATGAAAACTGTGCCCAGTATCGGCACATAAATCCTCATATATCGGGCTCCGTCAGTCCGGATCGGCCCGCGGGCTCTGTCTGCGGTATCGGCCCTCGGCCCCGGCAGGACGCCCAAATCTATCCATCGACTCTGGTCAGTATCCTCCGGATGACCGCCAGGTCCAACCAATCACCGGTAGGTACTCGCCCGCCTCCAGGCTCAATCGGCAAAGCTCATCGATCATCTTGCCGAGGGAACCATACCGGGTCCACCATGTACCCGCAATCGGCTCATCCACTCCTCGATTTGGGTTTCACATGTCGCTCTCAGCACCGAGAAAACACATGGTGGACGCACTGAAATATCATATCAAGGGTAACCGGGTTTTTAAAGCAATGACATATTCTCTTTTGAAACACTCTCGGTTCCCAAATCCAGAAATATCATAGAAACAACATATCTCAATGCGTATAATCAAAAGCATGAAGTATGCGACATGTAAAGGAAGGTATGCATATCATCATGTCATGCAAGGATCATATACTGAATGCAATAGTACTATAGTGTAGTGACATGGCAATTATCGATGATGAGTGTGTAAGCCGGCAACAAGTGTACGTGGAACTTATGCATCATCGATAATGGTGCTGGTGTCCTAGCAGCATGACTGAAATATAACCACAGTACAAGCGATGCAATGCAAATAGCTTGAATATGCGGAATCGAATAATCAACGCAAAAGTAAAGAATCTACACCAATCTGTACAAGTCATGCAGGGGTGCCATTTGAAATAAGACGAATCAGGGCTTTTGGAAAAACAAGGGCTACGGTGTTTTAAGAAAAGATACATCATTTGAAAATAGCCGTATGACCCTTCTGCCTATCTTTAAAATATCCCCGATTCGTTAGTTTGAAATAGGTATGACTCGGTCCAGTCTAATGTCTACTAAGTAATCTTGACAGGAGGGGTATGAAACCACCTAATCTGAGTCAATATATATAGATATGATAGTCGGTGATCCCGCCTCAATAACATATCGTAAGATATCCTCGAGTCATGAGTTCGGATCTATCTTCAATATCGGCTCGTACAGTAGATCGTCGTACGGCATCCCAATAGCTGGGTAGGGGTCAATGTCACAGTACCTCATCACATATCAGGTATCACTATCATCAGATCGCATAATCTGGGGTACTACTCTAAGTCTAGTACAAATCGATACCATCTATAAAAATATGAATGCGGGTAAAGCACATGTCCAAAGGCCCGCTAAAACTATCATATCGCACCTCGAAGACAAGCTATGTCACATCGCCGATCTCACGGCCTCACATCAAGTATCATCTCAAACCACGTATCATCCTCAAATCCCGTATATAAACACAGTCCCATACCCATGTGTAGATATACGCACCATCATATGCACTCTAATAAATGAAAGAATGAATGCAAGTATGTGTGTAAATGTATGTGTGAGTGCAAGCACTACTCTAGGGTTCGCACTATACTAAACCAATATATTCTTATCATCAAAATATCATTATTACCATCAATAACCCTAAACAACACATAATAAATATTCGTGTGTATACGTATTCGTATACATCACCACGGACTGCGGGGGTGCTATACGCCATCCACCCGACTTCTCCCCGTAGATATAAATCTACTCACATTGCTTCTCGTGTGCCAAAGCCGATGTCGCTATCTTCACCTCCTTTGCCTCAACATCACGCGGGGTACCTACAAGTATATCACAATGCTAAAGCACATGAAAATCACATCGGAAACCAAAATAGCACACGCTACCCGCATAGGTAAAAACCTATCGACTCGCATGTAAACACAATCAAAATCCACTTGTCGTTGACGTCCAAACGCCACCCGACAGGAATGAATCACCAAATACCAAAATCCATGCTAAAACAAGTCCCAAATTATACAGCAACATAGGAAAATCAACCCAGATTTCACCCTAGATGGAATCAGTCAAAACTAGACATACTCAGGGTCAAAACTAGAGGAAATGGAGGCATGCACAGAAAACGAGGCAATTCCTTAAAATACCTTATTTTAGAATTTTCCATAATTTTTCCACATTTATCTGTATTTAATTTTACCAGAATATTAAAATATTCATTAAAATAATATTAAATTATAAAATTTCCCAAAAATCATATTTTATTATTTTGAAGACGTTACACATATCTTGCACATCATATGGAGAGACTTTTAGATTGCACTTGTTGCCTGATGTGAGCATTCAATTCACCATATAGATGTTATCTGTTGGCATAGGTTAGAGTATCGCAGCACGTGCATACTCGCGATTACCTTTATAAGTTATCTACTATTCACGAGTTGGCAACTCACCCCCGTTGTGCCACAACGCTTGCAGGTTGCCCTTTGGAGTAGTCGCGGCTGGCTGTTTACCGCATCTTTTGACACAGATGCCGTTGCTGAGGCGTGTTAGCCCTTTTTCTATTAGGTGGGTTTTGTACGGTATCTGTTTACTTTTCAGTTGCATCTTGATTTATCTAGTACTCTCCATCTACATTCATGTATTGACTTAGAGACAGATGTGAGGACGATGCATGCTATTTTGTACTCTGGTGTCGAGCTCGTTGTGAGCCGACTTTATTTATGCATTTTTACCTCTTATTATATTTGTTTTCACCTTACTGCTCATTCATCGCTTCAACGTCGTATATTATAATGTGGTGATTGCTCCGCCGTTGGGCGCGATTCACCCATTGAGATGCTCTATTTATTTCACATGTTACTTTTACTTATATCTCGCCTTTTACCCGATTTCGGGACAAATTTTGGTTAAAGGAAATGTGGTTAAAATTATTTAAATAATAACGTGGACCAAAAGGGATTTCTACTAAACAACTTAAAGTTTTCTAAATGTTTCAAAGAATATTCTAATAAATGTTTTAAAACTCTATTTTTTAATGGTTTTGATTTCTGGGTTCGGTTTACTTAGTCACGTTAAGCCGGTAGACGTTGCGTGGTTAAGTGCCAGTCACGGGCTGAACTTTGGGTCGTGATAAAGTTGGTATCAGAGCGTAGGTTTTACATTCGGAGTGTAGGATGACCCTGGTATGATGGAGTAGGTAGCTGCAGCTGTTAGTGTATATGCCCTGGAGGCCATTACTGTATCATACTAGTTTGTATATTACTTAATGGAAGATTGGGATATTCACCTTGTATAAACAATCTTGCTCAATATAGTAGTATGCTACTTGGTTTGTTTCTACTTCAATGTGTACTTGTGTTTATTTTAGTATATCACTTATACGCATTAGTGGAGCCCTTATGATCTTTGCTTGATTACCAGCGTTGTGATGGCAGTCACACAAGTGGGGGCTGGGTAATCTATAAGCACATCCTTATATAGGTCCCTAGTCGCAGGACTATCGAGACAGGGCATCGATACTCCGGAGTAGACTAGCGTATGCGCTTCTCATCCCAGTGTGGGAGATGGTCTGTCCCACAGCCATCAGTACGTCGTACTGGAGATAGTATACGGGTGCTCGTTGGGTTACGAGTACACTGGACAGGACTCGTCGGGAACTGACAGGTTGGTATTATACCTATCGTCAGTTATCAGTTCCCAGGTGACATGAGTACAGCTTAGTCCGCTGACTTGACACTGGCACTTCGCCTCGAGTGTGTTCCCACTGTGCTTTGATTACTACCCTACCACGGCTCAAAGGAGTCGTGCAAACGGGTAGTAGTTGGATACAGTCCCGAAGCACTTGGAGGCAGTGACGGTTAGACAGGATTCTTCTCTCCCGGTATTGGGGGTTGACATCGCGCTGTGTCTAGGAGAGCCATTACACGAGTAGTACCTGGCCAGGGCAAGTGAGATATACTGGTAGGCTTCCAGTGTTATCTCAGGGTGTTTTGGGCTTCACTCCGACACGACTTGTACCGCTATTAGGGGACTGACGTTTTACCGCCCCCTAGGCCCGACATGCGATGTATTAGACGAACAGACCGGACTGTACGGAGACTGTCACATTCAGACTCAGAAGGAGTTCAGATGGGGTTCACCTCGTCAGCCTTCTTGTCGGCATCTACCTGGGGACCGTTACGCACAGCTAGTGCCGCTTGCGGTCTGTGGTTAAACCCACTGCCAGCGTAGTGTCGAGTCTTTAGAGTCCCACACAGAGGGTATTCGCCTCTGGGCAAAACAGAGTAGAGGTCGCATGGTTTTGCGACAGGGTTCGTTCTCATTCTCGCACTTGTGCACGTTTGGAGTCCGGACGGATTTTACTGGCTTGCTCTAGTTTGAGTCAGATACTGGTATATGTTTTGGGGTTGCTTTTATCTCTCAGTATTCATGTTCCTCGGAACAAGAATGCAGGTGTGTATGCACAGTTGTTTGAGGAGGAGGAAGAGGACTTTCATTAGGGTTTCGGAACGGGTGCGTATGCACAGTTGACAGTCGTCTTTTTCCAAACCCTAATGGATTTATGTTATATCAATTAATAATATTAATAAAATGAAATTGTGTCATGGTTGGATTTTGTTGACTAGTTGACCATGGTTGACTTGTTGACCATGGTTGAAGTTTTGACCATCATCATTACAAAAGAAAGATGCTCTTTGATTCTAGCATTTTCATTTAATGTTTGAAATGATAATGGTCGTTCCTAAACCTTCCATCAAATATTTCATTTTCATTATTATTATTAATTAGATATTTCTTTTTCTTTTGGGATTATGGTTGCAAGAAAGAAAAATATAGCTCATTCTATCATTTTTAGCTTCTCTCTCCTCACATCATCTTCTTCTTCCTCTAGCAAAAGGAGAATCCTTCTCATGTGTTGAGAATCCCTCTCCTTAAAAGAAAAGCACCCCTTAGACACTCTCTACTCACTCTAGGATCAAAGGTTTAGCAAGCCGAAGATTCTAGTTCTCTCAAAGTTCGAGAAAGAGCCCGAAGGTTGAACCCTCAGGTGGATCCATCTTTGACGGAAGAAGGCAACAAGGAAGAACCATCAACCTCTACAAAAGTTTGAAGAAGAAGGAGTTCAAGTTAGGTATAACCATCTCTCCGAGTAGCTAACTCTCTTTAGCTTGTTTGCTAGTTTAGTTTAGAAAAGATCCCGACTTTGTTAGTCCATGTTGCCCCATGCGCTAAAAATTTGATTTTTTTATACCGTTTCCGCCTCCCCGTAAGAACCGGGGGTCGCAACGTGGACTTACAATGGTATCAGAGCCTAACTAAACTTAAACTAGCTTGGTAGTGAAGTGTAACGAAGTTCGGAATCGAAAAATCCAAAAACCAAACTTTTCAAAAACCCTAGTTTCTGTAAAAAAAATTTCTGGTCAAAACAAAATTTGTTATACACCTAAATTTGGCTCAGGGTTTTGTGAGAACACCCAAGAAAAACGATCCCCTGATTCCTTCAAACCGCCGCGGTTCCGCGGCAATAGGTATGCATTTGCCGTGGAACGGCCGCCGTTTAGGGTCCTCTCATGGTCGGGTTTTGTGCAGTATTCTTCTGGTAGGGTTTTAGGATTTTTCAGATATATTATATGTGCCCAGATTTTCCAGAATAGAAATTTATTTTTGGGGGCCTATAATTCCGTATTTTTTCCGAACTTCACTACACTTGGACTATATTGGTTATATCTGTGATGTTTGTATGTATTGAACGTCGGCTAATCGCTATAAGTCGATTAGTCGGGGTTATACATCTCTGTATTTTGGTTTTGATATTGGAATGTGTATATGAATGTGTTGGACTGTCGCGGGTGAATAGCCGGGGTGGATGTGAGATGAGCTTTTGTTTTTCTTTCATTCATTTGTAACATGTAAATTGATGTAATATTATTATTTGTTTGGCCGCACAACCGGGTCGGGGTTGTAGCCGTCATTGTATAATTCTTTTTACTGTTTTTGCTCCTAGGATAGACCCATGGAGGGGTGCACAAACTACCGAGTACTTGACGGGTAGTTTGCCGCACCCGTAGGGGTCTTGGGTGGGGTATTGGCTATTCACCGCGACCGTGTAATCCGCTTATCGTTGCAGGCTCGAACAGATTGCGGATTCCTAGTATATCCAATGTATTCATCTGTGATCTGTAATGTCTATCATTGCTATATTTATAACTATTTAGGCGTTGCTTATGTTTTACAGCCGCGCTAGCCCAGCCCCCGCTCTGTCGTTAGTTAAGTAACCTAACGGGTGATGACGGGGCCCCGTGGCGAATGCGAATGGCATAAGCGTACGTCATATTTTGGTTGTTTTCTGCAATGGTAGGATTTAAATGATGGGACGCATTAAAAGAACTAATGCAAGAATATCACGCATTAAAAGAACTAATGCAAGATAATAAACCAAGTTAAAATCGTTGGAACACTTTCGAAAAACCACTCGGTTCTTTTCAAAACTAACTTTTAAAACGCGGAGCTTGAGCCACTCCTTCTAAAAGCTATCTCGTTCCATCGATTATATCAAGTTCACTACGTTCACGGTTTCGCCAAAACCATTCGTAGCCCTCCGTCGTTTCGTATGAATATTCAATAGTATTCAAGCTATGTTTGTTGACCTTCGTCAAGGCATAGAGATTGGTAGCTGTTGGGTGTTCATATGTAGCATAGATAGATGCGTTGGTTTGGGACAGTCGTATTGCCTTGTTGACCTTCGTCAAGGGTATATACGGGTGGGTTCAAATTAACCTGGAAAATGACGGGCAGAACTTGACATGTGACTTATGATTTGTTGACCTTCGTCAAGGTCATAAGAGCATGGGGCAAAAATCCACATCTGGAGTTTCATAAGTACTGAAACTTGCTAGATTTGCATACCATTTGGAGTGTGGTGATTCTGGTAGGATTCCTTCAGTTTCGTCACGCGATGATATTTGAATCCCGATCCTACTGTGAGTATATGCTACTCCTCGGGAAATTTCTCACTAAACGATCAATGCTATAAACCTAGTAGGTGCCTAGAAAGGTGTTAGCGGGGCTACGCCCCCAGGGAAAAGAGGTTATTTAATTAAGGAACTTCGCGAAAGCGTTGGAAAACCTCTCTCGAAGTACCGACACTAGCCTGGCTGAACGGTTAAGCAAGTATTGTGCGGTGGGATTGATCCCGACTAATTCTTCCTTTATGGTTTGAGGAGGGATTCGAGAGACAGTGGGAGCCATCCTGTTTAGACAAATTAAAAACCACTCTAAACTTGCAAGAGCATCGTGCTGAAGTGTTTCTTCTCTCTCTCCTAATTGCAGCGACCAATCGACATGACTGGACTTAAGTTACTTCTAGATAAAAACATACTGAAAGGGCCAAACTACAAAGATTGGCTCAGGAATGTCAAAATGGCAATCACTTACGACAAGCTGGGGTATCTTCTTACCACCAAAGCTCCCCCCGTCCCAGGTCCCACCTCCAGCGTCGCGGATAAGGAAATCCGTAAGACTTGGGAGATTGATTGCACGAAGGCCAGGTGCCTCGTGCTTGCCTCTATGGACAACGAACATCAGAGGAGGCACGAGAATATGGATTTGGAATCCATATTTCTTCATACAAAAGAACTGTATGGAGAGCAGTCTCGTATCGCAAGATACGAAGTTTCGAAGAAGTTGTTTTCGGCAAAGTTGGTCGTCGGATCATCGGTAGCGGACCACGTGCTTAAGATGATTGGCTACATTGAGGAGCTCGCGGAACTTGGGACCACGTTGGAACGTGAACTCTATACGGATTTAATTCTCCAGTCCCTTCCATCCACTTACGCCCAGTTTATACTGAACTTCAACTTACAAGAAAAGGAAGTTGAACTTTCAGAACTCCTCAACATGCTGAGGAGCGCAGAGGGCACCCTACAGAAAGGTAGGGAAACACCCGCTTTGTTTGTAGGAGGATCTTCTTCCTCTAGGTCCAAGGCGAAAGCCAAGGGAAAGAGGAAGAAAGCCCCCGCCAAACCAAAAGGCGGTGTTAGTAGAGTGGGTACGAAGGGAAAGGAAAAGGCAACAATGATTGCGGGGAAGCTTATGGGAAAAGAAGAATGTTTCTATTGTCATAAAAGTGGACACTGGAAGAAAGATTGCAGGGCTTGGAAAGCCAGGACACAGGAACTGAAGCAGGTTGTGGCTTCAGCTTCAGGTGTGTATGTTATTGAAAACTGTCTATCGATAAACTCTACTTCCTGGGTATTGGATACCGGATCAGGATCTCATATCTGTAATTCTTTGCAGGCGTTAAGAAACCATAGGTTTTTGAAGGCAGGTGACATGACCCTCAGAGTTGCGAACGGAGCTAGCATGGATGCTAAAGCCGTGGGGGACTATCACCTGGGAATGTCAGATGGGCATGTTTTGGTTTTGCGTAATTTCTTTTTTGTACCCAACGCAACTTGTAATATCATTTCTGTATCTTTGGTTTCTAAAGAAGGTTATGAATTTGCGTTTGTAAGTAATGTTGTAAACATTCACCTTAATCAAGTTCTGATTGGGTCAGGTACACTGAGCAATGGTATATACGTTTTAAACCAACCACAGATTTTCAATGTCCAGAATACACATAAAAGAAAGTCTCCAGATATCAATCAGGCTTTCTTATGGCATTGTATACTGGGTTACATCAATGAGACACGGTTGACTAAGTTGCATAAAGAAGGATACTTGGATCCGTTCGAGTATCAGTCTTATGCCACTTGTGAATCTTGTCTCATGGGAAAGATGACAAAGACTCCGTTCACTGGACACGGAGAAAGAGCGAGCGCTTGGGACTCATACACAGTGACGTGTGTGGTCCAATGTCTACACATGCGCGAAGCTGTTATTCATACTTCATTACTTTCACGGACGATTTCTCTAGGTATGGACATGTCTTCTTAATGAAGCACAAATCCGAGGCCTTTGAGAAATTTCAGGATTACAAGAATGAAGTTGAAAAACAAACAGGCAAAAGTATTAAGATTCTAAGATAGGATCGAGGTGGTGAATACTTGAGTGCCGAGTTCCTGGACTATTTAAAAGAGAATGAGATTCTCTCTCAGCGTACTCCTCCATACACTCCGCAACATAACGGTGTATCGGAAAGGAGGAATCGAACCCTATTGGATATGGTTCGTTCCATGATGAGTAAGGCTGAGTTACCGCGATCTTTCTGGGGCTATGCACTAGAAGCAGCTGCATATCTCTTGAACAAGGCTCCCACCAAGACTGTGCCTACCACTCCATATCAGATGTGGAGTGGGAAGAGACCCTGTCTTAAGTACCTTAAGATATGGGGATGTCCAGCTTTTGTAAAAAAAGCAGCATGCGGACAAGCTCGAGGCACGCTCAGTACAGTGTAAGTTTGTGGGATACCCAAAGAACTCCATGGGGTATCTGTTCTATTCCGCTGAGGAACAAAAGGTTTTTTTTTCTCAACATGCCCGCTTCTTGGAAACTGAGTTTTTGGAAACTCAGATAAGTGGGAACGCAATAGAACTGGAAGAAATTCCAGAACCACAAGCTATTACTGAAAGCTTGGAAGAGCCAGTAAGTTCAAAAGAACAGGACATTCCTATGCCGCTCCGCAGGAGTAGTAGGCAGTCTCATCCGCCCGAGAGATACTACGGTTTTCTCATAGACGGGGATAGAGAGGATTGCATCATAGATTATGATGAGCCTACTAGCTTCCAGCAGGCCGTTAAGAGCGTTGACTCGGTAAAATGGCTGGATGCAATGCGAACCGAAATGGAGTCCATGTACACCAACAAAGTATGGACGTTGGACATTGCTCCAGACGGGGTAAAACCCGTAGGATGCAAGTGAATCTTCAAAAGGAAGATTGGTGTAGATGGACAGGTTGAGACCTATAAAGCTAGACTTGTAGCAAAGGGTTTCCGTCAAAGACCTGGTTTGGACTATGACGAAACCTTTTCTCCAGCGGCTATGCTGAAATCCATTCGGATCCTTCTTGCCATTGCTGCCTTCCACGATTATGAGATTTGGCAGATGGACGTAAAGACCGCTTTTCTAAATGGAAATTTAGAGGAGTGTGTCTATATGGATCAGCCAGAGGGTTTCATTCAGAGTGGGAGCAGCGGAAAGGTGTGCAAGTTGCTTAAGTCCATCTATGGACTAAAGCAGGCATCGCGGAGTTGGAACATCTGTTTTGATGAGACGGTCAAGGAATTTGGCTTTATCAAAAATCCAGATGAACCATGCATCTATAGTAGATTTGTAGCGAGAACTGTAGTATTCCTCATTTTATACGTGGATGACATTCTCTTAATAGGAAATGACATTCCTATGCTACAATCTGTCAAGGGGTTCTTGTCGCACAGGTTCTCCATGAAAGACCTGGGTGATGCCTCATACATCCTGGGGATCCGGATCCATCGTGATAGATCCAAGAGGATATTAGGACTTTCTCAGTCCAGGTACATCGACACCATAGTGAAAAGATTCAGTATGGAAGATTCCAAGCGCGGTAATCTACTGGCTTGTCACGGGATCACCCTCTTTAAAGAGATGTCTCCAAAGACTGATTTGGAGAGGGATCGCATGTCTATTATACCCTACGCTTCTGCGGTAGGCTCTATAATGTATGCGATGTTGTGTACCAGACCGGATGTAGCTTATGCACTGAGTGTGGTAAGCCGGTATCAGTCAAACCCTGGGGAGAAACACTGGATAGCGGTAAAGAACATTCTCAAGTACCTGAGAAGGACTAAGGAGATGTTCTTGGTGTATGGCGGAAAAGACCTCCAGATCGAGGCCTTTGCTGACTCCAGCTTCCAGAGTGACAAGGATGATTCCAAGTCCATGTCGGGTTTTGTCTTTACCCTCAATGGAGGGGCGGTGTGTTGGAAGAGTTCCAAACAGGAAACCGTTGCAGACTCGACGATGGAAGCGGAATACATTGCTGCATCTGATGCCGCAAAAGAAGCTGTCTGGATGAGGAAGTTCTTGAAAGAACTTCAGGTGGTTCCGTCCATTGTTGACCCAATACCTCTGTATTGCGACAACAATGGGGCTATAGCTTTAGCGAAGGAACCCAGGTCCCATCAGAGATCCAGGCATATCTTGAGGCGGTATCACCTGATCAGGGAGATCATGGATCGCAAGGAGATCGAGGTTCGGAAGGTTGCTTCAGAAGAGAACACTGCAGATCCATTCACCAAGGCCTTACCCCAGACTCAGTTCGAGCGGCTGATCGAGATGATAGGTCTTCGATACGCCAGTACATGGCCTTAGTGCAAGTGGGAGATTGTTAGTGTATATGCCCTAGAGGCCGTTAATGTATCATACTAGTTTGTATATTACATAATGGAAGCTTGGGATATTCACCTTGTATAAACAATCTTGCTCAATATAGTAGTATGCTACTTGGTTTGTTTCTACTTCAATGTGTACTTGTGTTTATTTTAGTATATCACTTATACGCATTAGTGGAGCCCTTAGGATCTTTGCTTGATTACCAGCGTTGTGATGGCAGTCACACTAGTGGGGGCTGGGTAATCTATAAGCACATCCTTATACAGGTCCCTAGTCGCAGGACTATCGAGACAGGGCATCGATACTCCGGAGTAGACTAGCGTATGCGCTTCTCATCCCAGTATGGGAGATGGTCTGTCCCACAGCCATCAGTACGTCGTACTGGAGATAGTATACGGGTGCTCGTTCGGTTACGAGTACACTGGACAGGACTCGTCGGGAACAGATAGGTTGGTATTATACCTATCGTCAGTTATCAGTTCCCAGGTGACATGAGTACAGCTTAGTCCGCTGACTTGACACTGGCACTTCGCCTCGAGTGTCTTCCCACTGTGCTTTGATTACTACCCTACCACGGCTCAAAGGAGTCGTGCAAACGGGTAGTAGTTGGGTACAGTCCCGAAGCACTTGGAGGCAGTGACGGTTAGACAGGATTCGTCTCTCCCGGTATTGGGGGTTGACATCGCGCTGTGTCTAGGAGAGCCATTACACGAGTAGTCCCTGGCCAGGGCAAGTGAGATATACTGGTAAGCTTCCGGTGTTATCTCAGGGTGTTTTGGGCTTCACTCCGACACGACTTGTACCGCTATTAGGGGACTGACGTTTTACCGCCCCTTAGGCCCGACATGCGATGTATTAGACGAACAGACCGGACTGTACGGAGACTGTCACATTCAGACTCAGTAGGAGTTCAGATGGGGTTCACCTCGTCAGCCTTCTTGTCGGCATCTACCTAGGGACCGTTACGCACAGCTAGTGCCGCTTGCGGTCTGTGGTTAAACCCACTGCCAGCGTAGTGTCGAGTCTTTAGAGTCCCACACAGAGGGTATTCGCCTCTGGGCAAAACAGAGTAGAGGTCGCATGGTTTTGCGACAGGGTTCGTTCTCATTCGCGCACTTGTGCACGTTTGGAGTCCGGACGGATTTTACTGGCTGGCTCTGGTTTGAGTCAGATACTGGTATATGTTTTGGGGTTGCTTTTATCTCTCAGTATTCATGTTCCTCGGAACAAGAATGCAGGTGTGTATGCACAGTTGTTTGAGGAGGAGGAAGAGGACTTTCATTAGGGTTTCGGAACGGGTGCGTATGCACAGTTGACAGTCGTCTTTTTCCAAACCCTAATAGATTTATGTTATATCAATTAATAATATTAATAAAATGAAATTGTGTCATGGTTGGATTTTGTTGACTAGTTGACCATGGTTGACTTGTTGACCATGGTTGAAGTTTTGACCATCATCATTACAAAAGAAAGATGCTCTTTGATTCTAGCATTTTCATTTAATGTTTGAAATGATAATGGTCATTCCTAAACCTTCCATCAACTATTTCATTTTCATTATTATTATTAATTAGATAATTCTTTTTCTTTTGGGATTATGGTTGCAAGAAAGAAAAATATAGCTCATTCTATCATTTTTAGCTTCTCTCTCCTCACTTCATCTTCTTCTTCCTCTAGCAAAAGGAGAATCCTTCTCATGTGTTGAGAATCCCTCTCCTTAAAAGAAAAGCACCCTTAGACACTCTCTACTCACTCTAGGATCAATGGTTTAGCAAGCCAAAGATTCTAGTTCTCTCAAAGTTCGAGAAAGAGCCCGAAGGTTGAACCCTCAGGTGGATCCATCTTTGACGGAAGAAGGCAACAAGGAAGAACCATCAACCTCTACAAAAGTTTGAAGAAGAAGGAGTTCAAGTTAGGTATAACCATCTCTCCGAGTAGCTAACTCTCTTTAGCTTGTTTGCTAGTTTAGTTTAGAAAAGATCCCGACTTTGTTAGTCCATGTTGCCCCATGCGCTAAAAATTTGATTTTTTTATACCGTTTCCGCCTCCCCGTAAGAACCGGGGGTCGCAACGTGGACTTACAGCAGCAGGGTGGCGTGGCGTGTGTATGTTCCGCGGCATACTCACGACACGGTACTCCGCCTAAGCGACCTTAGGACTTATTGATTAAAATTCCTTCATGACTGTAAACATTCTTGCGATTCGATTTCCGTATCCTTATCGAATCCTACCTTCCTTTTCAGCCACTATTCCGCCAAGGACTACGAGGGCACAGAGAGCGGCTGCGAGAGCCGAGGCTCGTGTTGACTCGTCCGAGATGAGGACTGATCCGGGTAGTACCCCCGTTATACCCGAGCAGACTGTTCCACCTATGACAGATCAGATCGCCACGCCAGGGGCTGGTATGCAGGAGATGCGCCAGACGGTGGGATCCAGCATGTAGGAGATGCGTCAGATGATAGGGTCGCTAGTTGAGACGCTTCGAGCGCAGCGACCAAAGGTTGCTCCACCAGTCATGGGGACCGCGATGGTATCTACAGCACAGGAAGTTGCCCCTACAGCCACGGAGGTGATTACAATATCGTTAGCAGAATTCAAGAGGCTGAAGCCTCCGGTCTTCACAGGCATCGACGCAGCCGAGGACCCGCAGTCCTTCATTGATAGGATGGCCCGGATATGTCGTTCCATTAGATGCTCAGATACGAGATTGGTCGATTTCGCGAGCATTCGCCTGGAAGGACTTGCGCAGAAATGGTACGAATCGGTCGAGAAGGGCAGAGCAGCAAGTCTTCCTCCTATGATCTGGATAGAGTTTGTGACGATCTTTCTAGCCCGCTTCCTTCCCTAGAGTGTTAGGGATGCCCGAGCACGCAGATTTGAGTCCTTGCGCCAGACGCCAGAGATGACCGTGGCGGAGTACGATGTGCTGTTCACCGAGCTATCAGTTTTTGCTCCGTACCTAGTGGCTACTGAGGAACTGCGAGTCAAGAGATTTGTCCGAGGCTTGCTTACCCCACTATTCCTTGCGATCAGCGCACAGAATTATGAGACATATGCCGCAGCTGTAGACGCGGCCCTATTAGTCGAGGAGCGCCTTGCCGAGACTTCAGTAGTTCCAGGGATGAAGAGGGTTCGTACTGACACAGCAGCTCAGAGACATCCGTTCAGACGCCGTGATAGACGTTATACAGGTGGCAGGGACTCGGGGCAAGGTCAGATGTTCAGCTCATACCCCCAAGAGGTTCAGCAGTTATCCCGTGGATGCTTTGGATGTGGTAGTCTTCATCACTGCGTTAGAGATTGTACAGAGACACGCCAGAGGGAGCCAGCCGTACCGTATGTCACACTTCCACCTTCTCCAACCCAGAGGGCGTAACCTGTTGTACCCACAGTTGCTCCGCATCAGACTCATGCACAGAGAGGCCATGGTCGCGGAGGGTTTGTTCCTAGAGGGTGAGGCAGTCGAGGCAGAGGACAGCCAGCCACCGACAGAGTACAGCCAGCTGCTAGTAGGGGACCACCAGTTACAGGTGGAGGACAGGCACGGGTTTTCGCTTTGACGCATCAGGACGCGCAGGCATCCAATGCGGTGGTCTTAGGTACCCTATCAGTATGTTCTATTGATGCACACGTATTATTCGATCCCGGATTCACGCACTCGTACGTTTCCACACATTTTGTGTCGAGTTTGGGTAGAGAGTCTGGGTTGCTTGATCAGCCGCTTGTTGTGACCACTCCCGTAGGAGAGTCGTTTGTTTCTAGGCACGTGTTCCGATCCTGTGTTGTCCGTATTGGTGAAAGAGATTTGCCTGTCGACTTGATCATTCTAGAGATGTTGGACTTCGATGTTCTTTTGGGCATGTATTGGTTGGCCATATGCTATGCGTCTGTGGACTGCCGCAAGAAGACAGTTAGATTTTGTTTTCCCAGCGAGTCGACTTTTGTTGTGCAGGGGGGCCGTGGTGCCGCCCCTCACAGATTGATTTCTTCTCTTCACGCTGGACAGCTTTTGATGAAGGGATGTCAGGGATTTCTAGCCTATATTTATGATACTAGAGCCACAGAGGTTCCGTTGGATCAGGTTCCGATTGTATGTGAGTTCCCTGACGTATTCCCTGACGAGCTTCCTGTGTTACTGCCTCAGCGTGATGTTGTGTTCTGTATTGATTTGATTCCCGGCACGGGGCCTATTTCTATACCGCCTTATCGGATGGCCCTGGCGGAGCTTAGTGAGTTGAAGAGTCAGTTGCAAGATTTGCTGGACAAGGGACTTATTCGACCCAGTGTTTCTCCTTGGGGTGCTTCGGTCCTGTTTGTTAAGAAGAAAGACGGCAGTTTGCGTCTGTGTATCGACTACCGACAGCTGAACCGGGTGACGATGCGGAACAGATATCCGTTGCCACACATCGACGACTTGTTCGACAAGCTTCAGGGGGCAGGATATTTTTCGAGGATCGATTTGCTATCAGGCTATCATCAGCTGAGAGTTCGACAGGAGGACATTCCGAAACAGCTTTCCATACGCGTTATGGCCATTATGAGTTTTTGGTGATGTCGTTCGGACTCACCAACGCGCCAGCAGCCTTCACAGACATAATGAACCGTATATTCAGGCCGTATCTTGACTTGTTCATCATCGTATTCATTGATGATATATTGGTGTATTCCCGGAGCAGAGAGGTGCACGAGCAGCACCTGCAGATTACACTGCAGACTTTGAAGGAGCACCGGCTTTATGCAAAATTCTCCAAGTGCGTGTTCTGGCTGGACAACGTAGACTTCTTGGGTCACGTGATTACACGGGATGGAATATGTGTAGACCCGAGGAAGGTCGATGTAACACTTTGAAATTTCGTTTTAATTTTTTTCATGTTAATTAGAAATTGAGCATGTTATTTCATATGTGTACATGGGATTATTAGTTATAATTTAGTCGTGTTTACCCTAATTGGGAATTTTTGTGTTAAGTGCACACATGCACACTTAGTACAATTTTTGTGACCTAGCTAAAAAGTGTTAGCATGTTAACCATTTTCTTTCATGCATTGTTGTTATTTTTCCCCACCCTTTTATCAAAACAAAACCCTTTTTAAAATTCAAAATGTATTAGAATATAGAAGCATGGTGTTAGATAGAAAATTGACTTTTGACCCCATTTTCCTTCTCTTCTCTTTCTCCTTCCCCCCATATCAGAATTCTGCAGAAATTCCAGCAGAAAAAACTTGCTTTTCTTCATCTTTTCTTCTCCTTTTCACTTCTCTTTGATCCCAACCCAAAACCCTACACAAATCAACACTTTTCCTTCACAAAACCTTGGAAAAAGGGTCTATTTGAGGTCTTTGGTGGTAGATCTGCCCACTTGAGGTTAAAGCTGGAACTTTTGGTTTTTCTAAGGTCATTTGAAGGTATAAATCTCACTCCTAGCACCCTATCTCTATAACTTGCATGTTTAGTTTCAAAATATCACCTTTTTGTGCAATTTTAGTGCTATTGAAGGGATTTAGTGATGATATGTTAAAATTTATGTTGTTGTGGCTTGATTAGCTTGTTAATGAGCTATTAGTGTGGTTTTTGACCTGGGTTTGCTTCAGGTTCCACAAAAATACCCCAAAGTATTGTTTTAGTGTTAAATTAGACATTTTAACTAGAAATAGGGCTCTGTTAGATCTGCTGCTACCCGGGTTGTTTCAGAATGAAATTGGAATTACTGTAGCATGTGTTGGGGGTTTAGAGTGCACACACAAAACCGGGGGACCCATCTCCCTACCCAGGCCGCCGAAAAATGCGTTCTGGCCGCAATTTGCGGCCAGATTAGTGAATTGGGGGTTGGGGTTTGGGTCATAGGAGTCTGCTGCTATGTGGAGTATTTTGGTATATCTATTCTTATAATATCTGTTCTGTATCAAAATCTGGAGTAGAATACCCTATTTCCCGTATTTTTAATCTTTCACGACACGCGTGATACGTGTGTGTGGGTTTGGGGTTTCTGCTTATCGCGACGCGTCGGAGTGACTTCAGGCACGTAATCACATGTTTTAACGTATCGCGCACACGCGCGCTTGGTTTGTGACACGGGTTTCTAGTTGACCTTAAATGTCGTGTTTGTATGGTTTTGAGCTTATGCGTGATATTCTGTGGAATTCTAAGTTCGCAGGCGAGTGCGACGGACGCCGCGAAGAAGGGAAAACAAGTCATCAGCTATACCTGGCGAGAGACCACGGTGAGTAGATTTAACATCTACGGGGATATCGCCCGCATGGCGTTCTACGTCATGGCTGATAGGATCTTATAGCAACATTTCCGTACATTGACTGTTCATGGCTACTATTTAGTGCATCCCACATTCCTTGCTATATGTATGTAAACTAGAATTGATAGAACACCACACCATTACTAACGGTTCATGTTGCACGAGCACTATCCTGCATGTTACACACACACCGTTAGTAATTGCCATGACACTCACACTATAGAATTTCCATGATCATTATGTTGTAGCTTGTCTTTTATGTGACTTGACATGATATTCATACTTGATGCATATATCACATCGGATCATTATGTTGTAGCTCATCTTTTATGCGACTTGACATGATGTTCATACTTGATGCACATATCACATCACATTGACCTGCATATTGGTTTGGATTACATGTGATTTCTGGATTTGGGAACCGTGGCTATTTCAAATAAGTAATCATTTAAAAACCCGGTTCCCTTGATATGCTATTTCAGTGCGTCCACCCTATGTTTTCTCGGTGCTAGAGTGATATATGAGAAAGAGAGGGCTGACCCGGACTGACGGATGGCCGATATATGACTGAGAGAGGGCTGACCCGGACTAACGGATGCCCGATATATGAGTGAGAGAGGGCTGACTCAGACTGACGGATGCCCGATATATATATGAGAGAGAGGGCTGACCCGGACTTACGGATGTCCGACGTATGAGAGAGGGGGCTGACCCGGACTGACGGATGCCCGATTTAGGAAGATTTGCGTGTCGATGCTAGACACGAGTATTTATGATTGTAAGGTTCCTAGGCACACTCAAGAGGTTCCATAAGGCATCAACCATGCCAAATTCAAATTTTCCGGTGCCGAGAAACCCTAAACTAGATCGATTACTAGAGGTAAGGCGAAAGAACATGCAAGTTAACAACTTAACTACAATTGAAAGTGACTACAACCTTTGTAGATCCGGTCCTCCACTTATTTAGCTCCGTGATGACGTCCCTCCGCTGCGATCAACCGGATCCCGGACTCTAGCGTTGGTTTCGTCGGAGAAATGAGCGGGCTAGGTCGTTGACTTCGATGCCAAAGATGATCTACGTCGAGAAAACTCTAACTCAAGCTCCATCTTTACTTGGTCATGAAACTTGTGAAAATAACACACTCTACTACATGGCAAGTGGTAGAGGATGAACAAATAGGAAGTGGGTTCACTTTGGAATTGGATTTCTCACTTGATTTCAACACTTGGAATTTTCTAGTGTGGTTTTCTTTTCTTCATGTAGAAGAAGAAGAAAAGAATGGAAAAAGAATTTTATGAAAAGAATAATCAAGTGAAGTTATCATCTTGCAACCATGGGTGAGATTAACCTTTGTAGATACTAAACTCAAGTTTAAGTTAAAGGTTAGGTTAAGGAAAATCTTATGTAAAACAAAATGGTGGACTTTGTCAAAGATGCTTGAAAGCTTCAAGCAAAGACAAAGTAAGCCACCATTTTATTTTACATAAATCAAATAAATTAAATAAAAAACTAAACCTTTAACCTAAACATGGTATAATCCATACACACACCCAAGTTTTCATGTATCATCAAACATGATACAAACTAGTGCACAAAAATATATCACATATACAACGTGTGCACATCAAGTGAGAAAATCAATCTTAAGTGAACAAATACTAGTTAATGTAAAGTAATATATCAAATATATAATTATACATTAAATCATTAAATCAACACTTGATTTAATGATCCGGTCATACTGCATATAACCGACTAATATCAAGTGTATCAATATATCGAATCAACACTTGATTCGGTAACCCGGCTATATCACATATAACCGACAGATGATACAAATCGCGAGAATAGAATACAGTATCACATACTGGTATTATTCTCGTTCCCGCACATATCTCATATGCGCACCTATTTCGTTTCGCTTGAGCCAGGAAACCTCTGTGTAGGACTCTAAAGACTCGTCAATACGCCGGCAGTAGGTGATGATCATATCAAACACCCACAAGCCGCAAGCGGTCTGCTAAACGTAACGGCCACCCGGGATTGAGTGATCAGAAGATCAACGAGCAAGCCCGCTCACACTCCTGTGAATCCAACCAGTAACACTTACCGTACAGTCCGGTCTGTTCGTCTGTTATGTCGCATATCTCGCCTAGGGGTGGTAAACGTCAGACCTCAATAACTCGATAAGTCGTGTCGATATGAGGCTCATAACGGGTCGAGAAACTACTGGTAACCCTTACCAGTTAATCTCTAAAGCATCCTTGGCCAAGGACTTCCTGTTATAGCCAATCGAGCACAGCGCAACATCAACTCCCTATACCGGGAGAGACGAAACCCCTCCTATCGCTCATTGCCTCCATGTGATTCGGGACTGTACCCAAAAGCCACCTTTTTGCATGCCCTCTTGGACGTGGTATGATGGAAATCATAGCACAGTGGGAATCACACAAGACTCTATGACGATCTCGGGTCTACATACTAACCTGTACCAGTGTCACCAGAGAACTGCCATCTGACGTAAGGTATAATACCATCTGGGAGTTCTCGGCGAGTCCGTCTAGTGTACCCAGTCCCCACTGAGCGCCCGTATATCATCTCTGATGTCAAACAGCAATGGATATGGGATCATCCATCGCCCATCTATATGGGTCAAGATGCTACACGCTAGTCTACTCTGGTATATCGATGCCCCGTCTCGATACACCCACGACTAGGGACCTTGAAGGATGTACTTATGGACTACCATGTCCCCACTAGTATGATCCGCATCATAGTCCAGGTAGTCAAGTACACATCCTAAGGGCTTTACTAATATGTAACAGAGAGACAATCAGTGTGCACGTTAAGGTAAAGAGTAACCAGATAGCATACTATCATATCCAGCAAGAAAGTCATCCCTACATATGTCCAAGCATCCACTATAATATACATCCTATGTATAGTAATGGCCTCTAGGGCATACATATAACTAACAATCTCCCACTTGCACTAGGGCCATCTGATAGTAGTGGTTGTAGTATCTCATACTCAACCATCTCATAAAAGTCTCTCTCTGGGAAAAGGCCTTTGTGAGTGGATCCACCGTGTTTTCCTCTAAGTCTTCTCTCTGAACCTCGATCCCCTTGGAGATCAACTATCTCCATGATCAGGTGATGCTGTCTCAGAATATCTCTGAATCACTGATGGGACAGGCGTTCCTAGGAATAAGCCACAACTCCATTGTCTCACAATGGTAGGAACGAAGTTCATATCATGAACTAATATACACCCAGACTTTCTCTTTGGTAGCATCTTTGGTAACGATGTTACTTGCCTTTAATCGTCTAGTATGTTACGGTATCTAGCTTGGAACTCTTCCAACATACTGTCCCTTTACTGAGGGTAAAGACAATGCCTGTGACTGACATTCAGTCATCCTTATCACCCTGGAACCTTTCCAGTTATTCTCCCCAGGATCAATTGATACTATCTCACTACAACTAGTGAGTATCCTAATATCCAATTAGATCTATCTCATAGATCCAAAATCCAGGATCCAGGAGGTATCATTATGATCCTATATGGAGAATCCTTGTGATAAGCGGAGATTGACTGATCGTATCATAGGAAACTACTTCCCTATCATGAGTATGTCATCCACGTACTATACGAGGATCACCACCATACTCCCTACTACCTTTTTGTATATACAAGGTTCATCTACCATTTTGATGTTTTCAAACTCTTTGACTAACTCATCAAAACAGATGTTCCAACTCCGCGATGCCTGCTTTATCACATAAAACATCTTGCACACGTTTCCGCTGCTCCCACTGTCTACGAAGCCCTCTGACTGTGTACTTATAGACTCTGTCTTCTAAATCATTATTTAGAAAAGCAGTCATGATACCCAACCGCAAGATATCGTAGTCATGGTATGTAGCCGTGGTATGTAGGATCTGGATGGACTTAAGCATAGTTACTTAGAAAAGGTTTCATTATAATCCATACCTGGTCAATGATGCAAACCTTTAACAAGTCTAGCTTTGAAAGTCTTAACTTTTCCATGTACACCAAGTAATCTTCTCAAGATATACTTGCTCCTGATGGGGATTTAACCCTTCAGATAAAGCAACCAAAGTCCATACTTTGTTGGTGTATAAGGATTCCATCTCAGATCACTAAGCATCCAGCCATTCTCATAGAGTCCCATTCCTGATGGCCAGCTCGAAACTAGCTGGGTCATCATCTCATGATGCAATCCTCGCTCCCACTGTCATAGAGAAACCAAAGTATCTCTCAGGTGGGTGAGGAACCCTGATAGATCGGCGGTGAGGCCGAGGTTCGTTGGTGGCTATTGAATCCTTTGGTTCTACCAAATCATCAGCTGCAGTTTGTATAGCTGGAACTGTTTCCAGTTACACCTCATGACCAATAATTTCTTCACAAGAAATTCCCTTTCACAAAGGTGGCATGCTGAGAAACAAAACATTTTTATTCCTCGGTTAGGTAGAAGATATTCCCTTGCGTATGCTTGGGATATCCAACAAACTTCCACAGATCTGACTTTGCCTCGAGCTTGTCCGGATTTTGCTTTTAGACATAGGCCGAACAACCCCAAATCTTAACTGACTTAAGAGATGGGCTCTTCCCTTTCCATATCTTATATGAAATGGTAGGCATCTGATTTGATCGGAACCCTATTCAATAGGTATGCAACTTCATAAGTGCATAACTCCCTAAAAGGAAATAGGAAACTCAGTAGTACTCATTATAGAGCACACCATATCACATAGGGTGCTATTGATCCGCCCCGATACACCGAGGTGTTGAGGTGTATACGTAGGAGTAATGCTGAGAGAGAATCTCATTCTTAGAATAGTCCAGGAATCCCGTGCTCAAGTATTCTCCTCCTTGATCACATCAAAGGACATAATACTTATACCCGTTTTTGGTTCTCTACTTCTAACTTATATTCTATGAATATCTCAAAAGGTTCGGACTTGTGTTTTAACAGGAACATAGGTATGAATCTCGAGAGATCATCAAAGAATTTAATGAAGTACAAAGAACCGGTCTTGGCATTTGTAGACAGGGGACCTTCATACATCAATATGTATCATCCCAAGAGTTCATTAACTCTTTCTCTGTTTCCGATAAACAGAGCTATGGTCGTCTTATCTCTGTGACATGACTGGCAAGTTTCACAAGATGTAAATTCAAACTAATTTAAAATGCATCTTATTGTAACTTCAGCTAGTTGGGTCGCATTGATATGACCTAGTCTACAATGCCTCAAGAAGGATTCGTTCATTTCTGAACTCTTCCTCTTGTGTGTGTTCTGTATACTAAGAACTGTAGTTTGATTTAGAACGTTAATGCTTTTAGATAACGTGCCTGAACCGATCAACTCTTGATTTAGGAAATGTTCAAAACATTATCCAACAATACAAAATTATATCCTTCTTTATCTAAATAAAAAGACTGATATGATTTTGTATATCAGGTTCGGTATCTAATAACATTTGTTCAGAATCAATGTATTCTGGTAATACAGGGTGACAGTGACCAACAGACTTGGCTGTAACACTTGCACCGTTTTCTGCCTCATGAAACTTATCACCCGTTCTCAGTTCTCTACCTTTCTGTAGCCCATGTAATATATTACATATATGGGATCCTGATCCGGTATCAGATACCCAGGACGCAGAGGATACTGAGAAACAGTTTTGTGTAACGAACACACCCGAAGATGATGCATCAACATGCACTTTCTTCGTTTGGGTGGCACGGGAAATCTAGTATTACCCAATTTCCTGCTCTGTCTTATAACAATTATAAGTTGGAACGGGGCCAACGTTCCCCATCTCAGTATAACAAGCGGGTTCGGTCAATATATCCGTTTTATTATCTTGATTAAGGCGTGACATGGTCGCTACCTGGAGAGAGAGAGAGAGAAGAAAACACTCTGCGTGCACTCTTGCAAGATCAGATTGGTTATTATTTTATCTAATCAGGATGGCTCCCACTGTTTTTATCAAATCTTCCTTCAAACCCTAAAAGGAAAGACTAACCGGGATTAATTACACGCTACAAGTTCTCCAATCTTTCAGCCAGGCCAGTGTCGTTACTTTGAGGGAGGTTCCCCGTGCTTTCGCACGGACCTAATTAAAGTAAACCACGTTTTCCCAGAGGCGTAACCTCGTTGACACCTTTCTATACACCTACTTGATCGGCTAATTGTAATGTGTAAAACTCTCCCAGGAGTAACAATTACTCGCAGTGGGTATCGGGATCCAACTATCTCATAGAAGGTATGCAATCTCATTGCAAATTTCAACACTTGAAATTCCCGATAATTTTTGCCTCGAACGATCTATGACCTTGACAAGGTTAACAAACCATAGACCGCAAGTCAAGTTCAACCCGTCATTTCTTGATTGAATCAAATCCACCCGCACGACCCTTGACAAGGTCAACAAGGCCGTACGACTACCCTAAAACAATCTGTATCATATGCATAAGAAGATAAATACTGGTCAGCTACCGCACACTGCGCCTTAACAAGGTCAACAAACGCAGCACGAAAACTGAGCAGGACTTATCTGAAATGACGGAGGGCTACTACAGGTTTTTCTGAAAACCTATTGCGTAATGAACTTGATATCGTTGTAGAATCAAATGATTTTGAAATGGAGTGTTTTTTAGGCTTTTCTAGTTTTGCTAAAGGGGTCACTCCCGGTGAAGGGATCGTCGGCCCTTTCCTCATTGAATAAGGTGCTGGATATATCATATTTACCGCTGTGCAAAGCAAGAACTATAGGAGCAATCAAAAGACAAACCGAGGGTTGTAGCATCTGTTAGTGTATATGCCCTAGAGGTCATTACTGTATCATACGAGTATGTATATTACTTGATGGAAGCTTGGGATATTCACAGTTGTATATACAATCTTGCTCGAAATGGTAGTATGCTATTTGGTTTGTCTATGCTTTAATGTGTACATGTGTTTCTTTTATTATATCACCTATACGGATTAGTGGAGCCCATAGGATCTTTGCTTGATTACCGGCGTTGTGATGGCGCTCACACTCGTGGGGCTGGGTAATCCATAAGCACATCCTTATACAGGTCCCTGGTCGTAGGACTATCGAGACAGGGCATCGATACTCCAGAGTAGACTAGCGTATGCGCTTCTCATCCCAGCGTGGGAGACGGTCTGTCCCACAGCCGTCAGTACGTCGTACTTGAGATAGTATGCGGGTGCTCGTTAGGTTACGAGTACACTGGACAAGACTCGTCGGGAACTGTTGGTTGGTATTATACCTATCGTCAGTTATCAGTTCCCAGGTGACATGAGTACAGCTTAGTCCGCTGACTTGACATTATCACTTCGCCTCGAGTGTGTTCCCACTGTACTTTGATTACTACCCTACCACGGCTCAAAGGAGTCGTGCAAACAGGTAGTAGTTGGGTGCAGTCCCGAAGCACTTGGAGGCAGTGACGGTTAGACAGGATTCGTCTCTCCCGGTATTGGGGGTTGACATCGTGCTGTGTCTAGGAGAGCCATTACACAAGTAGTCCCTGGCCAGGGCAAGCGAGATATACTGGTAGGTTTCCAGTATTATCTCAGGGTGTTCTGGGCTACACTCCGACACGACTTGTACCGCTATTAGGGGACTGACGTTTACCGTCCCCCTAGGCCCGCCATGCGATGTATCAGACGAACAGACCGGACTGTACGGAGACTGTCAAATTCAGGCTCAGTAGCCGTTCAGATGGGTTCACATCGTCAGTCTTCTTATCGGCATCTACCTGGGGACCGTTACGTACAGCTAGTGCCCCTTGCGGTCTGTGGTTAAACCCACTACCAGCGTAGTGTCGATTCTTTAGAGTCCCACACAGAGAGTTATTCGCCTTTAGGCAAAATGAGTAGAGGTCGCATGGTTTTGCGACAGGGTACGTTCACATCCGCGCACTTGTGCACGTTTGCTGTCCGGACAGATTATACTAGCAGGATTTGGTTTAAGACAGATCCTAGTATATGATTTGTGATTGTTTTTATTATTTTGTATTCGTGTTCCTCGGATCATGAATACGGGTGCGTATGCACAGTTGACTGAGACAGAGGGAGAGGACTTTGATTAAGGTTGATGACCATTGTCATTTTCTTAACCCTAATGCTTATGTGTGTATTATGAATAATTGATATTAGTTAAATATAATTGTACATGGTTAGGGTTGTTGACCATTTGACCATACTTGACTTGTTGACTTGGGTTGACATGTTGACCATCATCATTCCATATGAAAGATGCTCTTTGATCCTTGCAATTTGCATTTAATGTGAAATGATAATGGTCAAGTCTTGATTAACCATGACAATTATCTAGCTAATTATCTAATTTCATAATTCACCCATATTAGAGAGAATGGTTCATTATTCTTATTCATTCTATCATATAGATTCTCTCTCCTCCTCTTCCTCTCTCTCAAGCTCTCCCCTCTCATGAGTCGAGAAACACATGAGCTTGAAATAAACCTCTCTAAAATATTCTCTACTCTCTTCTAAGGTTCTAGGATTAGCACTTCTAGCATCTTAGTTACTTCTAGCTTGAAGTTGAAGCCAAAGGTTGAGGCTCTCGGGTGGATCCTTCTTCAACTAGAGAAGGCGACAAGGTGATCTCTTTCTTCCACTCCAAGGAGCAAGGAGAGAAGGACATAAAGCCCAAGGTATAACCTTTCTTCCATGTAGCTAATACTAGTTAGCTTGTAGTTAGTTTTTGTTTAGCAAAGATCCTCCTTTTGATAGTCCATGTTGCCTAGTACCATAAAAATTCGATTTTTATACCGTTTCCGCCTCCCCGCAAGCACCGGGGTGGGCAACGTGGACTTACAGTGGTATCAGAGCCTAACTAAACATAAACTAGCTAGTTAGTAAAGTGTATAGAAGTTCGATCGGTAAAAATCACAAAACTTTTTTCCAAAAACCGTAGTTTCTGCCGATTTTTAAATTTTCTTTAAAAATAATAAATCACACCTTAAAATTGGCTCAGGGTTTTTACAGTACACACAAGAAAAACGAACCAGCGAACCGACCAACCGACCGCGGTTCCGCGGCCGAGTTGACTCGGCCGCGGCTAGTTTCTCTTGCAGTGTTCTTATTTCATGGTTTTGGGATTTTTAAGATATTTTATTTCTGCCCAGATTTTCCAGAATAGAAATTTGTATTTGGGTGGCTATAAATCCGTATTTTTGATCGAACTTCACTATACTTTGACTATTGGGTTATATCTGTGATGTTTATATGTATTTAACGTCTGCTAATCGCTATACGTCGATTAGTGGGGGTTATACATATCTGTGATCTGTAATGCTTGTTGGTTTGTGTATATGAACTCGGTGGATTGTCGCGGATGAATAGCCGGGGTGGATGTGAGATGGTAGTTTCTTTTTTCTTTCATTCATGTAATATGTAAATTGATGTAATATTATTTATTTGGCTGCACAACCGGGTCGGGGTTGTAGCCGTCATTGTATAATTTCTTTTTACTGTTTTTGCGCCTAGGATAGACACATGGTGGGGTGTACAAACTACCGGGTATCTCGAAGTGCCGAGTGGCCTACTCACGTCGTTGAGGGAGGTTTCTTCGCTTCGGGTACTTGGCGGGTAGTTTGCCGCACCCGTAGGGGTCTTGGGTGGGGTATTTGCTATTCATCGCGACCGTGTAATCCGCTTTTCGTTGCAGGCTCGAACGAATCGCGGATTCCTAGTATATCCAAAGTGTTTATCTGTGATCTGGATTAACTATCTTTGCTATATATTTATATATGATAACTATTTAGGTATTACTTATTGTCACGTCTCGAAAGTACGGAACATGACCGGCACTTAAACTACGAAATGTCTCGAGACGTACGCAATCTAAGTAAGCCGAAAACCCAGAAATCCAAACAAAGAAAAGTAGTAGAGTGAAGGAAACCAATTTAAAATCAAGTAGTTTTAATAGTATAAGCCGAATTATGCGGTTTTAAAAACATCAAATATTTCCTGAAAATTTCGGCAGAGTCTCCTTTGTAAATACTGGCTCCCAAACGGGATACAACATGAATAGTATACGAAATCATTAAAAGGCATCCCCAAGCGGGAGCTAGATCTTCGTCAATCGACGGTCACAACCACACAAGCAATATAATATACAACGCCAAGGGCGAGGATCAAAACTCAAAAGGAAACTCAAAACAACAAGAAATCTACAGAAATACAACGCGCGACTCTAATGTCGAAAGAATAACATCACAGGTCTCTATCTCAAAAATAAATACATGTTTGGTTGATGGAATTTACTAGATACAACTGAATAATATTATACAAGGTAATATGATGGGTACGATACCAATAAACCTACCTACTAGCAAGTTACCCGAACGAAACTGTGCCCGCAAAGCCGTAATGAAACCTGTACAGCAAACCTGCAAGAAACTGGGCACAACGGGGGTGAGTTGCCAACTCATGAATAGAAAAACATGTACGAATAGAAATCGCATCTATGACGCAATCCTAGGTCATACGATCATAATATATAATCCTCAGATATAACCAGCAGTCTATAACAATGACTAGGGTAAATATCTAACCCAAGTGTTATCCCATATGCCCGTGTCAGTGCCTCAGGTAGCAATATATCATATGAATGATGTATGAATGAATGAAACAGAATGCATGTACTGAAGAAAACCGCTTTCATAAATTAGTGAGATTTCTGTATTTTCAAAATGAGGTATCATAATGAATCAGCGTAAAACAGTGCCTAGCATCGGCACAAAACGTAATCCAATATCTCGATATCTCTGTATCACAGTCTCTGTACCTCAATATCTAGAAATCTCAATGTCTCAATCACAATGACTAGGGTGCCGTCAGTCCAGGTCGGCCCCTACCATCCATCTCATGACCACGACGGTATGCTCCGGATATCCGACGCGTCGGGTAATATCACCGGTCGGTTGTGCTCCCCTGCACAGGCTCATCATCAACAACCCGATCTTCTTGCCCCGGGGTACCACACCGGGCCCACCATGTACCCAAAACAGTTCATCCATCTACTCGAATCGGGTCTCGAAATCCATCAGCAAACTCATGGTGGACGACTCATACATCATGGGAAAACCGCACTTTTTATTTAAAAGAGAGGAAAGAAGCTTATACAAGTTTTGCGGTTTTCCCCCAAATCCAGAAAATCTCGTGGAAATCCGAATCTAAATCATCAATAGAATGTAAAACCATGAATATAGGCATGAGAATCCATGAATACGGCATAACAATGAATAACAGTATGCATGAAGTGACAAGTAATAACTACAATATATAAGCTGGCATATAAGTTAAGTACACTAATATCATGTCAAACTACTAGCTATCAAGCTAAGTTAAGCAATAATATTTTCTAAGGTGTACGTGACATGGCAATTACCGATGAAGATGTGTGTGAGCCGACAAGTAAGTGTACGTGGTACATACGCATCACCGGTAATGGTGCTGGTGTCCTAACAACATAATATTAACAATGCAATATGAAATAACAATGTAAGTATGCGATGCGGAGTAACAGCAATAATGTGCGGGAGCTGAATACTAGACACAAGGATAACTAATCCGCATTACCCTAATATAAGTCCAACAATAGTGCCTTTTGAAATAACATGAATCGTGGTGTTTTGAAAATAAGGGCTACGGTGTTTTTAAGAAAAGATACGTCTTTTGAAATATCCGTAGAATCCCTTGACCTTTCTTTTAAAATACCCACGATTCGTTAGTTTTGAAATAGGTAGGAGTCTAATCTAGTCTAACAACTACACTAAACTATACGGCTGAACTAACAAGTTGAACTACAGGTAAGCAAACCGCCTAACATCTTAGTCGATACATATACATACTTGTATATATATTAGTCGGTGATCCCGTCTCAATAATATCATATCCGATACCATATCTATAATCAGACATCCAAGTCAAGAGTGCGGATCAATCATCAATATATAGCTCGTACGTAAATCCGTCGTACGGCATCCCCAAATTTGGGTACGGGCCAATATCACAATCATCATACTATTCATCCGGTATCCTCTTTATCAAATATCATGATCGGGGTACTGATCTACGTCTAGTACAATACTGATACCGCCTAAGTATGCATGCACGGGTGTGAAAACTACGTCAAAGGACCCGCTAAAACATCAGGTCGTATATCAAATACGAACCCTGTCATATCACCGATCTCACGGTCTGAAATAAATCTCATCGACTCACCTCAAATCCCCAAATACTATCCTCAAATCCAGTATGTGAACACATAGTCCCATACCCATGTGAACACATAAATACATATTCCTGTATAAGCACAATGAAAGAAGAGGGTATGCAAGTATGGGTGGGTGTGTATGTGTGGTGCAACCTTTACTCTAGGGTCTCGCAACACTAAACCTTTCCAACACACCACATATCCATATTTAACATTAATAAACTCAAACAATATATAATCAATATATGTGTGTATACGTATTCGTATACATCACCACGAACTGCGGGAGTGCTATACGCCATCCACCCGACTTCTCCCCGTAGATATAAATCTACTCACCTGCTCCTTGTGTGCCGATGCCGATGTCACCCTCTTCATCTTCAACGTCTCGACATCACGTGGGGTACCTACACATATACATAATCGCAAATACGCATTAAAATCACATCGGAAAACCAAATCGACACGCCAAAGGCCTATAGGTTAGAACCTATGGACCACGCTTTCAAAACCACCACCAACCCTCGAAATCGTCGTACAAACGTCAGATCATCGAGTTAAAACAAAACATACCAATCATGGTTTCATAAATCACTTAAAATATATGAAATACGATGCAAATCATCAAAACCAATAAATTGATCAAATCAGTTTATTTCACAAAACCTAGAAAACACTTAATTACCGTTTTAATTCGAAACTTGACGTTTTAACAAAACTAATAGCCATAATATCCACTAAATATTGTAACTAAGTTATATAAACCATTTCCACAATTTAATCTCATTAAATTTCATTAACCCCCAAAAACCTAGTTTACAAATTATCCAATTTTAACAATTTTCAAGCAAAAATTCACAATTTAACAATTAAGCTTAGTTTTGCATAACCTAAGGTATTAAACCACTCATTATAATGTTAATAATGCTATGAAACCATAATTAGAATTTTTATCTAACAATTTAACTTAAGTTTTAAAACCTAGTTTGCAATATTATGCAATTTGGACAATTTAAAAGTAGCAATTAGCAAGATGCAACAAGATTAAGTTTTACATAACAATAACATGTTAATCTACTCATTAGGACCACAATCTAATGATAACAACCCTAATAAAAAAATTAAACCCTTTTCTAGAATTTAAACTTGCAATTTAAAAACCTAAATTAAACACCTAATTAAGTTGATTCAAAGAAATTAATCTACAACTAAACACTAGGGTTAGGATTTACCTCCACAATTTTAGAGATCTCCCATGCAAACTTGGCCTCCCAACTTGCTCTCTAGCTCCAAGATCCATGTTAGTTAAGGTAAAGAAATAATGGGTAGGAGTTGGATTTGGATTTTGCTTTGAAATTTTGTGGATTTTTAAGCATTTTTGTGGATTTTTTGAAGAGAATGTGAGATGAAGAAGTGAAGGGGCTGTTCTAAATGGTGGGGCTCGGCCAAATGCAGGTGGGGAGAGGAGAGAGAGGGTGTGGGGAGTTTGACCAAGTCAAGAACCCATACATTAAGTATATAAACCCATACCTTAATTACTATATGATAATCTACACTTCAATTCTTTTTATTTCTTTGTTTTGTGAGAAATTAAGTGGGCCAAAAGGGGTTTGGGGAAGCAAGGCTCGGCCAAGAGGTTAGGGTGAGGATTTGTGAAAATTTGCAAGGAAATTTTGTGCAAAAAGACCCTCTCAAGTTACCAAATTGCAAGTTTTCGCTAATTTCACCAAAAAAGCCTTTTTTCTTCAATAATTTCTAAACCGTTTTGGCAAACGATTTCGTTTCAGAAACAATATTTTACATGTTAGTTTAGTGTGTCAAGAATTATAAAATTTGTATCAACCCATTCCAATTTATAATTTTCCCTAATTAAATGTATCAGTGACGGCTTAAAATAATATTAAAATATTTTTTTTTCAGAAAATTTAAAATTTCACCAGTGGCTCAATAAACACCAAATACAAGCAACTACATAGCTAGAATTTGTATATTTAATTTTTATAATAAAGATATTTGTATTTTGACTTTTTACAGAAACCCCCCTTATTTTACCGATTTTCCGAAATTTCACCGAAACGATTTTCAAAACGTTACACTTATGTTTTGCATCCGCGCTAGTCCAGCCCCCGCTCTTTCGTTAGTTAAGTAACCTAACGGGTGATGACGGGGCCCCGTGGCGAATGCGGATGGCATAAGCGTACACCATATTTTGGTTGTTTTCTGCAATGGTAGGATTAAAAGACGGGACGCATTAAGATCAATGCAAGAAAATAAACCAAGTAAAAGTCGATTGGAACACTTTGAAAACCACTCGGTTCTTTTCAAAACTAAACTTTTAAATGCGGAGCTCGAACCACTCCTTTTAAAAGCTATCTCGTTCCATCGATTATATCAAGTTCACTACGTTCACGGTTTCGCCAAAACAATTCGTAGCCCTCCGTCATTCCACATGAATGGTCAAAGAGTATTCAAGCTATGTATGTTGGCCAAAGTCAAGGCATAGTGATTGGTAGATATTGGGTATTCATGTCCAGCATAGGTAGATGTGTTGGTTTGGGACAGTCGTGCTGCCATTTTGGCCAAAGTCAAGGGTAGGTACGGGTGGGTCCAAATTAACCCGGAGAATGACGGGTAGAACTTGACTTGTGACTTATGATATTTTGGCCAAAGTCAAGGTCATAAGAGCATGGGGAAAAAATCCACATCGGGAGTTTCATAAGTACTGAAACTTGATAGCGCTGCATACCATTTGGAGTGTGATGATTCTGGTAGGATTCCTTCGGTTTTATCACGCGATGATATTTGGATCCTGATCCTACTGTGAGTATATGCTACTCCTCGGGAAATCTCTCACTTAACGATCAATGCTATAAACCTAGTAGGTGTCTAGAAAGGTGTTAGCGGGGCTATGCCCACAGGGAAAAGAGGTTACTTAATTAAGGAACTTCGCGAAAGCGTTGGAAAACCTCCCTCGAAGTACCGACACTGGCCTGGCTGAACGGTTAAGCAAGTATTGTATGGTGAGATTGATCCTGACTAATTCTTCCTTTATGGTTTAAGGAGGGATTCGAGAGACAGTGGGAGCCATCCTGTTTAGACAAACTAAAAACCGCTCTAAACTTGCAAGAGCATCATGCTAAAGTGTTTCTTTTCTCTCTCCTAATTGCAGCAACCATTCAACATGACCTGACTTAAGTTATTACTAGATAAAAACATACCGACAGGGAGAAACTACAAATATTGGCTCAGGAATGTCAAGATGGCAATCACTTACGACAAGTTGGGGTATGTCCTTACCACCAAAGCTCCCCCTGTCCCAGGTCCCACCTCCAGCGTCGCGGATGTAGAAATCCGTAAGACATGGGAGATTGATTGCGCGAAGGCCAAATGCCTCGTGCTTACCTCGATGGACAACGAACATCAGAGGGGGCACGAGAATAGAGACCTAGAGTCCATATTTCTTCATACAAAAGAACAGTATGGAGAGCAGTCTCGTATCGCAAGATATGAAGTGTCTAAGAAGCCATTTTCGGCAAGATTGGCCGTCGGATCATCGGTAGCGGAACACGTGCTTAAGAAGATTGGCTACATAGAGGAGCTCGCGGACCTTGGGACCACGTTGGAGAATGAACTCTAGACTGACTTGATTCTCCAGTCCCTTCCTTCCACTTACGCCCAGTTTGTCCTAAACTTCAACATGCATGGAAAGGAGGTAGAACTTTCCGAACTTCTGAAAATGTGTAGGAGTGCTGAGGGCACCCTACAGAAGAGTAGGGAGACATCCACTTTGTTTGTAGGAGGATCTTCCTCTTCTAGGTCCAGGGCGAAAGCCAAGGGAAAGAAGAGGAAAGCCCCCGCCAAACCAAGGGGCGGTGTCAGTAAAATGGATACGAAGGGAAAGGGAAAGGCAACAAAGGTAGCAGGAAAGCTGGTGGGAAAGGAAGAATGCTTCTACTGTCATAAAAGTGGACACTGGAAACAGGATTGCAAGGCTTGGAAGGCCAGAACCCAGGATCTGAAGCGAGTTGCGGTTTCAGCTTCAGGTGTGTATGTTATTGAAAACTGTCTATCAATAAACTCTACTTCCTGGGTATTGGATACCGGATCAGGATCTCATATCTGTAATTCTTTCCAGGCGTTGAGAAAGCGTAGAGTTTTGAAGGCAGGTGATATGACCCTCAGAGTTGCAAACGGAGCTAGCATGGATGCTAAGCCGTGGGGGACTATCACCTGGGATTGTCAGATGGACACTTTTTGGTTTTGCGTAGTTGTTATTTTGTACCAAATGCAACCTGCAATATCATTTCTGTATCTTTATTGTCTAAAGAAGGTTATGAATTTGCATTTGTAAGCAATGTTGTGAACATTCACCTTAATCAAGTTTTGATTGGGTCAGGTACATTAAACAACGGTATATACGTATTAAACCAACCACAGATTTTCAATATCCAGAATACACACAAAAGAATGTCTCCAGAAATCAATAAAACTTTCTTATGGCATTGTAGACTCGTCACATTAATGAGAGAAGGTTGACGAAGTTACATACAGAAGGATATTTGGATCCGTTCGAATATCAATCGTATGCAACTTTTCAATCCTGTCTCAAAGGAAAGATGACAAAGACTCCGTTCACTGGACACGGAGTAAGAGCGAGCGAGCTCTTGGGACTCGTACACAGCGACGTGTGCGGTCCAATGTCTACGCATGCACGAAGCGGTTATTCTTACTTCATTACTTTTACGGATGACTTTTCAAGGTACAGATATGTCTTCTTAATGAAACATAAATCCGAGTCTTTTGAAAAATTCCAGGAATACAAGAATGAAGTAGAAAAACAAACAGGCAAAAGTATCAAAGCACTGAGATCTGATCGAGGTGGTGAATACTTGAGTGCCGAGTTCCTGGGTTACTTAAAACAGTATGGAATTCTCTCTCAGCTTAGTCCTCCATACACTCCGCAACATAACGGTGTATCGGAGAGACGGAACCGAACCCTATTGGATGTGGCACGGTCCATGATGAGTAACGCTGAGTTGCCGCGATCGTTCTGGGGATATGCGCTAGAATCAGCTGCATACCTTTTGAACCGAGTTCCAACTAAGACTGTGCCTACTACACCATATCAGATGTTGTGTGGGAAGAGACCCTATCTTAATCACATTAAGACATGGGGATGTCCAGCTTTTGTAAAAAAGCAGCATGCGGACAAGCTCGAGGCACGCTCAGTACAGTGCAAGTTTGTGGGATATCCAAAGAACTCCAAGGGATATTTCTTTTATTGCGAAAAGGAACAAAAGGTTTTTGTTTCTCGTCATGCCCACTTTCTAGAACACCGGTTCTTGGAAAAGGAAATTAGTGGGAGCACAATAGAACTGGAAGAAATTCCAGAACCATGAGCTATTACTGAAAGCTTAGTAGAACCAGAGGGTTCGAAAGATCAGGACATTCCCACGCCACTCCGCAGGAGTAGTAGGCAGTCTCATCCGCCCGAGAGATACTACGTTTTTCTCATAGACGAGGATAGAGAGGATTGCATCATAGATTGTGATGAGCCTACTAGCTTCCAGCAAGCCATTCAGAGCGTTGACTCGGTAAAATGGCTGGATGCAATGCGGACCGAAATAGAGTCCATGTACACCAACAAAGTTTGGACGTTGGACATTGCTCCAGATGGGGTAAAACCCGTAGGATGCAAGTGGATCTTCAAAAGGAAGATTGGTGTAGATGGACAAGTTGAGACCTATAAAGCTAGACTGGTTGCAAAGGGTTTTCGTCAGCGACCTGGTTTGGACTATGACGAAACCTTTTCTCCAGTAGCTATGCTGAAATCCATTCGGATCCTTCTTGCCATTGCTGCTTTCCACGATTATGAGATTTGGCAGATGGACGTAAAGACAGCTTTTCTAAATGGAAATTTAGAGGAGTGTGTCTATATGGACCAGCCAGAGGGTTTCATTCAGAGTGGGAGCAGCGGAAAGGTGTGCAAGTTGCTTAAGTCCATTTATGGACTAAAGCAGGCATCGCGGAGTTGGAACATCTGTTTTGATGAGACGGTCAAGGAATTTGGCTTTATCAAAAATCCAGATGAACCTTGCATCTATTATAGATTTGTAGCGAGAACTGTAGTATTCCTCGTTTTATACGTGGATGACATTCTCTTGATAGGAAATGACATTCCTATGCTACAATCTGTCAAAGGGTTCTTGTTACACAGGTTCTCCCTGAAAGACCTGGGTGATGCCTCAAACATTCTGGGGATCCGGATCAACCGTGACAGATCCAAGAGGATTTTAGGACTTTCACAGTCCAGGTACATCGACACCATACCGAAAAGATTCAGTATGGAAGATTCCAAGCGCGGTAATCTACCGGCTTGTCACGGGATCACCCTGTCCAAAGAGATGTCTCCCAAGACTGATTTGGAGAGGGATCGCATGTCTATTATACCCTACGCTTCTGCGGTAGGCTCTATAACGTATGCGATGTTGTGTACCAGACCAGATGTAGCTTATGCACTGAGTGTGGTAAGCAGGTATCAGTCAAACCGTGGGTAGAAACATTGGATAGCGGTAAAGAACATTCTCAAATACCTGAGAAGGACTATGGAGATGTTCCTGGTGTATGGCGGAAAAGACCTCCAGATTGAGGCCTTTGCTGACTCCAGCTTCCAGAGTGACAAGGATGATTCCAAGTCCATGTCGGGTTTTGTCTTTACCCTCAATGGAGGGGCGGTGTGTTGGAAGAGTTCCAAACAGGAAACCGTTGCTGACTCGACTATGGAAGCGGAATACATCGCTGCATCTGATGCCGCAAAAGAAGCTGTCTGGATGAGGAAGTTCTCAAAAGAACTTCAGGTGGTTCCGTCCATTGTTGATCCAATACCTCTGTATTGCGACAACAACGGGGCTATAGCTTTAGCGAAGGAACCCAGGTCCCATCAGAAATCCAGCCACATCTTGAGGCGGTATCACCTGATCAGGGAGATCGTGGATCGCCAGGAGATCGAGGTTCGGAGAGTTGCTTCAGAAGATAACACTGCAGATCCATTCACGAAGGCCTTGCCCCAGACTCAGTTCGAGCGGCTGATCGAGATGATAGGTCTTCGATACGCCACTACATGGCCTTAGTGCAAATGGGAGATTGTTAGTGTATATGCCCTAGAGGCCATTACTGTATCATACTAGTATGTATATTACTTGATGGAAGCTTGGGATATTCACAGTTGTATATACAATCTTGCTCGAAATGGTAGTATGCTACTTGGTTTGTCTCTGCTTTAATGTGTACATGTGTTTCTTTTATTATATCACCTATACGCATTAGTGGAGCGCTTAGGATCTTTGCTTGATTACCAGCGTTGTGATGGCGCTCACACTCGTGGGGATCGGTAATCCATAAGCACATCCTTATATAGGTCCCTGGTCGTAGGACTATCGAGACAGGGCATCGATACACTAGAGTAGACTAGCATATGCACTTCTCATCTCAGCGTGGGAGACGGTCTGTCCGACAGCCGTCAGTACGTCGTACTTGAGATAGTATGCGGGTGCTCGTTAGGTTACGAGTACACTGGACAGGACTCGTCGGGAACTGTTGGTCGGTATTATACCTATCGTCAGTTATCTGTTCCCAGGTGACATGAGTACAGCTTAGTCCGCTGACTTGACACTATTACTTCGCCTCGAGTGTGTTCCCACTGTACTTTGATTACTACCCTACCACGGCTCAAAGGAGTCGTGCAAATAGGAAGTAGTTGGGTGCAGTCCCGAAGCACTTGGAGGCAGTGACGGTTAGACAGGATTCGTCTCTCCCGGTATTGGGGGTTGACATCGCGCTGTGTCTAGGAGAGCCATTACACAAGTAGTCCCTGGCTAGGGCAAGCGAGATATACTGGTAGGTTTCCAGTATTATCTCAGGGTGTTCTGGGCTACACTCTGACACGACTTGTACCGCTATTAGGGGACTGACGTTTACCGCCCCCCTAGGCCCGCCATGCGATGTATCAGATGAACAGACCGGACTGTACGGAGACTGTCACATTCAGGCTCAGTAGGAGTTCAGATGGGTTCACCTCGTCAGTCTTCTTATCGGGATCTACCTGGGGACCGTTACGTACAGCTAGTGCCGCTTGCGGTCTGTGGTTAAACCCACTGCCAGCGTAGTGTCGAGTCTTTAGAGTCCTACACAGAGAGTTATTCGTCATTAGGCAAAATGAGTAGAGGTCGCATGGTTTTGCAACAGGGTTCGTTCACATCCGCGCACTTGTGCACGATTGCTATCCGGACAGCTTATACTAGCGGGCTTTAGTTTAAGCCAGATCCTAGTATATGATTTGGGATTGGTTTTATCTCTTTGTATTCGTGTTCCTCGGATCACGAATACGGGTGCGTATGCACAGTTGACTGAGACAGAGGGAGAGGACTTTGATTAGGGTTGATGACCATTGTCATTTTCTTAACCCTAATGCTTATGTGTGTATTATGAATAATTGATATTAGTTAAATTTAATTGTGCATGATTAGGGTTGTTGACCATTTGACCATACTTGACTTGTTGACTTGGGTTGACATGTTGACCATCATCATTCCATATGAAAGATGCTCTTTGATCCTTGCAATTTGCATTTAATGTGAAATGATAATGGTCAAGTCTTGATTAACCATGACAATTATCTAGCAAATTATCTAATTTCATAATTCACCCATATTAGAGAGAATGGTACATTATTCTTATTCATTCTATCATATATATTCTCTCTCCTCCGTCTCCTCTCTCTCAACCTCTCCCCTCTCATGAGTTGTGAAACACGTGAGCTTGAGATAAACCTCTCTAAAATATTCTTTACTCTCTTCTAAGGTTCCAGGATTATCACTTCTAGCATCTTAGTTACTTTTAGTTTGAAGTTGAAGCCAAAGGTTGAGGCTCTCGGGTGGATCCTTCTTCGACTAGAGAAGGCGACAAGGTGATCTCTTTCTTCCACTCCAAGGAGCAAGGAGAGAAGGACATAAAGCCCAAGGTATAACCTTTCTTCCATGTAGCTAATACTAGTTAGCTTGTAGTTAGTTTTTGTTTAGCAAAGATCCTCCTTTTGATAGTCCATGTTGCTTAGTACCATAAAAATCCAATTTTTATACCGTTTCCGCCTCCCCGCAAGCACCGGGGTGGGCAACGTGGACTTACCGCATCTGCCAGTTATTGCTAAAGGGGTCACTCCCGGTGAAGGGATCTCAGCCCTTTCCTTATCGAATAAGGTGCAGGATGTTCTACAAGGAACACCGCGATGCAAAACAAGAACTGTAGCTACCTGTTTTTGAAAATCGATTCCACAACATCTTTTAGGTTTCTTTTATTTCATTAATCTTATTAATGAAGTCCCATCATTTAAATCACCTAAACATCACAGATAAATACGACGTACATTTCTGCCATCCGCATTCGCCTTGATGTCCCCTCGTGCACCGTTAGGTTTGGTAACTAACGGCAGAGCGGGGCAGGGCTAGCGCGGGTGTAAAACATAAGTAACGTCTATATAATATATCGTATATACTATATACAGTATCTATCACAACATATCAAATGATCACATCATAGATATCACAGCAGAAGAAACATATGAAACATTGGATATACTAGGACGTCCGTGTTTTCAATACGAGCCTGTATAAAACACGGATTCCACGGTCGCGATGAATAGCTAAACCCACACCCCTAGACCCCTACGAGAGCGGCAAGCAACCCTACCAATTCTAGAGTTAGGAGACCCGGACTCGACTCCTCGAGTTGGTCTCCCACTGGACTCTAGAACCCGGTTACTTGTGCTCTCCTCCTTGGGTCTATCCTAGTGCGGAAAAGTAAATAATATACAAATGGTGACATCAACTTCAATCCGGAAGTGCCCTAATAAAAGAATATTACATACAATAAATTTTACATGAATGAAAATAAAAACTCTCATCTCACATAAAACCCCCGGCTATTCAAAACGCGACGATCAAATATAACATATCCAGCAACACATAACATCACATGTCATCAACGTAAGTAAATGTGCGCATCCCAATTATCGTTGACATATAGCAACGAAACCGGCGATATCACATATTACACTTACGGTGACAGAAAAGAAAGTGTAAAACTACAACAGTTGGAATCCGCAACCCCTTTAGACATCGCATGCCTAACCAAATGAATTCCTTAGACATCGCATGCCTAACAATTATAAACCCCGCATTTTAGTCTCATTATCGAAAACTCTTTTCAATATCAAGTCAGGCAATTCAGCAAGATTCCCGACATCCTGATCGAATGCTCGTTGCAAACTTTAGTAGACGGCCGCAGCCCCGGTTGCCGTCGACGAAGTGCACCAAGGCGGAACACCCCTGCCGCGAGCACCCGAACGGATGCTTTCAACAACGGGGTTCTCCTACAATCACTTGGTCGGGGCTATGGGGTGTGGCTGTCTATTAAGTTTACCCGGCGAGTATCCCCGTACGCAATGTGATTGCGACGGATTTTTGATCAGATCAAAATTCCGTGGCAACCGATCAAGTGAGACTAAAGTGCTAGATTTATAACATTCATTCAGTTATCTCATAACTACTTGTGGATTCCAAATATTGTATCACATTCCAGATAAATAGATAATGTTAAACTTTCCGATCGAATAATCAAACACCCAAGTTTTCCCGAAAAGCTCAACACATGAAATAAGTTTAAAAACATCCACTTCATGCCACAGTACCAACGTTCCAGCCGTAGAAGGGTCAAGCCAACACCTCACATGTGGTACGCCATACTGCCCCAAACCCTAAGGTTCAAAGGGCAGTTCAAGACGGTCACATAATCGAGTTAAGGTTTGTTGTCTTCTAGAGGGTCCATCGCGTTACTTGCGCTACTTAGAACGTTCTTAAACTACGGAAAAATCCAACACTTGGAAATTTCCCGGCAGGGGAAAAAATGGGTATTTATATCCGGTCGAACTTTTTTAACAGTTTCTAAAATATCCGGAAAAACATAAACGAAGTTAAATTATCCGATCGAATTAACGAGTCCCCAATAGAACCCTAGAAAACTCAACACTTGAGTGGAATTAAAAAAATTCCCAGAAAAAAAAGACAAGAAAGGACCTAAGAATAAATATGTGAAGTTTGAGGGACTAATTCACAATTTGGGCCGCGGGACCGCCGCCAAACCCTTGGTTTGGCCGCGGTTCCGTGGTCAAATTTTTGAGTTAGGTGTCCGTACTTCACAGTTATTCATATATTTTCCTGCTTAATTTTCTGAGCATTTTTAATTCACAAAAATCCACAGTTTGAAAAAAATGTACAGAGAAGGGTTTTGATCGGGGTTTCGAGGTTCGATCGGATATCTAAATTCGTCTACACTTCCCCTAAAGCTCTAGCTAGGCTCTGATACCGCTGTAGGGTTCCTAGGCACACTCAAGAGGTTCCAGAAGGCATCAACCATGCCAAATTCAAATTTTCCGGTGCCGAGAAACCCTAAACTAGATCGATTACTAGAGGTAAGGCGAAAGAACATGCAAGTTAACAACTTAACTACAAGTGAAAGTGACTACAACCTTTGTAGATCCGGTCCTCCACTTATTTAGCTCCGTGATGACGTCCCTCCGTTGCGATCAACTGGAACCCGGACTCTAGAGTTGGTTTCGTCGGAGAAATGAGCGGGCTAGGTCGTTGACTTCGATGCCGAAGATGATCTACGTCGAGACAACTCTAATTCAAGCTCCATCTTCACTTGGTCATAAAACTTGTGAAGATAACATACTCTACTACATGGCAAGTGGTAGAGGATGAAGAAATAGGATATGGGTTCACTTTGGATTTGGATTTCTCACTTGATTTCAACACTTGGAATTTTCTAGTGAGGTTTTCTTTTCTTCATGATGAAGAAAAAGAAAAAAATGGAAAAAGAATTTTATGAAAAGAATAATCAAGTGAAGTTATCATCTTGCAACCATGGGTGAGATTAACCTTTGTAGAGACTAAACTCAAGTTTAAGTTAAAGGTTAGATTAAGGAAAATCTTATGTAAAACAAAATGGTGGACTTTGTCAAAGATGCTTGAAAGCTTCATGAAGCTTCAAGCAAAGACAAAGTAAGCCACCATTTTATTTTACATAAATCAAATAAATAAAATAAAAAACTAAACCTTTAACCTAAACATGGTATAATCCATACACACACCTAAGTTTGCATGAATCATCAAACATGATACAAACTAGTGCACAAAAATATATTACATATACAACTTGTGCACATCAAGTGAGAAAATCAATCTTAAGTGAACAAATAATAGTTAATGTAAAGTAATATATCAAATATATAATTATACATTAAATCATTAAATCAACACTTGAATTAATGATCCGGTCATATTGCATATAACCGACTAATATCAAGTGTATCAATATATTGAATCAACACTTGATTCGGTAACCCGGCTATATCACATATAACCAACAGATGATACAAATCGCGAGAATAGAATACAGTATCACATACTGGTATTATTCTCGGTCCCACACATATCTCATATGCGCTCCTAATTCGTTTCGCTTGAGCCAGGAAACCTCTATGTAGGACTCTAAAGACTCGTCAATACGCCGGCAGTAGGTGATGATCATATCAAACACCCACAAGCCGCAAGCGGTCTGCTAAATGTAACGGCCACCCGGGTATTGAGTGATCAAAAGATCAACGAGCAAGCCCGCTCACACTCCAGTGAATCCAACCAGTAACACTTACTTTACAGTCCGGTCTGTTCGTCTGATATGTCGCATATCTCGCCTAGGGGTGGTAAACGTCAGACCCCAATAACTCGATAAGTCGTGTCGATATGACGCTCATAACGGGTCAAGAAACTACTGGTAACACTTACCAGTAAATCTCTAAAGCAGCCTTGGCCAAGGACTTCCTGTTATAGCCAATCGAGCACAGCGCAACATCAACTCCCTATACCGGGAGAGACGAAAGCCTTCCTATCGCTCATTGCCTCCATGTGATTCAGGACTGTACCCAAAAGCCACCTTTTTGCACGCCCTCTTGGACGTGGTATGATTGAAATCAAAGCACAGTGGGAATCACACAAGGCTCTATGACGATCTCGGGTCTACAGACTAAGCTGTACCAGTGTCACCAGGGAACTGCCATCTGACGTAAGGTATAATACCATCTGGGAGTTCTCGGCGAGTCCGTCCAGTGTACCCAGTCTCCACTGAGCACCCGTATATCATCTCTGATGTCAAACAGCAATGGATATGGGATCATCCATCGCCCATCTATATGGGTCGAGAAGCTACACACTTGTCTACTCTGGTATATCGATGCCCCGTCTCGATACACCCACGACTAGGGAACTTGAAGGATGTACTTATGGACAAGCATGTCCCCATTAGTATGATCCGCATCATAGTCCAGGTAGTCAAGTACACATCCTAAGGGCTTTACCAACATGTAACAGATAGACAATCAGTGTGCACGTTAAGGTAAAGAGTAACCAGATAGCATACTATCATATCGAGCAAGAAAGTCATCCCTACATATGTCCAAGCATCCACTACAATATACATCCTATGTATAGTAATGGCCTCTAGGGCATACATATAACTAACAATGATATTTGGGTGCCGATGTTGGGCACTCGTGATTCTCAGTGATGTACAGGATTTGAAGGCCGATGGGAGTGCCGTCGACTGGGTTATTGGGATTTGGGGTGCATTGATGGACACCGACTATATATTCCACGTTAACATTCCGTGTAGATGTTATACTTCCCATGCTCAGTATTCATTATTGTATCTCATCCAGTAGTTATATTATCTGATAGAGCACTTGCATGATTATTGCAGATATTGCTTATCACGCTTTTATATCATCTGTTGGCATATGATAGAGTAGCGCAGTACGTGCATGCTCGCGATTACCTTTATATGTTATCTTTATTCACGAGTTGGCAACTCACCCCCGTTGTGCCACAGTGTTTGCAGGTTGCCCTTCGGAGTAGTCACGGCAGGCTGCGTTTTGCATCTTTTGACACAGATACCCCTATAGTTGGTGTACTAGCTCTTTTGCTGATAGGTGGGTTTTGTGCGGTATCTGTTTATCTTTCAGTTATGTACATTATTGTATCTAGTATTCTCCATCTACCATATATGTACTTGACTTAGAGACAGTGTGAGGACGATGATGTATATTATTTGTATTCTGGTATCGAGCTCATTGTGAGCCGACTTTACTTATGCAGTTTATTCTATCTGTGATGTTCCCACTTGTTACTCTTGATCTTCGCTACGGCGTCGTATATTGCTATATTGGTGATTGTTTACTTAAGATTTCTTTTCACTTCTAAATGCTTCCATTTAAAAATTAAAACACTCTATACTTTTACTGGTTTGGTTTCTGGGTTTTCGGTTCACTTAGTCGCGTTATGCCTGTAGACGTTACGTGGTTGTAGCGCCTTGAAAAGTCGTTTTGGTGTTTTCCTGAAAATTGGTGAAAATGTGGTATTTTTCCGTAAATCGTCTTTTTTGTTATTTTGCAGTTTAGGACTAATTATACCTAATTTGGATAGGTAATTGCTAGTTTTTAGTAGCAAATGAGTTACTTATGAAATTCTGGTCTTTTAAAAATTTCCCTAATTTTTCAATTTTTAATATTATTTTAAGCCGGTAAGAAAATATATTAAATTAGCGATAAATACAAATTTAAATGGGTTAAATTTAAGCTTTAAAATCATGTTAATTAAAATCTAGTTGTAATATAATTTTTTAGTATTTTATTCTAAGTTTTAACTAATTTTTTTATGGAAAACGAAATTTATTGAATTTTAAGCTAAAACTTGCAATTTTTGACTTGTGGGGGGGGTCTTTTTGCATAGAATTTCTTTGTAAAATCTCTCTCACTCACTCCCCTCCTCTAGGCCGGCCCTACCATCATCAGGTCCAGAAATTTCCTTGCCTCACTTTGACTTTATTCATGTGAAGAAATGAGGTGTTTTGAAAGGTTTTTTAATATGTTAATTTTGGAGGTATGGTGTACTTGTTAGGAGAGGGGTTTGACTTTGATTTTTCCACACAAATCACACACACACCTCCCCTTCCCATTTCTGTCCGAGAGCAGCTCCCCCCCTCCATTATTTTTTTCCTTCTCTTTTCTCTCATTTTCTTCAAGAAAATTCCAAAAAAAATTCAACAAAAATCAAAGATTTCCTTCACAATTTCAAAGCAAAACCTTATTCCCTCTTTTCTCTAACCTAATTGGTTCAAATCTTGAAGAAAAATGGCATCTTTGGAGGCATATTGTTCTTGCTAGATCTCTAGTTGAGGTATAATTTCAATCCTTGGCTAATTTGTAGTTTAAAGTGTGTTAATTAGAACTTGAAAGTGTTAATTTTAGTGCTAATTTCTAATCTTGGTTTTTTTAGTTCATGTCTTGATTTTAGTTAGGGTTTAGAAAACCATTATTAGGTTAATTAATTTATTTTGCTATCTAGTGTTTTGCTAACCTAAATCTAAGTGGTTAACTTTCTAATTGGGCTAAAATCTAGTGTTAATTTAGGGTTTTTCATGTATAGTTTGGATTAAGATTGCTAATTACAAAAAATCAAGAAAGGGTTGGTTGTGAAATATTGGTTTTGAAGCATAGTTAATGGTTTAAAATTAGTGGAGTGGCTATCTAGTGGGTTAGTTTGGATGTTTGTGTTGGATTGTGAGCACTTTATCGCATAACGGCGATGTTCCGTCGTTTTTTGGAATGTTTGTGCTTACTAGTTTTGTTATAAAAATATTGTGATGAATTACTTTTGATATCTTGATGATTGTATTGGCTTATCCTATGACATTTAGGATGTGTGAGTGCTGATTTTTGAGTGGTCAGGTTTTAGCTTTGCCGGGCGACCAAATCGACGTTTTAGTTAGTTTTTGCGATTTTCGCGTGTGTTCCGCGCACCATGTGCACGTTGTACCTAGCTTGTGAACGTTAGTATTTTCATTTGGGATTTGCGTCATTTCATGGTATGTAACCTTATGTTTGGTATTGATGTAAATTCCAGGTTCAGTCGCGGAGACGTCTGACGCGGCACGAAAGGGGAAAGCGGTGATTGGACGTGACTAGCTAGATATTCCAGTGAGTAGATGTAACATCTACGGGGGACTATCGTTGGATGGCGCAAGTCGCCCGATAGTTTTAGTAGCTTAAAAAGATTCTTAGTAATGTTAGTAATTAGGGGTGTAATACTTGTATGATTATTTGCTACATTCATGCCTTATATTAACATACATATGCGAACCCATTCTATAGGACACCTGCACCATTGCCCGGGTTTTTATATGCAGCACGAGCACTATTCATGCTTACACACACACCATGGTAATTGCCATGCCACCACACTAGATAACTTATAATTTGAAACCTTTTACTATAATTGATACTTAAACTTGTGCTATTGCCTTTAATTCCTTAAAAATGAAATCGTAGGATTGCTATTCATGTGCATGTACCTCATCATATTATTTGTTCATGCCTAGTCTATTAATCATACATCGCAACATGATTATTGATACCATATGCATTCATTATTATTGACATATGCACTTATGAGGATTTCTTGAGATTTTATGATATTCTGGATTTCGGGGGAAAGCCGCAAAATTTCTAAACTTATTTTATTTTTTAAAATATGTAAATTGCGGTTTTCTAGTGATGTAAGTGTCGTTCACCATGAGTTTGCTGTGGTTTTCGAGACCCGTTTCGAGGAGTTGGATGAACCGTCTCGGGTACATGGTGGGCCCGGTAAGATACCCCGGGGCAAGAAGCTCGTGTTGCTGACGATGAGCCTGGCAGGGGACGGATTACCTACCGGTGACTGTTTGGGACGGCGGATATCCAGAGGATACCGACCGTGGCCGCGAGATGATGAGATATTGATATTGAGATGGGTCAGCCGGATGGCTGAGACCAGAGATACTATGACATGGATATATGAGATTTGGGATAGTTTTGAGGTGTCGTTGCTGGACACAGGTTCTTGTTGATTCTATTGGTATTGTGCTGGTATTTCAAAAGAGATTCCTACAGGAAAAACATGATTCTTATACTTACACATTCAGATCATGAGTTGATTCGCATTGCATTCATACCTGCTAGTATATTCATATTGCATACATACCTGCTATTATGTCCTGCCTTACCTGTATTTTAGATGCTAGGATGCTTGTGTGCATGCATTCGATAGCCTGTGTAGATATTATTTTTTTTACTCACGAGTTGGCAACTCACCCCCGTTGTGCCACAGCCTTTTGTAGGTCCGCTCCGTCAGTACAGTAGCGGCGGGCGCACTTGTTTCTTTTGCCTCTTTTGCCTGGACTCGAGGTTTTGCTCTTAGGTGGGTTATATTATTATTTTTGTACCACCTTGTATATACTTGTATCTAGTGTACTCCATCTACTGTATCTACCAGTATTGTTGTATATTGACCTAGAGATGAGACTGTGAGATTTGTGGACTTTTTATGCTGTATTTTGGGGTCGAGCTCACTTGAGTCGACATGCTGTTTTTCTCATGCTTCTTTATGATTATTTTGCATGTTGTTGTTTTATATTGCGTGGGATTTGTGACCGCCTTGTGGCGAACAGCTAGCTCCCGCTTGGGAATGCCTTATTTGTTGGACTTATATATATTCTTGTTGTACCCATTTTGGGGGCCAGTATTTACAAAGGAGACTCTGCCGAAATTTTCGGAAAAATTGATATTGTTTTTAAAAAGGCTTGATGTGACTCATTTGATAATCTCGCTTTCAATTGATTGGTTTTCCTTCATTCTTTTGCTTATTTGGTTTTGGTTTCTGGGCTTTGGCTTACTTATTTTACGGATGTCTTGAGACGTTTCGTAACTTAAGTGCCAGTCACGTTCCGTACCCTGCGGGTCGTGACAAAGTTGGTATCAGAGCGATAGGTTTTACCTTTTTGAGTGTAGGATGACCCTTGGTAGATGGAGTAAGTGACTTAAGTAGGGTAACGTAGCGTGTGTATGTCCGCGGCATACATGCGATACGGTACTCCGCCTAAGTGACTTTAGGATATACTTGCTGGAAATTCCTTCTTCAATTCCGTGTATCCTATGATCCTATCGCACTGTTCTTATTATCGTTTTCCTGTAACAACCACTATGCCGCCGAAGGCTACGAGGGCACAGAGGGCTTCCGCCCGAGACGAGATTCGAGCTGGCTCGTCCGAGACTAGGACTGAGCAGGGTGGTATGCCTACGCCGCAGGGACAGACCGATCCACCTTCTCCAAGCCGTATGGATAGGCTCGAGACTGGTATGGAGGAGTTGCGATAGATGATGGGGGGCATGCAGGAGCTACGTTAGATGGTAGGATCCCTAGTTGCAGCCAGTCGTACACCGAGGCCGGATGACGTACCTACTACATCACAGACGACCATGATACCTGCTCCTACTACTACCACCGTGGCCATTCCGGTTTCGCTACAGGATTTCATGAGGCTGAAACCTCCAGTATTCACCGGCACCGAGGCAGCGGAGGACCCACAGACGTTCCTTGACAGTTTAGCCAGGATTTGCCGCTCGCTGAGATGTTCGGATGATCGATGGGTAGAGCTTGCGAGTTTCCGACTAGAGGGTCTCGCACAGACATGGTGGGAGTCAGTCTTGAGAGGTCGAGCTGCAGGTCTACCGCCTATGACTTGGGCCGAGTTTACAGCGGTCTTTCTAGCTCGTTTCCTCCCAGAGATCGTTCGTGACGCCAGAGCTCGTAGCTTCGAGGCCTTAGTCAAGACACCAGGGATGACGGTGTCTGAGTATGACATCCAGTTTACACAGTTATCCCGATATGCTCCGTATTTGGTGGATACCGGAGAGAAGAAGGTGAAGAGGTTCGTACAGGGACTTGATGCCCAGCTATATCTTGCCATTGCCGCACAGCACTACGACACTTATTCAGCTGCTATGGATACGACATTACGGATGGAGGCACGCATATCACAGACTTCGGCCGTTTCTGGGCCGAAGAGGATTCGCACCGATGTACCATCTCAGAGGCAGCGCGCCAGATTCTTTCCGAGAGATAGGCCTGGCAGAGGATTTGGATGGGGACAGTTATATGGTTCTTATCCCCAGGGACAGCAGCCGTCGCCAGGGTGTTTTGGGTGCGGGAGTCCGCACCATCTTGTCAGAGACTGTCCGGCGAGACGACAAGGAGCAGCGACAGTTCCGCATGTGACCCTACCACCATCACCACCCCTCCTCAGAGAGCCCTACTTCCTACCACAGGCGATGCTCCACGCCAGTTAGGTGCACACAGAGGTCGTGGTCGCGGCGGTCCTGTTCAGAGAGGACGAGGAGGCAGAGGCCGAGGTCGAGGTCAGCCCGCTATCGGTGGAGGAAAGGCCCGAGTATTTGCTTTGACACCGCAGGATGCGCAGGCATCCAATGCCGTTGTGACAGGTACCTTGCCAGTTTGTTCTTTCGACGCACATGTATTATTCGACCCAGGTTCCACACATTCGTACGTCTCTACACACTTTGCACCGATGTTGGGCGTGAGTCGTCGTCGTTAGATTATCCGCTTGTTGTTGTTACTCCGGTAGGCGAGTCGTTTGTCGCTCGTTTTGTATTTCGATTGTGTTCCGTTCGTATCGGGGAGAGGGATTCATCGGTTGATTTGATTCTCCTCGATATGTTGGACTTTGATGTGCTTCTGGGCATGGATTGGCTAGCCACTTGTTATGCTTCGGTGGACTTCCGTGAGAAGGCAGTCATATTTAGTTTTCCGGGAGAGCCAGTCCTTGTTATTCTGGGAGACCGCAGCGTCACCCTTCCCATCTTGATTTCGTCTCTTCGCGCTGGTCAGCTCTTGCGGAAGGGATGTCAGGGATTCTTAGCGTATATTTGTGATACTCGAGCTGCAGAGGTTCTGTTGGACCGGATCCTGGTTGTTTTTGAGTTCCCTGATGTTTTCCCTGATGAGCTACCTGGGCTACCACCTGAGCGCGACGTTGAGTTCTGCATCGATTTGATTCCTGGCTCGGGGCCTATTTCTATACCGCCTTATCGGATGGCCCCGGCAGAGCTTCGAGAGCTGAAGGATCAGTTGCAGGATTTGTTAGAGAAGGGGCTTATTCGACCTAGTGTTTCTCCGTGGGGTGCTCCAGTCCTGTTTGTCAAGAAGAAGGACGGAAGTTTGCGCTTATGTATCGACTACCGCCAGCTGAACAAGGTTACCGTGCGGAACAGATATCCGTTGCCACGCATTGATGATTTGTTCGACCAGCTTCAGGGTGCGGGGTATTTTTCGAGGATCGACTTGCGATCAGGATAACATCTGCTGCGAGTTCGACAGGAGGATATACCGAGGACAGCTTTCCGCACGCGCTACGGCCACTATGAGTTTTTGGTGATGTCGTTCGGACTCACCAACGCCCCAGCAGCATTCATGGATTTGATGAACCGTACATTCAGTCCGTATCTTGACTTGTTCATCATCGTGTTTATCGACGATATCTTGGTGTACTCCCGGAGCAGAGAGGAGCACGAGCAGCACTTGCAGATTACGTTGCAGACTCTGAGGGAGCAACAGCTGTTCGCAAAGTTCTCCAAGTGTGCATTCTGGCTGGACAGCGTCGGATTCTTGGGTCACGTGGTTACGAGAGACGGTATATGTGTGGACCCGAAGAAGATTGAGGCTATTCAGCAGTGGCCCCGACCTACATCGGTTACTGAGATCAGTAGTTTTCTAGGCCTGGCGGACTACTACAGGCGTTTTGTTCAGGACTTCTCCCGTATAGCTGCACCTTTGACCGGTTTGACCCGGAAGGGAGTTCCTTTCGTTTGGACAGAGGAGTGCGAGCGCAGTTTTCAGCAGCTACGGACTTGTTTGACTACGGCGCCGGTATTATCTTTGCCTTCGGGATCAGGTGGATTTGTGGTCTACTGTGATGCTTCGCGAGTGGGGTTAGGATGCGTATTGATGCAGCATGGCCGGGTGATCGCTTATGCTTCTCGGCAGTTGAAGATGCATGAACAGAACTACCCCACTTACGATTTGGAGATGGCTGCAGTGGTCTTTGCACTGAAGATTTGGCGACATTACCTATATGGCGAGTCGTGCCAAATATTCACAGACCACAAGAGCTTAAAATACATATTTCAGCAGCGAGACCTGAACCTCAGACAGCGTCGTTGGATGGAGTTGGTGAAAGACTACGACTGCGAGATCTTATATCACCCAGGCAAGGCGAATGTGGTGGCAGATGCTTTGAGCAGGAGGCCCGGGGGTAGTCTATCCTATTTGCGCGCAGTGCAGAGGCAGTCATCAGCAGATTGGCAGACTTTATGCGACAGCCGAGTTGAGTTCGAGTTCACTCAGACAGGGGGACAGCTCGCGCATGTTCGTGCACGCCCACAGTTGCTTGACCGTATATATGAGGCACAGCGCAGTGACGACCGTTGCTCAGAGATCATGGCACAGATGGGACAGGGCAGATTTTCCGAGTTCGTGATTGACGATCAGGGGATTTTACGCTATGGATCTAGACTGTGCGTACCAGATGCTGATGGATTGCGGCGCGACATTCTTGAGGAGGCACACCGATCAGTGTATAGTGTCCACCCCGGTTCCACCAAGATGTACCATGATATGAGAGAGACCTACTGGTGGGACGGGATGAAGAGGGACATTGCGGAGTTTGTATTGAGATGCCTGACTTTTCAGCTGTAAGTGCACGGCGGCGCCCCGGCCGTCAATCCGACGCCGGAATGCGGAAGCGGTGAAAAACTTTAATTTTGCGGACTTAGCAAACCGGCACCACCGCGCACTAAACATCCGGATCGTAACCATTAACAAGTCTAAGCTACTAACAAGATAGGGAAGAGAAGTATACCGACAGATCCGAGTCCTCCGGTCTTCTCATCATTGTCCCGATCTCCTGCGGAATGTCCTGTCTCCTCCTCGTCGCCGGAAGTGCACCACATCGCCTACTTCTTTTACGGGCTCCCACCTCAATGCCGAGGCAACTCGGGCACGAAGCCGGCTACTCGACGTGCCCAAGATTTGCTGTAGAATGTATAGTAGAGCTCAAGTCTCATTTGGGGTTCATGGAGGTGCCATTTTGGTGGAGGTATGATGCAAGAATTATATGGAGGAACTTGGGGATTTTTCTAGCAACTAGAGAGCAAAAATCCCCACTACAAAAATGGGCAACCCCTCCTCCATGCTTGGCCGGCCATAACTAGAGGAGGAGAGAATGAGAGGGGTGTGAAGGAGTGGAGTGTATGTATCAAAAGATAATCAATCTCATAATGCAAGAGAGAGAGGGAAAAAGACTATCATGAATAAGCATGATAACAAGCTAAAACCAACACTCCACCTCAACCATCATCAAGCATGATGACTTCAAAAAGTCAAGCCATCATGAAGAAGTCAAGTCAAAAGGTATGGTGCAACCATGATGAAGTCAAAAAGTCAAGTGATCATGACATGGCAATATGCAAAAGACCCCCTCCACAAATGCCTATTTGCAACAATGCAAATAAACCCTCCTCCACCAATCTTCGGCCAATGAACGATACAAAGGAAATCGGCCGAAACTAAAAGCAAACTGGAAACTCCAGAAAACTGGTCCCGTAATAAATTACAGGAAAACCCCAATACTGTGCATACATACCCGCATCTGTATTTCGACCGAAATACAAATGCAATGAGACAAAATCTATACTGTACTATACTAGGATCCGGCTTATATCAAAACCGGCTAGTAATATCTGTTCGATCCTGATCCGTACAATACCGCACGTATCTGATCGAGCCCTGCCATATACCAATACGGCCAATAGTACAATCCGTCCGATCCTGATCCGTGCAATACCGCACGTATCTGATCGGACCTTGCCATATCTCCATACGGACTGTACAACCTTTCGCCCAAAAGCTGAGTAACTGAATGTGGGGGACTCTAAAGACTCGTCAACACCTTGGTTGTGGATTTAACCACTAACACGTCAGAGGTATAAGCCAATACGTAATGGGCTACCAGGTACTGACTAAAAGGGATGTCTGTGAGTGAACTCAGCCTGACAACCCTACTGAGCCTGTCAGTGACAATATCCGTGCAGTCCGGTCCGTTCGTCTATGAGCATCGCATGGCGGGCCTAGAGGGTTGGTAAAAGTCAGACCCCCAAAAGCGGTACAAGTCGTGTCGGAGTGTAGCCCAGAACACCCTGAGATACTACTGGAATACCTACCAGTAAATCTCCTTGCCTTGGCCAAGGACTTCGTGTAATGGCTCTCCTAGAAACAGCACGACCTCACCCCAATACCGGGAGAGACGAACCCCTGAAGATACGCTCACTGCCTCCATGTGGCTCGGGACTGTACCCAACTAAAACCTGTTTGCACGACTCCTTTGTGCCGTGGTAGGGTAGTAATCAAAGTACAGTGGGAACTCACACGAGACAAATGACGATCCCCAGGTCGATGAACTAACCTGCACACATGTCACCAGGGAACTGCCATCTGACGTCTGGTATATGACCAACTAGAATGTTCCCGGCGAGTCCTGTCCGGTGTACTCATAACCCAATGAGCACCTGTATACATCTTAGGTGATCCAACTGACACCAGTGGCTTGTGAGACCGGCCACCGCCCCTCGTCGGGGTCTCGACTGTATACACTAGTCTACTATGGAGTATCGATGCCCTGACTCGAAACTCATACGACTAGGGACCATTTCAGGATATGCTTATAGACCCCAGCTCCCACTTATATGATCGCCCTCATACTGCTGGTGGTCAAGCAAGAATCCTAGGGGCTCTATCAACGTGTAATAGCGACGTGTCAGGTCACCTAAAACAGTACACTATGATAAAGGTAAACCAGATAGCATACTATCGTCTCGAGTAAGACTGTCCTACCGGGATAGGTCCTCCATCAATCATTGCAATCACGTACCTGTGACCTAATAATTGACTCTGAGGGCACTATCTCCAACAATCTCCCACTTGCACTCAAGGCTAATTATTGCGATGTCGCATACTCACAGCCCGTGTGATACCGAACACCCAACTCCTCTACTAGTCAGTCTCACAAAGCTTGTTTGCGAAACTATTGCGGTCGAGGAATAGCCTCAGTGAGTGGATCCGCCTAGATGTTTCTTTCTATGTCTCTCTATGTCTCAAGTTCGCGGAGAAACCCATCTCCCGAAATGAGCAATACCTGTCTTAGAATGTGTCTGTATGTCTGATGGGACATAGCTCATAATTGAACTCCAAATCCAAACTTCTTAGACTGTATCTGTTAGTTATGTATATGCCCTAGAGGCCATTGTTGTACATATGATGTATATTATAATGGATGCTTGGTTATATATAGAGAAGACTTTCTTGCTCGTCATGATAGTATGCTATTTGGTTTCACTTTATCTTAACATGTTGACTTGTATTGGTTTACTGTTTTACTCTCACATGTTGATAAAGCCCTTAGGGTTTGTACTCGACTACTGGGACTATGATGAGATCATACTAGTGGGGCCGCGGTAGTCGATGAGTACATCCTATAACTGTTCCTAGTCGAGGGTATATCGAGACAGGGCATCGATACACCAGAGTAGACTAGCGTATACGCATCTTGACCCATATGATGGGCGATGGATGATCCCATATCCATCGATGTTAGACATCAGAGATGGTGTACGGGTGCTCAGTAGAGACTGGGTACACTGGACGGACTCGCCGAGAACTCCCAGATGGTGATATACCACACGTCAGATGGAAGTTCTCCGGTGACACAGGTACAGGGTAGTCTGAAGACCCGAGATCGTCATAGAGTCTTGTGTGATTCCCACTGTGCTTTGATTTCCACCTTACCACGTCCAAGAGGGCGTGCAAAACGGTGGCTTTTGGGTACAGTCCCGAATCACATGGAGGCAATGAGCGATAGGAGGGGATTCGTCTCTCCCGGTATAGGGAGTTGATGTTGTGCTGTGTTCGATTGGCTATAACTGGAAGTCCCTGGCCAGGGCTGATATAGAGATTTACTGGTAAGTGTTACTAGTAGTTTCTCGACCCGTTATGAGCCATACATCGACACGACTTATCGGTTACTGGGGTCTGACGTATACCACCCCTAGACTTGATATGCGACATATCAGACGAACAGACCGGACTGTACGGGAGTGTTACTGATCGGATTCACAGGAGAACGGACAGGCTAGCTTGTTGATCTTCTGATCGCTCAATACCTGGGTGGCTGTTACGTTTAGCTGACCGCTTGCAGCTTGTGGGTGTTTGATATGATCATCACCTGCTACCGGCGTATTGACGATTCTTTAGAGTCCTACACAGAGGTTTCTTGGCTCAGGCGAAACAGAGTAGTGGCACATATGTGATATGCGCAGGAGCGAGAATAATGCGATATGGGATACCGTATTAGATTCTCGCGATATTTGGATATGAACCGGGTCATCGGATCAAGTGTTGATTCGATAAATCGGTACATGATATATTAGTCGGTTATATTCGATATAGCCGGATCGTCGGATCAAGTGTTGATTCGATGATTTAATATATAATAATATATATGATATATTATTATATTAACTAATATTGGCTTGCTTTATTATTTCATTTTCTCAGTGGATGATACATTGATATATATGCGATATATGTTAATTGTATTATTTTCTTTTGTTGCAAATATATAATATATATGTGATATATATTATTGTGACATGATATGATTAATTGTTAAACATGTTTAAGGATGATTAATTGTGGTTAGGGTTTGATATGGTTTAGTTGCTTCAAGTTGCTTCTAGAAGCATTTTCTTTTGTCATTATGAAGATATTTTGTGATGACACCTTTTTTAACTCAACCAAACCCTAACCCTAGTTGTTTCTCTACTTGTTCTCATCCAATCATCCTTGACCATGGTTAATAATTAAATCATATGATTTATATTTCTATTCATCACAAAAGAAAAAGGTTAATGATTTATTCTTATTCCATTATCATCTTTCTTCTTCTTCTCTCTTGAAGAAGCTCTCTTGATTTTCTTAAGTGATGATAAAATATGAGAAAATGATATAGAAAGAAAGCAAAATCACTACTCTCTCATCCTTATCTCATCTAGCCCTTGGGATTAGGGTGTTCTTCTCTTTAGAGTGAGATAGCTTGAGATTCTTCGAAACCTCGACGTAGATCATCGGAGATTTGGATTACGACGAGCTAGAATGGATCGTTCGAGTCGTGGAGCCTCTCATGAGTCCGGGAGATCGTGGATCGCGGCAAAGGGACTTCTACTCGGAGCTTGTGAAGTGAAGGAGCGGACTACAAAGGTTGTAATCCCTCACACTTAGATAAATGTTATCTATTTGCATGTTAAACCCTAATAATCTAGCAAAGATCCCGGCTTTGGGTTGTTCGGCACGTCTAAATTTTAATCCGGGCATGTTTGATGCCTCAAGAACCTTCACAAGAGTGCCTAGGAACCCTACAGTGGTATCAGAGCCTAGCTAGAGCATTAGGCGATGTGTTTACGAAGTTAAAACTCCGATCGAACGCGAAACGACGGAAAAAACCCACTCTCTGGAAATTTTTTAAAAATTGGGATTTTTCTGAATTAAAAATATGTAAAAAAATCAGCAGGAAAATATAAGAATTACCATAAAACTCGAGCCCCTAATTCGACTAAACGGCGGAGGAAGCGCGGCGCAAGCATGGCTTGCGCGGCGCTTCCGCGGCGGAACAGTGAAATCAGGACACGTGGCTTCATGGTAATTCCCGTAGTTACTTGCTGAGTACTCTGGATATTTTTGTTCTGTTCCAGGTGTTTAAAATTCTGGGGTTTGTTTTGTAATAGTAGAGTCGATCGGAAATTTTAAATTCGTATTTCTTTCCGGATATTTAGAAATTGTTAAACTAGTTGAACGGATATCATTAACCGACTTTTTCCCGGCACGGCAAACTTTCAAGCGTTGAATTTTTATTGGGTTTAAATCTTTCGGAAAATTGTACAAGTTAACTGGTGGACCCTCTAGAAGACAACAAACCTTAACTCGATTATGTGACCGTCTTGAACTGCCTTTTGAACCTTCGGGTTTGGGGCAGTACGGCGTGCCACATGTGAGGCGTTGGCTTGGCCCTTCTACGGCTGGATCACTGGTACTGTGACATATTCTGGGATTATTTGAACTCTGCTCAAGAGTTGGGCACTTCGGGAAATTTTGGGTGTTTGATTATCTGTTCGAATAGTTTAATACCGTATATTTATCTGGAATGTGATACAATATGTGGAATTCATAGAGTTAGGCATGAAATGCGGAATATGTGATATTTCGGATTTACGATGTCTAAAGTGATTGTGGATTCCAAATATTGTAGTTTTACATTTTCTTTTCTGTGACCGTAAGCGTGGTATGTGGTGTATCGCCGGCTTCGTTGCTATACATCAACGACAATCGGGATACGCATACTTGCTCACGTTGATGATATAAGATATTATGTGTTGCTGTGATATGTTATATTGGATCGTCGCGATCAGAATAGCCGGGGGTTTTATGTGAGATGAGGGTTTTTATTTTCATTCATGTAAAATTCTTTTGTAATGTAATATTCTTTTATTTGGGGCACTTCCAGGATGCGGTTGCTGTCACCAGTGTATATTATTTACTTTTCCGCATTAGGTAGACCCAAGGAGGGGAGCACAAGTAACCGGGTTCTAGGGTCCAGTGGGAGGCCATCTCGAGGAGTCGAGACCGGGTCTCCTAACCCTAGAATTGGCAGTGTTACTTGTCGCTCTCGTAGGGGTCTTGGGATGTGGGTTTGGCTATTCGTCGCGACCGTGGAATCCGTGTTTTATACAGGCTCGTATTGAAAACACGGACGTCCTAGTATATCCAATATTTCATATATGTTCTTCTGCTGCAATGTTCTGTGATGAGATCATATTACTGCCTGAGACGAATGCTTATACTATATATATATATGCTGATATATAAATATTACTGCTTTCGTTTCTTCTGTGATGCTTAGGAAGCATAAGCTGATGGGATTTTTATTAATGAGATTAATAAAAGAAAAGAAACCTAAAGATGTTGTAGAATCAAAACTTTATAAAAGGGGGTAGCTACAGTTTTGCTTTGCACAGCGGTATATATGATATATCCTGCACCTTATTCGATGAGGAAAGGACCGAGATCCCTTCACCGGGAGTGACTCCTTTAGCGAAATTGGCAGATGCTACAAAACGCGGTTTGTCTTTTGATTGCTTTAAGTGTTTTGCTTTGCACAGCGATATATACGATATATCCTGCACCTTATTCGATAAGGAAAGGGCCGACGATCCCTTCACCGGGAGTGACCCCTTTAGCGAAACTAAGAAAAGCCTCAAAACACTCCTTTTCAAAAACTACATGATTCTACGACGATATCAAGTTCATTACGCTTAGGGTTTTCTGAAAAACCTGCGTAGCCCTCCGTCATTTCAGATACATATTATTTAGTATTCGTGCTACGCTTGTTGGCCTGCGTCAAGGCGTAGTGTGCGGTAGCTAACTAGTATATATCTGTTTATGCATATGATGCAGATTCGATTAGGGTAGTCGTGCGACTTTGTTGGCCTGCGTCAAAGGTCGTGCGGGTGGGTTTAATTGAATCAAGAAATGACGGGTTGAACTTGACTAGCGCACTATGGTTTGTTGGCCTGCGTCAAGGTCATAGGATGCTAGGGGTAAAAGCATTATCGGGAATTTCAAGTGTTGAAATTTGCAATGAGATTGCATACCTCCTATGAGATAGTTGGATCCCGATACCCACTGCGAGTAAGAGTTACTCCTGGGAGAGTTTTACACAGGACAATTAGTCATTCAAGTAGGTGTCTAGAAAAGTGTTAACGAGGTTACGCCTCTGGGAAAACGAGGTTTACTAATTAGGTCCGTGCGAAAGCACGGGGAACCTCCCTCAAAGTACCGACACTGATCTGGCTGAAAGATTGACGAAGTTGTAGGGTGTAATTAATCCCGGCTAATCTTACCTTTTAGGGTTTTAAGGTAGATTTGATAAAAACAGTGGGAGACATCCTGATTAGATAAGATAATAACCAATCTAATCTTGCAAGAGCATACGCTAAAGTGTTTTCTTCTCTCTCTCTCCAGGTAGCGACCATTTCAGGCCATAATCAAGATAATAATATGGATGTATTGACTGAACCCGATTATTGTACTGGGCTAGGAATTGTTGGACCCGTTCTTTCTTATAAGAGTTATAAGACTGAACAGGAAACAGGAGAATATCTAGATTCTCACGCCGCCCAAAAGAACATGCATGTTGATGCATCTTCTTCAGGTGTGTTAGTTATTGAGAACTGTTTCTCAGTTCACCCTACGTCCTGGGTATTAGATACCGGATCAGGATCCCACATATGTAAACAGTTACATGGGCTACGTAAAGGTAGAGAACTGGGAAAAGGTGATCATTCCGTTCAAGTAGGGAACGGTGCAAGTATTGTAGCCAAAGCAGTTGGCGAATATCACCTTGTATTACCAAGTCGTAATACACTGATTCTAAATGAGTGCTATTATATACCGAACATGATGTGCAACATTATATCAGTTTCTTTATTAAGTAAAGAGGGATATAATTTTGTAGTACAGGATAATGTTATGAACATATTCCTAGATCAAAAGTTGATTGCATCAGGCTCGTTACATAATGGCATATTCATTCTAAATCAGAATACAGTCCTAAATATACAAAACACACACAAGAGGAAAAGTTCAGATGTGAACGAATCCTTCTTGTGGCATTGTAGACTTGGTCATATCAATGCGACACGACTGGCTAAGTTACATAGAGATGGTTATTTGAATCCGTTCGAATTATCATCTTATGATACTTGCCATTCATGTCTCAAAGGAAAAATGACCAAAGCTCCGTTTAGTGGACACGGAGAAAGAGTTGCTGAACTCTTAGGACTGATACATAGTGATGTATGCGGTCCCATGTCTACGCATGCCAGGAACGGTTCTTCCTACTTCATTACATTCACTGACGATCTCTCTAGATTCGGACATGTATTCCTGATGAAACACAAGTCTGAAGCTTTTGAGAAATTCAGGGAATATAAACACGAAGTAGAGAATCAAACGGGCAAAAGTATTAAGATTCTTCGATCTGATCGAGGAGGTGAATACTTAAGCGGTGAGTTCCTAGATTATCTAAAAGAGAATGGGATTCTCTCTCAGCGTACTCCTCCTTATACACCACAGCACAACGGTGTATCTGAGCGGAGGAATCGCACCCTATTAGATATGGTGCGCTCTATGATGAGTACAGCTGAGTTACCTATTTCCTTCTGGGGGTATGCACTGGAGACAGCTGCAGACCTATTGAATATGGTTCCCACCAAATCTGTGCCAACCACTCCATATGAGATATGGAAAGGAAAGAGACCATATCTTAATTATGTTAGGATATGGGGTTGTCCGGCATATGTGAAAACACAAAATCCGGACAAACTCGGCGCAAGGTCTATTCTGTGCAAGTTTGTTGGATATCCCAAACATTCGCGCGGGTATATCTTCTACCACACCGAAGAACAAAAGGTGTTTGTTTCTCGGCACGCAACCTTTTTAGAAAAGGAATTTCTTGGAAAAGAAATTAGTGGCTCTGAGGTAGAACTGGAAGAAGTTCCAGCAGAACAAACTACAACAGATGATTTAGTGGAACCAGAGGATTCAGTAGTACCCGACGAACCCCAGCCTCTCCGCCGATCTAGTAGGGTTTCTCGTCCACCTGAGAGATACTACGGTTTTCTCATTGATGGTGGAAGCGAGGATTGCATCATGGATGATGATGAACCGACTAGTTTCGAGCAGGCCATCACAAGTAGTGACTCTGTGAAATGGCTGGATGCAATGCGATCTGAGATGGAATCCATGTACACCAATAAAGTATGGATTTTAGAAAATGCTCCTGAAGGGGTAAAACCCATTGGGAGCAAGTGGATTTTTAAAAAGAAATTTGGTGTAGATGGAAAAGTTGAGACTTTCAAAGCTAGACTTGTAGCAAAGGGTTTTCGTCAACGACCAGGTGTGGATTATGACGAAACCTTTTCTCCAGTGGCTATGCTTAAGTCCATCCGGATCTTACTTGCCATTGCTGCATATCATGACTACGAAATCTGGCAAATGGATGTTAAGACCGCCTTTCTAAACGGTGATTTAGAAGAGTGCGTGTACATGACTCAGCCAGAGGGCTTCGTAGATAGTGGGAGCAGCGGAAAGGTGTGCAAACTGCTTAAATCCATTTATGGGTTGAAGCAAGCATCGCGGAGTTGGAACATCTGTTTTGATGTTGTAGTCAAAGAGTTTGACTTCATCAAAAATATAGATGAACCTTGTATCTATAAGAAGGAGGCAGAGGGTAAGGTAGTCTTCCTCGTATTGTACGTGGATGACATACTCTTGATAGGAAATGATATTCCTATGCTGCAATCAGTCAAGCTCTTCTTATCACAGAGATTCTCAATGAAAGATCTAGGTGATGCCTCCTGCATATTGGGAATCATGATCTATAGAGATAGATCTAAACGGATACTGGGATTGTCCCAATCCAGGTACATTGACACCATACTAAAGAGGTTTAGTATGGAAGAATCCAAACGTGGGAATCAGCCCACGATATCTGGACTCACTCTCTTCAAAGAGATGTCTCCCAAGACTGATTTGGAGAGAGCTCGCATGCAAGGGATACCCTATGCTTCGGCAGTAGGCTCTATCATGTATGCGATGCTATGTACCAGACCCGATGTAGCATACTCACTAAGTGTAGTGAGTCGGTATCAAGCAGATCCTGGAGAGAGTCATTGGACAGCAGTGAAGAACATTCTCAAGTACTTACGAAGGACTAAGGAGATGTTCTTGGTGTATGGTAATATAGAACTCCAGGTGGAGTCCTTTACCAATTCCAGCTTCCAAAGTGATAAGGACGACTCTAAGTCGCATTCGGGTTTTGTCTTCACCCTCAATGGAGGGGCGGTATGTTGGAAGAGTTCCAAACAGGATACCGTTGCAGACTCAACGATGGAGGCTGAATACATCGCTGCCAACGATGCTGCCAAAGAAGCTGTCTGGATCAAGAAGTTCATTAGTGAACTTGGTGTGGTTCCATCCATTGAGCATCCAATACCTCTGTATTGCGATAACAATGGAGCTGTGGCTTTGGCCAAGGAACCCAGGTCCCATCAGAAGTCCAGACATATTCTGAGGCGGTATCACCTGATCAGGGAGATAGTTGATCGCCGGGAGATCGAGGTCAGGAGAGTAGATACGAAGGACAACACTGCAGATCCATTCACGAAGGCTATTCCCCAGATACAGTTTGAGAGATTATTCGGGATGCTAGGTATGAGATACTACAGCAGCTGGCCTTAGTGCAAGTGGGAGATTGTTAGTTATGTATATGCCCTAGAGGCCATTGTTGTACATATGATGTATATTATAATGGATGCTTGGTTATATATAGAGAAGACTTTCTTGCTCGTCATGATAGTATGCTATTTGGTTTCACTTTATCTTAACATGTTGACTTGTATTGGTTTACTGTTTTACTCTCACATGTTGATAAAGCCCTTAGGGTTTGTACTCGACTACTGGGACTATGATGAGATCATACTAGTGGGGCCGCGGTAGTCGATGAGTACATCCTATAACTGTTCCTAGTCGAGGGTATATCGAGACAGGGCATCGATACACCAGAGTAGACTAGCGTATACGCATCTTGACCCATATGATGGGCGATGGATGATCCCATATCCATCGATGTTAGACATCAGAGATGGTGTACGGGTGCTCAGTAGAGACTGGGTACACTGGACGGACTCGCCGAGAACTCCCAGATGGTGATATACCACACGTCAGATGGAAGTTCTCCGGTGACACAGGTACAGGGTAGTCTGAAGACCCGAGATCGTCATAGAGTCTTGTGTGATTCCCACTGTGCTTTGATTTCCACCTTACCACGTCCAAGAGGGCGTGCAAAACGGTGGCTTTTGGGTACAGTCCCGAATCACATGGAGGCAATGAGCGATAGGAGGGGATTCGTCTCTCCCGGTATAGGGAGTTGATGTTGTGCTGTGTTCGATTGGCTATAACTGGAAGTCCCTGGCCAGGGCTGATATAGAGATTTACTGGTAAGTGTTACTAGTAGTTTCTCGACCCGTTATGAGCCATACATCGACACGACTTATCGGTTTCTGGGGTCTGACGTATACCACCCCTAGACTTGATATGCGACATATCAGACGAACAGACCGGACTGTACGGGAGTGTTACTGATCGGATTCACAGGAGAACGGACAGGCTAGCTTGTTGATCTTCTGATCGCTCAATACCTGGGTGGCTGTTACGTTTAGCTGACCGCTTGCAGCTTGTGGGTGTTTGATATGATCATCACCTGCTACCGGCGTATTGACGATTCTTTAGAGTCCTACACAGAGGTTTCTTGGCTCAGGCGAAACAGAGTAGTGGCACATATGTGATATGCGCAGGAGCGAGAATAATGCGATATGGGATACCGTATTAGATTCTCGCGATATTTGGATATGAACCGGGTCATCGGATCAAGTGTTGATTCGATAAATCGGTACATGATATATTAGTCGGTTATATTCGATATAGCCGGATCGTCGGATCAAGTGTTGATTCGATGATTTAATATATAATAATATATATGATATATTATTATATTAACTAATATTGGCTTGCTTTATTATTTCATTTTCTCAGTGGATGATACATTGATATATATGCGATATATGTTAATTGTATTATTTTCTTTTGTTGCAAATATATAATATATATGTGATATATATTATTGTGACATGATATGATTAATTGTTAAACATGTTTAAGGATGATTAATTGTGGTTAGGGTTTGATATGGTTTAGTTGCTTCAAGTTGCTTCTAGAAGCATTTTCTTTTGTCATTATGAAGATATTTTGTGATGACACCTTTTTTAACTCAACCAAACCCTAACCCTAGTTGTTTCTCTACTTGTTCTCATCCAATCATCCTTGACCATGGTTAATAATTAAATCATATGATTTATATTTCTATTCATCACAAAAGAAAAAGGTTAATGATTTATTCTTATTCCATTATCATCTTTCTTCTTCTTCTCTCTTGAAGAAGCTCTCTTGATTTTCTTAAGTGATGATAAAATATGAGAAAATGATATAGAAAGAAAGCAAAATCACTACTCTCTCATCCTCATCTCATCTAGCCCTTGGGATTAGGGTGTTCTTCTCTTTAGAGTGAGATAGCTTGAGATTCTTCGAAACCTCGACGTAGATCATCGGAGATTTGGATTACGACGAGCTAGAATGGATCGTTCGAGTCGTGGAGCCTCTCATGAGTCCGGGAGATCGTGGATCGCGGCAAAGGGACTTCTACTCGGAGCTTGTGAAGTGAAGGAGCGGACTACAAAGGTTGTAATCCCTCACACTTAGATAAATGTTATCTATTTGCATGTTAAACCCTAATAATCTAGCAAAGATCCCGGCTTTGGGTTGTTCGGCACGTCTAAATTTTAATCCGGGCATGTTTGATGCCTCAAGAACCTTCACAAGAGTGCCTAGGAACCCTACAGTATCGTCAACTGAACTTAATCAGTATCCTGCGCCATGCCACCCTCAGTATTGCCTTGGACCACCTGTCCAAAATACTGCCCCTCGTCAGAAGGAAAACTATAGCTCTGACAACCTCCTTGTCGTCCATGTCACCTTGGAATCCTGGAATGATAACTGTCTCCCACATGAGGCTGTCGTTATCATATCCCTAGAACATCCACTTATGTTCTAAAACTGCTTCCGACTGCTTCTCCTGGATTGTATCAATGTCAACTTATTGCATCTAGTGCAAGAACAACATCTGGTGTGGTACTTGACTTCTCATGATTGACTCAATTGCCTGAGCAAGTGATCTGCCAATCATGCACGTCCCTCTCCCCTTTAGTCTGTAAGACACCTTTAGAGAGGGTGACTCCATTACCTGCAGGTATACTACCGTGCCAGGAGTCGTCCATTCTAAATACTCTTAGAATGCTGTCTAAGTACCCAGATTGGGAGACTACCCAAATCTAGATCTAAAACCATAGATCTAGTAACCAGTATGTCTGATACAAAATCCATTTCCCATATGGAGAAAACACTGTGTGACGACCAAAGTATAACCGATCGTAGTATAGGAGTTTCTTTTCCTATTCTGTGTATGTCATCCAAATACCAGGATATCACACCCTACTACCTTCTCAACAGATCCATCCCCTATTCTGATGAAGTCAAACCCATGACTGTCACGTCAGAAATAGATGATCTATCTCCGCTACATCTGCTTTAGTCTATAAATAGACATAAGCTACCTGTCCACCAATGCTTCCGCTGCTCCCACTGACTACGACAACCCTCTGGCAGAGTCATATAGACGTTCACTTCTAAAGAAAGTTTAGAACGACGCTATACTCATCCTCCCGCCGGGTCTCGCAGCCTGGAACAACAACAATGGCAAGTGTGGGTAAACAAGAACTTCCCTGTCACCGTCCTTGAGGCTACCGTAGTACCTCTCGGGTGCCTAAAGTTACCCACCAAATCTGCGGAGTGGCCAATGGAATGTCAATCCAGATTGAATCTTTAGGTTCCTTGTCAAATCTTCAGTAATCGCTTGTGGTTCTGGAATCACTTCCAGTTTTACCATACTCCCACTACTGTTTTTCTGAAAAAGTCCATTTTTAATAAAACTGTGGCGAGTCTAGAACAATATTGCTATTGTTCATCCAGATGGTAGAAAGTCAACCCTCGTCATAGCCTGGGTCAACCCACAATACAGCCATTACAGAAAAGTGCCTTGAGTTATCCAGAGTCTGGTTTTAATCATAAGCTGGACAACTCCCCGTACCTTAACAACGTCAAGATACGAACTGTTCTATATCCCATATAGGACCAGAGGCACTGATTTAACTGAACCAGATCTAAATCATGCAACTGTCTTCAGTGCATGTCAACTAAATGGAAGGAGGCCGATCAGCGTTACTCAACTTAGGAATGCTTCCAATTATGAGTAACCTGAAAGAGAAGCAAGTTCTCTTAGTCACTACTACCAACCGAATACCATACACAAGTATCTACATCTTCGATCTCTTTGAAGAATCCCGATACTTGCTACACCTGGTTCTCTACTCTATTCAAATACCTATAACTTCTTAAAATTCGGACCATGTGTTTCCACGAAAAACCTGTCTAAAAACTAGAGAAGTCATAAGTAAACCGAATATAGTACGAGGACCAACCCCTCTGTCCTGATGGACCCTGGACAACATACAATACTCTGTATAAGTCCCTTGAGTTTGATAACTCATTCACTGTGTGTCGTAGGTTGAAAACTGTACTTATGGTTAAGAAGAATTACACCGCTGTTTAATTCTCCTTACCTAACCATCCACTGGTATAGGTAAATGTCATCGACATAATTTCAAAAAGTATATCTCACTCTATGAAAATAGACGTACAGATATATCGATTTGAAATTGGTGCATAACAGCGGATATTCAAAACCAAATATTTGCCGACCGGCAAACAACCCAGGTGATTTCCTCAAATATCACCGATTACAACGAATCCCGATATAATGAGGATGATCACCCAATTCCCAATAACTAACTCCCACTCATCATCTGTAAAACCATACAGATGTGAGAATCATACCTGGTAAATACATACCCTGGAGTAAGTGTCTAATCGGGAAATCAGTTTTCCTTTAACATTACACAGCGAAACTGAAACATCGAAATGTTTCGATAGGGTATCCCGGTATTCCTAGTAATGCCTCTTCCATTATCCAGATTCACAACTGTAACCGTGTAATTCTTTGCCATCTTTCCAAATCCCTTTATATGTCTTTAGTCATTACCTTCTGCACACCCCTTTAGGCCAAATGGTTTTCTTCCTTCCCTACCGTTCGGCACCAGCCTATGGTTTGGAAGAAGACTATCCAATAAGCATAATGGGTGTACTGTCCTAATCCTAGGAGCACTCGCAATGCGAGAGAAGGTGAAGATAAAAGACACCTGAATAAATCTTATTCCTATTTCTCCTGAACCAGAATCCATCCCCGAACTGGAACAAGTTCCTTTCGAGTTCGTATATAACCATACGATGGAGTATCCAATAAACTGTGGATCTTCGTAGTGATACGGAGTGTTCTGGAGAAATACAAAGGTGATTTAAGATTGGCGAAGAAATACTTGGTTTGGTCGTGAATATCTGTTGCAATTTACTTTGCCCTTTTACTAATCCCTTACTTTGTCTTAACCTAATACCTTCTGCACACCATCGTTATGCTAATTGGTTTTCTTCATTCCCTACCGGTCGGCACCAGCCTAAGGTTTGGAAGAAGACAATCCAATTTGCGTAATAGGTGTACTACCCCTAAACCAAGGAGTACTCGTAACCTGAGAGAGGGTAAAAGGAAAAGACAACTGAATAGTCCTATCCGTTTTCTCCAGAACCGGAAACCATCCTCGAATAAATTCTTTCGAGTTCGTATCTAACCATACGATGGTTTTGTCCAATGGAAGTGGACGTTCGTAATAATACGGGGTGTCCTGGAGAAAAGGGTAAAAGTAGGAGTGGCAATGAGGTCTGCAACTCTGACAATCCAAAATCCAGTGTTAAGAAGGTTCGGTCAACTTGGTCACTTGAGTCATAGTCTTAGGGTCGGGTCAATGGTCGCTGCCAAAGAGAGAGAGAAAAGAAACACTCAGCGTGCACTCTAACCTAGATCAGAATGGTTACCAATTTATCTAATCTGGAAACCTCCCACTGTACCTCAAATTCTCCTCCAAACCTGAAAGATGAATTAGTCGGGGTCACCCGAGGAGTATACCAACTCATCAGTGGGAATCGGGATCCAACTATCATCGCATGATAACGTGACGGAATCCGCTCACATCATCACACTCCAGAAGGTATGCGCATATCTGGCAAGTTTCAGTTCTTTTGAAACTCCCGATGAGATTTCTGCTCCATGCTCTTATGACCTTAGCGTGAGGTCAAAATATCATAAGTCACATGTCAAATTCTACCCTTCATTATCCAGGTTAATTTGAATCCACCCGTACATACCCTTGACGTAGGCCAAAATAGTAGTACGACTGTCCCAAACCAACGCATCTATCTATGCAACCGATAAATACCCGGCAGCTACCAATCACTATGCCTTGGCGTGAGGTCAAAATACATAGCTTGAATACTACCGAATATTTAACTGAAATGATGGAGGGCTACGAATGGTTTCTGGCGAAAACCTTTAACGTAAAGAACTTGATATCGTCGAAGGAACGGATAGCTTTTAAAAATACAGTGACGAAAACCGTTGCTAAAGAGGTCACTCCCGGTGAAGGGATCTCGGCTCTTTCCCCGTAGAATGGGTTGCAGGATATTCCAAATGAATACCGCGATGCAAAGCAAAAGTAATCGGCTATAGTGAAGTCATTGCTCTGACGCAAACTTTTTGTCCAAGGGGTCACTCCCGGTGAAGGGATCTCGGCCCTTGCCTCATCGACTGAGGAGCATGATATTCCAACTGAATACCACGATGCAAAACAAAAGTGAACGTCCTTGCAATAACAGCTTTTTGAAAAGTGTTCCAACAACATCAGATTAGGTTTGTTTTTAAACTTGCATTGATCCGAATCAATGCAGTCCCATCAATTGATCACACCAAAAAGAACGAAAATATACTGACGTACGTATATGCCATCCGCATTCGCCACTGGGTCCCGTCATTACCCGTTAGGTTAGCTAACTAACGACAGAGCGGGGACTGGACTAGCGCGGATGTAAAACATATACAACATCTACTAATATATATACCAATATATTATATTTCTCTCAAGGCGTGAAAGAAATGCAACATCACAGAAAATGTACAGCATTACAGAAACAATACAGATATCTGGGATCCCCGGGTTTCACAGAGCCACTGCTGAAACCCGACGTTCCCTTGGTCGTGTGGATAGCCTGTGCAATGAAATCCTAGACCCCTACGGGCGCGGCAAGTCACCCGCCAAAACCTGAAGCGAGGCAGCCCCCTTCAGTACCGTGAATGGACCACCCAGCACTTCACGGAATCCGGCAACTTGGGCACCCCTCCTGGGTCAACCTGTACCCCCTACGAGTGCGGCGAATAGCCCGCCAATTCCAGAGTGAAGCCCCCTCCGTCTCAATGCCATGAGATGCGGGCTTGTTGCCCCCTAGAACCCGGCTATCCGTGCACCCCTCCTGGGGTAATCCTAGTACAGAAAGTAAAATATACATACACCGGGTACAACGACCGCAACCTGGCCGTGCCCCAAAATAATAATACAAACAGGCAGTGACGGCAGTCCACATGTCGGACGCTCGCCCCGCAATATCAAATGTACATAATACAACCACAACTGTACTAGCATTGCATCCAGGCTATCCCCCACGACCGATCCGCAACATCACAGCAAAAACAAAACATCAACGTGAAAGTCACGTTCGCAAATCCGTCTAACCGGGCTATAGCAGTTAGACCGGATTTACCGATCGAGTGACATTCACAGTCGCAGATATAATGTAAATACTGTGAAAAATGTGTTTAAAATATCCGATCGATCAAACTTTAACAAGTGGGCCCCCAAGTACAACTGTAGCAGATCAAGAAATTCTGGGCCCAATGTTATTATTCCAAAACCCCACTTTTCACCCCAGAAAGCCTCTGTAAAAAATTGGTGCAGTGATCTCCACAGTGCGCGGCGGAACAGCGGCGGGAATGGGGTTTTCGCGGCGGTTCCGCGCTCCAACTGTGGAGTCACTTCATCGAATTTTTACAGAGCTCTTAGATTTTCCAGTACATCAATATTTTACAACCTGAAAAAATTTTCGAGACCAAAAATTTTCAACAGAAACTGATGCGAAGGTAAAATGCAGTTTTGGAACTTTTTGATCGATCGGAAATGCAAACACATTCCACAAAGCTAGACGAAGTTAATGGCGAGGCTCTGATACCACTGTAAGTGCACGACGGCGCCCCGGCCGTCAATCCGACGCCGGAATGCGGAAGCGGTGAAAAACTTTAATTTTGCGGACTTAGCAAACCGGCACCACCGCGCACTAAACATCCGGATCGTAACCATTAACAAGTCTAAGCTACTAACAAGATAGGGAAGAGAAGTATACCGACAGATCCGAGTCCTCCGGTCGTCTCGTCATTGTCCCGATCTCCTGCGGAATGTCCCGTCTCCTCCACGTCGCCGGAAGTGCACCACATCGCCTACTTCTTTTACGGGCTCCCACCTCAATGCTGAGGCAACTCGGGCACGAAGCCGGCTACTCGACGTGCCCAAGATTTGCTGTAGAATGTATAGTAGAGCTCAAGTCTCATTTGGGGTTCATGGAGGTGCCATTTTGGTGGAGGGATGATGCAAGAATTATGTGGAGGAACTTGGGGATTTTTCTAGCAACTAGAGAGCAAAAATCCCCACTACAAAAATGGGCAACCCCTCCTCCATGCTTGGCCGGCCATAACTAGAGGAGGAGAGAATGAGAGGGGTGTGAGGGAGTGGAGTGTATGTATCAAAAGATAATCAATCTCATAATGCAAGAGAGAGAGGGAAAAAGACTATCATGAATAAGCATGATAACAAGCTAAAACCAACACTCCACCTCAACCATCATCAAGCATGATGACTTCAAAAAGTCAAGCCATCATGAAGAAGTCAAGTCAAAAGGTATGGTGCAACCATGATGAAGTCAAAAAGTCAAGTGATCATGACATGGAAATATGCAAAAGACCCCCTCCACAAATGCCTATTTGCAACAATGCAAATAAACCCTCCACCACCAATCTTCGGCCAATGAACGATACAAAGGAAATCGGCCGAAACTAAAGCAAACTGGCAACTCCAGAAAACTGGTCCCGTAATAAATTACAGGAAAACCCCAATACTGTGCATACACACCCGCATCTGTATTTCGACCGAAATACACATGCAATGAGACAAAATCTATACTGTACCATACTAGGATCCGGCTTATATCAAAACCGGCTAGTAATATCTGTTCGATCTTGATCCGTGCAATACCGCACGTATCTGATCGAGCCCTGCCATATACCAATACGGCCAATAGTACAATCCGTCCGATCCTGATCCGTGCAATACCGCACGTATCTGATCGGACCTTGCCATATCTCCATACGGCCTCTACAACCTTTCGCCCGAAAGTTGAGTAACTGAATGTGGGGGACTCTAAAGACTCGTCAACACCTTGGTTGTGGATTTAACCACTAGCACGTCAGAGTTATAAGCCAATACGTAACGGGCTACCAGGTACTGACTAAAAGGGATGTCTGTGAGTGAACTCAGCCTGACAACCCTACTGAGCCTGTCAGTGACAATATCCGAGCAGTCCGGTCCGTTCTTCTATGAGCATCGCATGGCGGGCCTAGGGGGTTGGTAAAAGTCAGACCCCCAAAAGCGGTACAAGTCGTGTCGGAGTGTAGCCTAGAACACCCTGAGATACTACTGGAATACCTTCCAGTAAATCTCCTTGCCTTGGCCAAGGACTTCGTGTAATGGCTCTCCTAGACACAGCACGACCTCACCCCCAATACCGGGAGAGACGAACCCCTGAAGATACGCTCACTGCCTCCATGTGGCTCGGGACTGTACCCAACTAAAACCTGTTTGCACGACTCCTTTGAGCCGTGGTAGGGTAGTAATCAAAGTACAGTGGGAACTCACACGAGACAAATGACGATCCCCAGGTCGATGAACTAACCTGCACACATGTCACCAGGGAACTGCCATCTGACGTCTGGTATATGACCAACTAGCATGTTCCCGACGAGTCATGTCCGGTGTACTCATAACCCAATGAGCACCTGTATACATCTTAGGTGATCCAACTGACACCAGTGGCTTGTGAGACCGGCCACCGCCCCTCGTCGGGGTCTCGACTGTATACACTAGTCTTCTATGGAGTATCGATGCCCTGACTCGAAACTCACACGACTAGGGACCATTTCAGGATATGCTTATAGACCCCAGCTCCCACTTATATGATCGCCCTCATACTGCTGGTGGTCAAGCAAGAATCCTAGGGGCTCTATCAACGTGTAATAGCGACGTGTCAGGTCACCTAAAACAGTACACGATAATAAAGGTAAACCAGATAGCATACTATCGTCTCGAGTAAGACTGTCCTACCGGGATAGGTCCTCCATCAATCATTGCAATCACGTACCTGTGACCTAATAATTGACTCTGAGGGCACTATCTCCAACATCAGCAAGTCAAGGCCGAGCACCAGAGGCCCGCAGGAGAGCTACAGCCGTTACCCATTCCGGAGTGGAAATGGGAGCAGATTTCGATGGATTTCATTGTGGGTCTACCCAGGACCAGTCGAGGGTATGACTCCATCTGGGTGATCGTAGATCGATTGAGAAAAGCGGCTCACTTCCTGCCAGTGAAGACGACTTTCAGCTTCGCTCAGTATGCCCAGCTTTACATCGACGAGATCGTGCGGTTGCATGGCGTACCGACTTCTATCGTGTCAGATCGAGGCACCCAGTTCACCAGCCGACTTTGGCAGAGACTTCAGGAGGCTTTAGGCACTTGTTTGAGCTTCAGCACAGCATTTCATCCACAGACCGACGGACAGTCAGAGCGGACCATTCAGACTCTCGAGGACATGCTCAGAGCGTGCGTTTTAGACTTCGGCGGTAGCTGGGATCGTCATTTACCTCTAGTGGAGTTCTCCTACAACAACAGCTTCCAGGATACTATTCTGATGGCACCTTTCGAGGCATTGTATGGGAGGAGATGCAGATCGCCCGTCTGTTGGACAGAGCTCAGCGAGAGCAGTATTTTGGGGCCGCAGCTTGTTGAGGAGACGACAGCGAAGATACAGTTGATCCGAGATCGGATGAGAGCGGCTCAGAGCAGGCAGAAATCGTATGCGGACAGGCGCCGTCGCAGATTAGAGTTCGCAGTTGGCGACCATGTTTTTCTGAGAGTCTCTCCGATGAAGGGCGTGATGCGTTTTGGGCGAAAGGGGAAGCTTAGCCCTAGATTCGTAGGTCCCTTCGAGATCCTCGAGCGTGTCGGCGCTGTTGCATATCGTTTGTCCCTTCCATCCAGCTTTCCAGATGTTCACCCCGTCTTCCATGTTTCGATGCTCCGCAAGTACCTTCACGACCCTTCGCATGCGATTCAGCACCCGACAGTCCAGCTAGAGCGCGACCTTTCTTTTGCAGAGTAGCCGGTGGCCATCCTGGATCGGCAGGTGAAGAAGTTGAGATCGAAAGTTATACCGACCGTCAAGGTCCTTTGGCGTGGCCCGAGCAGCGAGGAGGTCACCTGGGAGACCGAGGGCGAGATGAGGAAGAAATATCCCCATCTCTTTGAAGGTACGCGTAGTTATATCTTTTTTTAAATTCGGGGACTGAATTTCTTTAAGGGGGGAAGATTGTAGCGCTTTGAAAAGTCGTTTTGGTGTTTTCCCGAAAATCGGTGAAAATGTGGTATTTTTCCGTAAATCGTCTTTTTTGTTATTTTGCAGTTTAGGACTAATTATACTTAATTTGGATAGGTAATTGTTAGTTTTTAGTAGCAAATGAGTTACTTATGAAATTCTGGTCGTTTTAAAATTTTCCCTAATTTTTCAATTTTTAATATTATTTTAAGCCGGTAAGAAAATACATTAAATTAGCGATAAATACAAATTTAAATGGGCTAAATTTAAGCTTTAAAATCATGTTAATTAAAATCTAGTTGTAATATAATTTTTTAGTATTTTATTCTAAGTTTTAATTAATTTTTTTATGGAAAACGAAATTTATTGAATTTTAAGCTAAAACTTCCAATTTTGGACTTGTGGGGGGTCTTTTTGCATAGAATTTCTTTGTAAAATCTCTCTCACTCACTCCCCTCCTCTAGGCCGGCCCCACCATCATCAGGTCCGGAAATTTCCTTGCCTCACTTTGACTTTATTCATGTGAAGAAATGAGGTGTTTTGAAAGGTTTTTTAATATGTTAATTTTGGAGGTATGGTGTACTTGTTAGGAGAGGGGTTTGACTTTGTTTTTTCCAAACAAATCACACACACACCTCTCCTTCCCATTTTTGGCCGAGAGCAGCTCCCCCCCCCCACTCCATTATTTTTTTCCTTCTCTTTTCTCTCATTTTCTTCAAGAAAATTCCAAAAAAATTCAACAAAAATCAAAGATTTCCTTCACAATTTCAAAGCAAAACCTTATTCCCTCTCTTCTCTAACCTAATTGGTTCAAATCTTGGAGAAAAATGGCATCTTTGGAGGCATATTGTTCTTGCTAGATCTCTAGTTGAGGTATAATTTCAATCCTTGGCTAATTTGTAGTTTAAAGTGTGTTAATTAGAACTTGAAAGTGTTAATTTTAGAGCTAATTTCTAATCTAGGTTTTTTTAGTTCATGTCTTGAATTTTAGTTAGGGGTTAGAAAACCATTATTAGTTTAATTAATTTATTTTGCTATCTAGTGTTTTGATAACCTAAATCTAAGTGGTTAACTTGCTAATTGGGCTAAAATCTAGTGTTAATTTAGGAGTTTTCATGTATAGTTTGGATTAAGATTGCTAATTACAAAAAATCAAGAAAGGGTTGGTTGTGGAATATAGGTTTTGAAGCATAGTTAATGGTTTAAAATTAGTGGAGTGGCTATCTAGTGGGTTAGTTTGGATGTTTGTGTTGGATTGTGAGCACTTTATCACAAAACGGCGATGTTGCGTCGTTTTTTGGAATGTTTGTGCTTACTAGTTTTGTTATAAAAATATTGTGATGAATTACTTTTGATATCTTGATGATTGTATTGGCTTATCCTATGACATTTAGGATGTGTGAGTGCGGATTTTTGAGTGGTCAGGCTTTAGCTTTGCCGGGCGACCAAATCGACGTTTTAGTTAGTTTTTGCGATTTTCGCGTGTGTTCTGCGCACCTTGTGCACGTTGTACCTAACTTGTGAACGTTAGTATTTTCATTTGGGATTTGCGTCGTTTCATGGTATGTAACCTTATGTTTGGTATTGATGTAAATTCCAGGTTCAGTCGCGGAGACGTCAGACGCGGCACGAAAGGGGAAAGCGTTGATTGGACGTGACTAGCTAGGGATTCCGGTGAGTAGATGTAACATCTACGAGGGACTATCGTTGGATGGCGCAAGTCGCTCGATAGTTTTAGTAGCTTAAAAAGATTCTTAGTAATGTTAGTAATTAGGGGTGTAATACTTGTATGATTATTTGCTACATTCATGCCTTATATTGACATACATATGCGAACCCATTCTATAGGACACCTGCACCATTGCCAGGGTTTTTATATGCAGCACGAGCACTATTCATGCTTACACACATACCCTGGTAATTGCCATGCCACCACACTAGATAACTTATAATTTGAAACCTTTTACTATAATTAATACTTAAACTTGTGCTATTGCCTTTAATTCCTTAAAAATGAAATCGTAGGATTGCTATTCATGTGCATGTACCTCATCATATTATTTGTTCATGATTAGTCTATTAATCATACATCGCAACTTGATTATTGATACCATATGCATTCATTATCATTGACATATGCACTTATGAGTATTTCTTGAGAATTTATGATATTCTGGATTTCGGGGGAAAGCCGCAAAATTTCTAAACTTATTATATTTTTTAAAATATGTAAATTGCGGTTTTCTAGTGATGTAAGTGTCATCCACCATGAGTTTGCTGTGGTTTTCGAGACCCGTTTCGAGGAGTTGGATGAACCGTCTCGGGTACATGGTGGGCCCGGTAAGGTACCCCGGGGTAAGAAGCTCGTGTTGCTGACGATGAGCCTGGCAGGGGACGGATTACCTACCGGTGTCTGTTTCGGACGGCGGATATCCAGAGGATACCGACCGTGGCCGCGAGATGATGAGATATTGATATTGAGATGGGTCAGCCGGATGGCTGAGGCCTGAGATACTATGACATGGATATATGAGATTTGTGATAGTTTTGAGGTGTCTTTGCTGGACACAGGTTCTTGTTGATTCTATTGGTATTGTGCTGGTATTTCAAAAGAGATTCCTAAAGGAAAAACATGATTCTTATACTTACACATTCAGATCATGAGTTGATTCGCATTGCATTCATACCTGCTAGTATATTCATATTGCATACATACTTGCTATTATGTCCTGCCTTACCTGTATTTTAGATGCTAGGATGCTTGTGTGCATGTATTCGATAGCCTGTGTAGATGTTATTTTTTTACTCACGAGTTGGCAACTCACCCTCGTTGTGCCACAGCCTTTTGCAGGTCCGCTCCGTCAGTACAGTAGCGGCGGGCGCACTTGTTTCTTTTGCCTCTTTTGCCTGGACTCGAGGTTTTGCTCTTAGGTGGGTTATATTATTATTTTTGTACCACCTTGTATATTCTTGTATCTAGTGTACTCCATCTACTGTATCTACCAGTATTGTTGTATATTGACCTAGAGATGAGACTGAGAGATTTGTGGACTTTTTATGCTGTATTTTGGGGTCGAGCTCACTTGAGTCGACATGCTGTTTTTCTCATGCTTCTTTATGATTATTTTGCATGTTGTTGTTTTATATTGCGTGGGATTTGTGACCGCCTTGTGGCGAAGAGCTAGCTCCCTCTTGGGGATGCCTTATTTGTTGGACTTATATATATTCTTGTTGTACCCATTTTGGGGGCCAGTATTTACAAAGGAGATGCTGCCGAAATTTTCGGAAAAATTGATATTGTTTTTAAAAAGGCTTGATGTGACTCATTTGATAAACTCGTTTTCAATTGATTGGGTTTCCTTCATTCTTTTACTTATTTGGTTTTGGTTTCTGGGCTTTGGCTTACTTATTTTACGGATGTCTTGAGACGTTTCGTAACTTAAGTGCCAGTCACGTTCCGTACCCTGCGGGTCGTGACAGTGGTTAAGTGCCGGTCACGGGCCAAACTTTGGGTTGTGACAGTTGAGGCCGTGCGGAGTTGGCCCAGACCTACATCCGTTACTGAGATACGCAGCTTTCTAGGACAAGCCGGCTACTACAGGCGATTTGTACAGGATTTCTCCTGTACTGCTGCACCTTTGACCGGTTTGACCCGGAAGGGGGTTCCTTTCGTTTGGACGGAGGAGTGCGAGCACAGTTTCCAGCAGCTACGGACTTGTTTGACTGCGGTGCCCGTGTTATCATTTCCTTCAGGATCAGGCGGGTTTGTAGTCTATTGTGACGCCTCACGAGTGGGTCTAGGGTGCGTATTGATGCAGCATGGTAGGGTGATCGCATATGCTTCCCGGCAATTGAAGAAACATGAACAGAACTAACCCACTCATGATTTGGAGATGGCTGCAGTGGTCTTTGCACTTAAGATCTGGCGGCATTACCTCTATGGCGAGTCGTGCCAGATATTCACTGATCACAAGAGCCTAAAGTATATATTTCAGCAGCGAGACCTGAATCTCTGACAGCGCCGTTGGATGGAACTGGTGAAAGACTACGACTGCGAGATCTTGTATCACCCGGGCAAGGCTAATGTAGTAGCGGATGATTTGAGCAGAAGGCCCGAGGGTAGTCTATCGTGTTTGAGTACAGTACAGATGCAGTCGTCAACAGATTGGCAAAAACTATGCGACGGCTGAGTGCAGTTCCAGTTCACACAGATCGGGGGACAACTTGCGCATGTTCGTGCATGCCCACAGTTGCTTGACCGTATATATGAGGCACATCGCAGGGATGACCGTTGCTCAGAGATCGTGGCACAGATTGGACAGGGCAGATTCTCTGAGTTCGTGATCGATGATCAGGGGATATTACAATTTGGGTCTAGACTGTGCATACCAGATGCTGAGCGATTGCGGCGCGATATTCTTGAGGAGGCACATCGATCGGTGTACAGTGTCCAGCCCGGTTCCACCAAGATGTACCATGATATGAGAGAGGTCTACTGGTGGGACGGAATGAAGAGGGACATCGCAGATTTCGTATCGAGATGCCTGACTTGTCAGCAAGTCATGGCCGAGCACCAGAGGCCCGCAGGAGAGCTACAGCCGTTAACCATTCCGGAGTGGAAATAGGAACAGATTTCGATGGATTTCGTTGTGGGTCTACCCAGGACTAGGCGGGGGTATGACACCATTTGGGTGATCGTCGATCGTTTGACGAAAGCGGCTCACTTCCTACTCGTGAAGACGACTTTCGGATTTGCTCAGTACGCCCAGATTTACATCGATGAGATTGTACGACTGCATGGGGTCCCGACGTGTATTGTGTCCGACCGAGGCACCCAGTTTACCAACCGACTATGGCAGAGGCTTCAGGAGGCTTTGAGCACTCGTCTGAGTTTCAGCACGGCATTTCATCCGCAGACCGACGGACAGTCAGAGCGGACCATTCAGACTCTCGAGGACATCCTCCCAGCGTGCGTTTTAGACTTTGGTGGTAGCTTGGATCATTATTTACCATTGATAGAGTTCTCCTACAACAATAGCTTCCAGGATACTATTCAGATGGCACCTTTCAAGGCTTTGTATGGGAGGAGATGTAGATCGCCCGTCTGTTGGATAGAGCTCAGTGAGAGCAGTATTTTAGGGCCACAGATCGTACAGGAGACGACCGAAAAGATACAGCTGATTCGAGAAAGGATGAGGACAGCTCAGAGCTGGCATAAATCGTATGCTGAGTTCGCAGTAGGCGATAACGTTTTTCTGAGGGTCTCTCCAATGAAGGGTGTGATGAGGTTTGGACGAAAGTGGAAGCTTAGCCCCAGATTCATAGGTCCTTTCGAGATCGTCGAGCGGGTGGGCACGGTGGCATATCGTTTGGCTCTTCCATCCAGTCTTTCAGATGTTCACCCCGTCTTCCACGTATCGATGCTATGCAGATATCTTCATGACCATTCCCACACGATCCAGCATCAGACAGTTCAGCTTGAGCCCAACCTTTCGTTCACCGTGCAGCAAGTTGAGATATTGGATCGGCAGGTGAAGAAACTTCGATCTAGGGTCCTGCCGTCGGTGAAGGTTCTTTGGCGCAGCCCGAATGGTGAGGAGATCACTTGGGAGGCCGAGGGAGAGGTGCGGAAGAAATTCCCTCATCTCTTTGAAGGTACGCGTAGTTATATATTTTAAATTCGGGGACGAATTTTCTGAAGGAGGAAAGACTGTAATGTAAGTGCACGGCGGCGCCCCGGCCGTCAATCCGACGCCGGAATGCGGAAGCGATGCTTTTCTTTAACTTTAAAAACCGGCACCACCGCGCACTATAAACCCGGATCGTGCCATTAAACTAGTCCTAGCTAACAAAAGAAGGGGTAGAGAGATATACCGAGCGATCCGTGTCCTTCGGTCTTCTCGTCGTCGTCCCGATCTCCCCGCGGAATGTCCGGTCTCCACCTCCTCGCCGGAAGGGCACCACGTCGCCGGCTTCTTTTACGGGCTCCCACCTCTTGTACGAGGCAACTCGGGCACGAAGCCGGCGAGTCGACGTGCCCAAGATTTGCTGTAGAATAGTGTAGTGAACTATGTCTCATTTGGGGTTACTTGAAGTTGCCTTTGGTGGAGGAAATGAACTTGTGGAATTTTGTGATGAACTTGGGGATTTTTGCAAGCAAGAGAGAACCAAAAATCCCCACCAAAAATATGGGCAGCCCCCTCCCTCTATGTGGCCGGCCATACATTGGTGAAGGGAAGAGAGTGAGTGAATGGGGGAAAGGTATCAAAAGAAAATGAGAGTCTCTCATAATTCAAGAGAGAGAAAAGGTGTGATGATGATCAAGAATCATCACAACCAAAATCACACTCAACCATCATAACCAAACATCATCATCAAGCATGATGACTCCAAAAAGGTCAAGCCATCATGAATCATCATGAACAAGGAAGTCAATATGATGGTGGAACTATCATGATACAATAATATGCAAAGACCACCATCCAAATTGCTTATTTGCACAAATGCAAATAAGCCCTCCTCCACCAATCTTCAGCCAATGAAAGATACAAAGAAATATGGCTGAAACGGAAAACAAACTGGCAACTCCAAAAAACTGATCCCGTAATAAAATACAGGAAAACCCCTCTTCTGAATATACATACCCGCATTTGTATTCCGACCGAAATACAAATACAATGAGACAAAATCTACACTGTACAATACTAGCATCCGTCCGATCCTGATCCGTGCAATACCGCACGTATCTGATCGAACCCTGCCATATATCCATACGGCCTCTAGTATTAACCATCCGATCCTGATCCGTGCAATACCGCACGTATCTGATCGAACCCAGCCATATCTCCATACGGCCACTACAGTGTTTCGCCCGAAACATGAGTAACTGTATGTGGGGGACTCTAAAGACTCGTCAATACAATAGCTGTGGATTTAACCACTAGCACGTCAGAGGTATTAACCATACATGACGGGCTACCAGCTATTAACCAAAAGGGACGTCGATGAGCGAACTCATCCTTACACCCTACTGAGCCTGTCAGTGACAATATCCGTACAGTCCGGTCCGTTCGTCTATGAGCATCGCATGGCGGGCCTAGGGGGTTGGTAAAAGCCAGACCACCAAAAGCGGTACAAGTCGTGTCGGAGTGAAGCCCATAACACCCTGAGATACTACTGGAATACCTACCAGTAAATCTCCTGCCTTGGCCAAGGACTTCGTGTAATGGCTCTCCTAGACACAGCGTGACCTCACCCCCAATACCGGGAGAGACGAACCCCTGCAGATCCGCTCACTGCCTCAATGTGGCTCGGGACTGTCCCCAACTAAAACCTGTTTGCACGTCTCCTTTGAGCGTGGTAGGGTAGTAATCAAAGTACAGTGGGAACTCACACAAGACAAATGACGATCTTAGGTCGATGAACTAACCTGTACACATGTCACCAGAGAACTGCTATCTGACGTCAGATATAAGACCAACAAGTATGTTCCCGGCGAGTCCTGTCCGCTGTACTCATAACCCAATGAGCACCTGTATACATCTTAGCTGAACCAACTGACACCAGTGGTTTGTGAGACCGGCCACCGCCCCTCGTCGGGGTCTTGACTGTATACACTAGTCTACTCCGGAGTATCGATGCCCTGTCTCGAAACACCCACGACTAGGGACCATTTAAGGATGTGCTTATAGACTACCAGCTCCCACATATATGATCGCCCTCATACTGCTGGCAGTCAAGCAAGAATCCTAAGGGCTCTATCAACGTGCAATAGTGACCTGTAAGGTCACCTAAAGCAGTACACGATGATAAAGGTAAACCAGATAGCATACTATCATCTTGAGTAAGACTGTCCTACCGGAATAGGTCATCCTTCAATCATTGCAGTCACGTGCCTGTGATCCAATAATTGACTCTGAGGGCACTATCTCCAACAATCTCCCACTTGCACTCAAGGATAATTATTGCGATGTCGCATACTCACTGCCCGTGTGATACCGAACACCCAACTCCTCTACTAGTCAGTCTCACAAAGCCCGTTTGCGAAACCATTGCGTTCGAGGAATAGCCTCAGTGAGTGGATCCGCTATGATGTTTCTTTCTATGTCTCTCTATATCTCAAATTCGCGGAGAAAGCCATCTTCCGAAATGAGCAATACCTGTCTAAGAATGTGTCTGGATGTCTGATGGGACCTAGCTCATAAATGAACTCCAAATCCAAACTTCTTAGACTGTATCGTCAACTGAACATAATCAGTAGCCTGCACCATGCCTCCCTCAGTATTGCCTTGGACCTACTGTCCAAAATACTGCCCCTCGTCAGAAGGAAAACTATAACTCTGACAACCTCCTTGTCATCCATGTCACCTTGGAAGCCTGGAATGATAACTGTCTCCCGAATGAGGTTGTCGTTATCATATCCCTAGAACATCCACTTATGTTCTAAAACTGCTTCCGACTGTTTCTCCAGGATTGGATCAATGTCAACTTACTGCATCTAGTGCAAAAACAACATCTGGTGTGGTACTTGACATCTCATGATTGACTCAATTGCCTGTGCAAGTGATCTGCCAATCATGCACATCCCTCTCCCCTTTAGTCTATAAGACAACTTTAGAGAGGGTGACTCCATCACCTGCAGGTACACTACCATGCCAGGAGTCGTCCATTCTAAATACTCTTAGAATGCTGTCTAAGTACCCTTAATTGGGAAACCTCCCAAATATAGATCTATTAACCAGTATGTCTGATATAATGTCCAAGTCCCATGTGGAGAAACCACTGTGCGACGACCAAAGTATAACCGATCGTAGTAGAGGAATATCACTTCCTACTCTGTGTATGCCATCCAAATACCATGACATCACACCCTACTAACTTCTCAACAGATCCATCCCCTATTCTGATGAAGTCAAATCTATGACTATCACATCAGAAATTGATGATCTATCTCCGCTATATCTGCTTTAGTCTATAAATAGACATAAGCCACTTGTCCACCATGCTTCCGCTGCTCCCACTGACCACGACAACCCTCTGGCAGAGTCATATAGACGTACACTTCTAAAGCCAGTTTAGAACGACGCTATACTCATCCTCCTGCCGGGTCTCGTATCCTGGAACAACAGCAATGGCCAGTGTGGGTAAACAAGAACCTCCCTGTCACCGTCCTTGAGGCTACCGGAGTAACCCTCGAGTGCCTGAGGTTACCCACCGTATCTGCGGAGTGGCCAATGGAATGTCAAACCAGATTGAATCTTTAGGTTCCTATGAAATCTTCAGTAATCGTTTGTGGTTCTGGAATCACTTCCAGTTCTACCATACTCCTACTACTGTTTTCTGAAAAAATCTATTTTTATTAAAACTGTGGCGAGTCTAGAACAATATCACTATTGATCTTCCAGATGGTAGAAAGTCAACCATCGTCATAGCCTGGGTCAACCCACAAACAGCCATTACAGAAACGTGCCTTGAGTTATCCAGAGTCTAGTTTTAAGCATAGGCCGGACAACTCCCCGTACCTTAACATCGTTAAGATATGAACTGTTCTATATCCAATATAGAACCAGAGGCACTGATTTAATTGAACCAGATTCAAATCATGCAGCTGTCTCCAGTGCATGTCAACTAAATGGAAGGAGGCCGATCAGCGTTACTCAACTTAGGAATGCTTCCAATTACGTGTAACTTGAAAGAGAGGCAAGTTCTCTTAATCAATACTATCAACTGAACACCATACACAAGTATCTACATCTTCGATCACTTTGAAGAATCGCGATACTTGCAACACCTGGTTCTCTACTTTATTCATATACCTATAACTTCTCAAAATTCGGACCCTGTGTTTCCACGAAACACCTGTCTAAAAACTAGAGAAGTCATAAGTAAACCGAGTATAGTACGAGGACCAACCCCTCTGTCCTGATGGACCCTGGACAACATACAATACTCTGTATAAGTCCCTTGAGTCTGATAACTCACTCCCTGTGTGTCATAGGTTGAAAACTGTACTATGGTTATGAAGAATTACACCGCTGTTTTATGCTCCTTACCTAACCATCCACTGATATAGGTAAATGTCATAGACATAATTTCAAAAAGGCATATCTCACTCTATGAAAATAGACGTACAGATATATCGATTTGAAATTGGTGCATAACAGCGGATATTCAAAACCAAATATTTGCCGACCGGCAAACAGCCCAGGTGATTTCCTCAAATATCACCGATTACAAGAATCCCGATATAATGAGGATGATCACCCAATTCCCAATAGCTTACTCCCACTCATCATCTGTAAAACCATACAGATGTGAGAATCATACCTGGTAAATACATAACCTGGAGTAAGTATCTAATCGGGAAATTAGTTTTCCTTTAACAGTACACAGCGAAACTGAAACATTGAAATGTTTCGATAGGGTATCCTGGTATTCCTAGTAATGCCACTTCCATTATCCAGATTCACAACTGTAACCGTGTAATTCTTTGCCATCTTTCCAAATCCCTTTATATGTCTTTAGTCATTACCTTCTGCACACCCCTTTAGGCCAAATGGTTTTCTTCCTTCCCTACCGTTCGGCACCAGCCTATGGTTTGGAAGAAGACTATCCAATAAGCATAATAGGTGTACTGTCCTAATCCTAGGAGCACTCGCAATGCGAGAGAAGGTGAAGATAAAAGACAACCGAATAAACATTATTCCTATTTCTCCTGAACTAGAATCCATCCCCGAACCGGAACAAGTTCCTTTCGAGTTCGTATATAACCATACGATGGAGTATCCTATAAACTGTAGATCTTCATAGTGATACGGAGTGTCCTGGAGAAATACAAAGGTGATTTAGGATTGCCGAGGAAATACCTGGTTTGGTCGTGAATATCAGTCGCAATTTACTTTACCTTCTTATTAATCCCTTGATATGTCTTTACTTAATACCTTCTGTACACCATCGTTAGGCTAATTGGTTTTCTTCATTCTCTACCGGTCGGCACCTGCCTATGGTTTGGAAGTAGACTATCCAATTTGCGTAATAGGTGTACTATCTCCTAAACCAAGGAGTACTCGCATCCTGAGAGAAGGTAAAAGGAAAAGACAACTGAATAGTCCTTTTCGTTTTCTCCAGAACCGGAAACCATCCTCGAATAAATTCCTTCGAGTTCGTATATAACCATACGATGGTTTTGTCCAATGGAAGTGGACGTTCGTAGTAATACGGGGTGTCCTGGAGAAAAGGGTAAAAGTAGGAGTGACAATGAGGTTTGCAACTCTGACAATCCAAAAACCAGTGTTAAAGAAGGTTCGGTTAATTTTGGTCACTGAGTCATAGTCTTAGGGTCGGGTCAAAGGTCGCTGCCAAAGAGAAAGAGAAAAGAAACACTCAGCGTGCACTCTAACCTAGATCAGAATGGTTACCAATTTATCTAATCTAGAAACCTCCCACTGTACCGTCAAATTCCCCTCCAAACCTAAAAGAAGAATTAGTCGGGATCACCCGAGGAGTAAAACTACTCATCAGTGGGAATCGGGATCCAACTATCATCGCATGATAACGTGACGGAATCCGCTCACGTCATCACACTCCAGAAGGTATGCACATATCTAGCAAGTTTTTGTTTCTTTAGAAACTCCCGATGTGGATTTTACCCCATGCTCTTATGACCTTGACGAAGGTCAACAAATCATAAGTCACATGTCAAGTTCTACCCGTCATTGTCCAGGTTAATTTGAACCCACCCGTACAAGCCCTTGACGAAGGTCAACAAGGCTATACGACTGTCCCAAACCAACGCATCTATCTATGCAACAGAAAGGCAATAAGCAGCTACCATTCACTATACCTTTACGAAGGTCAACAAACATAGCATGAATACTACGTGCTACCCGTCTGAAATGACGGAGGGCTACGAATGGTTTCTGGAGAAAACCTCTAACGTAATGAACTTGATATCGTTGAAGGAACCAGATAGCTTTTAAAAATATAGTGACGAAAACCTTCGCTAAAGAGGTCACTCCCGGTGAAGGGATCTCGGCTCATTCCCCGTAGAATGAGGTGCAGGATATTCCAACTGAATACCATGGTGCAAAGCAAAAGTAATCGGCTATAGTGAAGTTAATGCCCTGACGCAAACTTCTGTCCAAGGGGTCACTCCCGGTGAAGGGATCTCGGCCCCTGCCTCGTCGACTGAGGAGCAGGATATTCTAACTGAATACCACGATGCTAAATAAAAGAGAACGTCCTTGCAATAAAAGCTTTTTGAAAAGTGTTCCAACAACATCAGAATATGTTTGTTTTTAACTTGCATTGATCCGAATCAACGCAGTCCCATCAATTGATCACACCAATAAAAAAAGAAAATAATGATGTACGTATATGCCATCCGCATTCGCCACTAGGTCCCGTCATTACCCGTTAGGTTACTTAACTAACGACAGAGCGGGGACTGGACTAGCGCGGATGCAAAACATATACAACATCTACTAGTATATATATCAATATATAATATTTCGCTCAAGGCGTGATAAAATGCAACATCACAGAAATGTAATAAGCATCACAGAATAATACAGATATCTGGGATCTCCGGGTTTCACAGAGCCACTACTGAAACCCGACGTTCCCCTGGTCGTGTGGATAGCCCGTGCAATGAAATCCTAGACCCCTACGGGCGCGGCTAGTTACCCGCCAAAACCCGAAGCGAGGCAGCCACCTTCAGCAACGTGAATGGACCACCCAGCACTTCACGGAAACCGGTAACTTGGGCACCCCTTCCTGGGTCAACCTGTACCCCCTACGAGTGCGGTGAATAGCTCGCCAATTCTAGAGTGAAGCCCCCTCCGTCTTAATGCCATGAGATGCGGGCTCGTTGCCCTCTAGAACCCGGCTATCCGTGCACCCCACCTTGGGGTAATCCTAGTACAGAAAGTAAACTATACATACAACGGGTACATCGACCTCGACCTGGTCGTTCCCCAAAAGAATAATACAAACAGGCAGTGACGACAGTCCACATGTCGGACGCTCGCCCTGCAATATCAAATGTACATAATACAACCAAATCTATACTACCATTGCATCCAGGCTATCCCCCACGACCAATCCGCAACATCACAGCACAACACAGAACATCAACGTGAATGTCACGTTCGCAAATCCGTCTAACCGGGCTATAGCAGTTTGACAGGATTTACCGATCAAGTGACATTCACGGTCGCAGATATAATGTAAATACTATGAACTAACATGTTTAAAATTTTCGATCGATCAAATTTTACCAAGTGGGCCCTAAGCACTACTGTAGCACTCAAAGAAATCTGGGCCCAAAAAATAACATTCCAAAAACCCTATTTTACACTCAGTAGCTCTCTGTAAAATTTTGGGGCCATGAACAGTCAAAATTGCGGCGGAATCGTGGCCCAAGCATGGGTTTGGCCGCGGTTCCACGGTGGAAAAGTGGGATCATGCAACCAAAATTTCACAGAATGCTTATAATTCCCTGAATGTACTTCTGCAACACACTGAAAAATTTTTGGAGCCAAAATAATTTCGACAGAAAACTGATGTGCATGATATCGGGTTTTCGGAAAATCCGTTCGATCGAAATGTAAACACATTAGACAAAGCTAGACTAGGTTAATGGCGAGACTCTGATACCACTGTAAGTGCACGGCGGCGCCCCGGCCGTCAATCCGACGCCGGAATGCGGAAGCGATGCTTTTCTTTAACTTTAAAAACCGGCACCACCGCGCACTATAAACCCGGATCGTGCCATTAAACTAGTCCTAGCTAAAAAGAGAAGGGGTAGAGAGATATACCGAGCGATCCGTGTCCTTCGGTCTTCACGTTGTCGTCCCGATCTCCTCGCGGAATTTCCGGTCACCACCTCCTCACCGGAAGGGCACCACGTCGCCGGCTTCTTTTACGGGCTCCCACCTCTTGACCGAGGAAACTCGGGCATGAAGCTGGCGAGTCGACGTGCCCAAGATTTGCTGTAGAATAGTGTAGTGAGCTATGTCTCATTTGGGGTTACCTTTGGTGGAGGAAATGAACTTGTGGAATTTTGTGATGAACTTGGGGATTTTTGCAAGCATGAGAGAACCAAAAATCCCCACCAAAAATATGGGCAGCCCCCTCCCTCTATGTGGCCGGCCATACATTGTTGAAGGGAAGAGAGTGAGTGAATGAGGGAGAGGTATCAAAAGAAAATGAGAGTCTCTCATAATCCAAGAGAGAGAAAAGGTATGATGATGATCAAGAATCATCACAACCAAAATCACACTCATCCATCATAACCAAACATCATCATCAAGCATGATGACTCCAAAAAGGTCAAGCCATCTTGAATCATCATGAACAAGGAAGTAAATATGATGGTGGAACTATCATGATACAATAATATGCAAAGACCACCCTCAAAATTGCTTATTTGCACAAATGCAAATAAGCCCTCCTCCACCAATCTTCAGCCAATGAAAGATACAAAGAAATGTGGCTGAATCGGAAAACAAACTGGCAACTCCAAAAAACTGATCCCGTAATAAAATACAGGAAAACCCCGCTACTGTATATACATACCCGCATTTGTATTCCGACCGAAATACAAATGCAATGAGACAAAATCTACACCGTACAATACTAGCATCTGGCTAAAACCAAAGCCTGCTAGTATTATCCGTCCGATCCTGATCCGTGCAATACCGCATGTATCTGATCAAACCCTGCCATATATCCATACGGCCTCTAGTATTAACCGTCCGATCCTGATCCGTGCGGTACCGCACGTATCTGATCGAACTCTGCCATATCTCCATACGGCCTTTACAGCGTTTCGCCCGAAACTTGAGTAACTGTAAGTAGGGGACTCTAAAGACTCGTCAATACTATGGCTGTGGATTTAACCACAAGCACATCAGAGGTATTAGCCATACATGACGGGCTACCGGCTATTGACCAAAAGGGACGTCGATGAGCGAACTCATCCTTACACCCTATTGACCCTGTCAGTGACAATATCCGTACAGTCCGGTCCGTTCGTCTATGAGCATCTCATGGCGGGCCTAGGGGGTTTGTAAAAGTCAGACCCCCAAAAGCGGTAAAAGTCGTGTCGGAGTGAAGCCCAGAACACCCTGAGATACTACTGGAATACCTACCAGTAAATCTCCTGCATTGGCCAAGGACTTCGTGTAATGGCTCTCCTAGACACAGCGCGACCTCATCCCCAATACCGGGAGAGACGAACCCCTGCAGTTCCGCTCACTGCCTCCATGTGGCTCTGGACTGTACCCAACTAAAACATGTTTGCACGTCTCCTTTGAGCGTGGTAGGGTAGTAATCAAAGTACAGTGGGAACTCACACGAGACAAATGACGATCTTAGGTCGTTGAACTAACCTGTACACATGTCACCAGGGAACTGCTTTCTGACGTCAGGTATAAGACCAACTAGCATGTTCCCGGCGAGTCCTGTCCGGTGTACTCATAACCCAATGAGCACCTGTATACATCTTAGGTGAACCAACTGACACCAGGGGCTTGTGAGACCGGCCACCGCCCCTCGTCGGGGTCTCGACTGTATACACTAGTGTACTCCGGAGTATCGATGCCCTGTCTCGAAACTCCAACGACTAGGGACCTTTTAAGGATGTGCTTATAGACTACCAGCTCCCACGTATATGATCGCCCTCATACTGCTGGCAGTCAAGCAAGAATCCTAGGGGCTCTATCAACGTGCAATAGTGACCTGTAAGGTCACCTAAAGCAGTACACGATGATAAAGGTAAATCAGATAGCATACTATCATCGTGAGTAAGACTGTCCTACCAGAATAGGTCCTCCCTCAATCATTGCAGTCACGTGCCTGCGATCCAATAATTGACTCTGAGGGCACTATCTCCAACATGTAACACCTGAGAATTTGTTAGCGACTAATTATATTTTAATAAGTGAATTTTTTAAATAAAAGTTTACCAAATTGACTTTCAAATATTTTATCAAAATTAATAAACATTTTACTAGAATTTTCCTAAGCTTGCACAAACATGTGCATGTAACCTAGGGTTAAAATTTGGGTTAAACCATGTTTAGGCAACCATGGTGGTCTAACCCTTTTTTGTTAAGCTAATTAGTTTTAGTTAAGGTTTTTAGTTTTGGAAATTAAAATTGGTTTTGGGGTTGACTTGGGTTGAGGAGAGAGAGGGCATGATGGGTGTCATGATAGCATTTAAAGAGAGAGAGAGAGAGGTGGCTAAGCTTATGTCACCTCCTTTTCATTTCAAAACTTTTTCATATCCTTCACACTCTCCCTCTCACTCACATCCCTCACATCTATCACTCACACATACACTCATCTCTCACTCACTCACCCTCTCACTCAAATACTACAGCAGTAGCTGCTGCTACATCAGCCCCAAACACAACAACAAACACAATAACAACAACATCCGCTTCATGTAGCAGCAGCAGCAGTTTTCAGCCCCAGCAGCAGCAGCTGTAACCACAAACAACACCACACAACAACCATTCCCACAGCTACAACAACTCCTTCTTCAGCTGCTACAGCCACACAACACCAAACAACAGCAACACCAGCACAATGAAATATAACACTAGCAGCAGCCTGAACTGCATCAGCCTAAGCAGTGAGCAGCAGCAATAGCAGCAGCTTCAGGCAGCTCCAGCAGCTGCAGCAACTCCCTCCCTCCACTTCTTCTTTTCTCCTTGGTGTAGGGATCAAGTGAGGTATACTTCTTTAGCTTAGTTTCTTAGCTTGCTAAGTTTATGTGTAGAAATAGCTTCGATTAGTGTAAAATATGAGATTTTCTGCTTGTTTTGGTGATTTGTGTGAAGTTTTGTTTAAGGGATGTTAGTGTTGGGTTGACTAGACTAAGTAAGTGTTGTTAGGGCCAAATTAACCTAGGTAAACCCAAGATTACACTAAAATACCCTCAGTTTTTAAATTGTACAATACTTGACGTTTTTGAGCAAAACTTAGCTTTTTGAAAACTGCTGTTACACCTATAAGTTCAGAATGAAATTGAGTGGACCGTAGCCTACTGGTGATGTCCTGACCCCACCACCAGAGCCCGACCCCACCACTCCAACCTACAGTCGCCGAAAAAATCATTCTGGCCGCAAATTGCGGCCAGACCAAGGAGTTAGGAGCTAGGGTTTTTGCTACAGGTGTTTGCTACATTTTTTAGGTCCATGGTATATATAGTTTTGTAATATTCTAACCTGGGTGAAATCTGGGGCAGTATGTCGTTTTCTGGTATTTTTTAGTCTGCGCGATACGCGCGATACACGAGTGGATTCTGTGATTCAGCGTATCGCGGCGTATCGGTTTGAGTTTTAGACACACACACACGTTCCAGCGTATCGCGCGCACGCGCGTTAATTCGCGACGCGAGTTTCTCATTTCGTTCCGATATCGCGTTTTACGAGATTTTGATATAGTGGGATTCTTGTGTAAATTCTAGGTTCACAGGCGGGTACGTCAAACGCCACCAGGAAAGGGAAGCAGGTGGTCGGCTATACTTAGCATGCGACCAGGTGAGTAGATTTAACATATACGGGGAAATCGCCCGTATGGCTTTAAGCGTCAGGGCGTAATTGGATATTAGTTTTATGTGTTCATATAGATATACCAGTAGCATACTCTCTGGTTATATATAGAACTGGTAGTATAGAACACTGCACTGTCACTAACGGTCCAAGTTGCACGAGCACGATTTATATGCTACACTCACACCGTTAGTGATTGACATGACACTCACATTATAGGATTGCCATAAACCGCATATTTGATTCTGCTTTGTTGACGTTGTCATGATTTGCCGCATACTATCATATGTATATTCATACCATGCACACTGTATACGCACTTTTGTGCGTACCTTCATTGATATATCACTACTTGGCCATATATGCATCTTATGTCTACAATAGTGCACATGTACATTGCTACATTTACTTTGCATACTTATCCATTCTCACATCCATACCTATACACATATTCATATGCTATATACATGGATGATATTGACTCGATCTAAAACTAAGGGACCGCAAGTGATATTTTCAAAACCATATCTTTTAAAAGAGCGGCTTCCCCTTTCTTTTACTATTAGCGTCATACGACACATGGCATGGATTTACGCATTGTATTTGATTATGTGATTTCTGGATTTGGGAACCGGAGTACTATTTTAAGAAAATACGCACTGTTTAAACACCCGGTTTCCCTTGATATGATATTTTAGTGCGTCCACCATGAGTTTTCTCGGTTCCAGAGAGCTTGTGTGAGTATACCCGATTCGAGGAGAGGTAGGTACCGATTGCGGGTACATGGTGGACCTGGTACGGTACTCCGGGGCGAGAAGACTCGTATTGTTAGACGGTGAGCCCGGCGGAGGGACTACTACCTACCGGTGATTGGTTAGACCTGGCGATTATCCGGAGGATACCGACCAGAGTCGATAGATGGATACGGGACGACGCGTACTGCCGGGGGCCGAGGGTCGATTCCAAAGACGGAGCCCGTAGGCGGACCCGATGGACGGACGCCCCATACTGGAGGATTTGCGTGTCGATGCTGGACACGGCTGATTTTATGAGATTTGGAGTGCCGATTTTGGGAACTCACGATTGTATGAGATTCACAGGATTTGAGTGCCGATGTGGATGACGGCGCCTGAGTTTTACTTGGATTTGGGTGTATTGATGAACACCGGTCTTTTTTTCCATGTTGATATTCCGTGTATACACTATTTGTTCTCATGCTCAGCATTTAGTAGTTGGCATCTCATCATGTACCTATTGTACCTGATATAGTACACATGCTATACATGATTATCGCATACCCTGCTCATGTTATATAGGGTTGTTAGATTCCATATAAGACATGATTATTGCATATCTTGCACATCATATGGAGAGACTTTTAGATTGCACTTGTTGCCTGATGTGAGCATTCAGTTCACCATATAGATGTTATCTGTTGGCATAGGTTAGAGTATCGCAGCACGTGCATACTCGCGATTACCTTTATATGTTATCTACTATTCAGGAGTTGGCAACTCACCCCCGTTGTGCCACAGTGCTTGGAGGTTGCTCTTTGGAGTAGTCGCGGCTGGCTGTTTACCGCATCTTTTGACACAGATACCGTTGCTGAGGCGTGTTAGCCCTTTTTCTATTAGGTGGGTTTTGTACGGTATCTGTTTACTTTTCAGTTGCATCTTGATGTATCTAGTACTCTCCATCTACATTCATGTATTGACTTAGAGACAGTTGTGAGGACGATGTATGTTATTTTGTACTCTGGTGTCGAGCTCGTTGTGAGCCGACTTTATTTATGCAGTTTTACCTCTTATGATATTTGTTTTCACCTTACTGCTCATTCTTCGCTTCGGCGTCGTATATTATATTGTGGTGATTGCTCCGCCGTTGGGCGCGATTCTCCCATTGAGATGCTCTATTTATTTCACATGTTACTTTTACTTATATCTCGCCTTTTACCCGATTTCGGGACAAATTTTTGTTAAAAGAAATATGGTTAAAATTATTTAAATAATAACTTGGACCAAAAGGGATTTCTACTAAACAACTTAAAGTTTTCTAAATGTTTCGACAAATATTCTAATAAATGTTTTAACACTCTATATTTTAATGGTTTTGATTTCTGGGTTCGGCTTACTTAGTCACGTTACGCCTGTAGACGTTGCGTGGCTAAGTGTCGGTCACGGGCCAAACTTTGGGTTTCCCAGCTTCGAGCGAAACGTAGTAAAGGTCGTATGGTTTTACGACAGGGTTCGATCACATACGTGTACTTGTGCCCGTGTGGTGTTCGAGCGGACAATACTAGTGGGCTTTCGTTTAAGCCGGATCCTAGTATTTGATTATTGGATTAGCTTCGTCTCATAGTATTCGTGTTTCTCGGAACACGGATGCGGGTATGTATATAGGATGAGAGGAGGTAGAAGGATACACCTCATTAGGGTTTTGACCATTGACTTGGTCAAAACAAAAATGAGGTGGAGAAAAGAATTTGTTATTTTTGGTAAATGAGAATTATATATGGCATGGTTACTTGGGTTGACCTTTTGACTTGTTGATCTTAGATATTTTTGTGAGATATTTTTGACTCTAGATATTTTAGTGAGATATTTACCATGCCATGCTTATGGTCATATAAATGATAGACATTCCATACTTTATTATCATTATCACAAATACTTTCTCTTTCCTCAAGCTTGCTCTCTCCTTCTTCCTCTCCCAAACCCTAGTGTCTTATGAGTTGAGAATCAAAGGTTAGTGAGACTAAGCCACTCAAATTACACTCTACTCACTCTAGTCTACTTAGATTAGCATGCTAAGTATTCTAGTTACCTCAACTTGGAGGTTTAGCTCAAGGTTGGAACTCTCGGGTGGATCATCGTTGACACAAGGAGGCCGAAGTTCAAGCACGATCCATACTTCCATCGAGGAGCTTAAGGAGAGGATCGAAGACCCGGAGGACTTGTTTTCTTTAGGTATACTTTCTATCATAGTAGATAGAACCCTTACTTGCTATTTTGGTTTATGGTTAAGATCCGGTTTAGGTTTATTCTAGCGCCAAGTTTCGTATCGTTATAAAAATTTTGTTCCGCATTTGGCCACGGAAGTTGGCCGGGGCGCTAGCGTAACCCTTCATGGTATCAGACCAGCCCATAAACCCTAGACTAGCAAGTTTAAACAATGTTAAACCAATGACACTAAAACGACTCCGTAACATCGAAACCAATCTGCAGTTTCTGTCGAATTTTTAAAGGCTAATTTTATTTAACAACTGCAGAGTGATCCTTAGACTATGAGATGTACCCAGAACAAAAACGATGCATTTCTACCATGATATGGCAGGCCACAACCCCTCTAAAACCGGCCTCCTCGGTTCAAGTGTGGAGAAATGGGTCAAGTTTTGTTCTGGGTTCTTATCTCAAGGAGTTTGGTTGTCTGGTGTTGCTAGTTTTTGCCCAAGTTTGATTTTCTGTTGTTTTTCTGTTCGGGGAAATTTGGAGTGTTTTGAAGTCGTTATATTTGACACTGTTTAATAGGTTACAGTATATTCACTTTCATCTGCAACCGTGAATGTCATTTGATAAGTAAACCCGTCTATCTGCTATATATTCTTTTAGACGGGTTTGCGAACGTGACATTCACGTTGATGTTTTGTGCTTGTGCTGTGATTGTGGTTGGAGAGTCATGGTGGATAGCATATGGTGCAATGTTAGTGGTACAGTTTATATTCATTTGTACATTTGATATTGCGGGGCGAGCGTCCGACATGTGGACTGCCGTCTTTGCCGGGTTGTATATTATTTTGGGGCAGGGTTGAGGTCGATGTAACCATTTGTACATATTATTTTCATTTTCTGAACTAGGATTACCCCACGATGGAGTGCACAGATTTCCGGGTTCTAGAAGGCAACAAGCCCGCATCTCATGGCGTTGAGACGGAGGGGGCTTCATTCTAGAATTGGCGGGCTATTCGCCGCACACGTAGGGGTATAGTTTGACCAACGGAGGGGCGTCCAAGTTACCGGATTCCGTGAAGTGATGGGTGGCCCATTCACTTTGGTGAAGGGGGTTGCCTCACTTCTGGGATTGGCGGCTAACTTGCCGCGCTCGTAGGGGTCCAGGTTCTCATTGCAAAGGCTATCCACATGACCAGGAACGTCGGGTTTTACTTGCGGCTCAAATAAAACCCGCGGCTCCAAGATTATCCAACTTTCTGTATTGGCTAAGATTCTGTGATGTTGATTATTATCATGCGTGGGACGAATGTTGTATATACTTATATATATACTATTAGATGTTGTATATGTTTTGCACCCGCGCTAGTCCAGCCCCCGCTCTGTCGTTAGTTAAGTAACCTAACGGGTGATGATGGGGCCCCTGGCGAATGCGGATGGCATACAGGTACATTTTATTTTCGTTCTTTTTGTGGTGTGATAGGTTAACTGAAGGGACTGCATTAATTTTGATTAATGCGAGAAAATAAACGTAAAAGATGTTGTTGGAACAATTTTCGAAAAACTAAAGTTATATATTCTTTCGCTTTGCATAGTGGTATTCGGTCATGAATATCCAATACCTCATTCTACGAGGCAAGAGCCGAGATCCCTTCGCTGGGAGTGACCTCTTGAGCTAAAGTCTATACTATAGATTACTCGGTTTTTCTTCAAAACCAGAAATTTTCAAAAAGGCGGAGCTTAAAACCACTCCTTTTCAAAATTGCTCAGGTTCCTTCAACGATATCAAGTTCATTACGTTAACGGGTTTTTTCGCCAAAAACCCAGCCGTAGCCCTCTGTCATTTCGGATTGGTATTGCCTAGTATTCGTGCAATGTATTTCGTGCTCAGCCAAGGCATAGTGTTCGGTAGCTATGTAATTTTTTTTTCTGTAGAAAATAATGTGATTGGTTGGGACAGTCGTGCGGTCATTTTGGCTCAGTCAAGGACTCGTACGGGTGGGTCTAATGCAATCAAGATAATGACGGGTTGAACTTGACTAGGATCCTTTGATATGTTGGCTCAGTCAAGGTCACTTGGGTCCTAGGGGCAAAAACCAAATCGGGAGTTTCAAATATACAGGAAACTTGCATATTTAGCATACCTTCTGGAGTGTAGTAACTAGAGTGGATTCCATCTAGGTCATCACATAATGATAGTTGGATCCCGATCCCACTAATGAGTTGGATTACTCTTGGAAGATTATTTTCACTTAACAATCAATGCTATAAACCAAGTAGGTGACTAGAACAGTATTAACGGGGCAACGCCTCAAGGGAAAAGAGGTTACATAATTAAGGAACATCGCGAAAGCGTTGAAAAACCTCCCTCGAAGTACCAACACTAGCCTGGATGAAAGGTTAAGCAAGTATTGCAACATGCGATTAATCCTGACTAGTTCTTCTTTTAAGGTTTGAAGAAGAATTTGAGGAAACAGTAGGAGACATCCTGGTTAGATAAATTAATAACCAATCAAATCTTGCAAGAGCGCACACTGAGTGTTTCTTTTCTCTCTCTCCAGGTAACAATCATTTCACGCCCTAATCAAGATAATAAAATGTATCGCTTGACCGATCCGAATTCTTATTCGGGGCTGGGGAACATCGGTTTGGCTCTAACTTATGATGGCGATCGTAAGTATGAGCAGAGGAAAGAGGATAGTCAGGATTCCAAGGAGACCCCATTGAATAAGAAGCATACTAATGCATCTACTTCAGGTGTTCTTGTAATTGAGAACTGCTTTTCGGTCAGTCCTACCTCCTGGCTACTAGATACTAGATCAGGATCTCTTATCTGTAATTTATTGCAGGGACTGAGAAAAATTAGGATAGTTGGACCTGATGATATGTCCCTCAAGGTAGGGAACGGAGCACAAGTTAATGCTGCAGCCGTCGGTGAATATCACCTAGTGTTGCCAAATGGCAATACTATCATTTTGAACAATTGCTACTATGTACCTTCCATGGTTTGTAACATAATATCAGTTTCTTTACTGGATAACGATGGATATAACTTTGTTCTTGATAGAAATATCATGAACATTTACCTTGATAAGGTACCGGTTGTAGAAGATACACTGTGTAATGGTATCTATGTTCTAAATCAGAACACGGTTCTCAATGTACAAAACACACGCAAGAGGAAGAGTTCAGATACGAACGAATCCTGCTTGTGGCATTGTAGACTTAGTCATATCGGAGAGAAAAGACTAAGTAAGTTGCATAAAAATGGACTTTTGAACACGTTTGAATTTTCATCTTATGAAACTTGTCAATCTTGTCTTAAGGGAAAAATGACCAAATCTCCATTCACAGGACACAGAGAAAGAGCAGGAGAGCTCTTGGGACTCATACACAGTGATTTATATGGTCCAATGTCTATACATGCATGGGGAGGGTTCTCGTACTTCATCACATTCACTGATGATTTCTTTAGGTTCGGATATGTGTATCTCATGAAAAACAAATCTGAAGCTTTTGAGAAATTCAAAGAATTCAGAAACGAAGTAAAGAACCAGGTTGGCAAAACTATCAAGATCATTCGATCTGATAGAGGAGGGGAGTACTTAAGCACGGAATTCCTAGAATACCTAAAAGAGAATGGAATTCTCTCTCATCTTACTCCTCCGTATACACCACAGCACAACGGTGTATCGGAGCGGAGGAACCGTACCCTATTGGACATGGTTCGCTCCATGATGTGTAATTCCGAGTTGCCTCTTTCATTTTGGGGACATGCGCTTTTGACAGCGGCATATCTGTTGAATGATGTTCCATTCCTAAGACACCATTCGAGATATGGAATGGTAAAAGGCTGTATCTTAAATGTATTAAGATATGGGGTTGTCGGGCCTATGTAAAAGTACAAAATCCGGACAAATTGCAGGCACGTTCAGTTTTATATAAGTTTGTGGGATATCCTAAAAATTCAATAAGATATCTGTTCTACCACACCGAGGAACAGAAGGTGTTTTTATCTCGCCACGCCACCTTTTTAGAGTGGCAATTTCTTGCAAAAGAAACAAGTGGGAGTTCGGTAGAACTGGAAGGAATTCGAACCACAGACTCAAACTGAAGAATTGGTGGAACCTCAAGATTCAATAACCCCATAAGAACCTCAGCAACTCCGCAGATCTGGTAGGATTTCTCATCCGCCTGAAAGATATTATGGTTTTCTCATAGACAGGGATCAAGAGGATTACATCTTGGAAGAAGATAACCCTACCAGTTTCAGGCAGGCTATTATCAGTAGCGACTCTGATAAGTGGCTAGATGCTATGCGATCCGAAATGGAGTCCATGTACACCAATAAAGTGTGGACCGTGGATATTGCTCCACCTGGGGTAAAACCAGTTGGATGCAAATGGATCTACAAAAGGAAACTTGGTGTAGATGGACAGGTGGAAACCTATAAGGCTAGACTCGTTGCCAAAGGTTTACGTCAAATACCAGGTGTGGACTATGACGAAACCTTTTCTCCAGTGGCTATGCTCCAATCAATTCGGATCCTACTTGCCATTGCTGCCTTCCATGACTATGAAATCTGGCAGATGGACTTAAAAATGGATTTTCTAAATGGCAGTTTGGAAGAGTGCGTATATATGGATCAGCCAGAAGGTTTTGTTGACAGTGGGAGCAGCGGGAAGGTGTGCAAGTTGGTTAAATCCATTTATGGATTAAAGCAGGCATCGCGGAGCTGGAACATCTGTTTTGATGAAACAGTCAAGGAATTTGACATCATCAAGAACGAGGATGAGCCTTGTATTTATAAGAAGATTGTAGGATAAACTTTCGTATTCCTAGTCTTGTACGTGGACGACATTCTTATGATAGGAAATGATATTCCTATGCCACAATCGGTCAAGCTATTCTTGTCACAACGGTTCTCCATGAAAGACCAGGGTGATGCCTCGTGCATTCTAGGGATCAAGATCTACAGAGATAGATCTAAGAGATTACTGGGACTTTCGCAGTCCAGGTACATAGAGACCGTACTAAAGAGATTTATTATGGAAGATTCCAAGCGCGGTAATATACCCGCATTGCACGGAATCACCCTCTCCTAGAAGATGTCTCCCAAGACTAACGAGGAGAGGGTTCGCATGAGCACTATACCCCACGCTTCGGCGGTAGGATCTATAATGTATGCGATGCTATGTACAAGACCAGATGTAGCTTATGCGCTAAGCGTGGTGAGATGGTATCAGTCAGACCCAGATGAGAACCACTGGACAGTAGAGAAGAACATTCTCAAGCACCTAAGAAGGACTAAGGAGATGTTCCTAGTTTACGATAATGGAGACCTCAAGGTTGAGTCCTTTACTGATTCAAGCTTCCAGAGTGACAAGGACGACAACAAGTCTGTCTCGAGTTTTGTGTTTACCCTAAATGGAAGGGCGGTGTATTGGAAGAGCTCCAAACAGGATACCGTCACAGACTCGATGATGGAGGCTGAATATATTGCTGCAAGCGATGCCGCAAAAGAGGCGGTCCGGATAAAGAAGTTCGTTAGTGAACTTCAGGTAGTTTCGTCCATTGTTGACCCAATACCTTTGTATTGCGATAACAATGGGGTTATAGCTTTAGCGAAGGAACCACGGTCCCGTCAGAAATCCAGGCACATCTTAAGGCGGTATCACCTGATCAGGGAGATCATTGATCGCTAGGAGATCGAGGTACGGAGAGTGGACACTAAAGATAACAAGGAGGATCCATTCACAAAGGCCCTCCCTCAAGCACAGTTCGAGCGACTTTTTGAGCTATTGGGTATGCGGTATGCTACAGCTGGCCTTGGTGCAGACGTTGGGTATGCGGTACACCAATTACTGGCCTTTAGTGCAAGTGGGAGATTGTTGGATATGTATGCCCTAGAAGCCATTATTGTATAGTACTAATTTGTATATTACATTTTGGAAGCTTGGGATATATACACGGATTTACGAAAGTCTTGCTCTATATAGTAGTATGCTACTTGGTTTATATCTATCTTAATATGTGTATATGTTTCTTTTAACATATTGCTAATACATATTGATAGAGCCCTTAGGATCTTTGCTTGACTACCAGCGTTGTGATGGCGGTCACACTAGTGGGGGCTGGGTAGTCTATAAGCACATCCTTTTACAGGTCCCTAGTCATAGGATTATCGAGACAGGACATCGATACTCCAGAATAGACTAGTGTATACGCTTCTCATCCCAGCAGGGGAGATGGTCTGTCCCAAAGCCATCAGTACGTCGTACTTGAGATAGTATGCAGGTGCTCATTGGGTTACGAGTTACACTGGATGGACTCATAGGGTACTGCTGGTTGGTATTATACATATCGTCAGGTAGCATTTTGTAGGGTTCCTATGAACGACAGCAAGGTTTCGGGAGGTATCGTCCATGCCATTTTCAAAATTTTGTCGTTTTAAAGAACCCTAAACTAGAATCGATAACTAGAGAATCATACGAAAAAACATGTAAACTATTTTACATATAAGTTATAATGGAATACAACCTTTGTAGACCGGTCCTTCACTTCATTAGCTCCTTGTAGTGATCCCTTCGCTGCTATCATGGAACTCCCGGACTCTTGCATGGCTTCTCTAGGCGAAAGGAACGATCTTGTTTGAAGTCTTCGAGGCCGAAGATGATATACGTCGAGGAGACACTAACTCAATCTACTACTTCACTAATGAGAGATTAGTGAAGTAAACACCCTATACTAAAGTTCTAATCTAGTATAGGATGATGAAGTAGGAAGTGGGCTCACATTAGTTTATTTTTCTCACAATATTTTTTCTCTTTAGAAAAGCCTAGCAAGCTTTTTCTCAAGGAAGAAGAAGATGAGCAAAAGAAATGAGAATGAACTAATAAGGTAAGAGAATGAATCTTGGGTGAGTTTGTATCATATACTAACTCATGTAGAGACATAACCATAGCTAAATTATAATGGTTAGGTTAATAAATATCTTAAGTAAAACAAAACTAGTGGACTAAGTCAATGCATCCATAAGCTTCATGAAGCTTCATGCATATGAGCTCATTATCCAATAATTTTGGAATTACTTTAAATATTAAAACCCAACATTATAATTAGTGTGGTATAAGTCTCATACACCCATGTAGTGTGTATCAACAACCATGATACAAAAAGAACATAATTAATATATATCACTTATATAATAAGTGTGCACATGTGAGAATAAATAAATGCTTAAGTGAGATAATATTAGTTAATGTAAATTATTATATCAAATATACAATTATACACTAGATTATTAAATCAACACTTCATTTAATAATCCGGCTATATCACATATAATCGACTAATATTAAATGTACCATTTTATCGAATCAACATTTGATTCGATAACCCGGCTATATCATATATAACCGTCCGATAAAAATATCGCGAGAATAGAATACGGTATCACATACTCGCATTATTCTCGGTCCCGCACATATCACAAATGTGCTCCTACTTCGTTTTGCCTGAGCCAGTAAAAACCTCTATGTAGGACTCTAAAGACTCGTCAATACGCCGGCAGTAGGTGATGATTACATAAAGCATCCACAAGTCGTCAGCGGTACTAGCTGGACGTAACGGCTACCCGGGTATTGAGCGATCAAAAGATCAGCAAGCAAGCCCGCTCTAACTTCTACAAGAGCCTGACAGTAACACTACCATACAGTCCGGTCTCCAAGTTTGATATGTCGCATATCCAGACTATAGGTGGTAAACGTCAGACCCCAAAAACCGATAACTCATGCCGATATGAGGCTCATAACGGGTCGAGAAACTACTGATAACACTTACCAGTAAATCTCTAAATCAGCCCTGGCTAGGGACTTTCCTGTTATGGCCAATCGAGCACAGCGCAACATCAACCCCCAATACCGGGAGAGACGAAACCCATCCTATCGCTCATTGCTTCCATGTGACTCGGGACTTGATTAGTAGGGATTCTGCGTGTTCAAGTTTAGTTAATTACCGCAATCAATATGGTTTTGCTTGTAGCTAGCCGGTTGAGTACGGGTCGTCCGCAGGGAGATGGGAATCGTTTTCTAAGTGTTTTAACGAGTTAAGTCCAGTTTTCCAGATTTTGTTGTGATTAATTAAGTGTTAAAATGATATGTAAAGAGAGCTTGTTAGGGTTAGGATTAGGTTAGTTTGAGTTAGGAGTCGCTCACCTCTTTCGTTGCCCATCTTAATATCGGTGTTACGGTAATCGGCAACAACGGGGATTAGCACGACTAGGAAGGAACTTGCGAGTATAAGCTAGGCTTTCCGACGCATAAGTTCTTCCTTTTGGTGCTTGTCCATCCGTTCTTGGCTCTTAGCCATAACCTACGGTTAATTCAACCACAACCGGTCTCACTACGGAATCACCGCTATCATGTAGGATAGGGTGCCGTAAGGAGCGGATTGTGGTTCAATTAACGGGAGTCGATTTAAGATGTTGGGCAAGGAAAGAGTGAGAGAGATTTCCTTCTCTCAAACTTCCCTTATCCTACCCTAACAAGTATGAAACTACTCACACATCATAATGAAAAGAAAACAAAACAAAAGAGGAAGATAGAAAGAAGGAGATTAGAAGATAACAACTAGCTATTTACGACCTCACCTTGGCAAGGATCAAGCGTAAGCGTCATGGTTGTTTAAGGATAAAGGAAAAGAGAAAAGAAAGAAACAACAACAAATAACAACAACTAAGTTAACAAATGAAAATTACAAGCAATAATAATTTAACTAAAGAACAAGACAAGCATGATAAGTAAAAAGAACTCCTTTATTCATTCTTCACTCACAAAAGCACACTACAAGATTTTTAATGGAGAAGAGATGAGAGAAGGAAGAAGAACAACAACTAAAACCTAAAAAGTAAATACAAGATTATGCACCCTTGGCTTCACAAGGTTCTGGACTATTTATAGGCAGGGAGATGGAAATCTAGGGCAACATTCTGAACCAACATGAAAAGACCAAACAACCCCTGAAATCCCATCAAGTGAGGCGCCAGTACGGCCGCGGATCCACGACCTAGACGCCCTATTGGCCGCGGATCGGCGGCCCTATGGTGGGTTGGGCCCTCCAACTTTCTGTGCTTCCCTGGTTTTCTCTGTACTTTATTCTGGTATATGTATTTTCTCAGATTTTCTTCACGATTTTTCCAGAATTCTAGTGGATCAAAAGGTGATTGGACATGGATCTTTTGTCATCATTTTCTTGAGCTCCGCGTAGATTTCTTGGATCTTGTGTTGCCATTGAGCCTTGTGCATGAAGGTGGTAATCGATTTGCCATTTTGTCTCCTAAACTGGTGTGTGGCAACAGACGGATAAAGAGCGGAGACCCGTGTTTTATCTGTGGTTGGCAGGAACCCGGATTTTGTCGTGTTTTTCCATGGATTTCACCGTTTAAATCCGAGAACCTGTATCCAGCAATTGACTAGCAAACATGGCTCAAGAGTACCTACCGATATGCAATGTGATAAAAATTGGGCGGTATGAAAATGCAAAAATCTGATATGAACAGGACTGTACCCAAAAACCACCATTTTACACGTTCTCTTGAATGTGGTAAGGTGGTAATCAAAGCATAGTGGAAATCACACTAGACTCTATGACGATCTCGGGTCTACCGACTAACATGTACTAGTGTCACCAGAGAACTGCCATCTGATGTGTGGTATAATACCATCTGGGAGTTCTCGGCGAGTTCGTCCAGTGTACCCAGTCTCCACTGAGCACCCATATACCATCTCTATTGTCAAACACCAATGGATATGGGATCATCCATCGCCCATCACATGGGTCGAGAAGCCAATACGCTAGTCTACTCTGGTATATCGATGCCCTGTCTCGATACACCCATGACTAGGAACATTAAAGGATGAACTTATGGACTAACATAGCCCCACTAGTATGATCTGCATCATAATCCTGGTAGTCAAGTACACATCCTAAGGTCTTTACAAACATGTAACCATAAGACAGTATCAAGAGACAAGTATACATGTTAAGATAAAGAGCAATCATATAACATACTATCATGTCGAGCAAGAAAGTCCTCTCTATATATGTCCAAACATCCAATATAATATACATCATATGTACAATAATGGCCTCTAGGGCATACATACAACTTACAATCTCCCACTTGCACTAGGGCCAGCTGCTGTAGTATCGCATACCCAGCATCCCGAAGAGTCTCTCGAACTATATCTAGGGAATGGCCTTCGTGAGTCGATCCGCAGTGTTATTCTTCGTGTCAACTCTCCTGACCTCGATCTCCCTGTGATCAACTATCTCTCGGATCAGGTGATACCGCCTCAGAATATGCCTGGATCGCTGATGGGACCTGGGTTCCTTGGCCAAAGCCATCGCTCCATTGTTATCACAATACAAAGGTATTGGATACTCAATGGATGGAACCACTCCAAGTTCAGTTATGAACTTCTTCATCCAGACAACCTCTTTGGCAGCATCATTGGCAGCGATGTATTCAGCCTCCATCGTCGAGTCTGCAACGGTTTTATGCTTGGAACTTTTCCAGCAAACCGCTCCTCCATTGAGGGTAAAGACAAATCCCGAGTGCGACTTAGAGTCGTCCTTATCACTCTGGAAGCTAGAATCGGTAAAGGACTCCAATTGGAGTTCTCCGTTACCCTACACTAAGAGCATCTCTTTAGTCCTTCTCAAGTACTTGAGAATGCTCTTCACAGTTGTCCAGTGACTTTCTCCAGGATCTGCTTGATACCTACTCACTACACTTAGTGAGTGTGCTACATCGGGTCTGGTATATAGCATCGCGTACATGATAGAGCCCACTGCCGAGGCATAAGGTATCCCTTGCATGCGAGCTCTCTCCAAATCAGTCTTGGGAGAAATCTTGTTGGAGAGAGTGAGTCCTGAGATCATGGGTAAAAACCCACTCTTGGATTCTTCCATACTAAACCTCTTTAGTACGATGTCAATGTACCTGGATTGGCACAATCCCAGTATCCGTTTAGATCTATCTCTATAGATCTTAATCCCCAAGATGTAGGAGACATCCCCTAGATCTTTCATTGAGATTCTTTGTGATAAGAAGATCTTGACCGATTGCAGCATAGTAATTTCATTTCCTATCAAGAGTATGTCATTCACGTACAATACGAGGAAGACAACCGTACTCTCTGCCACCTTTTTGTATATACAAGGTTCATCTACGTTTTTGATGAAATCAAACTCTTTAAAAACGACATCAAAGCAGATGTTCCAACTCCGCGATGCTTGCTTTAACCCGTAGATGGATTTAAGCAGCTTGCACACCTTTTCGCTGCTCCCACTATCTACGAAGCCCTCTGGCTGAGTCATGTACGCGCACTCTTCCAAATCACCATTTAGAAAGGCGATCTTAACATCCACTTGCCAGATTTCGTAGTCATGGTATGTAGCGATGGCAAGCATGATCCGGATGGACTTAAGCATAGCCACTGGAGAAAAAGTTTTGTCATAATCCACACGTGGTCATTGACGAAAACCCTTTGCAAAAAGTCTAGCTTTGAAAGTCTCAACTTTTCCATCTACACCAAGTTTCTTCTTAAAGATCCATTTTCTCCCAATGGGTTTTACCCCTTCAGAAGCAACTTCCAAAGTCCATACTTTTTTGGTGTACATGGATTCCATCTCAGATCGCATTGCATCCAGCTACTTCACAGAGTCTCCACTCATGATGGCCTGCGCGAAGCTAGTCGGGTCATCATCCTCCATGATGCAATCCTCGCTTCCATCATCAATGAGAAAACCGCAGTATCTCTCAGGTGGATAAGGAACCCTACTAGATCGGCGGAGAGGCCGGGGTTCGTTGGGCACTATCGAATCCTCTGGTTCCACTAAATCTTCAGTTACAGTTTGTGTATCTGGAACTTCTTCCAGTTCTACCTTCTAGCAACTAATTTCTTTTACAAGAAATTCCTTTTCTAAAAAGGTGGCATGCTGAGCAACAAACACCTTTTGTTCCTCACTGTGGTAGAAAATTATCCATATGATTTCTTTGGATATCCCACAAACTTGTAAAGAACTGATCGTGCCTCGAGTTTGTCCAGATTTTGCCTTTTGACATAGGCCAGACAACCCTATATCTTAACTCGTTTAAGATATGCCTCATCCCACTCCATATCTCATATGGTGTGGTAGGTACAGATTTAGATGGAACTTGATTCAATAGGTATGCTGCAGTCTCAAGCGTATAACCCCAAAAGGAAATAGGCAACTCAACAGTGCTCATCATAGAGCGCACCATATCTAATAGGGTGCGATTCCTCCGTTCCGATACGCCGTTGTGCTGTGGTGTATACAGAGGAGTAAGCTGAGAGAGAATCCCATTCTCTTTTAGGAAGTCCAGGAACTCCATGCTCAAGTATTCACCTCCTCGATTAGATCGAAGGATTTTAATACTTTTACCCGTTTGGTTCTCGACTTCAGACTTATATTCTTTGAATTTCTCAAAAGCTTCAAACTTGTGTTTCATCAGGAACACATGTCCGAATCTTGAGAGATCGTCAGTAAATGTAATGAAGTACGAAGAACCATTCCTGGCATGTGTAAACATGGGACCGCATACATCACTATGTATCAATCCTAAGAGTTCCGTAACTCTTTCTCCGTGTCCTGTAAATGGAGTTTTGGTCATCTTACCTTTGAGACATGTGATCAGTTGAAAATAGTGCATTCTCAACACGTTAATTTCCCTACTCGTATCATTCATATATATGTGTTTATTGTAATTATAACACATATTACGATTTCGTCTAGAAATTACCAAATTACCTTTATTATAGTTATAATCGGCATTCTAGAGGGAAATTACGTGTTTATTACTAAGTGCATCGATCTGTATATATCAATCCTTATCTCAAGATTGTGTGCAGGAAATTCTCCGGGTAAAAGAGCCGGAATCATAAAAGTGCTGATAAAAATACACCAAGTCCAAGACTTGTGATCTGGCAATAAACAAGAAAGTCTAAAAATATTCCAAACACCAGGAAATATCCCTAAAGCCAACACAAAGCAGCACAAGAGAATTCATGTACTGAGTCCATCAAACGGCCGCGGATCTGCGGCCGAGTCTGGCCGATCCGCGGCGGATTCGCGGCCGAGTTGACTCGTCGGCGGCAGAAACTTTTTGCAAACTCCTCTTTCAACGGCCAAGCTTCTCCAATATGCTCGGAATTGTGTAGATTTCTCCAGAAGCTTCCCTTCTAACAGCCAAGCTTCTCTTGTAAGCTAAATAACTAACTCAATCTAGAAGTTTCTTCTCAACTACCAAGCGTAGAAGGGAAGCTATACCTCGCTTCTAGGGGAAGCCAAAGGGAAAGACTATAAAAAGGCACTAAGAGCATAATTTAAGAGGTTACACAATTAGGGTGATTGAATATTGAGCCAAATTTCCACAAGTTGAGTGACACAACATGCAATTCAAAACCCTAGCCCCAAATCCATCTCAAAAAGCCAATTAAAGATTCATCGAGATCCAAATCGAACAAGTATCTACGATCTTTTTTGAAGCAACGCCGATCTTCATCCGAGCAAGAGATCCACGACGATCCGCGACTCAAGAAGACGATGCGAAGCTAGTTCGATGATTTTAGTTCCTCCTCAATTCTTATAGTTTTTGAGTGTATTGTAACGAAACATCGAATAATAAAAGGTAACGATCTTTAATCTTGCTTTCTATTCATTCTCGCATTATGATATTATTAGTTCTTGATTTCTTTATAATGATGCGTGAATAAAACTCCGCTTGCATCGGAATCGAAAGAATAGGTAGATGATATTGATGAATTCCTGAATGATTCTTAAGTCTTATGAGTTTTGTAAACCCTAGGAAATTAAATCAAAGATGACCTAGTTTTGAGCGAGATACTTTCTTGAATGTTTTCGCTCTAAGTTAGAGATCAACAATCGATGATTGAATTTTCTAGAGGCTAGAATTTGAATGCTAATGTAGGGTTCCTAGGCACTCTAGTGAGGTCTCACAAGGCATCGATCATGCCAATTTCAAAAATTCTAGTGCCGAGAAACTCTAATGTACGGATCGTTTGCTAGAAATCTAGGCGAAACAAAACTAGTTAACACTTAACTAATGAGAATACGGAAATACAACCTTTGTAGATCCGGTGCTCCACCTCCATAGCTCCGCAACGAGGTCCTCTCCGCTGTCCAAATCAAATCCGGGCTAAAGCGTCGGCTTCGTCGGAGAATGGGCAAGCTAGGTCGTCGATGTCCATGCCGAAGATGATCTACGTCGAGGCATCGAAAGATCAAGCTCCACCTTCACCAAGTCATGAAAACTTGTGAAGGAAACACACTCTACTACTTGGCAGGAGGTAGAGGATGAAGAAATAGGAAGTGGGTAGACTTTAGATTTGGATTTCTCACTCATTTCCATCAATCACCATTGATGGACCTTGCTTTCTTCACTTGAAGAAAGGAAGAAGAAGAAGGATATTGTTATGATAAGAATAATTAAAAATGAAATGAATAATCAAACCTTATCATAACAAGACCATGGTTAATTGTAGAGAGTTAACTCAAGTTAGATGAATGGTTAGGGTTTGTATAAGAAGACAAAATGGTTGCTATGGTCAAAGTTCATGAAGCTTCAAAGAATACAAACAAAATAGCAACCATTATCTCATTTCCTATTTTCCTTCTTCCAAAAAGAAAAAGATTAATAAATGAATAAGGAAATCAAAACCCTAATTATCCACTTAAAACATGGTTTAATTCTTTACATTTAACCAAAATGCATGTATCATCAAACATGATACAATCTAGTGCACAAAATCATATCGCATATGTAATGCGCACATCCGAGTGAGAAAATCCATTATAAAGTGAACCGATACTAGTTAATGCAAAGTAATATATCAAATATATATTTATGCATTAAATAATTAAATCAACACTTGATTTAACGATCCGGTCATATCGCATATAACCGGCTAGTATCATTAGTAACAACTTATCGAATCAACACTTGATCCGATAACCCGGCTATATAACATATAACCGATGAATGTCACATCGCGAGAATCGAATACAGTATCACATACTCGTATTATTCTCGGTCCCGTACATATCTCATATGCGCTCCTATTTCATTTCGCTTGAGCCAGGAAACCTCTGTGTAGGACTCTAAAGACTCCTCAATACGCCGGCAGCAGATGATGATCATATCAAGCACCCACAAGCCGCAAGCGGTCTGCTAAACGTAACGGCCACCCGGGTATTGAGCGATCTGAAGATCGACGAGCAAGCCCACTCATACTCCAGTGAATCCAACCAGTAACACTACCATACAGTCCGGTCTGATCGTCTGATATGTCGCATATCTCGCCTAGGGGTGGTAAACGTCAGACCCCAATAGCTCGATAAGTCATGTCGATATGAGGTCTATAACAATTCGAGAAACTACTGGTAACACTTACCAGTAAATCTCAGCAACCCTGGCCAGGGATAACCTGTTATAGCCAATCGAACACAGCGCAACATCAACTCCCTATACCGGGAGAGACGAATCCCCTCCTATCGCTCATTGCCTCCATGTGACTCGGGACTGTACCCAAAAACCACCGTTTTGCACGCCCTCTTGGACGTGGTAAGATGGAAATCAAAGCACAGTGGGAACCACACAAGACTCTATGACGATCTCGGGTCAACAGACTACTCTGTACCAGTGTCACCAGAGAACTGCCATCTGACGTGAGGTATAATACCATCTGGGAGTTCTCGGCGAGTCCGTCCAGTGTACCCAGTCTATACTGAGCACCCGTATATCATCTCTGATGTCAAACACCGATGGATACGGGATCATCCATCGCCCATCTGTATGGGTCGAGAAGGTACACGCTAGTCTACTCTGGTATATCGATGCCCCGTCTCGATACACCCACGACTAGGGACTTTGAAGGATGTAGTTATGGACTACCATGTCCCCACTAGTATGATCCGCATCATAGTCCAAGTAGTCAAGTACATATCCTAAGGGCTTTACCAACATGTAACAGAGAGACAATCAGTGTACACGTTAAGGTAAAGAGTAACCAGATAGCATACTATCATGTCGAGCAAGAAAGTCCTCCCTATATATGTCCCAGCATCCACTACAATATACATCTAATGTACAGTAATGGCCTCTAGGGCATACATATAACTAACAATCTCCCACTTGCACTAGGGCCATCTGTAGCAGTGGTTGAAGTATCTCATACTCAACCATCCCATAAAAGTCTCTCTCTGGGAATAGGCCTTCGTGAGTGGATCCGCCGTGTTATCCTCTGAGTCTGCTCTCCTTGCCTCGATCACCTTGGAGATCAACCATCTCCATGATCAGGTGATACTGCCTTAGAATATGTCTGGATCACTGATGGGACCTGCGTTCCTTGGCATAAGCCACAACTCCATTGTCTCACAATGGTAGGAACATAGTTCATCTCATGAACCATTATACATCCAAACATCCTCTTTAGTAGCATCATAAGTAGCGATGTATCTAGCCTTTATCGTCTAGTATGTCACGGTATCTAGCTTGGAACTCTTCCATCATACCGTCCCTTTACTGAGGGTAAAGACAGTGCCTGCGACTGACATTCAGTCGATTTTATCACTCTGGAACACTTCCAGTGATTCTCCCCAGGATCGATTGATACCATCTCACTACTACTAGTGAGATTCCTAACATCCAATTAGATTTATCTCATAGATCCAAAACCAGGATTTAGTAGGTATCATATTGATCCTACACGGAGAACCTTGGTGATAAACGGAGATTGATCGAGCGTAGCATAGGAAACTCCTTTCTTATCAAGAGTATGTCATCCACGTACTCTACGAGGATCACCACCATACTCCCTACTTCCTTTTTGTTTATACAAGGTTCATCTACCATTTTGATGATGTCAACTTCTTTGACTACTTCATCAAAACAGATGTTCCAACTCCGCGATGCCTGCTTTATCCTATAAAGCATCTTGCACACGTTTCCGCTGCTCCCACTGTCTACGAGGCCCTCTGGCTGTGTACTTATAGACACTCTCTTCCAAAACATCATTTTAGAAGAGCTGTCATGACACCCAACCGCCAGATATCGTAGTCATGGTATGTAGCCGTGGCAAGTAGGATCTGGATGGACTTAAACATAGATCCTTAGAAAAGGTTTCAACATAATCCATACCTGGTCAATGATGCAAACCTTTAACAAGTCTAGGTTTGAAAGTCTCAACTTTTCCATATACACCAAGTAATCTTCTCAAGATATACTTGCTCCTGATGGGGATTTAACCCTTCAGATATAGCAACCAAAGTCCATACTTTGTTGGTGTATAAGGATTCCATCTCAGATCGCTAAGCATCCAGCCATTCTTACAGAGTCTTACTCCCGATGACCAGCTCGAAACTAGTTGGGTCATCATCTCATGATGCAATCCTCGCTCCCACTGTCATAGAGAAACCAGAGTATCTCTCAGGTGGGTGAGGAACCCTACTAGATCGGCGGAGAGGCCGAGGTTCGTTGGAATCTACTGAATCCTTTGGTTCTATCAAATCATCAGCTGCAGTTTGTATGGCCGGAACATTTCCAGTTCTACATTACAGACCTTGCCTCGAGCTTGTCCGGATTTTGCTTTTAGACATAGGTCGGACAACCCCAAATCTTAACTAACTTAAGATATGGGCTCTTCCCTTTCCATATCACATATGAAATAGTAGGCAGCTGATTTGATTCGAACCCTATTCAATAGGTATGCAGCTTCATAAGTGCATAACTCCCAAAAGGAAACAGGTAACTCAGTTGTACTCATCATAGAGCACACCATATCAAATAGGGTGTATCTGCTCCGCCCCGATATACCAACGTTATATGGTGTATACGGAGGAGTAATGCTGAGAGAGAATCTCATTCTCCTTTAGAATAGTCCAGGAATTCCATGCACAAGTATTCTCCTCCTTGATCTCATCATAGGACATAATACTTATACCCGTATTTTGGTTCTCTACTTCTAACTTATATTCTGTGAATATCTCAAAAGGTTCGGACTTGTGTTTCAACAATAACATATGTCTGAATCTAAAGAGATCATCAGAGAACGTAATGAAGTATAAAGAACCAATCCTGGTATGTGTAGACAGGAGACCTACATACATCAACATGTATCATCCCAAGAGTTCACTAACTCTTTCTCTGTTTCCAATAAACAGAGCTGGTGTCATCTTATCTTTGTGACATGACTGGCGAGTTTCACAAGATGTAAATTCAAACTAATTTAAATATGCATCTTTATGTAACTCTAGCTAGTCGGGTCGCATTGATATGACCTAGTCTACAATACCTCAAGAAGAATTCGTTCATTTCTGAACTTTTCCTCTTGTGTGTGTTCTGTATACAAAGAACTGTAGTTTGATTTAGAACATTAATGCTTTTAGACAACGTGCCTGAACCGATCAACTTTTGATATAGGAAATGTTCAAAACATTATCCTACAATACAAAATTTTATCATTTCTTTACTAATAAAGAGACTGATATGATTTTGTATATCAGGTTCGGTATCTAATAACATTCGTTCAAAATCAATGTATTACAATACAGGGTGACAGTGACCAACAGACTTGGCTGCAACACTTGCCCCGTTTTCTGCCTCATGAAACTTATCACCCGTTCTCAGTTTTTCTACCCTTTTGTAGCCCTATGTAACATCTTACATATCTGGGATCCTGATCCGGTATCATATACCAAGGATGCGGAGGATACAGAGAAACAGTTCTGTATAATGAACACACCCGAAGATGATGCATCAGCATGCACTCTCTTCGTTTGGGCGGCACGGGAAATCTGGTATTCCCCAATTTCCTGCTCTGTCTTATAACAATTATAAGTTGGAGCGGGACCAACGTTCCCCGGCTCAGTATAACAAGCGGGTTCGGTCAATAATCCGTATTATTATCTTGATTAAGGCGTGATATGGTCGCTACCAGGAGAGAGAGAGAAGAAAACACTCAGCGTGCGCTCTTGCAAGAATAGATTGGTTATTATTTTATCTAATCAGGATGGCTCCCACTGCTTTTTATCAAATCTTCCTTCAAACCCTAAAAGGAAAGACTAGCCGGGATTAATTACACACTACAAGTTCGCCAATCTTTCAGCCAGGCCAGTCTCGGTACTTTGAGGGAGGTCCCCCGTGCTTTCGCACGAACCTAATTAATGTAAACCTCGTTTTCCCAGAGGCGTAACCCCATTGACACCTTTCTAGACACCTACTTGATCGGCTAATTGTAATGTATAAAACTCTCCCAGGAGTAACTCTTACTCGCAGCGGGTATCGGGATCCAACTATCTCATAGAAGGTATGCAATCTCATTGCAATTTTCAACACTTGAAATTCCCGATAATATTTTGCCCCTAGCTCGCTATGACCTTGACGGAGGCCAAACAACCCATAGTCCGCTGGTCAAGTTCAACCCGTCATTTCCTGATTGAATTAAACCCACCCGCACGACCCTTGACGGAGGCCAAACAACGCCGTACGAATACCCTAATCCAATTGCATCATATGCTAGCAGATAAGCACTAGTTAGCTACCGTACACTACGCCTTGACGGAGGCCAAACAACCGCAACATGAATACTAATTAGTACGTATCTGAAATGACGGAGGGCTACGACAGGTTTTTCTGAAAACCTATTGCGTAATGAACTTGATATCGTTGTTGGATCGAATGAATTTTAAAATGGAGTGCTTTTGAGGCTTTTTTAGTTTTGCTAAAGGAGTCACTCCCGGTGAAGGGATCGTCGGTCCTTTCCCCGTCGAATGAGGTGCGGGATATATCATATATATCACTGTGCAAAGCAAAAACACTTAAAAGCAATCAAAAGTCAAACCGAGTGTGTAGCATCTGCCAGTTATCGCTAAATGAGTCACTCCCGGTGAAGGGATCTCGGTCCTTTCCTTATCGAATAAGGTGCAGGATATATCACATATACCGTTGTGCAAAGCAAGAACTGTAGCTACCTGTTTTATTTTGAAATTCGATTCTACAACATCTTAGGTTTCTTTTATTTCATTAATCACATTAATGAAGTCCCATCATTTAAGTACCTAAACATCACAGATAAATACGACGTACACTTATGCCATCCGCATTCGCCTCGATGTCCCCTCGTGCACCGTTAGGTTAGGTAACTAACGACAGAGCAGGGCAGGGCTAGCGCGGGTGTAAAACATAAGTAACGTCTATATAATATATCATATATACTATATACTGTATCTATCACAGAACATCACAAGATCACATCACAGATATCGCAGCAGAAGAATCATATGAAATATTGGATATACTAGGACGTCCGTGTTTTTAATACGAGCCAGTATAAAACACGGATTCCACGGTCGTGATGAATAGACAAACCCACACCCCTAGACCCCTACGAGAGCGGCAAGCAACCCTACCAATTCTGGAGTTAGGAGACCCGGACTCGACTCCTCGAGTTGGTCTCCCACTGGACCCCAGAACCCGGTTACTTGTGCCCTCCTCCTTGGGTCTATCCTAGTGCAGAAAAGTAAATAATATACAAACGGTGACAACTTCCGCAACCTGGAAGCGCCCCAATAAAAGAATATTACATACAAGTTTTTACATGAATGAAAATGAAAAACACTCATCTCACATAAAAACCCCCGGCTATTCAAACACGACGATCCAATATAACATATCCAGCAACACATAACATCACATGTCATCAACGTAAGTAAATATGTCCATCCCAATTGTCGTTGACATATAGCAACGAAACCGGCGATATCACATATTACACTTACGGTCACAGAAAAGAAAGTGTAAAACTACAACAGTTGGAATCCGCAATCTGCATAGACATCGCATGCCTAATCAAATGAATACCTTAGACATCGCATGCCTAACAGTTATAAACCCCGCATTTTAGTCTCAGAATCGAAAACTCTTTTCAATATCAAGTCGGGCAATTCAACAAGATTGCCGACATTCTGATACCGTCGACGAAGTGCACCAAGGCGGAACACCGCTACCGCGAGCACCCTAACGGATGCTTTCGGCGACGGGGTTCTTCTACAGTCACTTGGTCGGGGCTATGGAGTGAAGCTGTCTACCAAGTTTACCCGGCGAGTATCCACGTACGGTACGTGATTGCGACGGACTTTTGATCACATCAAAATTCCGTGGCAACCGATCAAGTGAGACTAAACTGCTATGTTTATAATATTCATTTAGTTATCACATAACTACTTGTGAATTCCAATTATTGTATCCCATTCCGGATAAATAGAAAATGTCAAACTTTCCGATCGAACAATCGAACACCCAACTTTTCCCGATACAGATCAACACATGAAATAAGTCTAACAACATTCCGTTCGTGCCTCAGTACCAACGGTCCAGCCGTAGAAGGGTCAAGCCAACGCCTCACATGTGGCACGCCGTACTGCCCCAAACCCGAAGGTCCAAAGGGCAGTTCAAGACGGTCACATAATCGAGTTAAGGTTTGTTGTCTTCTAGAGGGTCCATCGCGTTACTTGCACTACTTAGAACGTCGTTAAACTACGGAAAAATCCAACAATTGAAAATTTCCCGGCAGGGGAAAAAGTGGGTATTTATATCCGGTCGAACTTTTTAACATATTCTTAAAAATTATCCAGAAAGCCAAATAGACAAAATTTGATACCCCGATCGAAACACCGAATCCCCAATTTAAACCCAGAATATTCAACTCTTGAATAATTATTAGAAATTCCCAGAAAACCCAGCAAATTAAAATAGGAATTACTGTGCAACAATTGGGAGGTGACGTCATCACCTAGCCGCGGAACCGCCGCAGAAGCTGGGCTTCTGCAGCGGTTCCGCGCTCTGTTGGATGAATCTTTCTCCTGAGTTTGCACAGTAATTCTTATAATTATTTATTGAATTTTTTAGGCATTTTTAATACGGAAAAATCCACGATTTTAAAATCTGGACAGAGAGCATGTTAGGTTTGGGTTTTCGGGTTCGTTCGGACTTCAAATTCCGTCTGGACTTCCCCTAAGGCTCTAGCTAGGCTCTGATACCACTGTAGGGTTCCTAGGCACTCTAGTGAGGTCTCACAAGGCATCGATCATGCCAATTTCAAAAATTCTAGTGCCGAGAAACTCTAATGTACGGATCGTTTGCTAGAAATCTAGGCGAAACAAAACTAGTTAACACTTAACTAATGAGAATACGGAAATACAACCTTTGTAGATCCGGTGCTCCACCTCCATAGCTCCGCAACGAGGTCCTCTCCGCTGTCCAAATCAAATCCGGGCTCAAGCATCGGCTTCGTCGGAGAATGGGCAAGCTAGGTCGTCGATGCCCATGCCGAAGATGATCTACGTCGAGGCATCAAAAGATCAAGCTCCACCTTCACCAAGTCATGAAAACTTGTGAAGGAAACACACTCTACTACTTGGCAAGAGGTAGAGGATGAAGAAATAGGAAGTGGGTAGACTTTAGATTTGGATTTCTCACTCATTTCCATCAATCACCATTGATGGACCTTGCTTTCTTCACTTGAAGAAAGGAAGAAGAAGAAGGATATTGTTATGATAAGAATAATTAAAAATGAAATGAATAATCAAACCATATCATAACAAGACCATGGTTAATTGTAGAGAGTTAACTCAAGTTAGATGAATGGTTAGGGTTTGTATAAGAAGACAAAATGGTTGCTATGGTCAAAGTTCATGAAGCTTCAAAGAATACAAACAAAATAGCAACCATTATCTCATTTCCTATTTTCCTTTTTCCAAAAAGAAAAAGATTAATAAATGAATAAGGAAATCAAAACCCTAATTATCCACTTAAAACATGGTTTAATTCTTTACATTTAACCAAAATGCATGTATCATCAAACATGATATAATCTAGTGCACAAAATCATATCGCATATGTAATGCGCACATCCGAGTGAGAAAATCCATTATAAAGTGAACCGATACTAGTTAATGCAAAGTAATATATCAAATATATAATTATGCATTAAATCATTAAATCAACACTTGATTTAACGATCCGGTCATATCGCATATAACCGGCTAGTATCATTAGTAACAACTTATCGAATCAACACTTGATCCGATAACCCGGCGATATCACATATAACCGATGAATGTCACATCGCGAGAATCGAATACAGTATCACATACTCGTATTATTCTCGGTCCCGCACATATCTCATATGCGCTCCTATTTCATTTCGCCTGAGCCAGGAAACCTCTGTGTAGGACTCTAAAGACTCGTCAATACGCCGGCAGCAGATGATGATCATATCAAGCACCCACAAGCCGCAAGCGGTCTGCTAAACGTAACGGCCACCCGGGTATTGAGCGATCTGAAGATCGACGAGCAAGCCCGCTCACACTCCAGTGAATCCAACCAGTAACACTACCGTACAGTCCGGTCTGATCGTCTGATATGTCGCATATCTCGCCTAGGGGTGGTAAACGTCAGACCCCAATAGCTCGATAAGTCGTGTCGATATGAGGTCTATAACAATTCGAGAAACTACTGGTAACACTTACCAGTAAATCTCAGCAACCCTGGCCAGGGATTTCCTGTTATAGCCAATCGAACACAGCGCAACATCAACTCCCTATACCGGGAGAGACGAATCCCCTCCTATCGCTCATTGCCTCCATGTGACTCGGGACTGTACCCAAAATCCACCATTTTGCACGCCCTCTTGGACGTGGTAAGATGGAAATCAAAGCACAGTGGGAACCACACAAGACTCTATGACGATCTCGGGTCAACAGACTTCTCTGTACCAGTGTCACCAGAGAACTGCCATCTGACGTGAGGTATAATACCATCTGGGAGTTCTCGGCGAGTCCGTCCAGTGTACCCAGTCTATACTGAGCACCCGTATATCATCTCTGATGTCAAACACCGATGGATATGGGATCATCCATCGCCCATCTGTATGGGTCGAGAAGGTACACGCTAGTCTACTCTGGTATATCGATGCCCCGTCTCGATACACCCACGACTAGGGACTTTGAAGGATGTACTTATGGACTACCATGTCCCCACTAGTATGATCCGCATCATAGTCCAGGTAGTCAAGTACACATCCTAAGGGCTTTACCAACATGTAACAGAGAGACAATCAGTGTACACGTTAAGGTAAAGAGTAACCAGATAGCATACTATCATGTCGAGCAAGAAAGTCCTCCCTATATATGTCCCAGCATCCACTACAATATACATCTAATGTACAGTAATGGCCTCTAGGGCATACATATAACTAACAGCTAATTAACGAAAGGACAAGGGACGAGGATGAAGAAACCCTAGTTTCTTCAAAAGATCCCTAAACCTCGTTGATTGACATCAATCTAGCATCAAATCATCAATAGATAAGAATTTGAAATTCTAAGCATCAGTTATCACTATCGATTCGATTGATTCCGACAAGCCTCTCTACAAATCTTTATAACTCAAACGATTTTGATAATTTCTTGATTTCTACCATTTCTTGATTTTAGATCTAGTTTGTGATGATTCTTAAAACTAAATTTCACAATTCTTGAATCATTTTCTTTTATATTTTAATTTCCAACGCAACTAAAACAAGATCGATCAAATCACACTTTCCCTGTGGACGATCCGTATTCATTAACATGCTATACCGACACCGTTAATTGACTGCGGTACAAATATTTTTGATTGTGATTACTTTTCATTCCATACAAATTCACGATAAAAAGATACGATCAATCAAATGGCCCCGTTGCCGGGGATAGTGTGCTAATTTGTTCTTTTTTGTAATTTGAGTGGGAAAATTTATTATTCCATCAGGTTTTTTTAAATCAAAATTCGTAACAAGCGCTTAACGATTTGTTGTGATTTATTGCAAGGAGATCTGGAATCTGTTGAGCGGGAGGAAAATTTTTCAGGACATCTGAAAAAGTCCAGAGAGGCAACAAGAACAATTCCTGAAATTTTTGTGCAGGTATCTCGTCATCAGACCGCTAAACTGCGGCCGAAGGCATCATCTTGCGGCAGATCCGCGGTCTGTCTAGGGTTTCAGTGCACCAAAACTTCTCAGGTCCTCTCTGTCTTTCTTATCTCTTCCCTCATCTGCTCCATTAACCAATTTCAGCAAGATTCTTTGCAAAAATTCGCAGCGCCGCAAAAAGAAAAAAATTGTTGCATGTTTGATCTTGGTTGTTTGCATTTTTAACACGGAAATTAAGGGGAACGACCAAAATTCAGATTAGGTCGGCATTTCATTACCCGTCCTAGGCCCCAAAAATCACAAACTTGCATCCGCATCACCCTCATTAACTAAAAAATATCTAGACAAGACACTAAAGACTGTCGCGCTCACTTTGGACAGAAGGAGGTCGTGGGTAATCTATTGCTTATCCGCGTTTCTTTTGTGCTGTCTAAGGCAAGTGTGTCTAAGGCAAGTGGTTACTTAATTAGGCCCACTACTTACGTAGTGGAGAACCTCCCACTTACCTAGCACTTACCTGGCCACAGATGGGGCAAAGAGGCAGTAGAGGATCTATCTTGCGACTTGTCTTCTGGAATTCTATGAGCGGTCTAGAAACTTGACCTAGGTGACCACTAGATTTAGGGTTGCTTGGGCATTTTTTTTGTGAATTTTTCAAAATCCGTATTTTTCAAACCAAACACAATACTTATCTTTTCCTTAATTATTCCAACGCTGCCACTTGTGCTATATCGTTTAGTGCATGCTCGGCTGGACACGGGATTCTAGTGCCCGACTTGTCCTCGTTCCTCCTATCGACTCCGAAATCGGTATTTCTACGTCTACTTTTTCTACACCCCTTACCATACCCACTTCGATGGACGATTCTCCATCGAACTTCTTTACCACAACTCTGCCATCATCCGCAGGTGCGCAGAATCTGCCCCGCATCTCTCTCCAAGAGAGTTGTTATCCTATGCGAGGTCCTCTTTCGACCTGTCTCACCATTCCACAAGCCGATGGGGACAATTTTGAAATCAAACCCCAATACATCAATCTTCTAACAAACTATCACGGTCTCGAGTCTGAAGACGCATATGTCTTTATTACCAAATTTGAAAATGTATGCGCAATGATGGGTACTTCACAGCTTTCTGTGGATGCTATGCGTTTACGTCTTCTCCCGTTTACTTTGTGCGATATAGTCGAGAAGTAGCTTTATAACACAGCCGCACATTTTATTTCGAACTGGGGAAATTCGTAACAGCATTCCTTAAGAAATTCTACCCTAATCATAAAACAACTCGAGTCCGTAGCGAAATAGATCAATTTAACCAGCTTCCAAATGAACCATTCTCGAAGTGTTTTGAACGCTTCAAGGATCTGTTAGTTCAATATCCTCATCATGGAATCCTTAGATGGGATCTGCGCAGAATCATCTATGAGGGCATTAATCCTATCACTAAACAAAACCTTGAATCCATGTGTCAAGACACCTTCATGACTAAAGATGATGGTGAAGCTTGAAGATTTTTAGAAGATTTCGCTGAAAAATCTTTACAGTGGGAAAGTGTAAACCAGTCATCGTCTAGTGGTGGCATTCACTAAATTGATGTTTCCATAGGAGTTAGAGCTGAAATGGCAGCAATGCAAAAGAAACTCGAAGCTATGGAACATAAATTTTTAGCAGCCTCAATAAATCCGATGTCACTTTCCAAAACTGTATGTGGATGCTGTTCTGATCCATCTCATCTTACGAAAGAGTGTCTTTTAAATTCTCCGTTTCAAGGTCAAGAGCATACCAATGCTGCTTTACAAAAAAGACCTAGAAACGATCTGTATTCTTACACTTATAATCTGGGTTGGAGGAATCACCCTAACTTTGATTGGAACCAACAACAAAATCAAAACACGGTTCCAAACCAAAATAATTTTCAAAAGGGTCCTCCACCGCAACAGCAGCCCTATCATTTGACTCAGCACCCCTGCCAATCACAAAACTTTCAAAATCCGGTCAACACACCTGCACCGTATAATCCTTTGCAGTTGACTGGTACTGATAATTCCTCTTCACTCGAACGAACTTTTGAAATGTTCATGAAACAAATGTCGGCTGAATTTAAGTCTTCCGTCGATAAAATCCAGAAAAACTCTGACCCCCAAAGTGAGAGTATTAAATCGATGGAAGCTCAAATTGCTCAATTAAAACCCGAAATGAGTGCTAGAGAAAAGGGTAAACTTCTGTCTCAACCCCTACCGAATCCTGGGCATTCACAACACTATAATGTGAATTCCATCACAACGTTGAGATCAGGAAGAGTGCTGAATAATCATGTTGGGTACGAGATTGATAATCATGAAGAATTAATCAATAACATCCCGGGTGAGATTTTTCCTTCCATACACACTTCTACTTATACACCTACTTTTTCTACCCAAGCATTTTCTTCCGAGCCTATTCTCCGTTTTCCTCAAGGCTCGACACCTCAGCATACCTCTTCTACTCCACCAAAGACGATCCCTACTCCTATTCTGGGATCAGTTCCACACACCACACCTTCTCCAATGTTGGACCCAGCTATGATTGCTAAAGCTCCTTATTCGAATTGGTTAAGGAGTAACAAAACTAGTCCACATATGGAGAAGATTATGGAAATGTTTAAATAGGTTAACATCAACTTCCCTCTTCTAGATGCAATTCAACAAGTCCCCGCTTATGCGAAAATTCCTAAAGATTTGTGCACTAGGAAGAGGAAGACTCAAGTGCCGAAAAAGGTCTTCATGACTAATAATGTTAGCACTGCTTTTACCCCACAGTTACCAAAGAAACGTAAGGACCCAGGATGTCCTACAATATCGATTTCTATTGGGGGTAAAAACATTAACCGTGCTTTACTTGACCTGGGCGCAAGTGTTAACTTGCTTCCATACTCTGTTTACGAGCAGTTAGGGATTGGAGAGTTGAAACCAGCTCATTGCACTCTCCAAATAGCAGACCGATCAATCACCAAACCTAAGGTTGAACTGGAGGATGTGTTGATAAAAGTCGGGGAATTCATATTCCCTGCGGACTTTATTGTTTTAGATACACTGCCTGTAGCGAACCCACAGAACCAAATTCCGGTGATTTTGGGTCGAGCATTCCTTGCTACTTCCAATGCTGTCATTAATTGTCGAAATGGTTCAATGAACCCATCTTTTGGAAAAATGACAATTGAACTGAATATCTATAAAATTGGAAGTCAGCCATCTGAACCCTCTACTCATATACTTGATGTCTGTTCTGTCCACGAGATTGCTCCCGAAAGTTGCGAAGTTGTTTGTTTTGAAAATCTGGACGACACTAGCACATCAATGTTTGATCTGTCACATCTTAGTGAAAACACATTTTCCACGATTGAGTCTGAAACTCTTGACTCCTCACCTTCCGAGTCTGTATCCTATTCAGGCTACGAGTTTCTCCTTGACTCTGAATATCATTCGATGACCCCACCTTCTATAGTTGCTCCGCCGGCATTAGATCTCAAACTTTTACCTTCTCATCTTAAATATGCATATTTAGGTGAGAATGAGTCTTTACCTGTTATAATATCAGCTTCTCTAGCCTCAGAGCAAGAGAATGTTCTTTTGACGGTATTGAGATCAAATAGGCAGGCGTTTGGTTGGACTATGGCTAACATCAAAGGGATTAGTCCCTTGATTGTAGAACATCATATACATCTGATGGATGAAGCCAAGCCAACCTGAGAACCAAAGAGACGGTTGAACCCCGTCATAAAGGATGCGGTGAAGAAAGAGATCGTCAAATGCCTTGACAATGGTATCAATTACCCAATCTCCGATAGCCAATGGGTAAGTCCAATTCATATCGTCCCTAAGAAATATGGCATTACGGTCGTAACAAATAAGGCAAATGAGTTAATCCAGACACGCACTAAAACTGGGTGGCGTGTATGTATTGATTATAGAAAACTCAATGCCGCAACGAGGAAAGACCACTTTCCTCTAACTTTTATTGACCAGATGCTGGAACGCTTAGCTGGACGTGACTATTACTATTTCGTGGACGGATACACTGGCTATAACCAGGTCCCTATTGTAAGTGCAAGGCGGCGCCCCGGCCGTCAATCCGACGCCGGAATGCGGAAGCGATGATTTACTTTAACTTTTTAAACCGGCACCACCGCGCACTATATACCCGGATTGTGCCATTAAACTAGTCCTAGCTATCTAGAGAGTAGAGAGATATACCGAGCTATCCGTGTCCTTCGGTCTTCTCGTCGTCGTCCCGATCTCCCAGCGGAATCTCCGGTCTCCACCAAGTCGCCGGAAGGGCACCACGCCGCCGGTTTCTTTTACGGGCTCCCACCTCTGGACCGAGGCAACTCGGGCACGAAGTTGGCGGGCCGACGTGCCCAAGGTTTGCTGTAGAATACGTGTAGAAAGCTATGTCTCATTTGGGGTATTGTAAGTTGCCTTCGGTGGAGGAAATGAACTTGTGGAATTTTGTGATGAACTTGGGGATTTTTGCAATCATGAGAGAACCAAAAATCCCCCACACAAAATTGGGCAGCCCTCCAAAGAGTTTGGCCGGCCAAAAAGAATGGGGAGAGGAGAATGAGAGAGGGAGTGTGTGTATCACAAATAAGTGAGCCAAAAACAAGAGAAAGAAAAGGGTTATCATGAAAAAGGAATGATCACAAAAACAAACCCACACTCCACCAACCATCATCATTACTCCAAAGTCAAGCAATCATGAAGAACTCAAAACCAACACTCCAACAACCTAATCATCAACAACCATGATGAAAAGAAGAAGTCAAATGAAGTCAAATGGTGAAGGAATTATCATGATACAACAATATGCAAGTAACACCCTCTACTAACCAAATTTGCATGCTTGCAAATAAGCCCTCCACCACCAATCTTCAGCCAATGAAAGATACAAAGAAATATGGCTGAAACGGAAAAACAAACTGGCAACACCAAAAAACTGATCCCGTAATAAATTACAGGAAAACCCCGCTACTGTATATACATACCCGCATTTGTATTCCGACCGAAATACAAATGCAATGAGACAAAGTCTATATAGTACAATACTAGGATCCGGCTTAAACCAAAGCCCGCTCGTATTAACCTTCCGATCCTGATCCGTGCAATACCGCACGTATCTGATCGATCCCTTCCATATCTCCATACGGCTCTACAGCGTTTCGCCCGAAACTTGAGTAACTGAATGTGGGAGACTCTAAAGACTTGTCAATACTATGGCTGTGGATTTAACCACTAGCACGTCAGAGCTATGAGCCATACGTGACGGGCTACCAGCTATTGACGAAAAGGTACGTCGATGAGCGAACTCATCCTGACACCCTACTGAGCCTGTCAGTGACAATATCCGTACAGTCCGGTCCGTTCGTCTATGAGCATCGCATGGCGGGCATAGGGTGTTGGTAAAAGTCAGACCCCCAAAAGCGGTACAAGTAGTGTCGGAGTGTAGCCCAGAACACCCTGAGATACTACTGGAATACCTACCAGTAAATCTCCTGCCTTGGCCAAGGACTTCGTGTAAGGGCTCTCCTAGACACAGCGCGACCTCACCTCTAATACCGGTACAGACGAACCCCTGAAGATCCACTCACTGCCTCCATGTGGCTCGGGACTGTACCCAACTAAAACCTGTTTGCACGTCTCCTTTGAGCGTGGTAGGGTAGTAATCAAAGTACAGTGGGAACTCACACGAGACAAATGACGATCCTCAGGTCGATGAACTAACCTGTACACATGTCACCAGGGAACTGCTATTTGACATCAGGTACAAGACCAACTAGCATGTTCCCGGCGAGTCCTGTCCGGTGTACTCATAACCCAATGAGCACCTGTATACATCTTAGGTGAACCAACTGACACCAGTGGCTTGTGAGACCGGCCACCGCCCCTCGTCGGGGTCTCGACTGTATACACTAGTCTACTCTGGAGTATCTATGCCCTGTCTCGAAACTCCCACGACTTGGGACCTTTTAAGGATATGCTTATAGACTACCAGCTCCCACGTATATGATCACCCTCATACTGCTGGCAGTCAAGCAAGAATCCTAAGGGCTCTATCAACGTGTAATAGCGACCTGTTAGGTCACCTAAAGCAGTACACGATGATAAAGGTAAACCAGATAGCATACTATCATCTTGAGTAAGATTGTCCTACTGGGACAGGTCCTCCCTCAATCATTGCAATCACGTGCCTGTGATCCAATAATTGACTCTGAGGGCACTATCTCCAACAATCTCCCACTAGCACTCAAGGCTAATTATTGCGATGTCGCATACTCACAGCCCGTGTGATACCGAACACCCAACTCCTCTACTAGTCAGTCTCACAAAGCTCGTTTGCGAAACTATTGCGTTCGAGGAATAGCCTCAGTGAGTGTATCTGCTTTGATGTTTCTTTCTATGTCTCTCTATACCTCAAGTTCGCGGAGAAAGCCATCTCCCGAAATGAGCAATACCTGTCTTAGAATGGGTCTGGATGTCTGATGGGACCAAGCTCATAAATGAACTCCAAATCCAAACTTCTTAGACTGTATCGTCAACTGAACTTAATAAGTATCATGCGCCATGCCTCCCTCAGTATTGCCTTGGACCACCTGTCCAAAATACTGCCCCTCGTCAGAAGGAAAAATATAACTCTGACAACCTCCTTGTCGTCCAGGTCACCTTGGAAGCCTGGAATGATAACCGTCTCCCAAAAGAGGCTGTCGTTATCATATCCCTAGAACATCCACTTATGTTCTAAAACTGCTTCCGACTGCTTCTCCAGGATTGGATCAATATCAACTTATTGCATATACTGCAAAAACAACATCTGGTGTGGTACTTGACATCTCATGATTGACTCAATTGCCTAAGCAAGTGATCTGCCAATCATGCACATCCCTCTCCACTTTAGTCTGTAAGACACCTTTTGAGAGGGTGACTCCATCACCTGCAGGTACACCACCATTCCAGGAATCGTCCATTCTAAAACATCTCTAAAATGCTGTCTAAGTACCCTGATTGGGAAACTACCCAAATCTAGATCTAAAACCATAGATCCAGTAACCAGAATGTCCGATATAATATCCAAGTCGCATGTGGAGAAACCACTGCGTGACAACCAAAGCATAACCGATCGTAGTATAGGAATATCACTTCCTACTCTGTGTATGTCATCCAAATACCATGACATCACACCCTACTACCTTCTCAACAGATCCATCCCCTATTCTGATGAAGTCAAACCTATGACTGTCACATCAGAATCAGATGATCGATCTCCGCTATATCTGCTTTAGTCTATAAATAGATATAAGCCCACCAATGCCTCCGCTGCTCCCACTGACAACGACAACCCTCTGGCAGAGTCATATACACGTACACTTCTAAAGCTAGTTTAGAACGACGCTATACTCATCCTCCTGCCGGGTCTCGTATCCTGGAACAACAGCAATGGCCAGTGTGGGTAAACAAGAACCTGCCTGTCACCGTCCTTGAGGCTACCGGAGTACCCCTCGAGTGCCTGAGGATACCCACCGTATCTGCGGAGTGGCCAATAGAATGTCAAGCCAGATTGAATCTTTAGGTTCCTTATCAAATCTTCAGTAATCGTTTGCGGTTCTGGAATCACTTCCAGTTCTACCATACTCCCACTACGGTTGTCTGAAAAAATCCATTTTTATTAAAACTGTGGCGAGTCTAGAACAATATCTCTATTGATCTTCCAGATGGTAGAATGCCAACCATCGTCATAACCTGGGTCAACCCACAAACAGCCATTACAGAAACGTGCCTTGAGTCATCCAGAGTCTGGTTTTAAGCATAAGCCGGACAACTCCCCGTACCTTAACATCGTTAAGATATGAACTGTTCTATATCCAATATAGAACCAGAGGCACTGATTTAATTGAACCAGATTCAAATCATGCAGCTGTTCCCAGTGCATGCCAACTAAATGGAAAGAGGCCGATCAACATTACTCAACTTAGGAGCACTTCCAATTATGAGTAACCTGAAAGAGAAGAAAGTTCTGTTAACCATTACTATCAACTGAATACCATACACAAGTATCTACATCTTCGATTACTTTGAAGAATCCTAATACTTTCAATACCTGGTTCTCTACTTTATCCATATACCTATAACTTCTCAAAATTCGGACCCTGTGTTTCCACGAAACACCTGTCTAAAAACTAGAGAAGTCATAAGTAAACCGAATATAGTACGAGGACCAACCCCTCTGTCCTGATGGACCCAGGACAACATACAATACTCTGTATAAGTCCCTTGTGTCTGATAACTCAATTACTGTGTGTCGTAGGTTGAAAACTGTACTTATGGTTATGAAGAATTACACCGCTGTTCAATGCTCCTTACCTAATCATCCACTGATATAGGTAAATGTCATGGACATAATTTCAAAAAGGTAAATCTCACTCTATAAAAATAGACGTACAGATATATTAATTTGAAATTAGTGCATAACAGTGGATATTCAAAACCAAATATTTGCCGACCGGCAAACAACCCAGGCGATTTCCTCAAATATCACCAATTACAACGAATTCCGATATAATGAGGAAGATCACCTATTTCCCAATAACTTACTCCTTCTCATCATCTGTAAAACCATACAGATGTGAGAATCATGCCTGGTAAATACATACCCTGGAGCAAGTGTCTAATTGGGAAATCAGTTTTCCTTTAACAGTACACAGTGAAACTGAAACATTGAAATGTTTTGATGGGGTATCCCAGTATTCCTAGTAATGCCTCTTCCATTATCCAGATTCACAACTATAACCGTGTAATTCTTTGCCATCTTTCCAAATCCCTTTCTATGTCTTTAGTCACTACCTTCTGTACACCCCTTCAGGCCAAATAGTTTTCATCCTTCCCTACCGTTCGACACCAGCCTATGGTTTGGAAGAAGACTATCCAATAAGCATAATGGGTGTACTGTCCTAATCCTAGGAACACTCGCAATGCGAGAGAAGGTGAAGATAAAAGTCAACCGAATAAACCTTATTCCTATTTCTCCTGAACGAGAATCCATCCCCGAACTGGAACAAGTTCCTTTCGAGTTCGTATATAACAATACGATGGAGTATCCAATAAACTGTGGATCTTCGTAGTGATACGGAGTGTCCTGGAGAAATACAAAGGTGATTTAGGATTGGCGAAGAAATACTTGGTTTGGTCGTGAATAGCAGTCGCAATTTACTTTGCCCTCTTACTAATCCCTTGATATGCCTTTACTTAATACCTTATGTACACCATCGTTAGGCTAACTGGTTTTCTTCATTCCCTACCGGTCGGCACCTGCCTATGGTTTGGAAGAAGACTATCCAATTGTCACGTCCCGCAATTACGGAATATGACCGGCACTTAAACTACGAACGTCTCGAGGCGTACGTAATCTAAGTAAGCCGAAAACCCAGAAATCCAAACCAAGAAAAGTAGTAGAGTGAAGGAAAACCAATTTAAATCAAGTAGTTTTAATAGCATAAGCCGAATTTTGCCTTTTTTAACAAACATTAAATATTTCCTGAAAATTTCTGCAGAGTCACCTTTGTAAATACTGGCTCCCAAACGGGATACAACATGAATACTATACGAAATCAATAAAAAAGCTTCCCCAAGCGGGAGCTAGCTCTTCGTCAATCGACGGTCACAACCACACAAGCAATATAATATACAACGCCAACGGCGAGGATCAAAATTCAAAAGGAAACTCAAAACCACAAGAAAACAACAGAAATATAACGCGCGACTCTAAGGTCGAAGGAATAACATCACTGGTCTCTATCTCAAAATAAATACATGTTTGGTTGATGGAACTTCTAGATACAACAGAGTAATAATATACAAGTTATATAATGCGGGGTACGATACAAGTAAACCCACCTACTAGCAAATCACCCGAAGGAAACTATGCCCGCAAGCCGTAATGAAACCTGTACGGCAAACCTGCTAGAAACTGGGGCACAACGGGAGAGAGTTGCCAACTCGTGAATAGAAAAACATCTACGCACAGAAATCGCATAAATAACGCAACCTAGGTCAATGATCATAATATATCCTCAAATATATGAATAACATGCAGCCTATTACAATGGCTAGGGTAATATCTAACCCGAGTGTGATCTCATGTACCCGTGTCAGTGCCTCAGGTAGCAATATATCATATGAATGAGGTATGAATGCATGGAACAGAATGCATGTACTGACGAAAACTGCTTTCATAAATCAATGAGATTTCTGTATTTTAAAAGTGAGGTACCATAAATGAAATCAGCATAAAACAGTGCCCAGCATCGACACAAAACAAGTGTTCAAATATCTCGATATCTCTGTATCACAATCTCTGTACCTCAATATCTCAATCACAATATCTAGGGCGCCGTCAATCCAGACCGGCCCCTACCATCCATCACAAGACCACGACGGTATCCTCCGGATATCCGACGCGTCAGGTAATATCACCGGTCGGTAGTGCTCTCCTGCCAGGCTCAACGTCAACAACACGATCCTCTTGCCCCGGGGTACCGCACCGGGCCCACCATGTACCCGAAACGGTTCCTCCACTCCTCGAAACGGGTCTCGAAATCCATCAGCAAACTCATGGTGGACGACTCATACATCATGGGAAAACCGCACTTTTTATTTTAAAAGAGAGAAAAGGTTTATTTATGTTTTTGCGGTTTTCCTCCAAATCCAAAAAATCTCATGGAAATCCGAATCCAAAACCTCAATAACACGTAAAATAGTGAATATATGCATGAGAATCCATGAATGCGGCATAACAATGAATAACAGTATGCATGAAGTAGCAGATAATAACTACAATGTCTAAACTAACATATAAGGAAAGTACGCTAATATCATGTCTAAACTATTAGCTAACAGGATATGTTAAGCAATAATATTTTCTAAGGTGTACGTGACATGGCAATTACCGATGAAGATGTGTGTGAGCCGGTAAGTAAGTGTACGTGGTATATACGCATCATCGGTAATGGTGCTGGTGTCCTAACAGCATGATATCAATAATGGAGTATGAAACATAATATAAGCATGCGATGCGAAGCGAACCACAATAATGAGCGGGAGCTGAATACTAGACGCAACTATAACTAATCTGCATTAATCTAATATAAGTCCTACAAATGGTGCCTTTTGAAATAACACGAATCATTGGGTTTTGAAAATAGTGCTGCGGTGTTTTTTATGAAAAGATACATCTTTTGAAATATCCGTAGGATCCCTTGGGCTGTCTTTTAAAATACTCACAATTCGTTAGTTTTGAAATAGGTAAGAATCGAATCTAATTTAACAACTAAACTAAACTAAAGGGCTAAGCGAACAAGCTGGACTACAGGTAAGGAAACCGCCTAACATCTGAGTCGATCCATATACGTACCTGTATATATATTAGTCGGTGATCCCGCCTCAATAATATCATATCTAATACCATATCTATAATCAGACATCCCAAGTCAAGAGTGCGGATCAATCATCAAGATATAGCTCGTACGTAAATCCGTCGTACGGCATCCCCAAATCTGGGTACGGGTCAATATCATATTCCTCACACTATTCCTCTGGTATCCTCTTTATCCAAGATCATAGTCTAGGGTACTGACTTATGTCTAGTACAATACTGATATCATCAATATAGACATGATTTGGCTACTGATCGACAGTCTCGTACAAACTGATATCATCAGCACATATCATCATCAAGGGGTACACATCGCCTAATAAAACCAAGGATCTATATCCTAGCATATCATATCTCATATCACGATCACATGTCGACCACTTTATTTATAACACTATTCACCCGTATCGTCGCCCCAAGATCCGCTATAACACCAGGACGTACCTCAAGTACGAATCCTGCCATATCACCGATATCACAATCTCAACACAAATCTTATCGACTCATCTCAATCCGTATGTGAACACATAGTCCCATACCCATGTGAACACATAACAATATATTCCTGTAAGCACAAATGAAAGAAGAAAGTATGCAAGTATGGGTGGGTGTGTGTAAGTGTGGTGCGATGGTTGAAAGAATTAAAGTTTTAACAGCAATCAAGACGGTGTCGCTATGCAGCTAGCCGGTTGAGCACGGGTCGATCCACAGGGAGATGGTTGTATGTCCTTTCTTGTCTTAGACGAGTCAATAAAGAATTTGTGTATGTGTTTGTTCGATCTAACCTATGTGTATTATTTGCAAGTATAAAGTTGTTAAGAAAAAGATACGAGATTGTAAGCTAAAGAAATCCGTACTCAAAACCTTTGAGCCGAGTCTTGACCAATTGAAGCTAGAGCAATCGGCAACAACGTGGATTAGTGGATTTAAGCGCGGTATTCCTGGAATACGGCTTATTTACCCTTGTCCTTCCGTTCTTGTCTCTTGCTTTCGCCTCCGGCCAAACCGAACGCAACCTGTCGCGGTTAGGAATCACCGTTACCTTGTTAGGGTAGGGTGCCTAACGGAGCGCTTGCGTATAGTTTGGGCGGAGTTCAATGGAAAATAACGGGAAAAGGAAATGAGAAAGAAGATATTAACTTACAACACCGTATTTCATCTTAACAACAATAATTACAACCATTCACAAAATGAACAAAAGAGAGCAAAAGAAAAGAACAAAGAAAAGAAAAGATTACAAGTAATTAAGTGCATGAATATAAATTGCAAGAAAGTAAAGCGAGGTAATAAAAAGCAAGAAAGAAATAAGCAATAAAAAGAACAAGAAAGTAATTACAAGAACATAGAACTCAAGACAAGCATGTGATCAATAGCCAACCCTTAAACTTGCAAGCTCAATCAAGAGGTTGCAAGATCAAAAGAAGGGTAGAGAACGCATGTGAAATGTAGTGCTCATTCCATAAGAAAATACGACCCATAAGATCAATAACAAACTCTTAACCTTTCAATCTCAATGAAGAGGTTGAAAGATCAAGAGAAAGCAAGAATCTCAAGGGGAAGAAGAAACAAAAGAGAATGATACAAAAGCCCTCATCTTCATTGATCTTCCACTCAAAAAGCTCTCACTACAATTTTCATGGAGAAAAGATGAAGAAGAAGAAGAAAAAGACTAAATCCTAACAAAAAAGGAACAAAGAATTGAACACAAAATTGGACCCTTGGCTTAGCTCAGATCTGGAGTATTTATAGGCTGAAAAATGAAAACCTAGGGCAACCACCAGAACACAAATAAAAAGACCAAAACACCCCCAAAAAGTCTTCAAGTGCGGCGCCAGTACGGCCGCGGTTCCGCGGCCTAATGGAAATGTTGGCTCCTCGTATTTTGTGGGCCCCCCTGGTCTGATGTTGTCTGCAGTTTGGCATATGTGTTTTCTGAAAATACTTCCACATTTCTTCCAGAATTTCTGTTGATCAAAAGGTGATTGGATGTGTATCTTTTGTCATGATTTTCTTGAGCTCCGCGTAAATTTCTTGGATCTTGTGTTGCCATTGTGCTTTGTGCATGAAGGTGACAATTGATTTGTCATTTTGTCTCCTAAACTGGTGTGTGGCAATAGACGGATAAAGAGCGGAGACCCGTGTTTTATCTGTGGTTGGCAGGAACCCGGATTTTGTCGTGTTTTCCATGAATTTCACCGTTTTAGAACAGAGAACCTGTATCCTGCAATTGACTAGCAAACACGGCTCAAGAGTATCTACCGATATGCAATGTGATAAAAATTGGGAGGTATGAAATTGCAAAAATCTGATATGAACAAATACCCCCAAACTTATCATTTGCTCGTCCCGAGCAATGCCAAATTATTCACAAAAAATTTCCTAACCTCACTTTCGCAGGGAACGCGATTGCACTGAGCATGTGCAACAAGCCGTTAAACTTCTAGGTGTCCCTAGTAGGAGGAGTGTTGTCTCCTGAGGGTTTTCAGCGGATACTACCCACAAAATCCGGTCAAGCTAGTTTTGTAAAATAACTAAGATTCAAACCCCTAAAGTTTTGTTTCAGAAAATAACAATTCTATGATCCTAAGTCTAGACCATCGAACCTTTATTTTTCACACCTCGCTTCTTATTTAACTACAGATTGTATATGTCTTTACGTGCAGTGCAAATAGTGTCGTTAAGTTTCCAGAAGGATCGATTTACGTCATCATGTCACACAATAAAGCCCAGATAACAATTTTAAAAGGATCACATAAGTTTTATAAAGAGTTAAGCATTTTTCAAGTTTCGTTTTCCAGTAAAGTTTCAACTTCAGAATTTCTATCTTCCGTAACAGGAAACTAGGTCTTATTTTTCACTCCACATTTTTCTTGTTTTCATTTCATACACACCTCTGTGAACGTGCAATAGTCTTTATCATAGAATAAAACCTTCATATCTCCGCTAAATTTTTTATAAAAGCCTGTCTTTTATCAAGATTATTCTCACACAAAGAACCGTTAGGAATTTTAACTTGGAGAGAACACTTGCTTGATTTTGTTTTAATCTGGACTTTCTAGGCTTCTTAGCGAGCTTTGGGCCAATGCACCCAAACCAGTTGGTTTTAGGGCATTAGGTGTAGAAACACCCCGGCGGACTTAATTACTCAAGTTACCCATGTCCAAAAACAAAAGACAGTTTGGCGTGAAAATCAGATGATTTAATACGAACGGAGATATAACCGGCAGTTCAATTATTTTTTTGGATAAAAGACGTGTTTAGTGTGTTTGGTGTGCAATCATTCCAATCAAGTTCCAGATGGGTTATTTTTCAGACTTAGTTCCAATTACGGCATCAATAACATTCCTTCATATTCGCTTTACTTCATAAACTATTCTTGACATTACTTATTTCAGAACAAACCTATTTGATCCTCAGAAAATCATTGATCCATTTAAAAGTTTTTCGACATAAAAGACTTGTCATCTAATTCCCAAAAACTCACGACACGTGTAGTGTGATGTAAAGACGTATATCAGCTATAGTTAACTTCGAAGGAGAGTTATTTTTCAGGTTTTCAAAATCTAAACATAAGATTTAGTTATTCTTATTTTATCAAACAAAACCGTCGAAATGTTGAATCAGAGTTCTTCCACAAGCTAACTTGACAGAAAAGTTTTTATGTTTTTAGAAAATTTTCGATTTTTGTGGGTTTTTAATAAGGTATGCAAATGCAAAATATACAAATGAATGCGAAGGAAGAAAGCTTACCGAGCACACCCCCAAACTTAAACTTGACAGTGCCCTCACTGTCAGGCTATACCAAGAGGGTCAAAATTGTCGGCGCTTCCCCTAAAAACAATTTATATACAGAACAAAAAACCAAAAATATATACAAAAAAGGTGTCCCCCCAATCTTAAGTAAAACAGTGTTTCCACTGTTTAATCGTTGAAATTCAGGATTAGGGGGGAAAGAAATGTATCAAGCTATACAGGGCCTTACACAGGCCAAAAGTGAGCACCAACCATTCAAAGATCTTATCGTGATAAAGCAGTGGCTGGTGAAAGAATGCGGAGAGGTAAGAAATGGAGACTACGCGAGACCGTATGGAGATAGAAGCGGGATACGGTCTCGGTATATCAGAAGAAGAATGGCGGAAGGGAAAAAGAAGTGGAGTACAAACTTGAGGGTGCAAATGTAGTGAATAGATTAGCACAATTTGTGATGAGCGATGTGTAAACAGCGATTGTGCTAATCTATTAACCCGGCGAGAGATTGGGTCAAATCCCTCAAGATTCGTAAGAAACCATGGGTACGCCGAACTTGGTAAACCAGACATAGTAAATGGACGTGAGACGGGTTCTTGCAAGGTCGGAACGATGGAAATGATGGAGGGAAGTGGTTGAGGAAGGTTATCGGTTAAAGGTTCAGGAGGGTGTACACAGTCAGTGGAAGGAACAGGATGAATTGGAAAATCCGACTCATCAAGCAAAACTGGTTCATCCACAAAACTATCCTCAATATTCTCCTCAAAATTTAGCACATCCATGCACATTTCATCAAAATCCAGACGCATATGGGGTTCGGGAAAAATTTTTAATGACTCGGGATGATGATTTGAAGTGAAAAACTGAGCCAAATCTATGGGTTCATCATCCAAAATATTCCCAGCGTCAATATCCTCTATCAAGTGAAAATCAATATTCTCAGACACTTCATCAAAAGCATGGATTTCAATCAATTCAGGTTCTAAGATGGAGGTGTAGAGGTCAAAAGGATTGGGTGTGGTTTCACTTGGCAAGGTCCCTTCACAATCTGGCAAATCAAACACTACAAAGTCGCGCAACTCATTAAACATTCTATCTTCAACTGATAATTCATTTGGGACACTTGATAGACTTTCAACACAGGAGTTGTGGGATTCAATTTGAGACGGGTAGGTTTGATTTGGAAGGGTATACAGCTCACTTTCTCTACTCAAATTCACAGCCTGTCCTACCGCCTCTTCATACATTGAAAAATTTGGAGCTAGTTGGAAACTAGCTACCGAATCAGTAGGTTGTATGAGAGCGGCCATGGACGCATTCAAATCCATCATCTGTTGGCTTGACGCTACCCTAAAGTCTTCCAACGAATGTTCCAGACTAGACATGGGTTGTGAAGGGGTTTCAGGAAAAGATTCAAAGTTGTTTGGATACTGAAAACTCCCAAATGGCGGTTCTGAAGCAATGTCTAGGGAAGGTGCAAAAGTAGGGTAGGATTGGTAGGAATTGAATGGCTGGACAGGAGCAGGATCAACATCTGGATAGGAAGGTGAATGGAATTGTTGATCCCAAGAATTTGAAGTGGTGAAAGGAGTGAAAGATCGGCTACGAGATTGTTCAATACGTTCAGCAAGAGACATAGGTCTTGTGGCTACAACTGGACTTTCAAAAGGGGTATCAACGCAAGAAGGGGTGAATGTTTGAAACGGTTGGTACGAAGTGGATTGCGGGGTCCAGTTGTTCGTCCTAGACGCGTCTATCCGATCTTTCAAAGAAATTTTGGGCATGGAGGGGTCGTTTGAAGTTCGACCAAAACAAGAACCGTATGAAGTAATGTCTGGTTGTGGGTACCAAAGTTCGGCAAGAGTTTTGCGAGGTGGAGTACCCATGATATGAAGAGAGAAAGAGAGAAAGGCAGAGAAAATGAGGGAAAAAGAATGTGATAATTTTTTTTTAATAGTTATATATTAACAAAAGAATGAAGTATACACACAAAAAGAATATGGACAAAAACAATCACGACACAAAAAAAATACCACACACCTAATCGTTCTATGGTTAACCTAGGTCAACTAGACCTGCTCCAGAACTTGATTGTCGAAGTAAAACTGTGTCGAGAAACAGGCTCAAGATACACTGATCACGAGGTCAGGTAAGTGCAGAGATAAGGGGAGGTTTTCCAACGCTTTCGCGAAGTTCCTTAATTAAATAACCCTTTCTCTTTTGGCGGTTTCGCCGTTAACACTTTCCTAGACACCCCGTAAACAATATACCGTTAAGCAAGGTTCTAAACACAGTTAACTTCTCCTAGTGAGCGTGAAGTCCTTAAGGCTTAAAGTCTAGTTTCTTTTAAATTTTGTGCGGGTAAACGTTATGCTCAAGTTCGTGATTTGTGGGCCACGGAAAAGGTGATGAAATCCTTTACCATATATTGTGGGGTTCGCTTGCCCTTAAGTCCGTATTAATTGATGCAATGCGCAATTCAATAAAAATTCTATAAAGAATCAAAAAAAATTATTTTTTTAGTTTAAGCGCGACACTGCAACAAATACGGGTTAGTCAATTTTTAGCGTTTGCTAGCGAACTTGCAAAGAATCCTGCAAAGAATAGTATATTGGATGCGTCGGATTTGAGAAGAAGGTGTTAGTAAAATACGTACCGTTAAGTTTTGGGTTAGGAAACCCCCGTTGAATCAAATCCGGTAAGCTTGAAAAGTTCACTTGCGCGGGTCAAACTACCCGGATCATTGGCACTGTACTTCGTAATCACCCTTGCCTTGAATGCACACTTTTCTCCCCACAATCGCAGTTTGAAAATACGCAAAAATCTGCAGACTTGCCCACAAAAATGATCAAAAATAACAAAAAGATTTTTTTTTATAAATATATACAAAAAGAATATTAACCCGAATAACAAGAAAGAAAATACGCTACCGTCTTCCCGGCAACGGCGCCATTTGGTTGAAAGAATTAAAGTTTTAACCGCAATCAAGACGGTGTCGCTATGAAGCTAGCCGGTTGAGCACGGGTCGATCCACAGGGAGATGGTTGTATGTCCTTTCTTGTCTTAGACGAGTCAATAAAGAATTTGTGTATGTGTTTGTTCGATCTAACCTATGTGTATTATTTGCAAGTATAAAGTTGTTAAGAAAAAGATACGAGATTGTAAGCTAAAGAAATCCGTACTCAAAACCTTTGAGCCGAGTCTTGACCAATTGAAGCTAGAGCAATCGGCAACAACGTGGATTAGAGGATTTAAGCACGTTATTCGTGGAATATGGCTTATTTACCCTTGTCCTTCCGTTCTTGTCTCTTGCTTTCGCCTCCGGCCAAACCGAACGCATCCGGTCGCGGTTAGGAATCACCGTTACCTTGTTAGGGTAGGGTGCCTAACGGAGCGCTTGCGTATGGTTTGGGCGGAGTTCAATGGAAAATAACGGGAAAAGGAAATGAGAAAGAAGATATTAACTTATAATACCGTATTTCATCTTAACAACAATAATTACAACCATTCACAAAATGAACAAAAGAGAGCAAAAGAAAAGAACAAAGAAAAGAAAAGATTACAAGTAATTAAGTGCATGAATATAAATTGCAAGAAAATAAAGCGAGGTAATAAAAAGCAAGAAAGAAATAAGCAATAAAAAGAACAAGAAAGTAATTACAAGAACATAGAACTCAAGACAAGCATGTGATCAATAGCCAACACTTAAACTTGCAAGCTCAATCAAGAGGTTGCAAGATCAAGAGAAGGGTAGAGAACGCATGTGAAATGTAGTGCTAATTCCATAAGAAAATACGACCTTTGAGATCAATAACAAACTCTTAACCTTTCAAGCTCAATGAAGAGGTTGAAAGATCAAGAGAAAGCAAGAATCTTAAGGAGAAGAAGAAACAAAAGAGAATGATACAAAAGCCCTCATCTTCATTGATCTTCCACTCAAAAAGCTCTCACTAAAATTTTCATGGAGAAAAGATGAAGAAGAAGAAGAAAAAGACTAAATCCTAACAAAAAAGGAACAAAGAATTGAACACAAAATTGGACCCTTGGCTTAGCTCAGTTCTGGAGTATTTATAGGCTGAAAAATGAAAACCAAGGGCAACCACCAGAACACAAATAAAAAGACCAAAACACCCCCAAAAAGTCTTCAAGTGCGGCGCCAGTACGGCCGCGGTTCCGCGGCCTAATGGAGGAGTTGGCTCCTCGTATTTTGTGGGCCCCCTGGTCTGATGTTGTCTGTAGTTTGGCATATGTGTTTTCTGAAAATACTTCCACATTTCTTCCAGAATTTCTGTTGATCAAAAGGTGATTGGATGTGTATCTTTTGTCATGATTTTCTTGAGCTCCGCGTAAATTTCTTGGATCTTGTGTTGCCATTGTGCTTTATGGATGAAGGTGACAATTGATTTGTCATTTTGTCTCCTAAACTGGTGTGTGGCAACAGACGGATAAAGAGCGGAGACCCGTGTTTTATCTGTGGTTTGCAGGAACCCGGATTTTGTCGTGTTTTCCATGAATTTCACCGTTTTAGAACCGAGAACCTGTATCCTGCAATTGACTAGCAAACACGGCTCAAGAGTATCTACCGATATGCAATGTGATAAAAATTGGGCGGTATGAAAATGCAAAAATCTGATATGAACATGCGACCGCTACTCTAGGGTTTCGCGACACTATAACATCCAAGAACACCAAATATTCATATTTATCATCAATAACTCAACAAAATAAACAATATATATATGTGTGTATACGTATTCATATACATCACCATGAACTGCGGGGGTGCTATACGCCATCCACCTGACTTCTCCCCGTAGATATAAACCTACTCACCTGGTCCTCGCTCGCCGGTGCCGACGTCGCCACACGCTTGCTTGTCGTCTCGAAGTCCACATGGGTACCTACATATCATAACGCACCGTATCGCATTAAAATCTGACTCATGATCAAAACGACACACGAATCCCACATAGGTCAATACCTATGGTTTCTTTCACAAATCAACTCAAAAACCCTCGACGTCGGCGTACAAACGCCAAACCATCGAGAAAAAGCCCAAACACACTCATTTTCACATTCACGAACACTAATTATAATATGAAATATGTTGCAATTCACAAAAACCTCAAACTCACTTTAAAAGCTATTTTTCCGAAAATCTAGCAAGCATAATTAACCGTTTTAGTACAAAACTCGATGTTTAAATAAATCTAGCGGCCATAATACTTATTAAACATCTTAATTAAATCATCTAAACCATTTCTATAATTTATTCCAAATAAATTTCTTTAACCCCAAAATTCTAGTTACAAAATACCTAAATTTTAACAATTTTATTGCAAAAATGCACAAACTACAATCTAGCTTGGATTTTCATGAACTAAAGTATTAAACTACACTTAAAAATGTTAATAATGCCATGAATACCCTAATTAGATTTTTATTTCCATTATTTAATCAAATTCCCAAAACCTTGTTTACAATTTATATAATTATCACAATTTAAATCAACAAATATGCAAACTAGCAACTTAAATTAGATTTAGCATAACCTAATATATCAAATACATCACACAACCCTAAACTCACAACACAAAATCCCAATTTGAATTCAAATCCCACTCTTGAATTTCAAATCATGCACTTAGAACTAAAATAAAAACCTATTTAAACATATAATTAAGCTAACCTAAAGCAATTAACAACAATTTAAGAAAAAGGTTAGAATTATACCTCATGATCAAGAGATCTATTATGGAAATCAAAGCCTCTAAAATGCCAACTTGTTCCCTAGATCCATGTAAGTTTGGCTAATGAGAAATGGGTAGGAGTTGGATTTGGATTTTGGGATTTATTTGATGGATTTTGAGGCAATTTTTGAAGCAAAAGAGATGGAAAATGGGGGGAAAAGATGGGGGCTGTTGTAGCAGAATTTCGGCCAGTAGAGGGGATGGAATGAGGTGAGGAAATTGGGGTGGAAATTCTAAGGTCAAAGCCCCTCCTAATTACCATAATACCCCATCTACTTTACTATATATAAAAACCTTATTTTAACCCATTTCTCACATGATTTAAGGTCAAAAAGAGGGAAATAAAATTCTTAGATTGCTACAATAGTGTGGGGCCGGCTAAGGGGAGTGAGGGTGAGTGTGAGAGACTTTACAAAAAAATTCTATGCAAAAAGACCCCCCACAATACCATATTTGCAAGTTTTAGTCCAAAATACCTATATTTTTGTTTTCCATAAAATAAATCAAATAAACTTGAAATAAAATACTAAAAAATTATATTACAACTAGATTTTAATTAACATGATTTTAAAGATTAAAATTAGCGCATTTAAATTTGTATTTATCGCTAATTTAATGTATTTTCTTACCGGCTTAAAATAATATTAAAATAATTAATTTCGGAAAAATTTTCAGAAAATTTGAAATTTCACCAGTGGCTCAATAAACACCAAATACTAGCAATTACATAGCTAGAATATGTATATTTAATTTTATAATAAACATATTTGCATTTTGACTTTTTACAGAAAACCCTCTTATTTTACCGTTTTTTCGAAATTTCACCGAAACGATTTTCAAAACGTTACAATCTTCCCCCCTTAAAGAAATTCGGTCCCCTAATTTAAATTAAAACTCCCCCCAAATACTAAAACATCTAAGCAAAACCATCAAGTCATCGGGGCTCCGAAATCGTAAATACATAAAACAAATCGTAGCGCAGCGCATGCACATGAAAAATGAGCATATAACTCAAATCAAAACTCCGTCAAGCATCCCGCAATCATTGGAGTCATGGGGAAGACATCAATGGCAAATCCAAAGCAAAACCAATATGATATAACTCGAAACTATACATGTAAATATCGAATCTATATATGTAAGTATCTGAAGGAAATGCATGCCAAATCTCTTTAAGGCGCTGTGCAACGCGTATAACACTGCACAGTAGCGGACGTCTATCATAAGAAAATAACTATATACATATATACCTTTGTTTGAAATGTACGTTCCGCCGTTTTGGAAACAATTTAGAAGGGTCTCCTTGTTTTAAACATTTCGTGTAATATCAGACACGTAGGTAAATACTGAGGCTATAGCTCGCTTTTTGGAAATCCCTTCAATAACTATCAATGCATGCAAAATATATTCAGGTACTGTCCTCTGACTAGTCCAGCTTAGTACGAAAACACATCACAATTATCATAAAAAAAACATACTGCTCTATAAGAAATCAATCCCAAAATACGCGTATGAATACTACGTGCGTCTGGTGCGCACGACTATCAAAATCCATATACGTGCCATATAAGTGCATAGAAACAAGATCTAAGTGCATCGGGTGTGCACAAAGCATCTGTCGTAGGCAACGTGTGTGCCTGACAGCAAAATCAGGTGCATCTGACATGCACGAAAAAAATCTCGATTTAGTGCATCTGGTGTGCACCAAAATCGCATCTCAAGACATGCGCTCAACATTCGCGAAAACCCAAAACCAGGGGCATCCATCATGCACGAAATCATGAAATTCAATATCAAGCGCCGAACATGCGCAAAATCAAATCAGGTGCACAAGGTGCACAAAACAAATATCGAGTATCACAATCAAAATCGAAGTCCAATGCATCAAAGTGCACAAAAGGCGTATCACTGCACTGCAAGCATATATAAACTATACAGAGTGCAGGAACCAAATTGTGTGCGTGCATACGCACAAAATCAACTCAAGTATCTAAAACCATAAAATCACAAACATGTGAAACCAAAGCACGAAAACGATATCAAGTGCAACGACTGTGCGAAAATCGTAAATCCTCAATCATCAAAACCAAATCATGCGAATAATTCACCCAAAACATCGAAATCTAGTATGGCGGAATAGTCCCGCTCAAGCACATACTCAAGAATCTCTGGCCAGCTGTCGTGGTCACTCATAGCATGCCTCGTCGACGATCCTGGACTCTGGCCTGCCTGTGTGCATAACATGACCACTACAGGGTCCAAGTCTTCTCGTAATTTATTCCAGAAAGGTCCTATCGAGATCTCTCCCAAATCTCGTCTCTGCCGAACTGTCCGGAAGTCATCGTCCCTTACTAGATCTGTTCTCGTTCTGGAACGGCTGCATACTCAACGCGACTCCTTCTGGAAGGTATATCCAAGTACAATGCCTCGGCATACGTATCGCATCTCTGATGTCGGCAGAGTGGAACGTCGTTTCATCTAGATCTGGTACGAACCTCTTACTTCACCTTTCTCTAATGTCGACCGCTTCGGACTCGTCTCGTCGTGGCTGCATGTACTGAGCTCCAACGGCTATCCTCGTATCGGGAGTCTCCCAAGAAATGCATCTTGCCAACTAGCATCCGAATGAAGTCGAACCATTCGATCGATTCGTCAGAACCTCATAATCCCCCAAGAGCTCAACATCTTGGGTACAGTTTAATAGTATCGAATACATACCACAGCATCGGTGGTCCAGCCGTAGAAGGGCAAACCCAAGCCTCACTAATGGCGTCGCGGAACTGCCGCAAACCCTAAGGTTCAAAGGCTTTCACACGGTCATTAAGTCGAGTTAGGGTTTCATTCTTCTAGAGGGACCATAGAATTGCCTGCATGTCCTTCCGACTACTTTAAACTTGGAATAATAGATTTCTGACATTCGATCGCCTCTGTCGACTCCCAACGTCTCCGCGTGAAGTCGTCTCTAGCTAGAATCAATCTATCTGATGACCTCTCATCGGGTAGGCGAACGAACCACATGTCTCAGTCATTCATCCGTGGGTGACTAGCGACCTTCTATCATTGGCTCAATCCTCTAGTGTCGATCAGCACATCCGAGTAACCTCATAAAGGCGATCCGCCAAACGCTCGTGGCGCGGAAACACAGTAAAAAGACACATCTCCGCAATCGTGTGTAGCCGGAATTTCGCCCTGGTCAGTCCTCGTTCGTGACAAGCTCGTGCTGACCGCAACTCTAGCTGTAGCACTCCCTGCCCGTAATCGTGGCAGCAAACCGCAACTGGTACCGATGAGGCTAGATCAGGAATGAATATGATACTGAGCAAAGAAATGTATATCCTAAGGCTCCTTAAGTGGAGTAGCATATCGTAAGTATGCCGCGGAACATACCCACGGTACGTCACTCTACTTTAGTCACCTATTCCATTAACCAAGGGTCATTCTACGCTCCGAAGGTAAAACCTAACGCTCTGATACCAACTTTGTCATGTCCCGCAATTACGGAATATGACCGGCACTTAAACTACGAACGTCTCGAGGCGTACGTAATCTAAGTAAGACGAAAACCCAGAAATCCAAACCAAGAAAAGTTGTAGATTGAAGGAAAACCAATTTAAATCAAGTAGTTTTAATAGCATAAGCCGAATTATGCCTTTTTTTAAAAACATTAAATATTTCCTGAAAATTTCGGCATAGTGACCTTTGTAAATACTGGCTCCCAAACGGGATACAACATGAATAGTATACGAAATCAATAAAAAGGCTTCCCCAAGCGGGAGCTAGCTCTTCGTCAATCGACGGTCACAACCACACAAGCAATATAATATACAACGCCAACGGCGAGGATCAAAATTCAAAAGGAACCTCAAAACCACAAGAAAACAACAGAAATATATCGCGCGACTCTAAGGTCGAAGGAATAACATCACTGGTCTCTATCTCAAAATAAATACATGTTTGGTTGATGGAACTTCTAGATACAACAGAGTGATAATATACAAGTTATATAATAGGGGGTACGATACAAGTAAACTCACCTACTAGCAAATCACCCGAAGGAAACTATGCCCGCAAGCCCTAATGAAACCTGTACGGCAAACCTGCAAGAAACTGGGGCACAACGGGGGTGAGTTGCCAACTCGTGAATAGAAAAACATCTACGCACAGAAATCGCATAAATAACGCAACCTAGGTCAATGATCATAATATATCCACAAATATATGAATAATATGCAGCATATTACAATGGCTAGGGTAATATCTAACCCGAGTGTGATCTCTTGTGCCCGTGTCAGTGCTTCAGGTAGAAATATATCATATGAATGAGGTATGAATGCATGGAACAGAATGCATGTACTGACGAAAACTGCTTTCATAAATCAATGAGATTTCTGTATTTTAAAAGTGAGGTACCATAAATGAAATCAGCATAAAACAGTGCCCAGCATCGACACAAAACGAGTGTACAAATATCTCGATATCTCTGTATCACAATCTCTGTACCTCAATATCTCAAAATCTCAATATCTCAATCACAATATCTAGGGCGCCGTCAATCTAGACCGGCCCATACCATCCATCTCAAGACCACGACTGTATCCTCCGGATATCCGACGCATCAGGTAATATCCCCGGTCGGTAGTGCTCTCCTGCCAGGCTCAACGTCAACAACACGATCATCTTGCCCCGGGATACCGCACCGGGCCCACCATGTACCCGAAACGGTTCCTCCACTCCTCGAAACGGGTATCGAAATCCATCAGCAAACTCATGGTGGACGACTCATACATCATGGGAAAACCGCACTTTTTATTTTAAAAGAGAGAAAAGGTTTATTTATGTTTTTGCGGTTTTCCTCCAAATCCAGAAAATCTCATGGAAATCCGAATCCAAAACCTCAATAACACGTAAAATAGTGAATATATGCATGAGAATCCATGAATGCGGCATAACAATGAATAACAGTATGCATGAAGTAGCAGGTAATAACTACAATGTCTAAACTAACATATAAGGCAAGTACGCTAATATCATGTCTAAACTATTAGCTAACAGGCTATGTTAAGCAATAATATTTTCTAAGGTGTACGTGACATGGCAATTACCGATGAAGATGTGTGTGAGCCGGTAAGTAAGTGTGCGTGGTACATACGCATCATCAGTAATGGTGCTGGTGTCCTAACAGCATGATATCAATAATGGAGTATGAAACATAATATAAGCATGCGATGCGAAGCGAACCACAATAATGAGCGGGAGCTGAATACTAGACGCCACTATAACTAATCTGCATTAATCTAATATAAGTCCTACAAATGGCTCCTTTTGAAATAACACGAATCATTGGGTTTTGAAAATAGGGCGACGGTGTTTTTATGAAAAGATACGTCTTTTGAAATATCCGTAGGATCGCTTGGGTTGTCTTTTAAAATACGCACGATTCGTAAGCTTTGAAATAGGTAGGAACCGAATCTAATCTAACAAGTAACTAAACTAAAGGGCTAAGCTACAAGCTAGACTACAGGTAAGGAAAGCGCCTAACATCTGAGTCGATCCATATACATACCTGTATATATATTAATCGGTGATCCCGCCTCAATAATATCATGTCCGATACCATATCTATAATCTGACATCCCAAGTCAAGAGTGCGGATCAATCATCAAGATATAGCTCGTACGCAAATCCGTCGTACGGCATCACCAAATCTGGGTACGGGTCAATATCATATTCCTGACACTATTCCTCTGATATCCTCTTTATCCAAGATCATTGTCTAGGGTACTGACCTATGTCTAGTACAATACTGATATCATCAATATAGACATGATTTGGCTACTGATCGACAGTCTCGTACAAACTGATATCATCAGCACATATCATCATCAAGGGGTATACATCGCCCAATACAACCTAGGATCAATATCCTAGCATATCATATCTCATATCATGATCACATGTCGACCACTTTATTTATAACACTATTCACCCGTATCGTCGCCCCAAGATCCGCTATAACACCAGGACGTACCTCAAGTACGAATCCTGCCATATCACCGATATCACAATCTCAACACAAATCTTATCGACTCATCTCAATCCGTATGTGAACATATAGTCCCATACCCATGTGAACACATAACAATATATTCCCGTAAGCACAAATGAAAGAAGAAAGTATGCAAGTATGGGTGGGTGTGTGCAAGTGTGGTGCGACCGCTACTCTAGGGTTTCGCGACACTATAACATCCAAGAACACCAAATATCCATATTTATCATCAATAACTCAACAAAATAAACAATATATATATATATGTGTGTATACGTATTCGTATACATCACCATGAACTGCGGGGGTGCTATACGCCATCCACCCGACTTCTCCCCGTAGATATAAATCTACTCACCTGGTCCTCGCTCGCCGGTGCCAACTTCGCCACACGCTTGCTTGTCGTCTCGAAGTCCACATGGGTACCTACATATCATAACGCACCGTATCGCATTAAAATCCGACGCATGATCAAAACGACACACGAATCCCACATAGGTCAATACCTATGGTTTCTTTCACAAATCAACTCAAAAACCCTCGACGTCGGCGTACGAACGCCAAACCATCGAGAAAAAGCCCAAACACACTCATTTACACATTCACAAACACTAATTATAATATGAAATAGGTTGCAATTCACAAAACCTCAAACTCACTTTAAAAGCTATTTTTCCGAAAATCTAGCAAGCATAATTAACCGTTTTAGTACAAAACTCGATGTTTAAATAAATCTAGCGGCCATAATACTTATTAAACATCTTAATTAAATCATCTAAACCATTTCTATAATTTATTCCCAATAAATTTCATTAACCCCAAAATTCTAGTTACAAAATACCTAAATTTTAACAATTTTATAGCAAAAATGCACAAACTACAATCTAGCTTGGATTTTCATGAACTAAAGTATTAAACTACACTTAAAAATGGTAATAATGCCATTAATACCCTAATTAGATTTTTATCTCCATTATTTAATCAAATTCCAAAAACCTAGTTTACAATTTATATAATTATCACAATTTAAATCAACAAATATGCAAACTAGCAACTTAAATTGGATTTAGCATAACCTAATATGTCAAATACATCACACAACCCTAAACTCACAACACAAAATCCCAATTTGAATTCAAATCCCACTCTTGAATTTCAAATCATGCACTTAGAACTAAAATAAAAACCTATTTAAACATATAATTAAGCTAACCTAAAGCAATTAACAACAATTTAAGAAAAAGGTTAGAATTATACCTCATGATTAAGTGATCAATTATGGAAATCAAAGCCTCTAAAATGCCAACTTGTTCCCTAGATCCATGTAAGTTTGTCTAATGAGAAATGGGTAGGAGTTGGATTTGGATTTTGGGATTTATTTGATGGATTTTGAGGCAATTTTTGAAGCAAAAGAGATGGAAAATGGGGGAAAAAGATGGGGGCTGTTGTAGCAGAATTTCGGCCAGTAGAGGGGCTGGAATGAGGTGAGGAAATTGGGGTGGAAATTCTATGGTCAAAGCCCCTCCCAATTACCATAATACCCCCACCTACTTTACTATATTAAAAACCTTATTTTAACCCATTTCTCACATGATTTAAGGTCAAAAAGATGGAAATAAAATTCTTGGGCTGTACAATAGTGTGGGGCCGGCCAAAGGGAGTGAGGGTGAGTGTGAGAGACTTTCCAAAAAAATTCTATGCAAAAAGACCCCCCACAATACCATATTTGCAAGTTTTAGTTCAAAATAACTATATTTTTGTTTTCCATAAAATAAATCAATTAAAACTTGAAATAAAATACTATAAAATTATATTACAACTAGATTTTAATTAACATGATTTTAAAGATTAAAATTAGCCCATTTAAATTTGTATTTATCGCTAATTTAATATATTTTCTTACCGGCTTAAAATAATATTAAAATAATTAATTTCGGAAAAAATTTCAGAAAATTTGAAATTTCAGCAGTGGCTCAATAAACACCAAATACTAGCAATTATATAGCTAGAATATGTATATTTAATTTTATAATAAAGATATTTGCATTTTGACTTTTTACAGAAAACCCCCTTATTTTACCGTTTTTTCGAAATTTCACCGAAACGATTTTCAAAACGTTACACCAATTGCGTAATAGGTGTACTATCTCCTAAACCAAGGAGTGCTCGTAACCTGAGAGAAGGTAAAAGGAAAAGACAACTGAATAGTCCTATTCGTTTTCTCCAGAACCGGAAACCATCCTCGAATAAATTCCTTCGAGTTCGTATCTAACCATACGATGGTTTTGTCCAATAGAAGTGGACGTTCGTAGTAATACGGGGTGTCCAGGAGAAAAGGGTAAAAGTAGGAGTGGCAATGAGGTTTGCAACTCTGACAATCCAAAAGCCAGTGTTTAAGAAGGTTCGGTTAATTTTGGTCACTGTGTCATAGTCTTAGGGTTGGGTCAATGGTCGCTGCCAAAGAGAGAGAGAAAAGAAATACTCAGCGTGCACTCTAACCTAGATCAGAATGGTTACCAATTTATCTAATCTGGAAACCTCCCACTGTACCGTCAAATTCTCCTCCAAACCTGAAAGAAGAATTAGTCGGGATCACCCGAGGAGTAAACCAACTCATCAGTGGGAATCGGGATCCAACTATCATCGCATGATAACGTGACGGAATCCGCTCACGTTATCACACTCTAGAAGGTATGCGCATATCTAGCAAGTTTCAGTTTCTTTAGAAACACCCGATGTGATTTCTGCCCCATGCTCTTATGACCTTGACGAAGGTCAACAAATCATAAGTCACATGTCAAGTTCTACCCGTCATTGTCCATGTTAATTTGAACCTACCCGTACAAGCCCTTGACGAAGGTCAACAAGGCTATATGACTGTCCCAAACCAACGCATCTATCTATGCAGCAGAAAGGTAACAAGCAGCTACCATTCACTATGCCATGACGAAGGTCAACAAACATAGCATGAATACTACGTGCTACCCGTCTGAAACGACGGAGGGCTACGAATGGTTTTTGGCGAAAAACCTTTAACGTAATGAACTTGATATCATTGAAGGAACCGGATAGCTTTTATAAAAATATAGTGGCGAAAACCTTTGCTAAAGAGGTCACTCCCGGTGAAGGGATCTCGGCTCTTTCCCCGTAGAATGAGGTGTAGGATATTCCAACTGAATACCACGATGCAAAGCAAAAGGCAATCGGTTATAGTGAAGTTATTACCCTGACGCAAACTTCTGTCCAAGGGGTCACTCCCGTTAAAGGGATCTCGGCCCTTGCCTCGTCGACTGAGGAGCAGGATATTCCAACTGAATATCACTGTGCAAAATAAAAGTGAACGTCCTTGCAATAACAGCTTTATAAAAAGTGTTCCAACAACATCAGAATAGGTTTGTTTAGCTTGCATTAATCCGAATCAACGCAGTCCCATCAATAGATCACACCAATAAAGAACGAAAATAATGATGTACGTATATGCCATCCGCATTCGCCACTGGGTCCCGTCATTACCCGTTAGGTTACATAACTAACGAAAGAGCAGGGACTGGACTAGCGCAGATGCAAAACATATACAACATCTACTAGTATATATATCAATATATAATATTTTCGCTCAAGGCGTGATAAAATGCAACATCACAGAAATGTACAGCATCACAGAACAATACAGATATCTGGGATCCCGGGTTTCACAGAGCCGCTGCTGAAACCCGACGTTCCCCTAGTCGTGTGGATAGCCTGTGCAATGAAATCCTAGACCCCTACGGGCGCGGCAAGTTACCCGCCAAAACCTGAAGTGAGGCAGCACCCTTCAGCAACGTGAATGGATCACCCGTCACTTCACGGAATCCGGTAACTTGGGCACCCCTCCTGGGTCAACCTGTACCCCCTACGAGTGCGGCGAATAGCCTGCCAAATCTAGAGTAAAGCCCCCTCCGTCTCAATGCCATGAGATGCGGGCTTGTTGTCCTCTAGAACCCGGTTATCCGTGCACCCCACCTTGGGGTAATCCTAGTACAGAAAGTAAAATATATATACAACGGGTACATCGACCTCGACCCGTTCGTGCCCCAAAAGAATAATATACAAACTGGCAGTGACGGCAGTCCACATGTCGGACGCTCGCCCCGCAATATCAAATGTACATAATACAACAAAAAACTGTACTAGCATTGCATCCAGGCTACCCCCCACGACAAATCCGCAACATCACAGCACAATCACAGAACATCAACGTGAATGTCACGTTCGTAAATCCGACTAACCGGGTTATAGTAGTTAGACAGGATTTACCGATCAAGTGACATTCACGGTTGCAGATATAATGTAAATACCGTGAACTAATGTGTTTAAAATATTCGATCGATTAAATTTACCCAAGTGGGCCCCAAGCACTACTGTAGCACTCACAGAAAATCTGGGCCCAAAAAGAACATTCCAAAAACCCTATTTTCAAGTCAGGAGCTTTCTGCAAAACTTTGGTACACTGAACAGGGAAAGTCGCGGCGGAACCGCGGCCTAAGCATGGGTTTGGCCGCGGTTCCGCGGTGATGTAGTGTGTTCACGAGACCAAAATTTCACAGAATTCTTAGAATTCCCTGCACATCATTCTGCAACAACCCGAAAAATTTTTGGAGCTAAAAAAAATTTCGACAGAAACTGATGCACATGAAAACGCGGTTTTTGGAATTTTGTTCGATTGGAAATGTAAACACATTAGACAAAGCTAGACTAGGTTAATGACAAGGCTCTGATACCACTGTAAGTGCACGGCGGCGCCCCGGCCGTCAATCCGACGCCGGAATGCGGAAACGATGATTTACTTTAACTTTTTAAACCGGCACCACCGCGCACTATATACCCGGATCGTGCCATTAAACTAGTCCTAGCTATCTAGAGAGGGGGTAGAGAGATATACCGAGCGATCCGTGTCCTTCGGTCTTCTCGTCGTCGTCCCGATCTCCCCGGGGAATCTCCGGTCTCCACCAAGTCGCCGGAGGGGCACCACGTCGCCGGCTTCTTTTACGGGCTCCCACCTCTAGACCGAGGCAACTCGGGCACGAAGATGGCGAGCCGACGTACCCAAGGTTTGCTGTAGAATACGTGTAGAAAGCTATGTCTCATTTGGGGTATTGGAAGTTGCCTTTGGTGGAGGAAATGAACTTGTGGAATTTTGTGATGAACTTGGGGATTTTTGCAAGCATGAGAGAACCAAAAATCCCCCACACAAAATTGGGCAGCCCTCCAAAGAGCTTGGCCGGCCAAAAAGAATAGGGAGAGGAGAATGAGAGAGGGAGTGTGTGTATCACAAAGGAGTGAGCCAAAAACAAGAGAGAGAAAAGGGTTATCATGAAAAAGGAATGATCACAAAAACAAACCCACACTCCACCAACCATCATCATTACTCCAAAGTCAAGCAATCATGAAGAACTCAAAACCAACACTCCAACAACCTAATCATCAACAACCATGATGAAAAGAAGAAGTCAAATGAAGTCAAATGGTGGAGGAATTATCATGATACAACAATATGCAAGTAACACCCTCCACTAACCAAAGTTGCATGCTTGCAAATAAGCCATCCTCCACCAATCTTCAGCCAATGAAAGATACAAAGAAATATGGCTGAAACGGAAAAACAAACTGGAAACTCCAAAAAACTGATCCCGCAATAAATTACAGGAAAACCCTGCTACTGTATATACATAACCGCATTTGTATTCCGACCGAAATACAAATGCAATGAGACAAAGTCTACACAGTATAATACTAGGATCTGGCTTAAACCAAAGCCCGCTAGTTTTAACCGTCCGATCCTGATCCGTGCAATACCGCACGTATCTGATCGAACCCTGCCATATCTCCATACGGGCTCTACAGCGTTTCGCCCGAAACTTGAGTAACTGAATGTGGGGGACTCTAAAGACTCGTCAATACTATGGCTGTGGATTTAACCACTAGCACGTCAGAGGTATTAGCCATACATGACGGGCTACCAGCTATTGACCAAAAGGGACGTCGATGAGCGAACTCATCCTGACACCCTACTGAGCCTGTCAGTGACAATATCCGTACAGTCCGGTCCGTTCGTCTATGAGCATTGCATGGCGGGCCTAGGGGGTTGGTAAAAGTCAGACCCCCAAAAGCGGTACAAGTCGTGTCGGAGTGTAGCCCAGAACACCCTGAGATACTTCTGGAATACCTACCAATAAATCTCCTTCCTTGGCCAAGGACATCGTGTAAGGGCTCTCCTAGACACAGCGCGACCTCACCCCCAATACCGGGAGAGACGAACCCCTGAAGATCCGCTCACTGCCTCCATGTGGCTCGGGACTGTACCCAACTAAAACCTGTTTGCACGTCTCCTTTGAGCTTGGTAGGGTAGTAATCAAAGTACAGAGGGAACTCACACGAGACAAATGATGATCCTCAGGTCGATGAACTAACCTGTACACATGTCTCCAGGGAACTGCTATCTGATGTCAGGTATAAGACCAACTAGCATGTTCCCGGCGAGTCATGTCCGGTGTACTCATAACCCAATGAGCACCTGTATACATCTTAGGTGAACCAACTGACACCAGAGGCTTGTGAGACCGGCCACCGTCCCTCGTCGGGGTGTCGACTATATACACTAGTCTACTCTGGAGTATCGATGCCCTGTCTCGAAACTCCCACGACTAGGGACCTTTTAAGGATATGCTTATAGACTACCAGCTCCCACGTATATGATCGCCCTCATACTGCTGGCAGTCAAGCAAGAATCCTAGGGGCTCTATCAACGTGTAATAGCGACTTGTTAGGTCACCTAAAGCAGTACACGATGATAAAGGTAAACCGGATAGCATACTATCATCTTGAGTAAGACTGTCCTACTGGGACAGGTCCTCCCTCAATCATTGCAATCACGTGCCTGTGATCCAATAATTGACTCTGAGGGCACTATCTCCAAGTCCTATTGCCAAACAGGATCAAGACAAGACCACATTCACTTGTCCTTTTGGTACTTATGCTTATAGACGCATGCCCATTGGGTTATGCAATGCTCCCGCTACATTTCAGCGGCGTATGATGGGGATATTCTAGGACATGGTCGAGAATTTTTTGGAGATTGTCATGGACGATTTCTCGATATTTGGAGATTCTTTTGCTGACTTCCTATCACATCTTCACGCAGTTCTTACTCGTTGTAAAGAGAAGAACTTAACCTTGAATTGGGAAAATGCCATTTCATGGTCCAAGAGGGAATTGTGCTTGGACACGTGATTTCAAGGAAAGGCATTGAGGTTGACAAAGCTAAAATAGATGTCATTCAAAACCTTATTCATCCCAAATGCGTCAAGGATATACGATCTTTTCTTGGCCATGCAGGCTTTTATAGGAGATTCATTAAGGATTTTAGCAAAATTGCTAGACCTTTAACTCTTCTCTTGGCCAAGGACACAACCTTCCACTTTGACTCGGATTGTGTGGCAGCATTTGACTCACTCAAACACTCTCTCACTCAAACACTCGGATTATGTGTGATGCATCAGATTTTGCAGTTGGTGCGGTCTTAGGACAACACATTGAAAAGATGCCACACGTGGTCTATTATGCAAGTAAGACCCTGAACGATGATCAAATTAACTATACAACTACCGAAAAAGAACTTTTGGCAGTTGTATTTGCATTAGAAAAATTCAGGCCTTACTTGATTGGCTCGCTAATTGTTTTGTACACTTACCACTCCGCCTTGAAACATCTTTTGGCGAAGAAGGATGCTAAAGGTAGGCTAATACGTTGGATCCTTCTATTATAAGAATTTGATCTTGTTATTAAAGATAAGAAAGGATGTGAAAACGTTGTAGCCGACCATCTGTCGTGCATTTCTTCTTGTAACATTTTCAAAAATATAAAATATTAATTTTGGGAATTTTATTATTTAATATTATTTTATTGATTATTTTAATATTAAATGCAAATAAATAGGAAAAATGTTAGAAAAATTATGAAAAATTATGGAAAATTCTAAAATAGGGTAAATTAGTGAATTATGACATTTTTAAGTTTTTGTGATTAATTTGACACTAATTTAGTGCTAATCGCGATTAAAATCGCTAATCGGGTTTTTTCGACTTTTTGTGCAAAACATGCACATACCACTTCTTTTCTACACTTGTGCATTTTCTTCATGTTATTTTGGGATCACTATTTAAGTGAGAAGGTTTGGTTTAGGGATTAAAAGAAAAAGGAAAAAGAAAATGAAATGAGAGTAGGTGAGAGAGAGAGGAGACCTTTGACTTACAACCCTTAGCCATTTGTTCCCTTTCATTCTTCCCTCCTCCTTCTCCTCTTGCTGCTGCTGCCTCTCCCCCATTCTCCCCCTCTCTTCAAAGCCCAAAAACATCTCCAAAACATCACCAAAATCCCATGTCGGTTTCATTAATAATGTGCACAAGCTCGAGATCTACAAGATGGACTAAGAAAGCATGGATTTGGCCACTAGAGGGCAACTCAAGAAAGTTCTTGAGTTGCCAATTGAGGTAATTTCTGAACCATTGTCTTAGTTCTAGCATTTCCTATACCCCTATGCAAGTTTTGAATCGATATCGGGTGAATTGTGGACTTGGTGAAAAACTAGTTAGGGTTTGAGAGGAACTTGGGTTGTATTGTGAAATTGAGTTCAATTGAGGATACACCAACACCCTAGTGTATGAATTGAGACCCTAACCTGAAGTTTAAACCCATAATACGGATTTTAGAAACCGATATCGGGGAAAATGTGAAATCTGGGAAGGTTAATTTGAATCTGCTATCACCCCGAGGACCCTAAAATAATATTGAGTGGAAATTGAGATGTGCAGGCACCATAGAGGCAACACCCAAGACCCTAGCCCCCAACTCCCTGTCCCGGCCGCCAATTTTCCCCTTTTGGCCGCCAATTGCGGCCTGGGTCCCACCATTTTGGGTCGTGTTGGTTCTGTAGCTCCTACATGTTCATGTTAGTCCCCTGGTATATATAGAATTGTATAAACAGACCTAGGGTAAAATCTGGGACATATATCCTAAGTTGCTATTTTGGTTTCGTGTTTCCGTATTTCCGTATTATCGATTCTGAAATTGTGGATTGTGTTTAGTTTCGACTATTTGGCGTTTATACGACGATATAGAGGATTTATTGTTGGTTTTGAAGGCGTACCATAGGTTCTCACCTATAGGCCCCTTTATCGTATCGTTTTGGATTTCATGTGCCGTTTTAGCTTGGATTGGTTTTAATGCGCATATACAATACTTTGTTATGTAGGTACTCATGAAGACTTCGGGGCGACAAGCAATTGCGTAGTGATGTCCGCTATGATGATGCAGGTGAGTAGATTATATCTACAGGGGAAAGTCGGGGGATGACGTATAGCACCCCCGCAGTCCGTAATTGATATTCTATTTATGATAGTTACACTGTGACATTGATATTGGGTTAGGTGTTTTATGGATAGTTTAGGCTTAGAAGTAAACTAGTGTAGTTCATAGCCACGAACCCTAGAATAGGTTTACATCCACACGCACACCCTTGCATATTCACTATATTTACACTGCGTTGATGATAATGTTGGATGACCTGGGAGATGAGTCAATGATATTGGGCTTGGTGCCGCGAGGTCGGTGTTTTGATATGATTCGTATTTGGGATACGATATGTGATTCTTGCGGGCTTGGGAGGTGTGTTTTACTCCCGCATTCATAATTATATAGATGGTAGCGAATTGTACTAGAATTAGATTCAGTATCCCAGATTATGTGTTATGATGATAAGAATACCAGGTACTTGATAAGATAATGTGGTATTGACCCGTACCTAGCTATTGGGATGCCGTACGACGATTTACCGTACGAGCTTTATGTTGATGATAGATCCGCACTCATGACTTGAGGATTGTCATAGGATATACTGTATTGTAAGCGATACTATTGAGGCGGGATCACTGACTATTTTATATATATGTATATGCTGTATCGATTCGGACATTAGGTGGTGTCCTTACCCCTCCTGATTTACTCGATACTTAGACCTGTAGCTACACAGTAGGTGTTAGATTAGACCCGAGTCACTCTTTTCAAATGGTATAACCGCACGACATGTACACATGGGTGTAGATTCTTTACTGTTACGTCGATTATTCAATGTCCACATATTCCTGCTATTCACATTGCTTGCATATGTTAATGATTCAAATTCCTTGTGCACATGCCTTTACATAGTTGCATGCTTATATTAGTGTCCTTGTTGCATATATCGAAATTCATGGATTTCGCACGGTGATATGGTTGCATATGATGATTCTAGATTGTTTTATTCCTGCATATATATATCAGTGGTATGGGACGCTTGAATATATATGTGCACCCTAGAGTATATGTATATTAGTGGTATGGGACGCTAATATATATATATGTATTTACGCATACTTAAATATATCATCACGATGATCTATGCAAATCTACATAAGCATTTGGAGAGGAGCCTATGTGCTCGGAGCCTACGAGCTCGATGTGATGGGAGCCTATGTGCTCGGAGCCTACGAGCTCGATGTGATGGGAGCCTATGTGCTCGGAGCCTACGAGCTCGATGTGATGGGAGCCTATGTGCTCGGAGCCTACGAGCTCGATGTGATGGGAGCCTATGTGCTCGGAGCCTACGAGCTCGATGTGATGGGAGCCTATGAGCTCGGAGCCTATGAGCTCGATTGGAGAGGAGCCTATGTGCTCGGGGCCTTTATGGTCGATGGTATGTTATATCTCCCCTACCCCACACTCATTGTAAATGCATTGCATCACATGTTAGTAGTATCGGACAAAGTACCTTCATGAGTGTCGCATACATGTCGGATATATGATATACGTGTTTCATTGATATTGAGTTATATGGTTTGTGTCAATGCTCGACATTGATTTCCTGATAATTCCACTCACGATATCTCCTGTTTCCATTTTACCGCATACTTACATCCTATTGTGATATATCGTTACGTGAGGCACTGGTACGAGTACTTGGCACTACACTTATGTTCAGATGTTACATTGGCACCTTACTATGCTTCGAACTTATTCGTGATGTGTTCGAGTGTCGATGCTAGGCACTCATGTTCCATGCTTTTGGTTATATCCTCATATTTTCTATGCATATGCTTATGACATTTACATGCATTATACTTATTGTCATTGGGTGACGGGTGGACGGGTTCCACGCATACACAGACATGGACCACATACCGACCGGATTTACACTGATCATACTTCATTTGTATATATAACAGGATATGAGGGCGCTGTTATATATATACCCTTACACCGATATGAGTGGTATGGGATGCTATTATATGTGTATTGATGTCCTTTGATACTTCATCATAATTACTTCATGTAGACATACCTTATACTGATGACATGTTATTACCTGATTACCTGGCACTACATACATATTTAGATGATACCTTACTACCTTATCATACTTTAGATGTACTCGCGTGTTTATATTACTGATTGTTGACCTAGGATTATGTCTTGCTTTCGATTTCTGCTTGTAGATATTTCTATTCACGAGTTGGCAACTCACCCCCGTTGTGCCACAGTTCTTGCAGGGCTTGCCGTACAGGTTCCATAGCGGCACTTCTGGCACACTGCTTTCCTTTGCGGGTGATTTGCTTGACAGGTGGGTTCCTTCTATCAGACCCGCCGTTGTACTTGTATTATTCCTTGTATCTAGAAATTCCATCAACCAAAGACTTGTTTATTGTTTCAGACTCAGACACTAGTGATGTATTATTTCGACCTTAGAGTCGCGCTTAAGTAGTGTTGCAGTTTTCATGCTGATATGGGTTTCTTTTAAATTTTGATCCTCGCCATTCGGCGTTGTATAGTGTATTGCTTGTTGTTTATTCATCCTTAAAATGGTTTTAGATTTCTGGGTTTTCGGCTTACCTGGATCAGATGGAGTCCTATAGACTTCATATGGTTCAAGGGCCAGTCACGTGCTCTCTCGGGTCGTGACAAAGTTGGTATCAGAGCCAGGTTGACCTTGGTTCGAGTCTGAGTTTGACTATGTGGAGCCTAGGGCGTTGTTTATATACGGAACTTGGGCTTGACCTTACGGGGCTTAGACTTGGTCGAGGGGGTATTAGACCCGAACTTTCGTCGTATTAGGATGACCCTTGGTTGATGGAATAGGTGACTAAAGTAGAGTGACGTACCGTTGGTATGTTCCGCGGCATACTTACGACACGCCACTCCGCTTAAGGAACCTTAGGATGTGCATATTCTTCGAGATCAGTGATTCTCTTTATATCCGGGATTTTACATCCATTTGAGATCCCCGATTCTATTAGTTCATGATCATACCTTCATTGATGTTGTTCCTTTCTATGATCATGTATCCATTTTGGATCTGTTGTTTCCTTCCTTGCCATTGATGTGCCCCTTTTGATACTTGATCGAGGTTCCTGTCACCATGTTTGAGCGCAGTTTGGGCTGCTCCTGGGATTACGGCCGGTGTGAGCTCGTCTGTTACGAGGGCCGACCATTGTGTTTTCTGGTGACATGGGAACGTCTCGAGTTAGTATTGGTGTTTGTGACCTCTGGTGGAGGCGAGTACTTGGATTTGCACCGGATGATCGGGCCATTGTTAGAACTGCCAGTTGAAAGAGGACTGTTGATGTACAGCATACCTCAGAGATTGTGTTGTCGCCTACCGTGTGGACAGATGGACCAGCTGTTGCTGAGTTTGACAGGATGTTGCTTCCGAAGCTTACGAGCTGAGATTGCCGGAGCTTTCAGACAGATATGAGACAGATGATAGCTAGTCTACCCGATTTGAGAGACGAAGGTGATTCGTCCGATTTTGCGCCAGAGCGGGCCCAGTTGAGTTGAAGAACTCCAGTGTGGAGAATCTTACTCAGATCTAGAGCAGACCGATTCAGAGATGACTGCCTATGTGTTGCCTTTCTTGGAGGATTGAGGCATTGTTCGGCGTACAGGCGTATGAACCAGTTGCTGCTGTAAATGATGAGATATCGCCCAGATGATTGGAGCTGTTGCAGCGTGAGCATATACTCAGAGAGATGATAGCGAGTCGCTAGTCACCTGAGGATGAATGACTAGGACATGTGGTCCGTTCGTTTACAGATGCGAGGTCATCAGATAGATTGTTTCTGGCTAGAGACGACTTCACGCAGGTTCGTTGAGAGTCGATAGAGACGATCGAATGTCATGAGCCATTTTCCAAGTTTAAAGTATACGGAAAGACATGCAGGTGATTCTATGGACCCTCTAGAAGAATGAAACTCTAACTCGACTTAATGATCGTGTGAAAGCCTTTGAACCTTAGGGTTTGCGGCAGTTCCGCGGCGCCATTAGTGAGGCTTGGGTTTGCCCTTCTACGGCTGGACCACCGACGCTGTGGCATGTACTCGATGCTATTAAACTGTACTCAAGATGTTGATCTCTTGGGGGATTAAAAGGGTCTGACGAGTCGATCGAATGTTCGACATCATTCGGATATCATGTGATGGGATGCATTGCTTAGGAGACTCCAACTACGAGTATAGCCGTTGGAGCGCAGTCCATACAGCCATGATGAGACGAGTCCGAATCAGTCGACATTGAAGCAGAGTGAATAAAAAGAGTTCGCAAGAAATTTCGACGAGATGACGTCCCACTCCGCTGACATCAGAGATGTGATATGCACCCAGAGGCGTTGTTTACGGATATATCTTCCAGAAAGAAGCGTGATAAGTATGCAGCCGTTCCGGAATAAGCTTTAGTTTCAGCGATGGATGATGACTTCCAGGCAATCCGGCAGGAATGAAATTTGAGAGAGAAATCTCGACAGGACCTTTCTGGAATGCGATACAAGAAGACCTAGACCCAGGGGTGGTCGTATTGCGCGCACCCAGCAGGCCAGAGTTCGGCATTGTCGACGAGGTAGTTGACCAGGTTCGGATAAAGGAACTTACCAGATGCGTTGCGAATTGATCAAGGACGGACGAGTGTTGAGTATTCCTCCGATGATTGGGACGCGTTCCCGAGGACCTGATCGGCCAAACGACTTCTACAGAATGATGAGGCAAAGGAGTACGCGATTTCGAGTCCGTGCAAGAGACTTCGGATTTACCGTGGCTGAGAACAGTGCAAAGCGTGGATAGCTTGGCGTGACGTCATAGTGGACGACGATGGAGACAAGTGGAACCAGAGGTTCGTATGAGACACTGACATGCTGTCATTACTTCCCATCGAGACTAGAGACCAGATATGTTTACAGAGACGTTGGGATGCGACCAATTTCCGAGAAAATATTGTGCTGAGGACACCGATGTCCATCGAGTGAGAAGAGATTATGCAAGAAAGCCAGCCTTCGTACAGTTCGGCATAGGCAAGATCGGAGAAACCTTGAGTGGGATTCCTTCCTGGGCATGGTTGCAGTGGTCTTCGCACTCAAGGTCTGACGACATTACCGGTATAGAGAGTCATGCCAGATATTCACTGACCCCAAGAGATTTAAGGTACATATTTCAGCAGCGAGACGTGAATCTTAGACAGCGCCGATGGATGGAATTAGTGAAGGACTACGATTGTGCGATCTTGTATCACCCGGGCAGGGCGAATGTAGTGGCGGATGCTTTGAGCAGAAGGCCCGGGGGTAGTCTATCCTGTTTAAGCTCAATGCAGAGGCAGTCGTCGGCAGATTGGCAGGTCTTATGCGACAGTCGGGTACAGTTCAAGTTTACGCCGATCGGATGACAAATTGCGCATGTTCGTGCATGCTCACAGTTGCATGACCGTATACATGAGGCACAGCTCGGTGTTGACCGATGTTCAGAGATCATGGCACAGATTGGACAGGGCAGATTTTCCGCGTTCGTGATCGATGATCAGGGGATACTACGATTTGGGACTAGACTGTGCGTACCAGATGATGAGGGATTACGGCGCGAGACTCTTGAGGAGGCACATCGGTCGGTATGTAGTATTCATCCCGGTTCCGCCAAGATGTACCATGATATGAGAAATGTTTACTGGTAGGACGGTATGAAGAGGGACATTGCAGATTTTGTGTCGAGATGCCTGACTTGTCAGCAAGTCAAGGCTGAGCACCAGAGGCCTGCGGGAGAGCTACAGCCGTTACCCATTCCGGAGTGGAAATGGGAACAGATTTCGATGGATTTCGTGGTGGGCCTACCCAGATCTAGTCGGGGGTATGACTCTATCTGGGTGATCGTGGATCGTTTGACAAAAGCGGCTCACTTCCTACCGGTGAAGACGACTTCCGGATTTACTCAGTATGCCCAGATCTACATTGACGAGATAGTGCGACTACACGGAATTCCGACGTGCATTGTGTCCGACAGAGGCTCCCAGTTTACCAGTAAGCTATGGCAGAGGCTTCAGGAGGCTTTGGGCACTCGCTTGAGTTTCAGCACAGCATTCCATCCGCAGACCGACGGGCAGTCAGAGCGGACTATTCAGACTCTCGAGGACATGCTCAGAGCATGCGTATTGGATTTCGGAAGTAGCTGGGATCCTCATTTGCCATTAGTAGAGTTCTCCTACAACAACAGCTGCCAGGAGACCATTCCGATGGCATCGTTTGAAGCTCTTTATGGGAGGAGATGCAGGTCGCCCACTTGTTGGACGGAGCTCAGAGAGAGCAGTATCTTAGGGCCGCAGATTGTGGAGGAGATGACCGTGAAGATCCAGTTGATTCGCGATAGGATGAGAGCAGCTCGGAGTAGGCCGAGTCTTATGCGTACCATCGACGGCGCGGACTTGGGTTTTCCGTTGGTAATCGTGTTTTCTTGAGGGTCTCCCCAATGAAAGGTGTGATGAGGTTTTGGAAGAAGGGAGAGCTTAGTTCCAGATATGTGGGTCCCTTCGAGATCCTCGAGCGTGTTGGTGCGGTTGCGTATCGATTAGCCCTTCCGCCCAGTCTTCCAGACATGCACCCCGTATTTTACGTTTCGATGCTCCGCAGATATCTTTATGATCCTTGGCATGCGATTCAGCACCCGACGGTCCAGCTTGAGCACGACCTTTTCTATGCAGAGCAGCCGGTGATGATCTTGGATCGGCAAGTGAAGAATTAGGGTCGAAAGAGATATCGTCCGTCAAGGTACTTTGGCGTGGCCAGAGCGGCGAGGAAGTCACTTGGGAGACCGAGAGCGAGATGAGGAAGAGGTATCCCTATCTTTTTGAAGGTGCGAATAATTAGATTTGTTAAATTCGGGGACCGAATTTCTTTAAGGGGGGTAGATTGTAACATTTTCAAAAATATAAAATATTAATTTTGGGAATTTTATTATTTAATATTATTTTATTGATTATTTTAATATTAAATGCAAATAAATAGGAAAAATGTTAGAAAAATTATGAAAAATTATGGAAAATTCTAAAATAGGGTAAATTAGTGAATTATGACATTTTTAAGTTTTTGTGATTAATTTGACACTAATTTAGTGCTAATCGCGATTAAAATCGCTAATCGGGTTTTTTCGACTTTTTGTGCAAAACATGCACATACCACTTCTTTTCTACACTTGTGCATTTTCTTCATGTTATTTTGGGATCACTATTTAAGTGAGAAGGTTTGGTTTAGGGATTAAAAGAAAAAGGAAAAAGAAAATGAAATGAGAGTAGGTGAGAGAGAGAGGAGACCTTTGACTTACAACCCTTAGCCATTTGTTCCCTTTCATTCTTCCCTCCTCCTTCTCCTCTTGCTGCTGCTGCCTCTCCCCCATTCTCCCCCTCTCTTCAAAGCCCAAAAACATCTCCAAAACATCACCAAAATCCCATGTCGGTTTCATTAATAATGTGCACAAGCTCGAGATCTACAAGATGGACTAAGAAAGCATGGATTTGGCCACTAGAGGGCAACTCAAGAAAGTTCTTGAGTTGCCAATTGAGGTAATTTCTGAACCATTGTCTTAGTTTTAGCATTTCCTATACCCCTATGCAAGTTTTGAATCGATATCGGGTGAATTGTGGACTTGGTGAAAAACTAGTTAGGGTTTGAGAGGAACTTGGGTTGTATTGTGAAATTGAGTTCAATTGAGGATACACCAACACCCTAGTGTATGAATTGAGACCCTAACCTGAAGTTTAAACCCATAATACGGATTTTAGAAACCGATATCGGGGAAAATGTGAAATCTGGGAAGGTTAATTTGAATCTGCTATCACCCCGAGGACCCTAAAATAATATTGAGTGGAAATTGAGATGTGCAGGCACCATAGAGGCAACACCCAAGACCCTAGCCCCCAACTCCCTGTCCCGGCCGCCAATTTTCCCCTTTTGGCCGCCAATTGCGGCCTGGGTCCCACCATTTTGGGTCGTGTTGGTTCTGTAGCTCCTACATGTTCATGTTAGTCCCCTGGTATATATAGAATTGTATAAACAGACCTAGGGTAAAATCTGGGACATATATCCTAAGTTGCTATTTTGGTTTCGTGTTTCCGTATTTCCGTATTATCGATTCTGAAATTGTGGATTGTGTTTAGTTTCGACTATTTGGCGTTTATACGACGATATAGAGGATTTATTGTTGGTTTTGAAGGCGTACCATAGGTTCTCACCTATAGGCCCCTTTATCGTATCGTTTTGGATTTCATGTGCCGTTTTAGCTTGGATTGGTTTTAATGCGCATATACAATACTTTGTTATGTAGGTACTCATGAAGACTTCGGGGCGACAAGCAATTACGTAGTGATGTCCGCTATGATGATGCAGGTGAGTAGATTATATCTACAGGGGAAAGTCGGGGGATGACGTATAGCACCCCCGCAGTCCGTAATTGATATTCTATTTATGATAGTTACACTGTGACATTGATATTGGGTTAGGTGTTTTATGGATAGTTTAGGCTTAGAAGTAAACTAGTGTAGTTCATAGCCACGAACCCTAGAATAGGTTTACATCCACACGCACACCCTTGCATATTCACTATATTTACACTGCGTTGATGATAATGTTGGATGACCTGGGAGATGAGTCAATGATATTGGGCTTGGTGCCGCGAGGTCGGTGTTTTGATATGATTCGTATTTGGGATACGATATGTGATTCTTGCGGGCTTGGGAGGTGTGTTTTACTCCCGCATTCATAATTATATAGATGGTAGCGAATTGTACTAGAATTAGATTCAGTATCCCAGATTATGTGTTATGATGATAAGAATACCAGGTACTTGATAAGATAATGTGGTATTGACCCGTACCTAGCTATTGGGATGCCGTACGACGATTTACCGTACGAGCTTTATGTTGATGATAGATCCGCACTCATGACTTGAGGATTGTCATAGGATATACTGTATTGTAAGCGATACTATTGAGGCGGGATCACTGACTATTTTATATATATGTATATGCTGTATCGATTCGGACATTAGGTGGTGTCCTTACCCCTCCTGATTTACTCGATACTTAGACCTGTAGCTACACAGTAGGTGTTAGATTAGACCCGAGTCACTCTTTTCAAATGGTATAACCGCACGACATGTACACATGGGTGTAGATTCTTTACTGTTACGTCGATTATTCAATGTCCACATATTCCTGCTATTCACATTGCTTGCATATGTTAATGATTCAAATTCCTTGTGCACATGCCTTTACATAGTTGCATGCTTATATTAGTGTCCTTGTTGCATATATCGAAATTCATGGATTTCGCACGGTGATATGGTTGCATATGATGATTCTAGATTGTTTTATTCCTGCATATATATATCAGTGGTATGGGACGCTTGAATATATATGTGCACCCTAGAGTATATGTATATTAGTGGTATGGGACGCTAATATATATATATGTATTTACGCATACTTAAATATATCATCACGATGATCTATGCAAATCTACATAAGCATTTGGAGAGGAGCCTATGTGCTCGGAGCCTACGAGCTCGATGTGATGGGAGCCTATGTGCTCGGAGCCTACGAGCTCGATGTGATGGGAGCCTATGTGCTCGGAGCCTACGAGCTCGATGTGATGGGAGCCTATGTGCTCGGAGCCTACGAGCTCGATGTGATGGGAGCCTATGTGCTCGGAGCCTACGAGCTCGATGTGATGGGAGCCTATGAGCTCGGAGCCTATGAGCTCGATTGGAGAGGAGCCTATGTGCTCGGGGCCTTTATGGTCGATGGTATGTTATATCTCCCCTACCCCACACTCATTGTAAATGCATTGCATCACATGTTAGTAGTATCGGACAAAGTACCTTCATGAGTGTCGCATACATGTCGGATATATGATATACGTGTTTCATTGATATTGAGTTATATGGTTTGTGTCAATGCTCGACATTGATTTCCTGATAATTCCACTCACGATATCTCCTGTTTCCATTTTACCGCATACTTACATCCTATTGTGATATATCGTTACGTGAGGCACTGGTACGAGTACTTGGCACTACACTTATGTTCAGATGTTACATTGGCACCTTACTATGCTTCGAACTTATTCGTGATGTGTTCGAGTGTCGATGCTAGGCACTCATGTTCCATGCTTTTGGTTATATCCTCATATTTTCTATGCATATGCTTATGACATTTACATGCATTATACTTATTGTCATTGGGTGACGGGTGGACGGGTTCCACGCATACACAGACATGGACCACATACCGACCGGATTTACACTGATCATACTTCATTTGTATATATAACAGGATATGAGGGCGCTGTTATATATATACCCTTACACCGATATGAGTGGTATGGGATGCTATTATATGTGTATTGATGTCCTTTGATACTTCATCATAATTACTTCATGTAGACATACCTTATACTGATGACATGTTATTACCTGATTACCTGGCACTACATACATATTTAGATGATACCTTACTACCTTATCATACTTTAGATGTACTCGCGTGTTTATATTACTGATTGTTGACCTAGGATTATGTCTTGCTTTCGATTTCTGCTTGTAGATATTTCTATTCACGAGTTGGCAACTCACCCCCGTTGTGCCACAGTTCTTGCAGGGCTTGCCGTACAGGTTCCATAGCGGCACTTCTGGCACACTGCTTTCCTTTGCGGGTGATTTGCTTGACAGGTGGGTTCCTTCTATCAGACCCGCCGTTGTACTTGTATTATTCCTTGTATCTAGAAATTCCATCAACCAAAGACTTGTTTATTGTTTCAGACTCAGACACTAGTGATGTATTATTTCGACCTTAGAGTCGCGCTTAAGTAGTGTTGCAGTTTTCATGCTGATATGGGTTTCTTTTAAATTTTGATCCTCGCCATTCGGCGTTGTATAGTGTATTGCTTGTTGTTTATTCATCCTTAAAATGGTTTTAGATTTCTGGGTTTTCGGCTTACCTGGATCAGATGGAGTCCTATAGACTTCATATGGTTCAAGGGCCAGTCACGTGCTCTCTCGGGTCGTGACACTTCTTCACCTGTGACCCTGCCGATCAATGTTTCTTTTCCAGACGAACAACACTTGAATGTATCCATTGAACCTTGGTTCGGGGATATTGTGAATTATCTTGCTACGGGACTTATCCCCCGTGAATGGTCAAAACAGGACAAACATCGATTTCTATCCCAAGTAAAACATTTTTACTGGGATGAACCGTATCTGTTTAAGTATTGTCCTGACCGGATCATTCGCTGGTGTGTCCCTAATGATGAATTCAAGAGTGTTTTATCTTTTTGTCATGATCAGGCATGTGGGGGTCATTTCGGTTCTCGAAACGTGAAATACGGGGTGCACGTCTGGAAAACTGGGCGGAAGGGCTAACCGATACGCAACTGCACCAACACGCTCGAGGATCTCGAAGGGGCCCACATATCTGGGACTAAGCTTTCCCTTCTTCCTAAACCTCATCACACCTTTCATTGGGGAGACCCTCAAGAAAACATGATCACGAACAGAAAACTCAAGTCTGCGCCGACGACGGTCCGCATAAGATCTCTGCCTACTCTGGGCTGCTCTCATCCTATCGCGAATCAACTGGATCTTCGCGGTCGTCTCCTCAACAATCTGTGGCCCTAAGATACTGCTCTCACTGAGCTCTGTCCAACAGGAGGGCGATCTACATCTCCTCCCATAAAGAGCCTCAAACGGTGCTATCTGAATGGTCTCCTGGTAGCTGTTGTTGTAGGAGAACTCTACTAAGGGAAAATGATGATCCCAGCTACCTCCGAAGTCTAATACGCATGCTCTGAGCATGTCCTCGAGAGGCTGAATAGTCCGCTCTGACTGTCCGTCGGTCTGCGAATAGAATTCTGTGTTGAAACTCAAGCGAGTACCCAAAGCCTCCTGAAGCCTCTGCCATAGCCGGCTGGTAAACTGGGTGCCTCTGTCGGACACGATACATGTCGGAACTCCGTGCATTCGTACATTCTCATCAATGTAAATCTGGGCATACTGAGCAAATCCGAAAGTCGTCTTCACCGGTAGGAAGTGAGCCGCTTTCGTCAAACGATCCACGATCACCCAGATGGAGTCATACCCTCGACTAGTCCTGGGTAGACCCACAATGAAGTCCATAGATATATGTTCCCATTTCCACTCCGGAATGGGTAACGGTTGTAGCTCTCCCGTGGGCCTCTGGTGTTCTGCCTTGACTTGCTGACAAGTCAGGCACCTCGAGACAAAATCTGCGATGTCCCTCTTCATTCCGTTCCACCAGTAAACACCTCTCATGTCATGGTACATCTTGGTGGAATCTGGATGAACACTATATACCGATCGATGTGCCTCCTCAAGAATTTCACGCCGCAATCCCTCAGCATCTGGTACGCACAGTCTAGCCCCAAATCGTAGTATTCCCTGATCATCGATCACGAACTCGGAAAATCTGCCCTGTCCCATCTGCGTCCTGATCTCTGAACATCGGTCATCACTGTGCTGTGCCTCATGTATACGGTCAAGCAACTGTGGGCGTGCATGAACATGCACAATCTGTCCTTCGATCGGCGTAAACTCGAACTGTACCCGGCTGTCGCATAAGATCTGCCAATCTGCCGACGACTGCCTTTGTACTGCGCTCAAACAAGACAGACTACCACCGGGCCTCCTGCTCAAAGCATCCGCCACTACATTCGCCCTGCGCGGGTGATACAAGATCTCACAATCGTAGTCCTTTACTAACTCCATCCATCGGCGCTGTCTAAGGTTCAGGTCTCGCTGCTGGAATATATACTTTAAGCTCTTGTGATCAGTGAATATCTTGCACGACTCTCCATACAGGTAATGTCGCCAGATCTTAAGTGCAAAGACCACTGCAGCCATCTCCAGATCATGAGTGGGGTAATTCTATTCATGTTTCTTTAATAGCCGCGAAGCATACGCGATCACCCTGTCATGCTGCATCAAAACGCACCCCAGCCCCACTCGTGAAGCATCACAGTAGACCACAAATCCGCCTGATCCCGAATGCAATGATAGCACTGGTGTCGTAGTCAGTAGAGCCTGTAGCTGCTGAAAACTGTGCTCACACTCCTCCATCCAATCGAAACGAACTCCCTTCCTAGTCAACCCGGTCAAGGGTGTAGCAACGCGAGAGAAGTCCTGCATGAATCGCCTGTAGTAGCCTGCCAGCCCTAGAAAGCTGCGAACTTCCGTCACTGACGTGGGTCTAGGCCAACTCCGAACGTCATCAATCTTCCTCGGGTCTACACATATACCATCTCGTGTAATCACGTGCCCTAAGAAATCTACGCTATCCAGCCAGAAAGCACACTTGGAGAATTTGGCGAAAAGCTGATGCTCCCTCAAGGTCTGCAGTGTAATCCGCAGGTGCTGCTCATGCTCCTCTCTACTCTGAGAATACACCAGAATATCGTCAATGAACACTATGATGAACAGATCAAGATACGGCCGGAAAATACGGTTCGTCAAGTCCATGAATACTGCTGGCGCGTTGGTGTGTCCAAACGACATCACCAAAAACTCATAATGGCCGTAACGCGTGTGGAAGGCTGTCCTAAGAATGTCCTCCTGTCGAACCCGCAGCTGATGGTAGCCTGATCGCAAATCGATCCTCGAAAAGTATCCTGCCCCCTGAAGCTGGTCGAACAAATCGTCGATGCGTGGCAAAGGATATCTGTTCCGCACTGTCACCCTGTTCAGCTGGCGGTAGTCGATACACAAATGCATACTGCCGTTCTTCTTCTTGACAAACAGGACTGGAGCACCCCAAGGAGAAACACTGGGTCGAATAAGTCCCTTATCTAGCAAATCTTGCAACTGACCCTTCAATTCTCTAAGTTCCGCCGTGGCCATCCGATAAGGCGGTACAGAAATAGGCCCCGCGCCAGGAACCAAATCAATACAGAAAGAAATATCACGCTCGTGCGGTAGCCCAGGAAGCTCGTCATGGAACACATCATGGAACTCGCTAATAACCGGAACCTGATCCAACGGAACCTCTGTAGATCTAGTATCACAAACATAGGTGAGAAATCCCTGACATCCCTTCCGCAAAAGCTGTCCCGCACGAAAAGAAGAAATCACACTGTGAGGGGTGGCACGACGGTCCCCCAACACAACAAAAACCGACTCGCCCGGAAAACAAAATCTAACTGTCTTCTCGCGGCAGTCAACAGAAGCATAGCACGTGGCTAACCAATCCATGCCCAAAAGAACGTCGAAGTCCAACATCTCAAGAAGGATCAAATCGACCGGCAACTCTCTCTCGCCAATACGGACGATACAGGATCAGAACACGTGCCTAGCAAAAAACGACTTTCCCACAGGAGCAGTCACAACAAGCGGCTGATCAAGCAAACCGGACTCTCTACCCAAACTCGGCACAAAGTGTGTGGATACGTACGAGTGCGTGGATCCGGGATCGAATAATACGTGTGCATCTACCGAACATACTGGAAGGATACCTGAGACCACCGCATTGGACGCCTGCGCGTCCTGATGCGTCAAGGAAAAAACTCGTGCCTGCCCTCCACCTGTGGCTGGCTGTCCTCTTCCTCGGTCACCTCGTCCTCTATGAACAAACCCTCCGCGGCTACGACCTCCCTGTGCATGCGTCTGACGCGGAGTAACTGTAGGTACAATAGGCAACGCCGTCTAGGACGGTGAAGGTGGTAATGTGACGTGCGGTGCTGGTACCTCCCTCCGGGGTAGCTCAGGACAATCTCGTACACGATGATAAGAACTCCCGCAGCGAAAACATCCCGACGATGGCCGCTGACCCTCCTGGGAATAGGAACTGAACAACCGGCCCTGCCCTGAATCTCTGCTACCTGCAATACGTCTATCACGGCGCCGAAAAGGTTGTCTCTGCGCTGATGTATCCGCATGAACTATCTTCGGCTCTGGAACTGCCAAAGTCACAGCAAGGCGCTCCTCGACTAATAGGGCTGCGTCTACAGCTGCTGCATATATCTCGTAATGCTGTACGCTGATCGCCAGAAACAGTGGCGTAAGCAAGCCTCGGACAAATCTCTTGACTTGCAACTCCTCATTAGCCACTAGGTACAGAGCATAAACTGATAGCTCAGTAAACAGCACATCGTACTCTGCCACTGACATCTCTGGCGTCTGGCGCAGGGAATCAAATTTGCGTGCTCGGGTATCCATAACACTCTGGGGAAGAAAACGGGCAAGGAATAGCGCCACAAACTCGGTCCAGGTCATAGGAGGAAGACCTGATGCTCTACCCTTCTCGACTGATTCGCACCATTTCTGCGCGAGACCTTCCAGGCAAAAGCTTGCGAACTCAACCCATCTCACATCTGCGCATCTGAGGGAATGGCATATCCGAGCCATCCTATCGATGAAGGACTGTGGGTCCTCGGCTGTATCGGTACCTGTGAAGACCGGAGGCTCAGCCTCATAAACTCTGACAGCGATAATGTAATAACCTCTGTAGCCGCAGGTGCAACTTCCTGCACTGTGGGTACCACCGCGGTCTCTGCAACGGGTGGAACTACCTATGGTCGCTGCGCTCGAAGTGTCTCAACTAGAGATCCCATCATCTGGCGAATCTCCTGCATACTGTATCCCATCGTCTGGCGCATCTCCTACACACCAGCCCCTAACATGGCAATCTGATCTGTCACGGCAGGAACAGCCAGCTCGGGCACAACCGTTGTACTATCCGGATCAGTCCTCGTCTCGGACGAGTCAACTCGAATCTCGGCCCTCGCGGCCGCTCTCTGCGCCCTCGTAGTCTTTGGCGGCATAATGGCTGAAAGGAAAAGTAGGATTCGATAAGGATACGGAAATCGAATCGCAAGAATGTATGCATTCACGAAGGAATTTAAATCAACAAGTCCTAAGGTCGCCTTGGCGGAGTACCGTTTCGTGAGTATGCCGCGGAACATACACACGCTACGCCACTCTGCTTCAGCTACCTACTCCATCATACCAGGGTCATCCTAGGAACACTCCGAAAGGTAAAACCTACGCTTTGATACTAACTTTGTCATGACCCAAAGTTTGGCCCGTAACCGGCACTTAACAACGTAACGTCTACAGGCGAAACGCGGCTAAGTGAACCGAAAACCCAGAAACCAAACCAGTAAAAAATATAGAGTGTTTTAAGTTTTAAACGGAAGAATTTAGCAGTGATAAGAAATCTTAAGTAAACAATCTCCAAGATAGCAATATACGACGCCGTAGCGAAGATCAAGATCCACAAGTGGGAACATCACAGATAGAATAAACTGCAAGTATAGACGGCTCACAATGAGCTCGACACCAGAAAACAAATAATATACATCATCGTCCTCACACTGTCTCTAAGTCAAAAACATACATGGTAGATGGAGAATACTAGATACAACAATATACATAACTGAAAAATAAACAGATACCGCACCAAACCCACCTATCAGTAAAAGAGCTAGTACACTAAATATGGGGGTATCTGTGTCAAAAGATGCAAAACGCAGCCTGCCGCGACTACTCCGAAGGGCAACCTGCAAACACTGTGGCACAACGGGGGTGAGTTGCCAACTCGTGACTAGAGATAACATATAAAGGAAATCGCGAGCATGCACGTACTGCGCTACTCTATCATAAGCTAACAGATGATATCAATGTGCGATAAGCAGTATGTGCAATAATCATGAAAGTGCTCTATCTGGTAATATAACTACAGGATAAGATGCAATAATGAATGCTGAGCATGGGAATATAACATCTACACGGAATGTCAATGTGGAATATATATATATATATGCACCGCAAATCCTAACAACCCAGACGCCGGCACTCCCATCGGCCCTCAAATCCTGTACATTCCTGAGAATCACGAGTGCCCAACATCGGCATCCAAATATCATAAATACTCGTGTCTAGCATCGACACGCAAATCCTCCTCTATCGGGCATCCGTCAGTCCGGGTCAGCCCTCTCTCAATATATCGGGCATCCGTCAGTCCGGGTCAGCCCTCTCTCAATATATCGGGCATCCGTCAGTCCGGGTCAGCCCTCTCTTAATATTTCGGGCATCCGTCAGTCCGGGTCAGCCCTCTCTCAATATATCGGGAATCCGTCAGTCCGGGTCAGCCCTCTCTCAATATATCGCTTTAGCACCGAGAAAACACATGGTGGGCGCATCGAAATATCATATCAAGGGAACCGGGTTTTTAAATGATTACTTATTTGAAATGGCCACGGTTCCCAAATCCAGAAATCAGATGTAATCCCAAACAATATGCAAGTAAATGGGATGTGATATGTGCATCAAGTATGAATATCATGTCAAGTCACATAAAAGATGAGCTGCAGCATAATGATCCGATGTGATGTATGCATCAGGTATGAATATCATTGTAATTCTAACGGTGTGTGTGTAACATGCTGGGTAGTGCTCGTGCAACATGAACTGTCAGTAACGGTGCGGTGTTCTATCAATTCTAGTTTATATACATATAGCAGGGAATGCGGTATGCACTAAATAGTAGCCATGAACAGTCAATGTATGGAAATGTAGCTATAAGGTCCTATCAGCCCTGACATAGAACGCCATGCTGGCGATATCCCCGTAGATGTTAAATCTACTCACCGTAGTCTCTCGCTAGGTATAGCCGATGACTTGTTTCCCCTTCTTCGCGGCGTCCGTCGCACTCGCCTGCGAACCTAGAATTCCACAGAATATCACGCATAAGCTCAAACCATACAAACATGACATTTAAGGTCAACTAGAAACCCGTGTCGCAAACCAAGCGTGTGTGCGCGCGGTACGCTAAAACGTGGGATTACGCGCCTGAAGCCACTCCGACGCGTCGCTATACGCAGAAACCCCAAACACATTCACACGTATCACGCGTGTCGCGAAAGATTAAAAATACGGGAAATAGGGTATTCCACTCCAGATTTTGCTACAGAATAGATATTATAAAAATAGATATACCAAAATACTACAAATAGCAGCAGACTCCAGTGACCCAAACCTCAACTCCCAACTCGCCCATCTGGCCGCAATTTGCGGCCAGAATGCATTTCCGGTGACCCGTCTGGGGAATTGGGCCCCCATGTTTGGCGTGTGCACTCTAAACAACCTGTGTATGCTACAGTAATTCTAATTTCACTCTGAAATATCTCGGGTAGTAGCAGAATCCATAGAGCCCCAATTCTAGTTAAAAAATCACATTTTTACACTAAAATGATACTTTATGGTATTTTTCTGAAATCTGAAACAAACCCTAGTGTAAAATCACACTAACAACTCATTACCAAACTAATCAAACCATAAAAATGCTAATTTAAACATATCACCACAAAATCCCTTCAATAGCACAAAACAATGCACAAAAATGTGATATTTGAAACTAAACATGCGAGTTATGGAGATAGGGTGCTAGGAGTGAGATTTATACCTTCAAATGACCATAGAAAAACCAAAAGTTCCAGCTTTAACCTCAAGTGGGCGGATCTACCACCAAACACCTCAAAAAGCCCCCTTTTCCCATGGTTTTGTGAAAGAAAGTGTTGTTTTTGTGTATGGTATTTGAATAGAGATCAAAGGGACTTGAAAAGGAGAAGAAAAGATGAAGAAAAGATGGGGTTTTCTGCTGGAATTCATGCAGAAAATTCTGAGATGGGGAAAGAGAGAGAGAAGAGAAGAAAATGGGGGTCAAAAGTCAGTCCTCTTCACCTAACACCATGCTCTCAATTGTTTATTCTCATTTCTTTTCTTTTTTTGAATTCTAAAAAGGGTTTTGTTTTGATTAAAATGGTGGGGAATTAAAATGAACCATGCAACAAAAGAATGGTTAACATGCTAACACTTTTTACCTAGGTCACAAAAATTGTGCTAAGTGTGCATGTGTGCACTTAACACAAAAATTCCCAATTAGGGTAAACACGACTAATTTATAACTAATAATCCCATGTACATAATTAGTAACACTCACAATTCTAATTTAAAACGAAAAACATTCTAACTAAGATTCAAAGTGTTACATACCTGCTTACCACACTTAATGCATAAGCCACATCTGGTCTGGTACACAACATCACATACATTACAGAGCCTACCGCAGAAGCGTAGGGTATAATAGACATGCGATCCCTTTCCAAATCAGTCTTGGGAGACATCTCTTTGGAGAGGGTGATCCCGTGACAAGCCGGTAGATTACTGCGCTTGGAATCTTCCATACTGAATCTCTTCAGTATGGTGTCGATGTACCTGGACTGCGAAAGTCCTAATATCCTCTTGGATCTATCACGATGGATCCGGATCCCCAGAATGTAGGTGGCATCACCCAGGTCTTATATGGAGAACCTGTGTGACAAGAACCCTTTGACAGATTGTAGCATAGGAATGTCATTTTCTATCAAGAGAATGTCATCCACGTATAAAACGAGGAATACGACAGTTCTTGCTACAAATCTACTATAGATGCATGGTTCATATGGATTTTTGATGAATCCAAATTCCTTGACCGTCTCATCTAAAAGGATGTTCCAACTCCGCGATGCCTGCTTTAGTCCATAAATGGACTTGAGCAACTTGCACACCTTTCCGCTGCTCCCACTCTGAATGAAACCCTCTGGCTGGTTCATATAGACACACTCCTCTAAATTTCCATTTAGAAAAGCGATCTTTACGTCCATCTGCCAAATCTCATAATCGTGGAAGGCAGCAATGGCAAGAAGGATCCGAATGGATTTCAGCATAGCCACTGGAGAAAAGGTTTCGTCATAGTCCAAACTAGGTCTTTGACGAAAACCCTTTGCAACAAGTCTAGCTTTATAGGTCTCAACCTGTCCATCTACACCAATCTTCCTTTTGAAGATCCACTTACATCCTACGGGTTTTACCCCATCTGGAGCAATGTCCAACGTCCATACTTTGTTGGTGTACATGGACTCCATTTCGGTCCGCATTGCATCCAGCCATTTTACCGAGTTAACGCTCTGAATGGCCTGTTGGAAGCTAGTCGGCTCATCACTATCAATGATGCAATCTTCTCTATCCCCGTCTATGAGAAAACCGTAGTATCTCTCGGGCGGATGAGACTGCCTATTACTCCTGCGGAGCGGCGTAGGAATGTCCTGATCTTTCGATCCCTCTGGTTCTACTAAGCTTTCAGTAATAGCTTGTGGTTCTGGAATTTCTTCCAGTTCTATTGCTCTCCCACTTATTTCCTTTTCTAAGAATTGGTGTTCCAGAAAGTGGGCATTACGAGAAACAAAGACCTTTTGTTCCTCTGCGTAATAGAAAAGATACCCCCTGGAGTTCTTTGGGTATCCCACAAACTTGCACAGTACTGAGCGTGCCTCGAGTTTGTCCGCATGCTGCTTTTTGACAAAAGCTGGACATCCCCAAATCTTCAGGTATTGAAGATAGGATTTCTTCCCACTCCATAACTCATATGGTGTGGTAGGCACAGTCTTAGTGGGAACTCGGTTCAAAAGGTATGAGGCTGATTCTAACGCATATCCCCAGAATGATCGCGGCAACTCAGCGTTACTCATCATGGACCGTACCATATCCAATAGGGTTCGGTTCCGACTCTCCGATACACCGTTATATTGCGGAGTGTATGGAGGAGTAAGCTGAGAGAGAATTCCATTCTCTTTTAGGTAATCCAGGAACTCGACACTCAAGTATTCACCACCTCGATCAGATCTTAGTGTCTTGATACTTTTGCCTGTTTGTTTTTCTACTTAATTCTTGTATTCTTGGAACTTTTCAAAGACTTCAGATTTATGCTTCATTAAGAAGACATGTCCGAACCTTGAAAAATCATCCGTAAAAGTAATGATGTAAGAATAACCGCTTCGCGCATGTGTAGACATTGGACCGCACACGTCGCTGTGTACGAGCCCCAAGAGCTCTCTCGCTCTTACTCCGTGTCCAGTGAATGGAGTTTTTGTCATCTTCCCTTTGAGACAGGATTGACAAGTTGCATACGATTGATATTCGAACGGATCCAAATACCCTTCTGTATGTAACTTCGTCAACCTCCTCTCATTAATGTGACCGAGTCTACAATGCCATAAGAAAGCCCAATTGATTTATGGAGACATTCTTTTCTGTGTATTCTGGACATTGAAAATCTGTGGTTGGTTTAATACGTATATACCATTGCTCAATGTACCTGACCCAATTAGAACTTGATTAAGGTGAATGTTTACAACATTACTTACAAACGCAAATTCATAACGTTCTTTAGAAACTAAAGATACAGAAATGATATTACAAGTTGCATTGGGTAAAAAAAAACAATTACGTAAAACAAAAACATGTCCATCTGACATTCCCAGGTGATAGTCCCCCACGGCCTCAGCATCCATGCTAGCTCCTTTTGCAACTTTAAGGGTCATGTCACCTGCTTTCAAAAACCTACGCTTTCTCAACGCCTGCAAAGAATTACAGATATGAGATCCTGATCCGATATCCAATACCCAAGAACTAGAGTTTATTGATAGACAGTTTTCAATAACATACACACCTGAAGCTGAAGCCGCAACTCGCTTCAGATCCTGGGTTCTGGCCTTCCAAGCCCTGCAATCCTATTTCCAGTGTCCACTCTTGTGACAGTAAAAGCATTCTTCCTTTCCCACAAGCTTTCCCGCTACTTTTGTTGCCCTTCCCTTTCCCTTCATCTCCACTTTACTAACACCGCCCCTTGGTTTGGCGGGGGCTTTCTTCTTCTTTCCCTTGGCTTTCGCCCAGGACTTAGAAGAGGAAGTTCCTCCTACAAACAAAGTGGATGTCTCCCTACCTTTCTACAGGGTGCCCTCAGCACTCATCAACATGTTCAGAAGTTCGGAAAGTTCAACCTCCTTTCCTTGCATGTTGAAGTTTAGGACAAACTGGGCGTAAGTGGAAGGAAGGGACTGGAGAATCAAGTCAGTGTAGAGTTCATTCTCCAACGTGGTCCCAAGGTCCGCGAGCTCCTCTATGTAGCCAATCATCTTAAGCACGTGTTCCGCTACCGATGATCCGACGGCCAATCTTGCCGAAAACAGCTTCTTCGACACTTCGTATCTGGCGATACGAGATTGCTCTCCATACAGATCTTTTGTATGGAGAAATATGGATTCTAGGTCCATATTCTCGTGCCTCCTCTGATGTTCATTGTCCATAGAGGAAAGCATGAGGCACTTGGCCTTCGCGCAATCGATCTCCCATGTCTTACGGATTTCTATATCCACGACGCTGGAGGTGGGACCTGGGACAGGGGAGCTTTAGTGGTAAGGAGATACCCCAACTTGTCATAAGTGATTGCCATTTTGACAATCCTGAGCCAATCTTTGTAGTTTGGCCCTGTCAGTATGTTTTTATCTAGTAATAACTTAAGTCCGGTCATGTTGATTGGTCGCTGCAATTAGGAGAGAGAAAAGAAACACTTTAGCATGATGCTTTTGCAAGTTTAGAGTGGTTTTTAGTTTGTCTAAACAGGATGGCTCCTACCGTCTCTCGAATCCCTCCTCAAACCATAAAAGAAGAATTAGTCGGGATCAATCTCACCGTACAATACTTACTTAATCGTTCAGCCAGGCCAGTGTCGGTACTTCGAGGGAGGTTTTCCAACGCTTTCGCGAAGTTCCTTAATTAAGTAACCTCTTTTCCCTGTGGGCGTAGCCCTGCTAACACCTTTCTAGACACCTACTAGGATTATAGCATTGATCGTTAAGTGAGAAATTTCCCGAGGAGTAGCATATACTCACAGTAGGATCGGGATCCAAATATCACCGCGTGATAAAACTGAAGGAATCCTACCAGAATCATCACACTCCAAATGGTATGCAGCGCTAGCAAGTTTCAGTTCTTTTGAAACTCCCAATGTGGATTTTTGCCCCATGCTCTTATGACCTTGGCGTGAGGTCAAAATGTCATAAGTCACATGTCAAGTTCTACCCATCATTATCCAGGTTAATTTGAACCCACCCGTACCTACCCTTGACGTAGGCCAAAATGGCAGTACGACTGTCTCAAACCAACGCATTCTATCTATGCAACAGATAAATATCCGGCAGCTACCAATCACTATGCCTTGGCGTGAGGTCAAAATACATAGCTTGAATACTACCGAATATTTAACTGAAATGATGGAGGGCTACGAATGGTTTTGGCGAAACCATGAACGTAGTGAACTTGATATAATCGATGGAACGAGATAGCTTTTAAAAGGAGTGGTTCAAGCTCCGCATTTTCAAAGTTTGGTTTTGAAAAGAACCGAGTGGTTTTCAAAGTGTTCCAACGACTTTTACTTGGTTTATTTTATCTTGCATTAATTCCAATGTGTCCCATCATTTAATCCTACCATTGCAGAAAACAACCAAAATATGGTGTACGCTTATGCCATCCGCATTCGCCACGGGGCCCCGTCATCACCCGTTAGGTTACTTAACTAACGACAGAGCGGGGGCTGGACTAGCGCGGATGCAAAACATAAGCAACACCTAAATAGATATCATATATAGATATATAGCAATGATAGTCAATCCAGATCACAGATGAACACTTTGGATATACTAGGAATCCGCGATTCGTTCGAGCCTGCAACGAAAAGCGGATTACACGGTCGCGATGAATAGCCAAAACCCGACCCTAGATCCCTACGGGTGCGGCAAACTACCCGCCAAGTACCCGAAGCGAAGAAACCTCCCTCAACGACGTGAGTAGGCCACTCGGCACTTCGAGGTACCCGGTAGTTTGTGCACCCCACCATGGGTCTATCCTAGGAGCAAAAACAGTAAAAAAAAATTATACAATGACGGCTACAACCTCGACCCTGTTGTGCGGCATACAAATAATATTACATCAAATTACATGTTACATGAATGAAAGAAAAAAAAAACTCTCATCTCACATCCACCCGGCTATTCATCTGCGACAATCCAACGAGTTCATATACACAAACCATCAACATTACAGATCACAGATATGTATAACCCCCACTAATCGACGTATAGCGATTAGCAGACGTTCAATACATATATCCAATTACAGATATAACCCATTAGCCAAAGTGTAAAGAAGTTCGATCAAAAATACGGATTTGTGACCACCCCAAAAACCAAATTGTTCTCTGGAAAATCTGGGTGGAAACAAACTATCTCAAAAATCCCAAAACCTCAACAGAAGAATACTGCACCAAACTCGGTCCACGGCCGAGTCAACTCGGCCGCGGATCCGCGGCAAGAAGCATGTTCTTGCCGCGGAACCGCGACGCTTTGACCGGTTCAGTGGACCGTTTTTGCTGTGTTTCTTAATAAAACCCTGAGCCGATTTTTGAAGTATGATTTATTATTTTTAAAGAAGAAATAAAAATCGACAGAAACTTAGGGTTTTGAAAAATAGTTTTGCGATTTTTTCCGATCGAAGTTCTATATACTTTGCTAACTAGCTAGTTTGTGTTTAGTTAGGCTCTGATACCACTGTAAGTCCACGTTGCCCACCCCGGTGCTTGCGGGGAGGCGGAAACGGTATAAAAGTCTGATTTTTACAACTCAAGGCAACATGGACTAACAAAAGGAGGATCTTTGCTAAACATAAACTAACTACAAAGATAAAAAGTTTAGCTACTCGGAAAAGGAGATATACCTAGGTCTTCAAGTCCTACTCTTCTTGCTCCTTGGAGTGTGATGATCGGATTCTCCTCGTCGCCTTCTCTCGCAGAAGAAAGATCCACCCGAGGGATACTACCTTTGGCTCCTACCTCAAACTAGAAGCAACTAAGGTGCTTGGTGTGCTAGACCTAGAACCTTAGAAAGAGTAGAGAATGATGTTGGTGTTTTTATCTCAAGCTTATTGGTTCTCAACTCATGAGAGGGAGAGCTTTGAGAGAGAAGAAGAGAATGAGAGAGAATGAGAATGATAGAATGAGGATATTTTTGCAACCAACCTCACAAATACGTGTGATTTATGAATGATAGATAATTAGTCAAGATAATTTCATGGCTAATCAAGAAATGACCATTATCATTGCACATTAAATGCCTTTGCAAGGATCAAAGAGCATCTTGAATATGGAATGATGAGGGTCAACTTGTCAACCTAGGTCAACAAGTCAAGTATAGTCAAATGGTCAACAACCCTAACCATGCACAATTATAATTAACTAATTATTAATAAATCATAATTCACACAAAACATTAGGGTTAAGAAAATGACAATAGTCATCAACCCTAATCAAAATCCTCTGCCTCTGTCTCAGTCAACTGTGTATACACACCCGTATCCGTGTACCGAGGAACACGAATACAATGAGATAAAACCAATCCCAAATCATATACTAGGATCCGGCTTAAACCAAAGCCCGCTAGTATAAGCTGACCGGACACCAAACGTGCACAAGTGCGCGGATGTGAACGAACCCTGTCGCAATATCATGCGACCCCTACTCTGTTTTGCCTAAAGGCGAACAACCCTCTGTGTGGGACTTTAAAGACTCGACACTATGCTGGCAGTGGGTTTAACCACAGACCGCAAGCGGCACTAGCTGTACGTAACGGTCGCCAGGTAGATGCCGATAAGAAGACTGACGAGGTGAACCCATCTGAACTCCTACTGAGCCTGAATGTGACAGTCTCCGTACAGTCCAGTCTGTTCGTCTGATAACATCGCATGGCGGGCCTAGGGTGGCGGTAAACGTCAGTCCCCTAATAGCGGTACAAGTCGTGTCGGAGTGTAGCCCAGAACACCCTGAGATAACACTGGAAACCAACCGGTATACCTCGCTAGCCCTGTCCAGGGACTACTTGCGTAATGGCTCTCCTGGACACAGCGCGATGTCAACCCCCAATACCGGGAGAGACGAATCATGTCTAACCGTCACTGCCTCCAAGTGCTTCGGGACTGCACCCAACTACTACCTGTTTGCACGACTCCTTTGAGCCGTGGTAGGGTAGTAATCAAAGTACAGTGGGAACACACTCGAGGCGAAGTGACAGTGTCAAGTCAGCGGACTAGGCTGTACTCATGTGACCTAGGAACTGATAACCGACGATAGGTATAATACCAACCAACAGTTCCCGACGAGTCCTATCCAGTGTACTCGTAACCCAACGAGCACCCGCATACTATCTCAAGTACGACGTATAGACGGCTGTGGAACAGACCGTCTCCCGTGCTCGGATGAGAAGCGCATACGCTAGTCTACTCCGGAGTATCGATGCCCTGTCTCAATAATCCCACGACCAGGGACGTGTATATATAAGGATGTGCTTATAGATTACCCAGCCCCCACGAGTGTGACTGCCATCACAACGCTGGTAATCAAGCAAAGATACTAAGGGCTCCACTAATGCGTATAGGTGATACAATAAAGAAACACATGTACACATTAAAGGAGAGACAAACCAAGTAACATACTACCATTTCGATCAAGATTGTCTATACAACTGTGAATATCCCAAGCTTCCATCAAGTAATATACATACTAGTATAATACAGTAATGGCCTCTAGGGCATATACACTAACAGATTCTGCACTTGTTTCAAATTTTTTTTGACTCCATTTAAAAATCGACAGAAACCCGTATTTGGTGTTTCAAGTTTCGGAGTTCGTTTCGGTTTCGTAATCTAACACAATCTGTCTAATTCTCTAGCTAGGCTCTAATACCATTGTAGGGTTCATATGAACGAAAGCAAGGTTTCGGGAGGCATCGTCCATGCCATTTTCAAAAAAAATCCGTTTTAAAGAACCCTAAATTGGAATCGATAACTAGAGAATCATACGAAAAAAACATGTAAACTATATTACATTTAAGTGATAACAGAATACAACCTTTATAGACCCGTACTTTACTTTATTAGCTCTTTGTAGTGGTCCCTTCACTGCGATCATGGAACTCCCGGACTCTTGCATGGCTTCTCAAGGCGAATGGAACGATCTTGCTTGAAGTCTTCGAGGCCGAAGATGATCTACGTCGAGGAGACACTAACTCAAGCTACCACTTCACTAATGAGAGATTAGTGAAGTAAACACCCTATACTAAAGTACTAATCTTGTAGAGGATAATGAAGTAAGAAGTGGGCTCACTTTAGTTTTATTTTTGTCACAATATTTTCTCTCTTTAGAAAAGCCTAGCAAGCTTTTGCTAAAGGAAGAAGAAGATGAGCAAAAGAAATGAGAATGAACTAATGAGGTGAGAGAATGAACCATGGGTGAGTTAGTATCATATACTAACTCATGTAGAGACATAACCATAGCTAAATTATAATGGTTAGCTTAATAAATATCTTAAGTAAAACAAAACTAGTGGACTAAGTCAATGCATCCATAAGCTTCATGAAGCTTCATGCATGTGAGCTCATTATCCACTAATTTTAGAATTACTTGAAATATTAAAACCCAACATTATAATTAGTGTGGTGTAAGTCTCATACAGCCATGTAGTTTATATCAACAACCATGATACAAAAAGAACACAATTAATATATATCACATATATAATAAGTGTGCACATGTGAGAATAAATAAATTTTTAAGTGAGCTAATAATAGTTAATGTAAATTAGTATATCAAATATACAATTATACACTAAATTATTAAATCAACACTTGATTTAATAATCCGGCTATACCACATATAACCGACTAATATTAAATGTACCATTTTATCGAATCAACACATGATTCGATAACTCGGCTATATCACATATAACCGTCCGATACAAATATAGCGAGAATAGAATACGGTATCACATACTCGCATTATTCTCGGTCCCGCACATATCACAAATGTGCTCCTACTTCGTTTTGCCTGAGCCAGTAAAACCTATATGTAAGACTCTAAAGACTCGTTAATACACCGGCAGTAGGTGATGATCACATCAAGAACCCACAAGCCGTCAGCGATACTTGATAGATGTAACGGCTACCCGGGTATTGAGCGATCAGAAGATCAACAAGCAAGCTCGCACTAACTTCTGCAAAAGCCTGACAGTAACACTACCGTACAGTCCGGTCTCCTCGTCTGATATGTCGCATATCCAGTCTAGTGGTGGTAAACGTCAGACCCCAATAACCGATAAGTCATGCCGATATGAGGCTCATAACGGGTCGAGAAACTATTGATAACACTTACCATTAAATCTCTAAATCAGCCCTGGCCAGGGACTTCCCTGTTATGGCCAATCGAGCACAGCGCAACATCAACCCCCAATACCGTGAGAGACGAAACCCCTCCTATCGCTCATTGCCTCCATGTGACTCGGGACTGTACCCAAAAACCACCGTTTTGCACAACATCTTGAACGTGGTAAGGTGGAAATCAAAGCAAAGTGGGAATCACACAAGACTCTATGATGATCTCGGGTCTACAGACTAACCTATACCAGTGTCACCAGAGAACTGCCATCTGACGTGAGGTATAATGCCATCTGGGAGTTCTCGGCGAGTCCGTCCAGTGCACCCATTCTCCACTTAGCACCCATATACCATCTCTGATGTCAAACACCAATGGATATTGGATCATCCAACGCCCATCACATGGGTCGAGAAGCGTATATGCTATTCTACTCTGGTATATCGATGCCCTGTCTCGATACACCCATGACTATAAACATTAAAGGATGAACTTATGGACTACCATGGCCCCACTAGTATGATCTGCATCATAATCCTGGTATTCAAGTACACATCCTCAGGGCTTTACCAACAAATAACTATAAGACAATATCAGGAGACAAGTATACATGTTAAGATAAAAAGCAACCAGATAACATACTACCATTTCGAGAAAGAATGTCCTCTCTATATATGTCTAAGCATCCAATATAATATACATCATATGTAAAATAATGGCGTCTAGGGCATACATACAACTAACACAGTTCCCACGTGACATGAGTACAGCTTAGTCCGTTGACTTGACACTGCTACTTCGCCTCAAGTGTGTTCCCCCTATTCTTAGATTGCTACCCTACCACGGCTCTATTGAGTCATGCAAACAGGTAGTAGTTGGGTGCAGTCCCGAAGAACAAGGAGTTAGTGGAGGTTAGATAGGATTTGTCTCTCCCGGTATTGGGGGTTGATATAGCGCTATGTTCGGAACGCCATTACACATAGTCCCTGGCCAGGGAAAGCGAGATTTACTGGTAGGTACTCCGGTAGTTTCTTAGGGTGTTTTGGACTGTACTCCGACACGACTTATACCGCTATTAGGGTTCGGACGTTTACCGCCCCCTAGGCCCGACATGCGACACTCTTAGACGAACAAACCGGACTGTACGGAGATTTCCACAGACCGGACTGAACGGAGATTTCCACATACGATATTCCAGAGTACATCCTTTAATTGTTCCTAGTCGGGGGTGTATCGAGACATGGCATCGATATTCCAGAGTAGACTAGCGTATACGCTTATTGACCCATATGATGGGCGATGGATGATCCCACATCCATTGGTGTTTCACATCAAAGATCGTATATGGGTGCTCAGTGGAGACTAGGTACACTGAACGGACTCGCCGAGAACTCCTAATTGGTATTATACCTATCGTCAGATAGCAGTTCTCTGGCGACACTAGTACAGATTAGTCTGTAGACTCCAGATCGTCATAGAGTCTTGTATGACTCCAATTGTTCTTTGATTTCCACCTTACCATGTTCAAGAGGACGTGCAAAACGGTGGTTTTTGGGTACAGTACCGAGTCACATGGAGGCAATGAGCGATAGGAGGGGATTCGTCTCTCCCGGTATTGGGGGTTGATGTTGCGCTGTGCTCGATTGGACATAACAGGAAGTCCATGGCCAGGGCTGATACGGAGATCTACTGGTAAGTGTTATCACTAGTTTCTCGACCCGTTATAAGCCTCAGATCGGTATGATTTACCGGTTACTGGGGTCTGACGTTTACCACCCCTAGACTGGATATGCGACATATCAGACGAAGAGACCGGACTGTACGATAGTGTTACTGACAGGCTTTACAGGAGTATGAGCGGGTTTGCTTGTTGCTCTTCAGATCGCTCAATACTCGGGTAGCCATTACGTCCAGCTAGTACCGCTGACGGCTTATGCGTGACTAATATGATCATTACCTACTGCCGGCGTATTGATGAGTATTTAGAGTCCTACACAGTGGTTTCCTGGCTCATGCGAAATGAAGTAGGAGCACATATATGATATGTGCGGGAGCACATATATGATATGTGCGGGAGCGAACTAATACGTGTATGTGATACCGTATTCATTTCTCGCGATATGTGATATCGGTCGTTTATTTGTGATATAGCAGGGTTATCGAATCATGTGTTGATTCGATAAGTATGATAAATATTATATTAGTCAGTTATATGTGATATAGCCGGATTATTGAATCAAGTGTTGATTTAATAATTTAATGTATAATTATATATTTCATATATTAATTTACATTAACTAATATTTGCTCACTTGTGCATTTCTTTTTCTCACATGTGCACACTTAATATATATGTGATATATATTAATTGTGTTTTTCTTTTTGTGTCAGGCTTGATTATACATGCAACATGGGTGTATGAGACTCACACCCATTCTCATAATAATGAGGGGTTTATTTATTTAATCTAAATCAAATAATTAGTGGGAATTAAGCCCATGGTTGAAGCTTATGGAACCATTGACTTAGTCCACTAATTTTGTTTTGCCTTAGATATTTATTAACCTAACCATTATCTAAAACCATGGTTATGTCTCTACACGAGTTATATGAGATATTTCTCACCCATGGTTGCTATTCTCTAATGATTCATTTATTCACAACATTATCTCTTCATCTTCTTCTTCATCAAGAGAGAGAGCTCTCTAGGTTTATGAGAGTTGAAGAAAATTAGTGAGAAAATTAATTCTAAAGTGAGCAAAAATCCTACTTCATCATCCTCTACTAGATTAGCCATTTAGTTTAAGGTGTTAGTTTCACTAATCACTTATTAGTGAAGAGGTAGCTTGGGTTGGAGTCTCCTCGACGTAGATCATCTTCGGCCTCAAAGACTTCATGCAAGCTTGTTCCTTTCATCTTGTGAAGCCATTCTAAAGTCCGGAATATCTCTACTTGAAGAGAATGGACTACTATATGGAGCTATTGAAGTATAGGACCAGTATATAAAGGTTGTATTCCATATTCACTTAGATGTAAAGTTGTTTACATGTTGTATTGTCTAATTCCCTAGTTAAGATTCTAGGGTAAGGGTTGTTTAGCATGGCAATTTTTTGAAAATGGCATGGACGATGGCTCTCGAAACCTTACTGTCGTGCTAGGCAACCCTACAGTGGTATCAGAGCCAAGCTTGAGAATTAGACGATGTTTGTAGAATTACGAAATCGAAATATCTTCGAAACACTCGAAACAAAAACCATGTTTCTGTCGAATTTTTAAAAGCCTCTACAAATTTGTTAAGCAACTGCAGAATGTTACATGAGATGTTACATGAACACCACAGGAAAACGAACCCCTCTCCCCGGAATTTGGTCGGCGACATTCTCAAAAAATCCGGCGTCACCGGTTTTCCATCATGTTTGGGCTTCGTTTTGGTGTGGTGTTCCAGTCTCTGGGTTTTGGTGTTTCATGTGTTGCTTGTTTTTACTGAAGTTGCATGTGATGTTAACTTTCTGTAAGGCAATTCGGAGTGTTTCGTAGCCGTAATTCTAATATCGTTTTGGATATTTTAGACGACGTTAAAAAATTCGAACGAATATCAAATACCCAATTTTCTCCCTCGCTGGAAATTTTCCAAAAGTTGGATTTTTCCAAGTTAAAGAACATTCAAAAATCATGCGAGTAAGTCTATGGACCCTCTAGAAGAATGAAACCCAAACTCGATTCTATGACCGTCGGAACCGCCACCAAACCCTAGGGATTGTGGTTGTTCCATGGCGCCATTGGTGAGGCAAAAGTTGGCCCTTCTACGGTTGGTCCATAGGTACTGTAGCATATTATGAGTATTTTTAAACTGTGCTCAAGTGTTGAGCTCTTTAGGAAATTTTAGTTGTTTGTTAATTTGATCGGAATGTTTAACATCATCTAGCAATTTGTGGATTGTGATACAATATTTGGAATTCAAATGGTTAGGCATGAAATCCGAAATATTTGATATTGTAACATTTCAGAAAAATAAAATATTATTTTTGGTAATTTATATAATTAAATAACAAATATTATGAATATTTTTATGATACGGTATAATTAAATACCGATAAATTGGGAAATAATTGGAAAATTATAGGAATTACTGAAATGAGGGTGTTTTATATGATTTAAGCAAAATATAAATTCTTTATGATTAATTATATTCCATTTTAATACCAATCGCGATTAAATATTACTAATCGTGCATTAAGCTTGATTTGTGCATATGACATGCACCATGTCATATTTCACATTTTTACATTTTCTACCATGGCTTTTTCTTTATTTTTCATGCATGGTTTGGTTTTAATTGTGGAGAAACGAAAAGAAAAGAAAAAGAATAAAGAATTGGGTATGGGCAAGAGAGAGAAGAGAGAGAGAGAGGTGAGGGGTCATTGACCAATGCTCTCATTGTTTTGTAAGTCGATGTGCAACACCCCACGAGTTGCGGGGAGGCAGAAATATGAAAAACAATCTTGTTTTGAAGTGTACATCGACTAACCGAAGATCTTTGCTAAACGATAATTAACAACCATAGAGTTATAAGCTACTATGTAAAGAGATTATACCTAACGATTCTAGTCCTTCGTCTTTGTGATCTCAACGTCCTCCTCGGCCTCCTTTTCGTAATAGAAGATCCACCCGAGTACCCTAATCCACGCTACACCTCAAGACTTGAGGTAACTTTGTTTCTCTAGTTGCTAACCAAAGTAACTAAGATGATGTAGAGTTAGGTTATGGAGTGTTAAGTCTATCATAATCCTTGGTCTCAACTCATGAGTGGTAGGATTAGGGTTTGAAGAAGGGGTGCACTTGAGGAGAGAGAAGGTGGAGATGATTATGAGAATGAAAAGGTTCTCACTTGAATATATGAAAACATAATGAATTATCAAATAAATGAATATAAATGATTATTCACCATGTTTCATTAATTCAACAAGAGTGATTCACTATGTGAGTCATTAAGCAATAAATGATGCATTAATGACATAGTGAATCACACTAATGAGTCACAATTTGCATTAAATGAAAAATGCCACCTTAACCTCCTTAGTCACCCTCCTTCTAGAAGCTTCTCGGAAAATTACGAGAACGCCCCTCGCATCCGTGAAAACATGAAAAAACTGTAGACTGTATAAATCTAATAACCTGATACTAGAATCTGGCTTAAACCAAAGCCGGCTAGTAAAAAACTGTCCGAATGTCGTACGTGCGTTTAAACACGTATGTGTCCGAACCCTTTGTCATAAAATCGTACGACCTCTATATCATTTCTCCTGGAGTTGGGAAAACTCTGTGTGGGACTCTAAAGATTCGACTACTACGCTGGCAGTGGGTTTAACCACAGACCGCAAGCGGCACTAGCTGTACGTAACGGTCCCCAGGTAGATGTCGATAAGAAGGCCGGTGAGGATACCCATCCGAACTCCTACTGAGCCTGTGCGTGACAATATCCGTGCAGTCCGGTCTGTTCGTCTAAGAGTATCGCATGTATGGTCTAGGGAGGTGGTAAACGTCAGACCCCTAATTACCGTACAAGTCGTGTCGGTATGGCTCTATCACCATCCGAGAATCTACTGATCAATCTATCAGTAATTCTCAATCAGCCCTGGTCAGGGACTTATGGTAATGCCCAACCGATCACTCTGCGATATCAACTCCTTATATCGGGAGAGACGAATCCCTAACAGTCACTCATTGCCTCCACGTGGCTCGGGACTGTGCCCAACTAAAACCTGTTTGCATGACTCCTTTGAACCGTGGTAGGGTGGTAGTAAAAGCACAGTGGGAACTCACACGAGACAAATGACGACTTTAAGTCAACGGACTATCTGGACACATGTCACCTGAGAACTGCTATCTGACGTTAGGTATAAAATACCATCCAGTCAGTTCTCGGCAAGTCCTGTCCGGTGTACTTACACCCAGTGAGCATCTGTATACAATCTTAGGTGCACTCCACCAATGGCTGCAGGACCAATCCATCGCCCCTCCTCAGGGTCTAGATATGTATACACCAGTCTACACCGGAGTATCGATGCCCGGTCTCGATACTCCAGCGACCAGGGACATTTAAGGATGTGCCTATTGACTATCCAGCTCCCACTAGTATGACTGCCATCATAACGCCGGAAGTCAGGTAAACACCCTATGGGCTTTATCAACACGTATATATATATGAATACTACGCAAAATATATCATATGTCAAGATAAAGACAAACCAAATAGCGTACTATCATATTAAGCAAGACTGTTATGTACATACATATCCCAGTTTCCTATATAATGAAGGCCTCTAGGGCATATATATCCAACAATCTCCCACTTGCACTAGGGCCTATTATTGGTGCATTGAGTACCCACTGTCTTCACTATATCCAGTTGCTGGAGTACCGCATGCCCAATATCTCAAACAGCCTCTCGAACTGAACTTGAGGGATGGCTTTTGTGAATGAATCTGCCGTGTTGTCTTTTGTTTCCACTCTCCGTACCTCGATCTCCCGACGATCAATGATCTCCCTGATCAGGTGAAAACGCCTTAAGATATGCCTGGATTTCTGATGGGACCTGGGTTCCTTTGCCAATGCTACGGCCCCATTGTTATCACAATACAGAGGTATTGGATTGGCAATGGACGGAACCACCTGAAGTTCAGAAATGAACTTCCTCATCCAGACAGCCTCTTTTGCGGCTTCACTAGCAGCTATATACTCAGCCTCCATAGTTGAGTCTGCGACGGTATCATGTTTGGAACTCTTCCAACATACCGCCCCTCCATTGAGGGTAAACACAAAACCCGAAATGGATTTAGAATCATCTTTTTCACTTTTGAAGACGGAGTCGGTAAAAGCCTCTACCTGGAGGTCCTCATTACCGTAAATCAAGAACATCTCCTTAGTCCTTCTCAGGTACTTGAAAATGTTCTTTACCGCTATCCAATGTTTCTCACCTGGGTTAGACTGATACCTGCTTACTACACCAAGTGCGTAAGCTATATCCGGTCTTGTACATAACATCGCATACATTATAGATCCTACCGCCGAAGCGTATGGTAAAATGCTCATGCGATCCCTCTCTTCATCAGTCTTTGGAGACATCTCTTTGGAGAGGGTGATCCCGTGACAAGCGGGAATATTACCGCGCTTGGAATCTTTCATACTAAACCTCTTTAGTATAGTGTCAATATACCCGGACTGTGAAAGTCCCAACATTCTATTAGATCTATCACGATAGATCTTAATGCCCAAAATGTAGGTTGCATCACCCAAGTCTTTCATGGAGAATTTCTGTGACAAGAAGAGCTTTACTGATTGTATCATAGGGACATCACTCCCTATCAGTAGTATGTCGTCGACGTACAAAACGAGGAAGACTACTGTTTCATCTACAATCTTCCTATAAATACATGGTTCATCTACATTTTTGATAAAGTCAAACTCTTTGACTGTCTCATCAAAGCAGATGTTCCAACTTTGTGATGCTTGCTTTAATCCATAAATGGATTTAAGCAACCTGCACACTCTTCCGCTGCTCCCACTTTCTAAGAAACCTTCTGGTTGATCCATGTAAACACTCTCTTCTAAATGTCCATTTAGAAAAGCTGTTTTTACATCCATCTGCTAGATTTCATAGTCATGGAAGGCAGCAATGGCAAGCAGGATCGGAATGGATTTAATCATAGCTACAGGTGAAAAGGTTTCATCATATTCCAATCCTGGTCTTTGACGAAAACCTTTTGAAACGAGTCTAGCTTTGTAGGTTTCCACTTGTCCAAGTGCACCAATCTTCTTTTTGAAGATCCATTTGCATCCAACTGGTTTCACACCAGGAGGAGCAACTTCTAAAGTCCATACTTTATTGGTGTACATGGATTCCATTTCGGATCTCATAGCATCCAGCCACTTCATCGAGTCAATACTCGTGATAACCTGCTGAAAACTAGTAGGCTCATCATCATCGATGATGCAATCCTCTCGATCCCCATCTAGAAGAAAACCATAGTATCTCTCTGGAGGATGAGAAAACCTACTAGATCTGCGGAGTGGCGTTGGTTCATCATGTTCTATTGAAATCTGAGGTTCTTCTATGTCCTCGGTAGCAGTTTGAGGTTCTGGAATTTCTTCCAGCTCTACCGCACTCCCACTTATTTCTTTTGCAATAAACTCGCTTTCTAAGAAGACAATGTGGCGAGCGACAAACACCTTTTGTTCTTTAGTGTGGTAGACCATGTACCCCCTTGAATGTTTGGGGTAACCTTCAAACTTGCACAAAACCGATCGTGACTCAAGCTTGTCCGGTCTATGCTTTTTAACATATGCCGGACACCCCCATATCTTGATATACTTAAGATATGGTCTCTTCCCGCTCCACATTTCATATGGAGTGGTAGGCACAGACTTAGTTGGAACTCTTTTCAATAATTATGCTGCTGATTCTAGAGCAAATCACCAGAAGGAAAGTGGTAATTCAGCACTACTCATCATTGAACGCACCATATCTAATAGCGTGTGATTCCTTCTTTCTGATACACCATTATGCTGAGGTGTATAAGGCGGAGTAAGCTGAGAGAGAATTCCATTCTCTTTTAAGTATTCAAGAAAACTGGTACTTAAGTATTCTCCACCTCGATCAGATCGAAGTGTCTTGATGCTTTTACCAGTTTGTTTCTCTACTTCATTTTTATACTCTTTAAACTTCTCAAAGATCTCTGATTTATGTTTCATCAAGAACACATGTCCATACCTAGAGAAGTCATCAGTAAAAGTGATGAAGTAGGAGTGACCGCTTCGCGCATGTGTAGACATTGGACCACATACAACACTGTGTACAAGTCCCAAGAGTTCAGTAGCTCTTTCTCCGTGTCCGGAGAATGGAGACTTGGTCATTTTTCCTTTGATACATGATTGACAAATTGCATATGATGAATATTCAAACGGATCTAGATATCCATCTTTATGTAACTTAGTCAACCTTGTTTCGTTTATATGACCAAGTCTACAATGCCATAAGAAGGCTTGATTTGAATCTGGAGCCTTTCTTTTAAGTGTGTTTTGAATATTGAAAATTCGAGGTTGATTAAGTATGTATATGCCGGTTTCCAGTGTGCCATACCCAATCAGTTCTTGATATAGGAGAATGTTCATGACATTACTTTCAAGCGCAATATTATATCCTTTATTAGACAACAAAGATACTGATATAATATTACACAGCATACTGGGAATACAAAAACAGCTGTACAACACCAAAACGTGCCCACTAGTCAACCCTAGGTGATACTCCCCTATTGCAACAACATCTACATGCATTCCATTGCCCATCCGGAGAGTCATATCACCTGTCTCCAATACTCTACTATTTCTCAGATCCTGCAATGAATTACAGATGTGAGAACCAGAACCGGTATCAATTACCCATGATGTAGAGTTTACTGAAAGACAATATTCGATTACGAACACACTTGAAGCAGAAGCAACCACTTGCTTCGTGTCCTTTGCCTTGAAGGCCATACAGTCCTTCTTCCAGTGCCTTTGCTTGTGACAATAATGGCATTCGTTTATATCCGCTTTCACCCTTCCTGCCTTGTTCTTTCCCTGCACCTTCTTGACCCCACCCTTCGGTTTGGTGGCTTTCATCTTCTTCTTCCCTTTAGCTTTCGCTTTAGATTTAGAAGAGGATGATTGGCCAACATACAAACGGGGGTCTTCTCCTTTTTCAAGGAGGTCTCTGCTACCCTCAACATGTTGAGGAGCTTCGGAAGATCAGCTTCTATTTCGTGCATGTTGAAGCTAAGCACGAACTGAGAGAAGGTGTGGGGAAGGGACTGCAAAATCAAGTTGATATACAAATCATTCTCTAGCACGCATCCCAGGTTTCCGAGTTCCTCAATGAGGCTGATCATTTTGAGGACGTGCTCTCCTACAGGCGATCCTGGAGCTAACCTCAAATGGAAGAGTTTCCTTGAGGTCTCGTACCTTGCGATACGGGAGTGCTCTCCATATAATTCCTTTACATGTAAGAAGATGGATACAATATCCATACTCTCATGCTGTTTCTGGAGTTCATTGTTCATGGACGCCAGCACGATACACTTAGCTCGCTCACAATCCAGATCCCAAGTTTTGCGAACTTCCTTGTCCACAACTGAGGAATCTGGTCCAGGGATAAGGGGAGGAACATCGGTGGTAACATATGCTACTTTGTCATAAGTCAGTGCAATGTTGACGTTCCTTAGCCAATATTTATAGTTCTGTCCGTTCAGTATATTTTTCTCAAGTAATAGTTTTAGTCCTGTCATGGTAGCTGCTAGAGAGAGAGAGAAAAGAAAACACTCAGCATATGCTTCTTGCAAGTTTAGATTGGTTATTAGTTTATCTAAACATGATGGCTCCCACTGTTCCCTCATATCCTTCTTCAAAACCTAAAAGAAGAACTAGTCAGGATTTAATCACATGTCACAATACTTGCTTAACCTTTCAGCCAGGCTATTGTTGGTACTTCGAGGGAGGTTTTCAAACGCATTCGCGAAGTTCCTTAATTAAATAACATCTTTTCCCTGGAGGCGTAGCCCCTCTAACACCTTTCTGGACACCTACTTGGTTTATAGCATTGATTGTTAAGTGAGAATGTTTCCCGAGAGTAATCCTACTCATCAGTGGGATCGGGATCCAACTATCATTGCATGATTCACTAGATGGAAGCCACTCTAGTCACCACACTCTAGAAGGTATGCTAAATCTGTAAGTTTCCTTTATGTTTGAAACTCCCGATGTGATTTTTATACCCCAAGTTCTTATAGACCTTGACGTAGGCCAACAAGTCATAAGACGCAAGTCAAGTTCTACCCGTCGTTGTCCTGATTAATTTAGGTACACCGTACTTGCCCTTGACGTAGGCCAACAAGGCTGTACGTCTGTCCTATACTAATGCATCTATCTATGCAACAAATAGGCAAACACACTGCTACCATACACTATGCCTTGACGTAGGCCAACAAGCATAGCATGAATACGATGTGCTGTCTATCTGAAACGACGGAGGGTTACGGCTAGTTTTTGGCAAAAAACCGTTAACGTATTGAACATGATTTGATCGAAGGAACTAAGATAGCTTTTATTAGAAGGAGTGGTTTAAGCTCCGCATTTAAAATTTGCTTTTTCAAGAAAACCGAGTGGCTTTAGAAATTGTTCCAACAATTCAGTTTAGGTTTTATTTTTCTTTGCATTAAAAATAATGCGTCCCATCTTTAACCTATCATTACAGACAACAACGAAAATACAACGTCCTCTTATGCCATCCGGATTCGCCACGGGGTCCCGTCATCACCCGTTAGGTTACTTAACTAAAGGCAGAGTGGAGGCTGTGCTAGCGCGGGTGTAAAACATAAGTGACGTCTAAATAGCTATCATATATAGATATTGTACATTCGTCAGACGCAATAATAGGCATTCCAGATCACAGATAAACTTTATTGGATTTGCAAGCAATCCGCGTTTCGTTTGAGCCTGTAAGAAAAGACGGATTACACAGTTGTGATGAATAGCCATTACCCTACCTTAGACCCCTACGGGTACGGCAAACTATGTAGGGTTCCTAGGCACCCTAGTGATGTCTCACAAGTGATCAAACATGCAAATTTCTAAAAAATACGGTGCCTACAAACCCTAGAACGGATCGTTTTCTAGATATACATAGGCGAAAAACAAACTAGTTAACATTTTAACTAAGGGAATGGACATACAACCTTTGTAGATCCGGTCCACCACCTCCACGGCTCCGCAACGAAGTCCCCTCCGCTGTCCAAAAAGAATCCGGACTCCAACGTCGGCCTCGTCGAAGAATGGGCGGGCTTGATCGTCGGTTCGATGCCGAAGATGATCTACGTCGATGCATCGCTAGAACAAGCTCCAACTTCACCAAGTCGGAAAAACATGTGAAGGAAACACCCTATACTACTTGGCAAGAGGTAGAGGATGAAGAAATAGGAAGTGGGTAAACTTTAGTTTTGGATTTCTCACTAGATTTCATGACTTGCCATTGGAGTAGCAAGCTTTCTCCATTTTGAAGAAGATGATGAAGAAGAAGAAGATATGATAAGTTAATTTTCAAATAGAAAAGAAAATACAATACTTATCATATCTTCAACCATGGTTTAGTGTAGAGACTTAACTTAGGTTAGATGAGTGGTTAGTGTAAGGCATGAGATAAGAATGGTGACAAGTCAATGTATCATGAATCTTCAACTAAAGACAAATATAGCCACCATTCATTTCTCTTTTTCTTTTCAAATGAAATAAATAAAAGATAAATAAATAAGCAAATGAAATGATATGATACCCTAACCACTAACTAACCATGGTTCAATACTTTACACAAAACCAAGAAAGAATGTATCATCAAACATGATACAATCATGTGCACAAAATATATCACATATGCAATGTGCACAACAAGTGAGTAAATCCATCTAGAGTGAACCAATACTAGTTAATGCAAAGTAATATATCAAATATATATAATTATACATTAAATCATTAAATCAACACTTGATTTAACGATCCGGTCATATCGCATATAACCGACTAGTATCCAGTGTATCGGCTTATCGAATCAACGATTGAATCGATAACTAGGTTATATCGCATACAACCATTCGACACATTGATCGCAAGAATGAAATACGGTATCACATACACGCATTATTCTCGGTCCTGCACATATCTCATATGCACTCCCATTTCATGTCGCTTGAGCCAGGAAACCTCTGTGTAGGACTCTAAAAACTCGTCAATACGCCGGCAGCGGATGATGATCATATCAAACACCCACAAGCCCCAAGCGGTTTGCTAAACGTAACGGCCACCCGGGTTTTGAGCGATCAGAAGATCGACGAGCAAGCCCGCTCACACTCCTGCGAATCCAACCAGTAACACTTACCGTACGGTCCGGTCTGTTCGTCTGATATGTCGCATATCTCGCCTAGGGGTGGTAAACGTCAGACCCCAATAGCTCGACAAGTCATGCCGACGTAGGGTCCATAACATTCGTGAAACTACTGATAACACTTACCAGTATATCACTGCAACCCTGGGCAGGGATTTCCTGTTATGGCCAGTCGAGCATAGCACAACATCAACCCCCAATACCGGGAGAGACGAATCCCCTCCTATCGCTCATTGCCTCCATGTGAATCGGGACTGTACCCAAAAACCACCTGTTTGCACAACTCAGTAGAGCCGTGGTAGGGTGGAAATCAAAGCACAGTGGGAGACACACAAGACTCTATGACGATCTCGGGTCAACAGACTAAGCTGTACCAGTGTCACCAGAGAACTGCCATCTGACGTGAGGTATAATACCATCTGGGAGTTCTCGGCGAGTCCGTTCAGTGTACCCAGTCTCCACTGAGCACCCGCATACCATCTCCGATGTCAAACACCAATGGATATGGGATCATCCATCGCCCATTGCATGGGTCGAGAAGATATACGCTAGTCTACTCTGGAATATCGATGCCCCGTCTCGATATTCCCTCGACTAGGAACATTTCAAGGATGTACTCATGGACTATCCAGGCCCCACTAGTATGATCTGCATCACAGTCCTGGAAGTCGAGTACACATCCTAAGGGCTTTATCAACATGTAATCAGAGAGACAGAAAGTATACATGTTAAGATAAAGAGCAACCAGATAGCGTACTATCATGTCGAGCAAGAAAGTCCTACCTATATATGTCCCAGCATCCACTACAATATACATGCAATGTACAGTAATGGCCTTTAGGGCATACATATAACTAACAATCTCCCACTTGCACTAGGGCCATCTGTAGCAGTGGTCACAGTATCTAATACTCAACCATCCCATATGAGTCTCTCTCTGGGAAAAGGCCTTCGTGAGTGGATCCGCCGTGTTGTCCTCTGAGTCTACTCTCCTGACCTCGATCACCCTGGAGATCAACTATCTCCATGATCAGGTGATGCTGCCTCATAATTTGTCTGGGTCACTTATGGGACCAAGGTTCCAGGGCAGAAGCCACACTTCCATTGTCATACAATGGCAGGAACCCAGTTCATCTTATGAACCAATATACACCCAAACTTCCTCTTTGGTAGTATCTTTAACAGCGATGTCACCAGCCTTTATCGTCTAGTCTGCCACGGTATCTAGCTTGGAACTCTTCCAACATACCGTCCCTTTACTGAGGGTAAAGGCAATGCCTGTGACTGACATTCAGTCGTCTTTATCACCCTGGAACACTTCCAGTGATTCTCCCCAGGATCGATTGATACAGTCTCACTATACCTAGTGAGAACCCTAATATCCCTTTAGATCTATCTCATAGGTCCAAATCTCAGGATTTATGAGGTATCATCTTTATCCTATTTGGAGAATCCCAGTGATAATAGGAGATTGACCGATCGTAGTATAGGAAACTCTTTTCCTATCAAGAGTATGTTGTCTACGTACAATGCGAAGATTACCACCTTACTCTCTACTACCCTTTTGTAAATATAAGGTTCGTCTACCATTTTGATGAAGTCAATCACTTTGACTATCACATCAAAACAGACGTTCCAACTCCGCGATGCCAGCTTCATTTTGTAAAGCAACTTGCACACGTTTCCGCTGCTCCCACTGTTTACGAAGACCTCTGGCTGTGTTCTTACAGACGTTCTCTTCTAAATCAGTATTTAGAAAAGCAGTCATGGCACCCAACCGCCAGATATCGTAGTCATGGTATGTAGCCATGGTAAGTAGGATCTGGATAGACTTAAGCATAGCTACTGGAAAAAATGTTTCATCATTATCCACGCCTGGTCGATGACGAAAACCTTTAACAAGCCTAGCTTTGAAAGTCTCAAGTTTTCCATCTACACCAAGTAATCTTCTCAAGATATACTTGCTCCTGATGGGGATTTAACCCTTCAGATATAGCAGCTAAAGTCCATAATTTGCTGGTGTACATGGATTCCATCTCAGATCGCTAAGCATCCAGCCATTCTTACAGAGTCCCTACTCTCGATGGCCTGCTCGAAACTAGTTGGGCCATCATCTCATGATGCAATCCTTGCTCCCACTTTCATCGAGAAACCGAGGTATCTCTCAGGCGGATGAGGAACCCTACTAGATCGGTGGAGAGGCTGAGGTTCGTCGGGAACTATAGAATCTTACGATTCTGTCAAATCATCAACTGCAGTTTTGTATAGCTGGAACCTTTCCAGTTCTACAGAACTGATCCTGCCTCGATCTTGTCCGGATTTTGCTTTAAACATAGGCCGGACAACCCAAATCTTAACTTGCTTAAGAGATAGGATCTTCCCGCACCATATCTTATATGGAGTGGTAGGCACTGATTTGATTCGAACCATATTCAATAGGTATGCAGCTTCTCAAGTGCATAACCCCAAAAGGAAATAGGTAACTCAGTAATACTCATCATAGAGCACACCATATCTAATATTGTGCAATTGCTCCGCCCTGATACACCGTTGTGCTGTGGTGTATTCAGAGGAGTAGTACGGAGAGAGAATCTCATTCTCCTTTAGAATGGTCCAGGAATGCCATGCACAAGTATTCTCCTCCCTGATCTCATCATAGGACATAATACTTATACCCGGTTATTGGTTCTCTACTTCTCGCTTATATTCTGTGAATATCTCAAAAGGTTCGGACTCATGTTTCAACAGGAACATATGACTGAATCTTGAGAGATTATCAGAGAATATAATGAAGTATAAAGAATCAGTCTTGGCATGTGTAGACAGGGGACCTACATACATCAACATATATCATCCCAAGAGTTCATTAACTCTTTCTCTGTTTCCAATAAACAGGGCTATGGTCATCTTATCTTTGTGACATGACTGGCAAGTTTCATAAGATGTAAATTCAAACTGATTTAAATATACATCTAAATGTAACTTCAGCCAGTCGGGTCGCATTGATCTGACTTTGTCTACAATATCACAAGAAGAATTCAGTCATTTCTGAACTCTTCCTCTTTTGTGTGTTCTGTATACTAGGAACTGTAGTTTGATTTAGAACTTCAATGCTTTTAGATAACGTGCCTGAATCGATCAACTTTTGATATAGGAAATGTTCAAAACATTATCCATCAATACAAAATTATATCATTTCTTTACTGATAAAGAGACTGATATGATTTTGTATATCAGGTTCGGTATCTAATAGCATTTGTTCAGAATCAATGTATTCAGGTAATACAGGATGATAGTGACCAACAGACCTGGCTGCAACACTTGCCCCGTTTTCTGTCTCATGAAACTTATCACCCGTTCTCAGTTTTTCTACCCTTTTGTAGCCCTATGTAACATATTACATATCTGGGATCCTGATCCGGTATCACATACTAAGGATGCGGAGGATACTGAGAAACAGTTCTTTGTAATGATCACACCCGAAGGAGATGCATCATATGCACTTTCTTCGTTTGGGAGGCACGTGAAATCTGGTATTCCCCAATTTCATGCTCTGTCTTATAACAATTATAAGTTGGAGCGGGACCAACGTTCCCCAGCTCAGTATAACAAGCGGGTTCGGTCAATTCATCCATATTATTATCTTGATTAAGGCGTGATATGGTTGCTACCTGGAGAAAGAGAGAAGAAAACACTCTGCGTGCGCTCTTGCAAGATCAGATTGGTTATATATTTTATCTAATCAGGATGGCTCCCACTGTTTTTATCAAATCTTCCTTCAAACCCTAAAAGGAAAGACTAGCCGGGATTAATTACACTCTACAAGTTCTCCAATCTTTCAGCCAGGCCAGTGTCGGTACTTTGAGGGAGGTTCCCCGTGCTTTCGCACGGACCTAATTACTGTAAACCTTGTTTTCCCAGAGGCGTAACCCCGTTGACACCTTTCTAGACACCTACTTGATCGGCTAATTGCAAAGTGCAAAACTCTCCCAGGAGTAACAAATACTCGCTGTGGGTATCGGGATCCAACTATCACATAGAAGGTATGCAATCTCATTGCAAATTTCAACACTTGAAACTCTCGATAAAGGTTTTTACCCCTAGCACCTATGACCTTAACTATGGTCAACAAATCATAAGTACTAGTCAAGTTCTACCCGTCATTTCGTGATTAATTAGACCCACCCACATGACCCTTAACTATGGTCAACAAAGTCACGCGACTGTCCTAACTAATCGCATCATATGCGGTGTAGGAAGACATCACTTAGCTACCGTACACTGTGCCTTGACTATGGTCAACAAACACAGCACGAATACTAAGTACTCTACTTCCTAAAATGACGGAGGGTTGCGGCTGGTTTTTATGAAAACCTTTAACGCTTTGAACTTGATCTCGTTGCGGAATCAAACGGTTTTTAAATGGAATGCTTTCCGAAGCTTTTCTAGTTTTGCTAAAGGGGTCACTCCCGGTGAAGGGATCGTCGGCCCTTTCCTCGTCGAATGAGGTGCGGGATATATCATATATATCACTGTGCAAAGCGGAAACTATAGAAGCGATCAAATGACAAACCGAAGGTTGTAGCATCTTCCAGTTATTGCTAAAGGAGTCACTCCCGGTGAAGAGATCTCGGTCCTTTCCCTATCGAATAAGGTGCAGGATGTTCTACAAGGAACACCACGATGCAAAGCAAGAACTGTAGCTACCTGTTTTATTTTGAAATTCGATTCCACAACATCAATTAGGTTTATTTTCTTTCATTAATCTCATTAATGAATATCCCATCATTTAATTTACCTAAACATCACAGATAGATATGAAGTACACTTATGCCATCCGCATTCGCCTCGATGTCCCCTCGTGCACCGTTAGGTTAGGTAACTAACGGCAGAGCGGGGCAGGGCTAGCGCGGGTGTAAAACATAAGCAACGTCTATATAATATATCATATATACTATATATAATACCTATCACAGAACATCACATGATCACAGATAAATCACAGCAGAAGAAACATATGAAATATTGGATATACTAGGACGTCCGTGTTTTCAATACGAGCCAGTATAAAACACGGATTCCACGGTCGTGATGAATAGCCAATCCTACACCCCTAGACCCCTATGAGAGCGGCAAGCAACCCTGCCAATTCTAGGGTTAGGAGACCCGGACTCGACTCCTCGAGTTGGTCTCCCACTGGACCCCAGAACCCGGTAACTTGTGCTCCCCTCCTTGGGTCTATCCTAGTGCAGAAAAGTAAATAATATACAAACGGTGACTACTTCCGCAACCTGGAAGTGCCCCAATAAAAGAATATTACATACAAGTTTTTACATGAATGAAATTGAAAAACACTCATCTCACATAAAAACCCCCGGCTATTCAAACACGACGATCCAATATAACATATCCAGCAACACATAACATCACATGTCATCAACGTAAGTAAATATGCGCATCCCAATTGTCGTTGACATATAGCAACGAAACCGGCGATATCACATATTACACTTACGGTCACAGAAAACAAAGTGTAAAACTACAACAGTTGGAATCCGCAACCATCTCAGACATCGCATGCCTGACCAAATGAATTACTTAGACATCACATGCCTAACAATTATAAACCCCGCATTTTAGTCTCATTATCGAAAACTCTTTTCAATATCAAGTCGGGCAATTCAACAGGATTCCCGACATTCTGATCGAATGCTCGTCGCAAACTTCAGTAGACGGCCGCACCCCTGATACCGTCGACGAAGTGCACCAAGGCGGAACACCGCTACCGCGAGCACCCGAACGGATGCTTTCGGCGACGGGGTTCTCCTACAGTCACTTGGTCGGGGCTATGGAGTGAGGCTGTCTATTAAGTTTACCCGGCGAGTATCCGCGTACGCTACGTGATTGCGACGGACTTTTGATCACATCAAAATTCCGTGGCAACCGATCAAGTGAGACTAAACTGCTATGTTTATAACACACATTCAGTTATCTCATAACTATTTGCGAATTCCAATTATTGTATCCCATTCCAGATAATCAGAAAATGTTAAACTTTTCGATCGAACAATCGAACACCCAAGTTTTCCCGATACAGATCAACACATGAAATAAGTCTAACAACATTCAGTTCGTGCCTCAGTACCAACGGTCCAGCCGTAGAAGGGTCAAGCCAACGCCTCACATGTGGCATGCCGTACTGTCCCAAACCCGAAGGTTCAAAGGGCAGTTCAAGACGGTCACATAATCGAGTTAAGGTTTGTTGTCTTCTAGAGGGTCCATCGCGTTGCTTGCACTACTTAGAACGTCGTTAAACTACGGAAAAATCCAACAATTGGAAGTTTCCCGGCAGGGGAAAAAGTGGGTATTTATATCCGGTCGAACTTTTTAACATATTCTAAAAATACCCGGAAAAGCACACCGACAAAATTTAGACAGTCCGATCGAATACACCGAGTTCCCAATACAACTCAGAACATTCAACTCTAGAATAAATTTTAAATGTTCCCATAAAATCCAGAATAATTAAATAGGAATTACTGTGCAGAAAATATGTGATGACGTCACTACCTAGCCGCGGAACCGCCGAATAAGCTGGGCTTATGCCGCGGTTCCGCTCTCTGTTAGATGAATCTTTCGCCTGAGTTTGCACAGTAATTCTTATAATTATTTATTGAATTTTTTAGGCATTTTTAATACACAAAAATCCGCATTTTCGGAAAAAGTCCAGAGAGCATATTCCGGTCGGGGTTTTGTGTTCGTTCGGACTTCTAACTCCGTCAGGACTTCGCCTAAGGCTCTAGCTAGGCTCTGATACCACTGTAGGGTTCCTAGGCACCCTAGTGATGTCTCACAAGTGATCAAACATGCAAATTTCTAAAAAATACGGTGCCTACAAACCCTAGAACGGATCGTTTGGTAGATATACATAGGCGAAAAACAAACTAGTTAACATTTTAACTAAGGGAATGGACATACAACCTTTGTAGATCCGGTCCACCACCTCCACGGCTCCGTAACGAAGTCCCCTCCGCTGTCCAAAAAGAATCCGGACTCCAACGTCGGCCTCGTCGAAGAATGGACGGGCTTGATCGTCGGTTCGATGCCGAAGATGATCTACGTCGATGCATCGCTAGAACAAGCTCCAACTTCACCAAGTCGGAAAAACTTGTGAAGGAAACACCCTATACTACTTGGCAAGAGGTAGAGGATGAAGAAATAGGAAGTGGGTAAACTTTAGTTTTGGATTTCTCACTAGATTTCATGACTTGCCATTGGAGTAGCAAGCTTTCTCCATTTTGAAGAAGATGAAGAAGAAGAAGAAGATATGATAAGTTAATTTTCAAATAGAAAAGAAAATACAATACTTATCATATCTTCAACCATGGTTTAGTGTAGAGACTTAACTTAGGTTAGATGAGTGGTTAGGGTAAGGCATGAGATAAGAATGGTGACTAAGTCAATGTATCATGAATCTTCAACTAAAGACAAATATAGCCACCATTCATTTCCCTTTTTCTTTTCAAACGAAATAAATAAAAGATAAATAAATAAGCAAATGAAATGATATGATACCCTAACCACTAACTAACCATGGTTTAATACTTTACACAAAACCAAGAAAGAATGTATCATCAAACATGATACAATCATGTGCACAAAATATATCACATATGCAATGTGCACAACAAGTGAGTAAATCCATCTAGAGTGAACCAATACTAGTTAATGCAAAGTAATATATCAAATATATATAATTATACATTAAATCATTAAATCAACACTTGATTTAACGATCCGGTCATATCGCATATAACCGACTAGTATCCAGTGTATCGGCTTATCGAATCAACGATTGAATCGATAACTAGGTTATATCGCATACAACCATTCGACACATTGATCGCGAGAATGAAATACGGTATCACATACACGCATTATTCTCGGTCCTGAACATATCTCATATGCACTCCCATTTCATTTCGCTTGAGCCAGGAAACCTCTATGTAGGACTCTAAAGACTCGTCAATACGCCGGCAGCGGATGATGATCATATCAAACACCCACAAGTCGCAAGCGGTCTGCTAAACGTAACGGCCACCCGGGTATTGAGCGATCAGAAGATCGACGAGCAAGCCCGCTCACACCCCTGCGAATCCAACCAGTAACACTTACCGTACGGTCCGGTCTGTTCGTCTGATATGTCGCATATCTCGCCTAGGGGTGGTAAACGTTAGACCCCAATAGCTCGACAAGTCATGCCGACGTAGGGTCCATAACATTCGTGAAACTACTGATAACACTTACCAGTATATCACTGCAACCCTGGGCAGGGATTTCCTGTTATGGCCAGTCGAGCATAGCACAACATCAACCCCCAATACCAGGAGAGACGAATCCCCTCCTATCGCTCATTGCCTCCATGTGAATCGGGACTGTACCCAAAAACCACCTATTTGCACAACTCAGTAGAGCCGTGGTAGGGTGGAAATCAAAGTACAGTGGGAGACACACAAGACTCTATGACGATCTCGGGTCAACAGACTAAGCTGTACCAGTGTCACCAGAGAACTGCCATCTGACGTGAGGTATAATACCATCTGGGAGTTCTCGGCGAGTCCGTTCAGTGTACCCAGTCTCCACTGAGCACCCGCATACCATCTCCGATGTCAAACACCAATGGATATGGGATCATCCATCGCCCATCGCATGGGTCGAGAAGATATACGCTAGTCTACTCTGGAATATCGATGCCCCGTCTCGATATTCCCTCGACTAGGAAAATTTCAAGGATGTACTCATGGACTATCCAGGCCCCACTAGTATGATCTGCATCACAGTCCTGGAAGTCGAGTACACATCCTAAGGGCTTTATCAATATGTAATCAGAGAGACAGAAAGTATACATGTTAAGATAAAGAGCAACCAGATAGCGTACTATCATGTCGAGCAAGAAAGTCCTACCTATATATGTCCCAGCATCCACTACAATATACATCCAATGTACAGTAATGGCCTCTAGGGCATACATATAACTAATAATCTACCCGTCAAGTACCCAATGTGAAGCGGTCTCCCTCAACAACGTGAGTAGGCCACTAAGCACTTCGAAATACCCGGTAGTTTGTGCACCCTACCTTAGGTCTATCCTAGGAGCAAAAACAGTAAAAAGAAATAATACAACGGTGGCTACAACCGCAACCTGGATGAGCCACGCAAAATAATATTACAACTTATTACAATTACATCGAATGAATTAATACAATAACCCATCACAAAACCCCGAATAATCATCACAACAGTCCAATAGAGTTTATAATCACAAACTGTTAAAAACATTACAGATATGTGCAACCCCCCGCCAACCGACATACTAGCAGTTAGGGGAGGTTTACGAATACATAATACAGATCACAGATATAATCAAACAAGCAAACATCGTATAATTTCGATAGATTAAACACATCAAATTCTACTTCAAATCTTCTCTATAAATTTGAAACCTGAGCAGAAAATAAATAATAGCAGAAAATACAAAATATCAAAAAAGATGCACAGAACAAAACTGGGCTGAATCGGCCCCAACTCGGCCGCGGATCCATGGCGGATAGGTGGGATCGGCCGCGGTTCCGCGGCTCATTGGCCGATTCAGGAGCCCATTTTTCTTCTATGTTCTTATATTTTCATGCTGGTCATTCTGGAGGAACCTGAAAAATTTTAGGACCTCATTTTAAAAACGAAAGAAACTATATGATATCGTGGCGTTTTCCGGTTCGTTTCGCGTTCGAAATTCATATGACTTTCCAAGTGAGTTAATTATTGTTTAGTGAGGCTTTGATACCACTGTAAGTCGATGTGCAACACCCCACGAGTTGCGGGGAGGCGGAAATATGAAAAACGATCTTGTTTTGAAGCGTACATCGACTAACCGAAGATCTTTGCTAAACGATAATTAACAACAACCATAGATTTCTAAGCTACTATGTAAAGAGATTATACCTAACGATTCTAGTCCTTCGTCTTTGTGATCTCAACGTCCTCCTCGGCCTCCTTTCCGTAATAGAAGATCCACCCGAGTACCCTAATCCAAGCTACACCTCAATACTTGAGGTAACTTTGTTTCTCTAGTTGCTAACCAAAGTAACTAAGATGATGTAGAGTTAGGTTATGGAGTGTTAAGTCTATCCTAATCCTTGGTCTCAACTCATGAGTGGTAGGATTAGGGTTTGAAGAAGGAGTGCACTTGAGGAGAGAGAAAGTGGAGATGATTATGAGAATGAAAAGGTTCTCACTTGAGTATATGAAAACATAATGAATTATCAAATAAATGAATATAAATGATTATTCACCATGTTTCATTAATTCAACAAGAGTGATTCACTATGTGAGTCATTAAGCAATAAATGATGCATTAATGACATAGTGAATCACACTAATGAGTCACAATTTGCATTAAATGAAAAATGCCACCTTAACCTCCTTAGTCACCCTCCTTCTAGAAGCTTCTCGGAAAATTACGAGAACGCCCCTCGCATCCGTGAAAACATGAAAAAACTGTAGACTGTATAAATCCAATAACCTGATACTAGAATCTGGCTTAAACCAAAGCCGGCTAGTAAAAAACTGTCCGAATGTCGTACGTGCGTTTAAACACGTATGTGTCCGAACCCTTTGTCATAAAACCGTACGACCTCTATATCATTTCTTCTGGAGTTGGGAAAACTCTGTGTGGGACTCTAAAGACTCGACTACTACGCTGGCAGTGGGTTTAACCACAGACCGCAAGCGGCACTAGCTGTACGTAACGGTCCCCAGGTAGATGTCGATAAGAAGGCCGGTGAGGATACCCATCCGAACTCCTACTTAGCCTGTGCGTGACAATATCCGTGCAGTCCGGTCTGTTCGTCTAAGAGTATCGCATGTATGGTCTAGGGAGGTGGTAAATGTCAAACCCCTAATAACCGTACAAGTCGTGTCGGTATGGCTCTATCACCATCCGAGAATCTACTAATCAATCTATCAGTAATTCTCAATCAGCCCTGGCCAGGGACTTATGGTAATGACCAACCGATCACAGTGCGATATCAACTCCCTATACCGGGAGAGAAGAATCCCTAACAGTCACTCACTGCCTCCACGTGGCTCGGGACTGTGCCCAACTAAAACCTGTTTGCACGACTCCTTTGAACCGTGGTAAGGTAGTAGTCAAAGCACAGTGGGAACTCACACGAGACAAATGACGACTTTAAGTCAACGGACTATCTGCACACATGTCACCTGAGAACTGCTATCTGACGTTAGGTATAAAATACCATCCAGTCAGTTCTCGGCGAGTCCTGTCCGGTGTACTCATACCCAGTGAGCATCTGTATACAATCTTAGGTGCACTCTACTAATGGCTGTGGGACCAATCAATCGCCCCTCCTCAGGCTCTAGATATGTATACACCAGTCTACACCGGAGTATCGATGCCCAGTCTCGATACTCCTGCTACCAGGGACATTTAAGGTTGTGCCTATTGACTATCCAGCTCCCACTAGTATGACTGCCATCATAACGCCGGAAGTCAGGCAAACACCTTATGGGCTTTATCAACACGTATATATATATATATATATATGAATACTACGCAAAATATATCATATGTCAAGATAAAGACAAACCAAATAGCGTACTATCATATTAAGCAAGACTGTTATGTACATACATATCCCAGTATCCTATACAATGAAGGCCTCTAGGTCATATATATCCAACATGTTTTCCCTTCATTCTCTTCATCTTTTCCCCTCTCCCTCTCAACCCTTGGCTACCCTCTCCCTCCACCACCTCCACCACTTCACTTCACCCCCATTTCCACATCAAAACACCTCAACCCTTTCATTAAAAACATGCACAAGCTCACTACAAGCATTTTGGACCAAGAAAGTTTGGATTTTGGAGACTTGGGGCAACTCAAGAAAATTCTTGAGTTGCCAAATGAGGTAATATCTACACCATTAGTTTAGTATTTCATTCCCTTAAGCATATGTACATGTTTAGAAGTGTTTAAGTGTAGATTAGTGAACTTGGAAAATTCCAAGTTGAGCTTAGGGTTTGTTTTGAATTGTGATGGTGAAATTGAGGTATTCTAAGTGACTACAACCCCTTTATTGATAAAACCTGGACCTAACCTGAGACTAAAACCCCAAAGCCTAATCTTAGAAAACCCCGATATCGGAAAATTGTGGGAATTGTGATGATTTTTAGAGAACTGCTATAACCCGGGGACCTTAAAAATTATTTAGCAATTGCAGTGAAGTGTGCAGGTGATATGGAGTATACCCTGAAGACCTGAGAACCAACCCCTTCACCCTGGCCGCAAATAAATCCTTTCTGGCCGCAATTTGCGGCCAGGTTAGGTGTGCATGGCCTCGTGCTTGTTCTGTGGCTCCTATATCAGTAAACTAGACCCTTCCCATATGCAAAATTGACTAATTTCACCTAGGGTAAAATCTGGAGGTGTTTTCTTAAGTTGCTGCTTTGTTTTGGGACTACGTTTTAACTTGGATTTTAGTATCCGGGTTTTAACTCGATGGTTTGAAGTTTGTACATCGACATCGAGAATTTGTTTGGTTTTTCTTGCATGCGAAGTTCGTAGGTTCTAACCTATGTACCTTTCGTATGCCATACCAGATTTCTCGTATTTGATTCTCGTTTACGATACGATATTCATTGAATTGTAGCTACCTCCGTGTGGACTTCGGATGATGAGGAAGAGCAAGGCGGCATCGACTTCGGCAAGCAAGGATAAAGGTGAGTAGATATATATCTACGGGGGAAATCGGGTAGATGGCGTATAGCACCCCAGCAATTCGTAGTGTAGCCTATGATATATTATAGTTATATATGAATACGTGTTTGTGAAACTTGGATAGTTAGCAAGTAAGATCTTAGAAGATCATGGGTTAATTCTAGTATAATTGGATAATAGTGTCGTTAGTTAGTTTCTTAGTCGCGAACCCTAGAATAAGGTTGCACACACGCACACGCACACGCATACATTTGATTTACTTGTGCGTATATGGGAATATATATATATATATATATACATATATGTATGTGAGTATGTGTGTGTGTGTGTGTGTGTGTGTATACATATACAAAGATGTTGAGGATAATATATAGTACTTGGAGATGAGTCGATGTGTTTGGGCATGATACCACGAGATCGGTGATGTGATTTCGTTCGTATTATGAGATACGACATGATATTATAGCGGGTCTTTAGGCAATGAGTTTTCATACATGCGCATATATATATATATATATATATATATATATATTTATGTTGATGTTATCGGAATGTACTAGACTTTAGATTAGTACCCCTAATTCAGGATATGATGATAAGGATACCAGATTAATAAAGAGATAAATGTGATATTCGACCCATACCCAGATTTGGGATGTCGTATGATGGATTTACCGTATGAGATATAATGATGATGATAGATCCGCACTCTTGACTCGAGGATATCATATTATATATTGTATCGTACGTGATACTATTGAGGCGGGATCACCGACTACTATATATATATATCGACTCAGACTTAGGTGGTTATCTTTACCATTTCGTTTAGTCTGTTAGTTTAGTCCTGTACTTCACTTATTAGATGTTAGACAGGGCTCGAGTCATACCTATTTCTAAAACTAACGAATCGTGAGATTTCAAAGACAGGCCAAGGGAAACTACGGATATTTCAAAGGACATACCTCTTCTTAAAAACACCGTAGCCCCTATTTTCTAAACACCACGATTCGTGTTATTTCAAATGCCAAAACTGTATGACTCATATATATTATGTACATTCATTATTGTTGCATTTACTATTCATTTGCCATATATTCCTGCTATTCGCATCGCATTGCATGCTTAAATGTGTTTTTATTGTTATATTGAACCCATGTTAAAAAGACACCAGCACCATTACCGATGATGCGTACGTCTACGAACACTTACTTGCCGGCTCAAACACATCATTATCGGTAATTGCCATATCACGTACACTTTAGAGAATATTAATTCAGTGATATTGCTTGCTAGCTGATAGTTCCGATATATCATTACTATGCTTGATTAGACAATGCATTTATTACTGTGATATTCCATGCATATATATATATATATATATTCATTTGCCATGCGATATTATAGGCCAGTCCGGATTGCTGGGGCCCGATATTCACTGTTATTGACCTGTCATTTTGAGATTTCAGATTTTCCATGAGATTTCTAGATTTGGAGAAACCGCAGATTTTATAAACTCATTTATCATTTTCAAAAGATAAAAAGAGCGGTTTTCTCGTGATATGATGTGAGATACGTCCACCATGAGTGTTCTCGGCTCTTGAGAGATATCATACACCCGATTCGAGAAGGAGGAGGAACCGTCTGTGGGTGCATGGTGGACCCGGTGCGGTACCCCGGGGCAAGATGGTCGCAGATGATGGCATTGAGCATGGCAGGGGAGCACTACCGACCGGTGATTTTATTGTGACTCGACAGATATCCGGAGGATACGGATCGGAGTATAAGCCAGTCCGGATTGCCGGAGCCTGAGGTATTGAGATTTGATGTTAAGGGCCAGTCCGGATTGCCGGAGCGTGAGATGTTGAGATAGTGAGATATATATTTTGTGTCGACGCTAGACACTGATTTTCTGTTGATTTCATTGATGATACCTCGATTTATATATACAGAAATCTCACTAAATTAAGAAAACAGTTTTCTCATTCGTGATGTATTCTGTTTTCATTTTATTGCATCCATACATCATATATGTATTATGTTGCTACCTGAGGCATTGACACGAGCACTTGGTGTTACACTTATGTATAAATGTTTACCCTTACCATTATTTTATGCTTCAGGCTTTATTATATTGAGGATATATTATAATCGTATGACCTATGAGTGAGTCATACAAGCGATTTCTGCTCGGTGATGTTTTCTACTCCCGAGTTGGCAACTCACCCCCGTTGTGCCACAGTTTCTTGCAGGTTTGCCGTACAGGTTTCTTGGTGGCTTTGCTGGCACACTGCTTCTTCCGTGTGACTGCTTTGGTAGGTGGACTCACTTGCATCGTGACCACCATTGTATTTATTTATATTCAGTTGTATCTAGTAAACTCCATCAACCAGACTTTTATATTTATTAGACTTAGAAGACCAGTTGTATATTTTTTCGACCTTAGAGTCGCACTTGTATTATTATGGTTTTCTTGATATTATTGGTTTCCTTTTGAGTTTTGATCCTCGCCCTTCGGCGTCGTATATTATATTGCTTGCGTGGTTGTGACCGCCATTTGGCGAAGAGCTAGCTCCTTCTTGGGGATGCCTTTATTCAAATTATTCATGTTTGTACCTGTTTGGGGCCAGTATTTACAAAGGAGACTTTGCCGAAATTTTCGGAAAAAACTTGATGTTTTAAAAAGGTTTACTATGACTTTTCAAAGTGATTATATGGAAACTTTAAAACAAGTTTTCATTCACTTCCTTCTTTCAAATGGTTTAGATTTCTGGGATTTTTGGCTTACTTGAATTAGATGGGGTCCTATAGACTCACTAAATGAATTGAACACTCTCATCTAAAGGGCAAAGGTAGATGAGGATGATGAAGTAGGATTTTTGCTCTCATTTATAATCTTTTTCTCACACATTTTTCATCACTTAGAAAAAGCTAGAAAGCTTTTTCCATGAAGCAAGAAAGAAGAAGAAGATGAATAATATTAGAATCCTTTTGTGATGAATAATGAAAAGATAAATATGATGAATAATGTAACGATGGTCAACTAAACCCATGTAGAGAATTGACTAGGGCTAGGGATTGGGTTGGGTTAAAGCATGAGTCATTTGAAAATATCTTTGCAAAAACAAAAGAAAACCTTCTAGAATCATCAAGAAGGAACTAACCCAAAACAAACCCTAACCTTTGTTAATCTTCACTAAACATGTTGCATTAGTAATCATATAATGTTATAATATTATATATCATATACACAATATTTATTGTAACCAAAAAAAATAATACAATTAACATATATCGCATATATATCAATGTATTACCCGAGTGAGAAAAAGAAACTTTTAGTGAGCTTATATTAGTTAATGTAATTTAATATATCATATATAATATTATACATTAAATTATCGAATCAACACTTGATCCGACAATCCGGCTATATCGCATATAACCGACTAATACGATGACCCGGCTATATCATATATACCGGGCCGATATCTCATATCGTGAGAATCCAATACGGTATCACATACCGCATTATCCTCGGTCCCGCACATATCACATATGTACTCCTACTCCGTTTTTCCTGAGCCAAGACACCTCTGTGTAGGACTCTAAAGAATTGCCAATACGCCGGCAGTAGGTGATGATCATATCAAACACCCACAAGCTGCAAGCGGTCAGCTAAACGTCACAGCCACCCAGGTATTGAGCGCTCAGAAGATCAACAAGCAAGCCTGTACATTCTCCTGTGAATCTAATTAGTAACACTCCCGTACAGTCCGGTCTCGTCGTCTGATATGTCGCATATCTCGCCTTGGGGTGGTAAACGTCAGACCCCAGTAGCTCGATAAGTCGTGTCGATATGAGGTCTATAACAGTTCGAGAAACTAATTATAACACTTACCAGTAAATCTCAGCAACCCTGGCCAGGGATTTCCATTTATAGCCAATCGGACACAGCACAACATCAACTCCCTATACCGGGAGAGACGAATCCCCTCCTATCGCTCATTGCCTCCATGTGATTCGGGACTGTACCCAAAGGCCACCTTTTTGCACGCCCTCTTGGACGTGGTATGATGGAAATGAAAGCACAGTGGGAATAACACAAGACTCTATGACGATCTCGGGTCAACAGACTACTCTGTACCAGTGTCACCGGAGAACTGCCATCTGACGTGAGGTATAATACCATCTAGGAGTTCTCGGCGAGTTCGTTCAGTGTACCCAGTCTCTACTGAGCACCCGTAGACCATCCTTGATGTTAAACACCGATGGATATGGGATCATCCATCGCCCATCATATGGGTCATGATGCATATACGCTAGTCTACTCTGGTGTATCGATGCCCTTTCTCGATACACCCTCGACTAGGAACAGTTATAGGATGTACTCATCGACTACCGTGGCCCCACTAGTATGATCTCATCATAGTACCAGTAGTCGAGTACATATCCTAAGGGCTTTATGAACATATAACATAGAGACAATCAGAGTACATGTTAAGATAAAGTACAACCAGATAGCATACTATCATGTCGAGCAAGAAAGTCCTCCCTATATACGTCCAAGCATCCATTACTATATACATCGTATGTACAGTAATTGCCTCTAGGGCATACATATAACTAACAATCTCCCACTTGCACTAGGGCCATCTGTTGTGGTATCACATACCCAACAATTAGCTGAGATTGAAGTATCTCATACTCAACCATCACATAAAAGTCTCTACTAGGAAAAAAGGCCTTTGTGAGTGGATCCGTGCTGTTGTCCTCTGTGTCTACTCTCCTAACCTCGATCTCCCTGGAGATCAACCATCTCCATGATCAGGTGATACAGCCTAAGAATTATATCCGGATTTCTGATGGGACGGGGGTTTCCTTGGCAAAAGTCACAACTCCATTGTCACACAATGGTAGGAACGAAGTTCATCTCATGAACTTATATATATCCAGAGTGCATCTTTGGTAGCATCCTTGGTAACGATGTATCTTGCCTTTAATCGTCTAGTAAGTCATGGTATCTAGCTTGGAACTCTTCCAACATACCATCCCTCCACTGAGGGTAAAGACAATGCCTGCGACTGACATTCAGTCGTCCTTATCACCCTGGAACCTTTCCAGTGATTCTCTCCAGGATCTTTTGATACCATCTCACTACAACTAGTGAGTATCCTAACATCCAATCAGATCTATCTCATAGATCCATAACCCAGGATTTTGGAGGTATCATTTTGGTCCTGTATGGAGAATCCTTATGATAAGCGGAGATTGACCGAGCGTAGCATAGTAAACTCCTTCCCTATCAAGAGTATGTCATCCACGTACTCTACGAGGATCACCACCGTACTCTCTACTAACTTTTTTGTATATACAAGATTCATCTACCATTTTGATGAATTCAAACCCTTTGACTACCACATCAAAACAGACGTTCCAACTCCGCGATGCCTGCTTGATCACATAAAACATCTTGCACACGTTACCGCTGCTCCCACTGTCTATGAATCCCTCTGGCTGTGTACTTATAGACGCTCTCTTCCAAATCAACATTTAGAAAAGCAGTCATGACACCCAACCGCCAGATATCGTAGCCATGGTATGTAGCCGTGGCAAGTAGGATCTGGATGGACTTAAGCATAGCTTTGAAAGTCTCAACTTTTCCATGTACACCAAGTAATCTTCTCAAGATATACTTGCTCCTGATGGGGATTTAACCCTTCAGATAAAGCAACCAAAGTCCATACTTTGTTGGTGTATAAGGATTCCATCTCAGATCACTAAGCATCCAGCCATTTTTACAGAGTCCCACTCCTGATGGCCTGCTCGAAACTTAGTTGGGTCATCTTCTCATGATGCAATCCTCGCTCCCACTGTCATAGAGAAATCGAAGTATCTCTCAGGTGGGTGAGGAACCCTACTAGATCGGCGGAGAGGCTGAGGTTCGTTGGAAACTATTGAATCCTTTGGTTCTACCAAATCATCTGCTGTAGTTTGTATAGCTGGAACTCCTTCCAGTTCTACCACATGACCACTAATTTCTTCATAAGAAATTCCCTTTCACAAAGTTGGCATGTTGAGAAACAAAACATATATTTTTCCTCGGTTAGGTAGGAGATATTCCCTTGCTTATGCTTGGGATATCCAATAAACTTCCACAGATTTGACTTTGCCTCGAGCTTGACCGGATTATGCTTTTAGACATAGGCTGGACAACCCCAAATCTTAACAAACTTAAGATATGGGCTCTTCCCATTCCATATCACATATGAAGTGGTAGGTAACTGATTTGATTTGAACCCTATTCAATAGGTATGCAACTTCTCAAGTGCATAACTCCCAAAAGGAAATAGGAAACTCAGTAGTACACATCATAGAGCAGACCATATCATATAGGATGCTATTGCTCCGCCACAATATACCATCGTGCTATGGTGTATACGGAGGAGTAAAGCTGAGAGAGAATCTCATTCTCCTTTAGAACAGTCCAGATATTCCGTGCTCAAGTATTCTCCTCCTTGATCTCATCAAAGGACATAATACTTATACCCGTTTTTGGTTCTCTACTTCTAACTTATATTCAGTGATTATCTCAAAAGCTTCGGACTTGTGTTTCAACAGGAACATATGTCTGAATCTTGAGAGATCATCAGAGAATGTAATGAAGTACAAAGAACCGGTCTTGGAATGTGTAGACAGGGGACTTTCATACATCAGCATGTATCAATCCCAAGAGTTCACTAACTCTTTCCTTGTTTCCAATAAACAGAGATGTGGTCATCTTATCTTTGTGACATGACCGGCAAGTTTCACAAGATGTAAATTCAAACTAATTTAAATATGCATATTTATGTAACTTCAGCTAGTCGGGTCGCATTGATATGACCTAGTCTACAATGCCTCAAGAAGGTTTCATTCATTTCCGAACTCTTCCTCTTGTGTGTGTTCTGTACGTTAAGAACTGTTGTTAGATTTAGAACGTCTATGCTTTTAGATAACGTGCCTGAACCGATCAACTCTTGATATAGGAAATGTTCAAAACATTATCCAACAATACAAAATTACATCCTTTCTTTACTAATAAAGAGACTGATATGATGTTGTATATCAGGTTCGTTATCTAATAACATTCGTTCAGAATCAATGTATTCTAGTAATACAGGGTGATAGTGACCAACAGACTTGGCTGCAACACTTGCACCGTTTCTATCTCATGAAACTTATCACCCGTTCTCAGTTCTCTACCTATCTGCAGTCCATGTAACAGATTACATATGCGGGATCCTGATCCGGTATCTCATACCCAGGATGTAAAGGATACTGAGAAACAGTTCTCTGTAATGAACACACCCGAAGATGATGCTTCAACATGCACTTTCTTCGTTTGGGCGGCACGGGAAATATAGGATTCCCCAATTTCCTGCTCTGTCTTATAACAATTATAAGTTGGAGCGGGACCAACGTTCCCCAGCTCAGTATAACAAGTGGGTTCGGTCAATATATCTGTTTTATTATCTTGATTAAGGCGTGATATGGTCGCTACCTGGAGAGAGAGAGAAGAAAACACACAGCGTATGCTCTTGCAAGATTAGATTGGTTATCTAATATATCTAATCAGGATGTCTCACACTGTTTTAGTCAAATCTTTCTTCAAACCCTAAAAGGAAAGACTAGCCGGGATTAATTACACGCTACAAGTTCGCCAATCTTTCTGCCAGGCTAGTGCCGGTACTTTGAGGGAGGTTCCCCGTATTGTCGCACGGACCTAATTAAAGTATACCTCGTTTTCCCAGGGGCGTAACCCCGTTAACACCTTTCTAGACACCTACTTGATCGGCTAATTGTAATGTGTAAAACTCTCCCAGGAGTAACTCTTACTCGCAGCGGGTATCGGGATCCAACTATCTCATAGAAAGTATGCAATCTCATTGCAAATTTCAACACTTGAAATTCCTAATAATATTTTGCCCCAAGCGATCTATGACCTTGACTGAGTCAATAAACCATAGATCGCAAGTAAAGTTCAACCCGTCATTTCCCGATTGAATTAAACCCACCCGCACGACCCTTAACTGAGTCAACAAGGCCTCATGACTACCCTAATCCAATCGCATCATATGCTTTGCAGATAAACACTAATCAGCTACCGCACACTATGCCTTGACCGAGTCAACAAACGCAGCACGAATACTAACTATTACCTATCTGAAATGACGGAGGGCAACGACAGGTTTTTAAGAAAACCTTTTGCGTAATGAACTTTATATCGTTGTAGAGTCGAGTGATTTTAAATGGAGTGTTTTTTAGGCTTTCCTAGTTTTGCTAAAGAGGTCACTCCCGGTGAAGGGATCGTTGGCTCTTTCCTCATCGAATAAGATGCAGGATATTTCACAAATACCACTATGCAAAGCAAGAACTATAGAAGCAATCAAAAGACAAACCGAGTTGGTAGCATCTGCTAGTTTCACTAAAGAGGTCACTCCGGGTGAAGGGATCTCGGCTCTTTCCTTATCAAATAAGGTGTTGGATGTTCTACAAGGAACACCGCTATGCAAAGCAAGAACTAGAGCTACCAGTTTTTAAACAAGTTTCTACAACATCTTAGGTTTCTTTTATTTCATTAATCTCATTAATGAAGTCCCATTTTAATTATGCTTCACAAGCATCACATTTGAAACGAAATCTGCAATATAACATATATCTCATATATATAATATAAACATTCGTCTCAGGCAGTAATATGATCTCATCACAAAACATTGCAGCAGAAGAACATATATGAAATATTGGATATACTAGGGTGTCCGTGTTTTCAATACGAGCCAGTATAAAACACGGATTCCACGGTCGCGATGAATAGCCAAACCCACAACCCTAAACTCCTACGAGAGCGACAAGCAACTCTGCCAATTCCAGGATTTGGAGACCCGGTCTCGACTCCTCGAGATGGTCTCCCACTGGACCCCAGAACCCGGTTACTTGTGCTTCCCGCCTTTGGTCTACCTAATGCGGAAAAGTAAATAATATACAATGGTGACATCATCCTCAGCCGGCAGTGCCCCAATAAAAGAATATTACATACAAATGAATTTTACATGAATGAAAAAGAAAAACTCTCATCTCACATAAAACCCCCGGCTATTCAAAACGCGACGATCCAATATAACATATCACAGCAACACATAATATCTCATATCATCAACGTAAGAAAATATCCGTATCCCGATTGTCGTTGATGTATAGCAACGAAGCCAGCGATACACCGCATACTATGCTTACAGTCACAGAAAAGAAAGTGTAAAACTACAACGGTTGGAATCCGCAACCTCTTTAGACATCGCATGCCTAACCAAATGAATTCTTTACACATCGCATGCCTAACAATTATAAACTCCGCATTTTAGTCTCATTATCGAAAACTCTTTTCAATATCAAGTCGGGCAATTCAACAAGATTCCCGACATCCTGATCGAATGCTCGTCGCAAACTTTAGTAGACGGCCGCACCCCCTGATGCCGTCGATGAAGTGCACTAAGGCGGAACACCGCTGCGGCGAGCACCCGAACGGATGCTTTTGGCGACGGGGTTCTCCTACAGTCTCTTAGTCGGGGCTATGGGGCATAGCTATCTATTAAGTTTACCCGGCGAGTATCCGCGTACGCTACGTGATTGCGACGGACTTTTGATCACATCAAAATTCCGTGGCAACCGATCATCTGAGACTAAACTGCTATGTTTATAATATTCAAATCAGTTATCTCATAACTATTTAGGGATTCAAAATATTGTATCACTTTCCAGATAAATAGACAATGTTAAACTTTCCGATCGAATAATGAAACACCCAAGATTTCCCCAATATATCTCAACACTTGACAGTTTAAAAACATCCAACACATGCCACAGTACCAATGGTCCAGCCGTAGAAGGGTCAAGCCAACGCTTCACATGTGGCACGCCGTACTGCCCCAAACCCTAATGTTCAGAGGCAGTTCAAGACGGTCACATAATCGAGTTAAGGTTTGTTATCTTCTAGAGGTTCCACCGCGTTACTTGCACGACTCAGAAAGTTTCAAACTCGAGAAAAAATCCAACTTTTGAAAAAATTTCTGACTAGGGAAAAAGTGAGTTATTGATATCCGTTCGAACTTTTTAACAGTTTCTAAAATTATCCGGAAAAACTAAACGAAGTTAAATTATCCGATCGAATCAATGAGTCCCCAATACAACCCTAGAAAACTCAACACTTGAGTGGAATTAAAAAATTCCCAGAAAAACATGACAAGAAAGGACCTAAGAATAAATATATGAAGTTCCAGGGACTAATTCAAAATTTTGGCGGCTGAACCGCCGCCAAAACCATGGTTTGGCCGCGGTTCCACGGTCAAATCAGCGCATTACAGGTCCGTACTTCACAGTAATTCTTAGTTTTTCCTGCTTAATTTTCTGAGCATTTTTAATTCAGGAAAAATCGCATTTTCAGAAAATGTCTGGAGAAGCGTTCAAATTAGGGTTTCGGGGTTCGATCGGACTTTAAAATTCTCTCAGACTTCGCCTAAAGCTCTAGCTAGGCTCTGATACCACTGTAGGGTTTCTACACACGCGCACAAGGGTCTACGAGGCATCAACCATGTCCGCTTTAAAATTTAGCCGTGCCGAACAACCCAAAGCCGGATCTTTAAACAAGCATGTTAAACACTTTAACACTAAGTGAGAAGATTTACAACCTTTGTAGGTCCGGTCCTTCACTTCTTAAGCTCTGTGTTGAGGTCCCTTCGCTGCGATCATCGTGTTCCGGACTCTCGAGAGGCTCCACGAAGAGAAAAATGCAGTCTTGCTTCCGATCTTCGATAACATAGATGATCTACCTTGAAGTTTCATTAACACAAGCTAACACTCACTAAATGAAGTGAACACTCTCATCTAAAGGGCAAGGGTATACGAGGATGATGAAGTAGGATTTTTTCTCTCATTTATAATCTTTTTCTCACACATTTTTCATCAGTTAGAAAAAGCTAGAAAGCTTTTTCCATGAAGCAAGAAGGATGAAGAAGATGAATAATATTAGAATTCTTTTGTGATGAATAATGAAAAGATAAATATGATGAATAATGCAACCATGGTCAACTAAACCCATGTAGAGAATTAACTAGGGCAAGGGTTTGGGTTGGGTTAAAGCATGAGTCATTTGAAAATATCTTTGCAAAAACAAAAGAAAACCTTCTAGAATCATCAAGAAGGAACCAACCCAAAAAAAAACCTAACCTTGTTTAATCTCCACTAAACATGTTGCATTAGTAATCACATCATGTTACAATATTATATATCACATATACAATATTTATTATAACAAAAAAAAATAATACAATTAACATATATCGCATATATATCAATGTATTACCCGAGTGAGAAAAAGAATCTTTTAGTGAGCTTATATTAGTTAATGTAATTTAATATATCATACATATTATTATATATTAAATTACTGAATCAACACTTGATCCGACAATCCGGCTATATCGCATATAACCGACTAATACGATGACCAGGCTATATCACATATACCCAGCCGATATCTCATATCGCGAGAATCCAATACGGTATCACATACTGCATTATCCTCGGTCCCGCACATATCACATATGTGCTCCTACTCCATTTTGCATGAGCCAAGAAATCTCTGTGTAGGACTCTAAAGAATCGTCAATACACCGACAGTAGGTGATGATCATATCAAACACCCACAAGCTGCAAGCGGTCAGCTAAACGTAACAGCCACCTAGGTATTGAGCGCTCAGAAGATCAACAAACAAGCCTGTACATTCTCATGTGAATCCAATCAGTAACACTCCCGTACAGTCCGGTCTCGTCGTCTGATATGTCGCATATCTCGCCTTGGGGTGGTAAACGTCAGACCCCAGTAGCTCGATAAGTCGTGCCGATATGAAGTCTATAACAGTTCAAGAAACTACTGATAATATTTACCAGTAAATCTCAGCAACCCTGGCCAGGGATTTCCAGTTATAGCCAATCGGACACAGCATAACATCATCTCCCTATACCGGGAGCGACGAATCCCCTCCTATCGCTCATTGCCTCCATGTGATTCGGGACTGTACCCAAAAGCCACCTTTTTGCACGCCCTCTTGGACGTGGTATGATGGAAATCAAAGAACAGTGGGAATCACACATGACTCTATGACGATCTCGGGTCAACAGACTACTCTGTACCAGTGTCACCGGAGAACTGCCATCTGACGTGAAGTATAATACCATTTGGGAGTTCTCGGCGAGTCCGTTCAGTGTACCCAGTTTCTACTGAGCACCCGTACACCATCCTTGATGTCAAACACCGATGGATATGGGATCATCCATCGCCCATCATATAGGTCAAGATGCGTATACGCTAGTCTGCTCTGGTGTATCGATGCCCTTTCTCGATACACCCTCGACTAGGAACAGTTATAGGATGTACTCGTCGACTACCGTGGCCCCACTAGTATGATCTCATCATAGTCCTAGTAGTCGAGTACATATCCTAAGGGCTTTATCAACATGTAACATAGAGACAATCAGAGTACATGTTAATATAAAGTACAACCAGATAGCATACTATCATGTCGAGCAAGAAAGTCCTCCCTATATACGTCCAAGCATCCATTACAATATACATCTTATGTACAGTAATGGCCTCTAGGGCATACATATAACTAACAGGTTCGAGTCTATGTTTGACTATGTGGAGTGTAGGGCGTTTATATATATTAGGAACCTAGGCTTGACCTTACGGAACTTATACTTGGTCGAGGGGGTATTAGACCCGAACTTTCGTCGCATAGGTTGACCTTGGTTGATGAAGTAGGTGACTTAAGTAGAGTGACGTACTGCGGGGATGTTTCGTGGCATACTTATGATACGATACTCCGCTTAAGAAGCCTTAGGATGTACATTTCCTTGCATAGTATTATATTCGTTCCTATGATCTATCCTCATCGATATCGGTTTATGGATTTTGCTTCCATAATTACACGGGCAGAGAGAGTTGCGGCTAGAGTTGCGGTCAGCATGAGCTCGTCACAGACGAGGACTGACCAGGGCATGATTCCAGGGACACATGATTGAATAGATGTATCGTTTTATTGTGTTTTTCGCGCCATGAGCGTTTGATGGATTGCTTTTGTACTCTGTGCTTTTGACTGGACTTACGCATGTTCGGCGTTGCTATTGGATTTTGTGATTCCATGCTTGTTGAGTGCGTAGGGTTTAGATTTTCATTCGTGCACGATGGATGCACCGACTTGGATTTTCGCACATGTTGGGCGCATGTTTTGAGATACGATTTTGGTGCACACCAGATGCACTAAATCGAGATTCTTCGTGCATGTCAGATGAACCTGATTTGGCTGTCAGGCACACACGTTGCCTATGACAGATACTTCGTGCACACCCGTTGCACCTAAATGTGGTTTTGTGAACTTATATTGCACATATATGGATTTTGATTTCCGTGAGCACCAGACGCACAGGGTGGTGTTATGTGCATTTTTGGGATTTATTCTTTTTGGAGCAGTACATTTTTATGATATTTGATATTCATTTTGTACTGAGCAGGACTAGTCAGAGGACAGTAGCTGGATATATTTTGCATGCATTGATAGTTATCGAAGGGATTTCCAAGGAGCGAGATATAGTCTCGTAATATATACTTACGTGTCCGATACGACACGAAACGTTTTAAAAACAAGGAAACCCTTCTAAATTGTTTTCAAAACTGCGGAACGTACATAGTAAACAAAAGATATATACATATATGGTTATTTTCTTATGAAAAACGTCCGCCACTGCGCAGTGTTATGTGCATCGCACAACGACTTAAAAGAGATTTGGCATGCATTTATTCACATGTATAGATTGGATGTCTACATGTATAGTTCTGATCTATATCATATTGGTTTTGTATTGGATTTTACGTTTGTGTCTTTACCATGACTCCGATGATTGCGGGATGCTTGACGGAGTTTTGCTTTTGAGTTATCTGCTCAGTACTCATGCGCATGCATTGCGCTATGATATTTTATGTATTGATGATTTCGGAGCCCCGATGACTTGGAATTTGTATTGAAATATTTTAGTGTTTGGGGGTTTAAATTTAAATTCGGGGATCGAATTTCTTTAAGGGGGGTAGATTGTAACGTTTCAAAATAATAAAATAATATTTTTGGGAATTTTTATAATTCAATATTATTTTAATGAATATTTTATTATTCCGGTATAATTAAATACAAATAAATGGGGAAAAATTATGAAAAATTCTAAAATAGGGTTTTTTATGGAATTATACCACTTTTATGTTTTTAAGATTAGTTATATGCTAATTTAGTGCTAATCGCGATTAAAAATCGCTAATTGGATTTTTAGCTTTTTTTGTGCAAAAATATGCACATATCATTTTCCACACTTGTTACACTTGTTACATGTTTTGGGGGTATGGTTGCTTAGGGTTTGCAATGGAGTGAGAAGGAAAAGAAAAAGAAAAAGAAAGAAAAAGGTTTCATGATGAGAGAGAGAGAGAGAGACTAGTTCAACCCCCACTTTTTGAACCATACTCCCATCATTTCCTCACACCCATTTCTCTCTCCTCTCTCCTAGAGTTGCTGCTGATCCTGCTCCTCCCTCATCTCCCTCCCCTTCACTCCATAGATCCCTCTCATTTTCCTCACCAAAACCCCATTCCCACTTCAAAAAACTTGCTCCCAAGCTCACTAGATACACATTGAACCTAGCAAGTTTGGATTTGGAGGACTTTGAGCAACTCAAGAATTTTCTTGAGTTGCCAAATGAGGTAAATTCTGGACCTATTAAAGTAGTATTTCATTTCATGTGCATCAATTCTTGTTTCATATCGATATTGTGTTGTTTGTGGACCTTGGAGATTTCTAGTTATGGTTTAGGGTAAATCTGAAATCAAAGGTGAAATCGAGGCTTGTGGTGACCCTAGAACCCCTGGTGTGATGATAGATTGGACCTAACCTGAAGCTAGAACATAGAATACGGATTTACGGAATCGATATCAGGGAAAACTGTGAATCTGTGATCGTATTTAGTAATCTTCTATCACCCCGAGACCCCAAAAATAAAACTGAGTTGACAGTGAGATGTGCAGGCACCATGGAACCACCACACCAAACCCTAGCCCCCAACTAATTTCCATGGCCGCAGATTTAATCCCCCTGGCCGCAATATGCGGCCAGAGCAGGGGTTCTGGTGCTCGTTTTGTTTCTGTAGCCTTATACCCTGTAGACTTGACCCTGAGTATGTCTAGTTTTGACTGATTCCAGTTAGGAAAAAATATGGGTTGATTTTCTTGAGTTGACGTATAATTTACGACTTGTTTTAGCATGGATTTTGGTATCTGGTGATTCGTTTCTGTCGGGTGGCGTTTGGACGTCAACGAAAAATGGATATTGAACGTGTTTACATGCGAGACGATAGGTTTTTACCTATGCGAGTAGCGTGTGCTATTTTGGTTTCCGAAATGATTTTCATGGGCTTTAGCGTTGTGATATACTTGTAGGTACCCTACGTGATGTTGAGGCGAAAAAGATGAAAATGGCGACATCGGCATCGGCACATGAGAAGTAAGGTGAGTATATTTATATCTACGGGGAGAAGTCGGGTGGATGGCGTTTAGCACCCCCGCAGTCCGTGGTGATGTATACGAATACATATACACATATATTTATTATGTGTTGTTAGGATTATTGATGGTGATAATTGAATTCTTGATGATAAGGATGTATTGGTTTAGTATAGTGCGAAACCCTAGAGTAGTGGTTGCACCCATACATACACGTACACTTATACTTGCGTACATTCTTTCATTTAACTGTGCGCATATGGAGGTGTGTATATCTACACATGGGTATTGGACTATGTGTTCATATACGGGATTTGAGGATGATACGTGGGATTGAGATGATTTGATGCCGTGAGATCGGCAATATGACAGAGTTCGTATTTGAGATGTGATATGATGGTAGTGATACATGTTATGTGATGAGATAATGTATATATTGACTCAGATTTAGGTGGTTTTCATACCCCTCCCGATTGACTTGATTGTTGGGTTCGTAGTTCGCATAGCAGGCGTTAAACTAGACCCGAGTCATACCTATTTCAAAACTAACGAATCGGGGATATTTTAAAGATAGGGAAAAGGGATTCTACGATATTTTCAAACGACACATCTTTTCATAAAATATCGTAGCCCTTATTTTACCAAAAACCCTGATTCGTCTTATTTCAAAAGTCAAGGCTGCATGATATATTTATTGAGATAAATTCTTTACTGTTGCGTTGATTATTTGATTCCGCATACTCATGCTATTTGCATTGCATTGCTTGTGTTTATTGATATATATTACAGTCAAGCTGCTAGGACACCAGCACCATTATCGATGACGCGTATGTTCCACGTACACTTGTTGCCAGCTCACACACTTCAACATCGATAATTGCCATGTCACTACATTGTAGCACCGTTGCATTCGGTATATGATTCTTGCATGACAGACTAAGTTGCTTACATTTCTTTTACATGTCATATACATCATGCTTTCTGATTATATGCTTTGAGAGTTGCTATTTCCATGATATTTTTGGTTTTGGGAACCGTGGGTATTTCAAAAGAGAATATGTCATTGCTTTAAAAACCCGGTTACCCTTGATATGATATTTCAGTGCGTCCACCATGTGTTTTCTCGTTGCTGAGAGCGACATGAGAAACCCGATTCGAGGAGCGGACGAGCCGATTGCGGGTACATGGTGGACCCGGTATGGTTCCCCTCGGCAAGATGATCGATGGATTTTGCCGATTGAGCCTGGAGGTGGGCGAGTACCTACCGGTGATTGGTTGGACCTGGCGGTTATCAGGAGGATACCGTCCAGAGTCGATAGATGGATATGGGCGTACTGCTGGGGCCGAGGGCCGATTCCGCAGATGGAGCCCGATATATGAGGATTTACGTGCCGATGCTGGGCACAGTTTTCATGATGTTTTCGAGCGTCGATGCTGGGCACTCCGGTTCCTTGAATTTTACGTGTCGCGAGGGACAGAGGTGGTTTATATCCTCATATTTCCATGCATTTGCAGATGATATTTACATGCATGACGGTTATTGTCATTGGGTGACAAGTGGACGGGATCCACGTATATGCAGATTGATTTCATTGATTATACCTCACATTTATGATATGTTATTACCTGAGGCACTAGCACTTGGTACTACACTCATGTATAGAGATTGCATTGCCAGTTTAGCATGCTTCAGACTTATTCATTTTGTGGTTTATTTATATCTGATCGTATTGACCTAGGATGGGTCATACATTCGATCTCTGCTTGTAGATATTTTCTATTCACGAGTTGGCAACTCACCCCCGTTGTGCCACAGTCCTTGCAGGTTTTTGCCGTACAGGTTCCATAGCGGCATTTCTGGCACATTGCTTCCATATGGGTGACGTGCTTGGGTAGGTCGGTTCTTTTGTATCAGAACCGCCATTGTTCCTGTATTATTCCTTGTATCTAGAAATTCCATCAACCAAAACTTATATATTGTTTCAGACTTAGAGACAGTGATGTATTATTTCGACCTTACAGTCGCGCTTGTAGTATTATGGTTTTCAGGCTGTTTTGAGTTTCTTTTTGGGTTTTGATCATCGCCCTTGGCGTTGTATATTATTATTGCTTGCGTGGTTGTGACCGTCGATTGACGAAGAGCTAGCTCCCGCTTGGGGATGCCTTTTATCATTTCATATATATTATTCTTGTTGTACCCCGTTTGGGGCCAATTTTTACAAAGGAAACTCTGCCGAAATTTTCAGAAAAGACTACACATTTTTAAAATGCATTTCGTCTTAGTTATTTAGAAACTTTGATTTTCAAAACATGATTTCTTTACTTCTTAAAACCAGTTTTTCCTTATTTACTCCTTAAAATGGTTTTAGATTTCTGGACTTTTGTCTTACTTGGATCTGATGGGGTCCTAGAGACTTCATATGGTTCAAGGGCCAGTCACGTGCTCTTTCGGGTCGTGAAAAAGTTGGTATCAGAGCGCTAGGTTGACCTTGGTTCGAGTCTAAGTTTGACTATGTGGAGCCTAGGGCATTATCTATATACGGAACTTAGGCTTGACCTTATGGAACTTAGACTTAGTCGAGGGGGGTATTATACCCGAACTTTCGTCGCATAGGATGACCCTTGGTTGATGGAGTAGGTAGCTTGAGTAGAGGGACGTACCGTACGTATGTTCCGCGACATACTTACGATACGCCACTCCGCTTAAGAAACCTTAGGATGTACATTTCCTTGCACAGTATTATATTCCTTCCTACGATCTATCCTTATCGATACTGGTTTTGGTTTTGCTGCCACGATTGCACGGGCAGAGAGAGCTACGACTCGAGTAGCGTCAGCATGAGCTCGTCGTGAACGAGGACTGACCAGGGCGTGATTCCAGAGACATACGATTGCATATAGAGGCGTCTTCTTATTGTGTTTTCGCGCCATGAGCGTTGGACTGATCGCTTTTACGAGATTTCTCGGGCGTACCGATCGGTACCAGAGGATTGATCCACTGATAGAGGCCAGCCGGGATGTGATGACCGTTGATATATCTCCTATCCAGGACGATTGAGGCGCTGTTTAGCATATAGACGAATGAGCCAGTTGTTGCGGCGAATGATGAGATATCGCCCAGATGATTGGAGTTACTACAGCATGAGCATATACTTAGAGATATGTTGGTGAGTCGCTAGTCACCGAGGATGAATGACTAGGACATGTGGTTCGTTCGCGTACCCCGATACGAGGTCACTAGATAGATTGATCCCAGCTAGAGACGACTTCACGCAGGTTCGTTGAGAGTCGATTGAGACGATCGAATGTCAGGAACCCATTTTCCAAGTTTTAAAGTATTCGGAAAGACATGCAAGAGATTCTATGGACCCTCTAGAAGAATGAAACCCTAACTCGACATAATGACAGTGGGAAAGTCTTTGGACCTTAGGGTTTGCGGCAGTTCCGCGGCGCCATTAGTGAGGCTTGTGTTTGCCCTTCTACGGCTGGACCACCGATGTTGTGGTATGTACTCGATACTATTAAATTGTACCCAAGGTGTTGAGCTCTTGGAGGATTATGAGGTTCTGACGATTCGATCGGATGGTTCGACATCTTTCGGATATTGTGATGGGACACTGCTTGGGAGACTCCAGATACGAGCATAGCCGTTGGAGCGTAGTCCATGCAGCCACGAGTACACGAGTCCGAATCAGTCGACGTTGAAGCAGAGTGGAGTAAAGAGTCCGCATGATATTTCGACGAGATAACGTTCCACTCCGCTGACATCAGAGATGCGATATCCACGCTGAGGACGTGTTCGGCTAGAGATATCCTACTGAGTGATGAAGATACCGAGTTCGTGATTTCGAGTCCGTGTGAGGGACTTCGGATGGACCGTAGACGAGGGCATTGCAGTGCGCAGATAGAGACACGACGTCGAAATGGACGATTATACATACAAGCGGGACAAGAAGTTCGTGCAAGATGCAGACAAGCTGTTACTACTCCCCGTTAAGATTAAAGGTCGGATATGCATACAGAGGCGCAGGGATGCGACCAGCTTTCGAGTAGATGTGGTACTAAGGACGCAGATGTCGAGAGAGCGAGAAAATATTATGCCAGAGTACCGGCCTCCGTATAGTTTGGCTTAGGCGAGATCAGAAGAGACCTTGAGAAGGAATTCTTTCCAGTACACTGCTGCAGTAAGATTTGCACTAGGAGCTGATGTGTGATGTGCATTCAGAGGACCAGAGGTCGGCGCCAGAGATGTGCTGCTTTACGAGCGGTCATGAGGATTGACCGAGAGATGACCAGAGAAGTGCCAGAACGGAATCGTTCCTGTTAGCACACCTGACCGGGCCGATGAGCCGATGAATTGCAAGATTAGTAATCCACAGGGAAGAAAAGGAACCAGAGGCAGAGGACGCCAGCCGCAAGCAAGAGGCAAGTGGATATCTTGCGCCGCTAGCATTGGATGTACCGGCACCTTCTCGACTTCGAAGGAGGATATACCGACGGCGGTATTTATGATTTGTGATTTTGTGATTTGACTATCACGTATCCGTCACTTTGGATTTCGGTATTTTGGGCGATCTATTCGCATGATTTAGTCTTGATGACTGAGTTTCATGGTATTTGTTTTCTTGCACCATGGTTGCACCTACTGGGTATTTATACCTTGCGCATAGTTATTACTCTTGAGGTATCAATTGTGATTTCATGCCTATTTTATGCCGGTGATTTGATTTACGCTTCCAACATAGTTTTCATGTACTTTTAGTGTTTTGATTTGTGCACGCTGATGCACGCGGTTGTGAGATTTTCCATCGCGGTACACCTGATTTTGATTAAGCCGCATTGTATATCGTTTCGTGCCTTGGCTGTACCAGCTTATGACTTCATGGATTTCATACGGTTGATTTGATGTTGTGCATATGTTACGCACATGATTTGATTTTTGCACTCGGTATAGTTTATATGTGCTTGTAGTGCATTGATATGTGTTTTGTGTACGCAGTTGCACACGTTTATGATTTCCTTTATACATGGGTACACTTGGTGTTGCTGCTTACGCATTTGAGTTATTGCTTGGTATTTTTTCATGGGATGCACCAGTTCTATACTTCGTGCGTTTGTCGCACCAGTTTTATGTTTCTTGCGTTTATCGCATCAGATTTATATTTCCTGCCTTTGTTGCACCGGATTTATATTTTGTGCACTACGGTTGCACCTGACTTCGATTTGATGTCATTCGATATGTCGATTTTGACCCTGATATTGATGATTGATTCTTACACTCCGTTCTTTTGACTGGACTTATGCATGTTCGGCGTTGCTATTGTATTTTGTGATTCCGTGCATTTTGAGTGCGCACGGTTTAGATTTTCATTCGTGCACGATGGATGCACCGACTTGGATTTTCGCGCATGTTGGGCGCATGTTTTGAGATACGATTTTGGTGCACACCAGATGCACTAAATCGAGATTCGTCGTGCATGTCAGATGCACCTGATTTGGCTGTCAGGCACACACGTTGCCTATGACAGATACTTCGTGCACACCCGTTGCACCTAGATGTGGTTTTGTGCACCTGTATGGCACATAGATGGATTTTGATTTCCGTGCGCACCAGACGCACAGGGTGGTGTTATGTGCATTTTTGGGATTTATTCCTTTTGGAGCAGTACATTTTTATGATATTTGATATTCATTTTGTACTGAGCAGGACTAGTCAGAGGACAGTACCTGGATATATTTTGCATGCATTGATAGTTATCAAAGGGATTTTCAAGGAGCGAGCTATAGTCTCGGCATATATACCTACATGTCCGATATGACACGAAACGTTTTAAAAACAAGGGAACCCTTCTAAATTGTTTTCAAAATGGCGGAACGTACATAGTAAACAAAAGATATATAGATATATGGTTATTTTCTTATGAAAAACGTCCGCCACTGTGCTGTGTTATGCGCATCGCACAGCGACTTAAGAGAGATTTGGCATGCATTTACATCAGCTATTCACATGTATAGATTGGATGTCTACATGTATAGTTCTGATCTATATCATATTGGTTTTGTATTGGATTTTACGTTTGTGTCTTTACCATGACTCCGATGACTGCGGGATGCTAGACGGAGTTTTGCTTTTGAGTTATCTGCTCAGTACTGATGCGCATGCATTGCGCTATGATATTTTATGTATTGATGATTTCGGAGCCCCGATGACTTGGAATTTGTATTGAAATATTTTAGTATTTGGGGGTTTAAATTTAAATTTGGGGACCGAATTTCTTTAAGGGAGGTAGATTGTAACGTTTCAAAATAATAAAATATTATTTTTGGGAATTTTTATAATTTAATATTATTTTAATGAATATTTTAATATTCCGGTATAATTAAATACAAATAAATAGGGGGAAATTATGGAAAATTCCAAAATTGGGTATTTTATGATATCATGCCATTTTTAAGTTTTTAAGATTAGTTATATGATAATTTAGTGCTAATCGCGATTAAAAAACGCTAATCGGATTTTTAGCTTTTTTTGTGCAAAAATGTGCACATATCATTTTCCACACTTGTTACACTTGTTACATGTTTTGGGGTATGGTTGCTTACGGTTTGCAATGGAGTGAGAAGGAAAATGAAAAGAAAAAGAAAAAGAAAAGAAAAGGTTTCTTGATGAGAGAGAGAGAGACTAGGTCAACCCCCAATTTTTGAGCCATACTCCCATCATTTCCTCACACCCATTTCTCTCTCCCATCTCCTAGAGCTGCTGCTGATCTTGCTCCTCCCTCATCTCCCTCCCCATCACTCCATAGATCCCTCTCATTTCCCTCACCAAAACCTCATTCCCACTTCACAAAACTTTCTCCCAAGCTCACTAGCTACACATTGAACCTAGCAAGTTTGGATTTGGAGGATTTTGAGCAACTCAAGAATTTTCTTGAGTTGCCAAAGGAGGTAAATTCTGGACCTATTAGAGTAGTATTTCATTTCTTGTGCATTAATTCTAGTTTCATATCGATATTGTGTTGTTTGTGGACCTTGGAGATTTCTAGTTAGGGTTTAGGGTAAATCTGAAATCAAAGGTGAAATTGAGGCTTGTGGTGACCCTAGAACCCCTGGTGTGATGATAGATTGGACCTAACTTGAATCTAGAACACAGAATGCGGATTTACGGAATCGATATCGGGGAAAACTGTGAATATGTGATCGTATTTAGGAATCTGCAATCACCCCGAGACCCCAAAAATAAAACTAAGTTGACAGTGAGATGTGCAGGCACCATGGAACCACCACACCAAACCCTAGCCCCCAACTCATTTCCATGGCCACAAATTTAATCCCCCTGGCCGCAATTTGCGGCGAGAGCAGGGATTCTGGTGCTCGTTTTGGTTCTGTAGCGTTATACCCTGTAGACTTGACCCTGAGTATGTCTAGTTTTGACTGATTCCAGCTAGGATAAAATATGGGTTGATTTTCTTGAGTTGGCGTATGATTTACGACTTGTTTTAGCATGGATTTTGGTATCTGGTGATTCGTTTCTGTCGGGTAGCGTTTGGACGTCAACGACAAGTGGATATTGAACGTGTTTACATGCGAGACGATAGGTTTTTACCTATGCGAGTAGCGTGTGCTATTTTTGTTTCCGATGTGATTTTCATGTTCTTTAGGATTGTGATATACTTATAGGTACCCTATGTGATGTTGAGGTGAAGAAGATGAAGATGGCGACATCGGCATTGACACATGAGAAGCAAGGTGAGTAGATTTATATCTACGGGGAGAAGTCGGGTGGATGGCGTATAGCACCCCCGCAGTCCGTGGTGATGTATACGAATACGTATATACACATATATTTATTATGTGTTGTTAGGATTATTGATGGTAATAATGGAATTATTGATGATAAGGATGTATTGGTTTAGTATAGTGCGAAACCCTAGAGTAGTGGTTGCACCCACACATATACGTACACATATGCTTTCATACATTCTTTCATTTATCTGTGCGCATATGGAGGTGTGTATATCTACACATGGGTATGGGACTATTTGTTTATATACGGGATTTGAGGATGATACGTGGGATTGAGATGAGTCGATGAGATTGATTTGAGGCCGTGAGATCCGCGATATGACAGAGTTCGTATTTGAGATGTGATATGATGGTAGTGATACCTGTTATGTGATGAGATAATGTATATATTGACTCAGATTTAGGTGGTTTTCATACCCCTCCCGATTGACTTGATTGTTGGGTTCGTAGTTCGCATAGTAGGCGTTAGACTAACCCGAGTCATACCTATTTCAAAACTAACGAATCGGCGATATTTTAAAGATAGGCAAAAGAGATTCTACGGATATTTTCAAGCGACACATCTTTTCATAAAACACCGTAGCCCTTATTTTACCAAAAACCCCGATTCGTCTTATTTCAAAAGGCAAGGTTGCATGATATATTTATTGAGGTAGATTCTTTACTGTTGCGTTGATTATTCGATTCCGCATACTCATGCTATTTGCATTGCATTGCTTGTGTTTATTGATATATATTACAATCAAGCTGCTAGGACACCAGCACCATTATCGATGATGCGTATGGTCCACGTACACTTGTTGCCGGCTCACACACTTCATCATCGATAATTGCCATGTCACTACACTGTAGTACTATTGTATTCGGTATATGATTCTTGCATGACAGACTGAGATGCTTACATTTCTTTTACATGTCATATACATCATGCTTTCTGATTATACACATTGAGAGTTGCTATTTCCATGATATTTCTGGATTTGGGAACCGTGGGTATTTCAAAAGAGAATATGTCATTGTTTTAAAAACCCGGTTACCCTTGATATCATATTTCAGTGCGTCCACCATGTGTTTTCTCGGTACTGAGAGCGACATGTGAAACCCAATTCGAGGGGCGGACGAGCCGATTGCGGGTACATGGTGGACCCGGTATGGTTCCCCTCGGCAAGATGATCGAAGGATTTTGCCGATTGAGCCTGGAGGTGGGCGAGTACCTACCGGTGATTGGTTGGACCTGGCGGTTATCCGGAGGATACCGGCCAGAGTCGATAGATGGATATGGATGTACTGCTGGGGCCGAGGGCCGATTCCGCAGATGGAGCCCGATATATGAGGATTTATGTGTCGATGCTGGGCACAGTTTTCATGATGTTTTCGAGTGTCGATGCTGGGCACTCCTGTTCCCTGATTTTGACGTGTCGCGAGGGACACAGGTGGTTTATATCCTCATATTTCCATGCATTTCCTGATGATATTTACATGCATGACGGTTATTGTCATTGGGGGACGAGTGGACGAGATCCATGTACCTGCGGATTGATTTCATTGATTATACCTCACATTTATGATATGCTATTACCTGAGTCACTGGCATGAGCACTTGGCACTACACTCATGTATATAGATTACATTGCCTGTTTAGCATGCTTCAGACTTATTCATATTGAGGTTTATTTATATCTGATCGTATTGACCTAGGATGGGTCATACATTCGATCTCTGCTTGTAGATACTTTCTATTCACAAGTTGGCAACTCACCCCCGTTGTGCCACAGTCCTTACAGGTTTTTGCCGTACAGGTTCCATAGCGGCATTTCTGCCACACTGCTTCCATATGGGTGATTTGCTTGGGTAGGTGGGTTCTTTTGTATCAGAACCGCCATTGTTCCTGTATTATTCCTTGTATCTAGAAATTCCATCAACCAAAACTTGTATATTGTTTCAGACTTAGAGGCAGTGATGTATTATTTCGACCTTAGAGTCGCGCTTGTAGTATAATGGTTTTCAGGCTGTTTTGAGTTTCTTTTTGGGTTTTGATCCTCGCCCTTGGCGTTGTATATTATTATTGCTTGCGTGGTTGTGACCGTAGATTGACGAAGAGCTAGCTCCCGCTTGGGGATGCCTTTTATCATTTCATATATATTATTCTTGTTGTACCCCGTTTGGGGCCAGTTTCTACAAAGGAAACTCTGCCGAAATTTTCAGAAAAGACTACACATTTTTAAAATGCATTTCGGCTTAGTTATTTAGAAACTTGGATTTTCAAAACATGATTTCTTTACTTCTTAAAACCAGTTTTCCTTATTTACTCCTTAAAATGGTTTTAGATTTCTGGGCTTTTGGCTTACTTGGATCTGATGGGGTCCTATAGACTTCATATGGTTCAAGGGCCAATTACGTGCTCTTTCGGGTCGTGACACCACCCCTAGAAGAGATATGCGACATATCAGAAGAAAAGACCGGACTTTACGGTAGTGTTACTGATTGGGTTCGCAGGAGTATGAGCAGGCTTGCTTGTTGATCTTCTGATTGCTCAATACCCGGGTGGCCGTTAGGTTTAGCAGACCGCTTGCGGCTTGTGGGTGTTTGATACGATCATCACCTATTGCTGGCTTATTGACGAGTCTTTAAAGTTCTACACAGAGGTTTGCTGGCTCAAGCGAAACGTAGTAGGAGCACATATGTGATATGTGCGGGACAGAGATTAATGCGAGTATGTGATTGTTAGTGTATATGCCCTAGAGGCCATTACTGTATCATACTAGTTTGTATATTACTTAATGGAAGCTTGGTATATTCACAGTTGTGTAAACAATCTTGCTCAAAATGGTAGTATGCTACTTGGTTTGTTTCTACTTCAATGTGTACATGTGTTTATTTTAGTATATCACCTATACACATTAGTGGAGCCCTTAGGATCTTTGCTTGATTACCAGCGTTGTGATGGCAGTCACACTAGTGGGGGCTGGGTAATCTATAAGCACATCCTTATACAGGTCCCTAGTCGCAGGACTATCGAGACAGGGCATCGATACTCCGGAGTAGACTAGCGTATGCGCTACTCATCCCAGTGTGGGAGATGGTCTGTCCCACAGCCATCAGTACGTCGTACTGGAGATAGTATACGGGTGCTCGTTAGGTTACGAGTACACTGGACAGGACTCGTCGGGAACTGACCGGTTGGTATTATACCTATCGTCAGTTATCAGTTCCCAGGTGACATGAGTACAGCTTAGTCCGCTGACTTGACACTGTCACTTCGCCTCGAGTGTGTTCCTACTATACTTTGATTACTACCCTACCACGGCTCAAAGGAGTCGTGCAAACAGGTGGTGGTTGGGTGCAGTCCCGAAGCACTTGGAGGCAGTGACGGTTAGATAGGATTCGTCTCTCCCGGTATTGGGGGTTGACATCGCGCTGTGTCTAAGAGAGCCATTACAAGAGTAGTCCCTGGCCAGGGCAATCGAGATATACTGGTAGGCTTCCAGTGTTATCTCAGGGTGTTTTGGGCTTCACTCCGACACGACTTGTAACGCTATTAGGGGACTGACGTTTACCGCCCCCTAGCCCGCCATGCGATGTATCAGACGAACAGACCGGACTGTACGGAGATTTTCACAGTCAGACTCAGTAGGAGTTCAGATGGGTTTCACCTCGTCAGTCTTCTTGTCGGCATCTACCTGGGGACCGTTACGCACAGCTAGTGCCGCTTGCGGTCTGTGGTTAAACCCACTGCCAGCGTAGTGTCGAGTCTTTAGAGTCCCACACAGAAAGCTATTAGCCTTTAGGCAAAAGAGTAGAGGTCGCATGGTTTTGCGACAGGTCGCATGGTTTTGCGGCAGGGTTCGGTCACATCCGTGCCCTTGTGCACGTACAGTGTCCGGACAGTTAACACTAGCGGGCTTTTGTTTAAGCCAGGTCCTAGTATACGTTTTGGGATTGGTTTTATCCAGTATGTATTCGTGTTCCTCGGAACACGGATGCGGGTGTGTATGCACAGTTGACGGAGAGACAGAGGCAGAGGATTCTCATTAGGGTTGTTGACTGTTGACTATTGACTTTTTGCTCAACCCTAATGAGAATATGATATATATATATATAATTAGCAATAATATTAATTAAGTATTATAGTGACATGGTTATTGAGGGGTTGACTTTGTTGACTTGTTGACTTTGTTGACCGGTTGACTAGGTTGGACAAGTTGACCATCATCATCACAATGGTTGTCATTTTCATGCAAAGTCTTTTGCTTGCTTGTTGTAGTTTACAAAATGAGTGCATGGAAATGATATTGCCTTTGACATGATATGAACCATCACATAATACTTGATTAACATTATGGCTCATGATGCTTTTGGATTATGAGAGGGTGAAAGAGAAAAGAGAGGCTCATTCTTTCATTCTCTTTCTCTCTCTTGGTTTTGAGCTCTCTCATTCTCATGCTCTCAACCTCTTCCTCTTGCTCTCTCTCTTTAGTCTATGGTTCACTTGTCTCATGGGTTGAGAAGCAAGAACCATAGAGAAAATCCCATCACACTCTCCTCTACTCACTCTAGTTCACAAGGTTTAGCAAACCTAGTGAACTAGTTTCTTCAAAGTTCGAAGAAGAAGCCAAAGGTAGAAGCTTTCGGGTGGATCGATCTTCGGCGCAAGGTGACGACGGGTTGAAGCCAATCTGTCACGACCCAAAGTTTGGCCCGTGACCGGCACTCAACCACGTAACGTCTACAGGCGTAACGCAACTAAGTAAACCGAAAACCTAGAAATCAAACCAGTAAATGTATAGAGTGATTTAAGCAATTTATAGAACCAATTACTAAGATAACAATATACGACGCCGTAGCAAAGAAATGAGCAACAAGAGGGAAGCATCACAGATAGAATAAACTGCATAAGTAAAGTCGGCTCACAACGAGCTCGACGCCAGAATACAAAATAAAATACATCGTCCTCACAACTGGTCTCTAAGTCAATACATAAGTGGTAGATGGAGAGTACTAGATACAATAATGTACATAACTGAAAGATAACCAGATACCGCACAAAACCCACCTATTACCAAAAGAGCTAGTACACCAACTGTAGGGGTATCTGTGTCAACAGATGCAAGAATGCTGCCTGCCGCGACAACTCCGAAGGGCAACCTGCAAACACTGTGGCACAACGGCGGTGTGTTTCCTACTCGTGAATAGATGATAACATATAAAGGTAATCGCGAGTATGCACGCGCTACGATACTCTAACCTATATCAACAGATAACATCTATATGATGAACTGGATGCTCAATCATGCAACAAGTGCGATCTAATAACATCTCCATGTGATGAGCAAGTATAACAATGCAATCTAACAACCCTATATAGAATGAACAGGGTATGCAATGATCAGGTATAGCAATGCAATCTAACAACCATATATAGGATGAACACGGTATGCAATGATCAGGTATAGCAATGCAATCTATCAACCCTATATAGAATGAATAGGGTATGCAATGATCAGGTATAGCAATGCAATCTAACAACCCTATATAGAATGAACAGGGTATGCAATGATCAGGTACGATAATGCAATCTAACAACCCTATATAGAATGAACAGGGTATGCAATGATCAGGTATAGCAATGCAATCTATCAACCCTATATAGAATGAACATGGTATGCAATGATCAGGTATGGCAATGCAATCTAACAACCCTATATAGAATGAACAGGGTATGCAATGATCAGGTATGGCAATGCAATCTAACAACCCTATATAGAATGAACAGGGTATGCAATGATCAGGTATAGCAATGCAATCTATCAACCCTATATAGAATGAACAGGGTATAATAGATACAGGATGAGATATCAATTACTACATACTGAGCATGGGAAATATAACATCTACATTGAATGTCATCGTGGAAAGTATAATCGGTACCCATCAATGTACCCAAATCCCAATACTACTCAGGCGTCGTCATCCTCCTCGGTCCTCCAATCCTGTAAATCTCATATAACCGTGAGTGCCCAACATCGGCACCCAAAATATCAAGAAATACTCGTGCCAAGCATCGACACGCAAATCCTCCTGTATAGGGCATCCGTCAGTCCAGATCAGCCCACGGGCTCTGTCTGCGGTATCGGCCCTCGGCCCCGGCAGTATGAGTCGTCCCGTATCCATCCATAGACTCTGGTCGGTATCCTCCGGATAACCGCTAGGTCCAACCAATCACCGGTAGGTAGTAGTCCCTCTACCATGCTCACCGTCTACAACACAGCGAAACCGTTCTCGCCCCGGGGTACCATACCGGGTCCACCATGTACCCGTAATCGGTCTCATCCAACTCCTCGATTCGGGTTCACATATATCACTCTAGTACCGAGAAAACATATGGTGGACGCACCGAAATATCATATCAAGGGAAACCGGGTTTTTAAATAATTAACTATTCTCTTTGAAATATCCACGGTTCCCCAAATCCAGAATTAACATGGAAACAACATATCTCAATGCGTAATCTAAGCAAGTATGAAGATATCAATATATGTGTGCACTGGTATGAATATACAGTGTGCATGTGCGCAGGTATGAGGATATCAATATACAGGTATGAACATCTCAATATGTGTGCACTGGTATGAATATACAGTGTGCATGTGCGCAGGTATGAAGATATCAATATGTGTGCACTTAGTACCAGCAGGGGTATGTGATGCATATGTGCCCAAATATGGATATAACATATGATGTTATGCGGCAAATCGTGACAACATCAATAAGGTAGAATCAGTATGATAAATGATTTATAGCAATCCTATAATGTGAGTGTCATGGCAATCACTAACGGTATGAGTGTAGCATATCAATTGTGCTCGTGCGACTTGAACCGTTAGTGACAGTGCAGTGTTCTGTGCTATCATTTCTATATGCAACAATAATGTATGCTACTACAGTCCATATGAACATCTACAATCTAATATCCTGACTCGCCCTGACGCTTAACGCCATACGGGCGATTTCCCCGTAGATGTTAAATCTACTCACCTGGTCGTGCGCTACTCGTAGCCGACCACCTGCTTCCCTTTCATAGCTTCGTCCGACGTACCCACCTGCGAACCTGGAATTACACAAGAATCGATATATAAGCAACTATCTCGCAAAATGCGATATCGAAGTCAAACGATACGCTCGCGTCGCGAACTAAACGCGCATGGGTACGATACGCTAAACGTGTGCACACGTCTAAAACTAACCCCGATACGCCGCGATACGCTGAATCATGGAACCCTCTCGCGTATCGCGCGTATCGCGCGAACCAAACGTACTAGAATTACGATATAACGTCCCAGATTCTACCCAGGCTAACAACTTGCAAAACTATACATACCACTGGCCTAGAAATAACAACAGACTCCTACCCATCCAAACATCACCCAAAAATTCCCCTATCTGGCCGCAAATTGCGGCCAGAAAGACTAAATTGGCGGCCTCTCTATAGGGTGGGGGTCTCGGGCTCTGGTGGTGTGGTCTATGCCTTGTATACAAGCTCCAGTTAACTCAATTTCAACCTGAACCACTCGGGCCTATAGCAGATCACAGAAAACCAAAAAGTTCACTTAAAAACACTAAATTTGCACAATTAGAAACCCTATGGTATTTTGGTGTAATCTGGGGTCTAACTATGTTTACATGGCCTTAATAACACTTAATTAGGCTAGGTTAACCAATATCACCAGCACTAAACCACAAGTCCACACAAATCACCATTTCAAGCACAAAATCTCACTTTTTAACACAAACCGAAGCTAAACTACACATACGTTAAAAAAACAAGAAGTTGGACTCGGATTCTATACCTTACAAGACCCTAGGTGCAAGGAGAAAGGAGGTGGAGAAGATGGGGAGTGCTGTTGCAGCTGCTAGGGGCTGCTGTTGATGTTGCTGCTGCTGCCGCTGCCTGTTGTTGCTGCTGCCACTGCCTGTTGCTGCTTCTGCCACTGCTTGCTGCTTCTGCAGCTGCTGCCTCTCTCTCTCTCTCTCAGCAGTGTGTGTGTGTGTGTGAGTTGGGAGAATGAGAAGTGAGGGTGAGAGAATGAGGCCCCAAGTCAACAACCCCCCTCTATCTTTCTCTCTCTCTTCATTTAATGAGCATGGCTCAAGCCATGCCCATACTCCCTCTCTCACCAAGTCAACAAAAAAAAGAAATTCAAATAACAAACACACAATAAATAAAACCCAATTAAGTCCCAAAACAATTAATACAAATAGGTTAACCCTTCATGCTAGCTAATCATGGTTTAACCCCATCTCCTAACCCTAGATAACATGCACAAGTGTGTGTGTGCCTAGAAAAATCCTAATAAAATATTCATTAATTAGAATAAAATATCAGAAACTTAATTTGGTAAACGTTTTACCAAAAACTATCTAGTAAACTATAATTAACCCCTAAACACGACCTAAGGTGTTACACAATCCGTACACCATCAAGAGATGAAGACGAAGGAGTTCAAGAAAGAAAGGTATAACCCCCTAACCGAGTAGTTAACAACTTCTAGTTAGGATGTTAGTTAGATGTTTAACAAAGATCCGGTTTTGAGTCCATGTTACCGCCTCTAGAAAATTGTTTTTCACCAAATTCCGCATGCCCGAAAGTACCGGGAGAGGTAGCATGGACTTACAGTGGTATCAGAGCCTAGTTAAACTCTATCTAACATGTTAGCAAAGTAACTAGAAGATCGATCATAGAAAAAGTCACGAAATACACCAAAAATTCATGCTTGCTGTCGATTTTCAAAGTACTGTAAATGTAACAAATCATGCTTCAAAAATCGACTCAGGGTTTTTAGAGTATACTGTAGAAAGACGGTCCTATGATCTCATCAAAGCGCCGCGGAAACGCGGCAATAGCTTGCTATTGCCGCGGTTCCGCGGCCGTATTTGCTCCTCTCTGGATTTTCTTTGCTACAGTATATTCAGTGGAGTATTTTGGGAATTTTGGAATATGTATTTTCTGCCCAGATTTTCCAGAACGAAAATTTTATGTTTGGGGCCTATAAATCCGTATTTTTGATCGAACTTCTAAAAGACTTAAGCTGACGGGTTTTTCTGTCATGTGATATTTGTATTGAACGTCTGCTAATCGCTATATGTCGATTAGTGGGGGTTATACAAATCTGTGATCTGTAATGTTGTTGGATTGTGTATATGAACTCATTGGATTGTCGCGGGTGAATAGCCGGGGGTTGTGAGACGAGAGTTTTCTTTTCTTTCAATTCATGTAAATTTGTAAATTGATGTAATAATTATTTGAATGGCCGCACCACTGGGTCGGGGTTGTAGCCGTCATTGTATAATTTATTTTTACAGTTTTTGCTCCTAGGATAGACCCATGGAGGGGGTGCACAAACTACCAGGTATGCCGAAGTGCCGAGTGGCCTACTCACGGGGTTGAGGGAGGTTGCTTCGCTTCGGGTACTTGGCGGGTAGTTTGCCGCACCCGTAGGGGTCTTGGGTAGGGTTTTGGCTATTCACCGCGACCGTGTAATCTGCTTTTCGTTACAGGCTCGTACGAATTGCGGGTTCCTAGTATATCCAATGTGTTCATCTGTGATCTGAAATGGCTATCATTGCAATATATCAATATATGATATTATTTATGCGTTGCTTATGTTTTACAGCCGCGCTAGCCCAGCCCCCGCTCTGTCGTTAGTTAAGTAACCTAACGGGTAATGACGGGGCCCCGTGGCGAATGCGAATGGCATAAGCGTACGTCATATTTTGGTTGTTTTCTGCAATGGTAGGATTAAATGATGGGACGCATTAAAAGAACTAATGCAAGAATATCACGCATTAAAAGAACTAATGCAAGAAAATAAACTAAGTAAAAGTCGTTGGAACGCTTTCGAAAAACCACTCGGTTCTTTTCAAAACAAAATTTTAAATGCAGAGCTTGAGCCACTCCTTTTAAAAGCTATTTCGTTCCTTCGATTATATCAAGTTCACTACGTTCAAGGTTTTGCCAAAACCATTCGTAGCCCTTCGTCGTTTCGTATGAATATTCAATAGTATTCAAGCTATATTTGTTGACCTTCGTCAAGGCATAGTGATTGGTAGCTGTTGGGTGTTCATATGTAGCATAGATAGATGCGTTGGTTTAGGACAGTCGTATTACCTTGTTGACCTTCGTCAAGGGTATATACGGGTGGGTTCAAATTAACCTGGATAATGACGGGTTGAACTTGACATGTGACTTATGATTTGTTGACCTTCGTCAAGGTCATAAGAGCATGGGGCAAAAATCCACATCGGGAGTTTCAAAAGAACTGAAACTTGCTAGCACTGCATACCATTTGGAGTGTGATGATTCTGGTAGGATTCCTTCAGTTTTGTCACGCAATGATATTTGGATCCCGATCCTACTGTGAGTATATGCTGCTCCTCGGGAAATTTCTCACTTAACGATCAATGCTATAAACCAAGTAGGTGTCTAGAAAGGTGTTAGCGGGGCTACGCCCCCAGGGAAAAGAGGTTCCTAAATTAAGGAACTTCACGAAAGCGTTGGAAAACCTCCCTCGAAGTACCGACACCGGCCTGGCTGAACGGTTAAGCAAGAATTGTACGGTGAGATTGATCCTGACTAATTCTTCCTTTTTGGTTTGAGGAGGGATTCGAGAGACAGTAGGAGCCATCCTGTTTAGACAAATTAAAAACCAATCTAAACTTGCAAGAGCATCATGCTGAGTGTATTCTTCTCTCTCTCTTAATTGCAGCGACCCTGTGACCACACCTAGGTTACATCTAGATAATAAGATGACTGAACCTGACTGTTATGACTGGCAAAGGTCTGACCAGATGTCAATTGCCCATGACAAGCTGGGACACCTCTTAACAAATCAAACCCCTGCCATCTCAGGTCCAGTTTCCCCTGTCACGGATGTTTACATCCGCAGGACATTGGAAAAGGATTGTGCGAAAGCCAAGTGCCTCGTGTTAGCCTCAGTTGATGGTGCAAACCAGAGGCAGCATGAGAAGATGGACTCAGTTTCTATCTTCCTCCATAACAAAGTTTTATATGGAGAGCAATCTCATATCGCAAGATATGAGACCTCGAACGAATTGCTTCAAGCGGGGCTGGCTGTCGGGTCATCTGTAGGGGGCAACGTCCTTACAGAGACCAGCTATTTTGAGCTCACGGACCTGGAGACCACGTTGGAGAATGGGTCAAGTACTGACTTAATTCTACAGTCCCTGCCCTCTGCTTATACCCTGAAGGAAACCAGGGAAGAAGAAGGAAAAGGAAGGAGAAAAGTTTCGGGACTGGATATGGTTAAAGAGGGACATTCCTATTGTAACGGGAATGAACATTGGTTTAAGGATTGCAGGGCTTGCAAAGCCAGTAGCCAGAATTCGAAGCATGTTGTGGCTTCGGCTTCGAGTGTGTTTGTAATTGAGAACTGTTTGTCAGTTAACCCTACTTCCTGGGTATTGGATACCGGATCAGGATCTCATATCTGTAATTCGTTACAAGCTCTAAGAAACCGTAGGGTTATCAGGAAAGGTGATATGACCCTCAGGGTTGCTAACGGAATGAGCATGGATGCTGAATCCGTAGGGAAATATCATCTTGGACTGACAACTGTGCAGATATTGATTTTACGTAACTGTTTGTATATACCAGATGCAACTTGTAATATCATATCTGTATCCTTACATTCTAAGGAAGGATATGAATTTACTTTTGTAAGCGATGTAGTACACATCCACCTAAATCAAGTTCTGATTGGGTCAGGTACATTACAGAACGGAATATACGTGTTAAATCAAGCTCAGATTTTCAGTGTCCAGAATACACTTAAAAGAAAGTCTCCGGAAACAAATCAGGCTTTCTTATGGCATTGTAGACTGGGTCACATTAATGAGACACGATTAACTAAGTTACATAAAGAAGGGTACTTGAATCCGTTCGAGTATCGATCTTATGCCACTTGTGATTCTTGTCTCATGGGAAAGATGACAAAGACTCCGTTCACTGGACACGGAGAAAGAGGAGCGAACTCTTGGGACTCATACATAGTGATGTGTGTGGTCCAATGTCTACACATGCGCGAAGTGGTTATTCATACTTCATTACTTTCACAGATGATTTCTCTAGGTATGGACATGTCTTCTTAATGAAGCACAAATCCGAGGCCTTTGGGAAATTTCGAGAATACAAGAATGAAGTTGAAAACCAAACCGGCAAAAGTATCAAGATTCTAAGATCGGATCGAGGTGGAGAATACTTAAGTGCCGAGTTTCTGGGCTACTTAAAAGAGAATGGAATTCTCTCTCAACTTACTCCCCCATACACACCACAACACAACGGTGTATCGGAAAGGCAGAATTGGACCCTATTGGATATGGTTCGTTCCATGATGAGTAAGGCTGAGTTACCGCGATCTTTCTGGGGTTATGCACTAGAAGCAGCTGCATATCTCTTGAACAAGGCTCCAACTAAGACTGTGCCTACCACCCCATATCAGATGTGGAGTGGGAAGAAACCCTGTCTTAAGTATCTTAAGGTATGGGGATGTCCAGCTTTTGTAAAAAAGCAGCATGCGGACAAGCTCGAGGCACGCTCAGTACTGTGTAAGTTTGTGGGATACCCAAAGAACTCCAGGGGGTATCTTTTCTATTCCGCAGAAGAACAAAAAGTTTTTGTTTCTCCGCATGCCCACTTCTTGGAAACTGAATTTTTGGAAAATCAGATAAGTGGGGGCGCAATAGAACTTGAAGAAATTCCAGAACCACAAGCTGTTACTGAAAGCTTGGATGAACCAAACGTTTCAGGAGAACCGGACATTCCTACGCCGCTCCGCAGAAGTAGTAGGCAGTCTCATCCGCCCGAGAGATACTTCGGTTTTCTCATAGACGGGGATAGAGAGGATTGTACAGTTAATTATGATGAGCCTACTAGCTTCCAGCAAGCCATTCAGAGCGGTATCTCGGTAAAATGGCTGGATGCAATGCGGACCGAGATGGAGTCCATGTACACTAACAAAGTTTGGACTTTGGACTTTGCTACAGAAGGGGTAAAACCCGTAGGCTGTAAATGGATCTTCAGAAAGAAGATTGGTGTAAATGGGCAGGTGGAAACCTATAAAGCTAGGCTCGTTGCAAAGGGTTTTCGTCAAAGACCTGGGTTGGACTATGACGAGACCTTTTCTCCGGTAGCCATGCTTAAATCCATTCAGATCCTTCTTGCCATTGCTGCCTTCCACGATTATGAGATCTGGCAGATGGACGTAAAGACGGCTTTCATAAATGGAAATTTGGAAGAGTGCGTCTATATGGATCATCCAGAGGGATTCATTCAGAGTGGGAGCAGCGGTAAAGTGTGCAAGTTGCTCAAGTCCATCTATGGACTTAAGCAGGCATCGCGGAGTTGGAACATCTGCTTTGATGATACTGTCAAAGAATTCGACTTTGTCAAAAACCCAGATGAACCATGCATTTACAGTAAGATTGTAGGGAGAAATGTGGTATTCCTCGTCTTGTACGTTGATGACATTCTCCTAATAGGAAATGATATTCCTATGATACAGTCAGTCAAAGGATTCTTGTCGCAGAGGTTCTCCATGAAGGACCTGGTCGATGCCAACTACATTCTGGGGATCCAGATCTATCGTGATTGATCTAAAAGGATGTTGGGACTTTCACATTCAAGGTACATCGACACCATACTGAAACGATTCAGTATGGAAGATTCCAAGCGCGGTAATCTACCGGCTTGTCACGGAATCACCCTCTCCAAAGAGATGTCTCCCAAGACTGATTTGGAAAGGGCTCGCATGTCATCAATACCCTACGCATCTGCGGTAGGCTCTATTATGTATGCGATGTTATGTACCAGACCAGATGTAGCATACGCATTGAGCGTTGTAAGCCGGTATCAGTCGAACCCAGGGGAGAAATACTGGATAGCAGTAAAGAACATTATCAAGTACCTGAGAAGGACTAAGGAGATGTTCTTGGTGTATGGCGGAAAAGACCTCCAGATTGAGGCCTTTGCTGACTCCAGCTTCCAGAGTGACAAGGATGACTCCAAGTCCATGTCGGGTTATATCTTTACCCTCAATGGAGGGGCGGTTTGCTGGAAGAGTTCCAAGCAGGAAACCATTGCTGACTCAACCATGGAAGCGGAGTACATAGCTGCTTGCGATCCCGCAAAGGAAGCTGTCTGGATGAAGATGTTTCTCACGGAACTTCAGGTGGTTCCGACCAGTGTTGATCTAATACCGCTGTATTGTGACAACAATGGCGCTATAGCTTTAGCGAAGGAACCCAGGTCCCATCAGAAGTCCAGGAACATTTTGAGGCGGTTCCACCTGATCAGGGAGATCATTGATCGCCGGGAGATCGAAGTAAAGAGAGTAAATTCAGAAGACAACACTGCAGATCCACTCACAAAGGCCCTACCCCAAACTCAGTTCGAGCGGCTGATCGAGATGATAGGTCTTCGATACGCCAGTACATGGCCTTAGTGCAAGTGGGAGATTGTTAGTGTATATGCCCTAGAGGCCATTACTGTATCATACTAGTTTGTATATTACTTAATGGAAGCTTGGGATATTCACAGTTGTGTAAACAATCTTGCTCAAAATGGTAGTATGCTACATGGTTTGTTTCTACTTCAATGTGTACATGTGTTTATTTTAGTATATCACCTATACACATTAGTGGAGCCCTTAAGATCTTTGCTTGATTACCAGCGTTGTGATGGCAGTCACACTAGTGGGGGCTGGGTAATCTATAAGCACATCCTTATACAGGTCCCTAGTCGCAGGACTATCAAGACAGGGCATCGATACTCCGGAGTAGACTAGCGTATGCACTTCCCATCCCAGTGTGGGAGATGGTCTGTCCCACAGCCATCAGTACGTCGTACTGGAGATAGTATACGGGTGCTCGTTAGGTTACGAGTACACTGGACAGGACTCGTTGGGAATTGACTGGTTGGTATTATACCTATCGTCAGTTATCAGTTCCAAGGTGACATGAGTACAGCTTAGTCCGCTGACATGACACTGTCACTTCGCCTCGAGTGTGTTCCCACTGTACTTTGATTACTACCCTACCACAGCTCAAAGGAGTCATGCAAACAGGTGGTAGTTGGGTGCAGTCCCGAAGCACTTGGAAGCAGTGACGGTTAGACAGGATTCGTCTCTCCCGGTATTGGGGGTTGACATAGCGCTGTGTCTAGGAGAGCCATTACACGAGTAGTCCCTGGCCAGGGAAATCGAGATATACTGGTAGCCTTCCAGTGTTATCTCAGGGAGTTTTGGGCTTCACTCCGACACGACTTGTTCCTCTATTAGGGGAATGACGTTTACCGCCCCCCAAGGCCCGCCATGCGATGTATCAGACGAACAGACCGGACTGTACGGAGATTGTCACAGTCAGACTCAGTAGGAGTTCAGATGGGTTTCACCTCGTCAGTCTTCTTGTCGGCATCTACCTGGGGACCGTTACCCACAGCTAGTGCCGCTTGCGGTCTGTGGTTAAACCCACTGACAGCATAGTGTCGAGTCTTTAGAGTCCCACACAGAAAGCTATTATCCTTTAGGCAAAAGAGTACAGGTCGCATGGTTTTGCGACAAGTCGCATGGTTTTGCGACTGGGTTCGGTCACATCCGTGCAATTGTGCACGTACAGTGTCCGGACAGTTAACACTAGCGGGCTTTGGTTTAAGCCAGATCCTAGTGTACGTTTTGGGATTGGTTTTATCCAGTATGTATTCGTGTTCGTCGGAACGCGGATGCGGGTGTGTATGCACAGTTGACGGAGAGACAGAGGTAGAGGATTCTCATTAGGGTTGTTGACTGTTGACTATTGACTTTTTGCTCAACCCTAATGAGAATATGATATATATATATATATATATAATTAGCAATAATATTAATTAAGTATTATAGTGACATGGTTGTTGAGGGGTTGACTTTGTTGACTTGTTGACTTTGTTGACCGGTTGACTAGGTTGGACTATTTGACCATCATCATCACAATGGTTGTCATTTTCATGGAAAGACTTTTGCTTGCTTGTTGTAGTTTGCAAAATGAGTGCATGGAAATGATATTGCCTTTGACATGATATGAACCATCACATAATACTTGATTAACATTATGGCTCATGATGCTTTTGGATTATGAGAGGGTGAAAGAGAAAAGAGAGGCTCATTCTTTCATTGTCTTTCTCTCTGTTGGTTTTGAGCTCTCTCATTCTCTTGCTCTCACCCTCTTCCTCTTGCTCTCTCTCTCTTTAGTCTATGGTTCACTTGTCTCATGGGTTGAGAAGCAAGAACCATAGAGAAAATCCCATCACACTCTCCTCTACTCACTCTAGTTCACAAGGTTTAGCAAACCTAGTGAACTAGTTTCTTCAAAGTTCGAAGAAGAAGCCAAAGGTAGAAGCTTTCGGGTGGATCGATCTTCGGCGCAAGGAGATGACAGGGTGAAGCCAATCCGTACACCATCAAGAGATGAAGACGAAGGACTTCAAGAAAGAAAGGTATAACCCCCTAACCGAGTAGTTAACAACTCCTTGTTAGGATGTTAGTTAGATGTTTAACAAAGATCCGGTTTTGAGTCCATGTTACTGCCTCTAGAAAATTGTTTTTCACCAAATTTCGCATGCCCGAAAGTACCGGGAGAGGTAGCATGGACTTACAGTGATACTGCATTCTATTCTCGCGATGTGTGACATGATTGGTTATATGTGATATAACAGAGTTATCGGATCAAGTGTTGATTCGATAAGATGTTACATTTGATATTAGTCGGTTATATGTGATGTAACCGGATTATTAAATCAAGTGTTGATTTAATAATTTAATGTATAATTATATATTTGATATATTACATTACATTAACTAATATTAGCTCACTTAAGATTACTTTTTCTCACTAGATGATACATTGATATATATGTGATATATGTTAATTGTATTGTTTTAAGCACAATATATATGTGATATATATTTGTGTCATGCTAGGTTACACATGGAACATGAATGTATGGGACTCACACCATGCTAGGGTTAAGATTAGGGTTTAATATTTATCATTAAGTTATTTACAAACTATTTGGAATTAGTCAAGGTTGAGCTTGGAAGAAGCTTGGAGAAACATTGACTTTGTCCACTTGTTTGTTTTTTACTTAGGATATTTATTAACTCAACCATTAACCCTATGGCATGGTTTAGTCTCTGCAAGGGTTAGGCATGATATTATCTAACCATGTTTTCATTTCTAACCTTATCTCATTATTCATCAGAACTTCTCTTGATCTTCTTCTTCATCTCACTTGAAGCTTTCTAGGGTTTGAGTTTGTGATGAAAACATGTGAGAAAATCAAATCTAAAGTGAGCCCACTTCCTGATTCATGATCCTATACTACTTGTCATTTAGTATAGGGTGTTTGCTTCACTAATACCGTAATTAGTAAAGAGATAGCTTGGGTTAGTGTCTCCTCGACGTAGATCATCTTCGTCCTCGAAGACTTCGAAACAAGCATGTTCGTTTCTTCATGGGAGCCTCTTTAGAGTCCGGAGTTCATGATTGCAGCGAAGGGACTACTACATGCAGCTATTGAAGTGAAGTACCAGTCTACAAAGGTTGTATTCCTCGCTCACTTTTACATGCAAAGTGTTTGCATTTATATTCCGTCGGATTTCTAGTTAACGATTCTTAGTTAGGATTAGCTAGAATGATAAATTTTTGAATTTGGCATGGACGATGCCTCCCGAAACATTGCTGCCGTCCTAGGGAACCCTGCAATGGTATCAGATCCATGCTAAAAATTTATACGGATTTTGTTGAGATTAGGAAACCGAAATACTCCGAATCTTGAAATGCCAAAATGAAGTTTCCGTCGATTTTAAATAATTATCAAAAAAAATTTAAAGTACAAGGTGTTATATGGGATATATCAGGGGGTTTGCTCGGTTTTTTGCCGAGATCATGAGGTATGGGGCCGGCCATTTTTTCTCAGAATTGCCTGAATTTTTTTTTGTGTTCCAGTGACTTGATTTTAGTGTTTCAGGTGTTGTTTGTTTTTGCTAATTTTGCATGAGATGTGAACTTACACTACAAGAAATTCGGAGTGTTTCGTATTCGTAGTTTTAACATTGTTTCGGGTTGTCACATGTTGTCTAGGCGAAGTTTAAAAGTTCGAACGATTATCAAAAACCCATTTTTCCAAGTTTAATGTATTCGGAAAAACATGAAAGTAATTATATGAACCCTCCAGAAGAATGAAACCCTAACTCGACTTTTTTGGATCGCGGAACCGCGGTCATTCCCTACGGTTTGCCGCAGTTCCATGGCGACATGAGTGAGGCTTGGGTCTGCCCTTCTACGGCTGGTGCATATGTACTATGGCATATTCTGGGTATTATTAAAACTGTGCTCAAGTGTTGAGTCGTCGGGAAATTGTAGGACTTTGATGAATCGATCGAAAAGTTTAACGTCGTTCGGGTATCGTGTGATGGGATACAATATTTGGAATCAAAACTAATTTGAATTTTATAAATCTAGCAATTTATTATCATTTGATCGGTTGCCACAGGATTTTGATGTGATCAAAAGACCGTCGCAATCACAAAGCGTACGCGGATACTCGCCAGGTAACCTTATTAGATATCCACACCCCATAGCCCGACCAAGTGACTGTAGGAGAACCCCATCGCGAAAGGCATCCGTTCGGGTGCTCGCGGCTGCGGTGTTCCGCCTTAGTGCACTTCATCGACGGCATCGAGGGGTGCGGCCGTCTACTAAAGTTTTCGAAGAGCATTCGATCAGGATGTCGGGAATATTGTTGAATTGCCCGACTGGATAATGAAAAGTTTTTTCGAGATCGAGACTAAAATGCGGGGTTTATAATTGTTAGGAATGAGATGTCTAAGGAATTCCTTTGGTTAGGCATGAAATCCAAAGTATGTGATACGTTGGGCTTATGATGTCTAAGGTGGTTGCGGATTCCAACTGTTGTAGTTTTTTACTTTCTTTTCTGCGACCGTAAGTGTAATATATGGTGTATCGCCGGTTTCTGTCATGACCCGAAATTTGCACGTGACGGCCCTTAAACTACGCAAGGTTTACAGGCGTAAAGCAATTTAAGAAGGCCGAAAACCCAGAAATCTAAACCATCAAAAGCAGTAAAAGATAAGAAATATTGTTTAAACTTTTGAAAATCTTGAGTATAAATTCTTTAAGTCCAATTTACTTCCTTGAAAATTTTGGCAGCACCTCCTTTGTAAAAACTAGCCCAAAAAATGGGTACATACAAAGATAAAAGTAAAACATCCCCAACGGGAGCAAATCCACGCAAAACGGCGGAAAACAACCACCACAAGCAAATATACGACGCCGTAGCGAAGAAAAAGACGATAAAATTAAAACTGTATATAAAACACCAACAGAGTCAAAAATATATACAATATCGTCCTCACATCTCGTCTCTAAGTCAATACAGGATAATGGTCGATGGAGAGTACAAGGTACAAGATAACAATAAACAACAATAGATAGCCGCAAAAACCAACCTATAGCAAAACCGTGCACAGTCAGCCGAAACGGTATCTGCAGCAAAAGATGATACGAAAGATGGAAAGCCTGTCGCGACTGCCCTGGGGAAACACCTGCAAACACTGTGGCACAACGGGGGTGAGTTGCCAACTCGTGAATAGTAAATAACAGATGCAGCTAATCGCAAGTATGCACGTACAACGCGAATCTAAAACATGCAAGCTGATAACAATAAGATGGCAGTATGCGTGTGCAATAGTCATGAAAAGTACTCTAGCAGGTACTACAATACATGAAGCAATAAATGACAATATGTATATGCAACAGTCATGAAAAGTACTCTAGCAAGTAGTATTAATACATGAAGCAATGTATATAAAATAAATGAGGAGTATGGAATAAAATATGTCATCTCCACGGAATCCTAACCTCGTAGTAGGACCAAAGTCCATCAAGACAATCTAAATCCCAATTTCCTCGATCAACCCCCAAATTGGCTCCCATATCCTGTAAGTCTCATATATATCCTGAGTGTCAAATATCAAGTAAATCTCATAAATCCTGAGTGTCTAATATCAAGTATATCTCGTATATCCCGAATGTACAACATCAAGTAGATCTCACATATCCTGTATGTACAATATCAGTATATCCCACATATCCTGTATGTACAATATCAGTATCAAGTAAGTTTCATATAAGGTAAGTGTCTAACATCGACACCCAAAACATCATGAAATATGCGTCAAGCATCGACACCGAAATACTGATCTATTAGGTGTTGTCACCACAACTGGCCCTGATAGGTACGTATCATACACTATCTGAAAACTCGAGTGCCTAGCTCTCACCCTCGAAATTCGAAGTATCTGTACGCACATGACCCCGGTCGGTATCCCCACGATAACCGCCGTGTCAGAAGTATTGTCACAGGTAGGTATGGTTCCCCTGTCAGGCATATGGGAATGTTACATCGACTCTTGCCCTGGGGTACCTCCGGGCCCCACCATGTACCCTCATACGGCCTACTATGCTCCTCGCATGGGGTATATATATATGCTCAGAACCGAGAAATCTCATGGTGGCTGCAGAAATATCATACCAAGAGAAACCAGGTTTTTCAAATAATGCATATTTTGATGAAACTACCACGGTTCTCAAATCTAGAAAACATCAAGTAAAGAATAAAATACTTGCATGAAACATTATGATGATATATTATAAAGACCTGTATACATATATATTAGCGTCCCATTCCACTAATATATATATATATATATATATATATATAACAACGTCCCATTCCACTGTTATATATACTTAGGAAATAAACATCAGAGAACATCGTATGAAAATCATATAACCATGCGGGATCCAAGAAAAATAATAAATGCAGCATGAAACAGTAATATGAGCATATAAAGGAAAAACCGCTATTTAACTGCAACAAGTTATTAAATATATCATGCGCTTCCTGATTTCTCCGAAATCAGATGCGACATCATATACAGGTGAACATGTAGCTATAACAAAGTATGCGTAACCATATCAGTATAGCAAGATATGTGTGTCCATATATAAGTATGTATGATGTAAAAGTATCTGTTGTAAGGTATGTCTCTATACCTATCCATAATACCCTCCAGGTATATGTATGTATGTATGTCAGATGTATATGTAGCTATTTCTCATATGCGATATACCTATCACTAATGGTACACTACCATATAGGTATATGGGTAACTAGCATGTAAGCATGTCAGGGCATATGTGTAAGCATGTAGGTATACAGGTATGCTATATGTCATATGCACAATGAAAATAAGGATCATGTCTAATGTTCCTAAGCAATACAATATCACATATGTATAGGTGTTGTGCGTGTCTTGGCAATTATTGACGGTGTGAGTGGCATACAATTAGTGCTCGTGCAATATGAACCGTCAATAATAGTGTTGTGGCTCATTAATACTATGTCTGAATGCAATAAGTAAATGAGATCCGCAACTAAGATACACATCCACAAACGAGTCCATATACTAGACCTTAAAGGTCAAGTCACTTAATCAAGCCCAGACGCATAACTTCATGCAGGCGATTCTCCTGTAGATGTTAAATCTACTCACCAACACCCTGGCTAAGTAAAGCCAACCACCTGCTTTCCCCTCTTCGCAGCGTCCGAAGTCCCCGCCTGCGATCCTGAACACATATAACAATAAAGCAAGTGTATATAAGCAATCGACCAAAAAAATGTATAACTACGTTTGACCGACGCACCAACTCCGAATACCCTCGAGTGTCCGTTTAGTGGCTAACGCGCGTAGTGACACTACGAAACGAACTCAAGAGCAAAAGCTACACAAAGACACGAACGACGTCGGCACGACCCTAGCTAGGAACGCTAAAACGACACCACCATCAAGCCTAGACCCTGATCGTACCGATCGCGCAAACACAACACAATAATAAACGTGGAATCTAATATAAATAACGTCTCAACGTCAAAAGATACCCACCCCTAAAATATCCGGAAATCTAGTAAACAGCATAAAACATTTTAACACAAAACTACAAGTTTTACCAAAAACTAGAGTTTGCAAACATCACAAAATAGCAAGGTTAGACCATTTAAAGCTTTACTAAAATTTTAGATTTCACTAATTAGGATTAGCAAAATTTAAGTTTGTTAATTAGCTTAATTATCCGATTAGGAAAATATCATTTAACAAATTAGCAACTTGATTAAGTTTTCATTTGTCTTAACTTATCACATAACCATTCCACTAATCAAAACCCTTATTTGATTATCAAAATGATATCTTGAATTTCAAAACATGAATTTAAAATCGTAAATTAAACATCTAAATAAGCTAATTAAAGTATTAAACTACAAAAAGAGATTAGTGTTAAGGTTTTATACCTTCAAAGAATACCACTAGAAACAAGAAAAACCAAACTTTTGCCTCCAAAATTGTCACTAGAATGAAGATCTAAGCAAGTTTTGTAAAGAAGAATAAAAGTTTTGGATCATATTTGAGTTTGTATAAATTTATTTGGATTTTTCATGATTTATTTTGAAGCAAAATTAGAAGAAATGAAGCAAATATGCACAAGGGCAGCAAAGAAGCAAGTGACAGGCCAAGGAAGAAGAGCTAGGGTTTGTGTGGAGTTGTGTAGAATTTTCTAGAAGAAAACTTCAATTATTGCATAATAAAACAAAATAGCATTTTTTCACCATTTTCTTTTTCTTTAAAACACAAAATAAATCCTAAAAATCTAGATATTTTGGAGAGAAGGTTCTAAACAAAATTATAGTGATTAGTTTAGCATAAAACCATATTAGTAGTAATTAACCCACAAAAAAAGTAATTACCACTAATAAATTGCACAAATAAAGCATTAAAATAATATTTTATTAGGGAAAATTTCTATATGAACCAAAACTTCCCATTGACCCCCAAAGTTCATGTACTAGCTTTATTCTAGCTAAACTAGGTGCCGTGAAGTCTACACAGAAGTTTGATCACAATCTGATTAAAACGGAAAACACCGACAATTTTACCCTAAAACGGAAAAATTCGCGTAACGATTTCTAAAGCATTTCGGTTTCATTGCAATATGTCAACGACAATTAGGATACGCATATTTACTTACGTTGATGACATGTGATGTTATGTGTTGCTGTGATATGTTATATTGGATCGTCATGTTTTGAATAGCCGGGGGTTTTATGTGAGATGAGAGTTTTTCATTTTCATTCACGTAAGATTAATTGTATATAATATTCTTTTATTGGGGAACTTCCGGGTTGAGGATGATGTCACCATTGTATATTATTTTCTTTTCCGCATTAGGATAGGCCCAAGGCGGGGAGCACAAGTAACCAGGTTCTAGGGTCCAGTGGGGGTCCATCTCGAGGAGTCGAGACCGGGACTCCTAACTCTAGAATTGGTAGGGTTGCTTGCTGCTCTCGTAGGGGTCTAGGGATGTGGGTTTGGCTATTCATCACGACCGTGGAATCCGTGTTTTATACAGGCTTTAAAACCCGGAAATCCGAGTATATCTAATATTTCATATGTTGTGTTCTGCTGCGATATTCTGTGATGTGATCACTGTACATGTTGACATAGATACTGGATATAGTATATGTGATATATTATATAGACGTTGCTTATATTTTGCACCCACGCTAGCCATACCCCGCTCTGCCGTTAGTTACCTAACCTAACGGTGCACGAGGGGACATCGAGGCGAATGCGGATGGCATAAGCGTACGTTGTATTTATCTGTGATGTTTAGGTAACTTAAATGATAGGACATTCATTATTGAGATTAATGAAATAAAATAAACCAAAAGATGTTGTAGAAACTTGTCTCGAAAACTGGCAGCTCTAGTTCTTGCTTTGCATAGCGGTATTCCTTGTAGAATATTCGATAAGGAAAGAGCCGAGATCCCTTCACCGGGAGTGACCTCTTTAGCGAAACTAGCAGATGGTACAAACTCGGTTTGTCTTTTGATTGCTTTTATAGTTTTTGCTTTGCATAGTGGTATTTGTGAAATATCCTGCACCTTATTCGATAAGGAAAGAGCCGAGATCCCTTCACCGGGAGTGACCTCTTTAGCAAAACTAGTAAAGACCTCAAAAACACACCTTTTAAAATTCACTCGATTCTACAACGATATCAAGTTGATTACACAAAGGGTTTTCTTAAAAACCTGTGTAGCCCTCCGTCATTTCAGATAAGTACTACTTAGTATTCGCGCTGCGGTACTTTGGCCTTCGTCAAGGCGTAGTTTTCGGTAGCTAACTAGTGTTAGTGATATGCCCTAGAGGCCATTACTGTATCATACTAGTTTGTATATTACTTAATGGAAGCTTGGGATATTCACCTTGTATAGACAATCTTGCTCAATATAGTACTATGCTACTTGGTTTGTTTCTACTTCAATGTGTACATGTGTTTATTTTAGTATATCACCTATACACATTAGTGGAGCCCATAGGATCTTTGCTTGATTACCAGCGTTGTGATTGTTGGATATATATGCCCTAGAGGCCTTCATTTTATAGGATACTTGGGATATGTATGTACATAACAGTCTTGCTAAATATGATAGTACGCTATTTGGTTTGTCTTTATCTTAACGTATGATATATTTTACTTGGTATTTATATATATACGTGTTGATGAAGCCCATAGGGTGTTTGCCTGACTTCCGGCGTTATGATGGCAGTCATACTAGTGGGAGCTGGATAGTTAATAGGCACATCCTTAGATGTCCCTGGTCGCAGGAGTATTGAGACTGGGCATCGATACTCCGGAGTAGACTGGTGTATACATATCTAGACCCCGAGGAGGGGCGATGGATTGGTCCCGCAGCCATTGGTAGAGTGCACCTAAGATTGCATACAGATGCTCACTGGGTGTGAGTACACCGGACAGGACTCGCCGAGAACTGACTGGATGGTATTTATACCTAACGTCAGATAGCAGTTCTCAGGTGACATGTGTACAGATAGTCCGTTGACTGAAAGTCATCATTTGTCTCGTTTGAGTTCCCACTGTGCTTTGTTTACTACCCTACCATGGTTCAAAGGAGTCGTGCAAACAGGTTTTAGTTGGGCACAGTCCCGAGCTACGTGGAGGCAGTGAGTGACTGTTAGGGATTCGTCTCTCCCGGTATAGGGAGTTGATATCGTACGGTGATCGGTTGGTCATTACCATAAGTACCTGGCCAGGGTTGATTGAGAATTACTGATAGATTGATCAGTATATTCTCGGATGGTGATAGAGCCATACCGACACGACTTGTACGGTTATTAGGGGTCTGACGTTCACCACCTCCCTAGACCATACATGCGATACTCTTAAACGAACAGACCGGACTGCACGGATATTGTCACGCACACGCTCAGTAGGAGTTCGGATGGGTAACCTCACCGGCCATCTTATCGACATCTACCTGGGGACCGTTACGTACAGCTAGTCCCGCTTGCGGTCTGTGGTTAAGAGGTCGTACGGTTTTTGGACAAAGGTTCGGACGAATACGTATTTGAACGCACGTACGACATTCAGACAGTTTTTACTAGACGGCTTTGGTTTTAGCCAGATTCTAGTATCAGGTTATTGGATTTATACAGTCTTTAGTTTTTCCGTGTTTTCACGGTTGCGAAGGGCGTTCTCGTAATTATCCGAGAAGCTTCTAGAAGGAGGGTGACTAAGGAGGTTAAGGTGGCATTTTCATTAATTGCTTTGTGTGACTCATTTATATGATTCATCATATCATTAATGCTTCATTAATGATCTTATGACTCACATAATGAATCACTCTCTTTGAATAAATGAAGCATGGTGAATAATCATTTAATTGATATTATTTGATAATTCATTATGTATCATATATTCAAATGAGATGGATTTTTATTCTCATTATTCTCTCCACCTTCTCTCTCCTCAAGCTCTCTCTCCTTCTCCAAACCCTAATCCTACCACTCATGAGTTGAGTACAAGGATTAGTAAAGACTAAACACTCCATAACCTAACTCTACATCATCTTAGTTACTTTGGTTAGCAACTAGAGAAACAAAGTCACCTCAAGTCTTGAGGTGCAGCTTGGATTAGGGTACTCGGGTATCACGGATAGAAGGCCGCGGAGGATATAGAGATCATAAAGACGAAGGACTAGAATCGTTTGGTATAATCTCTTCATATAGTAGCTTAGAACTCTATGCTTATCGTTAAGTATCGTTTAGAAAAGATCTTCGGTTGGTCGATGCATGCTACAAAACAAGATCGTTTTTCATATTTTCGCCTCCTCGCTACTCGTGTGGTGTTGCACATCGACTTACAGTGGTATCAGAGCCTCACTAAACAATAATTAACTCACTTGCAAAGTTGTATGAATTTCGAACGGAAAACAAATCGGAAAAGACACGGATATCATGAAGTTTCTGTCGATTTTAAAATGAGGTCCAAAAATTTTTCTGGGACCTCCAGAATGACCAGTGAGGAAATATAAGAACACATAAGAAAAATGGGATTCTGAATCGCCCAAAGCGCCGTGGAACAGCGGCCTAACCCACCGATCCGCCGCGGATCCGCGGCCGAGTTGGCTCCGATTCATCCCAGTTTTCTTCTGTGCATTTGTAGTGATATTTTGTAGTTTCTGGTATTTTTATTTTCTGCTCAGGTTTCAAATTTACAGTAAAGATTTGGAGTAGAATTTTAAGTGTTTAATCGATCGAAATTATACGATATTTGCTTGTTTGATTATATCTGTTTTGTATTATGTGTTCGTAAACCTCCCCTAACTGCTAGTATGTCGGTTGGCAGGGGGTTGCACATATCTATGATGTTATTTATAACTGTTTGTATATATAAACTGTATTGGACTGTTGTGATGATTATCCGGGTTTTGTGATGGGTTATTGTATTAATTCATTCGATGTAATTGTAATAAGTTGTAATATTATTTTGCGGGGCACATCCAGGTTGCGGTTGTAGCCACCGTTGTATTATTTCTTTTTACTGTTTTTGCTCCTAGGATAGACCCAAGGTGGGGTGCACAAACTACCGGGTATTTCGAAGTGTTTAGTGGCCTAATCACGTCGTTGAGGGAGACCGCTTCACTTCGGGTACTTGGCGGGTAGTTTGCCGTACCCGTAGGGGTCTTGGGTGGGGTAATGGCTATTCATCACAACTGTGTAATCCGTCTTTTCTTACAAGCTAAAAAGAAACGCGGATTGCTTGCAAATCCAATATTGTTTATCTGTGATCTGGAATGCCTATTATTGTGTCTGACGAATGTACAATATCTATATATGATAGCTATTTAGACGTCACTTATGTTTTACACCCGCGCTAGCCCAGCCCCCGCTCTGCCGTTAGTTAAGTAACCTAACGGGTGATGACGGGACCCCGTGGCGAATGCGGATGGCATAAGAGGACGTTGTATTTTCGTTGTTATCTGTAATGATAGGTTAAAGATGGGACGCATTATTTTTTAATGCAATGAAAATAAAACATAAACTGAATCGTTGGAACAATTTCTAAAAACCACTCGGTTTTCTTGAAAAAGCAAAACTTTAAATGCGGAGCTTAAACCACTCCTTTTAATAAAAGCTATCTTAGTTCCTTCGATCAAATCAAGTTCACTACGTTAACGGTTTTTTTGCCAAAAACCAGCCGTAACCCTCCGTCGTTTCAAATAGACAGCACATCGTATTCATGCTATGCTTGTTGGCCTACGTCAAGGCATAGTGTATGGTAGCAGTGTGTGTGCCTATTTGTTGCATAGATAGATGCATTAGTTTAAGACAGACGTACACCTTGTTGGCCTACATCAAGGGCTTGTACGATGCACTTAAATTGATCAGGACAACGACGGGTAGAACTTGACTTGCGTCTTATGACTTGTTGGCCTACGTCAAGGTCTATAAGAGCTTTGGGTAAAAATCACATCGGGAATTTCAAACATAAAGGAAACTTGCAGATTATGCATACCTTCTGGAGTGTGGTGACTAGAGTAGCTTCCATCTAGTGCATGATGCAATGATGGTTGGATCCCGATCCCACTGATGAGTAGGATTACTCTCGGGAAACATTCTCACTTAACAATCAATGCTATAAACCAAGTAGGTGTCCAGAAAGGTGTTAGAGGGGCTACGCCTCCAGGGAAAAGAGTTTATTTAATTAAGGAACTTCGCGAAAGCGTTGGAAAACCTCCCTCGAAGTACCAACACCAGCCTGGCTGAAAGGTTAAGCAAGTATTGTGACGTGTGATTAAATCCTGACTTGTTCTTCTTTTAGGATTTTGAAGAAGGATTTAAGGGAACAGTGGGAGCCATCATGTTTAGATAAACTAATAACCAATCTAAACTTGCAAGAAGCATATGCTGAGTGTTTTCTTTTCCCTCTCTCTAGCAGCGAACATGACAGGATTAAAACTATTACTTGAGAAAAATATACTGACCGGACAGAACTATAAAGATTGGCTAAGGAACGTCAACATTGGCTGACTTATGACAAAGTAGCATATGTTACCACCGCTGTTCCTCCCCTTATCCCGGGACCAGATTCCTCAGTTGTGGACAAGGAAGTTCGCAAAACATGGGATCTGGATTGTGAGCGATCTAAGTGTATCGTGCTGGCGTCCATGAACAATGAACTCCAGAAACAGCACGAGAGTATGGATGTTGTATCCATCTTTCTCCATGTTAAGAAATTATATGGAGAGCACTCCCGTATCGCAAGTTACGAGACCTCAAGGAAACTCTTCCAGATGAGGTTAGCTCCAGGATCTCCTGCAGGAGAGCACGTCCTCAAAATGATCAGCCTCATTGAGGAACTCACAAACCTGGGATGCGTGCTAGAGAATGATTTGTATATCGACATGATATTGCAGTCCCTTCCCCACACCTTCTCTCGGTTCGTACTTAGCTTCAACATGCACGAAATGGAAGCTGATCTTCCAAAGCTCCTCAACATGTTGAGGGTAGCAGAGACCTCCTTGAAAAAGGAGAAGACCCCCATTTTGTATGTTGGCCAATCATCCTCTTCTAAATCTAAAGCGAAAGCTAAAGGGAAGAAGAAGATGAAAGCCACCAAACCGAAGGGTGGGGTCAAGAAGGTGCAGGGAAAGAACAAGGCAGGAAGGGTGAAAGCGGATATAAACGAATGCCATTATTGTCACAAGCAAGGGCACTGGAAGAAGGACTGTATGGCCTTCAAGGCAAAGGACACGAAGCAAGCGGTTGCTTCTGCTTCAGGTGTGCTCGTAATCGAATATTGTCTTTCAGTAAACTCTACTTCATGGGTACTTGATACCGGTTATGGTTCTCACATCTGTAATTCATTGCAGGATCTGAGAAATAGTAGAGTATTGGGGGCAGGTGATATGACTCTCCGGATAGGCAATGGAATGCATGTAGATGCTGTTGCAATAGGAGAGTATCACCTAGGGTTGACTAGTGGGCACTGTCACGACCCGAAAGAGCACGTGACTGGCCCTTGAACCATATGAAGTCTATAGGACTCCATCTGATCCAAGTAAGCCAAAAGCCCAAAAATCTAAAACCATTTAAAGAGTAAGTAAAGAAAACTGGTTTAAAGAAGTGAAGGAAAATATGTTTGAAGTCAAGGTTTTTAAATAACTAAGCCGAATGTGCATTTTTAAAAGGTAAAGTCTTTTCTAAAAATTTCGGCAGAGTTTCTTTTGTAAATACTGGCCCCGAACGGGGTACAACAAGCACAACATATATACAATGATAAAAGGAATCCCCAAGCGGGAGCTAGCTCTTCGTCAATCGACGGTCACAACCACACAAGCAACAACAATATACAACGCCGAAAGGCGAGGATCAAATCCAAAAGAAACACAATAAGCACGAAAACCGCAATACTACTAAGCGCGACTCTAAGGTCGAATAATACATCACTAAAGTCTGAGTCTGAAACAATATACAAGTTTGGTTGATGGAAATTCTAGATACAATGAATAATATAAGTACAATGGTGGTTCTTGATGCAAAAGAAACCACCCACCAAATGCAATTCACCCGCAAAGAAGCAATGTGCCAGAAATGCCGCGAAGGAACCTGTACGGCAAAACCTGCAAGAACTGTGGCATAACGGGGGTGAGTTGCCAACTCATGAATAGAGAATATCTACAAGCAGAAACCGAATGCAAGACATAATCCTAGGTCAACAATCAGTATATAAACCTCAAGATATAAGCTGATACATGATAAGGTGGCAAGCAACATCTAAACAGGTATGCAGTGCCAAGTACTCAGGTAATAACATGTCATCAGTATAAGGTATGTCTGCATGAAGTAAATATGATGAAGTATCAACGATATCAATACACATATATTAGCGTCCCATACCACTAATATTGGTGTAAGGGTATATATAACAGCGCCCTCATACCCTGTTATATATACAAATGAAGTATGATCAGTGTAAATCCAGCTTGTATATGATCCATGTCTGTATATGCGTGGAACCCGTCCACCGTCACCCAACGAAAATATGCATCATGTATGTAAATGTGAGGATATAATCAAAATCATGAAAACATCATGAAACCTGTGCCTAGCATCGACACGTAAATCCTCGTCCATATGGGGCTCCGTCTGCGGTATCGGCCCTCGGCCCCGGCAGCACGGGTCAACCCATGTCCATCTCTCAACTCCGGTCGGTATCCCCCGGATATCCGCCGAGCTCAAATACAATCACCGGTAGGTACTCGCCCACCTCCACGCTCAATCGGCATAATCCTTCGATCATCTTGCCGAGGGGAACCATACCGGGCCCCACCATGTACCCTCATACGGCACACACTCCTCGTATGGGGTATATAATCAGAACCGATAAACCTCATGGTGGCTGCGCAAATATCATAATCAAGGAAACCAGGTTTTTCAAATAAGTACATACTCTCCTTTGAAAAATCCCCACGGTTCCCAAATCCAGAAATATCATGAAAACAATATCCCAGTGCGCATAATCAGAAAGCATGATGTATGTGACATATAATTGAGATGAAAGTATAGCAGTATATCATGCAACATAGAATGGTGGTATGCACATACAAAGTCATATCCTGATGCAATAATACTACTGTGTAGTGACATGGCAATTATCGATGATGAAGTGTGTGAGCCGGCAAGCAAGTGTACGTGGAACATATGCATCATCGATAATGGTGCTGGTGTCCTAACAGCATGATAATAATATAGCAATAAACATATGCAAGCAATGCGAATAGCATGAATATGCGGAAATCAAATAGTCAACACCACAGTGAAGAATCTACTATGCAAACTACAGATCTAAGTATCAGGTCAATCAGGAGGGGTATGGAAACCACCTAAATCTGAGTCGATATATATAGATATACTAGTCGGTGATCCTGCCTCAATAATATCGCGTACGATACAGTATATCATACGACATCCTCAAGTCATGAGCACGGATCTATCATCAATATAGGCTCGTACGGTAAATCGTCGTACGGCATCCCAATAGCTGGGTACGGGTCAATATCACACTATCTCATCACGTCTCAGGTATCACTATCATCGTATCACATAATCTGGGGTACTGATCTAAGTCTAGTACAACTGATACCATCTACAAGTATGAATGCGGGGGTAAACACACATCCCAAGCCCGCAAGAATCACATGTCGTATCCCAAATACGAATCACATCAAATCACCGATCTCGCGGCACAAGGCCCAACATCATCGACTCATCTCCAATGTCATCCAATATCATCAACACAGTGCAAGTATAAGTAATATGCAAGGGTGTGCGTGTAGGTGTAATTCTATTCTAGGGTTCGCGACTATGAACTACACTAGTCACTTCTAACCCTACACTATCCATAATACACCTAACTATCATACATAATATCACAACTACGGACTGCGGGGGTGCTATACGCCATCCAGCCGACTTCCCCCAGTAGATATAATCTACTCACCTTGCGTCTCCATCTTTCGATGTCACCACTCGTTTGCTTGTCGTCTCGTAGTCTTCATAGGGTACCTACACATCAAAATATCGTATATGCGCATTAAAACCAAATCAAAGCTAAAACGGCACACGAAACCCAAAACGATACGATAAGAGGCCTATAGGTTAGAACCTATGGCACGCCTTCAAAACCATCAATAAATCCTCTATATCGTCGTATAAACGCCAAATAGTCGAGGTAAAACACAAGAGACCAATTCAGACTTAAAAATACGGAATACGGAAACACGAATCCAAAACAGCAACTTAGGAAATATGTTCCAGATTTCACCCTAGGTCCAATTAGACAATTCTATGTATACCAGGGGCCTAATATACAGATAAGGGAACACCAAAACCAAAACGAGCCAATTCCATCATGGTCTGGCCGCAATTTGCGGCCAGAATGGAGGAATTTGCGGCCTGGAAGTGGAAGTAGGGGCTAGGGTTCTGGTGGTAGCTTCCTGGGTGCCTGCACATGTCACTGTCCAATCAATTTTAATTTAGGGTGTCTCGGGTGATAGCAGATTCAATATACCCTTCACAGATTTCACAAATTCCCCGATATCGGTTTCTAAAATCCATATTCTGGGTTTAAGCTTCAGGTTAGGGTCTCAATTCATACACTAGGGTGTTGGTGTAGCCTCTATTGAACTCAATTTCACAGTACAACACAAAATTCCCTCAAACCCTAACTAGGTTTTTCCCATGTTCACAAAATTACCCGATATCGATTCAATCTTAACATAGGGTTAAATGTAATGCTAAAAATAAGCTAATGGTTCAGTAAATACCTCATTTGGCAACTCAAGAATTTTCTTGAGTTACCCCTAGTGGCCAAAATCCATGCTTTCTTGGTCCATCATGTAGGCCTTGAGCTTGTGCATCTTTTTAGTGAAATGGGGGTAGGGTTTTGAGATTGTTTTCATGGTGATTTGAGGAGTTGAAGAGGGAGGGAAGTGAGGGAGGAGCAGCAGCAGGAGAGAGGAGAAGAGGGAGGGAAATGAAGGGAAGAAAATAGCTAAGTCTTTAGTCAATGGTGCCCATACCTCTCTCTCTCACCTACTACCAATTTCTTTAATCTTTTTTCTATTTCTTTTTCTTTTCTTTTCTTATTCTCTCAAAATCCTTCTCCCAAGAATAGTAAACCCAAAGTGAACTATGGCAAGAAAATGCACAAGTGTGAAAAAGTGATATGTGCATGTGTTGCACAAAAAAGCTAAAAACCGATTAGCGATTTTTAATCGCGATTAGCACTAAATTAGTGTCAAACTAATCACAAAAACTTTAAAATGTCATAATTCTCTAATTACCCTATTTTAGAATTTTCCATAATTTTCCATAATTTTCCCCCATTTATTTGTATTTAATAATACCAAAATATTAAAATATTCAATAAAATAATATTAAATTATAAAAATTCCCAAAATTAATATTTTATCTTTTTGAAATGTTACAATCTACCCCCCTTAAAGAAATTCGGTCCCCGAATTTAAATTTAAACCCCCAATACTAAAACAATTTCAGTAATAATCCAATTTGTCGGGGCTCCGAAAACATCAATACATAGAGAATATCATAAAAATGTACTGTTCTACTAGAAATCAATCCCCAAAATGCATATATAAGAATATCCTGTGCGTCTGGTCGCAAGGAGTCAAAATCCATATATGTGTCAAACAGGTGTACAAATCAGCATCTAGGTGCAACTGGTGTGCACGAAACACCTGTCGTAGTCAACGTGTGTGCCTGACAGTAAAAAAAAATAATCAGGTGCATGTGACATGGACGAAGAATCCCGATTTAGTGCATCTGGCGTGCACCAAAATCGTATATCAAAACACTAAAGGTGGATGAAAACTATGCTGGAAGTGTAAATCAAATCACTGTATAAGATAGGCATGAAATCACAATCAATACCTCGAATGTAATAACTATGCGCAAAATATAATATCCAGTGGGTGCATGAAACAAATATCATGAAACTCAGTCATCAAAACTAAATCATGCAAACAGAACGCCTAAATTACCGAAATCCAAAATGACGGATACGTGATAATCAAATCACAAAATCACAAATCATAAATACCGTCGTCGGTAGTTCCTCCTTCAAGGTCGAGAAGGAGTCGGTGCATCCACTGCTAGCAGCGCAGGATATCTACTTGCCTCTTGCTCACGGTCTGGCGTCCTCTGACTCTGGGTCCTTATTTTCTTTGCGGATTACCTATCTCGCAGTCAATCGGCTCATCGGCCCTGTCAGGTGTGCTAACGAGGACGATTCCGTTCTGGCACTTCTCTTGTCACCTCTCGGTCAATCCTCACGACCACTCGTAAGGCAGCATGCCACTGGCGTCGGCCTCTGGCTCTCTGAATGCACATCACACATCTGATCCTGGGTGCAAGCATCATTGCAGCAATGTCCTGGAAGGAATCCTGCTCAGGGTCTCTTCCAATCATGCCTATGCCGATCTGTACGGAGGATGGCTCTCTTGTATAATCTCTTCTCACTCAATAGACATCTGTGTCCCCAGCATAAAATTTTCTCGGAAATTGGTCTCATCCTAACGTCTCTGTAAGCATATCAGGTCTCTAGTCTCGACGGGAAGTAATGACAGCTCGTCAGCGTCTCGCTCGAACCTCTGGTTCCACCTATCTCTATCGTTGTCCACTATGACGTCACGCCATGCATATCTACGCACTGCACTGTTCTCGGCCACGGTCAATCTGAAGTCTCTCACACGGACAAGAAATCGCGTACTCTGTAGCTTCATCATTCTGTAGAAGATGTCAGGCCGAACAGGTCCTCGGGAACACGTCCCAATCATCGGAGGAATACTCAACACTCGTCCGTCCTTGATCAATTCGCAACGCATCTGGGTAAGTTCCTTTATCCGAACCTGGTCAACTACCTCGTCGACAATGCCGAACTCTGGCTTGCTGGGTGTGCGCAATATGACCACCCCTGGGTCTAGGTCTTCTCGTATCGTTTTCCAGAAAGGTCCTTTCGAGGTTTCTCTCTCAAATCTCCTTCCTGCCGGATTGCCCGGAAGTCATCATCCATCGCTGAAGCAAATTCTTATTCCGGAACTGCTGCATACTTATCGCGCTTCTTTCTGGAAGATATATCCATATACAACGCCTCTGGGTGCGTATCACATCTCTGATGTCAGCGGAGTGGGACGTCATATCGTCGAAATCTCTTGCGAACTCTTTTCTTCACTCTGCTTCAGTGTCGACTGATTTGGACTCGTCTCATCGTGGCTGCATGAACTATGCTCCAACGGCTATACTCGTATCTGGAGTCTCCCAAGCAATGCATCCCATCACATGATATCCGAATGATGTCGAAACATTCGATCGACTCGTCAGAACCCTATAATCCCCCAAGAGATCAACATTTTGAGTACAGTTTAATAGTATCGAGTACATGCCTCAGCGTCGGTGGTCCAGCCGTAGAAGGGAAAACCCAAGCCTCGCTAATGGCGCCGCGGAACTGCCGCAAACCCTAAGGTTCAAAGGCTTTCACATGGTCATTAAGTCGAGTTAGGGTTTCATTCTTCTAGAGGGTCCATAGAATCACCTGCATATCTTTCCGTATACTTTTAACTTGGAAAACGGGCTCCTGACATTCGATCGTCTCTGTCGACTCTCCACGAACCCGCGTGAAGTCGTCTCTAGCTGGAAACAATCTATCTGATGACCTTGCATCGGTAACCGAACGAACCACATGTCCTAGTCATTAGTCCTCAGGTGACTATTGACCGTCCATCATATCTCTAAGTATAAGCTCATGCTGCAGTAGTTCCAACCATCTGGGTGATATCTCGTCATTTGCAACAACAACTGGCTCATTCACCTGTACGCCGAACATCGCCTCAATCCTCCAGGAAAGGCGACACATTGGCGGCCATCTCTGAATCGGTCTGCTCTAGATCTGAGTAAGACTCTCCACACTGGAAATCTTCAACTCAACTGGGCCCGCTCCGGCGCATAAATCGGACGAATCACCTCCGTCTCTCAAATCGGGTAGACTAGCTATCATCTGTCTCATATCTGCCTGGAAGCTCCGACAATCTCAGCTCGTAAGCTCCGAAAGCGACATCATAATCTCTGAGGTATGTTGTACATCAACAGTCCTCTCTCGACTGGCAGCTCTAACAATGGCCCGATCATCCGGTGCAAAACCAAGCACTCGCCTCCACTGGAGGTCACAGTCATCAATACTAACTCGAGACGTTCCCATGTCACCAGAAAACACAATGGTCGGCCCTCGTACCAGACGAGCTCGCCCTGACCGTAACCCTAGCAGCAGCCCAAACTGCGCTCAAACATGGCGACAGGAACCTCTATCGAGTATCGAAGAGAGCAGATCAATGGCAAGAAAGGAAACAACAGATCCAGAGTGGATACTTGATCATAAGAAGGAACAGCATCAATAAAGGTATGATCATGAACTATTAGAATCGGGGATCTCAAAGGGATGTATAACCATGGATATGAAGAGAATCACTGATCTCGAAAATATGTACATCCTAAGGTTCCTTAAGCGGAGTGGCGTGTCGTAAGTATGCCGCGGAACATACCAACGGTACGTCACTCTACTTTAGTCACCTATTCCATCAACCAAGGGTCATCCTATACGACGAAAGTTCGGGTATAATACCCCCTCGACTAAGTCTAAGTTCCGTAAGGTCAAGCCTAAGTTCCGTATATATATATAAACGCCCTAGGCTCCACATAGTCAAACTTAGACTCGAACCAAGGTCAACGTAGCGCTTTGATACCAACTTTATCACGACCCGAAAGAGCACGTGACTGGCCCTTGAACCATATGAAGTCTATAGGACTCCATCTGATCCAAGTAAGCCAAAAGCCCAGAAATCTAAAACCATTTAAAGAGTAAGTAAAGAAAACTGGTTTAAAGAAGTGAAGGAAAATATGTTTGAAGTCAAGGTTTTTAAATAACTAAGCCGAATGTGCATTTTTAAAAGGTAAAGACTTTTCTAAAAATTTCGGCAGAGTTTCTTTTGTAAATACTGGCCCCGAACGGGGTACAACAAGCACAACATATATACAATGATAAAAGGAATCCCCAAGCGGGAGCTAGCTCTTCGTCAATCGACGGTCACAACCACACAAGCAACAACAATATACAACGCCGAAAGGCGAGGATCAAATCCAAAAGAAACACAAGAAGCACGAAAACCGCAATACTACTAAGCGCGACTCTAAGGTCGAATAATACATCACTAAAGTCTGAGTCTGAAACAATATACAAGTTTGGTTGATGGAAATTCTAGATACAATGAATAATATAAGTACAATGGTGGTTCTTGATGCAAAAGAAACCACCCACCAAATGCAATTCACCCGCAAGGAAGAAATGTGCCATAAATGCCGTGAAGGAACCTGTACGGCAAAACCTGCAAGAACTGTGGCACAACGGGGGTGAGTTGCCAACTCGTGAATAGAGAATATCTACAAGCAGAAACCGAATGCAAGACATAATCCTAGGTCAACAATCAGTATATAAACCTCAAGATATAAGCTGATACATGATAAGGTCGCAAGCAACATCTAAACAATTATGCAGTGCCAAGTACTCAGGTAATAACATGTCATCAGTATAAGGTATGTCTGCATGAAGTAAATATGATGAAGTATCAAGGATATCAATACACATATATTAGCGTCCCATACCACTAATATTGGTGTAAGGGTATATATAACAGCGCCCTCATACCCTGTTATATATACAAATGAAGTATGATCAGTGTAAATCCAGTCTGTATATGATCCATGTCTGTATATGCGTGGAACCCGTCCACCCGTCACCCAATGACAATATGCATCATGCATGTAAATGTGAGGATATAATAAAAATCATGAAAACATCATGAAACTTGTGCCTAGCATCGACACGTAAATCCTCGTCCATATGGGGCTCCGTCTGCGGTATCGGCCCTCGGCCCCGGCAGCACGGGTCAACCCATGTCCATCTCTCAACTCCGGTCGGTATCCCCCGGATATCCGCCGAGCTCAAATACAATCACCGGTAGATACTCGCCCACCTCCAGGCTCAATCGGCATAATCCTTCGATCATCTTGCCGAGGGGAACCATACCGGGCCCCTCCATGTACCCTCATACGGCACACACTCCTCGTATGGGGTATATAATCAGAACCGATAAACCTCATGGTGGCTGCGCAAATATCAAAATCAAGGAAACCAGGTTTTTCAAATAAGTACATACTCTCCTTTGAAAAATCCCCACGGTTCCCAAATCCAGAAATATCATGAAAACAATATCCCAGTGCGCATAATCAGAAAGCATGATGTATGTGACATATAATTGAGATGCAAGTATAACAGTATATCATGCAACATAGAATGGTGGTATGCACATACAAAGTCATATCCTGATGCAATAATACTACTGTGTAGTGACATGGCAATTATCGATGATGAAGTGTGTGAGCCGGCAAGCAAGTGTACGTGGAACATATGCATCATCCATAATGGTGCTGGTCTCCTAACAGCATGATAATAATATAGCAATAAACATATGCAAGCAATGCGAATAGCATGAATATGCGGAAATTAAATAGTCAACACCACAGTGAAGAATCTACTATGCAAACTACAGATATAAGTACCAGGTCAATCAGGAGGGGTATGGAAACCACCTAAATCTGAGTCGATATATATAGATATACTAGTCGGTGATCCCGCCTCAATAATATCGCGTACGATACAGTATATCATATGACATCCTCAAGTCATGAGCGCGGATCTATCATCAATATAGGCTCGTACGGTAAATCGTCGTACGGCATCCCAATAGCTGGATACGGGTCAATATCACACTATCTCATCACGTCTCAGGTATCACTATCATCGTATCACATAATCTGGGGTACTGATCTAAGTCTAGTACAACTGATACCATCTACAAGTCTGAATGCGGGGGTAAATTGTAACCCTTCGAAAATCGTTTAGGCAGTTTTTCGGTAATCGGCTAATTTTTCGGCTTTTTCCGTAAAAAGTCAAAATAGGTATTTTTCATTATAGACTTAATTATACAAAATTTAGACAAGATATTACTATAATTTTGTCACTAAAATGTCACTTATAATTTTCTAGTGAAATAAATTTTTTTTCGTAATTAATTATTTTTTTTATTATTTTAAGCCTTTTTAAATACATTAAATTAGTGATAAATACGAATGTAATTAGGTAAATTTCATAATTAGGAGTCTTTATAAGCTAAAATATGGTGTTAATAAAATTATATCATGACTTGCAAACTTTTAGTTTTAAGGAGGGAAATTTAATGAAAAATGATGTAAAATAAGGGTTTTTTTGTAAAAAGTTGATTGGAAATGCATTAAATGATATCATATGATTTTTTGTTGACGTAGAAACTTCTTCAAAATTTCCCCACCTCCTCCTCTTGCTGCAGCCGACCCCAATTCTGCAGAATTTCCCCACTTCCCACTTCATTCTTGCTTCTTTTTCTTGCTAAAAATCAATAAAAATTCACATTTTTCCATCTCCATTCAAACCCAAACCCTAAACCACTCTCTCTTCTACCCAAATTGGTTCAAAAACTAGATGAAAGGAGGCTTCTTGGTGACTTGATCAAGCTAGGGTTCAATCTTGAGAGGTGAAAATTCTAATCTTTTTGTTAACTTGTGGTTTAATTATGCTAGAATTGAAATTCTAAATATTAGTTTAGTGGTAAATGTTGTTTAGGAAAAATCAAGAGAAGGATTGATTTTAAAACTAGGGTTTGAAGCATAGTTGTTAGGATTAAATTAGGGCTTTGGGTTTCTAATTGGTTGTAGTGGTTAATGGTGTATTTATATGCTCGCTAAATCGTTAAATTTCGATGTTTGCATTGAATCGGCGTTGAATTTGCATGCTAGATTTTTTACGAAAAATAGAATGCGTTCAATTTGCGTTAGGTTAGCAATATTATTAGCTTCGTATAGGATTATTAGAATGCACGAACGCAGGGTTTCGTCTTGTCGGGTTGTAGTTTTGTCGATTTCTCCGAAATGACGATTTTAGTTAAAGGATTGCGATTTTCGTGCGTTTTCCCGCGCACCGAGTGCATGCTACGAGTAATTCGAGAGCGTTGATAATTGTATATTGTGACTTGCATCATCTTTGGTTTTGTAATCTTATGCTTGATATTGTGCAAATATAGGATCGGTCGGAGAAACATCGGACACGGCGCGAAAAGGCAAGGCGGTGGCCCGATCGGATTAGCGGGGATTTCAGGTGAGTAGATGTATTCATCTACGGGGGAATCGTCTGGATGGCGCGATGCGCCCCCCTAGTTATGATTTCCTTATCTCTTGTAAGATTCATGTTGTTAGTTAGCTTACCCCTTCATTGACATTGCATACCCTTATAGTTAATAGTATGCTAGATTGCATGGATATTTATATGCACATATGCGATAACACTTCGTAGGACACGAACACCATTACCATTGGCATCTGTTGCACGCGCACTATTCATGTGACACACACGCCTTTGGTAATTGCCATGCCACGTGCACTAAAAAACCTGTTTAACTTAATAACGCCATTTGTATTCATACATGATATATGAAATTGCATATCATGCATATACCTCTCATTATCATCATATTTACATAGATTCTAGCAAAAATTCACATCATATACATTGATATCATAGACATTTATTATATATATAACATGTGAACATTATGATTTTCTTGAGGATTTCAGTATTTCTGCGATTTCTGGATTTTTGGGGAAAACCGCAAGAATTTAACAAAAGCTTATATTCATCATTTTTAAAACAAAGTTGCGGTTTTCTCGTGATGTATGTGTCGTCCGCCATGAGTTTTCATGTTTTCTGTTGGATTTCGAGACCCGATTCGAGGAGTGGATGAACCGTCTCGGGTACATGGTGGGCCCGGTATGGTACCCCGGGGCAAGAAGATCGAGTTGTAGACGATGAGCCTGGCAGGGGAAGACTACCTACCGGTGATGTCTGGCGCGGCGGATATCCGGAGGATACCGACCGTTGCCGTGAGATTTATGATATGGGCCGATCCGGACTGACGGAGCCCGATATTGTGACAGATATGATTCCTATTTGGTGTCGATGCTTGACACGGGTTTTCAGATGATTTCTTGATGGTATTTAGCTATTATACAGATATTCATGTTCTAAAGTTAAGAATTCAATACCCTTAGCATTTAAAACACTTAAAGGCTTAATAATGACATTGTATACCTGTGCATGCATACTAGAGATATTATATCACATATGGACATGCATGTTGCGGTGCATTCTTACGATTGCCTTATTAGATGTTATATTTACTCACGAGCTGGCAACTCACCCCCGTTGTGTCACAGTGTCTAGCAGGTCGGACCCGTCAGTCTTGTAGCGGCGGGCTATCTTATCATCAGTTCCTTTTGCTCAGACTCGCGACATCGCCCGTAGGTGGGTTGCGAGTATACTTTATTTCTTTTTGCTTTATCATTGTATCTAGTATTCTCCATCTACCACTTGTATTGTATATGCGACCTAGTGATGAGACGGAGAGATTTGTATATTTGTGGTTTCTTTTGGGTCGAGCTCACTTGAGCCGACGTGTGTTTTCTGGTATTTGCATTTCTTTTATGCTCTTTTTCTTGATATTACTATTATATTGCATGTGGTTGTGATTCGCCTTGGGCGAAGAGCTAGCTCCTGCTTAGGGATGCCATTTTTATGATTACAGGTTTATTATCTTGTTGTACCCATTTTGGGGGTTAGAAAATACAGGGGAGACTCTGCCGAAATTTTCAGAAATTTTTGTTGTTTTTTTTTTGGATTCTATGCAACTTAATTGATTTAAAAACCGTTTTCATGTAAGGTTTTCCTTCACTCTCTTTTGATTTTGGGTTAGATTTATGGGCTTTGGCTGACTTAGGTTACGGTACGCCTTTAGACGTCTCGTAATCTAAGTGCCAGTCACGTTCCGTACTTTCGGGTCATGACAAAGTTGGTATCAGAGCGTAGGTTTTACATTTCTGAGTGTAGGACGACCTTGGTAGATGGAGTAGTTGACTTAAGCAGAGTGGCGTAGCGTGGGTATGATCCGCGGCATACTTACGATACGGTACTCCGCCTAAGTGACCTTAGGACATAATTGCTTGTATTTCCTTTCCTGATTCCTTGCATTCCTTGATTCAATTGCAATGATCTTATCAGTCCTGTTTCTTATTCCAGCTTCGATGCCGCCAAAGACTACGAGAGCTCAGCGGGCTGCCGCTAGGGATGAGATTCGCGCAGGCTCGTCTGAGGCGAGGATCGAGCGGGATGATACACCTACCCCTCAGGGTCATACTGATCCGCCTTATCCCGACCGTATTGCTAGATTAGAGGCCGGCATGCAAGAGTTGCGGCAGATGATGGGATCTTTAGTTGAGTCCAGCCGGGCACAGAGATCCGAGGACGTTCCTTCCACTGCACAGACCACGATCGTACCTGCTGCACAGATGGTCACTCCTGCTGCTACTACGGAGACTATCCCTGTTTCACTATAGGAGTTCATGAGATTGAGACCTCCAGGTTTTACCGGTACAGATGCGACAGAGGACCCACAGGCATTTCTTGATAGGATGGCTCGGATTTGCCGTTCGTTGAGGTGTTCTGATGATAGATTGGTGGAGTTTGCGAGTTTTCGTCTGAAGGGTCTTGCCCAGACATGGTACGATTCAGTAGAGAGAGGCCGAGCTGCAGGTCTGCCTTCTATGACCTGGGATGAGTTTACATCTGCATTTCTTGCCCGTTTTCTTCCGGAGAGTGTCCGAGATGCTCAAGCCCGTAGTTTTGAGTCTTTGCGCAAGACTCCTGGGATGACAGTGTCGGAGTATGATATACAGTTTACCCAGTTGTCTCGATATGCTCCGTACCTAGTCGACACGGAAGAGAAGAGAATAAAGAGGTTTGTGCGAGGGCTTGATACACAGCTATTCCTTGCCATCGGCACCCAGCACTTTGATACATACGCAGCCGTGATGGATGCAGCCTTACTTTTGGAGGAGCATATTTCCGAGACTCCGGTCGTTTCTGGGCCGAAGAGGATCCGTACTGATACGCCAGCTCAGCGGCAGATGGGCAGACATCGTGATAGATTATTTCCGGGAGATGGCGGAGGCAGAGGATTGAGACGAGGTCAGTTATTTGGCTCATATCCACAGACCCAGCAGTCGTCTCCAGGATGTTTTCGGTGTGGGAGTCAGTACCACCGTATCTGAGACTGTACCATGGGACGTCAGGGCGCGGCGACAGTCCCGCATGTGACTTTACCACCCTCACCACCTTCTCAGAGAGCTTTACTCCTTACTCCTGATGATGTTCCACGCCAGCCAGATGCTTCTAGAGGCCGTGGGCGTGGCGGTCCGGTTCAGAGAGGACGGGGCGACAGAGGCAGAGGCCGAGGCCGAGGTAGAGGCAGAGCACAGCCAGCTATTAGTGGTGGACAGGCCCGAGTGTTCGCGTTGACTCCTCAGGATGCACAGGCATCCAATGCCGTCTTGACAGGTACTCTGCCAGTATGTTCTTTTGATGCACGGGTATTATTTGATCCAGGCTCCACACATTCCTATGTTTCCACATATTTTGCACCGAGGTTGGGCCGAGAGTCTTCTCCGTTAGATCAGCCGCTTGTCGTTATTACCCCGGTAGGCGAGTCTTTTGTTGCCCGTTTTGTGTACCGATCGTGTTCCGTTCGTATCGGGGTGAGAGATTCTTCAGTAGATTTGATTCTCCTCGATATGCTAGACTTTGACGTTCTTCTTGGTATGGACTGGCTAGCCACCTGTTATGCATCCGTGGACTGCCGTGAAAAAGCAGTCAGATTCAGTTTTCCTGGTGAGCCGGTTCTTATTATTCAGGGAGATCGTAGCGCTACCCTTCCCAGCTTGATTTCATCTCTTCGCGCTGGTCAGCTCTTAAGGAAAGGGTGTCAGGGATTCTTAGCCTATATTCGTGATACTATCTCCACAGAGGTTCCGTTGGACCAGGTCCCTGTTGTGAGAGAGTTTCCTGATGTATTCCCTGACGAGCTGCCTGGCCTGCCACCAGAGCGCGAGATTGAGTTCTGTATTGACTTGATCCCTGGCACGGGGCCTATCTCTATACCGCCTTATCGGATGGCCCCGGCGGAACTGAGAAAGCTAAAGGATCAGTTACAGGACTTGCTGGACAAAGGGCTTATCCGACCGAGTGTGTCACCTTGGGGTGCTCCTATCCTGTTTGTTAAGAAAAAGGACGGAAGTATGCGTTTATGCATTGATTACCGTCAGCTGAACCGGGTTACTGTGCGGAACAGGTATCCCCTACCCCGCATTGATGACTTATTCGATCAGCTCCAGGGTGCAAGGTTTTTCTCGAAGGTTGATTTACGGTCAGGTTATCACCAGTTGCGAGTTCGGAAGGAGGATATTCCGAAGACCGCCTTCCGTACTCGATATGGTCATTATGAGTTCTTGGTGATGTCGTTCGGGCTCACCAATGCCCCGGCAGCTTTTATGGATTTGATGAACCGTGTATTCCGGCCGTATCTCGATCAGTTCATCATTGTGTTCATTGACGACATTTTGGTTTATTCTCAGAGCCGGGAGGAGCATGAGCAGCACTTACGTATCACATTGCAGACTTTGAGGGAGCATCAGCTGTTCGCCAAATTTTCCAAGTGCGCATTCTGGTTAGACAATGTCGACTTCTTGGGTCATGTGGTGACGAGAGACGGTATTTGCGTAGACCCGAAGAAGATCGAGGCAGTTCAGCGTTGGCCTAGACCAGTATCAGTTACAGAGGTTCGCAGCTTTGTAGGTCTGGCCGGCTATTATCGACGTTTCGTCCAGGATTTCTCCCGCATTGCTGCACCGTTGACCGGGTTGACCCGGAAGGGGGTTCCTTTTGATTGGACCCAGGCATGTGAGGATAGCTTCCAGCAGTTGAAGACTTGTCTGACTACGGCACCAGTGTTAGCATTGCCTTCAGGATCAGGCGGGTTCGTGGTATATTGTGATGCTTCTAGAGTGGGGCTGGGCTGTGTATTGATGCAGCACGACAGAGTTATCGCGTATGCTTCTCGGCAGCTGAGGAAACACGAGCAGAACTACCCCACCCATGATTTAGAGATGGCTGCAGTGGTATTTGCACTCAAGATCTGGAGACATTACCTATACGGTGAGTCGTGCCAGATATTCACTGACCACAAGAGTTTGAAGTATATCTTCCAACAGCGAGATCTGAACCTGAGACAGCGCCGTTGGATGGAGTTGGTGAAGGATTATGACTGCGAGATTCTATACCATCCGGGCAAGGCGAATGTGATGGCAGATGCTTTGAGTAGGAGGCCCGGAGGTAGCCTATCTTGTTTGAGCGCAGTACAGATGCAGTCGACGGCGGATTGGCAGGTGTTATGTGACAGCAGAGTGCAGTTCGAGTTTACTTCTTCAGGGGGACAGCTGGCCCATTTCAGAGCACGCCCACAGTTACTTGACCGTAACCACGAGGCACAGTTCGGCGATGCCCGTACATTAGAGATTATTGAGCAGATTCGGCAGGGCAGAGTTTCCGAGTTCGTGATTGATGATCAGGGGATACTTCGATTTGGGACTCGACTGTGCGTGCCAGATTCAGAGGGACTGAGGCGTGATATTCTCGAGGAGGCACATAGATCAGTATACAGTGTTCACCCAGGTTCCACCAAGATGTACCGTGATTTGAGAGAGGTTTACTGGTGGGACGGGATGAAGAAGGATATTACAGACTTTGTGTCGAGATGCCTGACTTGTCAGCAAGTCAAGGCCGAGCACCAGAGGCCAGCCGGCGAGTTACAGCCTTTGCCCATCCCTGAGTGGAAGTGGGAGCAGGTCTCCATGGACTTCGTTGTGGGTCTACCCAGGACCAGTCGAGGGTACGACTCTATTTGGGTGATTGTGGATTGACTGACGAAAGCGGCTCACATCCTGCCAGTGAAGACCACTTTTGGATTTTCTCAGTATGCCCAGGTTTACATTGATGAGATAGTGCGACTGCATGGCGTTCCAACTTGCATCGTGTCCGACCGTAGCACCCAGTTTACCAGCCGATTGTGGCAGAAACTCCAGGAAGCTTTGGGCACCCGATTGAGTTTTAGCACAGCCTTTCATCCTCAGACTGAGGGTCAGTCAGAGCGTACGATTCAGACTCATGAGGACATGCTCAGAGCTTGTGTTTTAGATTTCGGTGGTAGCTGGGATCGTCATTTGCCTTTGATCGAGTTTTCTTACAATAATAGCTTCCAGGAGACGATTCAGATGGCACCTTTCGAGGCTTTATATGGGAGGAGATGTCGATCGCCTGTATGTTGGACAGAGCTCAGAGAGAGCAGTATTTTAGGGCCTCAGATCGTACAGGAGACGACCGAGAAGATACAGCTGATTCGGGACAGGATGAGAGCGGCACAGAGCAGGCAGAAATCATATGCTGAAAGGCGCCGTCGCCGACTCGAGTTCGCAGTCGGCGATCATGTTTTCCTGAAGGTCTCTCCGATGAAAGGTGTGATGAGATTTGGGCGGAAAGGGAAGCTAAGTCCTAGATATGTTGGTCCTTTCGAGATCCTAGAGCGTGTTGGTCCAGTCGCTTATCGATTAGCTCTTCCGCCCAGCTTCCCCGATGTTCACCCCGTATTCCATGTCTCGATGCTCCGCAAGTACCTTCATGATCCTTCCCAGGCAATTCAACACCAGACGATCCAGCTAGAGCGTGATCTTTCTTTCACCGAGCAGCCGGTGGTCATTTTGGATCGGCAGGTGAAGAAATTGAGGTCGAAGGTCATACCGTCCGTCAAGGTCCTTTGGCGTGGCCCGAACAGCGAGGAGGTCACCTGGGAGACCGAGGTCGAGATGAGGAAGAGATATTCCCATCTTTTTGAAGGTACGCGTAGTTAAATTTTAAATTCGGGGACCGAATTTCTTTAAGGGGGGAAGATTGTAACCCTTCGAAAATCGTTTAGGCAGTTTTTCGGTAATCGGCTAATTTTTCTGCTTTTTCCGTAAAAAGTCAAAATAGGTATTTTTCATTATAGACTTAATTATACAAAATTTAGACAAGATATTACTATAATTTTGTCACTAAAATCTCACTTATAATTTTCTAGTTAAATAAAAAAAAATTCGTAATTAATTATTTTTTTTATTATTTTAAGCCTTTTTAAATACATTAAATTAGTGATAAATACAAATGTAATTAGGTAAATTTCATAATTAGGAGTCTTTATAAGCTAAAATATGGTGTTAATAAAATTATATCATGACTTGCAAACTTTTAGTTTTAAGGAGGGAAATTTAATGAAAAATGATGTAAAATAAGGGTTTTTTGTAAAAAGTTGATTGGAAATGCATTAAATGATATCATATGATGTTTTGTTGACCTAGAAACTTCTTCAAAATTTCCCCACCTCCTCCTCTTGCTGCAGCCGACCCCAATTCTGCAGAATTTCCCCACTTCCCACTTCATTCTTGCTTCTTTTTCTTGCTAAAAATCAATAAAAATTCACATTTTTCCATCTCCATTCAAACCCAAACCCTAAACCACTCTCTCTTCTACCCAAATTGGCTCAAAAACTAGATGAAATGAGGCTTCTTGGTGACTTGATCAAGCTAGGGTTCAAGCTTGAGAGGTGAAAATTCTAATCTTTTTGTTAACTTGTGGTTTAATTATGCTAGAATTGAAATTCTAAATATTAGTTTAGTGGTAAATGTTGTTTAGGAAAAATCAAGATAAGGATTGATTTTAAAACTAGGGTTTGAAGCATAGTTGTTAGGATTAAATTAGGGCTTTGGGTTTCTAATTGGTTGTAGTGGTTAATGGTGTATTTATATGCTCGCTAAATCGTTAAATTTCGATGTTTGCATTGAATCGGCGTTGAATTTGCTTGCTAGATTTTTTACGAAAAATAGAATGCATTCAATTTGCGTTAGGTTAGCAATATTATTAGCTTCGTATAGGATTATTAGAATGCGCGAACGCGGGGTTTCGTCTAGTCGGGTTGTAGTTTTGTCGATTTCCCCGAAATGACGATTTTAGTTAAAGGATTGCGATTTTCGTGCGTTTTCCCGCGCACCGAGTGCATGCTACGAGTAATTCGAGAGCGTTGATAATTGTATATTGTGACATGCATCGTCTTAGGTTTTGTAATCTTATGCTTGATATTGTGCAAATATAGGATCGGTCGGAGAAACATCGGACACGGCGCGAAAAGGCAAGGCGGTGGCCGGATCGGATTAGCGGGGATTTCAGGTGAGTAGATGTATTCATCTACGGGGGAATCGTCTGGATGGCGCGATGCGCCCCCCCTAGTTAGGATTTCCTTATCTCTTGTAAGATTCATGTTGTTAGTTAGCTTACCCCTTCATTGACATTGCATACCCTTATAGTTAATAGTATGCTAGATTGCATGGATATTTATATGCACATATGCGATAACACTTCGTAGGACACGAACACCATTACCATTGGCATCTGTTGCACGCGCACTATTCATGTGACACACACGCCTTTGGTAATTGCCATGCCACGTGCACTAGAAAACCTGTTTAACTTAATAACGCCATTTGCATTCATACATGATATATGAAATTGCATAGCATGCATATACCTCGCATTATCATCATATTTACATAGATTCTAGCAAAAATTCACATCATATACATTGATATCATAGACATTTATTATATATATAACATGTGAACATTATGATTTGAAAGGTTCCTAGGCACCCTATAGAAGTCTCACAAGGCATCGATCATGCCAATTTCAAATTTTAACGGTGCCGAGAGACCCGACAACGGATCGTCGGCTAGATTTCTAGGTGAAAAACAATCTATTTAACAACTTAACTAATGGGATATCGGAATTACAACCTTTGTAGATCCGGTGCTCCACCTCCATAGCTCCGCAACAAAGTCGTCTCCGCTTTCCAAAAGGATCCGGGCTCTAGAGTCGGCTTCGTCGGAGAAAAAGCGAGCTAGGTCGTCGATGTCCATGCCGAAGATGATCTACGTCGAGGCATCGCTAAATCAAGCTCCACCTTCACGAAGCCCTAAAAACTTATGAAGGAAACACACTCTACTACTTGGCAAGAGGTAGAGGATGAAGAAATAGGAAGTGGGTAGACTTTAGAATTGGATTTCTCACATGTTTCATCAATCCACCATTGATGAGGTTAGGTTTTCTTCAAGGAAGAAGATGAAGAAGAAGAAGATTATCATTATGATAAGTTAATTAAAAAGAAAAAGAAAAGGATACTTATCATAATAATAACCATGGTAAAGTGTAGAGACTAAACTAAGGTTAAATGAAGTGGTTAGGGTTAAGCATGAGACAAAAATGGTCACATAGTCAAAAGTTCAAGAAGCTTCAACTAGAATCCAAAATTAGCAACCATTTTCTTTTTATGCTTATCATTTTTCCAAAAAGAATGAATAAATGAATAAAAAGATAATAAGTGAATAAACAAAACCCTAACCACTCTCACAACCATGGTTTAATCTTTACACAAATCCAAGTTAACATGTATCATCAAACATGACACAATTAAGTGCACAAAAGTATATCACATATACAACTTGTGCAAACCAAGTGAGAATATCCATATAAAGTGAACCAATACTAGTTAACGCAAAGTAATATATCAAATATATAATTATGCATTAAATCATTAAATCAACACTTGATTCAATGATCCGGTCATGTCGCACACAACCGACTAGTATTCAATGTATCGGCTTATCGATTCAACGCTTGAATCGATAACTAGGTTATATCGCATACAACCATCCGACACATTGATCACGAGAATGAAATGCGGTATCACATACACGCATTATTCTCGGTCCCGCACATATCTCATATGCGCTCCTATTTCGTTTCGCTTGAGCCAGGAAACCTCTGTGTAGGACTCTAAAGACTCGTCAATACGCCGGCAGCAGATGATGATCATATCAAGCATCCATAAGCCGCAAGCGGTCTGCTAAACGTAACGGCCACCCGGGTATTGAGCGATCAGAAGATCGACGAGCAAGCCCGCTCACACTCCTGTGAATCCAACCAGTAACACTACCGTACAGTCCGGTCTGATCGTCTGATATGTCGCATATCTTGCCTAGGGGTGGTAAACGTCAGACCCCAATAGCTCGATAAGTCGTGTCAATATGAGGCTCATAACGGGTCGAGAAACTACCGGTAACACTTACCAGCAATTCTCCGATCAGCCCTGGCCAGGGACTTCCTGTTATAGCCAATCGAACACAGTGCAACATCAACTCCCTATACCGGGAGAGACGAATCCCCTCCTATCGCTCATTGCCTCCATGTGACTCGGGACTGTACCCAAAAACCACCGTTTTGCACGCCCTCTTGGACGTGGTAAGATGGAAATCAAAGCAAAGTGGGAACCACACAAGACTCTATGACGATCTCGGGTCAACAGACTACTCTGTACCAGTGTCACCAGAGAACTGCCATCTGACGTAAGGTATAATACCATCTGGGAGTTCTCGGCGAGTCCGTTCAGTGTACCCAGTCTCTACTGAGCACCCGTACATCTCCTCTGATGTCAAACACCAATGGATATGGGATCATCCATCGCCCATCTGAATGGGTCGAGAAGGTACACGCTAGTCTACTCTGGTATATCGATGCCCCGTCTCGATATACCCACGACTAGGGACTTTCAAGGATGTACTTATGGACTACCATGTCCCCACTAGTATGATCCGCATCATAGTCCAGGTAGTCAAGTACACATCCTAAGGGCTTTACCAACATGTAACAGAGAGACAATCAGTGTACACGTTATGGTAAAGGGTAACCAGATAGCATACTATCATGTCGAGCAAGAAAGTCCTCCCTATATATGTCCCAGCATCCACTACAATTTACATCCAATGTACAGTAATGGCCTCTAGGGTATACATATAACTAACAATCTCCCACTTGCACTAGGGCCATCTGTAGCAGTGGTTGTAGTATCTCATACTCAACCATCCCATAAAAGTCTCTCTCTGGGAATAGGCCTTCGTGAGTGGATCCGCCGTGTTGTCCTCTGAGTCTACTCTCCTAACCTGGATCAGCCTGGAGATCAACCATCTCCATGATCAGGCGATACTTCCATAGAATAAGTCTGGATCACTGATGGGACGGAAGTTCCTTGGCAAAAGCCACAACTCCATTGTCACACAATGGGAGGAACATAGTTCATCTCATGAACCATTATACATCCAAACAGCCTCTTTGGTAGTATCTTAAGTAGCGATGTATCCTGCCTTTATCGTCTAGTATGTCACGGTATCTAGCTTGGAACTCTTCCAACATACCGTCCCTTTACTGAGGGTAAAGACAATGCCTGCGACTGACATTCAGTCGTCTTTATCACCCTGGAACACTTCAAGTGATTCTTCCCAGGATCGCTTGATACCATCTCACTACAACTAGTGAGTGTCCTAACATCCAAATAAATCTATCTCATAGATCCAAAACTCAGGATTTAGGAGGTATCATTTTGATCCTATATGGAGAATCCTTGTGATAAGCGGAGATTGATCGAGCGTAGCATAGGAAACTCCTTCCCTATCAAGAGTATGTCATCCACGTACTCTACGAGGATCACTACCATACTCCCTACTACCTTTTTGTATATACAAGGTTCATCTACCATTTTGATGATGTCAAACTCTTTGACTATCTATCAAAACAGATGTTCCAACTCCGCGATGCCTGCTTTATCAAATAAAACATCTTGCACACGTTTCCGCTGCTCCCACTGTCTACGAGGCCCTCTGGCTGTGTACTTATAGACTCACTCTTCTAAAACATCATTTAGAAAAGCAGTCATGACACCCAACCACCAGATATCGTAGTGATGGTATGTAGCCGTGGCAAGTAGGATCTGGATGGACTTAAGCATAGCTCCTTAGAAAAAGTTTCATCATTATCCATGCCTGGTCAATGACGAAAACCTTTAACAAGTCTAGCTTTGAAAGTCTCAACCTTTCCATTTACACCAAGTAATCTTTTCAAGATATACTTGCTCCTGATGGGGATTTAACCTTCAGATATAGCAACCAAAGTCCATACTTTTTTGGTGTACATGGATTCCATCTCAGATCACTAAGCATCCAGCCATTCTAACAGAGTCTTACTCCTGATGGCCAGCTCGAAGCTAGTTGGGTCATCATCTCATGATGCAATCCTCGCTCCCACTGTCATAGAGAAACAGAAGTATCTCTCAGGTGGGTGAGGAACCCTACTAGATCGGCGGAGAGGCTGAGGTTCGTTGGAATCTACTGAATCCTTTGGTTCTATCAAATCATCAGCTGCAATTTGTATGGATGGAACATTTCCAGTTGTACATAACAGACATTGCCTCGAGCGTGTCCGGATTTTGCTTTTAGACATAGGCCGGACAACCTCAAATCTTAACTAACTTAAGACATGGGCTCTTCCCTTTCCATATCACATATGAAGTGGTAGGCAGTTGATTTGATTGGAACCCTATTCAATAGGTATGCAGCTTCTCAAGCGCATAACTCCCTTAAGGAAAAAGGTAACTCAGTAGTACTCATCATAGAGCACACCTTATCATATAGGGTGTGATTGCTCCGCCCCGATACACCATCGTGCTATGGTGTATACAGAGGAGTAATGCTGAGAGAGATCTCATTCTCCTTTAGAATAGTCCAGTATTTCCGTGCTCAAGTATTCTCCTCCTCGATCACATCAAAGGACATAATACTTATACCTGTATTTTGGTTCTCAACTTCTAACTTATATTCCGTGAATATCTCAAAAGGTTCGGACTCATGTTTCAACAGGAACATAGGTCTGAATCTCGAAAGATCATCAGAGAACGTAATGAAGTATAAAGAACCGGTCCTGGTATGTGTAGACAGGGGACCTACATATATCAACATGTATCATCCCAAGAGTTCACTAACTCTTTCTCTGTTTCCAATAAACAGAGCTATGGTCATCTTATCTTTGTGACATGACTGGCAAGTTTCATAAGATGTAAATTCAAACTAATTTAAATATGCATCTTTATGTAACTCTAGCTAGTCGGGTCACATTGATCTGACCTAGTCTACAATATCTCAAGAAGAATTCGTTCATTTCTGAACTCTTCCTCTTGTGTGTGTTCCATATACTAAGAACTGTAGTTTGATTTAGAACATTAATGCTTTTAGATAACGTGCCTGATCCGATCAACTTTTGATATAGGAAATGTTCAAAACATTATCCAACAATACAAAATTATATCATTTCTTTACTTTTAAAGAGACTGATATGATTTTGTATATCAGGTTCGGTATCTAATGGGGACTTCCTGTTATAGCTAATCGAACACAGTGCAACATCAACTCCCTATACCGGGAGAGACGAATCCCCTCCTATCGCTCATTGCCTCCATGTGACTCGGGACTGTACCCAAAAACCACCGTTTTGCACGCCCTCTTGGACGTGGTAAGATGGAAATCAAAGCACAGTGGGAACCACACAAGACTCTATGACGATCTCGGGTCAACAGACTACTCTGTACCAGTGTCACCAGAGAACTGCAATCTGACGTAAGGTATAATACCATCTGGGAGTTCTCGGCGAGTCCGTCCAGTGTACCCAGTCTCTACTGAGCACCCGTACATCTATTCTGATGTCAAACACCAATGGATATGGGATCATCCATCGCCCATCTGTATGGGTCGAGAAGGTACACGCTAGTCTACTCTGGTATATCGATGCCCCGTCTCGATATACCCACGACTAGGGACTTTCAAGGATGTACTTATGGACTACCATGTCCCCACTAGTATGATCCGCATCATAGTCCAGGTAGTCAAGTACACATCCTAAGAGCTTTACCAACATGTAACAAAGAGACAATCAGTGTACACGTTAAGGTAAAGGGTAACCAGATAGCATACTATCATGTCGAGCAAGAAAGTCCTCCCTATATATGTCCCAGCATCCACTACAATTTACATCCAATGTACAGTAATGGCCTCTAGGGCATACATATAACTAACATGATTTTCTCGAGGATTTCAGTATTTCTGCGATTTCTGGATTATTGGGGAAAACCGCAAGAATTTAACGAAAGCTTATATTCATCATTTTTAAAGCAAAGTTGCGGTTTTCTCGTGATGTATGTGTCGTCCGCCATGAGTTTTCATGTTTTCTGTTGGATTTCGAGACCCGATTCGAGGAGTGGATGAACCGTCTCGGGTACATGGTGGGCCCGGTATAGTACCCCGGGGCAAGAAGATCGAGTTGTAGACGATGAGCCTGGCAGGGGAAGACTGCCTACCGGTGATGTTTGGCGCGGCGGATATCCGGAGGATACCGACCGTTGCCGTGAGATTTATAATATGGGCCGATCCGGACTGACGGAGCCCGATATTGCGACAGATATGATTCCTATTTGATGTCGATGCTTGATACGGGTTTTCAGATGATTTCTTGATGGTATTTAGCAATTATACAGATATTCATGTTCTAAAGTTAAGAATTCAATACCCTTAGCATTTAAAACACTTAAAGACTTAATAATGACATTGCATACCTGTGCATGCATACTAGAGATATTATATCACATATGGACATGCATGTTGTGGTGCATTGCGTGCATTCTTACGATTGCCTTATTAGATGTTATATTTACTTACGAGCTGGCAACTCACCCCCGTTGTGCCACAGTGTCTTGCAGGTCGGACCCGTCAGTCTTGTAGCGGCGGGCTATCTTATCATCAGTTCCTTTTGCTCAGACTCGCGACATCGCCCATAGGTGGGTTGCGAGTATACTTTATTTCTTTTTGCTTTATCTTTGTATCTATTATTCTCCATCTACCACTTGTATTGTATATGCGACCTAGTGATGAGACTGAGAGATTTGTATATTTGTGGTTTCTTTTGGGTCGAGCTCACTTGAGCCGACGTGTGTTTTCTGGTATTTGCATTTCTTTTATGCTCTTTTTCTTGATATTACTATTATATTGCATGTGGTTGTTATCCGCCTTGGGCGAAGAGCTAGCTCCCGCTTGGGGATGCTATTTTTATGATTACAGGTTTATTATCTTGTTGTACCCATTTTGGGGGTTAGAAATTGCAGGGGAGACTCTGCCGAAATTTTCAGAAATTTTTGATGTTTTTTTTTGGATTCTATGCAACTTAATTGATTTAAAAACCGTTTTCATTTAAGGTTTTCCTTCACTCTCTTTTGATTTTGGGTTAGATTTATGGGCTTTGGCTGACTTAGGTTACGGTACGCCTTTAGACGTCTCGTAATCTAAGTGCCAGTCACGTTCCGTACTTTCGGGTCGTGACATAAACACACATCCCAAGCCCGCAAGAATCACATGTCGTATCCCAAATACGAATCACATCAAATCACCGATCTCGCGACACAAGGCCCAACATCATCGACTCATCTCTAATGTCATCCAATATCATCAACACAGTGCAAGTATAAGTAATATGCAAGGGTGTGCGTGTAGGTGTAATTCTATTCTAGGGTTCGCGACTATGAACTACACTAGTCACTTCTAACCCTACACTATCCATAATACACCTAACTATCATACATAATATCACAACTACGGACTGCGGGGGTGCTATACGCCATCCACCCGACTTCCCCCAGTAGATATAATCTACTCACCTTGCGTCTCCATCTTTCGATGTCACCACGCGTTTGCTTGTCGTCTCGTAGTCTTCATAGGGTACCTACACATCAAAATATCGTATATGCACATTAAAAACAAATCAAAGCTAAAACGGCACACGAAACCCAAAACGATACGATAAGAGGCCCATAGGTTAGAACCTATGGCACGCCTTCAAAACCATCAATAAATCCTCTATATCGTCGTATAAACGCCAAATAGTCGAGGTAAAACACAAGACACCAATTCAGACTTAAAAATACGAAATACGGAAACACGAATCCAAAACAGCAACTTAGGAAATATGTTCCAGATTTCACCCTAGGTCCAATTAGACAATTCTATGTATACCAGGGGCCTAATATACAGATAAAGGAACACCAAAACCAAAAAGAGCCAATTCCATCATGGTCTGGCCGCAATTTGCGGCCAGAATGGAGGAATTTGCGGCCTGGAAGTGGAAGTAGGGGCTAGGGTTCTGGTGGTAGCTTCCTGGGTGCCTGCACATGTCACTGTCCAATCAATTTCAATTTAGGGTGTCTCGGGTGATAGCAGATTCAATATACCCTTCACAGATTTCACAAATTCCCCCATATCGGTTTCTAAAATCCGTATTCTGGGTTTAAGCTTCAGGTTAGGGTCTCAATTCATACACTAGGGTGTTGGTGTAGCCTCTATTGAACTCAATTTCACAGTACAACACAAAATTCTCTCAAACCCTAACTAGGTTTTTCCCATGTTCACAAAATTACCCGATATCGATTCAATCTTAACATAGGGTTAAAAGTAATGCTAAAACTAAGCTAATGGTTCAGTAAATACCTCATTTGGCAACTCAAGAATTTTCTTGAGTTGCCCCTAGTGGCCAAAATCCATGCTTTCTTGGTCCACCATGTAGGTCTTGAGCTTGTGCATCTTTTTAGTGAAATGGGGGTAGGGTTTTGGGTTTGTTTTCATGGTGATTTGAGGAGTTGAAGAGGGAGGGAAATGAGGGAGGAGCAGCAACAGGAGAGAGGAGAAGAGGGAGGGAAATGAAGGGAAGAAAATGGCCAAGTCTTTAGTCAATGGTGCCCATACCTCTCTCTCTCACCTACTACCAATTTCTTTAATCTTTTTTCTATTTCTTTTCCTTTTCTTTTCTTATTCTCTCAAAATCCTTCTCCCAAGAATAGTAAACCCAAAGTGAACCCTGGCAAGAAAATGCACAAGTGTGAAAAAGTGTTATGTGCATGTGTTGCACAAAAAAGCTAAAAATCGATTAGCGATTTTTAATCGCGATTATCACTAAATTAGTGTCAAACTAATCACAAAAACTTTAAAATGTCATAATTCCCTAATTTACCCGATTTTAGAATTTTCCATAATTTTTCCACATTTATTTGTATTTAATAATACCAAAATATTAAAATATTCAATAAAATAATATTAAATTATAAAATTTCCCAAAATTAATATTTTATCTTTTTGAAATGTTACAGGCACATTTTGGTGTTGTACAGCTGTTTTTGTATTCCCAGTATGCTGTGTAATATTATATCAGTATCTTTATTGTCTAATAAAGGATATAATTTTGCACTTGAAAGTAATGTCATGAACATTCTCCTAAATCAAGAACTGATTGGGTATGGCACACTGGAAAACGGCATATACATACTTAATCAACCTCGAATTTTCAATATTCAAAACACACATAAAAGAAAGGCTCCAGATTCAAATCAAGCCTTCTTATGGCATTGCAGACTTGGTCATATAAACGAAACAAGGTTGACTAAGTTACATAAAGATGGATATCTAGATCCGTTTACATATTCATCATATGAAACTTGTCAATCATGTATCAAAGGAAAAATGACCAAATCTCCGTTCTCCGGACACGGAGCAAGAGCTGCTGAACTCTTGGGACTTGTACACAGTGATGTATATGGTCCAATGTCTACGCATGCATGAAGCGGTCACTCCTACTTCATCACTTTTACTGATGACTTCTTTAGGTATGGACATGTGTTCTTAATGAAACATAAATCAGAGACCTTTGAGAAGTTTAAGGAGTATAAAAATGATGTAGAGAAACAAACTGGTAAAAGTATCAAGACACTTCGATCTGATCGAGGTGAAGAATACTTAAGTACATGTTTCCTTGAATACTTAAAAAAGAATGGAATTCTCTCTCAGCTTACTCCACCTTATACACCTCAGCATAATGGTGTATCAGAAAAGAGGAATCGCACGCTATTAGATATGGTGCGTTCAATGATGAGTAGTGCTGAGTTACCACTTTCCTTTTGGGGATTTGCTCTAGAATCAGCGGCATACTTATTGAATAGAGTTCCAACTAAGTCTGTGCCTACCACTCCATATGAAATGTGGAGCGGGAAGAGACCATATCTCAAGTATTTTAAGATATGGGGTTACCCGGCATATGTTAAAAAGCATAAACCGGACAAGCTCTAGTCACGATCGGTTTTGTGCAAGTTTGTAGGATACCCCAAACATTCAAGGGGGTAGATGGTCTACCATACTGAAGAACAAAAGGTGTTTGTCACTCCCCACATTGTCTTCTTAGAGAGCGAATTTCTTGCAAAAGAAATTAGTGGGAGCGCGGTAGAGCTGGATGAAATTCCAGAACCTCAAACTGCTACCGAGGACATAGAAGAACCTCAGATTTCAATAGAACATGATGAACCAACGCCACTCCGCAGATCTAGTAGGCTTTCTCATCCTCCAGAAAGATACTATGGTTTTCTTCTAGATGGGATCGAGAGGATTGCATCATCGACGATGATGAGCCTACATGTTTTCAGTAGGCTATCACGAGTATTGACTCGATGAAGTGGCTGGATGCTATGAGATCCGAAATGGAATCCATGTACACCAATAAAGTATGGACTTTAGAAGTTGCTCCTCCTGGGGTTAAACTAGTTGGATGCAAATGGATTTTCAAAAAGAAGATTGGTGCACTTGGACAAGTGGAAACCTACAAAGCTACACTCGTTGCAAAAGGTTTTCGTTAAAGACCAGGACTGGACTATGATGAAACCTTTTCACCTGTAACTATGCTTAAATCTATTCGGATCCTGCTTGCCATTGCTGCCTTCCTTGACTATGAAATCTGGCAGATGGACGTAAAAATAGCTTTTCTAAATGGACATTTAGAAGAGAGTGTTTACATGGATCAACCAGAAGGTTTCTTAGACAGTGGGAGCAGCGGAAGGGTGTGCAGGTTGCTTAAATCCATTTATGGATTAAAGCAAGCATCGCGAAGTTGGAACATCTACTTTGATGAGACAATCAAAGAGTTTGACTTTATCAAAAATGTTGATGATCCATGTATTTATAGGAAGATTGTAAAAGGAGCAGTAGTCTTCCTCGTTTTGTACGTCGACGATATACTACTGATAGGTAATGATATCCCTATGCTACAATCAGTAAAGCTCTTCTTGTCACAGAAATTCTCCATGAAAGACTTGGGCGATGCAACCAACATTTTGGGCATTAAGATCTATCGTGATAGATCTAATAGAATGTTGGGAATTTCACAGTCCAGGTATATTGACACTATACTAAAAAGATTTAGTATGGAAGATTCCAAGCGCGGTAACATGCCCGCTTGTCACGGGATCACCCTTTCCAAAGAGATGTCTCCCAAGACTGATGAATAGAGGGATCGCATGAGCATTTTACCCTACGCTTCGGCGGTAGGATCTATAATGTATGCGATGTTATGTACAAGACCGGATGTAGCTTACGCACTTGGTGTGGTAAGCAGGTATCAGTCTGACCCAGGTAAGAAACATTGGATAGCGGTGAAGAACATTCTCAAGTACCTGAGAAGGACTAAGGAGATGTTCTTGATTTACGGTAGTGGGGACCTCCAGGTAGAGGCTTTTACCGACTCCGGCTTCCAAAGTGAAAAAGATGATTCTAAATCCATTTCGGGTTTTGTGTTTACCCTCAATGGAGGGGCGGTATGTTGGAAGAGTTCCAAACAAGATACCGTCACAGACTCAACTATGGAGGCTGAGTTTATAGCTGCTAGTGAAGCCGCAAAAGAGGCTGTTTGGATAAGGAAGTTCATTTCTGAACTTCGGGTGGTTCCGTCCATTACCAATCCAATACCTTTGTATTTTGATAACAATGGGGCCGTAGCATTGGCAAAGGAACCCAAGTCCTATCAGAAATCCAGGCATATCTTAAAGCATTTTCACCTGATCAGGGAGATCGTTGATCGTCGGGAGATCGAGGTACGGAGAGTGGATACAAAAGACAACACGGCAGATCCATTCACAAAGGCCATTCCTCAAGTTCAGTTCGAGAGGCTGTTTGAGATGTTGGGCATGCGGTACTCCAGCAACTGGATATAGTGAAGACAGTGGGTACTCATTGCGCCAATTATAGGCCCTAGTGCAAGTGGGAGATTGTTGGATATATATGTCCTAGAGACCTTCATTGTATAGGATACTGGGGATATGTATGTACATAACAGTCTTGCTTAATATGATAGTACGCTATTTGGTTTTTCTTTATCTTAACGTATGATATATTTTACTTGGTATTTATATATATATATGTGTTGATGAATCCCATAAGGTGTTTGCCTGACTTCCGGCGTTATGATGGCAGTCATACAAGTGGGAGCTGGATAATCAATAGGCACATCCTTAGATGTCCCTGGTCGCAGGAGTATCGAGACTGGGCATCGATACTCCGGAGTAGACTGGTGTATACATATCTAGACCCCGAGGAGGGGCGATGGATTGGTCATGCAGCCATTGGTGGAGTGCACCTAAGATTGTATACAGATGCTCACTGGGTGTCAGTACACCGGACAGGACTCGCCGAGAACTGACTGGATGGTATTTATACCTAACGTCTGATAGCAGTTCTCAGGTGACATGTGTGCAGATAGTCCGTTGACTTAAAGTCGTCATTTGTCTCGTGTGAGTTCCCATTGTGCTTTGATTACTACCCTACCACGGTTCAAAGGAGTCGTGCAAACAGGTTTTAGTTGGGCACAGTCCCGAGCCACGTGGAGGTAGTGAGTGACTGTTAGGGATTCGTCTCTCCCGGTATAGAGAGTTGATATCGCACGGTGATCGGTTGGTCATTACCATAAGTCCCCGGCCAGGGCGGATTGAGAATTACTGATAGATTGATCAGTAAATTCTCGGATGGTGATAGAGCCATACCGACACGACTTGTACGGTTATTAGGGGTCTGACGTTCACCACCTCCCTAGACCATACATGCGATACTCTTAGACGAACAGACCGGACTGCACAGATATTGTCACGAACAGGCTCAGTAGGAGTTCGGATGGGTATCCTCACCGGCCTTCTTATCGACATCTACCTGGGGACCGTTACGTACAGCTAGTGCCGCTTGCGGTCTGTGGTTAATCCCACTGCCAGCGTAGTAGTCGAGTATTTAGAGTCCCACACAGAGTTTTCCCAACTCCAGGCGCAATGATATAGAGGTCGTACGGTTTTACGACAAGGGTTCGGACGAATACGTGTTTAAACGCACGTACGACATTCGGACAGTTTTTACTAGACGGCTTTGGTTTAAGACAGATTCTAGTATCAGGTTATTGAATTTATACAGTCTTTAGTTTTTCCGTGTTTTCACGGATGCGAAGGGCATTCTCGTAATTATCCGAGAAGCTTCTAGAAGGAGGGTGACTAAGGAGGTTATGGTGGCATTTTCATTAATTGCTTTGTGTGACTCATTTATATGATTCATCATATCATTAATGCTTCATTAATGATCTTATGACTCACATAATGAATCACTCTCTTTGAATAAATGAAGCATGGTGAATAATCATTTAATTGATATTATTTGATAATTCATTATGTATCATATATTCAAATGAGAAGGATTTTTATTCTCATTATTCTCTCCACCTTCTCTCTCCTCAAGCTCTCTCTCCTTCTCCAAACCCTAATCCTACCACTCATGAGTTGAGTACAAGGATTAGTAAAGACTAAACACTTCATAACCTAACTCTACATCATCTTGGTTACTTTGGTTAGCAACTAGAGAAACAAAGATACCTCAAGTCTTGAGGTGTAGCTTGGATTAGGGTACTCGGGTGGATCATCTATCACGGATAGAAGGCCGAGGAGGACATAGAGATCACAAAGACGAAGGACTAGAATCGTTTGGTATAATCTCTTCACATAGTAGCTTAGAACTCTATGCTTATCGTTAAGTATTGTTTAGAAAAGATCTTCGGTTAGTCGATGCATGCTACAAAACAAGATCGTTTTTCATATTTCCGCCTCCCCGCTACTCGTAGGGTGTTGCACATCGACTTACAGTGATGGCAGTCACACTAGTGGGGGCTGGGTAATCTATAAGCACATCCTTATGCAGGTCCCTAGTCGCAGGACTATCGAGACAGGGCATCGATACTCCGGAGTAGACTAGCGTATGCGCTTCTCATCCCCGTGTGGGAGACGGTCTGTCCCATAGCCGTCAGTACGTCGTACTTGAGATAGTATGCAGGTGCTCGTTGGGTTACGAGTACACTGGACAGGACTCGTCGGGAACTGCTGGTTGGTCCTATACCTATCGTCAGTTATCAGTTCCCAGGTGACATGAGTACAGCTTAGACCGCTGACTTGACACTGTTACTTCGCCTCGAGTGTGTTCCCACTGTACTTAGATTACTACCCTACCACGGCTCAAAGGAGTCGTGCAAACAGGTAGTAGTTGGGTGCAGTCCCGAAGCACTTGGTGGCAGTGATGGTTAGACAGGATTCGCCTCTCCCTGTATTAGGGGTTGACATCGCGCTGTGTCTAGGAGAGCCATTACACGAGTAGTCCCTGGCCAGGGCAAGCGAGATATACTGGTATGTTTCCAGTGTTATCTCAGGGTGTTCTGGGCTTCACTCCGACACGACTTGTACCGCTATTAGGGGACTGACGTTTACCGCCCCCTAAGCCCGCCATGCGATGTATCAGATGAACAGACCGGACTGTACAGAGAGATTGTCACATTCAGACTCAGTAGGAGTTCAGATGGGTTTCACCTCGTCAGTCATCTTGTCGGCATCTACCTGGGGACCGTTACGCACAGCTAGTGCCGCTTGCGGTCTGTGGTTAAACCCACTGCCAGCGTAGTGTCGAGTGTTTAGAGTCCAATACAGAAAGCTATTCGCCTTTAGGCAAAAGAGTAGTGGTCGCATGGTTTTGCGACAGGTCGCATGGTTTTGTGACAGGGTTCGGTCACATCCGTGCACTTGTGCACGTACAGTGTCCGGACAGTTAACACTAGTGGGATTTGGTTTAAGCCAGATCCTAGTGTACGTTTTGGGATTGGTTTTATCTCGTTTGTATTCGTGTTCCTCGTAACGCGGATGCAGGTGTGTATGCACAGTTGACAGAGAGACAGAGGCAGAGGATTCTCATTGGGGTTATTGACTGTTGACCGTTGACATTTGACTTTTGCTTAACCCTAATGAGAATAAGAAATAATATTAACATTAATATTAATTAAGTATTATAGTGACATGGTTGTTGAGGGGTTGACTTTGTTGACTTGTTGACTTTGTTGACCGGTTGACTAGGTTGGACTAGTTGACCATCATCATGACAATCGCTATCATTCCATGGCAAAGACTTTTGCTTGCTTGTTTATTTATGCAAAATGAGTGCATGAAATGATATATCCATTTTGACTTAAACAATCACGCAATACTTGATTACTATTTTTGTTATGATGGCTTTTGGATTATGAGAGGTTGGATGAGAAAAGAATGGCTCATTCTTTCATTTGCTTTCTCTCTCTTGAGCTCTCTCATTCTCAAGCTCTCCCTCTTCCTCTTGCTCTCTCTAGCTCACGGCAAACCATTCTCATGTGTTGAGACTCATTGCCTTAGAGATAAAAAGACACCAAAACATTCCTCTACTCATTCTAGTTCATAAGGCCTAGCAAGCCAAGTGATCTAGTTTGTTCAAAGTTCCAAGAAGAAGCCAAAGGTAGAAGCTTTCGGGTGGATCCATCTTCGGCGCAAGAAGACGACGAGATGAGGCCGATCCGTACACCGGGAGGAGTCGAAGACGAAGGAGTTCTAGAAAGGTATAGCCCCCTAACCGAGTAGGTAAATTCTTGTCAGGTTGTTAGTTAGTCGTTTAACAAAGATCCGTATTGGTAGTCTATGTTACCACCCACTTGAAAATCGTTTTTCACCACTTCCGCAACCCCGTAAGTACCGGGGATGGGTAGCATGGACTTACAGTGGCATCAGAGCCTAGTTAAACACAATCTAACATGTTTGCAAAGTAAGTAGAAGTTCGATCGGAGAAAAAGTCGCGAAATACACCCGGAACTCAAACTTTCTGTCGATTTTCAAAGTGCTGTAAAAATTATTTGAGATATACCAAAAATGGACTCAGGGTTTTTATAGCATACTGCAGAAAAACGATCCACAGAGCCGTCCAACTCACCGCGGTTCCGCAGCAAGAACAGCTTCTTGCCGCGGATCCGCGGCCGAGTTGACTCGGCCGTGGATCGGTTTCATTGCAGTATACTCTGTGGGGTATTTTGGGATATTTGGAACATGTCTTTTCAGCCCAGATTTTCCAGAAAGCAAAATTAGCTTTTGGGGCTTGAAAATTCTTATTTTTATCGAACTTCTAAAGACTAAGGCTAACGGGTTTATATCTGTGATGTGTTATGTGTATTGAACGTCCGCTAATCGCTATACGTCGATTAGTGGGGGTTATACAAATCTGTGATCTGTAATGATTGATGGTATGTGTATATGAATTCTTTGGATTGTCACGGATGAATAGCCGGGGGTTGTGAGATGAGAGTTTTCTTTTCTTTCAATTCATGTAATATGTAAATTGATGTAATATTATTTTTAGCCGCACAACCGGGTCGGGGTTGTAGCCGTCATTGTATAATTTCTTTTTACTGTTTTTGCTCCTAGGATAGAACCAAGGTGGGGTGCACAGACTACCGGGTATCTCGAAGTGCCGAGTGGCCTACTCACGTTGTTGAGGGAGGTTGCTCCACTTCGGATATTTGGCGGGTAGTTTGCCGCACCCGTAGGGGTTTATGGTGGGGTATTGGCTATTCATCGCGACCGTGTAATCCGCTCTTCGTTACAGGCTCGTACGAATTGCGGATTCCTAGTATATCCAATGTATTCATCTGTGATCTGAAATGGCTATCATTGCAATATATATATATATATATATATATATGATATTATTTAGGCGTTGCTTATGTTTTGCAGCCGTGCTAGCCCAGCCCCCGCTCTGTCGTTAGTTTAGTCACCTAACGGGTAATGATGGGGCCCCATGGCGAATGCGAATGGCATAAGCGTACGTCATATTTTGGTTGTTTTCTGCAATGGTAGGATTAAATGATGGGACGCATTAAAAGAACTAATGCAAGAAAAATAAACCCAGTAAAAGTCGTTGGAACACTTTCAAAACCACTCGGTTTCTTTTCAAAATAACTTTTAAACGCGGAGCTTAAGCCACTCCTTTTAAAAGCTATCTCGTTCCATCGATTATATCAAGTTCACTACGTTCACTGTTTCGCCAAAACCATTCGTAATCCTCCGTCGTTTCACATGGATGGTCAATAGTATTCAAGCTATGTATGTTGGCCAAAGTCAAGGCATAGTGATTGGTAGCTATTGGGTATTCATGTGCAGCATAGATAGATGTGTTGGTTTGGGGCAGTCGTACTACCATTTTGGCCAAAGTCAAGGGTATGTGCGGATGGGCTCAAATTAACCTGGAGAATGACGGGTAGAACTTGACATGTGACTTATGATATTTTGGCCAAAGTCAAGGTCATAAGAGCATGGGGCAAAAATCCACATCGGGAGTTTCAAAGAACTGAAACTTGCTAGTGTTGCATACCATTTGGAGTGTGATGATTCTGGTAGGATTCCTTCAGTTTCGTCACGCGATGATATTTGGATCCCGATCCTACTATGAGTATATGCTACTCCTCGGGAAATTTCTCACTTAACGATCAATGCTATAAACCAAGTAGGTGTCTAGAAAGGTGTTAGCGGGGCTATGCCCCCAGGGAAAAGAGGTTCTTAAATTAAGGAACTTCGCAAAAACGTTGGAAAACATCCCTCGAAGTACCGACACCTGCCTGGCCGAATGGTTAAGCAAGTATTATACGGTGAGATTGATCCTGACTAATTCTTCCTTTTTGGTTTGAGGAGGGATTTGAGAGACAGTGGGAGTCATCCTGTTTAGACAAATTAAAAACCACTCTAAACTTGCAAGAGCATCATGCTAAAGTGTTTCTTCTCTCTCTCCTAATTGCAGCGACCAATCATCATGACCGGACTTAAGTTATTACTAGATAAAAACATACTGAAAGGGCCAAACTACAAAGATTGGCTTAGGAATGTCAAAATGGCAATCACTTATGACAAGTTGGGGTATCTCCTTACCACCAAAGCTCACCCAGTCCTAGGACCCACCTCCAGCGTCGCGGATAAGGAAATCCGTAAGACTTGGGAGATCGATAGTGTGAAGGCCAAGTGCCTCGTGCTTGCCTCTATGGACAACGAACATCAGAGGAGGCACGAGAATATGGACCTCGAATCCATATTTCTCCATACAAAAGAACTGTATGGAGAGCAATCTCGTATCGCATGATACGAAGTGTCGAAGAGTTATTTTCGGCAAGGTTGGCCATCGGATCCTCAGTAGTGGAACACGTGCTTAAGATGATTGGCTTCATTGAGGAGATCGCGGACCTTGGGACCACGTTGGAGAATGAGCTCTATACGGACTTGATTCTTCAGTCCCTTCCTTCCACTTACGCCCAGTTTATACTGAACTTCAACTTGCAAGAAAAAGAAGTTGAACTTTCAGAGCTCCTCAACATGCTAAGGAGTGCAGAGGGCACCCTACAGAAAGGTAGGGAAACATCCACTTTGTTTGTAGGAGGATCTTCATCTTCTAGGTCCAAGACGAAAGCCAAGGGATAGAAGAAGAAAGCCTCCGCCAAACCAAGGGGCGGTGTTAGTAAAGTGGATACGATGGGAAAGACAAAAGCAACAAAGATAGCGGGAAAGCTTGTGGATAAGGAAGAATGCTTTTACTGTCACAAGAGTGGTCACTGGAAGAAAGATTGCAGGGCTTGGAAAGCCAGAACACAAGATCTGAAGCATGTTGCGGCTTCAGCTTCAGGTGTGTATGTTATTGAAAACTGTCTATCAATAAACTCTACTTCCTGGGTATAGGATACCGGATCAGGATCTCATATCTGTAATTCTTTGCAGGCGTTGAGAAACCGTAGGGTTTTGAAGGCAGGTGACATGACCCTCAAAGTTGCAAACGGAGCTAGAATGGATGCTAAGGCCGTGGGGGACTATCACCTGGGGTTGTCAGATGGACACGTTTTGGTTTTGCGTAATTGCATTTTGTACCCAACGCAACTTGTAATATCATTTCTGTATCTTTGATTTCTAAAGAAGGTTATGAATTTGCGTTTGTAAGTAATGTTGTAAACATTCACCTTAATCAAGTTCGGATTGGGTCAGGTACATTAAGCAATGGTATATACGTATTAAACCAACCACAGATTTTCAATGTCCAGAATACACACAAAAGAAAGTCTCCAGAAATAAATCAGACTTTCTCATTGCATTGTAGACTGGGTCACATCAATGAGAGAAGATTGATGAAGTTACATACAGAAGGATATTTGAATCCGTTCAAATATCAATCGTATGCCATTTGTCAATCCTGTCTCAAAGGAAAGATGACAAAGACTCCGTTCACTGGACACGGAGTAAGGGCGAGCTCGCTCTTGGGACTCGTACACAGCGACGTGTGCGGTCTAATGTCTACACATGCGTGAAGCGGTTATTCTTACTTCATTACTTTTACGGATGACTTTTCAAGGTACGGTTATGTCTTCTTAATGAAACATAAGTCCGAAGCCTTTGGAAAATTCCAGGAATATAAGAATGAAGTAGAAAAACAAACAGGCAAAAGTATCAAGACACTAAGATCGGATCGAGGTGGTGAATACTTGAGTGCCGAGTTCCTCGACTATTTAAAAGAGAATGGAATTCTCTCTCAGCTTACTCCTCCATACACTCCGCAACATAACGGTGTATCGGAGAGACGGAATCGAACCCTATTGGATATGGTACGGTCCATGATGAGTAACGCTGAGTTACCGCGATCATTCTGGGGATATGCGCTAGAATCAGCTGCATACCTTTTGAACCGAGTTCCAACTAAGACTGTGCCTACTATACCATATGAGATGTGGTGTGGGAAGAGACCCTATCTTAATCACATTAAGACATGGGGAAGTCCAGCTTTTGTCAAAAAGCAGCCTGCGGACAAGCTCGAGGCACGCCCAATACAGTGCAAGTTTGTGGGATATCTAAAGAACTCCAAGGGATATTTCTTCTATTGCGAAGAGGAACAAAAGGTTTTTGTTTCTCGGCATGCCCACTTCTTAGAAACTCAGTTTTTGGAGAATCAGATAAGTGGGAGCGTAATAGAACTGGAAGAAATTCCAGAGCCATGAGCTATTACTGAAAGCTTAGTAGAACCGGAGGGTTCGAAAGATCATGACATTCCTACGCCGCTCTGCAGGAGTAGTAGGCAGTTTCATCCGCCCGAGAGATACTACGGTTTTCTCATAGACAGGGATAGAGAGAATTGCATCATAGATTATGATGAGCCAACTAGCTTCCAGCAGGCCATTCAGAGCGTTGACTCGGTAAAATGGCTGGATGCAATGCGGACCGAAATGGAGTCCATGTACACCAACAAAGTATGGACGTTGGACGTTGCTCCAGATGGGGTAAAACCCGTAGGATGCATGTGGATCTTCAAAAGGAAGATTGGTGTAGATGGACAGGTTGAGACCTATAAAGCTAGACTGGTTGCAAAGGGCTTTCGTCAAAGACCTGGTTTGGACTATGACGAGACCTTTTCTCCAGTAGCTATGCTGAAATCCATTCGGATCCTTCTTGCCATTGCTGCCTTCCACGATTATGAGATTTGGCAGATGGACGTAAATACCGCTTTTCTAAATGGAAATTTAGAGGAGTGTGTTTATATGGACCAGCCAGAGGGTTTCATTCATAGTGGGAGTAGAGGAAAGATGTGCAAGTTGCATAAGTCCATCTATGGACTGAAGCAGGCATCGCGGAGTTGGAACATCTGTTTTGATGAGACGGTCAAGGAATTTGGCTTTATCAAAAATCCAGATGAACCATGCATCTATAGTAGATTTGGAGCGAGAACTGTAGTATTCCTCGTTTTATAACTGGATGACATTCTCATAATAGGAAATGACGTTCCTATGCTACAATCTGTCAAGGGGTTCTTGTCACACAGGTTCTCCATGAAAGACCTGGGTGATGCCTCATACATTCTGGGGATCCGGATCTATCGTGACAGATCGAAGAGGATACCGGGACTCTCACAGTCCAGGTACATCGACACCATACTGAAAAGATTCAGTATGGAAGATTCCAAGCGCGGTAATCTACAGGCTTGTCACGGGATCACCCTCTCAAATGAGATGTCTCCCAAGACTGATTTGGAAAGGGATCGCATGTCTATTATACCCTACGCTTCTACGGTAGGCTCTATAATGTATGCGATGTTGTGTACCAGACCAGATGTAGCTTATGCACTGAGTGTGGTAAGCCGGTATCAGTCAAACCCTGGGGAGTAACACTGGATAGCAGTAAAGAACATTCTCAAGTACCTGAGAAGGACTAAGGAGATGTTCTTGGTGTATGGCGGAAGAGACCTCCAGATCGAGGCCTTTGCTGACTCCAGCTTCCAGAGTGACAAGGATGATTCCAAGTCCATGTCGGGTTATGTCTTTACCCTCAATGGAGGGGCGGTGTGTTGGAAGAGTTCCAAACAGGAAACCGTTGCTGACTCGATGATGGAAGCGGAATATATCGCTGCTGCAGATGCCGTAAAAGAAACTGTCTGGGTAAGGAAGTTCTCAACAGAACTTCAGGTGGTTCCGTCCATTGTTGATCCAATACCTCTGTATTGCGACAACAACGGGGCTATAGCTTTAGCGAAGGAACCAAGGTCCCATCAGAAGTCCAGACACATCTTGAGGCGGTATCACCTGATCAAGGACATCGTGGGTCGCCAGGAGATCGAGGTTCGAAGAGTTTCTACGGAAGATAACACTGCCGATCCACTCACAAAGGCCTTACCCCAGACTCAGTTCGAGCGGCTGATCGAGATGATAGGTCTTCGATACACCAGTACATGGCCTTAGTGCAAGTGGGAGATTGTTAGTGTATATGCCCTAGAGGCCATTACTGTATCATACTAGTTTGTATATTACTTAATGGAAGCTTGGGATATTCACCTTGTATAGACAATCTTGCTCAATATAGTAGTATGCTACTTGGTTTGTTTCTACTTCAATGTGTACATGTGTTTATTTTAGTATGTCACCTATACACATTAGTGGAGCCCTTAGGATCTTTGCTTAATTACCAGCGTTGTGATGGCAGTCACACTAGTGGGGGCTGGGTAATCTATAAGCAAATCCTTATGCAGGTCCCTAGTCGCAGGACTATCGAGACAAGGCATCGATACTCCGGAGTAGACTAGCGTATGCGCTTCTCATCCCAGTGTGGGAGACGGTCTGTCCAACAGCCGTCAGTACATCGTACTTGAGATAGTATGCGGGTGCTCGTTGGGTTACGAGTACACTGGACAGGACTCGTCGGGAATTGCTGGTTGGTACTATACCTATCGTCGGTTATCAGTTCCCAGGTGACATGAGTACAGCTTAGTCCGCTGACTTCAAACTGTCACTTCGCCTCGAGTGTGTTCCTACTGTACTTAGATTACTACCCTACCATGGCTCAAAGGAGTCGTGCAAATAGGTAGTAGTTGGGTGCAGTCCCGAAGCACTTGGAGGCAGTGACGGTTAGACAGGATTAGTCTTACCCGGTATTGGGGGTTGACATCGCGCTGTGTCTAGGAGAGCCATTACACGAGTAGTCCCTGGCCAGGGCAAGCGAGATATACTGGTAGGTATCCAGTGTTATCTCAGGGTGTTCTGGGCTTCACTCCGATACGACTTGTACCGCTATTAGGGGACTGACGTTTACTGCCCCCTAGGCCCGCCATGCGATGTATCAGACGAACAAACCGAACTGTTCAGAGAGATTGTCACATTCAGACTCAGTAGGAGTTCAGATGGGTTTCACCTCGTCAGTCTTCTTGTCGGCATCTACCTGGGGACCGTTACGCACAGCTAGTGCCGCTCGCGGTCTGTGGTTAAACCCACTGCCAGCGTAGTGTCGAGTCTTTAGAGTCCCACACAGAAAGCTATTCGCCTTTAGGAAAAAGAGTAGAGGTCGCATGGTTTTGCGACAGGTCGCATGGTTTTGCGACAGGGTTCGGTCACATCCGTGCACTTGTGCACGTACAGTGTCCGGACAGTTAACACTAGCGGGCTATGGTTTAAGCCAGATCCTAGTGTGCGTTTTGGGATTGGTTTTATCTCGTTTGTATTCGTGTTCCTCGGAACGCGGATGCGGGTGTGTATGCACAGTTTATAGAGAGATAGAGGCAGAGGATTCTTATTGGGGTTATTGACTGTTGACCGTTGACCATTGACTTTTGCTTAACCCTAATGAGAATAAGAAATATTATTAACATTAATATTAATTAAGTATTATAGTGACATGGTTGTTGAGTGGTTGACTTTGTTGACTTGTTGACTTTGTTGACCGGTTGACTAGGTTGGACAAGTTGACCATCATCATGACAGTGGCTATCATTCCATGGCAAAGACTTTTGCTTGCTTGTTTATTTATGCAAAATGAGTGCATGAAATGATATAGCCATTTTGACTTAAACCATCACACAATACTTGATTACGATTTTTGTTATGATGGCTTTTGGATTATGAGAGGTTGGATGAGAAAAGAATGGCTCATTCTTTCATTTGCTTTCTCTCTCTTGAGCTCTCTCATTCTCAAGCTCTCCCTCTCCCTCTTGCTCTCTCTAGCTCAAGGCAAACCATTCTTATGTGTTGAGACTCATTGCCTTAGAGATAAAAAGACACCAAAACATTTCTCTACTCATTCTAGTTCACAAGGCCTAGCAAGCCAAGTGATCTAGTTTCTTCAAAGTTCGAAGAAGAAGCCAAAGGTAGAAGCTTTCGGGTGGATCCATCTTCGGCGCAAGGAGACGACGAGGTGAGGCCGATCCGTACACCGAGAGGAGTCGAAGACGAAGGAGTTCTAGAAAGTTATAGCCCCCTAACCGAGTAGGTAAACTCTTGTTAGGTTGTTAGTTAGTCGTTTAACAAAGATCTGTATTGGTAGTCCATGTTACCACCCACTTGAAAATCATTTTTCACCACTTCCGCAACCCCGTAAGTACCGGGGAAGGATAGCATGGATTTACAACTAGTGCTTATCTGCAGCAAGAGATGAGATTGGATTAGGGTATTCGTACGGCGTTGTTTGGCCTTCATCAAGGGTCATGCGGGTGGGTTTAATTCAATCAGGAAATGATGGGTTGAACTTGACCTGCGGACTATGTGTTGTTTGGCCTGCGTCAAGGTCATAGGACGCTAGGGATAAAATATTATCGAGAATTTCAAGTGTTGAAATTTGCATTGAGATTGCATACCTTCTATGAGATAATTGGATCCCGATACCCACTGCGAGTAAGAGTTACTCCTGGGAGAGTTTTACACATTACAATTAGCCGATCAAGTAGGTGTCTAGAAAGGTGTCAACGGGGTTATGTCTCCGGGAAACCGAGGTTTATTTTAATTAGGTCCGTGCAAAAGAACGGGGAACCTCCCTCAAAGTACCGACACTGGCATGGCTTAATGATTTGCGAACTTGTAGGGTGTAGTTAATCCCGGCTAGTTTTACCTTTTAGGGTTTGAAGGTAGATTTGACTAAAACAGTGGGAGCCATCCTGATTAGATAAAATAATAAACAATCTAATCTTGCAAGAGCATATGCTAAGTATTTTCTTCTCTCTCTCAAGGTAGCAACCATGTCACGCCTTAATCAAGATAATAATACGGATGTATTGACCAAACCAGCTTATTGTACTGAGCTGGGGAACGTTGGTCCCGCTCCAACATATAATTGTTATAAGACCGAGCAGGAAATAGGGGATTACCAGAATTTCCGTACCGCCCAAACGAAGAAAGTGTCTGTTGATACATCTTCTTCGGGTGTGTTCATTACCGAGAACTGTTTCTCAGTTTCCTTTACATCCTGGGTATGAGATACCGAACCAATATCCCACATATGTAATATGTTACATGGGCTACAGAAAGGTAGAGAACTGAGAAAAGGTGATAAGTTTTAAGAGTTAGAAACTGTGCAATTGTTGCAGCCAAAGTAGTTGGCAGTTATCACCCTGTATTACCAAAAGACATTGATTCTAAACGAATGTTATTAGATACCGAACCTGATATACAACATCATATCAGTCTCTTTATTTATTAAAGAAGGATATAATTTTGTATTGTTGGATAATGTTTTGAACATTTCCTATATCAAGAGTTGATCAGATCAGGCACGTTGTCTAAAAGCATATACGTTCTAAATCAAACCACAGTTCTTAACGTAGAGAACACATACAAGAGGAAGAGTCAGAAATGAATGAATCCTTCTTGAGGCATTGTAGACTAGGTCAGATCAATTCGACCAGACTAGCTAAGTTATATTAAGATGCATATTTAAATTAGTTTGAATTTACATCTTGTGAAACTTGCCAGTCAAGTCTCAAAGATAAACATGAGCATAGCTCCATTTATTGGAAACAGAGAAAGAGTTAGTGAACTCTTTGGATTGATACATAATGATGTATGTAGGTCCCCTGTATACACATGCCAGGACTGGTTCTTTGTACATTATTACATTCACTGATGATCTCTCAAGATTCGGGCATATGTTCCTGTTGAAACACAAGCCTGAAGCTTTTGAGAAATTCAAAGAATATAAGTTAGAAGTAGAGAACCAAAATGGGTATAAGTATTATGTCATTTGAAGTGATCAGGGAGGAGAATACTTGAGCACGGATTTCTTGGACTATTCTAATGGAGAATGAGATTCTCTTTCAGCATTACTCCTCCGTATACACCACAGCACGTTGGTATATCGGGGCGGAGCAATCGCACCCTATGTGATAAGATGAGCTCTATGATGAGTACTACTAAGTTGCCTATTACCTTTTGGGTGTTATGCACTTGAGAAGCTGCATACCTATTGAATAGGGTTCCAACCAAATCAGGTGCCTACCACTCCATATGTGATATGGTATGGGAAGAGCCCTCAGCTTAAGGATGTTAAGATTTAGGGTTGTCCGGCTTATGTCTAAAAGCAAGATCCGGACAAACTCGATGCAAGGTCAGTTCTATGGAAGTTTGTTGGATATCCCAAGCATTCGCAAGGGAATATCTTCTACCGCACCGAGGAACAAAAGGTGTTTTATTTCTCGGCATGCCATCTTTTTAGAAAAGGATTTTCTTATGAAGAAATTAGTGGTCATGAGGTAGAACTGGAAGGAGTTCCAGCTATACAAACTGCAGTAGATGATTTGGTAGAACCGAAGGATTCAATAGCTCCCTACGAACCTCAGCCTCTCCGCCGATCTGTTAGGGTTCCTCACCAACCTGAGAGATACTCGGTTTGCTCTATGACAGTGGGAATAAGGATTGCATCATGAGATAATGAACCAACTAGTTTCGAGCTGGCCATCAGGAGTGGGGACTCTGTGAGGATGGCTGGATGCTAAGCGATCTGAGATGGAATCCATATACACCAACAAAGCATGGACTTTGGTTGCTTTATCTGAAGGGTTAAATCCCCATCGGGAGCAAGTATATCTAGAGAAGATTAATTTGTGTACATGGAAAAGTTGAGACTTTCAAACCTAAGACTTGTTGCAAAAGGTTCTCGTCATCAACCAGGTGTGGATAATGATGAAACCTTTTCTAGTGCCTATGCTTAAGTCCATCCGGATCCTACTTGCCATTGCTACATACCATGACTATGATATCTGGCGGTTGGGTGTCATGACTGCTTTTCTATATAGTGATTTAGAAGAGAGCGTCTATAAGTACACAGCCAGAGGGCTTCGTAGACAGTGGGAGCAGCAGAAACGTGTGCAAGATTCTTTATGTGTTAATGCGGGCATCGCGGAGTTGGCACATCTGTTTTGATGTGGTACTCAAAGCGTTTGACTACATCACAATGGTAGATGAACCTTGTATAAACAAAAAGGTAGTAGGGAGTATGGTGGTGATCCTTGCATTGTATGTGGACGACATATTCTTGATAGGAAAGGAGTTTCCTATGCTACACTCGGTCAATCTCCTCTTATCACATGGATTCTCCATATAGGATCAAGGTGATACATCCTAAATCCTGGGTTTTGGATCTATGAGATAGATCTAAGTGGATGTTAGGATTCTCACTAGGTGAAGTGAGATGGTATCAATAGATCCTGGGGAAAATCACTGGATAGCTTCCAGGGTGGTAAGGTTGACTGAATGTCAGTCACAGGCATTGTCTTTACCCTCAGTGGAGGGACGGTATGTTGGAAGTTTTCCAAGCTAGATACCGTAGCATACTAGACGATAAAAGCTGCATACATTGCTACCAAGGATGCTACCGAAGATGTAGTCTGGATGTATATAGTTCATGAGATGAACTTCGTTCCTACCATTGTGTGACAATGGAGTTGTGGCTTAGGACAAGGAACCCCCGTCCCATCAGAGATCCAGACATATTCTAAAGCAGTATCACCTGATCATGGAGATGGTTGATCTCCAAGGAGATCGAGGTTAGGAGAGCAGACTACAGAGGACAACACGGCGGATCCACTCACAAAGGCCTATTCCTAGGAGAGACTTTTATGGGATGGTTGAGTATGGGATACTTCAACCACGGCTGATTGTTGGGTATTAGATACTACAACAGATGGCCCTCGTGTATGTGGGAGATTGTTAGTTATATGTATGCCCTAGAGGCTATTACTGTACATACGATGTATATTGTAGTGGATGCTTGGACATATATAGTGAGGACTTTCTTGCTAGGCATGATAGTATGCTATTTGGTTGCTCTTTATCTTAACATGTACACTTATTGTCTCTATGTTACATGTTGATAAAGCCCTTAGGATGAGTACTTGACTACCAGGATTATGATGCAGATCATACTAGTGGGAACAGTGTAGTCGATAAGTACATCCTTCAAATGTTCCTAGTCGTAGGTGTATCGAGACAGGGCATCGATATACCAGAGTAGACTAGCGTATAGCTTCTCGACCCATGTAGATGGGCGATGGATGATCCCATATCCATTGGTGTTTGACATCAGAGATAGTATACGAGTGCTCAGTGGAGACTGGGTACACTGTACGGACTCGCCGAGAACTCCCAGATGGTATTATACCTCACGTCAGATGGCAGTTCTCTGGTGACACTGGTACAGGTTAGTCTGTAGACCCGTGATCGTCATTGAGTCTTGTGTGATTCCCACTGTGGTTTTATTTCCACCTTACCACGTTCAAAAGAACGTGCAAAACGGTGGCTTTTGGGTACATTCCCAAATCACATGGAGACAATAAGCGATAGGAGGGGTTTCGTCTCTCCCGGTATTGGGAGTAGATGTTGCGCTGTGCTCGATTGGCTATAATAGGATGTCCTTGGCCAGGGCTGCTTCAAAGATATACTCGTAAGTGTTATCAGTAGTTTCTCGACCCGTTATGAGCCTCATATCGACACAACTTATCGAGTTACTGGGGTCTGACGTTTACCACCCCTAGACGAGATATGCGACATATCAGACGAAGAGACCGGACTGTACGGTAGTGTTTCTGATTGGATTCGCTGGAGTATGAGCAGGCTTGCTTGTTGATCTTCTGATCGCTCAATACCCGGGTGGCTGTTACGTTTAGAAGACCGCTTGCGGCTTGTGGGTGTTTGATATGATCATCACCTACTACCGGCGTATTGACGAATCTTTAGAGTCCTACATAGAGGTTTCCTGGCTCAAGCGAAACAGAGTAGGAGCACATATGTGATATGTGCGGGACCGAGATTAATGCGTGTACTACCGCATCCTATTCTCGGGATGTGTGACATGATTGGTTATATGTGATATAATCGAGTTATCGGATCAAGTGTTGATTCGATAAGATGTTACATTTAATATTAGTCGGTTATATGTGATATAGCCGGATTATTAAATCATGTTTTGATTTAATAATTTAATGTATAATTATATATTTGATATATTATATTACATTAACTAATATTATCTCACTTAAGATTACTTTTTCTCACTAGATGATACATTAATATATATGTGATATATGTTAATTGTATTGTTTTGAGCACAATATATATGTGATATATATTTGTGTCATGCTAGGTTACACATGCAACATGAATGTATGGGACTCACACCATGCCAGGGTTAAGATTAGGGTTTAATATTTATCATTAAGTTATTTACAAACTATTTGGAATTAGTCAAGGTTGAGCTTGGAAGAAGCTTGGAGAAACATTGAATTTGTCCACTTGTTTGTTTTTAGCTTAGGATATTTATTAACTCAACCTTTAACCCTATGGCTGGTTTAGTCTCTACAAGGGTTAGGCGTGATATTATCTAACCATGGTTTCATTTCTAACCTTATCTCATTATTCACCAGAACTTCTCTTGATCTTCTTCTTCCTCTCACTTGAAGCTTTCTAGGGTTTGAGTTTGTGATGAAAACTTGCGAGAAAATCAAATCTAAAGTGAGCCCACTTCCTACTTCATGATCCTCTACTACTTGCCATTTAGTATAGGGTGTTTGCTTCACTAATTCCGTAATTAGTAAAGAGATAGCTTGGGTTAGTGTCTCCTCGACGTAGATCATCTTTGTCCCCGAAGACTTCGAAACAGGCATGTTCGTTTCTTCATAGGAGCCTCTTTAGAGTCCGGAGTTCATGATCGCACCGAAGGGACGACTACATGGAGCTATTGAAGTGAAGTACCAGTCTACAAAGGTTGTATTCCTTGCTTACTTTTACATGCAAAGTGTTTGCATTTATATTCCGTCGGATTTCTAGTTAACGATTCTTAGTTAGGATTAGCTAGAATGGCAAATTTTTGAATTTGGCATGGACGATGCCTCCCGAAACCTTGCTGCCGTCCTAGGGAACCCTGCAGTGCTATCAGATCCATGCTATAAATTTATACGGATTTTGTTAAGATTACGAAACCGAAATACTCTGAAACTTGAAACGCCAAAATGAAGTTTCTGTCGATTTTAAATAATTGTAAAAAAAATTTTAAACAAGTACAGAGTGTTATATAGGATATATCATGAACACAGTAAAAATTTCAGGGGGTCTGCTCGATTTTTGGCCGAGATCATGAGGTATGGGGCCGGCCACTTTTTCTCTGAATTGCCTGGAATTTTTTTGTGTTCCAGTGACTTGAGTTTAATGTTTCGGGTGTTGTTTATTTTTGCTAATTTTGCATGAGATGTGAACTTACACTATAAGCAAGTCGGAGTGTTTCATATTCTTAGTTTTAATATTGTTTCGGGTTATCACATGTTGTCTAGGAGAAGTTTAAAAGTTCGAACGATTATCAAAAACCCATTTTTCCAAGTTTAACGTATTCGGAAAAACATGCAAGTAATTCTATGAACCCTCTAGAAGAATGAAACCCTAACTCGACTTTTTTGGATCGCGGAACCGCGGTCATACCCTAGGGTTTGCCGCAGTTCCGTGGTGACATGAGTGAGGCTTGGGTCTGCCTTTCTACGGCTGGTGCATAGGTACTGTGGCATATTCTGGGTATTATTAAAACTGCGCTCAAGTGTTGAGTCGTCAGGAAATTATGAGACTTTGATGAATCGATCGAAATTTTTAACGTCGTCCGGGTATCGTGTGATGGGATACAATACTTGGAATCAAAACTAATTTGAATTTTATAAATCTAGCAATTTAGTCTTATTTGATCGGTTTCCACGGGATTTTGATGTGATCAAAAGTCCGTCGCAATCATGTAGCGTACGCGGATACTCGTCGGGTAACCTTATTAGATAGCCACACCCCATAGCCCCGACCAAGTGACTATAGGAGAACCCCGTAGCCAAAAGCATCCGTTCGGGTGCTCGTGGCAGCGGTGTTCCGCCTTAGTGCACCTCGTCGACGGCATCGAGGGGTGCGTCCATCTACTAAAGTTTCTGACGAGCATTCGATCAGGATGTCGGAAAGCTTGTTGAATTGCCTGACAGGATAATGGAAAGTGTTTTCGAGATCAAGACTAAAATGCGGGGTTTATAATTGTTAGGCATGAGATGTCTAAGGAATTCATTTGGTTAGGCATGAAATCCAAAGTATGTGATACGTTGGGTTTATGATGTCTAAGGCGGTTGCGAATTCCAACTGTTGTAGTTTTTTACTTTCTTTTCTGCGACCGTAAGTATAGTATGTGGTATATCGCCGGTTTCATTGCTATATGTCAACGGAAATTGGGATACGCATATTTACTTACGTTGATGACATGTGATGTTATGTGCTGCTGAGATATGTTATATTGGATCTTCGTGTTTTGAATAGCCGGGGGTTTTATGTGAGATGGGAGTTTTTCATTTTCATTCATGTAAAATTCATTGTATGTAATATTCTTTTATTGGGGCACTTCCGGGTTGAGGATGATGTCACCATTGTATATTATTTACTTTTACGCATTAGGATAGACCCAAGGCGGGGAGCATAAGTAACCGGGTTCTAGGGTCCAGTGGGAGACCATCTCGAGAAGTCGAGACCGGGTCTCCTAACTCTAGAATTGGTAGGGTTTCTTGCCGCCCTCGTAGGGGTCTAGGGATGTAGGTTTGGCTATTATACAGGCTTAATTTAAAACCCCGAAATACTAGTATATCCAATATTTCATATGTTGTGTTCTGCTGCGATATTCTGTGATGTGATCACTGTATATGTTTAGATAGATACTGGATATAGTATATGTGATATATTATATAGACGTTGCTTATGTTTTACACCCGTGCTAGCTCTGCCCTGCTCTGCCGTTAGTTACCTAACCTAACGGTGCATGAGGGGACATCGAGGCGAATGCGGATGGCATAAGTGTACGTTGTGTTTATTTGTGATGTTTAGGTAACTTAAATGATGGGGCATTCATTAATGAGATTAATGAAATACAATAAACCTAAAGATGTTGTAGAAACTTGTCTCGAAAACTGGTAGCTCTAGTTCTTGCTTTGCATAGCGGTATTCCTTGTAGAATATCCAACACCTTATTCGATAAGGAAAGAGCCGAGATCCGTTCACCGGGAGTGACCTGTTTAGAGAAACTAGAAGATGCTACAAACTCGGTTTGTCTTTTGATTGCTTTTATAGTTTTTGCTTTGCATAGTGGTATTTGTGAAATATCCTGCACCTTATTCGATAAGGAAAGAGCCGAGATCCCCTTACCGGGAGTGACCTCTTTAGCAAAACTAGTAAAGGCATAAAAAACACTCCTTTTAAAATTCACTCGATTCTACAACGATATCATGTACATTATGCAAAGGGTTTTCTTAAAAACCTGCGTAGCCCTCCGTCATTTTAGATAAGTACTACTTAGTATTCGTACTGCGGTACTTTGGCCTTCGTCAAGGCGTAGTTTTCGGTAGCTAACTAATGCTTATCTGCAGCAAGAGATGAGATTGGATTAGGGTATTCATACGACGTTGTTTGGCCCGCGTCAAGGGTCATGCGGGTGGGTTTAAATCAATCAGGAAATGACGGGTTGAACTTGACTAGTGGACTATGGGTTTTTTGGCCTGTGTCAAGGTCATAGGACGCTAGGGGTAAAATATTATCTGGAATTTCAAGTGTTGAAATTTGCAATGAGATTGCATACCTTCTATGAGATAGTTGGATCCCGATACCCACTGCGAGTAAGAGTTACTCTTGAGAGAGTTTTACACATTACAATTAGCCGATCAAGTAGGTGTCTAGAAAGGTGTCAACGGGGTTATGCCTCTGGGAAAATGAGGTTTATTTTAATTAGGTCCGTGCGAAAGTACGGGGAACCTCGCTCAAAGTACCGACACTGGCCTGGCTCAAAGATTGGCGAACTTGTAGGGTGTAATTAATCCCGGCTAGTCTTACCTTTTAGGGTTTGAAGGAAGATTTGACTAAACCAGTGGGAGCCATCCTCATTATATAAAATAATAACCAATCTAATCTTCCAAGAGCATACGCTGAGTGTTTTCTTCTTTCTCTCCAGGTAGCAACCATGTCACGCCTTAATCAAGATAATAAAACGGATGTATTGACCGAACCCGCTTGTTATACTGAGCTGGGGAACGTTGGTCCTTCTCCAACTTATAGTTGTTATATGACCGAGCAAGAAATAGGTGATTACCAGAATTTCCGTACCGCACAAACGAAGAAAGTGTATGTTGATACATCTTCTTCGGGTGTGTTCATTACCGAGAACTGTTTCTCAGTTTCCACTACGTCCTGGGTATGAGATACCGAACCAGGATCCCACATATGTAATATTTTACATAGGCTACAGAAAGGTAGTGAACTGAGAAAAGGTGATAAGTTTTAAGAGTTAGAAACGGTGCAATTGTTGCAGCCAAATTCGTTGGCAGTTATCACCCTGTATTACCAAAATACATTGATTCTGAACGAATGTTATTAGATACCGAACCTGATATACAACATCATATCAATCTCTTTATTTATTAAAGAAGGATATAATTTTTTATTGTTGGATAATGTTTTGAACATTTCCTATATCAAGAGATGATCAGATCAGGCACGTTGTCTAAAAGCATATAAGTTCTAAATCAAACCATAGTTCTTAACGTACAGAATACACACAAGAGGAAGAGTTCAGAAATGAACGAATCCTTCATGAGGCATTGTAGACTAGGTCATATCAATACGACCAAACTAGCTATGTTACATTAAGATGCATATTTGAATTTACATCGTGTGAAACTTGCCAGTCATGTCTCAAAGATAAACATGATCATAGCTCCGTTTATTGGAAACAGAGAAAGAGTTAGTGAACTCTTAGGATTGATACATAATGATGTATGTAGGTCCCCTGTCTACACATGCCAGGACTGGTTCTTTGTACTTCATTACATTTACTGATGATCTCTCAAAATTCGGACATATGTTCCTGTTGAAATACAAGCCTGAAGCTTTTGAGAAATTAAAAGAAAATAAGTTAGAAGTAGATAACCAAACGGGTATAAGTATTTTGTCCTTTTATGTGATCGGTGTTGGATTCCTTATCACCTAGCTTAGGGTTTGCAAGTATCACACATACCACAACAAGAATTTTAGGGAGTGCTAAGCAATCAAACTACGAATCGAACTAGAAAACTAGGGTAACAAAACCTGTAAACCAACATTACAAAGAGAAGTGAATGATAATACAACCTTTATAGATCCGGTCTTTCACTTCTAAAGCTCCGTGTTGACATCCCTTCGCTGCGATAATCGTAGTCCCGAACTCTAGAAAGGATTTCCCCGGAGAAATGAACAAGCTAGCTCATTGACTTCGAGGCCAAAGAAGATCTACGTCGAGGTGACTCAAACTCAAGCTCCCTCTTCACTTGGTCAAGAACTTTGTGAAGAGAACACCTTAAACTAAATGGCAAGTAGTAGATAATGATGAAATAGGAAATGGGTTCACTTTAGAATTTGATTTCTCACTTTATTTCTTCACTTAGAAAAAATCTAGCAACCTTTTTCTTTTGGATGAAGAAGAAGAAGAAGAACAAATGAAGTGAAGTGAATTATCCTCATGCAACCATGGGTGAGCTAGTTTTTATCCACTAACCTTTGTAGAGACTAAACCATGGTTTAAGATAATGGTTTGGTTAATAAATATCTTAAGTAAAACAAAGTGAGTGGATTTTGTCAAAGATGCTTTAAGCTTCATGAAGCTTCAAGCCAAGACAAAGAAAACCACCATTTTGAATTACAAAATAAATAAAAACCTTAACCATTATCTTAAATATGGTGTAAGTCATACATACACCCATGTTTGCATGTATCATCCATCATGATACAAACATGTACACAATTATATATCCAATATACATTATGTGTACATTAAGTGAGAAAATAATCTTAAGTGAACCAATACTAGTTAATGTAAAGTAATATATCAAATATATAATTATACATTAAATCATTAAATCAACACTTAATTTAATGATCCGGTCATATCTTATATAACCGACTAATATCTAGTGTATCAATATATCGAATCAACACTTGATTCGGTAACCCGGCTATATCGCATATAACCGACCGCTGATAGAAATCGCGAGAATAGAATACAGTATCACATACCCGTATTATTCTCGGTCCCGCACATATCTCATATGCGCTCCTATTTCGTTTCGCTTGAGCCAGGAAACCTCTGTGTAGGACTCTAAAGACTTATCAATACGCCGGCAGTAGGTGGTGATCATATCAGTCACCTACAAGCCGCAAGCGGTCTGCTAAACGTAACTGCCACCCGGGTATTTATCACGACCCGAAAATGGCACGTGATGGCCCTTAAACTACGCAACGTCTACAGGCGTAACGTAATTTAAGTAAGCCTAAAACCCAGCAATCTAAACTATCAAAAGTAGTAAGAAATAAGAACATTGCTAAAACTTTTAAAAATCTCAAACCAAATTCTTTAAAGTCCAACTTTTCTACCTTTAAAATTTTGACAGCACCTCCTCTATAAAACAAGCCCCCAAAATGGGTACAACATAATGTAAGTAAAAGCATCCCAAACGGGAGCAAAAATCCATGTCCAACGGCTGAAAACAACCACCACAACAGATATACGACGTCGTAGCGAAGAATGAGACGATATGAATAAAAATGCATAAAAGACCTCCAAGTCACAAAATGAAATACAATATCATCCTCACAACAAGTCTCTAAGTCATACAAGATAATGGTAGATGGATAGTATAGGATACAACGAATATACAACATGCATTATCGGATAACCGTAAAACCTACCTAAGCAAAACTGCACACTGTCAGGTGAAGCGGTATCCACAACAAAAGATAATACGATGAATGAAAATAGCCCTGCCTCTGACTATCCTGACGAACACCTGCAAAACACTGTGGCACAACGGGTGTGAGTTGCCAACTCGTGAATAGTAAATAACATATGCAGGTAATCGCAAGTATGCACGTACAACGCGAATCTAACATATGTAAACTATTAGAATGAGTGGTCATATGTAATGTATCAGTCATGAAAGGTACACTAGCAGGTACAACTAATACATGAACAATAATATGACAATATGTATGCGACCATCATATAAGGTACTCTATCAGGTACTGCTAGTACATGACGCAATGCATATAAAGTAAAGTATGTAAATGCAACAGTCATGGAAGGTACTCTATCAGGTACTACTAATACATGAAACTATGCATAAACAATAAATGTGGAGTATGGAATAAAACATGTCATTTCCACGGAAATCCTAATCTCGTGGTAGGACCAAAATCCAACAAGACAATCCAAATCCCAATTTCCACAAATCAGCCCCCAAATTGGCTCTCATATCATGTAAGTCTCATATATCCTTAATGTACAATATCAAGTAAAACTTATATATCCTGAACGTCCAACATCAAGTATATCTCATATACCCCGAATGTACAACATCAAGTAAATCCCACATATCCTGAATGTACAATATCAGTATATCCCACATATCCTGTGTGTACAATATCATTATATCCTACATATCTTGTGTGTACAATATCAGTATCAAGTAAGTTTCATATAAGGTGAGTGTCTAACATCGACACCCAAAACATCATGAAACAAGTGTCAAGCCTCAACACCGAAATACTGATCTATCAGGTGCTGTCACCACGACTGGCCCCCTGAAAGGTACGTATCATACGTTATACCGAAAAGCCCGAGTGGCTAGCTCTGACCCTCGACTTTCCACGTATCCATACGTACATGATTCCCGTCGGTATCCCTACGATAACCGCCGAGTCATAGGTAATTTCATCGCATGGTATGGTTCCCCTGCCAGGCACATGGGCATGTTACATCGACTTTGCCCCGGGTTACCTCCGTGCCCCACCATGTACCCACAGACGGTGCCTCCCTCTACTCGAATCAGGTATATAATTAGAACTGATAAAACTCATGGTGGCTGCAGAAATATCATATCAAGAGAAACCGGCTTTTTCAAATAATGCATAATTTCATGAAACTACCACGGTCCCCAAATCCATAAAATATCATGAAAAATCCATATCTCAATGCGAAAATCCATGAATATAATATACGCAACATGAAACTGAAATGCAAGCGCATAAATGAAAAGCCGCTATTTAACTGCAACCAGTTAAAATATAAATCATGCAGTTCCTAATTCTCCAAGTCCAATATAACATCAAATAAAGGTGCACATGTAGCTATAACCAGAAATATGGGTAACATGTAGGTATAGTAAGGTATATGTATCTACCTATCAGTAATGATGTAATATACCTCCAGGTATAAGTAAGGTATGCATACAAGGTATGCACGTAGCTATGTCATTCTGTGTGTATGTACCTATCGCTAATGGTATAATACCTTATAGGTATACAGGTAACTAACATGTAAGCATGTCAAGGCATATGTATAAGCATGTGGGTATACAGGTATGCCATAAGTCATATGCATAAAGAAATATGAATCAATGTCTCAATGTCCCTAACCTAACAACATCATATCTATAAGGGTGTTGTGCGTGTCATGGCAATTATTGAAGGTGTGTGTGGCATACAATCAGTGCTCGTGCAACATAAGCCGTCAATAATAGTGCAGTGTCCTAAGGGTACTAGTTGAAGCACAACAATAACTAAGCAGTAATGTGTATGTGCAACTCTATATATGCAATAGAATATGCGACAAAATATAACATCTCTAGCCCAGACGCATAACGCCATGTGGGCGATTGCCCTGTAAATGTTAAATCTACTCACCAACCTTCCTGGCTAAGTAAAGCCAACCACCTGTTTCCCCTTCTTCGCAGCGTCCGAAGTCCACGCCTGCGAACCTAAAACAACAAAACGATAACACAAGTGTATATTAGCAAACGACCAAAAACACGTACAAACTACGTTTTACCGACACACCAACTCCAAACCTACTCCCAAGTATTCGTATTGTGGCTAACGTACATAGCAACACGACGAAACCAACCCAAGAGCAAAACCAGCACAAAATGCATGGACCGTGTCGGATAACGTTTCGCGCGTAGTCGTATCACTAGAAACTACCTAAGTGATCCCAGATTTTTCATACAGAGAAAACTAAACAATCAAACAAAACCAAACACACCTAAACCACTGCAGGCACCTACCCACAAAAACCGAAACCCAAAACTCCACCAGAATTCGGGCGTCGCCGGAAATCCTCTTCACGTCACCGGCCGAGGTCCGACCATGGGGTCTCATGCTCCAGGTGATGTCCTATGGTCTCTGGTACAACACAACTACATTGTTTGGTTTTCTAGTACACACTCCGGGTCACAGCAGAACACAGATATCACAAACGACACTAAAAATACTTTATTTGCACAACAACATAAAATTAAACAATATAAACTGAAACTAAAAGTCTATACAACATAAAAACTATATAAATAACAAATAGGGATCATTACCTAACCAAAAGAACTCAAAGATCCAAGCTATCCAAGCTCCTAGGCATCCAAGAGGCAAAACAAGGTAAAAGATGAGATTTTTGTGATGGATTTTGTGAAGTAGGTTCAAGTGTTCAGTTTAGAGTTGAGGGAGATATAGAAATATGAAAGAATTTTAGTGAGAAAGAATGAGAGAGTGTGAGGAAAAGAGAGGGGGAGGTGAGTGTAGGGTGAAAGTGAGAGGTGAGTGCACCATTTGCATTAACTCACATTAATGCATTCATACCATTCCACCATGCCACCTTTCTCTCAAACAAAACCGAAAAGAAAATATCTCTCTCCCTCTCACAACAATTCACAAGTGGATTAAGTTTAAAGTTTAAAGCAAGGAATGGATTTAAAGCGAAGGGTTAGAATTATGGTTAAGTTGTCATGGTCACTAATACTTGATTAGCACAAACAAACCCTCACATTTACGTGCACACGTGCGTGCATGCCCATAACAAATATTATTAAAATAATAATTAAATGTTATAAAATGTGAGGATCCCGAATTGGTAAACTTTTTACAGTTAACCCGCATTTCAGTCTAAACTAACACCAAGCGAAATCTAAGGCGTTACAATCTCTCCCCCTATAAAAATTCGTCCCCGAATTTAAAATTCTCACTAAGCGTACCATCAAAGAGATGAGTACAAAACTCCCAAATCTCCCTCGCATCCTCCCAAGTGATCACCTCACTATACGGCTACGTCCAAGAAAACCCTCCACAGATGGCAAGACACTTGACCGAAGTTTCTCCACCTGCCAAGCCATTAACACGATTGGCTGCCGATGAACGAAAATATCGCGTCCAAGCTAAAAGGTCTGATGCTGAATCATGTGAGAAAGGTCAAGATGGTATTTGCAAAGTATCGACACAAGGAATACGGGGTGAAAATTCAAAAATCTGGTCGGAAGTGCCAAATCAAAGGCAACGGAACTAACTCGCTAAAAGGATCTTAAAAGGACCTACAATCCTGGGATAAGCTTCCCAAAACTCAACACGTCATTCATCGAAAAATGTTTAGGAATACATGATCTCCCAATGTGAAATCAAGTCTGCGACCACCACGATCGACATATGACCTCTGTCTGCACTGGGCTGTCCTCATCCTGATCTGAACCAACTGGATCAACTTCGATGTCTTTAGACTAGCTGGGGTCCAAAAGTCCTACTCACGCAGAGTCAGAAAAACATAATGGCGATCGACACAACCTAACAACAAAACCTAAAGGTTGCCAATTGGAATGTCTCCTGATAACAGCTATCGAAGGAGAACTCTAACAATGGCAAGTGACGATCCCAACAGCAAACAGCAACATGTACGTACGCACAAGCATAACCTCCAGGGTCTGTATAGTCCGCTCAACTGACCATCGTCCTATAGATGGAAAAGTGGAGCTAAAGCTCAACCAGTACTCAAGGCTTCCTGAAGCTTCTGCCAACTACGGCTAGCGAACAGGGTGTCTCAATTGGATACAACGCATGAAGGAACTCCGTGCAAACATACAAACTTTAACAAAGAACAACTGAGCGAAACTGGACAACAAACACCCAAATGGAGTCACACACTGACTAAACCTGGGTAGACGCCACAACGAAAATTCATGGAGATCTGCTCCCATTCCCTCTACGGAACGGTTAAAGATTGCAACTCTCCAGCCGGTCTCAAAGCTCAACCTACTCTCACAACAATACAGAAACCTTGAACGAAATCCGAGACTTCACACTTCATTCCTGCCCACCCGTAACTATCTCACAAGTCACGTCACAAATTGGTGGAACTTGAATGAACTCAGAAGGCTGACTGATGTGCCTGCTATAGGATTTCGCGTCTCTACCCATCAACATCAGGTACACACAAACGCGTCACTAAACGTAGCACACCCTAGTCACAAATCAAGGACTCTGAATCTTTACCCTTCCGAACATGCTCAAGTATCACAGACAACGAGCATCGGTGGGCTGTGCCTCACAAAAATGACTTAGTAAAAGTGGACGGGCGCGGACATGAGCAAGCTGTCCTCTCAGTAGATGCGAACCTAGCTGTACTCCACGATCACACAAGAACTAGAAATCTGCAGAAGACTGTCTCTGAACTTCGCACAACTGGAACAAGCTAACCCTAGGCCTACGACTCCAGCATCAGCTACCACAATCGTCTTGCCACGGGTAACCAAAGGATCTCACAAACACAATCCCCACAAGCTCCATCCAACGGCGCTGCCTTAACAATCAAAACCCGCTGCAGGAAGATGTACATTATGCTCTGGTGGTCCATGAAAATCTGACACAAGTAGTGTCCTCGGATCTCCAACGCACGACCTCCGCGGCCATCTCCATATCATGAGTGGGATATCCGGTTCGTACTTCCTCCAACAGTCGGGAAGCATAAGCGATAACTCTATAGTGCCACATCAGCACAAAAATCAAGCCCCACTCGCGAAACACCACAGTTAAACAACAAGTCGCTGGAAACAGGAAACAAGAAAGAACTGGTGCAGTTGTCAACCGAATCTCCAATTGCTGAAAAATCCGCACACATGCCTCAGTCCAAAGAAAAAGAACCTCCTTCCCGGTCATTTCAGTTAATGGTGCAGCGATACACAAGCAATCCTGCATGAAACGGCGGTAAAAACCTGCTAAACCCAAAATCTTCGGACCTCTGTCCCGGATATAAGTATGAGCCAAAGCTGTACGGCCTTGATCTCCCTCGGAACCATACAAAAACCGTCTCCCGTAACTACAAGACCTAGGAGTCAACACAATCAAGCCGGAAGGAACACTCCGAGAATTTAGCAAACTGCTGGGGCTCTCCCAATGTCTGCAAAACAAATCCCCAAGTGCTGCTCATGTTCCTCACGACTCTTGGAATTGACCAGTATGTCATCAATGACACAACAATAAACTGGTCGAGGAACGGCCTGAAAAAATCTGGTTCATCATATCCACGATTGCTACTAGGGCATTGTTGAGTCCAACGACACCACCAAAACACACACACCGCCCGTAGCACGCACAAAACAGTCTTCGGAATGTCATCACTCCGAACCCGCAACAATGATGACCTGATCCAAAACACACTTAGAAAAAGTCTCGCACTCTGGAGCATGTTGAACAAATCGTCAATGCGAAGTAAAGGATACCCATCCGCACCGTAACTCGGTTCAATTGACGATTAATCAACACACAACCTTAAACTTCCGTCTTCTCCCTGACAAACAGAAAAAGGAGCTCCCCAAAGCGAAACACTCGGACGCACAAGTCCCCCAACAAACAACTCTGCAGCTGATCCTTAAGCTCCCTAAGCTCCGCCGGCTCATCTGGAACAACGTCAGAAAACTCTTACACGGAAAGAGCCCGGTCCAACAAGCCCATGGTGGCTCCGGTATCACGAATGAAGGCCAAGAATTCTCGACATCCTCTCCTCAAAAAGCCGACAAGCGAAAAAGGCTGAATTCAAGCTGTGAGAGGCAGCACCACTGTCCCTCTGCACAACAAGAACTGACTCGCCGGGAAAACAAAACCTGACTGTTTCCTCGAGGCAATCCACAGACGCCTAGCACGTAGCTAACCAGTCCGAGCCCAGGAGAACGTCAAATCCAACATCTCTAGAAGGATCACAACGACGGACGAATCTCTATCTTCTATCTGATTGGCACACGACTGAAACATGTGTCGCGCAACAAAAGAATCACTGACAGAAGTTAACACAACAACGGCTGATCTAGCATACACAATTCTCAGCCCAACCAAGGCACATAGTGTGTAGAACAAACAAGTGCATAGATCCCGAACAAAACCAGCAGACGAATCAAAAGAACGTACAATTTAAGAATACCTGAAAACTCTGCACTGGACGCCCATGCATCCCGATTAGTAGAAGCAAACTCTCATGTCTTCCTTCTACCCGGAACTTCCAGAACTCTTCCTCTGCCAGACCGTCCTCTCTGAGCATGGGTCTGACGCGGTACTAAGGAACAACTCCTGATGTGGTGATGAAGGCCCCCGCATCGAAAACATCCATACGACGGCTGCTGACCCTCCTGGGGATGAGAGCTGAACGAATATCCTCGTCCCAAGCCACTGCTACTCCCGCGACGGTCACGAAATCTGTCTCGATACCCAAGCCTCTGTCTCTAGGCTGGTACACCTGTACGAGCCCTCCTCTGTTCCGGAATCCTAAAGTCTTGAAAAGACGCTCCTCGTCAAAACAGGCTCCGTCCACTAGTGCTATATAAGTAACACAAGGCCGAGTGTTGATTGCAAAGAACAACGGGGTAACAAGGGTGACAACCTCCTGTCGCTGCGCTCGAATGGCCTCAACCAAAGAACTCATCGTCTGGCGCAATTCCTGCATCTCTGCCACAAGCCTATCAAAGACGGATCCATCTCCTCCGGTGCAACGAGCTTGCCATCTTGGTCAGTCCTCGTCCCACACTAGTCAACCCTGACCTCGGCTCTCGCTGCATCACTCTGAGTCCCTATAGTCATCCGCGACAAAGGCTAAAATGGAAATAGGATTCGATATGAACACGGAAATCGAATCACAAGGATATGTATCATCATGAAAGGAATTTCAAGCAGTTTGTACTTAGATCACTTTAGGCGGAGTACCACGTCGTGAGTATGCCGCGGATATACACACACTATGTTACTCTGCTTAAGCTACCTACTCCATCATACCAAGGTGATCCAACAACCCGAAAGATAAAACCGAGCGCTCTGATACCAACTTTGTCACGACCCGAAAATGGCACGTGATGGGCCTTAAACTACGCAACGTCTACAGGCGTAACGCAATTTAAGTAAGCCGAAAACCCAGCAATCTAAACCATCAAAAGTAGTAAGAAATAAGAACATTGCTAAAACTTTTAAAAATCTTAAACCAAATTCTTTAAAGTCCAACTTTTCTTCCTTTAAAATTTTGACAGCACCTCCTCTGTAAAACAAGCTCCCAAAAATAGGTACAACATAATATAAGTAAAAGCATCCCTAACGGGAGAAAAAATCCACGCCCAACGGCGGAAAACAACCACTACAACAGATATACGAAGCCGTAGCAAAGAAAGAGACGATATGAATAAAACTGCATAAAAGACCTCCAACTCAAAAATTGAAATACAATATCGTCCTCACAACAAGTCTCTAAGTCATACAAGATAATGGTAGATGGAGAGTACATGATAAAACGAATATACAACAGGAAACATCGAATAACCGCAAAACATACCTAAGCAAAATTGCACACTGCCAGGCGAAGCGGTATCCGCAGCAAAAGATGTTACGATGAATGAAAATAGCCCTGCCTCTGACTATCCTTAGGAACACCTACAACACACTGTGGCACAACGGGGGTGAGTTACTAACTCGTGAATAGTAAATAACATATGCAGGTAATCGTAAGTATGCACATACAACGCGAATCTAACATATGTAAAATATTAGAATGAGTGGTCATATGTAATGCATCAGTCATGAAAGGTACACTAGCATGTACAACTAATACATGAACAATAATATGACAATATATATGCAACCATCATGTATGGTACTCTATCAGGTACTACTAGTACATGAAGCAATGCATATAAAGTAAAGTATGTAAATGCAACAGTCATAGAAGGTACTCTATCAGGTACTAGTGTTAGGTCCACGTTACCTCTCCCGGTACTTTCAGGGTTGCGGAAACGGTAAAACAAAAAATTTTCTGGACTTGGCAACATGGACCGTAAAAGCCGGATCTTTGCTAAACAATACACTAGCATCCTAACAAGAGATTTATCTACTCGGTTAGGGGTTATACCTCAACTTGAACTCCTTCTCTTCTTCTTGTTCTTCTCCTTGCTTGCTCCAAGGGTTGATCCGGACTTTGGTCACTCAACTTGAACTCCTTCTCTTCTTGTTGTTCTTCTCCTTGCTTGCTCCGAGGGTTGATCCGGACTTTGGTCACCTCCGCGGCCTCCTTGAGTCGAAGACGATCCACCCGAGAGATGTGCACCGAGCTCCACCTCGAGCCGAGATAACTAGGGCAAAGAGACTGCTAATCTAGAAGCCCTAGGTTGTGTAGAAATGATCAATGGATGTTTTTTGTCTTGTGGGATCTTTATCTCTCAACACATGAGATCAAAAGATGAATCAAGAGGAGAAAGAAGAAGGAGGAGCAACAACCATGGTTTATTTCTTTTCTTCTCACTTGAAAACCAAGAGAGAGAATGAGAAAGAAATTATGATACAAAGAAAAGTAACCATGGTTGAAATAATGTAAAAACAACATCATTACTAATCCCATCAAGATAAAGTTTGATGGCTACATTGAAATGACCATTATCATAATCCAAAAGAAAAAGAAAATGAAAAGAAGAGTGTAGATCCCTCTTGAAAGTCAATGGTCAACACGGTCAACCGGTGAACAAAGTCAAGAGAGGTCAACGGGGTCAAATGGTCAATGCAATTAGCCATCATAAAATTATCACTAAAAGGATTAGTAAATGATATCCGCGGCTCATAATGGTTTTGACCAAACGAACTGTCAAAACCCTAATGAGGCACCTCCTACTTCACCGCTCCGGAAAACTGTGCATACACACCTGCATCCGTATTCCGTAGAATGCGGATGCACAGAAGACAAAACAAATCCATCCGTGCAATACTAGGATCCGGCTTAAAACAAAGCCCACTAGTACTGCATGCCCGAACACCATACGCACACAAGTGTACGTAAGTGATCGCAGCCCTGCCGTAAAACCATACGGCCTCTACACATTTCGCTCAGTGCAGGGAAACTCACTGTGTGGGACTCTAAAGACTCGACACTACGCTGGCAGTGGGTTTAACCACAGACCGCAAGCGGCACTAGCTGTACGTAACGGTCCCCAGGTAGATGTCGATAAGAAGGCCGATGAGGTAAACCCATCCGAACTCCTACTGAGTCTGTATGTGACAATCTCCGTACAGTCCGGTCTGTTCGTCTCATACATCGCATGGCGGGCCTAAGGGGGCGGTAAACGTCAGTCCCCTAAAAACGGTACAAGTCGTGTCGGAGTGAAGCCCATTACACCCTGAGATAACACTGGAAATCTACCAATATATCTCGCTTGCCCTGGCCAGGGACTACTCGTGTAATGGCTCCCCTAGACACAGCGCGATGTCAACCCCCAATACCGGGAGAAACGAATCCTGTCTAACCGTCACTGCCTCCAAGTGCTTCGGGACTGCTCCCAACTGCTACCTGTTTGCATGACTCAGTAGAGCCGTGGTAGGGTAGTAATCAAAGAACAGTGGGAACACACTCGAGGCGAAGTGACAGTGTCAAGTCAGCGGACTAAGCTGTACTCATGTCACCTGGGAACTGATAACTGACGATAGGTATAATACCAACCATCAGTTCCCAACGAGTCCTGTCCAGTGTACTCGTAACCCAACGAGCACCTGCATACTATCTCAAGCACGACGTACCGACGGCTGTGGGATAGACCGTCTCCCGTGCTGGGATGAGAAGCGCATACGCTAGTCTACTCCGGAGTATCGATGCCCTATCTCGATACTTCCACGACTAGGGACGTGTATAAAGATGTGCTTGTAGATTACCCAGCCCCCACGAGTGTGATCGCCATCACAACGTCGGTAATCAAGCAAAGATCCTAAGGGCTCTACTAATGCGTATAGGTGATATAATAAATAAACACACATGTACACATTAAAGCAGAGACAAACCAAGTAGCATACTACTATATTGAGCAAGATTGTCTGTACAACTGTGAATATCCCAAGCTTCCATCAAGTAATATACATACTAGTATGATACAGTAATGGCCTCTAGGGCATATACACTAACAACTAGTAATACATGAAACCGTGTATAAACAATAAATGTGGAGTATGGAATAAAAAATGTCATTTCCACGGAAATCCTAACCTCGGGGTAGGACCAAAATCCAACAAGACAATCCAAATCCAAATTTCCACAACTCAGCCCCCAAATTGGCTCTCATATCATGTAAGTCTCATATATCCTTAATGTACAACATTAAGTAAAACTCATATATCCTGAATGTCCAACTTCAAGTATGTCTCATATATTCCGAATGTATAACATCAAGTAAATCCCATATATCCAGAATGTACAATATCAGTATATCCCACACGTCCTGTGTATACAATATCAGTATATCCCACACGTCCTGTGTGTACATTATCAGTATATCCCACATATACTGCATGTACAATATCAGTATCAAGTAAGTTTAATATAAGGCGAGTGTCTAACATCGACACCCAAAACATCATGAAACAAGTGTCAAGCCTCAACACCGAAATACTGATATATCAGGTGTTTTCACCATGACTGGCCCCCTGATAGGTACGTATCATACGGTATACCGAAAAGCCCGAGTGCCTAGCTCTGACCCTCGTCTTTCCACGTATCTGTAAGTCGATGTACAACACCCCACGACTTGCGGGAAGGCGGAATAATGAAAAACGATCTTGTTTAAAGCGTAAACATCGACTAACCGAGAATCTTTGCATAAACAATAACTAACAACAAACATAGGAGTTAACAACTACTATGAAAAGTGATTATACCTAAAGATCCGATTCCTTCGTCTGATGTGACAATCTCCGTACAGTCCGGTCTGTTCGTCTAAGACTATCGCATATCGGTCCTAGGGGGGCGGCAAGCGTCAGTCCCCTAATAGCGGTATAAGTCGTGTCGAAGTGAATCCCATTACACCCTGAGAAACTACTGGAACCTACTAGCAAATCTCGCTTGCCCTGGCCAGGGACTTTGCGTAGTGGCTCTCTGACACATCGCGATATCAACCCCCAATACCGGGAGAGACGAATCCTGTTTAACCGCCACTGCCTCCAAGTGCTCCGGACTGCACCCAACTGCTACCTGTTTGCACGACTCTTTTGAGCCGTGGTAGGGTAGCAATCTAAGAACAGTGGGACACACTCAAGGCGAAGTAGCAGTGTCAAGTCTGCGGACTATGCTGTACTCATGTCACCTAGGAACTGTTCACTTACGACTGGTATAAAACCAACCAACAGTTCCCTGTGAGTCCTGTCCGGTGTACCCTTAACCTAACGAGCACCTGTATACTATCTCCAGTACAACGTACTGACGGCTGTGGGACAGACCATCTGCCCAACTGGGATGAGAAGCGTACACACTAGTCTACTCCGGAGTATCGATGCCCTGTATTGATAATCCTACGACTAGGGATCTGAATAAGGATGTGCTTGTAGATTACCCAGCCCCCACTAGTGTGACTGCCATCACAACGCTGGTAGTCAAGCAAGATCCTAAGAGCTCTATCAATATGTATACTCACATATTAAGATAGAAAAACCAAGTAGCATACTACCATGTTTAGCAAGACTGTTATATACATGTGAATATCCCAAGCTTCCATTAAGTAATATACAAACTAGTATGATACAGTAATGGCCTTCTAGGGCATAAACACTAACAATCTCCCACTTGCACTAGGGCCATGTACTGGCATATCGAAGACCGATGATCTCGAGTAGCCTCTCGAACTGAATCTGAGGTAAGGGCCTTAGTGAATGGATCGGCAATGTTGTCCTCTGTATTTACTCTCTTTACCTCGATCTCCCGGCGATCTACGATCTCCCTGATCAGGTGATACCGCCTTAAGATGTGTCTGGACTTCTGATGGGACCTGGGTTCCTTCGCTAAAGCTATAGCGCCGTTGTTGTCACAATATAGAGGTATTGGACCAACACTGGTAAGAACCACCTGAAGTTCTGTGAGGAACTTCTTCATCCAGACAGCTTCTTTTGCGGCATCGCAAGCAGTTATGTACTCCGCTTCCATCGTTGAGTCAGCAACGGTGTCCTGCTTGGAACTCTTCCAACAGACACCCCTCCATTGAGGGTAAAGACATAACCCGACATGGACTTGGAGTCATCCTTGTCACTCTGGAAGCCGGAATCAGCATATGCCTCCATCCTGAGGTCTTTTCCGCCGTAAAGCAAGAACATCTCCTTAGTCCTCCTCAGGTACTTGAGAATGTTCTTTACTGCTGTCCAGTGATTCTCCCCTGGGTTTGCCTGATACCGGCTTACAACGCTCAATGCGTATGCTACATCTGGTCTGGTACATAACATCTCATACATTATAGAGCCTACCGCAGAAGCGTAGGGTATAATCGACATGCGTTCCCTTTCCAAATCAGTCTTGGGAGACATCTCTTTGGAGATGGTGATTCCGTGACAAGCCGGTAGGTTACCGCGCTTAGAATCTTCCATACTGAATCTTTTCAATATGGTGTCTATGTACCTGGACTGTGAAAGTCCCAACATCCTCTTTGATCTATCACGATAGATCTGGATCCCCAGAATGTAGGTGGCATCACCCAGGTCCTTCATGGAGAATTTCTGTGGCAAGAATCTTTTGACTGACTGTAGCATAGGAATATCATTTCCTATTAGGAGATTCCATCCACGTACAAGACGAGGAATACAACAACTCTCCCTACAATCTTACTGTATTTGCATGGTTCATCTGGATTTTTGATAAAGTAGAATTCTTTGACAGTATCATCAAAACAGATGTTCCAACTCTGTGATGCCTGCTTTAGTCCATAAATGGACTTAAGCAGCTTGCATACTTTACCGCTGCTCCCACTCTGAATGAATCCCTCTGGCTGATCCAAATAGACGCTCTCTTCTAAATTTCCATTTAGAAAGGCCGTCTTTACGTCCATCTGCCAGATCTCATAATCGTGGAAGGCAGCAATAGCAAGAAGGACCCAAATGGATTTCAGCATAGCCACTGGAGAAAAGGTTTCGTCATAGTCCAAACCGGGACTTTGACGAAAACCCTTTGCAACAAGTCTAGCCTTATAGGTTTCAACCTGTCCATCTACAGCAATCTTCTTTCTAAAGATCCACTTGCATCCTACGGGTTTTACACCATCTGGAGCAGTGTCTAAAGTCCATACTTTGTTAGTTTACATGGACTCCATTTCGGTCCGCACTGCATCCAGCCATTTTACCGAGTCGCCGCTCTGAATGGCTTGCTGGAAGCTAGTAGGGTCGTCATTATCAATGACACAATCTTCTCGATCCCTGTCTATGAGAAAACCGTAGTATCTCTCGGGCGGATGAGACTGCCTACTACTTCTGCGGATAGGCGCTGGTATGTCCCTTTCTTCTGAAACTTCTTGTTCTACCAAACTTTCAGTAACAACTTGTGGTTCTGGAATTTCTTCCAGTTCTACTGTGCTCCGACTCTTCTGATTTTCTATAAATTCAGTTTCTAAGAAGCGGGCATGACGTGATACAAAAACCTTTTGTTCCTCTGCGTAGTAGAAGCAATATCCCATGGAGTTCTTTGGATATCCCACAAACTTACACTCTACTGAGCGTGCCTCGAGCTTGTCCGGATGCTGCTTTTTTACAAAAGCTGGACACCCCCATGTCTTCTGGTACTGAAGATAGGGTTTCTTCCCACTCCATATCTGATATGGTGTGGTAGGCACTGTTTTGGTTGGAACCTTGTTCAAAAGATATGCCGCTGATTCTAGCGCATAACCCCAGAATGATGCGGTAACTCAGCCTTACTCATCATGGAACGAACCATATCCAATACGGTTCGATTCCTCCTCTCCGGTACACCGTTGTGTTGTGGTGTGTATGGAGAAGTAAGCTGAGAGAGAATTCCATTCTCTTTTAAGTAGCCCAGGAACTCGGCACGTAAGTATTCACCACCTCGATCGGATCTCAGTGTCTTAATACTTTTGCCTGTTGGGTTTTCCACTTCATTCTTCTATTCCTGGAATTTCTCAAAAGCCTCGGATTTATGCTTCATTAAGAAGATATGTCCATACCTAGAGAAATCATCCGTAAAAATAATGAAGTAGGAATAACCACCCCGCGCATGTGTAGACATTAGAACGCACGCGTCACTGTGTACGAGTTCTAAGATCTCGCTCGCTCTTACTCCGTGTCCAGTAAACGGAGTCTTTGTCATCTTTCCCATGAGACAAGATTCACAAGTGGCAAAAGATTGATATTCGAACGGATTCAAATATCCTTCTCTATGTAACTTCGTTAATCGTGTTTCATTGATGTGACCAAGTCTACAATGCCATAAGAAAGCCTGATTCATTTCTGGAGACTTTCTTTAAAGTGTGTTTGTAACACCTTAGAATGTGTTTTGTAGCTAATTATATTTTAATGTGTGGTTTTTAAAAAAAAGTTTACCAAATGAAGTTTTAAATATTATATCCTATTTATTGAGTATCTTATTAGAATTTTGTTAGGCGCACACACACTTGTGCATGATAACTAGGGTTAGAGATGGGTTAGACCATGATTAGCTAGCATGATGGATTAACCCATTCTCATTAAGTTATTTGTTTTGTTTAAGTGTTATGGTTGTTTTTAATTAAAATGAATTTAAAAGGTTTTTTTTTATATATGGTTTGACTTTGTGTGAGAGAGAGAGGGCATGGGAGCATGGTGTGACCATGCCTCATTGTGAGGAAAGAGAGTGAGAAGGGGGAGGGGTCCTTGTTGTTTTACTCATTCTCCCTCTCATTTTTCCATCTCTCATTCACTCACACTCTCAACACACACACACACAGCACTCAGCGGCAGCAACAATAGCAAGAGCAGCAGCAGAAGAGGCGACAGCAGCATCAGCAGCAACTCATCATCAGAAACAACAACAGCATCATCATCATCATCATCATCATCATCATTATCAGCATCTTCAGCAGCAGCAGCTCCAACACCAGGGGCAGCAACAACAACAACATCTTCAGCAGCAGTAGCATCATCGTCATCATCATCCATCAGCAGCAGCAGCAGACATCAGCTTCATCATCAAAAGCAGCAACAGCAGCAGCAACAGGAACCCCAGCACTTGCAGAAGCTCTTCTCCACTTCTTCACCTGCCTTCTAGGGTTCATTAGGGTATATTTCTTGAACCCCATTTCGTGGTTTGCTTAGTTGTGCATCGATTGCTTCGATTTGTGTTAAAATAGCTAATTTAGTGCTAGTTTTGGTGATTTGTGAGATGTGGTGATAAATTGTTGTTTGTGTTAGATAACCCTACCTATTTTAGTGTTAATAGGGTCACTTCACTGAGAAATAGCCCATATTACACTAAAATACCATAAGGTTTCTAAATTGTGCATATTAGTGTTTTTAAGCGATGTAATGGATATCTGGAATCTGCTTTTGACCCGGGACCTTCAGGTTAAAATTGAGAAGACTAGGGCAAGTACACTAGGTCTAGATACCACCACCCGAGCACGAAGCCCGAACTCCAAACAGTGGCCGCCAATTTCATGCTTTTGGCCGCAATTTGCGGCCAAGTAGGGGGTAGGGATGCTGGGGTTTTGTGTAGGGCTCTATTCTGTGTTGTCTAGGGCTTTGGCATGTCTAGTTTTGTAATATTTGACCCGTAGTGAAATCTGGGACAATTTATCGTTTTTGTGTCCGTTGTGTTTGCGCGATACGTGCGATACGTGAGTGGGTTCTGTGATCCAGCGTATCGCGGCGTGTCGCGATGGTTTGAGACGCGTACACACACGATTCAGCGTATCGTGCACACGCGCGTTTAGTTCGCGACGCGAGTTTCTCGTTTTGGTTCGAAATCGCGTTTTGCGAGTTATTTGGCTTATATATGATTTTCATGTCGTATTTGCAGGTTTGCGGGCAGGAACTACGGACACGGCTACAGGGGGAGCAGATGGTAGGATTCACCTAGCATGGAGTGTAGGTGAGTAGATTTAACATCTACAGGGGAATCGCCCGCATGGCGTTATGCGTCTGGGCTAGAATTCAAATACCTGTCGCACATTCTACGTCATTGTAGAATTGCGCCTTTACTGTATTTCCTTGATATAGTTATATACTGTGACTAGCAGTCGTAGGACACTGCACACATTATTGACGGTTCATGTTGCACGAGCACGGATTGTATGCTACACACACACCGTCAATAATTGCCATGTCACACACTACCCCCTATAGCTACTATTGCTTACCACACATGACATCTAGCTACCGGTATACCTATAGTGTATCATACCTTTAGTGATAGGTACATTTACACCTTGCGATACAGCTACAGGTATACTTTCTACATATTTTACTTATACTGGGGGATATCTTACTCATATTCTTCTTATACCCAGGGGGGGTATACGACATCAGTTCTTATAGGTAGATAGCTATACATTGCTACACCTGTATGTTATACACATATTCAGTTGCTGTCGCATATTTACAGTTACTGATGTTACTTAGCTGTACCTTATTGGTTTCGCATACATCTGGTTTCAGCTATATATTCTCATTTATATGCTCGCATTTCAGATATATCGCATATATTTATTCCTGGATTTGCGCAATGTTATTGGGATTTTAGATGATGTTTTCTGGATTTGGGAACCGCGGGAGTTCATGAAATTATGCATACATTGAAAAACCCGGTTTCCTTGATATGATATTTGCACATCCACCATGAGCTTTATCGGTGCTGATATGTATATACCGCTACTGTTAGTTATATGTATGCCCTAGAGACCATTACTGTACATTGGATGTATATTGTAGTGGATGCTGGGACATATATAGGGAGGACTTTCTTGCTCGACATGATAGTATGCTATCTGGTTGCTCTTTACCTTAACGTGTACACTAATTGTCTCTCTGTTACATGTTGGTAAAGCCCTTAGGATGTGTACTTGACTACCTGGACTATGATGCGGATCATACTAGTGGGGACATGGTAGTCCATAAGTACATCCTTCAAAGTCCCTAGTCGTGGGTGTATCGAGATGGGGCATCGATATACCAGAGTAGATTAGCGTGTACCTTCTCGACCCATACAGATGGGCGATGGATGATCCCATATCCATTGGTGTTTGACATCGGAGATGATATACGGGTGCTCAGTAGAGACAGGGTACACTGGACGGACTCGCCGAGAACTCCCAGATGGTATTGTACCTCACGTCAGATGGCAGTTCTCTGGTGACACTGGTACAGAGTAGTCTGTTGACCCGAGATCGTCATAGTGTCTTGTGTGGTTCCCACTGTACTTTGATTTCCATCTTACCACGTCCAAGAGGGCGTGCAAAACGGTGGTTTTTGGGTACAGTCCCGAGTCACATGGAGGCAATGAGCGATAGGAGGGGATTCGTCTCTCCCGGTATAGGGAGTTGATGTTGCGCTGTGTTCGATTGGCTATAACAGGAAATCCCTGGCCAGGGTTGCTGAGATTTACTGGTAAGTGTTACCAGTAGTTTCTCGAATGTTATAGACCTCATATCGACATGACTTATCGAGCTATTGGGGTCTGACGTTTACCACCCCTAGGCAAGATATGCGACATATCAGACGATCAGACCGGACTGTACGGTAGTGTTACTGGTTGGATTCACTGGAGTGTGAGCGGGCTTGCTCGTCGATCTTCTGATCGCTCAATACCCGGGTGGCTGTTACGTTTAGCAGACCGCTTGCGGCTTGTGGGTGTTTGATATGATCATCACCTGCTGCCGGCGTATTGACGAGTCTTTAGAGTCCTACACAGAGGTTTCCTGGCTCAAGCGAAACGAAATAGGAGCGCGTATGAGATATGTGCGGGACCGAGAATAATGCGTGTATGTGATACCATATTCTATTCTCGCGATGAATGTGTCGAATGGTTGTATGCGATATAACCTAGTTATTGATTCAAGCGTTGATTCGATAAGCCGATACATTGTATACTAGTCGGTTGTGTGCGACATGACCGGATCATTGAATCAAGTGTTGATTTAATGATTTAATGCATATTTATATATTTGATATATTACTTTGCATCAACTAGTATCGGTTTACTTAAGATGGATTTTCTCACTCGGATGTACACATTGTATATGTGATATACTTTTGTGCACATGATTGTATCATGATTGATGATACATGTTTGCTAGGGTTTTTGTGTAAAGATCAAACCATGGTTACATGTTAATGGTTAGGGTTTTGTATTATTCACTTATTTATTTATCCATTTCATTTTGGAAAATAAATGGAAAAGAGAAAAGAATGGTGGCTTTGTTTGTTGTTTAGTTGAAGCTTCATGAAGCTTTGACCTTGACCACCATTCTTATCTCATCTTTAACCCTAACCATCCCTTTAACCTTGGTCAATTCTCTACTCATAACCATAGTTAGAATTATGATAAGTATTGTTTTTCTATTCTTTTTAATTAACTTATCAAAAGACTTTCTTCTTCTTCTTCATCTTCTTCCATGAAGAAAGCAAGCTCCATCAATGGTGATTGATGGAAATGAGTGAGAAATCCAATTCTAAAGTCTACCCACTTCCTATTTCTTCATCCTCTACCTCTTGCGAAGTAGTAGAGTGTGTTTTCTTCATAAGTTTCTTGACTTTGTGAAGTCGGAGCTTGATTTAGCGATGCCTCAACGTAGATCATCTTCGGAATGGACATCGATGACCTAGCCCGTCCATTCTCCGATGAAGCCGACACTAGAGCCCGGGACTTGTTATGGACAGCGAGGAGACTTCATTACGGAGCTATGGAGGTGGAGAACCGGATCTACAAAGGTTGTATTTCCGTATCTCTTAGTTAAGTGTTAACTAGTTTATTGTTTTGCCTAAATATCTAGCCGACGATCCGTGGTCGGGTTTCTCGGCACCCGTAAAATTTTATATTGGCATGTTCGATGCCTTGTGAGACCACTATAGGGTGCCTAGGAACCTTTCACTGGTATCAGCGCCTAGCTAGAGCCTTAGGCGAAGTCTAGACAGAATTTGAAACCCGGACGAACCGAAAACTTGAACCCAAAATAGCTCTCTGGACTTTTTCCAAATTCTGGGATTTTTCAGTGTTAAAAATATGTAGAAATATCAGCAGGAATATCTAAGAGTTACTGTAAATTTCGATGCCACAATTCCATTAAAGCACCGCGCTTCCGCGGCACGAGCCTGCCTCGTGCGGCGGAACCGCGGCTTGTTTGTCGTGTTATGAGGTGATGTTTGCATAGTAACTCCTATTTGACAGTGCTGGTTTTCCTGGGTATTTTTAATATTTTTTCAAGAGTTGAATTTTGCTGGGTTGTTTTGGGGATTCGAATGTTCGATCGGATTATAAAATTTTGTCTGTGTGGCTTTCCAGATAAAATTTTAGAATATGTTAAAAAGTTCGACCGGATACAAATACCCAATTTTTCCCCTGTCGGGAAATTTCCAAGTGTTGGATTTTTCCGAAGTTTAACGACGTTCTAAGTAGTGCAAGTAATGCGATGGACCCTCTAGAAGACAACAAACCTTAACTCGATTATGTGACCGTCTTGAACTGCCCTTTGAACCTTCGGGTTTGGGGCAGTACGGCGTGCCACATGTGAGGCGTTGGCTTGACCCTTCTACGGCTGGACCGTTGGTACTGAGGCACGAACTGAATGTTGTTAGACTTATTTCATGTGTTGAGTTGTATCGGGAAAACTTGGGTGTTCGATTGTTCGATCAGAAAGTTTGACATTTTCTATTTATCTGGAATGGGATACAATAATTGGAATTCACAATAGTTATGTGATAACTGAATGAATGTTATAAACATAGCAGTTTAGTCTCACTTGATCGGTTGCCACGGAATTTTGATGTGATCAAAAGTCCGTTGCAATCACGTAGCGTACGCGGATACTCGCCGGGTAAACTTAATAGACAACCTCACTCCATAGCCCCGACCAAGTGACTGTAGGAGAACCCCGTCATCGAAAGCATCCGTTCGGGTGCTCCCGGTAGCGGTGTTCCGCCTTGGTGCACTTCATCGACGGCGTCGAGGGTGCAGCCGCCTACTAAAGTTTGCGACGAGCATGCGATCAAGATGAAGGGAATCTTGTTGAATTGCCCGACTTGATATTGAAAAGAGTTTTCGATTTTGAGACTAAAATGCGGGGTTTATAATTGTTAGGCATGCGATGTCGAAGTAATTCATTTGGTCAGGCATGCGATGTCTGAGGTGGTTGCGGATTCCAACTGTTGTAGTTTTACACTTTCTTTTCTGTGACCGTAAGTGTAATATGTGATATCGCCGGTTTCGTTGCTATATGTCAACGACAATTGGGATACGCATGTTTATTTACGTGGATGACATGTGATGTTATGTGTTGCTGGATATGTTATATTGGATCGTCGTGTTTGAATAGCCGGGGGTTTTTATGTGAGATGAGTGTTTTTCATTTTCATTCATGTAAAAACTTGTATGTAATATTCTTTTATTTGGGGAACTTCCAGGTAGCGGAAGTAGTCACCGTTTGTATATTATTTACTTTTCCGCACTAGGATAGACCCAAGGAGGAGGGCACAAGTAACCGGGTTCTGGAGTTCAGTGGGAGACCAACTCGAGGAGTCGAGTCCGGGTCTCCTAACTCTAGAATTGGTGGGGTTGCTTGCCGCTCTCGTAGGGGTCTAGGGGTGTGGGTTTGGCTATTCATCGCGACCGTGGAATCCCTGTTTTATACTGGCTCGTATTGAAAACACGGACGTCCTAGCATATCCAATATTTCATATGTTTCTTCTGCTGCGATATCTGTGATGTGATCATGTGATGTTCTATGATAGATACGGTATATAGTATATATGATATATTATATAGGCGTTACTTATGTTTTACACCCGCGCTAGCCCTGCCCCGCTCTGTCGTTAGTTACCTAACCTAACGGTGCACGAAGGGACATCGAGGCGAATGCGGATGGCATAAGTGTACGTCGTATTTATCTGTGATGTTTAGGTACTTAAATGATGGGACTTCATTAATATGATTAATGAAAGAAAAGAAACCTAAGATGTTGTAGAATCGAATTTCAAAATAAAACAGGTAGCTACAGTTCTTGCTTTGCACAGCGGTATATACGATATATCCTGCACCTTATTCGATAAGGAAAGGACCGAGATCCCTTCACCGGGAGTGACTCTTTTAGCAATAACTGGCAGATGCTACACACTCGGTTTGTCTTTTGATTGCTTTTAAGAGTTTTTGTTTTGCACAGTGATATATATGATATATCCCGCACCTCATTCGACGAGGAAAGGACCGACGATCCTTTCACCGGGAGTGACTCCTTTAGCAAAACTAGAAAAGCCTCAAAAGCACTACATTTTAAATTAATTTGATTCTACAACGATATCAAGTTCATTACGCAATAGGTTTTCATAAAAACCTGTCGTAGCCCTCCGTCATTTCAGATAAGTGCTGTTTAGTATTCGTCCTGCGTTTGTTGGCCTCCGTCAAGGCGCAGTGTGCGGTAGCTAACCAGTATTTATCTGCTTATGCATATGATGCAGATTGAGTTAGGGTAGTCGTGCGACCTTGTTGGCCTCCGTCAAGGGTCGTGCGGGTGGGTTTGATTCGATCAAGAAATGACGGGTTGAACTTGACTAGTAGCCTATGGTTTGTTGGCCTCCATCAAGGTCATAGGGTGCTAGGGGCAAAATATTATCGGGAATTTCAAGTGTTGAGATTTGCAATGAGATTGCATACCTTCTATGAGATAGTTGGATCCCGATACCCGCTGCGAGTAAGTGTTACTCCTGGGAGAGTTTTATACATTACAATTAGACGATCAAGTAGATGTCTAGAAAGGTGTCAACGGGGTTACGCCTCTGGGAAAACGAGGTTTACATTAATTAGGTTCGTGCGTAAGCACGGGGGACCTCCCTCAAAGTACCGACACTGGCCTGGCTGAAAGATTGGCGAACTTGTAGTGTGCAATTAATCCCGGCTAGTCTTTCCTTTTAGGGTTTGAAGGAAGATTTGATAAAAAGCAGTGGGAGCCATCCTGATTAGATAAAATAATAACCAATCTATTCTTGCAGAGCGCACGCTGAGTGTTTTCTTCTCTCTCTCTCCTGGTAGCGACCATATCACGCCTTAATCAAGATAATAATACGGATTATTGACCGAACACGCTTGTTATACTGAGCTGGGGAACGTTGGTCCTGCTCCAACTTATAATTGTTATAAGACAGAGCAGGAAATTGGTGATTACCAGAATTCCCGTGCCGCCCAAACGAAGAGAGTGCATGCTGATGCATCATCTTCGGGTGTGTTCTTTATACAGAACTGTTTCTCAGTATCCTCCGCATCCCTGGTATATGATACCGGATTAGGATCCCAGATATGTAATCTGTTACATAGGGCTACAAAAGGGTAGAAAAACTGAGAACGAGTAATAAGTTTCATGAGGCAGAAAACGGGGCAAGTGTTGCAGCCAAGTCTGTCGGTCACTGTCACCCTGTATTACCAATACATTGATTCTGACCGAATGTTATTAGATACCGAACCTGATATACAAAATCATATCACTCTCTTTATTAGTAAAGAAATGATAAAATTTTGTATAGTTGGATAATGTTTTGAACATTTCCTATATCAAAAGTTGATCGGTTCAGGCACGTTATCTAAAAGCATTATTATTCTAAATCAAACTACAGTTCTTAGTATATGGAACACACACAAGAGGAAGAGTTCAGAAATGAACGAATTCTTCTTGAGGTATTGTAGACTAGGTCAGATCAATGTGACCCAATTAGCTAGAGTTACATAAAGATGCATATTTAAATTAGTTTGAATTTACATCTTGTGAAACTCGCCAGTCATGTCACAAAGATAAGATGACCATAGCTCCGTTTACTGGAAACAGAGAAAGAGTTAATGAACTCTTGGGACTGATACATGATGATATATGTAAGGTCTCCTGTCTACACATGCCAGGACCGGTTCTTTGTACTTCATTACATTCTCTGATAATCTCTCAAGATTCAGTCATATGTTCCTGTTGAAACACATGTCCGAACCTTTTAAGATATTCACAGAATATAAGTTAGATGTAGAGAACCAAAATACGGGTATAAGTATTATGTCCTTTGATGTGATCGAGGAGGAGAATACTTGAGCACGGAAATCCTGGACTTTTCTAAAAGAGAATGAGATTCTCTCTCAGCATTACTCCTCCGTATACACCATAGCACGATGGTATATCGGGGCGGAGCAATTGCACCCTATTCGATATGGTGTGCTCTATGATGAGTACTACTGAGTTACCAATTTCCTTTTGGGAGTTATGCACTTATGAAGCTGCACACCTATTGAATTAGGGTTCGAATCAAATCAAAGCCTACCATTTCATATGTGATATGGAAAGGGAAGAGCCCATATCTTAAGCTAGTTATGATTTGGGGTTGTCCGGCCTATGTCTAAAAGCAAAATCCGGACAAGCTCGAGGCAAGATTAGTTATGTAGAACTGGAAAGGTTCCATCTATACAAACTACAGCAGATGATTTGGTAGAACCAAAGGATTCAATAGATGCCAACGAACCTCAGCCTCTCCGCCGATCTAGTAGGGTTCCTCACCTGCCTGAGAGATGCTACGGTTTCTCGATGACAGTTGGAGCGAGGATTACATCATGAGATGATGACCCAACTAGTTTCGAGCTGGCCAACAGGAGTGAGACTCTGTGAGAATGGCTGGATGCTTATCGATCTGAAATGGAATCCTTATACACCAACAAAGTATGGACTTTAGTTGCTATATCTGAAGGGTTAAATCCCCATCAGGAGCAAGTATATCTTGAGAAGATTACTTGGTGTAGATGGAAAAGTTGAGACTTTCAAAGCTAGACTTGTTAAAAGTTTGCATCATTGACCAGGTGTGGATAATGATGAAACCTTTTCAAGTAGCTATGCTTAAGTCCATCCAGATCGTACTTGTCACGGCTACATACCATAACTACGATATCTGGCGGTTGGGTGCCATGACTGCTTTTCTAAATGATGTTTTAGAATAGTGCGTCTATAAGTACACGACCAGATGGCTTCGTAGACAGTGGGAGCAGCGGAAACGTGTGTAAGATGCTTTATATGATAAAGCAGGCATCGCGGAGTTGGAACATCTGTTTTGATGGATTAGTCAAAGAAGTTGACATCATCAAAATAGTAAATGAACCTTGTATAAACAAAAAGGTAATAAGGAGTATGGTGGTGATCCTCGTAGAGTACGTGGATGACATACTCTTGATGAGAAAGGAGTTTCTTATGCTACCCTCGATCAATCTCCATTTATCACAATGATTCTCCATATAGGATCAATGTGATACCTTCTATATCCTGGTTTTTGGATCTATGAGATAGATCTAATTGGATGTTAGGATACTCACTAGTAGTAGTGAGATGGTATCAATAGATCCTAGGGAGAATCACTGGAAGTGTTCCAGGGTGATAAATACGACTGAATGTCAGTCGCAGGCATTGTCTTTACCCTCAGTAAAGGGACGGTATGTTGGAAGAGTTCCAAGCTAGATACCGTGACATACTAGACGATAAAGGATGGATACATCGCTACTTAAGATACTACCAAAGAGGATGTTTGGGTGTATATTAGTTCATGATATGAACTACGTTCCTACCATTGTGAGACAATGGAGTTGTGGCTATATGCCAAGGAACGCCGGTCCCATCAGTGATCCAGACTTATTCTAGGGCAATATCACCTGATCATGGAGATGGTTGATCTCCAGGTTGATCGAGGCAAGGAGAGCAGACTTAGAGGATAACGCAGCGGATCCACTCACGAAGGCCTATTCCCAGAGAGAGACTTTTATGGGATGGTAGAGTATGAGATACTACAACCACTGCTACAGATGGCCCTAGTGCAAGTGGGAGATTGTTAGTTATATGTATGCCCTAGAGTCCATTACTGTACATTGGATGTATATTGTAGTGGATGCTGGGACATATATAGGGAGGACTTTCTTGCTCGACATGATAGTATGCTATCTGGTTGCTCTTTACCTTAACGTGTACCCTGATTGTCTCTCTGTTACATGTTGGTAAAGCCCTTAGGATGTGTACTTGACTACCTGGACTATGATGCGGATCATACTAGTGGGGACATGGTAGTCCATAAGTACATCCTTCAAAGTCCCTAGTCATGGGTGTATCGAGATGGGGCATCGATATACCAGAGTAGACTAGCGTGTACCTTCTCGACCCATACAGATGGGCGATGGATGATCCCATATCCATTGGTGTTTGACATCGGAGATGATATACGGGTGCTCAGTAGAGACTGGGTACACTGGACGGACTCGCCGAGAACTCCCGGATGGTATTGTACCTCACGTCAGATGGCAGTTCTCTGGTGACACTGGTACAGAGTAGTCTGTTGACCCGAGATCGTCATAGAGTCTTGTGTGGTTCCCACTGTTCTTTGATTTCCATCTTACCACGTCCAAGAGGGCGTGCAAAACGGTGGTTTTTGGGTACAGTCCCGAGTCACATGGAGGCAATGAGCGATAGTAGGGGATTCGTCTCTCCCGGTATAGGGAGTTGATGTTGCGCTGTGTTCGATTGGCTATAACAGGAAATCCCTGGCCAGGGTTGCTGAGATTTACTGGTAAGTGTTACCAGTAGTTTCTCGAATGTTATAGACCTCATATCGACACGACTTATCGAGCTATTGGGGTCTGATGTTTACCACCCCTAGGCAAGATATGCGACATATCAGACGATTAGACCAGACTGTACGGTAGTGTTACTGGTTGGATTCACTGGAGTGTGAGCGGGCTTGCTCGTCGATCTTCTGATCGCTCAATACCCGGGTGGCCGTTACGTTTAGCAGACCGCTTGCGGCTTGTGGGTGTTTGATATGATCATCACCTGCTGCCGGCGTATTGACGAGTCTTTAGAGTCCTACACAGAGGTTTCCTGGCTCAAGCGAAACGAAATAGGAGAGCGTATGAGATATGTGCGGGACCGAGAATAATGCGTGTATGTGATACCATATTCTATTCTCTCGATGAATGTGTCGAATGGTTTTATGCGATATAACCTAGTTATCGATTCAAGCGTTGATTTGATAAGCCGATACATTGTATACTAGTCGGTTGTGTGCGACAAGACCGGATCATTGAATCAAGTGTTGATTTAATGATTTAATGCATATTTGTATATTTGATATATTACTTTGCATCAACTAGTATCGGTTTACTTAAGATGGATTTTCTTACTCGGATGTACACATTGTATATGTGATATACTTTTGTGCACTTGATTGTATCATGATTGATGATACATGTTTGCTAGGGTTTTTGTGTAAATATCAAACCATGGTTACATGTTAATGGTTAGGGTTTTGTATTATTCACTTATTTATTTATCCATTTCATTTTGGAAAATAAATGGAAAAGAGAAAAGAATGGTGGCTTTGTTTGTTGTTTAGTTGAAGCTTCATGAAGCTTTGACCTTGACCACCATTCTTATCTCATCCTTAACCCTAACCATCCCTTTAACCTTGGTCAATTCTCTACACATAACCATAGTTAGAATTATGATAAGTATTGTTTTTCTATTCTTTTTAATTAACTTATCATAAGACTTTCTTCTTCTTCTTCATCTTCTTACATGAAGAAAGCAAGCTCCATCAATGGTGATTGATGGAAATGAGTGAGAAATCCAATTCTAAAGTCTACCCACTTCCTATTTCTTCATCCTCTACCTCTTGCCAAGTAGTAGAGTGTGTTTTCTTCATAAGTTTCTTAACTTGGTGAAGTCGGAGCTTGATTTAGCGATGCCTCGACGTAGATCATCTTCGGACTCCAAGTGCTCGGGACTGCACCCAACTGCTACCTGTTTGCACGAATCCTTTGAGCCGTGGTATGGTAGCAATCTAAGAACAGTGGGACACACTCGAGGCGAAGTAGCAGTGTCAAGTCTGCGGACTATGCCGTACTCATGTCACTTGGGAACTGTTCACTGACGACTGGTATAAAACCAACCAACAGTTCCCTGTGAGTCCTGTCCGGTGTACCCGTAACCTAACGAGCACCTGTATACTATCTCCAGTACGACGTACTGACGGCTGTGGGACATACCATCTTCCCAACTGGGATGATAAGCGTACACACTAGTCTACTCCGGAGTATCGATGCCATGTCTCGATAATCCTACGACTAGGGACCTGAATAAGGATGTGCTTGTAGACTACCCAGCCCCCACTAGTGTGACTGCCATCACAACGCTGGTAGTCAAGCAAGATCCTAAGAGCTCTATCAATACGTATACTCATATATTAAGATAGAAAAACCGAGTAGCATACTACCTTGTTTAGCAAGACTGTAATATACATGTGAATATCCCAAGCTTCCATTAAGTAATATACAAACTAGTATGATACAGTAATTGCCTTCTAGGGCATAAACACTAATAGTATATATACGTACATGACTCCCGTCGGTATCCCCACGATAACCGCCGAGTCATAGGTAATGTCACCGGATGGTACGGTTCCCCTGCCAGGCTCATGGGCATGTTACATCGACTCTTGCCCAGGGGTACCTCCGGGCCCCACCATGTACCCACAGACGGTGCCTCCCGCTCCTCGAATTGGGTATATAATCAAAACCGATATAACTCATGGTGGCTGTAGAATAACATATCAAGAGAAACCGGGTTTTTCAAATAATGCATAATTTCATGAAACTACCACGGTCCCCAAATCCATAAAACATCATGAAAAATCCATATCTCAATGCGAAAATCCATGAATATAATATACGCAACATGAAACTGAAATGCAAGCGTACAAAGGAAAAGCTGCTATTTAACTGCAACCAGTTGAAATATAAATCATGTGGTTCCTAATTTTCCAAGTCCAATATAACATCAAATAAACGTGCACATGTAGCTATAACCAGAAATATGGGTAACTTGTAGGTATAGTAAGGTGTTAGTGTATATGCCCTAGGGGCCATTATTGTATCATACTTGTATGTATATTACTTAATGGAAGCTTGGGATATTCACGGTTGTATATACAATCATGCTAAAAATGGTAGTATGCTACTTGGTTTGTATCTACTTTAATATGTGCATATGTTTCTTGTAACGTATCACTTATACATATTAGTAGAGCCCATAGGATCTTTGCTTGATTACCAGCGTTGTGATGGCAGTCACACTAGTGGGGACTGGGTAGTCTGAAAGCAACATCCTATACTTGTCCCTAGTCGTAGGATTATTGAGACAGGGCATCGATAATCTAGAGTAGACTAGTGTGTACGCTTCTCATCCCAGTTGGGGAGATGGTCTGTCCAACAGCCGTCAGTACGTCTGTCATGACCCGAAAGAGCACGTGACTGGCCCTTGAACCATATGAAGTCTATAGGGCTCCATCTGATCCAAGTAAGCCAAAAGCCCAGCAATCTAAAACCATTTTAAGTGTAAATAAAGAAAACTGGTTTAAAGAAGTGAAGAAAAACATGTTTGAAGTCGAGGTTTTTAAATAACTAAGCCGAATATGCATTTTTAAAAATGTACGGTCTTTTCTAAAAATTTCGGCAGAGTTTCTTTTGTAAATACTGGCCCCGAACTGGGTACAACAAGAACAATATATATGCAATGATAAAAGGCATCCCCAAGCGGGAGCTAGCTCTTCGTCAATCGACGGTCACAACCACGCAAGCAATAATATACAACGCCGAATGGCGAGGATCAAAACTCAAAAGAAACCCAATAAGCATGAAAACCATAATACTGCTAAGCGCGACTCTAAGGTCGAAATAATACATCACTAGTGTCTAAGTCTGAACAATATACAAGATTTGGTTGATGGAATTCTAGATACAATGAAAAATACATATACAAGGGTGGTTCTGATGCAAAGAACCCACCTACCAAAAGCAATTCACCCGCAAAGGAAGCAGTGTGCCAGAAATGCCGCTACGGAACCTGAAGGCAAAACCTGGAAGAAGCTGTGTCACAACGGGGGTGAGTTGCCAACTCGTGAATAGAGAATATCTACAAGCAGAAACCGAATGCAAGACATAATCCTAGGTCAATACGATCAGATATATAACCTCAAAGAATAAGCCTGAAGCATGGTAAGGTGGCAACGTAACATCTAATCATGTATGTAGTGCCAAGTACTCGTGTCAGTGCCTCAGGTAATAACATGTCATAAATATAAGGTATGTTTGCATGAAGTAAATATGATGAAGTATCAAAATAAATATCAATACACATAAATTAGCGTCCCATTCCACTAATATTGGTGTAAGGGTATATATAACAGCGCACTCATACCCTGTTATATATACAAATGAAGTATGATCAATGTAATAAAAGTCTTTATGTGATCGATGTCTGTATATATGTGGATCACGTCCACCCGTCACCCAATGACAATAAGCATCATGCATGTAAATATGTGGATATAATCAAAATCATGGAAACATCATGAAACATGTGCCTAACATCGGCACGTAAATCCCCGTCCATATGGGGCTCCGTCTTCGGTATCGGCCCTCGGCCCCGGCAGTACGGGTCAGCCCATGTCCATCTCTCAACTCCGGTCGGTATCCTCCAGATATCCGCCGAGCTCAAAAACAATCACCGGTAGGTAGTAGTCCCTCTGCCAGGCTCACCGTCTACTACGCAGCGAAACCGTTCTCGCCTCGAGGTACCATACCGGGTCCACCATGTACCCGCAATCGGCCTCATCCGCCTCCTCGAATCGGGTTTCGCATGTCGCTCTCAGTACCGAGAAAACACATGGTGGACACACTGAAATATCATATCAAGGGTAACCGGGTTTTTAAAACATTAGCATAATCTTTTGAAATACCCACGGTTCTCAAATCCAGAAATATCATGGAAACAACATATCTCAATGCGTATAATCAAAACATGATGTATGCGACATGTAAAGAAAGGTAAGCATATCGGTAAGTCATGCAACATGGAATAGTAATGTGCACATGTCGAGGGAAACCGCTCTTTTCAAAATAAATCAGTTTTGAAGAACATCTTGCGGTTCCCAAATCTCTAATCAAGTCATAATCATCTGCGTAAGTGTACAGGTATAAGTGTACAATATGCCATGCAAGAATCATATCATGAATGCAACAGTACTACAGTGTAGTGGCATGGCAATTATCGATGATGAAGTGTGTGAGCCGGCAATTAGTGTACGTAGAACATACGCATCATCGATAATGGTGCTGGTGTCCTAACAGCATCACAATAATATAGCAATAAACATATGCAAAGCAATGTGAATAGCATGAATATGCGGAAATAAAATAATCAACACCACAGTGAAGAATCTACTATGCAAACTACAGATCTAAGTATCAAGTCAATCGGGAGGGGATGGAAACCACTTAAATTTGAGTCGATATATATATATATATATATATATATATATATATAATAGTCGGTGATCCCGCCTCAATAATATCGCATACGATACAGTATATCGTAAGACATCCTCGAGTCATGAGTGCGGATCTGTCATCAAGATAGGCTCGTACGGTAAATCGTCGTACGGCATCCCAATAGCTGGGTACGGGTCAATATTACACTATCTCATCACATCTCAGGTATCACTATCATCATATCACATAATCTAAGTCTAGTACAACTGATACCATCTATCACTGCGTGTGTAAGCACACGTCCCAAGGCCCGCTAGAGATCACATATCGTATCCCAAATACGAATCACATCAAATCACCGATCTCGCGGCACAATGCCCAACATCATCGACTCGTCTCCAATGTCATCCAATATCATCAAACACAGTGCAAGTATAACGAATATGCAAGGGTGTGCGTGTAGGTGTAAATCTATTCTAGGGTTCGCGACTATGAACTACACTAGTTACTTCTAACCCTACACTATCCATAATACACCTAACACAATATCCATGACACACTATAACTATCATAAATATAATATAATAACTACGGACTGCGGGGGTGCTATACGCCATCCACCCGACTTCCTCCTGTAGATATAATCTACTCACCTTGCGTCTTTATCTGTCGATGTCGACACGCTCTTTCTTGTCGTCCCGAAGTCTTCATGGGTACCTACATATCAAAGTATCGTATATGTGCATTAAAACCAAATCAAAGCTAAAACGGCACACGAAATCCAAAACGATATGATAAGGGGCCTATAGGTTAGAACCTATGGGCACGCCTTCAAAACCATCAATCAATCCTCGATATCGTCGTATAAACGCCAAATAGTCGAGGTAAAACACAATACACAATTTCAGAATTAAAAATACGGAATACGGAAAGACGAATCCAAAACAGCAACTTAGGAAATAGGCTCCAGATTTCACCCTAGGTCAAACTAGACAAATCTATACATACTAGGGGTCTAATCTATACATGTAGGAGCTCTGGAACAAAAACGACTCTATTTGGTGCAGGTATGGCCGCAAATTGCGGCCAAACAGAATAAATCTGCGGTCGGTAAAATGAGTTAGGGCCTGGGGTCTTGTGTAGTGGTTCTCGGGTGCCTGCACATCTCACTGTCCAATCAATATTATTTTAGGATGTCTCGGGTGAAAGAAGATTCGATAAAACCTTCACAGATTTCACAATTTCTCCGATATCGGTTTCTAAATCCGTATTCCGGGCTTCAACACTCAGGTTTAGGTCTCAATTCATGCACTAGGGTATTAGGGTGGCCTCTACTAATCTCAATCTCACAACACAACTCTCAATTTCCCATTACCCTAACTAGGTTTTCCTCAAGTCCACAAAAACACACAATATCGGTTCAATCTAAATATGGGGTATAAGTAATGCATAAACTAAGCTGATGATCCAGAAATTACCTCATTTGGCAACTCAAGAATTTTCTTGAGTTGCCCCTAGTGGCCAAAATCCTTGCTTTCTTGGTCCAATGTGTAGATCTTGATCTTATGCACACTTTTAATCAAATGATAATGGGGTTTTGGAGTTGTTTTAGAGGTGTTTAAAGGGCTTGAAGAGGGGAGGAAATGAGGGAAGAGGCAGCAGCAGCAGGGGTTGGAGGGAGAGGGAGGGAAATGAGTGTTGAGATCAAAGGAAATGGCTAAGTCTTTGGGTCAAAGGAGACCATACATCTCTCTCTCACCAAACCTCATATAATAATCCCTTATTCCATTTTCTTTTCTTTTCTTTTTCTCCAATACCTTCTCACTAGAATAGTAACCCCAAATGAGACATGGCAAGAAAAATGTAACACAAGTGTAGAAAAAGATATGTGCATGTTTTGCACAAAATTGCTTAAAAGCCGATTAGCGATTTTTAATCGCGATTAGTATTAAATTAGCATATAATTAATCATAAAAACTTTAAAATGGCATAATTCCATAAAATACCTTATTTTAGAATTTTCCATAATTTTTCCAAATTTTTTCTGTATTTAATTACACCAAAATATTAAAATATTCAATAAAATAATATTAAATTATAAAAATTCCCAAAAAATAATATTTTATATTTTTGAAATGTTACAATCTTCCCCCCTTAAATAAATTCGGTCTCCGAATTTAAATTTAAACCCCCAATACTAAAACATTTCAGTAAAAATCCAAATTGTCGGGGCTTCGAAAACATCAATACATAGAGAATATCATACAAATGTACTGCTCTACTAGAAATCAATCCCCAAAATGTATATATAAGAATATCATGTGCGTCCGGTGCGCAAGAAATCAAAATCCATATATTTGTCGTACATGGGCACAAAACAACATCAAGGTGCAACGGGAGTGCACGAAACATCTGTCATAGGCAACGTGTGTGCCTGACAGCAAAATCAGGAGCATTTGACATGCACGAAGAATTTCGATTTAGTGCATCTGGCATGCACCAAAATCGTATATCAAAACACTAAAGGTGCATGAAAACTATGCTGAAAACGTAAATCAAATCACTGCATAAAATAGGCGTGAAATCACAATCAATAGCTCAAATGTAATAACTATGCGCAAAATATAAATACTCAGTAGGTGCATAAAATAAATATCATGAAACTCAGTCATCAAAACTAAATCATGCAAACAGAACGCCCAAAATACTGAAATCCAAGATGACGGATACGTGATAACCGAATCACAAAATCACAAATCATAAGTACCGTCGTCGGTAGTTCCTCCTTCAAGGTCGAGAAAGAGTCGGTGCATCCAATGCTAGCAGCGCAAGATATCTACTTGCCTCTTGCTCACGGTCTGGCGTCCTCTGACTCTGGGTCCTTATCTTCTCTGCAGATTACCTATCTCGCAATCAATCGGCTCATCGGCCCTGTCAGGTGTGCTAACGGGGATGATTCCGTTCTGGCACTTCTCTGGTCATCTCTCGGTCAATCCTCATGACCACTCGTAAAGCAGCATGTCACTGGCGTCGGCCTCTGATTCCTTGAATGCATATCACATCTGATCCTGGGTGCAACTATCATTGCAGCAGTGTCGTGGAAGGAATCACGCTCTAGGTCTCTTCCGATCTTGCCTATGCCGAACTGTACGGAGGCTGGTACTCTTGCATAATCTCTTCTCGATCAATGGACATCTATGTCCTCAGCACAACATTTCTCGGAATCTGGTCGCATCCCAACCCCTCTGTAAGCATATCAGGTCTCTAGTCTCGACGGGAAGTAATGACAGCTCGTCAGCGCCTCGCACGAACCTCTTGTCCTGCTTGTCTATATCATCGTCCACTTCAACGTCACGTCTCTATCGGCGCACTGCAATGTTTACGGCTACGGTCCATCCGAAGTCTCTCGCATACCTCCTTCCTTCCAAATTGCCCGGAAGTCATCGTCCTTTGCCGAAGCTAATTCCTGTTACGGAACGGCTGCATACTCATCGCAACTTCTTCTGGAAGGTATATCCATATACAACGCCTCTGCGTGCGTATCGCATCTCTGATGTCAGCAGAGTGGGACGTCATCTCGTCGAAATATCTTGCGAACTTTTTACTTCACTCTGCTTTAATGTCGACTGCTTCGGACTCGTCTCATCGTGGCTGCATGGACTGTGCTCCAACGGCTATACTCGTATCTGGGGTCTCCCAAGCAATGCATCCCATCACATGATATCTGAATGATGTCGAATCGTCCGATCGACTCGTCAGAACCTCGGTCCCCCAGGAGATCAACATCTTGAGTACAGTTTAATAGTATCGAGTACATGCCACAGCGTCGGTGGTCCAGCCGTAGAAGGGCAAACCCAAGCCTCACTAATGGCGCCGCGGAACTGCCGCAAACTCTAAGGTTCAAAGGCTTTCACACGGTCATTAAGTCGAGTTAGGGTTTTATTCTTCTAGAGGGTCCATAGAATCGCCTGCATGTCTTTCCGCATACTTTAAACTTGGAAAATGGGCTCCTGACATTCGATCGTCTCTATCGACTCTCAACGTCTCCGCGTGAAGTCGTCTCTAGCTGGAAGCAATCTATCTGATGACCTCGCATTGGTAAGCGAACGAACACCTGTCCTAGTCATTCATCCTCGGGTGACTAGCGACTCACCATCATATCTCTAAGTATATACTCATGCTGCAGTAGCTCCAATCATCTAGGCGACATCTCGTCATTTGCAGCAACAACTGGCTCATTCGTCTGTACGCTGAACATCGCCTCAATCCTCCAGGAAAGGCGATACATTGGCGGTCCTCTCTAAATCGGCATGCTCTAGATCTGAGTAAGACTCTCCACACTGGAAATCTTCAACTCAACTGGGTCTGCTCCGGCGCATAAATCGGACGAATCACCTTCGTCTCTCAAATCGGGTAGACAAGCTATCATCTGTCTCATAACTGCCTGGATGCTCCGGCGATCTCAGCTCGTAAGCTCCGGAAGCGACATCCTGTCAATCTCAGCAACAGCTGTTTCATCTGTCTGCACGGTAGGCGACATCATAATTTCTGAGGTATGCTGTACATCAACAGTCCTTTCTCAACTGGCAGCTCTAACAATGGCCCGATCATCCGGTGCAAAACCAAGAACTCGCCTCCACTAAAGGTCACAATCATCAATACTAACTCGAGAGGTTCCCATGTCGCCAGAAAACACAATGGTCGGCCCTCGTACCAGACGAGCTCGTCCTGACCGTAACACTAGCAGCAGCTCGACTGCGCTCAACAATGGAGACAAGAACCTCAATTGAGTATCGTAGAAAGCAGATCAAAGGCAAGAAAGAAAACAACAGATCCAGAATGGATACATGATCATAAGAACGAACAGCATCAATGAAAGTATGATCATGGAACAAATAGAATCGAGGATCTCAAGTGGATATATAATCATGGATATGAAGAGAATCACTGATCTTGAAAATATGTACATCCTAAGGTTCCTTAAGTGGAGTGGCGTGTCGTAAGTACGCCGCGGAACACACCTACGGTACATCACTCTACTTCAGTCACCTATTCCATCAACCAAGGGTCATCCTACGCGACGAAAGTTCGGGTCTAATACCCCCTCGACTAAGTCTAAGTTCCGTAAGGTCAAGCCAAAGTTCCGTATATAGACGCCCTAGGCTCCACATAGTCAAACTTAGACTCGAACCAAGGTTAACCTAGCGCTCTGATACCAACTTTGTCACGACCCGAAAGAGCACGTGACTGGCCCTTGAACCATATGAAGTCTATAGGGCTCCATCTGATCCAAGTAAGCCAAAAGCCCAGCAATCTAAAACCATTTTAAGAGTAAATAAAGAAAACTGGTTTAAAGAGGTGAAGAAAAACATGTTTGAAGTCAAGGTTTTTAAATAACTAAGCCGAATATGCATTTTTAAAAATGTACGGTCTTTTCTAAAAATCTCGGCAGAGTTTCTTTTGTAAATACTGGCCCCGAACGGGGTACAACAAGAACAATATATATGCAATGATAAAAGGCATCCCCAAACGGGAGCTAGCTCTTCGTCAATCGACGGTCAGTACCACGCAAGCAATAATATACAACACCGAATGGCGAGGATCAAAACTCAAAAGAAACCAAATAAGCATGAAAACCATAATACTGCTAAGCGAGACACTAAGGTCGAAATAATACATCACTAGTGTCTAAGTCTGAACAATATACAAGATTTGGTTGATGGAATTCTAGATACAATGAAAAATACATATACAAGGGTGGTTCTGATGCAAAGAACCCACCTACCAAAAGAAATTCACCCGCAAAGGAAGCAGTGTGCCAGAAATGCCGCTACGGAACCTGTACGGCAAAACCTGCAAGAAGCTGTGGCACAACGGGGGTGAGTTGCCAACTCGTGAATAGAGAATATCTACAAGCAGAAACCGATTGCAAGACATAATCCTAGGTCAATACTATCAGATATATAACCTCAAAGAATAAGCATGAAGCATGATAAGGTGGCAACGTAACATCTAATCATGTATGTAATGCCAAGTACTCGTGCCAGTGCCTCAGGTAATAACATGTCATAAACATAAGGTATGTTTGCATGAAGTAAATATGATGAAGTATCAAAATGAATATCAATACACATATATTAGCGTCCCATTCCACTAATATTGGTGTAAGGGTATATATAACAACGCCCTCATACCCTGTTATATATACAAATGTAGTATGATCAAGGTAATAAAAGTCTGTATGTGATTGATGTCTGTATATATGTGGATCACGTCCACCCGTCACCCAATGACAATAAGCATCATGCATGTAAAAATGAGGATATAATCAAAATCATGGAAACATCATGAAACCTGTGCCTAGCATCGGCACGTAAATCACCGTCCATATGGGTCTCCGTCTGCGGTATCGGCCCTCGGCCCCGGCAGTACGGGTCAGCCCATGTCCATCTCTCAACTCCGGTCGGTATCCTCCAGATATCCGCCGAGCTCAAATACAATCACCGGTAGGTAGTAGTCCCTCTGCCAGGCTCACCGTCTACTACACAGCGAAACAGTTCTCGCCGTGGGGTACCATACCGGGTCCACCGTGTACCCGCAATCGGCCTTATCCGCCTCCTCGAATCGGGTTTCACAAGTCGCTCTCAGCACTGAGAAAACACATGGTGGACACACTGAAATATCATATCAAGGGTAACCGGATTTTTAAAACATTAGCATAATCTTTTGAAATACCCACGGTTCCCAAATCCAGAAATATCATGGAAACAACATATCTCAATGCGTATAATCAAAACATGATGTATGCGACAAGTAAAGAAAGGTAAGCATATCGGTAAGCCATGCAACATGGAATAGTAATGTGCACATGTCGAGGGAAACCGCTCTTTTTAAAATGAATCAGTTTTGAAGAACATCTTGCGGTTCCCAAATCTCTAATCAAGTCAGAATCATCTGCGTAAGTGTACAGGTATAAGTGTATAATATTCCATGCAAGAATCATATCATGAATGCAACATTACTACAGTGTAGTGGCATGGCAATTATCGATGATGAAGTGTGTGAGCCGGCAATTAGTGTACGTGGAACATACGCATCATCGATAATGGTGCTGGTGTCCTAACAGCATCATAATAATATAGCAATAAACATATACAAAGTAATGTGAATAGCATGAATATGCGGAAATCAAATAATCAACACCACAGTGAAGAATCTACTATGCAAACTACAGATCTAAGTATCAAGTCAATCCGGAAGGGTATGGAAACCACCTAAATCTGAGTCGATATATATATATATATATATATATATATATATATATATATAATAGTCGGTGATCCCGCCTCAATAATATCACCTACGATATAGTATATCGTAAGACATCCTCGAGTCATGAGTGCGGATCTATCATCAAGATAGGCTCGTACGGTAAATCGTCGTACGGCATCCCAATAGCTGGGTACGGGTCAATATCACACTATCTCATCACATCTATGGTATCACTATCATTATATCACATAATCTGGGGTACTGATCTAAGTCTAGTACAACTGATACCATCTATCACTGCGTGTGTAAGCACACGTCCCAAGACCCGCTAGAGATCACATATCGTATCCCAAATACGAATCATATCAAATCACCGATCTCGCGGCACAATGCCCAACATCATCGACTCGTCTCCAATGTCATCCAATATCATCAAACACAGTGCAAGTATAACGAATATGCAAGGGTGTGCGTGTAGGTGTAAATCTATTCTAGGGTTCGCGACTATGAACTACACTAGTTACTTCTAACCCTACACTATCCATAATATACCTAACACAATATCCATGACACACTATAACTATCATAAATATAATATAACAACTACGGACTGCGGGGGTGATTAGTCTGAAAATACTTTTTATTACCGCAATCAGAAACGGCGTCGCTTTGCAGCTAGCTGGTGAGTACGGGTCGATCCACAGAGATGGGTAGATTTCTTATTGTGTCTTTACGAGTTGATTCAAAATGATGTTTTGGTTGGTTTCTAAAATCTATAAAAACTGGATCTATCAATGAACTAAGTTAATCTAAATTAAAGTCTTGCTAGGGTTAGGTTTAAGGGAAGTTTGGAGATTAAAGGTTTCCTCACCGCTTTCATTGCCCTATTTTTAATCTATTAGATGTTGGTGTAATTATCAGTAAGTGGATTAGAATCTTTTGGGAAGATGTTTCTTCCTCTACATTCTTTATCCTTCCTTTATCAATAATTACCCTAACCCCCATGGAAAACACGCGCAACCGACCCTTTATACTACGGTTCATCGTTACCTCGAGGGGTAGGATGCCGTAAGGAGCGGTTGTGCGTGCATGCATGGAGTTCTAACTCTTAGGTGTGGATGGCATGAAAGGGGTGAGAGATCTCATCTCTCAAACCTTTCCCTAAGGCTAACCCAAACAAGCGAGGAGACTACTCGCTCATTAGGGGATGATAAGACATACTAATTAAAAGAATTAAAACAAAGAAATAAAATTACTTACTATGTTGACGGCTCCCTCCAAGAAATATAGAACAGATCTGAATAATACTCCCAGCTATTCTGAATTTTATTAATTGAAAAGAGGCATAGGGTTTTACAATTTTTGATTACAATTTATAAGCAAGCAAGGAAACTAGGGTTACAGACTCTCGCATATGTGCAATTACAGATTTGCCCACTGAAAATCCCAACACCCGCACCGACGCCCAACTCAGAAAGTTTGCGCTGACACGGGCATTAGACGGCCGCGGAACCGCGGCAATAGGGCGCTTGGGCCGCGGTTCCGCGGCCCTTTGGTGAGCTCAGCTCACCAAAATTCTTGAGCTGTATTCTGGGCATTTGGGCTTCTTGTTTCTTCACCGCTTTTCTCTGTTTGACTTCTGGGTCTTCTACAGATCTTCAGTGAAAACTTGTAAGGATCTTTTGACCGTTTCACTTTCGTCTTTTTGGACCTTGCACTGTTCTTCATCTCAGCTTGAGTAAGATCCGTCTACTTGTTGGTCAAAAGACCTTTTTCTGTATTAACTTTCGTCTTTTTCACTGTATTTTCTCCAAGAGCCTGTATCCTGTAACATGCAACAAATGTGCGTCAAGAGAACCTGTTTATTTATAAAATGGATAAGAATAGGGGGATGAAAAATGCAATATTATGGTCCGAACAAATACCCCCAAACTTACCTTTTGCTCGTCCTCGAGCAAACTTATTATTTTATTCTCTAAAATCCTAACCACACTTTCGCAGGGAAACGCGATTGCACTGAGCACGTGCAACAAGCCGTTAAACCTCTAGGTGTCCCTAGTAGGAGGAGTGTTGTCCTTTGAGGGTTTTTAGCGGATTACACCCACAAAATCCTATCAACTCGGCCCATTGACTTTTGTTTTCCAATTAGGTTTTCTAAGAAGGAATTCTATTACCTTTTGACTCGTAAATTATCCACCCATATTCTTCACACTTCCTTTTCATCTAACTTAAGATTATATATGTTGTGTAGACCTACTCAGCTTTCGGCATCTCTTAAGTCTTCCTTCTAGGGTTTCATCTCTACTTAGGAATTTCTATCAACTCTATTAAAGATACAAGTTCTATCTTTCATTCCTCTCTCTTATCTAAATTCCAATCACATACCCCTACGTGTGTGTATAAATCACCCCTACACTTGGAAATTAAAATCAAGCAATCATACCCTTGTCCGTTGTCCAAAGTACTAATTAGTTGGTGAATTTTGCTCACACATCCTTCATGCGACTGTTAATACTTCTTGAGGAACCAACAACCGATTACAAGATGCGTTTTCACTTTAAAACATACTTCCTAGTCTTGCAACACCCAAGGCTTTAGCAGTGACTCCCAAACCAGTTGGTCTAAGGCACTAGGTGATGAAGCACCCTCACTAAATATTTTTCTATTTTTGCAGCCTTAAGTAATCATAAAAACCAGTGTCCATTTTTTTCTTTATTAACACTTATATATATATATTTTTTTTCATTTTCATTGTACTAGGACTTTAGACAAGAGCATTTCAAGGTCTCTTCTACTATTCCAAGTTTCAAGGTGCGTGATTGTGCAAATTGTAGGGTATACGTTTTCAGAATCTAGACTTAAGTTAGAAACTATTTTTCAAACTTATACTCTAATAAGAACATCAATACTCTTCCCTCATTTTGACTTAACCCAGGAAGTGAACCCAAAATTTGCCTATTTCTAAATAAACTACAAGGCATATACTTTCTACCGTTAAACTTTAAGGAATGTTATCTTTAGGGTTTTAATTTACTAAGTCTAAGATCTAGTTTTTCCTAGCTTGTTATCCTATTTGTCAAACTCAAGTCAAAAAGCCAGAATTGAATATAATTATTTTTATAATTTTTGAAATTTTTCAAATTTTTATGGGTTTTCAAATAAATATGCAAATGCAAAAATATGTACAAATGAATGCGAAGGAAAAAGACGTACCGAGCATACCCCCAAACTTGAACTTGACAGTGTCCTCACTGTCATGCTAAACCAAGAGGGTCAAAATGCCGATACTCCCATATTTATTTATTTATAATTTTTTTATTGTTAAGAAAAACAAAAATATATACAAAAAGGCCCTCCCCCAAACTTCATTTAAACTATGTTAGACATTACTGCCAAACTTTGCATAGACCAAACGTCAACACCAACCAGTTGAAAAATTTATCAGTAAAGAGTATGAGTTGGTGGAAGAATAAGTTGTAGCGATTCACAAAGAATTGGGGAAGATAGAAGTGGTGGTATGGAGGGTGTGGAAGTGAATATACAGGAGGTGGTGATGCATCTAAACGAGAATGTGAATGATCAGCAATCAGTGGAATATTGGCATTCTCGTAGCTTAAAAAAAATGGGGGTGGTTCAACTTCTAAAGGAAGAGGTTGACTAACCACAATATCCCCAAGATGTTCCTGTGGGTCCTCAATTGACTTGGCATCATCCATCAATTGCATATGATATTCAATTATAAGGGAACTGATCTCCTCGATATCCGCCATAGTCCAACCGAAAACTTGCCGCCTATCTTGTAAGACCTTTAAAATAGCGTTCTCTTGCTCGAAGGCTAGAGAGGCTGATATTATAATGGGAAAAGTCTCATTCTCACCTATGTAAGCATATTTAAGGTGAGGTGGCAAGGAGATGAGTTCGAGTTTCGGAGGCGAAAGAATCATTGCGGAATCTACCTCGAACTCAAAGGACTCCAACACAGGTTCGAAATCACTGCAAACAACCGATTCGGATGGTTCGACTAACTCATCCAAAAATTCAAAAGACTCATATTCGGGCTGTGAGTCGTCATCATCCGAAAAAGTGAAACATTCATAATCAATGTCGGTTGTGTCAATGGTGGTAGGCTCAAGGAGGGACGCACTAGTGGCGTCAAAACTATTTTCATCAAATAGAAATATTTCAAGCTCGCATTCCTCCTGCGTGATTTCGTGAATAGAGCAAACTTCTCGTGTACTAGTTTTAGGCATGGGGGGCAGACTTCCCATCTTATAAATATTGAACTCACTAGACATCTTCCCAAAGGATAGAGTCATGGAGCCATTGCGACAGTTTATTACAGCATTGGAGGTGGCCAAAAATGGTCGACCGAGGATCACCGGAATTTGGTTTCTTGGGTTAGCAACAGGTTGTGTATCCATAACAATAAAATCAACGGGGAATATGAACTCCCCAACTTTGATCAACGCATCCTCTAGCTGACCCCTTGGATGGGTGATTGATCGATCAGCAATTTGGAGAGTACAACGAGTGGGTTTCAACTCTCCAGCCCCTAATTGTTCGTACACGGAGTAGGGAATCAGGTTAACACTAGACCCAAGATCTAAAAGTTCTCGATTAATTTTCTTATCCCCAATTATGATTGAAATCGTAGGACAGCCGGGGTCCTTTTGTTTTTGGGGTAAGGTTTGATGGGGGTTAATAGCAATGCTCACTGCACTAGCCACTAGCACTTTTTTGGGTACTTGAGATGCTTTTCTCTTCGAGGTGCATAAGCCCTTTAAGATTTTCGCGTATGAAGGAACTTGTTGGATTGCATCCAAGAGAGGTATATTTATGCTAACCTACTTAAATATCTCTACAATTTTCTCCACTTGTGCATTTGGTTTATTAGGACTCAACCTATTCGGGAATGGAGCATTTTGAAAATTCGTTGAGTCAAATGTCCGTGGAATAGAATATGGAGTAGGAACGGATCCCGGTGTAGATGCGTTCATGTTGTGCGACTTGGATCCGTTCGAGCTAGAAGAAGTAAAGCCATGTGAAGGGTGGAGAATAGGCTCTAAAGAAAAAGGTGAAGAAGAAAGTGAAGAAGGGGAAGATGACGATGGAGAAAAAGAAGAAGAAGAAGAACCACCGGCGGGGATGTCATCACTTGTTCCCACATTATTTTGCAACACTCTTCCGGATCTCAACGTGGTCACTGCATTTACATTGTGATTGGGATATGCATTTTGTGTGTGACCGGGATTTGGCAATGGTTGAGATGGAAGCTTTCCCTTTTCTCTCTCGCTCAACGCAGCAGTTAATTGTGCAATTTGTGCCTCAATAGATTTGATACTTTGATCGTGTGAAGCATTGTTAGTCATCAAAGATTGAACATAATTTTCAAATCTTGCTGCGGATTCTGTAGATTACTTGAGAAATGCATCTAGACTTTTTTCGAGCGAGATAACCTTATCATCATTTGGTTGAACCAAATTGTTCGTTTGATTTGTATAAGGCTGTTGTTGGAAAGGTTGCTGGTTTTGAGTTTGTGAAGGTGCTTTTTGTTGTTGTGGAGGATGAGGTCTTTGAAAATTGTTATTTCCTTGGACTTGTTGATTTTGGTTCCAAGCGAAATTTGGGTGACTCCTCCACCCCGAATTGTATGTCGAAGAGTACGGATCGTTTCTTTATCGTTGCTGAAATGCAGCATTGACTTGATCTTGTCCTTGAATAGGTGCATTATAAGGACACTCTTCGGTTAGATGCGATGGATTCGAACAACAAGCACAAACAGTTCGTGTTGGTAAAGCAGTGGCAGGAGAAGACGATGAGATTTTGGTCTCAATGGCTTCTAGCTTTTTCAAAAGTGCGGCCATCTCGGCCTTCATAGCAATCGACATATCTACTTGATATATGCCTGCCCTAGATTGACCAACAAAAGAAGATGATGTGGTCTTGGTACTTTCCCACTGAATTGTTTGCTCACTAAGATCCTCAAGAAACTGCCACGCTTCGTCGCTAGACTTGGAGAGAAAAAGACCTTGAGATATGGTCCTAGCAACTGCTTCGTTGCCGAGTTCAATCCCTCGTATAATGTTTGGCAAAGTTGCCAACTTTCGATCCCATGATGAGGGCATTGAACAAGTAGGTCTTTAAATCTCTCGAAGCACTTCCAAATTGGTTCGAAAGGAAGTTGTGAAAATTGAATTATTTCATTGCGGATTCTAGCAGTTTTGTGATGAGGATAGAACTTTTTCAGAAAAGCTCTCACAAACCCGTCCCAATTTCTAATGGAATGTGATGTGGTGCTATATAGCCACTTCTCGGCTATGTCACATAAGGTGAAAGGAATGACCCTTAGCCTTATAGCGTCATCACTTAATTGGGTCGTTTTCATCATAGCGCAAACGTTTTGGAATTTATTGATAAAGATATATGCATCTTCGGATTCCAAACCATGAAATTTTGGCAGCATATTGATGAAATGTGCTTTTATTTCAAAGTTGTCCCCATTTGCCGGTGGGGGCGAAAGACATGTAGGTAAAGAAGTGCGGACGGGGTAGAAGAGATCCTGGAGCGCAACTCGTGCGGGCGCTACAACAGGTGGAAGATTCGGGTTATTCGCACATGGCGGAGGTGGAATCATTCCCGTCGGTAAGGTATCGTTGGGGTTGAATTCCGACATACCTTCGAAAGAAGAATTTGAAGATGGAGGTAAGAAAATGGAGGGAATTTCGACTTCGGTGTCGAAATGCTCGTCGGTCGGTACCGACGAAACACGGACTAATCGGGCGTTAGTATCCCTAGTCTAAAGTGACATACACTAAAAGGGATAGTGTAGTCAGTAAAAAAAAGAAAAAACAGAATGTGGGGGTAAGATAACGTCAGTGAGGGAATGTGGTGGGAGTGAGTTGCAAGTTTTCTTAGCGACAAGTTGCAAGTTTTGAAAAGATTTTTCTTTTTTTTTTTATTTATGTAAGAGTTTTGCAAGGAAGTTTCAGAAAAGGGACTCGTGACACAAATGTATCAACCACACATGCATAATCAGGCCTAGATCTAGGGTCGCCTCGGTCTGCTAGACAGCTCCTAACTAGGGCTAGAAATAGGACCTCAAACCGCCTCTTCACGGACAAGTACGGCCAGGTAAGTGGGAAGGAACCACAAAAGTGGGCCTAATTAATAACCACTAGCCTAGACACCGCAAAGTCAGTTAGGATAAACGGTCGATGCCTATACTAGTCCTTTTCCTATTGAGCTCGATGTCCTTAGGTCTGAGTCTAGTATTTTTTTTTAATTAATTGTGGTCGATGCAAAATGCTTTAGGTGTTTTCTGGGGTCCTGGGAAGGGTGATGAAATCCCCACCCAATCTGAGTTTGGTCAATTAGCCCCTTAAAGTCCGATTAAATTATGCAAAACAATAAAATTCACTTGCAATCAAATTTTTAGCGCGGTGCAAAGAATCCTGCAGAAAATCTGTTATTTAAAAGGGGAGAGAAGAATTTTTAGCGCAAAGAATTCCTGCAGAAAATGTTTACAGAGAGATATATGAGGTTGTATAGGGAAGAACAAGGGAGCAAACCATGCAAGTTTGAGGTTCTAAAACGGATAAAGAGCCGCGGTTCCGCGGTCTTATAGAGGGATCGCTCTCTGGAAAAAAAATTACTGCTCCTTTGTTCCACTCCTCCTCTGTTGTGACGTTCACTTTTCTGATTTGACCTCTGTAAAATTCCAGATCCGAGAGCTTTCGCTGTTCCTGCAAGATTCAAAGAATAAACCCTTCAAACAGATCAAAATTGATAATTTTTATTTCTTTATTTTATGTTCAGATTTTTATAATTTTTAAAATTTATATCAACCCGAAAATACACAAAAAGAAATATTACGCCATCCCCGGCAACGGCGCCATTTGATTAGTCTGAAAATACTTGTTATTACCGCAATCAGAAACGGCGTCGCTTTGCAGCTAGCCGGTGAGTACAGGTCGATCCACAGAGATGGGTAGATTTCTTATTGTGTCTTTACGAGTTGATTCAAAATGATGTTTTGGTTGGTTTCTAAAATCTATAAAAACTGGATCTATCAATGAACTAAGTTAATCTAAATTAAAGTCTTGCTAGGGTTAGGTTTAGGGGAAGTTTGGAGATTAAAGGTTTCCTCACCGCTTTCATTGCCCTATTTTTGATCTATTAGATGTTGGTGTAATTATCAATAAAGTGGATTAGAATCTTTTGGGAAGATGTTTCTTCCTCTAGATTCTTTATCCTTCCTTTATCGATAATTACCCTAACCCCTATGGAAAACACACGCAACCGGCCCTTTATACTACGGTTCATCGTTACCTCGAGGGGTAGGATGCCGTAGGGAGCGGTTGTGCGTGCATGCATGGAGTTCTAACTCTTAGGTGTGGATGGCACGAAAGGGGTGATAGATCTCATCTCTCAAACCTTTCCCTAAGGCTAACCCTAACAAGCGAGGAGACTACTCGCTCATTAGTGGATGATAAGACATACTAATTAAAAGAATTAAAACAAAGAAATAAAATTACTTACTAGGTTGACGGCTCCCTCCAAGCAATATAGAACAAATCTGAATAATACTCCTAGCAATTCTGAATTTTATTGATTGAAAAGAGGCATAGGGTTTTACAATTTTTGATTACAATTTATAAGCAAACAAGGAAACTAGGGTTACAGACTCTCGCATATGTGCAATTACAGATTTGCCCACTGAAAATCCCAACACCCGCACCGACGCACCAACTCAGAAAGTTTGCGCCGACACGGGCATTAGACGGCCGTGGAACCGTGGCAATATGGCGCTTGGGCCGCGGTTCCGCGGCGCTTTGGTGAGCTCAGCTCACCAAAATTCTTGAGCTGTATTCTGGGCATTTGGGCTTCTTATTTCTTCACCACTTTTCTCTGTTTGACTTCTGGGTCTTCTACAGATCTTCAGTGAAAACTTGTAAGGTTCTTTTGACCGTTTCACTTTCGTCTTTTTGGACCTTGCACTGTTCTTCGTCTCAGCTTGAGTAAGATCCGTCTACTTGTTGGTCAAAAGTTCTTTTTCTGTATTAACTTTCGTCTTTTTCACTGTATTTGCTCTAAGAGCCTGTATCCTGTAACATGCAACAAATGTGCGTCAGGAGTACCTGTTTATTTATAAAATGGATAAGAATAGGGGGATGAAAAATGCAATATTATGGTCTGAACAGGGGGTGCTATACGCCATCCACCCGACTTCCCCCTGTAGATATAATCTACTCACCTTGCGTCGTTATCTGTCGATTTCGACACGCGCTTCCTTGTCTTCCCGAAGTCTTCATGGGTACTTAAATATCAAAGTATCGTATATGCGCATTAAAACCAAATCAAAGCTAAAACAGCACACGAAACCCAAAACGATACGATAAGGGGCCTATAGGTTAGAACCTATGGGCACGCCTTCAAAACCATCAATCAATCCTCGATATCGTCGTATAAACGCCGAATAGTCGAGGTAAAACACAATACACAATTTCAGAATTAAAAATACGGAATACGGAAACACGAATCCAAAACAGCAACTTAGAAAATAGGCTCCAGATTTCACCTTAGGTCAAACTAGACAAATCTATACATACCAGGGGTCTAATCTATACATGTAGGAGCTCTGGAACAAAAACGACTCAATTTGGTGCAGGTATGGCCGCAAATTGCGGCCAAACAGAATAAATCTGTGGCCGAGAAAATGAGTTAGGGGTTGTGGTCTTGTGTGGTGGTTCTTGGGTGCCTGCACATCTCACTGTCCAATAAATTTTATTTTAGGATGTCTCGGGTGAAAGCAGATTCGATAAAACCTTCACAGATTTCACAATTTCTCCGATATCGGTTTCTAAATCCGTATTCCGGGCTTCAACTCTCAGGTTTAGGTCTCAATTCAACCACTAGGGTGTTAGGGTGGCCTCTACTAATCTCAATCTCACAACACAACTCTCAATTTCCCATTACCCTAACTAGGTTTTCCTCAAGTCCACAAAAACACACAATATCGGTTCAATCTAAATATGGGGTATAAATAATGCATAAACTAAGCTGATGATCCATAAATTACCTCATTTGGCAACTCAAGAATTTTCTTGAGTTGCCCCTAGTGGCCAAAATCCTTGCTTTCTTGGTCCAATGTGTAGATCTTGAGCTTATGCACACTTTTAATCAAATGAGAATGGGGTTTTGGAGTTGTTTTAGAGGTGTTTAAAGGGCTAGAAGAGGGGAGGAAATGAGGGAAGAGGCAGCAGCAGCAGGAGTTGTAGGGAGAGGGAGGGAAATGAGTGTGGGGATCAAAGGAAATGGCTAAGTCTTTGGGTCAAAGGAGACCATACATCTCTCTCTTACCAAACCTCATATAATAATACCTTATTCCATTTTCTTTTCTTTCCTTTTTCTCCAAAACCTTCTCAATAGAATAGTAACCCCAAAAGAGACATGGCAAGAAAAATGTAACACAAGTGTAGAAAAAGATATGTGCATGTTTTGCACAAAATTGCTTAAAAGCCGATTAGCGATTTTTAATCGCGATTAGCATTAAATTAGCATATAACTAATCATAAAAACTTAAAAATGGCATAGTTCCATAAAATACCCTATTTTAGAATTTTCTATAATTTTTCCAAATTTTTTCTGTATTTAATTACACCAAAATATTAAAATATTCAATAAAATAATATTAAATTATAAAAATTCCTAAAAAATAATATTTTATTTTTTTGAAATGTTACAACGTCATACTGGGGATAGTATACAGGTGCTCGTTAGGTTACGGGTACATCGGACAGGACTCGTAGGGAAACTGATTGGTTAGTATTATACCCGTCGTCAGTTAACAGTTCCCAGGTGAAATGAGTACAACATAGTCCGCAGACTTGACACTGCTACTTCGCTCGAGTGTGTCCCACTGTTCTTAGATTGCTACGCTACCACGGCTTAAAGGAGTCGTGCAAACAGGTAGTAGTTGGGTGCAGTCCCGAGCACTTGGAGCCAGTGGCGGTTAGACAGGATTCGTCTCTCCCGGTATTGGGAGTTGATATCGCACCGTGTCAGAGAGCCATTACGCAATGTCCCTGGCGAGGGCAAGCGAGATTTACTGGTAGGTTCCAGTAGTTTCTCAGGGTGTAATGGGCTACGCTCCGACACGACTTATACCGCAATTAGGGGACTGACGCTTGCCGCCCCCTAGGCTCGATATGCGATGGTCTTAGACGAACAGACCGGACTGTACGGAGATTGTCACATCAGGCTTAGTAGGAGTTCGGATGGTTTTCCTCATCGGCCTTCTTATCGACATCTACCTGGGGACCGTTACGTACAGCTAGTGCCGCTTGCGGTCTTTGGTTAAACCCACTGCCAGCGTAGTGTCGAGTCTTTAGAGTCCCACACAGAGAGTTTTCCTGCTCCAGGAGAAACGATATAGATGTCGTATGGTTTTACGACAAGGGTTCGGACGCATACGTGTTTAAACGCACGTACGACGTTCGGACAGTTTTTACTAGTCGTCTTTGGATTAAGCCAGATTCTAGTATCAGGTTATTGGATTTATATAGTCTAAAGTTTTTCCGTGTTTTCACGGATTGGAGTGGCGTTCTCGTAATTTTCCGGGAAGCTTCTAAAAGCATGGTGACTTGGGGGTTAAGGTGGCATATGCATTAATTGGATTAATGAGTCATGTAGTGATTCATACATTGAGTTAATGATTCATTTAATGTTTCATATGACTCATGTGATGAATCACTTAGTGTATTAGTGAAACATGGTGATAATTAATTTTTATTTATTTTTACTAGATATTATCATATGTTTCATATATACACAAATGACTTCATTCATCCAAAATGATTCTTATTCTCACCTTCTCTCTCCTTAAGCTCTCCCTCTTCAAACCCTAACCCTAACCTCTCATGTGTTGAGATCAAGGGTTAGATAGACTAATACATCCATAACCTCCCTCTATATACCCTAGGTAGCTTAGATTAGCACTTTGAGCAACCTAGTTATCTCAAGCTAGAGATCAAGCTTGTAGTAGGAGCTCTCTGGTGGATCATCTTTGATTCGAGGAGGCCGTTGAGGTGCCGATTTCCAAGGATCCTACGAGGAGTGGAGGACCGCGATGAAGACCCGAAGGACAAGTAACGTGAGGTATAACTTCAAATCCGAGTAGTTAAACCTTTCGTAGTTTGCTTGTAACGGTTTAGAAACGATTCATGCACGCAAGTCTGTGTTACGAAGCTTTGATAAACGTTTTTCATATATTCCGCCTCCCCGCAAGTTCGTGGGGTGCGTGACATTTACTTACAATGGTATCAGAGCCAACTAAACCATTACTAGCTTGTTAGCAACTAATTAGAAGTTCGATCGACGGAAAACACGAAAACAAAACCCTAACCCCCTAACAGTTTCTGTTAAATTTAAACATGTCTAAAAAATTATTTGATGTGCCTTAAAATTCACAGCAGGGAAATATAAGAATACTGGGAAAATATGAAGGTCCTACTCGGTTTTATGGCCGCGGATCCGCGGCAATAGAGTGCTTCTGCTGCGGATCCGCCGCCTAGTCAACTCCGAGTTGACTCGGATTTACTCTGTTATTCATATTGTTTGGTGTTTTGGTTTCATGTATGTTCTGTTTCTACCCAGGTTACTTCAGTGCTGGCTTGCTATTGGGGTAGACACGGAAAATGGTTGTCGATCGATGTTCTAAGATATTTGCTAATTGGGTTTTTATCTGTAATATTTAATGTGTTCGTAAACCTCCCCTAACTGCTAGTATGTCAGTTGGCAGGGGGTTGCACATTTCTGTAATGTTTACTGTTTGTGTATATGGACTTGATTGGAGTGTTGTGATGATTAGCCGGGGTTTGAGATGGGTTTAATATTCATTCATTCGATGTAATTGTAATATGATGTAATATTCTTTTGTGGGGCGCATCCAGGTTGCGGTTGCAGCCACCGTTGTATTATTTCTTTTTACTGTTTTTGCTCCTAGGATAGACCCAAGGTGGGGTGCACAAACTACCGGGTACATTGAAGTGTTTAGTGGCCTACTCACTTTGTTGAGGGAGACCGCTTCACTTCGGGTACTTGGCGGGTAGTTTGCCGTACCCGTAGGGGTCTAGGGTTGGGGTAATGGCTATTCATCACAACTGTGTAATCCGTCTTTTATTGCAGGCTCAAAGCAAACGCGGATTGCTAGTATATCCAATAAAGTTCATCTGTGATCTGGAATGCTTATTATTGCGTCTGACGAATCTACAATATCTATATATGATAGCTATTAGACGTCACTTATGTTTTGCACCCGCGCTAGCCCTAGCCCCCGCTCTGTCGTTAGTTAAGTAACCTAACGGGTAATGACGGGACCCCGTGGCAAATGCGGATGGCATGAGAGGACGTGGTATTTTCATTGTTTTCTGCAATGATAAGATAAAGATTGGACGCATTATTATAATGGAAAGAAAATAAGCCATAGTTTAATCGTTGGAACAAATTTAAAAGAAACCGCTCGGTTATTTTAAAAAAGATCAGAATTTTTTAATTGCGGAGCTTTAACCACTCCTTTTAAAAAGTATCAGGTTCCTTCGATTATATCAAGTTCACTACGTTCACGGTTTTGCCAAAACCATTCATAGCCCTCCGTCATTTCATTTGGGTATTCAGTAGTATTCAAGCTATGTATTTTGACCAACGCCAAGGCATAGTGTTTGGTAGCTGCTGGGTATTTCATTTGTTACATAGATCGATGTATTAGTTTGGGACAGTCGTATTATCATTTTGGCCAACGTCAAGGATATGTACGGGTGGGTTCAAATTAACCAGGATAATGATGGGTAGAACTTGACATGTGACTTATGATATTTTGACCAACGCCAAGGTCATAAGAGCATGGGGCAAAAATCTATATCGGGAATTTCTAAAGAAACTGAAATTTGTAGAGAGTGCATACCATTTTGGAGTTTGATGAATGTTGGTAGGATTCCTTCAACATTATCATACGATGATATTTTGGATCCCGATCCTACTGTGAGTATATACTATTTATCAGGAGATTCGTCACTTAACGATCAATGCTATAAACCAAGTAGGTGTCGAGAAAGGTGTCAGCGGGGCTGCACCCCCAGAGAAAAGAGGTTATTTAATTAAGGAACTTCACGAAAGCGTTGGAAAACCTCCCTCGAAGTATCGACACTGACCTGGCTGAACGGTTAAGCAAGAATTGTACGGTGAGAATAGTCCTGGCTAATTCTTCTTTTATGGTTTGAGGAGGGATTCGAGAAACAGTGGGTGCCATCCTATTTAGATAAATTAAAAACCACTCTAAACTTGCAAGAGCATCATGCTAATTCTTCTCTCTCTCTTATAAAATTGCAGCAACCTTGTGACCACACATAGGTTACATCTAGATAACAAATTGACTGAATCTGACTTATATAACTGGCAAAGGTATGTCCAGATGTCCATTGCCTATGACAAAATGGACCACCCTATTACTACTCAAGATCCCGCCGTCCCAGGTCCAGTTTCCACCGTCACGGATATGGATATCCACAATACATTGGAAAAGGATAAATCGAAAGCCAAATGCCTCGTGTTAGCTTCAGTTGATGGTGTATAACAGAAGCAGCACGAGAAGATGGACTCAGTTTCCATCTTTCTCCATAACAAAGATTTATATGGAGAGCAGTCTCATATCGCGAGATATGAGACCTCGAACGAATTGATTCAAGCGAAGTTGGCTGATGGGTCATCTGTAGGGGAAAACGTCCTTACAATGACTAGTTGTATTGATGAGCTCCAGGACCAGAAGACCATGTTGGAGAACGAGTCAGATACTGACTTGATTCTTCAGTCTCTACCTTCTACCGTGAAGGAAACTAGGGAAGTAGAGGAAAGAAAATGGCAAATGTTTCGGGACTGGATATAGTAAAAGAGGGACGTTCCTATTGTTATGGGATTGGGCATTGGCAGAAAGATTGCAGGGCTTTAGAAGCCAGTAGCCAGGATACGAAGCATGTTGTGGCTTCAGCCTCAAATGTATTTGTAATTGAGAACTGTTTGTCAATAAACTCTACATCCTGGGTACTAGATACCGGAGCAGGATCTCATATCTGTAATTCATTACATGCGTTGAGAAACCGTAGAGTTATAAAGGTAGGTGATTGGTCTCTCAGAGTTGCAAACGGAATGAGCGTGGACGCTGAATCCGTGGGAGAATATCGCCTAGGTTTGACAGGTGGGCAGATATTGATTCTTCGTAACTGTCTGTATGTACCTAGTATGACTTGCAATATCATATTAGTGTCCTCACTTTCAAGAGAGGGATATGATTTTACATTCGTAAGCGATGTAGTTAACATCCACCTAAATCAAGTTCGGATTGGGTCAGGTACATTAGATAACGATATATATGTATTAAGTCAAGCTCAAGTTTTCAATGTCCAGAATACACTTAAAAGAAAGTCTCCGGAATTAAATCAGGCTTTCTTATGGCATTGTAGACTAGGTCACATCAATGAGAAAAGGTTGACTAAGTTACATAGAGAAGGATATTTGAATCCGTTCGAATATCAATCTTATGCTACTTGTGAATCTTGTCTCATAGGAAAGATGACAAAGACTCCGTTTACTGGACACGGGGTAAGAGCAAGCGAGCTCTTGGGACTCGTACACAGTGACGTGTGCGGTCCAATGTCTACACATGCGCGAGGTGGTTATTCCTACTTCATTACTTTTACGGATGATTTCTCTAGGTATGGATATATCTTCTTGATGAAGCATAAATCTGAGGACTTTGAGAAATTCCAAGAATACAAGAATGAAGTGGAAAAATAAACAGGCAAGAGTATAAAAACACTGAGATCTGATCGAGGTGGTGAATACTTAAGCGCCGAGTTCCTGGGTTACTTAAAAGAGAATGGAATTCTCTCTCAGCTTACTCCTCCATACACACCACAATACAACGGTGTATCGGAAAGGAGAATCGAACCCTATTAGATATAGTTCGTTCCATGATGAATAACGCTGAGTTACCGCGATCATTCTGGGGATATGCACGAGAATCGGCTGCATATCTTTTGAACCTAGTTCCTACCAAGACTGTGCCTACCACACCATATCAGATGTGGAGTGGGAAGAAACCCTATCTTCAGTATCTAAAGATTTGGGGATGTCCGGATTTTGTTATAAAGCAGCATGCGGACAAGCTCGAGGCACGATCAGTACATTGTAAGTTTGTGGGATATCCAAAGAACACCAAGGGGTATCTATTCTATTACGCAGAGGAACAAAAAGTTTTTGTTTCTCGTCATGCCCACTTTCTGGAACATCAGTTTTTAGAAAAAGGAACAAGTCGGAGCGTAGTAGAACTGGAAGAAATTCCAGAACCACAAGCTATTACTGAAAGCTTGGAAGAACCAGAAGGTTCAGCAGAACAGGACATCCCGACGCCACTCCGTAGGAGTAGTAGGCAATCTCATCCGCCCGAGAGATACTACGGTTTTCTCATAGACGGGGATAGAGAGGATTGCACTATTGACTATGATGAGCCTACTAGCTTCCAACAAGCCATTCAGAGTGGTGACTCGGTAAAATGGCTGGATGCAATGCGGACCGAAATGGAGTCCATGTACACTAACAAAGTATGGACTTTGGACGTTGCTCCAGATAGTGTAAAACCCGTAGGATGCAAATGGATCTTCAAAAAGAATATTGGTGTAGATAGACAGGTTGAAACCTATAAGGCTAGACTTGTTGCAAAGGGTTTCCGTCAAAGACCTGGTTTGGATTATGACGAAACCTTTTCTCCAGTGGATATGCTCAAATCCACTAGGGTCCTTCTTTCTATTGCTGCCTTCCACGATTATGAGATCTGGCAGATGGACGTAAAGACGGCCTTTCTAAATGGAAAGTTGGAAGAAAGCGTCTATATGGATCAGCTAGAGGGATTCATTCAGAGTGGGAGCAGCGGTAAAGTATGTAAGTTGCTTAAGTCCATTTATGGACTGAAGCAGGCATCATGAAGTTGGAACATCTGTTTTGATGATGCTGTCAAAGAATTCGACTTTATCAAAAATCCAGATGAACCTTGTATATACAGTAAGATTGTAGGGAGAGCTGTAGTATTCCTCGTCTTGTACGTGGATGACATTCTCTTAATAGGAAATGATATTCCTATGTTACAGTCAGTCAAAAGATTCTTATCACATAAATTCTCTATGAAAGACCTGGATGATGCCACCTACATTCTGGGGATCCGGATCTATCGTGATAGATCAAAGAGGATGTTGGGACTTTCGCAGTCCAGGTACATAGACACCATAGTGAAGAGATTCAGTATGGATGATTCTAAGCGCGGTAATCTACCGGCTTGTCACGGAATCACCCTCTCCAAAGAGATGTCTCCCATGACTGATTTGGAAAGGGATCGCATGTCGATTATACCCGACGCTTCTGCGGTAGACTCTATAATGTATGCGATGTTATGTACCAGACCAGATGTAGCATACGCATTGAGCGTTGTAAGCCGGTAAAGGCAAACCCAGGGAAGAAGCACTGGATAGCATTAAAGAACATTCTCAAGTACCTAAGGAGGACTAACGAGATGTTCTTGGTGTATGGCGGATAAGATCTCCAGATGGAGGCCTTTGCCGACTCCGGCTTCCAGAGTGACAAGGATGACTGCAAATCCATGTCGGGTTATATCTTTACCCTCAATGGAGGGGCGGTCTGTTGGAAGAGTTCCAAGCAGGAGACCGTTGCTGACTCAACAATGGAAAAGGAGTACATAGCTGCTTGCGATGCCGCAATAGAAGCTGTCTGGATGAAGAAGTTCCTCACAGAACTTCAGGTGCTTTCTACCAGTATTGATCCAATACCTCTGTATTGTGACAACAACGTCGCTATAGCTTTAGCGAAGGAACCCAAGTCCCATCAGAAGTCCATACACATCTTAAGGCGGTATCACCTAATCAGGGAGATCGTAGATCGCCGGGAGATCGAGGTGAAGAGAGTAGAGATATAGAATAACATTGCTGATCCATTCACAAAGGCCCTTACTCAGACGCAGTTCGAGAGGCTATTCGAGATGATAGGTCTACGATATGCCAGCGCATGGCCCTAGTGCAAGTGGGAGATTGTTAGTGTATATGCCCTAGGGGCCATTATTGTATCATACTTGTATGTATATTACTTAATGGAAGCTTGGGATATTCACAGTTGTATATACAATCTTGCTAAAATTGGTAGTATGCTACTTGGTTTGTATCTACTTTAATATTTGCATCTGTTTCTTGTAACGTATCACTTATACATATTAGTAGAGCCCATAGGATCTTTGCTTGATTACCAGCGTTGTGATGGCAGTCACACTAGTGGGGGCTGGGTAGTCTGTAAGCAACATCCTATACTTGTCCCTAGTCGTAGGATTATCGAGACAAGTCATCGATACTCCAGAGTATACTAGTGTGTACGCTTCTCATCCCAGTTGGGGAGATGGTCTGTCCCACAGCCGTCTGTATGTCATACTGGAGATAGTATACAGGTGCTCGTTAGGTTACGGGTACACCGGACAGGACTCGCAGGGGAACTGATTGGTTGGTATTATACCCGTCGTCAGTTAACAGTTCCCATATGACATGAGTACAGCATAGTCCGCAGACTTGATACTGCTACTTCGCCTCGAGTGTGTCCCACAGTTCTTCGATTGCTACCCTACCACGACTCAAAGGAGTCGTACAAACAGGTAGCAGTTGGGTGCAGTCCCGAGAACTTGGAGGCAGTGGCGGTTAGACAGGATTCGTATCTCCCGATATTGGGAGTTGATATCGCACTGTGTCAGAGAGCCATTACGCAAAGTCCCTAGCCAGGGTAAGCGAGATTTACTGGTAGGTTCAAGTAGTTTCTCAGGGTGTAATGGGCTACGCTCTAACCCGACTTATACCGCAATTAGGGGACTGACGCTTGCTGCCCACTAGGCTCGATATGCGATGGTCTTAGACGAACAGACCGGACTGTACGGAGATTGTCACATAAGGCTCGGTAGGAGTTCGGATGGTTTTCCTCATCGACCTTCTTATCGACATCTACCTTGGGACCGTTACGTACAGCTAGTGCCGCTTGCGGTCTGTGGTTAAACCCACTGCCAGCATAGTGTCGAGTCTTTAGAGTCCCACACAGAGAGTTTCCCTGCTCCAGGAGAAACTATATAGATGTCGTATGGTTTTACAACAAGGGTTCGGACGCATACGTGTTTAAACGCACATACGACGTTCGGACAGTTTTTACTAGTCGGCTTTGGTTTAAGCCAGATTCTAGTATCAGGTTATTGAATTTATACAGTCTAAAGTTTTTCCGTGTTTTCACGGATTGGAGGGGCGTTCTCGTAATTTTCCGGGAAGCTTCTAGAAGCATGGTGACTTGGGGGTTAAGGTGGCATATGCATTAATTGGATTAATGAGTCATGTAGTGATTCATACATTGAGTTAATGATTCATTTAATGTTTCATATGACTCATGTGATTAATCACTTAGTGTATTAATGAAACATGGTGATAATTCATTGTTATTTATTTTTACTGGATATTATCATATGTTTCATATATACACAAATGACTTCATTCATCCATAAGGATTCTTATTCTCACCTTCTCTCTCCTCAAGCTCTCCCTCTTCAAACCCTAACCTTAACCTCTCATGTGTTGAGATCAAGGGTTAGCTAGACTAATACATCCATAACCTCACTCTATATCGCCTAGGTAGCTTAGATTAGCAATTTGAGCAACCTAGTTATCTTAAGTTAGAGATCAAGCTTGTAGTAGGAGCTCTCGGGTGGATCATCTTTGATTCGAGGAGGCCGTTGAGGTGCCGATGTTCCAAGGATCCTACGAGGACTGGAGGACCGCGATGAAGACCCAAAGGACAAGTAACGTGAGGTATAACTTCAAATCCGTGTAGTTAAACCTTTCATAGTTTGCTAGTAACGGTTTAGAAATGATTCATGCGCTCAAGTCCGTGTTACGAAGCTTTGATAAATGTTTTTCATATATTCCGCCTCCCCGCAAATTCGTGGGGTGCGTGACATGGACTTACATAAGGTATATGTATCTACCTATCATTAATGATGGAATATAACCTCCAGGTATAAATAAGGTATGCATACAAGGTATACACGTTGCTATGTCATTATGTGTGTATGTACCTATCGCTAATGGTACAATACCCTATAGGTATACATGTAACTAACATGTAAGCATGTCAAGGAATTTGTGTAATCATGTGGGTATACAGGTATGTCATAAGTCATATGCATAAAGAAATATGAATCGATGTTTCAATGTCCCTAACCCAACAACATCATATCTATAAGGGTGTTGTGCGTGTCATGGCAATTATTGACGGTGTGTGTGGCATACAATCAGTGCTCGTGCAACATAAGCCATCAATAATAGTGCAGTGTCCTAAGGGTACTAGTCCAAGGAAAACAATAACTAAGCAGTAATGTGTATGCGCAACTTGTAGGTCCACGTTGGTCACCCCGGTTCTTACGGGGAGGCGGAAAAGGCGAAAAACAATGATTTTGGCGCAAGGCAATATGGACTAAAAGTCGGATCTTTGCTAAACTAGAAACTAGTAAACACTAAGAGGTTTTAGCTACTATGTTGTAGAAAGTATACCTCACAGAACCGGTCCTCCGGGTCTTCATCCCGCTGTCCCACTCATCCATCCAAGCTCCAAGCGTCGATCCGGACCTTAGGCACCTCCGCGGCCTTCTTGAGTCGAAGACGATCCACCCGAGAGTTGTACACTAAGCTTCGCCTCAAGCTAAGGCAACTAGGGCAAAGAGATTGCTAATCTAAATGCCTTAGGTTGTGTAGAAGAGAAAGATGGAAGTGTTTGTCTATGTGGATTCTTTTTCTCTCAACACATGAGATCAAAAGAAGAGATCAAGAGGAGGAAGAAGAAGGAGAAAGTTTGCAACCATGGAGCTTTTCCTTTTCTTCTCACTTCTTGAGAGAGAATTAGAAGAGAATAATCAAAAGATTATGCCCAAATGAAATGAACCATGGTTGCAATAATACACAATAATCATCATTACTAATCCTATCATGAAATACTTGATGTCACATTGAATTGACCATTATCATAACACAAGAAATAAAAAGAAAATAAAAGAAGAGTGTATATCTCTCATGAAGGTCAATGGTCAACACGGTCAACGGGTCAACAAAGTCAAGAGGGGTCTAAGTGGTCAAATGGTCAATGCAATTAGCCTTCACTAATCTATCATTGAAAGGATTAGTAAACAAAGTCACCCTACTCATATCGGTTTTGACCAAACGAATTGTCAAAACCCTAATGATTGTGCCACATTACGGTTTTGGCCGAACCAACTGCCAAACCCCTAATGGGGCACCTCCTCCATCATCACTCCTCAAAACTGTGCATACACACCCGCATCCGCATTCCATAGAATGTGAATGCACAGAAGACAAATCAAATCCATCTGTACAATACCAGGATCTGGCTTAAACCAAAGCCCACTAGTATTGCCTGCCCGATCAGCATACGCACACAAGTGCACGTAAGTGATCGTAGCTCTGCCGTAAAACCATACGGCCTCTAAACGTTTCGCTCAGTGCAGGGAAAACTCTCTGTGTGGGACTGTAAAGACTCGACACTACGCTGGCAGTGGGTTTAACCATAGACCGCAAGCGGCACTAGCTGTACGTAACGGTCCCCAAGTAGATGTCGATAAGAAGGCCGATGAGATAAACCCATCCGAACTCCTACTGAGCCTGTAAGTGACAATCTCCGTACAGTCCAGTCTGTTCGTCTGATACATCGCATGGCGGGCCTAGGGGGGCGGTGAACGTCAGTCCCCTAATAGCGGTACAAGTCGTGTCGGAGTGTAGCCCAGAACACCCTGAGATAACACTGGAAACCTACCAGTATATCTCGCTTTCCCTGGCCAGGGACTACTTGTGTAATGGCTCTCCTAGACACAGCGCGATGTCAACCCCCAATACCGGGAGAGACGAATCCTGTCTAACCGTCACTGCCTCCAAGTGCTTCGGGACTGGACCCAACTACTACCTGTTTGCACGACTCTTTTGAGCCGTGGTTGGGTAGTAATCTAAGTACAGTGGGAACACACTCGAGACGAAGTGACAGTGTCAAGTCAGCGGACTAAGCTGTACTCATGTCACCTGGGAACTAATAACTGACGATAGGTATAATACCAACCAATAGTTCCCGACGAGTCCTGTCCAGTGTACTCGTAAACTAACGAGCTCCCGCATACTATCTCAAGTACGACGTACTGACGGCTGTGGGACAGACCGTCTCCCCCGCTGGGATGATAAGCGCATACGCTAGTCTCGTCCGGAGTATCGATGCCCTATCTCGATAGTCCAACAACTAGGGACCTATATAAGGATGTGCTTATGGATTACCCAGCCCCCACGAGTGTGAGCGCCATCAGAACGATGGTAATCAACCAAAGATCCTAAGGGCTCTACTAATATGTATATAAGCGATATGCTAAAAGAAACACATGCACATATTGAAGTAGAGACAAACCAAGTAGCATACTACCATTTTGAGCAAAATTGTCTATACAACTGTGAATATCCCAAGCTACCATCAAGTAATATACAAGCTAGTATGATACAGTAATGGCCTCTAGGGCATATACACTAACAATCTCCCACTTGCACTAAGGCCATGTACTGGCGTATCGAAGACCTATCATCTCGATCAGCCGCTCGAACTGAGTCTGGGGAAGGGCCTTCGTGAGTGGATCTGCAGTGTTGTTCTCCGTATTTACTCTTTTCACCTCGATCTCCCGGCGATCTACGATCTCCCTGATCGGGTGGTACCGCCTCAAAATGTGCCTGGACTTCTGATGGGACCTGGGTTCCTTCGCTAAAGCTATAGCGCCGTTGTTGTCGCAATACAGCGGTATTGGATCAACAATGGTAGGAACCACCTGAAGCTCCGTGAGGAACTTCTTCATCCAGAAAGCTTCCTTTGCGGCATCGCAAGCAGCTATGTACTCCGCTTCCATAGTTGAGTCAGCAACGGTCTCCTGCTTGGAACTCTTCCAGTAAACCGCCCCTCTATTGATGGTGAAGACATAACCCGACATGGACTTGGAGTCATCCTTGTCACTCTGGAAGCTGGAGTCAGCAAAGGCCTCAAACTGGAGGTCTTTTTCGCCATACACCAAGAACATCTCCTTAGTCCTTCTCAGGTACTTGAGAATGTTCTTTACCGCTATCCAGTGTTTCTCCCCTGGGTTCGACTGATACCGGCTTACAACGCTCAATGCGTATGCTACATCTGGTCTGGTACACAACATCGCATACATTATAGAGCCTACCGCAGAAGCGTAGGGTATAATAGACATGCGATCCCTTTCCAAATCAGTCTTGGGAGACATTTCTTGGGAGAGGGTGATTCTGTGACAAGCCGGTAAATTACCGCGCTTGGAATCTTCCATACTGAATCTTTTCAGTATGGTGTCGATATACCTTGACTGTGAAAGTCCCAACATCCTCTTAGATCTATCACGATAGATCTGGATCCCCAGAATGTAGTTGGCATCGCCCAGGTCCTTCATGGAGAACCTCTGCGACAAGAATCCTTTGACTGACTGTAGCATAGGAATATCATTTCCTATTAGGAGAATGTCATCCACGTACAAGACGAGGAATACTACAGTTCTCCCTACAATCTTACTGTAAATGCATGGTTCATCTGGGTTTTTGATAAAGTCGAATTCTTTGACAGTATCATCAAAGCAGATGTTCCAACTCCGCGATGCCTGCTTAAGTCCATCTTGCACACTCTACCGCTGCTCCCACTCTGAATGAATCCCTCCGGCTGATCCATATTGACGCACTCTTCCAAATTTCCATTTAGGAAAGCCGTCTTTACGTCCATCTGCCAGATTTCATATTCGTGGAAGGCAGCAATGGCAAGATGGATCCGAATGGATTTCAGCATAGCCACAAGAGAAAAGGTCTCGTCATAGTCCAAACCAGGTCTTTGACGAAAACCCTTTGCAACAAGTCTAGCTTTATAGGTCTCAACCTGCCCATCTACACCAATCTTCTTTCTGAAGATCCATTTGCAGCCTACGGGTTTTACCCCTTCTGGAGCAAAGTCCAAAGTCCAAACTTTGTTGGTGTACATGGACTCCATCTCGGCCCGCATTGCATCCAGCCATTTTACCGAGTCGCCACTCTGGATGGCTTGCTGGAAGCTAGTAGGCTCACCATAATCCATGGTGCAATCCTCTCTATCCCCGTCTATGAGAAATCCGTAGTATCTCTCGGGCGGATGAGACTGCCTACTACTCCTGCGGAGTGGCGCTGGAATGTTCGGTTCTCCTGAACCTTCTGGTTCTACCAAGGTTTCAGTAACAGCTTGTGGTTCTGGAATTTCTTTCAGTTCTATTGTGCTCCTAATTATTTGATTTTCTAAAAATTCAGTTTCCAAGAAGTGGGCATGCTGAGAAACAAAAACCTTTTGTTCCTCTGCGGAATAGAAAAGATACCCCCTGGAGTTCTTTGGGTATCCCACAAACTTACACAGTACTGAGCGTGCCTCGAGCTTGTCCGCATGCTGCTTTTTTACAAAAGCTGGACATCCCCATGTCTTAAGGTACTTAAGACAGGGTTTCTTCCCATTTCACATCTGATATGGGGTGGTAGGCACAGTCTTGGTTGGAGCCTTGTTCAAGAGATATGCTGCTATTCCTAGTGCATAACCAAGAAGGATCGCGGTAACTCAGCCTTACTCATCATGGAACGAACCATATCCAATAAGGTTCTATTCCGCCTTTCCGATACAACGTTGTGTTGTGGTGTGTATGAAGGAGTAAGCTGAGAGAGAATTCCATTCTCTTTTAAGTAGCCCATAAACTCGGCACTCAAGTATTCACCACCTCGATCAGATCTTAGTGTCTTGATACTTTTGCCTGTTTGTTTTTCAACTTCATTCTTGTATTCCTGAAATTTCTCAAAGGCCTCGGATTTGTGCTTCATCAAGAAGACATGCCCATACCTAGAGAAATCATCTGTGAAAGTAATGAAGTACGAATAACCACTTCGCGTAAGTGTAGACATTGGACCACACACATCACTGTGTATGAGTCCCAAGAGCTCGCTTGCTCTTTCTCCGTGTCCAGTGAACGGAGTCTTTGTCATCTTTCCCATGAGACAAGATTCACAAGTGGCATAAGACTGATACTCAAACGGATTCAAGTATCCCTCTTTATGTAACTTTGTTAACCGTGTCTCATTTATGTGACCCAGTCTACAATGCCATAAGAAAGCCTGATTTGTTTCCGGAGACTTTCTTTTAAGTGTGTTCTGGACACTGAAGATTTGAGCTTGATTCAATACATATATTCCGTTTTGTAATGTACCTGACCCAATCAGGACTTGATTTAGGTGGATGTTTACTACATCTCTTACAAAAGTAAAACCATATCCATCCTTAGAAATCAAGGATACAGATATGATATTACAAGTTGCACCTGGTACATAAAAACAGTTACGCAGAATTAATATCTGCCCAGTTGTCAGTCCTAGATGATATTCCCCTATGGATTCAGCATACATGCTCATTCCGTTAGCAACCTTGAGAGTCATATCACCTTTCCTGATAACCCTACGGTTTCTCAGAGCCTGTAACGAATTACAGATATGAGATCCTGATCCGGTATCCAATACCCAGGAAGTAGGGTTAACTGACATACAGTTCTCTAATACAAACACACCCGTAGCCGAAGCCACAACATTCTTCGAATTCTGGCTACTGGTTTTGCAAGCCCTGCAATCCTTCTGTCCATGTTCATTCCCGTAACAATAGGAAATTCCCTTTTTTACTGCATCCATTCCCAAAACTTCTGCCCTTTTCTTTCTTTCTACTTCCCTGGTTTCCTTCAGGGTAGTAGGTAGAGACAGTTGAACTAAGTCAGCATCTGACCCGTTCTTCAACGTGGTCTTCAGGTCCGAGAGCTCAAAAGAGCTGGTCTCTGTAAGGACGTTGCCCCCTACAGATGACCCGATAGACAACCTCGCTGGAAGCAATTCGTTCGAGGTCTCATATCTTGCGATACGAGATTGCTCTCCATATAAAACTTTGTTATGGAGGAAGATCGAAGCTGAGTCCATCTTCTCGTGCAGCCTTTGGTATAAACCATCAACTGAGGCTAACACGAGGCACTTGGCTTTCGCACAGTCTTCTTCCGATGTCCTACGGATATCAATATCCGTGACAGGGGAAACTGGACCTGAGATGGCAGGGGTTGGATCAGTCAAGAGGTGTCCCAGCTTGTCATGGGCAACGGACATCTGGACAGACCTTTGCCAGTCATAACAGTCAGATTCAGTCATTTTATTATCTAGATATAACCTAGGTGCGGTCACTGGGTCGCTGCAATTAAGTGAGAGAGAAGAAAACACTTAGCATGATTCTCTTGCAAGTTTAGATTGGTTTTTATTTTATCTAAACAGGATGGCTCCCACTGTCTCTCGAATCCCTCCTCAAACCATAAAGGAAGAACTAGTCAGGATCTATCTCACCGTACAATACTTGCTTAACCGTTCAGCCAGGCCAGTGTCGGTACTTCGAGGGAGGTTTTCCAACGCTTTCGCGAAGTTCCTTAATTAAGTAACCTATTTTCCCTGTGGGCGTAGCCCCGCTAACACCTTTCTAGACACCTACTAGGTTTATAGTATTGATCGTTAAGTGTGAGATTTCCCGAGGAGTAGCATATACTCACAGTAGGATCGGGATTCAAATATCATCGCGTGATAAAACCGAAGGAATCCTACCAGAATCATCACACTCCAAATGGTATGCAGCGCTAGCAAGTTTCAGTACTTTTGAAACTCCCGATGTGGATTTTTGCCCCATGCTCTTATGACCTTGACGAAGGTCAACAAATCATAAGTCACATGTCAAGTTCTACCCGTCATTATCCAGGTTAATTTGAACCCACCCGCACATACCCTTGACGAAGGTCAACAAGGTAATACGACTGTCCCAAACCAACGCATCTATCTATGCTACATATGAACACCCAACAGCTACCAATCACTATGCCTTGACGAAGGTCAACAAACATAGCTTGAATACTATTGAATATCCATACGAAATGACGGAGGGCTACGAATGGTTTTGGCGAAACCGTGAACGTAGTGAACTTGATATAATCGATGGAACGAGATAGATTTTAAAAGGAGTGGTTCAAGCTCCGCGTTTAAAAAGCTGTTTTTTTTGAAAAGAACCGAGTGGTTTTGAAAGTGTTCCAATCGACTTTTACTTGGTATATTTTCTTGCATTAGTTCTTTTAATGCGTCCCATCATTTAATCCTACCATTGCAGAAAACAACCAAAATATGACGTACGCTTATGCCATTCGCATTCGCCACGGGGCCCGTCATCACCCGTTAGGTTACTTAACTAACGACAGAGCGGGGGCTGGGCTAGCGCGGCTGAAAAACATAAGCAACGCCTAAATAGATATCATATATAGATATATAGCAATGATAGACATTACAGATCACAGATGAACACTTTGGATATACTAGGAATCCGCGATTCGTTCGAGCCTGCAACGAAAAACGGATTACACGGTCGCGATGAATAGCCAAACCCCACCCTAGACCCCTAAGGGTGCGGCAAACTACCCGCCAAGTACCCGAAGCGAAACAACCTCCCTCAACACCATGAGTAGGCCACTCGGCACTTCGAGATACCCGGTAGTTTGTGCACCCCACCTTAGGTCTATCCTAGGAGCAAAAACAGTAAAAAGAAATTATACAATGACGGCTACAACCCCGACCCGGTTGTGCGGCCAAATAAATAATATTACATCAATTTACAAATTTTACAATGAATGAAAGAAAAAGAAACTCTCATCTCACACCCATTCCCGGCTATTCATCCGCGACAATCCCCCGAGTTCATATACAGAAACCATCAACATTACAGATCACAGATATGTATAACCCCCACTAATCGACGTATAGCGATTAGCGGACGTTCAATACATATATCACATCACAGATAATATTCATTAGCCAGAGAGTACAGAATATCGATCAAAATACGGATTTTTAACCACCCGAAAATTCAATTTGCTCTCTGGAAAATCTGGGTAGAAAAAACATGTATTAAAAATCCTAAAACATCCAAACTAAAACACTGCACAAAACCCGATCCAGTGCCGAGTCAAAACGGCGACGGAACCGCGGCAATGAGAATGTCATTGCCGCGGAACTGCGGTCGTTTGATCGAATCACTGGATCGTTTTTCTGCCGTGTTTTCATAAATCCCTGAGACGATTTTTCATATATTTTAAAACACATTTTGAGCAATATAAAAATCGACAGAAACTTGAGGTTTTGTGGATGTGTTTTGCGACATTTTTCCGATCGATGTTCTTAACACTTTGCTAACTTACTAGTTTATGTTTAACCTGGCTCTGATACCACTGTAGGTCCACGTTGCTCACCCCGGTTCTTATGGGGAGGCGGAAACGGCGAAAAACAATGATTTTGGCGCAAGGCAACATGGACTAAAAGTCGGATCTTTGCTAAACTAGAAACTAGTAAACACTAAGAGGTTTTAGCTACTATGTTGTAGAAAGTATACCTCACAGAACCGGTCCTTCGGGTCTTCATCCCGCTGTCCCACTCGTCCATCCAAGCTCCAAGCGTCGATCCGGACCTTGGGCACCTCCGCGGCCTTCTTGAGTCGAAGACGATCCACCCGAGAGTTGTACACTAAGCTTCGCCTAAAGCCAAGGCAACTAGGGCAAAGAGATTGCTAATCTAAATGCCTTAGGTTGTGTAGAAGAGAATGATGGAAGTGTTTGTCTATGTGGATTCTTTTTCTCTCAACACATGAGATCAAAAGAAGAGATCAAGAGGAGGAAGAAGAAGGAGAAAGTTTGCAACCATGGAGCTTTTCCTTTTCTTCTCACTTCATGAGAGAGAATGAGAAGAGAATAATCAAAAGATTAAGCCCAAATGAAATGAACCATGGTTGCAATAATACACAATAATCATCATTACTAATCCTATCATGAAAGACTTGATGGCACATTGAATTGACCATTATTATAACACAAGAAATAAAAAGAAAATAAAAGAAGAGTGTACATCCCTCTTGAAGGTCAATGGTCAACACGGTCAACGGGTCAACAAAGTCAAGAGGGGTCTAAGTAGTCAAATGGTCAATGCAATTAGCCATCACTAATCTATCACTAAAAGGATTAGTAAACAAAGTCTCCCTACTAATAATGGTTTTGACCAAACGAATTGGCAGAACCCTAATGAGTGTGCCACATTACGGTTTTGGCCGAACCAACTGCCAAAACCCTAATGGGGCACCTCCTCCTTCATCACTCCTCAAAACTGTGCATACACACCCGCATCCGCATTCTGTAGAATGCGCATGCACAGAAGACAATTCAAAACCATCTGTGCAATACCAGGATTGTTGGAAATAGTGCCCTCAGAGTCAATTATTGGATCACATGCACGTGATTGCAATGATTGAGGGAGGACCTGTCCCAGTAGGACAGTCTTACTCGAGATGATAGTATGCTATCTGGTTTATCTTTATCATCGTGTACTGCTTAAGGTGACCTGACAGGTCGCTATTACACGTTGGTAGAGCCCCTAGGATTCTTGCTTGACTTCCAGCAGTATGAGGGCGATCATATACGTGGGAGCTGGTAGTCTATAAGCACATCCTTAAAAGGTCCATAGTCATGGGAGTTTCGAGACAGGGCATCGATACTCCATAGTAGACTAGTGTATACAGTCGAGACCCCGACGTGGGGCGGTGGCCGGTCTCACAAGCCACTGGTGTCAGTTTGTTCACCTAAGATGTATACAGGTGCTCATTGGGTTATGAGTACACCGGACAGGACTCGCCGGGAACATGCTAGTTGGTCTTAAACCTGACGTCAGATAGCAGTTCCCTGGTGACATGTGTACAGGTTAGTTCATCGACTTGGGGATCGTCATTTGTCTCGTGTGAGTTCCCACTGTACTTTGATTACTACCCTACCACGCTCAAAGGAGACGTACAAATAGGTTTTAGTTGGGTACAGTCCCGAGCCACATGGAGGCAGTGAGCGGATCTTCAGGGGTTCGTCTCTCCTGGTATTGGGGGTGAGGTCGCGCTGTGTCTAGGAGAGCCATTACACGAAGCCCTCGGCCGAGGCAGGAGATTTACTGGTTGGTATTCCAGTAGTATCTCAGGGTGTTCTGGGCTACACTCCGACACGACTTGTACCGCTTTTGGGGGTCTGACTTTTACCAACCCCCTAGGCCCGCCATACGATGTTCATAGACGAACGGACCGGACTGTACGGATATTGTCACTGACAGGCTCAGTAGGGTGTCAGGATGAGTTCGCTCATCGACGTCCCTTTTGGTCAATAGCTGGTGGCCCGTCACGTATGGCTAATACTTCTGACGTGCTAGTGGTTAAATCCATAGCCATAGTATTGACGAGTCTTTAGAGTCCACCACACATTTAGTTACTCAAGCTTCGGGCGAAAAGATGTAGAGGCCGTATGGAGATATGACACGGTTCGATCAGATACGTACGGTATTGCACGGATCAGGATCGGACGGTATGTACTAGAGGCCGTATGGCTATATGGCAGGGTTCGATCAGATACGTGCGGTATTGCACGGATCCGGATCGGACGGATAATACTAGCCGGCTTTGGTTTAAGCCAGATCCCAGTATAGTACAGTGTAGATTTTGTCTCATTGCATTTGTATTTCGGTCGGAATACAGATGCGGGTGTGTATGCACAGTATCGGGGTTTTCCTGTAATTTATTACGGGACCAGTTTTCTGGAGTTGCCAGTTTGCTTTCCGTTTCGGCCATATTTCTTTGTATCTTTCTTTGGCCGAAGATTGGTGGAGGAGGGCTTATTTGCATTTGTGCAAATAAGCAATTTGGAAGGGGGTCTTTGCATATTATTGTATCATGATACTTGCACCATCATTGCTTGACTTTCTTTAGTCATCATGGCTAGTCTTGTAGTATCATGATCGCATGACTTTTTGGTGATGGGAGTTGATTTGTTTTGGAGTGTGGGTTTGTTTGTGATCATTTCCCTTCATGATTATCTTTATTCCCTTGCATTATGGTTGGGGTTTTATCATCCATTCACCTCTCTCTCATTCTCACTCCACCATTTTGTCATGGCCTGCCACATTGGGGAGGGGCTGCCCATTTCATTTGGTGTGGGGTTTTTGTGCTTTTGCTTTGGCAAAAATCCTACAAGATAAATCTCCAAAACTCCATTCCTCCACCATCTCAAAAGGCAACTCCATACAAACCCCAAATGAGACATGAGCACTACACATTCTACAGCAAACCTTGGGCACGTCGGCTCGCCAACTTCGTGCCCGAGTTGCCTCGGTATAGAGATGGGAGCCCGTAAAAGAAGCAGGCAACGTGGTGCCCTTTCCGGCGAGGAGGTGGAGACCGGACATTCCGCCGGAGATCGGGACGACGACAAGAAGACCGGAGGACTCGGATCACTCGGTATATCTCTCTTCCCCATCTTGTAGTTAGCTAGGACTAGTTTAATGGCACGATCCGGGTATTTCGTGCGCGGTGGTGCCGGTTTAGAAAATTAAAGTTAACCATCGCTTCCGCATTTGGCCTCGGGATGGAGGCCAGGGCGCCGCCGTGTACTTACAGTGGTATCAGAGCCTCGCCATTAACATAGTCTAGCTTTGTCTAATGTGTTTTACATTTCCGATCGAACAAAAATCCCAAAACCCGCGTTTTCATGCATATCAGTTTCTGTCGAAATTTTTTTGTCCCCAAAAATTTTTCAGGTTGTCTCAGAATGATGTGCAGGGAATTATAAGAATTTTGTAGAAATTTGATCACGTGATCGCTTCATACGACCGCGGAACCGCGGCCAAACCCATGCTTGGGCCACGGTTCCGCCGCAGTATATGCAGATCAGTGTGCCAAATTTTTACAGAGAGCTCTTGAGTTGAAAATGTGGTTTCTGGAATGTTATTTTTGGGCCCATAATTTCTTGATGTGCTACAGTAGTACTTGGGGCCCACTTGTTAAAATTTGATCGATCGGATATTTTAAACACATTATTTCACAGTATTTACATTATATCTGCGACCATGAATGTCACTTGATCGGTAAATCCAGTCTGACTGCTATAGCCCGGTTAGACGGATTTGCGAACGTGACTTTCACGTTGATGTTCTGTGTATTGCTGTGATGTTGCGGATCGGTCGTGGGGGATAGCCTGGATGCAATGCTAGTACAGTTGTGGTTGTATTATGTACATTTGATATTGCAGGGCGAGCGTCCGACATGTGGACTGTCGTCACTGCCTGTTTGTATTATTATTTTATGGTACGGCCAGGTTGCGGTCGATGTACCCGTTGTATGTATATTTTACTTTCTGTACTAGGATTACCCGAAGGTGGGGTGCGCGGATAGCCGGGTTCTAGAGGGCAACGGGCCCGCATCTCATGGCATTGAGACGGAGGGGGCTTCACTCTAGGATTGGCGGGCTATTCGCCGCACTCGTATGGGGTACAGGTTGACCCAAGAGGGGTGCCCAAGTTACCGGATTCCGTGAAGTGCTGGGTGGTCCATTCAAGGTGCTGAAGGGGGCTGCCTCGCTTCAGGTTTTGGCGGGTAACTTGCCGCGCCCGTAGGGGTCTAGGATTTCATTGCACAGGCTATCCACACGACCAGGGAAACGTCGGGTTTCAGTAGTGGCTTTGTGAAACCCGGGGATCCCAGATATCTGTATTGTTCTGTGATGCTGTACATTTCTGTGATGTTGCATTTTATCACGCCTTGAGCGAAATATAATATATTGGTATATATATTAGTAGATGTTGTATATGTTTTACATCCGCGCTAGTCCAGTCCCCGCTCTGTCGTTAGTTAGCTAACCTAACGGGTAATGACGGGACCCAGTGGCGAATGCGGATGGCATATACGTACGTCATATTATTTTCGTTCTTTGTGGTGTGATCAATTGATGGGACTGCGTTGATTCGGATCAATACAAGTTAAAAACAAACCTAATCTGATGTTGTTGGAACACTTTTCAAAAAGCTGTTATTGCAAGGACGTTCACTTTTGTTTTGTGATTAGTCGAAAATATTGTACATTTTAGCCGGCAATTTCCTCATCATTTGCACTCATTTAGAAGTATACGGCATTCATATTTCACATATTAGCAAAACGGTCGCAAAATATCAGATTGCATGTAATAGACCTTAAAACCGGCATTTCTAGGGAAATTGACTGTATTTCATTGCATGACATCATTTCCATATATCGCAACCCGTGTTTCGAAGTCTGTGCAGGAAAATCAGAAGCTTGCTCGAATGGACACTACTAAAACATTACGCCAACTCAATGATTTCAGTTCTGGTAGCAATCCAAAAGGCAAAATACAATTCAACATATCAGCTAAAGCCCCAAGTGTCAACCCATGACCACTGCAAAAAGCCCATGACTCAAGGAGCCCAATTGGCCGCGGAACCGCGGCCTAAGCCACCTATTACCGCGGTTCCGCGGCTATTCTACCACTTCAGACTCTCAATTTTAGTGCAAAACTCCTGTCTCAGCTCCTACAGTTCAGAAAGACACTCCAAGTTCTAGAAGACTCCAGAGGTTTCTGCCAGATAAGCAAACTAGGGTTTTCTAAGCTTAATTAATCCTAGCTTAAACCCTAAGCTAACTCCTAACAAACTCTTTCTAGAAACTCCTCAACAAACTTTTGGAGGGAATTGTAAATTCAAACCTAGACTTAGGGTTTGGGTTCTCTATAAATAAGACCCTAGGCTCACTTGTAAATCAGAAGGGATCAATCCCCAATCTAGCATCAAACTAGAGCCATTCTACCTCTTTCTTCATCTTCTTCTTCCACAAGTCTAGTGACAGGGCTTGTGTGAAACCCTAACCCTAATTCCAACTCCAAAAGCCAAGATCCCGAGTACCCATCAAGCAAGAAGCCTTGCAACCTTTTATGAGCCGAGCCGATCTTCAACAGAGCAAGTGGTCCAAACGATCCGCGACTCATGGAGCCGAGCGACGCCAAATCGACAATTTAGTTCTTCCTCTTGTAGTTCGTGAGCGACTGTAATCAAATTGTTGATATAAATAAAAGGTGATTTTCTTTTAGCTTTTTTTCTTTAAATTCCTGCATCGTGATTCAATCTTAATTTCTAGTTGTAATTCTTGTTGTGATGCTTGAGTAATACTCCGCTCGTCGAGGAGTCGAGACGATCAATAGAATGATGATGTAATATATCTGAAAACGATTCTTGATTCCTACAAGTTTTGTAAACCCTAGCAAGTTCAAGAACCGACAACCCATTTCGTTACGATTCTTTCTTGAATGATATCGCTCGAAATTGGGGAGTTACGATCGTTTCTTGAAATTGCTAGAGGCTAGAATGTGAATGATATCGACAAAAGAACAAGGGATAAGATGAAACCCTAGTTTCACGAGAAAGCCCTAACTCTCTTCGATCATCATCGATCTAGTATCAATCCTTCGAAGGACAAGAACACGAAATCTTTAGATTACATCACGTATATAGATCCGATCGATTCCTACGAGCCTCATTTAGATTCTTGACATTTTGGTTGGAAATATTATCGAAACCCAATTCTTGATTGTTTATCAGTTTCTTGATTCTTGATTAAAATCGTGACACCTGAATCAATTGATAAATTCTTGAATCATGTTTTCTTTTCTTTTCAATTAACTTTTTGATTCAAACAAATCAAATATAAAAACGAATCGCACAATCCCTGTGGACGATCCGCACTAGATTACGATCTACAATCGACACCGTAATTGATTGCGGTCAAATATAATTCCTTGATTGTGATTCTACACATTTTCTAATTACCGACACAAAGAAACTCATTCGCTTTGTTCGATTTACACAAACAAGAATTTTAGATCAATCAAATGGCGCCGTTGCCGGGGATCGCGCGCTAATTCGTTTCATTTTATAGTTTGAATTGAAAGATTTATTTCATTGTGATTTTTGAGATCAAAATTCGTGCAAACCCTAAACAATTTGTTGTGTTTCATTGCAAGGAGATCTGGAGCTTGCTGGAAATTGATAAAAAATTTTGGAAAATTCCAGAGGGCTGAGGAAGTATACAGTAGCTTTGTAGTGAAATTTGGTGCATTGATCCCTTGAAAGGACCACGGAAAGGCGGCATTAGTCCCCTATTGCGGTGGAACCGCGGCCTCTTAGGGGGTTCTCTGAAAAAGTTTTGCTTCAGGTAAATTCTTATCTTCTCCTCTCTCCTCTTTTTAGCTCCAACTGACAATTTGCTGCTGGATTCTTTGCAAAGAATAGCAGCTCGCAAATTGCAAATTAAATTTGTGCGTGATTTTGTTTCTTGGTTGTTTTGCATTATAAATAAGGATATTAAGGGGCACGGCCAAATCCAAATTAGGTGGGGATTTCAATACCCTTCCTAGGCCCCGAAAACCACAAACTTGCATCCGCATTGAACCCACATTAACTAAAAGAAATCTAGAGATGACTCTAAGGACCGTCGCGCTCAATTAGGACAGAAGAAGGCCGTGGGTAATTCAATGCTTATCCGCGTTTTCCTGTGGTGTCTAAGGCGAGTGTGTCTAAGGCTAGTGGTTATTAATTAGGCCACTACTTACGTAGTGGAGTACCTTCCCACTTACCTGGCACTTATCCGGCTACAGGGGAACAAAGAGGCAGTGGAGGATTCTATCCCGCGACTTGTCTTTTGGCAGTTAGGAGCGGTCTAGAGCCGGACCTAGGTGACCACTAGATTCTAGGGTTTGTGTGTTGCATTTATTCTGTTGCATCATATTTTTCAAAAATCCGTCGCTTTTTCAAAAGCAAACACCGCATTCATTTACCCCTACTTATAAGCCAACGCTGCCACTTGTACTAACCCTTTTTAGTACAAGATAGGCTGGACATGGGATTCTAGTGCCCGTTTAGTCCGCGTACCCTTTATCGACTCCAAAGTCGATAATTCTCCATTTACCTTTTCTTTACCCACTACCACACCCACACCGATGGATTCGAATCCATCAAACTTCTTTAACCCTAATCTGCCGCCGTCCGTTGGTGCGCAGAATCCACCCCGCATCTCTCTCCAGGAGAGATGCTACCCTATTCGAGGTCCTCTTTCGACCTGCTTATCCACACCACCAGCCAATGGGGATAACTTTGAGATTAAGCCCCAGTATATCAATCTTTTACCTAAATTCCACGGACTCGAGACTGAGGATGCTTACGTTTTCATTACCAAATTTGAAAACGTATGCGCAATGATGGGTACGTCACAACTTTCAGTGGATGCCATGCGTCTAAGACTTCTTCCATTTACCTTGTGCGATATAGCCGAGAAGTGGATATATAACACTACCGCACACTCTATTTCGAATTGGGAAGAATTCGCCGCGGCATTCCTTAAGAAATTTTACCCAATACAAAAGACAGCTCGAATCCGTAGCGAACTGAATCAATTTGCCCAGCTCCCTGCTGAACCATTTTCAAAATGCTTTGAACGTTTCAAGGATCTATTGGTTCAATGTCCTCATCACAGCATCCCGAGATGGGAGCTTTGCCGAATCATATATGAGGGCAGTAACCCTAACACTAAACAGAGTCTTGAAAACATGTGTCAAGGTACCTTCATGACCAAGGATGATGGGGAAGCTTGGCGATATTTAGAAGAGTTCGCTGAAAAGTCTTTACAGTGGGAAAGACCATCATTTAGGAGTGGCAATAACCAATCGGATGTTTCCATAGGAGTTAGAGCTGACATTTCAGCTATACACAAGAAACTCGAGACTATGGAAAACAAATTTTTAGCCGCCTCCCTTAATCAAATGTCACTTTCCAAAACTGTATGTTGCTGCTGTTCTGATCCATCTCACTTGACGGAAGAATGTCCGTTTCAAGGTCGTGAGCATACCAATGCTGCATTTCAAAGACCGAGAAACGATCCTTTTTCTTCCACATATAATCAGGGTTGGAGGAATCACCTTAATTTTGCTTGGAACCAATCACAATCACAAAACACGGTTCCAAACCAAAACAATTTCCAAAGGGTCCCTCCACTACAGCAGCAACCACAACTTCAATTGAGTCAACACCCCTTTCAAGCACATAATTTTCAAAATCAGGTCAACACACCTGCACTGTCTAGTCCTTTACAGTTGACCGGAACTGATGAATCCTCTTCTTTTGCACAATACATGAATTTGGTCTTAACAAATATCATGCAAGTTTCGGCTGAAATGAAGTCTTCTGTCGATAAAATTGAGAAAAACTCTGCGTCCCAAAATGAGAGTATTAAATCGATGGAAGAAGAAATTGCACGATTAAAAGCTGAAATGAGTGCAAGAGAAAAAGGGAAACTTTCAGCTCAACCCTTACCCAATCCTGGCTATTCACATCATGTGAATGCAACACCACGTTGAGATCTGGAAGAGTGCTTGACAATCATGTTGGGGAAGAAGTTGATGATACTGAAAATCATATCAACACCCCGGCTGAGACCTTTCGACACACACACACTTCTAATTCTGACCCCAGTTCTTCTACCCCACCACCTTCTTCCGAGCCTATTCCCCATTTCCCAAAAGGCTCGCCACTACAGCCCACCTCTTTTACCCCTCCACGGACGATTCCCACTTCTATTCTGGGATCGGTTCCATACACACTTCCTTCTCCTATAATGGACCCAGCGCTTATTGCTGAAGCACCTTATACCAATCGGTTAAGGGCTAACACACCAAGTCCACATATGGAAAAGATCACTGAGATGTTTAAACAGGTTAACATCAATATCCCTCTTCTAGATGCTATCCAACAAGTCCCTGCATATGCGAAAGTTCTTAAAGACTTCTGCACTAGAAAGAGGAAGAAACAAATGCCCAAGAAAATATTCATGGCAAAAACGGTAGACACAGCTTTCCCCTAACAATTACCGAGGAAACGTAAGGATCCTGGCTATCCTACGATTTCCATCTCTATTGGGGAGAAACACATCAACCATGCTCTACTAGATCTTGGGGCAAGTGTTAACCTGCTTCCTTTCTCAGTTTGTGAGCAGTTAGGGATCGGAGAGTTGAAACCATCTCCTTACACTCTCCAGATGGCTGACCGATCAATCACCAGACTTAGGGGTGAACTAGAGGATGTGTTAATAAAAATCGGGGAATTTATCTTCCCTGTAGACTTTATTGTAATTGATACACAGCCTGTAGCGAACTCACGGAATCAAATTCCGGTGATTTTAGGTCGCCCCTTTTTGGCCACTTCCAATGCTATCATCAATTGTCGTAACGGTTCTATGACCCTATCCTTCGGGAAGAGGACAATTGAGATGAACATTTACAAGTTAGGAAGTGTACTCCGAACCTACTGCTCAGGTCTGTTCTGTCGACTTAATGGATGTCGACAGCAGCGAATTTAATGACCCTCATAATACCGATCTTGACTCTTTTCATACGTTATTGTTTGACCCAACTATGTATCATACAGATACGGACTCTTCCACCGAGATGTCCGGGTCAACAATTAACACTAATTATGAACTGCTTTTAGAGTCTGAAGATCACCATGCATCTTGTGATGACATTATTCTTCGGGGTATAGATGAAACTTTTGAGGAGATCTTCGCTGATGAACTCGCACTTCTGAATAACACGGGTGTTGAGATGAATCATGTCCCAATCATTTAAATTGAACCTCCACCCCTTTTTCTGACTTGTAAAAAGAATGCGAGTAATCCATCACTTTCAATGCATCGTCTCTCCAAAATGAGACGCACACACATTCTATTCCACCACTTACCCTTTCCACACTTCTTCTTCCACCAACCAGAGCACTGCGTTGATAAAATTTTCGAATGGTTGGTGTTGACACTTGGTCTTTGCAAAGCTTGGCATCGACCAATGATTTTTGACCCCCTCATATGATTTTCAAAAGATTAACATTGCATAACTCGAGTTTGGGGGGGTATATATATATTTTTTTTTTCTGGCTCCTGAAAAGAAAATTTTTATAAAATTTTGAGCCGAAAATAAGTTCGGGAAGGATCTTCACTTAATTATTTTGCCCCCACTAATAATTCCTCCCTAGCTTACAGGTTTTTCGAGATTTAGCAGAAGGCAACAGGGAGGACACTGTTGAAAACAAGTTTGGGGGAGGTTTGTGCTTATTTTCGCATCATTTGCATCATACTTTGCATAAGCACAAAACATTTTTGAAAACCTATAAAAATTTAAAAATTTTCAAATAAAAAAAAAATTTGGTACATAAATAAGATAATAAAAGTCTAGATAGTGAAAAATTACATCCATGAGATTAGAAAAATCTAAGAAAACCAAGAAAATTAGAAGTTTTCTTATACGAACTAGTAATAAGTAGTTATGAGCCGTTGTCCCAAGGGTTAGTAAGATGAAGGACGTCACTAATCTGAGGATAAAAATAAGTCTGAAAAATAATTTCTATTCTGGAAGCCAAACATTTTTAACGTTGCTACCCTGCTATTCGCACTTACACACGTCTTGAAGCCTTAGATAGTAGAGGATACCTTGAAATGCTCTTGTCTTAAAGCCAAAAGTATGAAGGAAATAAAAAAAATGAAAAAAATATAAAGTGGAGAGAAAAATGGACACCGGTTTTGTTATCACCGAAGGCAATAAAAAAAATGTATAGCGAGGGTGCTTCTTCACCTAGTGCCCTAAGGCCAACTTGTCTGAGAGTCACTGCTATGCCTGAGGTGGTGCAAGACGAGGAAAATACACCAAGTAAGCAAGCACATGAGTAATCGGTCGGTTAGTACCTCAAGAAGTATTAACGGTCGCATGAAAGTGTGTGAGCAATTTCGTCTAAATATTCATTAATTAAAAAGTACTGAGGCTGATTGGCAAGAGTATGATAGCTTGAATTGAATTCTCCGGGTGTAGGGATGTCCTTTACACACACGCAGGGTTATATGATCGATGTTTGGAAAACAGATAGGAATGAAAAATAAGACGATGTTTTATTGAGGGAGGACGTGATTTCCGACATCTTTTCATGACCATTAAGATAGGGCTCATGACAACCGAAAAGCTAGCTTAGTTGGAAACCCTAATTTTTAAAGTTTTTCTTTTACAATTCATTTCTTTAAATGTAATATTCATGATCTTCCTTTTATTATTGGATTTTGTGGGTGCAATCCGCTGAAAACCCTCAGGAGACAACACTCCTCCTACTATGGACACCTAGAGGTTTAAAGGCTTGTTGCACATGCTCAGTGCAATCGTGTTGCCTACGAAAGTGTGCTAGTTAGTTTTTTCTCTTTCTTTATTTTCTCCTTCTCTTTTTAATAAAAAAGTTCGCTCGAGACGATCGAAATTAAGTTTGGGGGAATTTGATTAGTCGAAAATATTGTATATTTTAGCCCGCAATTTCCTCATCATTTGCACTCATTTAGAAGTATACGGCATTCATATTTCACATATTAGCAAAACGGTCGCAAAATATCAGATTGCATGTATTAGACCTTAAAACCGGCATTTCTAGGGAAATTGACTGTATTTCATTGCATGACATCATTTCCATATATCGCAACCCGTGTTTCGAAGTCTGTGCAGGAAAATCAGAAGCTTGCTCGAATGGACACTACTAAAACTTTACGCCAACTCAATGATTTCAGTTCTGGTAGCAATCCAAAAGGCAAAATACAATTCAACATATCAGCTAAAGCCCCAAGTGTCAACCCAAGACCACTGCAAAAAGCCCAAGACTCAAGGAGCCCAATTGGCCGCGGAACCGCGGCCTAAGCCACCTATTGCCGCGGTTCCGCGGCTATTCTACCACTTCAGACTCTCAATTTTAGTGCAAAACTCCTATCTCAGCTCCTACAGTTCAGAAAGACACTCCAAGTTCTAGAAGACTCCAGAGGTTTCTGCCAGATCAGCAAACTAGGGTTTTCTAAGCTTAGTTAATCCAAGCTTAAACTCTAAGCTAACTCCTAACAAACTCTTTCTAAAAACTCCTCAACAAACTTTTGGAGGGAATTGTAAATTCAAACCTAGACTTAGGGTTTGGGTGCTCTATAAATAAGACCCTAGGCTCACTTGTAAATCAGAAGGGATCAATCCCCAATCTAGCATCAAACTAGAGCCATTCTACCTCTTTCTTCATCTTCTTCTTCCACAAGTCTAGTGACAGGGCTTGTGTGAAACCATAACCCTAATTCCAACTCCAAAAGCCAAGATCCTGAGTACCCATCAAGCAAGAAGCCTTGCAACCTTTTATGAGCCGAGCCGATCTTCAACAGAGCAAGTGGTCCAAACGATCCGCGACTCATCGAGCCGAGCGACGCCAAATCGACAATTTAGTTCTTCCTCTTGTAGTTCTTGAGCGACTGTAATCAAATTGTTGATATAAATAAAAGGTGATTTTCTTTTATCTTGTTTTCTTTAAATTCTTGCATCATGATTCAATCTAAATTTCTAGTTGTAATTCTTGTTGTGATGCTTGAGTAATACTCCGCTCGTCGAGGAGTCGAGACGATCAATAGAATGATGATGTAATATATCTGAAAATGATTCTTGATTCCTACAAGTTTTGTAAACCCTAGCAAGTTCAAGAACCGACAACCCATTTCGTTACGATGCTTTCTTGAATGATATCGCTCGAAATTGGGGAGTTACGATCGTTTCTTGAAATTGCTAGAGGCTAGAATGTGAATGATATCGACAAAAGAACAAGGGATAAGATGAAACCCTAGTTTCACGAGAAAGCCCTAACTCTCGTCGATCATCATCGATCTAGTATCAATCCTTCGAAGGACAAGAACACGAAATCTTTAGATTACATCACGTCAATAGATCCGATCGATTCCTACGAGCCTCATTTAGATTCTTGACATTTTGGTTGGAAATATTATCAAAACCCAATTATTGATTGTTTATCAGTTTCTTGATTCTTGATTAAATTCGTGACCCCTGAATCAATTGATAAATTCTTGAATCATGTTTTCTTTTCTTTTCAATTAACTTTTTGATTCAAACAAATCAAATATAAAAACGAATCGCACAATCCCTGTGGACGATCCGCACTCGCTTACGATCTACAATCGACACCGTAATTGATTGCGGTCAAATATAATTCTTTGATTGTGATTCTACACATTATCTAATTACCGACACAAAGAAACTCATTCTCTTTGTTCGATTTACACAAACAAGAATTTTAGATCAATCATTTTGCATCGTGATATTCAGTTGGAATATCCTGCTCCTCAGTCGACGAGGCAAGGGCCGAGATCGCTTCACCGGGAGTGACCCCTTAGACAGAAGTTCGCGTCAGGGCAATAACTTCACTATAGCCGATTACTTTTGCTTTGCATCGTGGTATTCAGTTGGTATATCCTGCACCTCATTCTACGGGGAAAGAGCCGAGATCTCTTCACCGGGAGTGACCTCTTTAGCAATGGTTTTCGTCACTATATTTGAAAAGTTTTTTTTAGGTCCACGTTACCTCTCCCGGTACTTTCAGGGTTGCGGAAACGGTAAAACAAAATTTTTCTGGACTTGGCAACATGGACCGTAAAAGCCGGATCTTTGCTAAACAATACACTAGCAACCTAACATGAGATGTATCTACTCGGTTAGGGGTTATACCTCAACTTGAACTCCTTCTCTTCTTGTTGTTATTCTTCTTTGATGTTCTTCTCTTCTTGTTGTTCTTCTCTTTGCTTGCTCAATGGTTGATCCGGACTTCGGTCATCTCCGCGGCCTCCTTGAGTCGAAGACGATCCACCCGAGAGATGTACACCGAGCTCCATCTCAAGCCGAGGTAACTAGGGCAAGGAGATTGCTAATCTAGAAGCCCTAGGATGTATAGAGAAGATGTATGGATGTGTTTGTCAAGTGAAATCCTTTTTCTCTCAACACATGAGATCAAAGGAGAAATCAAGAGGAGGAAGAAGAAGGAGTTTTCTAGCAACCATGGAGCTTCTCATTTCAAGAGAGAGAATGAGAATGAGCAAATGAAAATCCTTACCAAGAGAAAAACTAACCATGGTTGCAATAATGCACAAACATTATGATTACTAATCCCATCAAGATAAAGGTGATGGCTACAAATGACATGACCATTATCATAACAAAAGAAAAAGAAAACCAAAGAATACTTTAGATCTTCTAAGAAGATCCAAGTCAACTTTGGTCAAATGGTCAACAAAGTCAAGATGGTCAAATGGTCAATGTAATTAGCCATAACAAAATTATCAATGAAAGGATTAGTAAATAATGTCCCCGGCTCATAATGGTTTTGACCAAACGAACTGTCGAAACCCTAATGAGTCCGCCTCAAAATGGTTTTGACCGAATCAACTGTCAAAACCCTAATGAGCCTGCCACATAGCGGTTTTGGCCGAACCAACTGCCAAAACCCTAATGAGGTACCTCCTCCTTCATCGCTCCGGAAAACTGTGCATACACACCTGCATCCGTATTCCGAAGAATGCGGATGCGCAGAAGACAAAACAGATCCATCTATGCAATACTAGGATCCGGCTTAAACCAAAGCCCACTAGTATTGCCTGCCCGAACACCACACGCACACAAGTGTACGTAAGTGATCACAGCCCTGCCGTAAAACCATACGGCCTCTACACGTTTCGCTCAATGCAGGGAAACTCTCTGTGTGGGACTCTAAAGACTCGACACTACGCTGGCAGTGGGTTTAACCACAGACCGCAAGCGGCACTAGCTGTACGTAACGGTCCCCAGGTAGATGTCGATAAGAAGGCCGACGAGGTAAACCCATCCGAACTCCTACTGAGTCTGTATGTGACAATCTCCGTGCAGTCCGGTCTGTTCGTCTGATACATCGCATGTCGGGCCTAGGGGGGCGGCAAGCGTCAGACCCCTAATAGCGGTACAAGTCGTGTCGGAGTGAAGCCCAGAACACCCTGAGATAATACTGGAACCTACCAGTACATCTCGCTTGCCCTGGCCAGGGACTACTTGTGTAATGGCTCTCCTAGACATAGCGCGATGTCAACCCCCAATACCGGGAGAGACGAATCCTGTCTAACCGTCACTGCCTCCAAGTGCTTCAGGACTTCTCCCAACTACTACCTGTTTGCACGACTCAGTAGAGCCGTGGTAGGGTAGCAATCAAAGAACAGTGGGAACACACTCGAGGCGAAGTGACAGTGTCAAGTCAGCGGACTAAGCTGTACTCATGTCACCTGGGAACTGATAACTGACGATAGGTATAATACCAACCATCAGTTCCCGACGAGTCCTGTCCAGTGTACTCGTAACCCAACGAGCACCCGCATACTATCTCAAGTACGACGTACCGACGGCTGTGGGACAGACCGTCTCCCGTGCTGGGATGAGAAGCGCATACGCTAGTCTACTCCGGAGCATCGATGCCCTATCTCGATACTCCCACGACTAGGGACGTGTATAAGGATGTGCTTGTAGATTACCCAGCCCCCACGAGTGTGATCGCCATCACAACGCCGATAATCAAGAAAAGATCCTAAGGGCTCTACTAATGCGTATAGGTGATATAATAAATATGTAAGTCTACGCTAGCGCCCCGGCAGTCTACAGACGCCAAATGCGGAACAAAAAAACTTTTAACTGGCGCTATCGTATACTTTAACCCGGATCTGCCATTATTGCTAAACTAACAAACTGTAAAGAGTGTAGAAAGGTTATACCGAACGATCCGAGTCCTTCGTTCTTCAACCATCATCCCACGCTCCGTTGCGGCTGCTCCGATCTCGTCGATCTCCGATCTCCTCGTCGAGGTGGCACCACATCACTGATTCTTTAAACGGGCTCCCGCCTCTGACTCGAGGCAACTCGATCGTCAAGTTTGCTAAAAGAGATGACCAAGATTGATGTAGAGAATGAGTAGATGACTTTGTCTCACTTCGTCCAAATCCGTGGACGATCGGTTAATGAAGTTGCCGAAGGAATCGGGTGATGGAATGAAATGGACCGTGAAATTCCATACACCGATAAAACCTATCATAATCTTTTCTCTCTAAAATGAAACATCAAGTGAGAGTGAATAAGAGAGAGAGGAGTCTTATCATATATATAGAATGAGGAGGGTGAGTGTAGGAGCAAAGGTGGTGACTATAAGAGAAGAAGCTTCTTACAAAATATCTTTAGCTAAATAAAAGATCTTAACCAAAACAAGAAGTGGTTAAAATCAAAGCATGAGTCACAAGACACCTCACCAAATCTAGAACCTTCTAGAACCTTCTAGAAGCATGACACACTCTCATCCAAGAAAAGATAAATCCGTCTTTAACCGAATGTTAAAAGACGGCTGATAGAAAACTGGAAACTGGCAACTTCCAAAAGTGATCCTGAAACGACTTTCAGGATAACCCCGAAACTGTATAAATATACCCGCATTTATATTACGACCGAATATAAATGCAACTGAGACAAAGATATTAAACCTACTCAATATAATACTCGGATCCGGCTTAAACCAAAGCCGACCAGTATCATCTGCCCGAAAAATAACACGTGCGTAAACGCACGTGCATTTTCCGAACCCTGCCATAAAACCATACGGCCTCTACAACGTTTTGCCCGAACTTGGGAAACTGCCTGTGGGGGACTCTAATGACTCGTCAGTACCCTGGCAGTGGGTTTAACCACAAACCGTCAGCGGCACTAGCTATGCATAACGGCTGCCCATGGACTGACCTCAAGGGTGGCCGAGGAGCGAACTCAAGGGAGACCGATGAGCGAACTCCTCCGAAAACCCTACTGAGCCTAACAGTGACAATGTATATACAGTTCGGTCCGTTCGTCAATGAGTATCGCATATCTGTCTAGGGGGCTAGTAACGTCAGACCCCCAATAGCAGTATAAGTCGTGTCGGAGTGAAGCCCAAATACACCCTGAGATACTACTGGAGTACCTACCAGTAAATCTCCTACCATGGCCACGGATTTGTGTAATGGCTCTCCTAGACATAGCACGACCTCGCCCCCAATACCGGGAGAGACGAATCCCCTGCCGATCCGCTCACGTGCCTCCATATGGCTCGGGACTGTACCCAAAAGCTACCTGTTTGCACGACTCCTTTGAGCCGTGGTAGGGTAGAAATCAAAGCACAGTGGGAACTCACACGAGACAAATGACGACCTCAGGTCGATGAACTAACCTGTACACATGTCACCAGGGAACTGCTATCTGACGATAGGTATAGTACTAACTAGCAGATTCCCGGCGAGTCCTGTCCGGTGTACTCATAACCCAATGAGCACCTGTATACATCTTAGGTGATCCAACTGACACCAGTGGCTTGTGAGACCGGCCACCGCCCCTCGTCGGGGTCTCGACTGTATACACTAGTCTACTCCGGAGTATCGATGCCCTGTCTCGAAACTCCCACGACTAGGGACCACAATTAAGGATATGCATATAAACTACCCAACTCTCACGTATATGATCGCCATCATACTGTTGGTAGTAAAGCAAGATCCTAAGGGCTCTATCAAAGTGTAACATGCAATCAGTCACCTGAACATGTACACGACTGATAAAGGCAAACCAGATAGCATACTATCATCTCGAGTAAGACTGTCCTACCGGGATAGGTCCTCCGCAATCATTGCAATCACGTACCTGCGATCCAATAATTGACTATGAGGGCACTATCTCCAACAAAATAAACACACAAGTACACATTAAAGCAGATACAAACCAAGTAGCATACTACTATATTGTGCAAGATTGTCTGTACAACTGTGAATATCCCAAGCTTCCATCAAGTAATATACATACTAGTATGATACAGTAATGGCCTCTAGGGCATATACACTAACAATCTCCCACTTGCACTAAGGCCATGTACTGGCGTATCGAAGACCTATCATCTCGATCACCCGCTCGAACTGAGTCTGGGGTAAAGCCTTCGTGAATGGGACCGCAGTGTTGTCCTTTGTGTCCACTCTCCGCACCTCGATCTCCTGTCGATCAATGACCTCCCTGATCAGGTGATACCGCCTTAAGATGTGCCTGGATTTCTGATGGGACCTTGGTTCCTTCGCTAAAGCTATAGCCCCATTGTTATCGCAATACAGAGGTATTGGGTCAACAATGGACGGAACCACCTGAAGTTCACTAATGAACTTCTTCATCCAGACCGCCTCTTTTGCGGCATCGCTTGCAGCAATGTATTCAGCCTCCATCGTCGAGTCTGCGACGGTATCCTGCTTGGAACTCCTCCAACATACCGCCCCTCCGTTGAGGGTAAACACAAAACCCGAGACGGACTTGCTGTCATCTTTGTCACTCTGGAAGCTTGAATCGGTAAAGGACTCGACCCTGAGGTCTCCATTACCGTAAACCAGGAACATCTCCTTAGTCCTTCTCAGGTACTTGAGAATGTTCTTCACTGCTGTCCAGTGGTCCTCCCCTGGGTTTGACTAATACCGGCTTACCGCGCTCAACGCGTAAGCTACATCTGGTCTCGTACATAGCATCGCATACATTATAGATCCTACCGCCGAAGCGTAGGGTATAGTGCTCATGCGAACCCTCTCCTCGTCAGTCTTAGGAGACATCTTCTTGGAGAGGGTAATTCCGTGCAATGCGGGTATATTACCGCGCTTGGAACCCTCCATACTAAATCTCTTTAGTACGGTCTCTATGTACCTGGACTGCGAAAGTCCTAATAGTCTCTTGGATCTATCTCTATGGATCTTGATTCCCAGAATGTACGAGGCATCACCCAGGTCCTTCATGGAGAACCTTTGTGACAAAAATAGCTTGATCGATTGTACCATAGGAACATCATTTCCTATCAAAAGAATGTCGTCCACGTACAAGACTAGGAATACGACAGTTCGTCCTACAATCTTCTTATAAACACAGGGTTCATCTTCGTTTTTGATGAAATCAAATTCCTTGATTGCCTCATCAAAACAGATGTTCCAGCTCCGCGATGCCTGCTTTAATCCATAAATGGATTTAAGCAACTTGCACACTTTTCCGCTGCTCCCACTATCTACGAAACCTTCTGGTTGATCCACGTAAACGCACTCTTCCAAACAACCGTTTAGGAAAGCCGTTTTAACATCCATCTACCAGATTTCATAGTCATGGAAAGAAGCAATGGCAAGTAGGATCCGAATGGATTTGAGCATAGCCACCGGAGAAAAAGTTTCATCATAGTCCAAACCAGGTCTTTGACGAAAACCTTTTGCAACGAGTCTAGCTTTATAGGTTTCCACCTACCCATCTACACCAAGTTTCCTTTTGTAGATCCATTTGCATCCAACGGGTTTTACCCCAAGTGGAGCAATATCCAAGGTCCACACTTTATTGGCGTACATGGACTCCATTTCGGATTGCATTGCTTCCTGCCACTTATCAGAGTCCCTACTGATAATGGCCTGCCTGAAACTGGTAGGGTCATCTTCTTCCAAGATGCAATCCTCTCGATCCCCGTCTATGAGAAAACCGTAGTATCTCTTGGGCGGATGGGAAATCCTACCAGATCCGCGGAGTGGCTGAGGTTCGTTTGGGGTCATTGAATCTAACGGTTCCTCCAAATTTTCAGTTACATTTTGTGGTCGCTGAATTTCTTCCAGTTCTACCGAACTCCCACTAGCTTCTTTTGGAAGAAACTCCCTTTCTAAGAAGGTTGCGTGGCGAGATACAAACACCTTCTGTTCCTCAGTGTGGTAGAACAGATATCCTAGTGAGTCTTTAGGATATCCCACAAATTTACAGAGAACTGACCGTGCCTCTAACTTGTCCGGTTTCTGTGTTTTCACATAGGCCGGACAACCCCATATCTTAAATCGCTTAAGATACGGATTTCTTCCATTCCATATTTCATATGGAGTCTTAGGCACTGATTTGGATGGAACATAGTTCAATAGGTACGCCGCTGTCAGAAGCGCATGTCCCCAAAATGAAAGAGGCAACTCAGCACTACTCATCATGGAGCGAACCATATCCAATAGGATACGATTCCTCCGCTCTGATACACCGTTGTGCTGTGGTGTATAAGGAGGAATAAGCTGAGAGAGAATACCATTCTCTTTTAAGTAATCTAGGAATTCCGTGCTTAAGTACTCCCCTCCCCTGTCAGACCGGAGGATCTTGATACTTTTTCCTGTCTGGTTCTCTACTTCGTTTCTAAATTCCTTGAATTTCTCAAAAGCTTCAGATTTGTGTTTCATCAGATACACATATCCGAACCTAGAGAGATCGTCAGTGAATGTGATGAAGTACGAGAACCCACCCCTTGCATGTATAGACATCGGACCACACACATCACTGTGTATGAGTCCCAAGAGCTCTCTTGCTCTTTCTCCATGTCCGGTGAACGGAGATATGGTCATCTTTCCTTTGAGACAAGACTGACAAGTTTCATAAGATGAAAACTCGAACGTATTCAAGAGTCCATCTTTATGCAACTTACTCAGTCTTTTCTCTCCGATATGACCAAGCCTACAATGCCACAAGTAGGATTCATTCGTATCTGAATTCTTCCTCTTGCGTGTGTTTTGTATATTGAGAACTGTATTCTGATTTAGAACGTAGATACCATTACACAGTGTACCCTCTGCAACCAGTACCTTATGAAGGCAAATGTTCATGATATTCTTTTCAAGAACAAAGTTATATCCATCTTTATCGAGTAAAGAAACTGATATGATGTTGCAAACCATGGAGGGTACATAGTAGCAATCGTTCAAAATCATAGTCTTGCCATGTAACACCTTAGAATGTGTCTTGTAGCTAATTATATTTTAAAATGTGGTTTTTAATAAAAAGTTTACCAAATTAAGTTTTAAATATTTTATCTAAATTAATGTGTATTTTATTGGAATTTTATTAGGCACACGCACACTTGTGCATGTTAACTAGGCTTGTTTTTGGTGGTTAACCATGATTAGCAACCATGGTTAGCCAACCTTTTGTCTTAGGTTAGTTTTAAGATTTGTTAAGTGTTATGGTTGTAATTAGTTGTGATGGTTTTTAAAATGAAAATGATTTCCTTTTAAAAGGGTTTTAATATTTTCTTTGGTTTGACTTTGAGAGAGAGAGGGAGGCATGGTGCTACATGGCTTGTGCCATGCTTCTTGATTGAGAGAGAGAGAGAGTGAGAAGAGAGGGTGTTGGAAATTCCTCTCATTCTCATTTCCCTCACTCTCATTCCCTCTTTCTCACACACACACACAGCAGCTGCAAAGAGAGAGAGAGAGAGAGAGGCAGCAGCAGCTGCAAAGAGAGAGAGAGAGGCAGCAGCAGCTGCAAAGAGAGAGAGAGAGAGAGAGAGGCAGCAGCAGCTGCAGGGGATCATCATCATCATCTTAAGAACAGCAACAATAACAACAAGTACAACAACAACAACCAATACAGCAACAACATTATCAGCATTATCATCATCTTCATCATCAGCATCATCATCAGTAGCAGGAACAGCAGCAACAGCAGACATCAAGCAAGGCAATAGCTGCAGCAGCAACCTCAACACCTGCACACACTTCTTCACCTGCTCTCTAGAGTCCAATTGGGTATACTTTCTGAACCCTGTTGCTTGATTGTGTAGTTTGTGTGTCAATTGTTTCGTTTAGTGCCTAATTAGCTAATTTGTGCTAGAATGTGGTGTTTAAGTGGAATGGTGGTAAATTGTTGATTTGGTTAGCTACCCTAGGTTAATTAAGTGTTAGTTAGACCACTTCAACTGAGAAATTCACAGATTACACTAAAATACCATAAACTTTCCTTATTGTGCAAAATTGTCGTTTTAAAGCGATATTAGTGACTTTTGTGATCTGCTATAGACCCGATGCCTACAGAATAAAACTAGAGATGACTGGAGCATGTACACTAGGTATAGATAACACCCCCAGAAGACGAGCCACCCTACCCCCAACCTGGCCGCCAATTTCCTTGTTTTGGCCGCAATTTGCGGCCCAGTGGGGAGCTTAGGTGTTGGGGTTTTGGTGTAGGGCTCCCTGCTGTGTTTTCTAGGTCCTTGACATGTCTAGTTTTGCAATATCTTGCCTGTAGGAAAATCTGGGACTATATGTCGTTTATGGTGTTCGTAGTGTTTGCGCGATACGCGCGATACGCGAGTGGGTTCTGTGATCCAGCGTATCGCGGCGTGTCGCGATGGTTTTTAGACGCGTACACACACGATTCAGCGTATCGTGCACACACGCGCTTGGTTCGCGACGCGAGTTTCTCGTTTCGATTCGATATCGCGTTTCGAGAGATATTGGGCTTATATGTGATTTCCCTGTCTTATTTGCAGGTTTGCAGACAGGGACTACAGACACCACTACAGGGGGAGCAGATGATAGGATTCACCCAGCGTGGAGTTTAGGTGAGTAGATATAACATCTACAGGGGAATCGCCCGCATGGCGTTATGCGTCTGGGCTAGGATTCAAATTCCTGTCGCACATTCTACGTCATTGTAGAATTGCGCATTTACTGCATTTCCTAGATATAGCTATATACTGTGACTAGCAGCCGTAGGACACTGCACACATTATTGACGGTTCATGTTGCACGAGCACGGATTGCATGCTACACACACACCGTCAATAATTGCCATGTCACACACTACCCCTTATAGCTACCTTTGCTTACCACACTTGACATCTAGTTTATCGGTATACCTATAGTGTATCATACCTTCAGTGATAGGTATATTTTCACTTGCGATACAGCTACAGGTATACCTCCTACATATTTTACCTATACCGGGAGGGATTTCCTACATATGTTACTATACCCAGGGGGGTATACGACATCAGTTCCTATAGGTAGATACCTATACTTTGCTACACCTGTATGTTAGAGGCATATTCAGTTGTTGTCGCATATTCACATTTACTGATGTTACTTAGCTGTACCTTATCATGATTTCGCATACATCTGGTTCAGCTATATACTTGTGTTTACCTGCTCGCATTCAGATATATCGCATACATCTATTCCTGTATTTATGCATTGTTTATCTGGATTTCATATGATGTTTTCGGGATTTGGGAACCGTGGGAGTTCATGAAATTATGCATACATGTAACAACCCGGTTTCCTTGATATGATATTTCGAGCGTCCCCCATGAGTTTTATCGGTGCTGATTACCTGCTCCATACGAGGTGTGGTTGCCGTATGAGAGTACATGGCGGGGCCCGGTATGGTTCCCCTCGGCAAGAAGATCGATGGGTTTGCCGATTGAGCCTGGAGGCGGGCGAGTACCTACCGGTGATTGTTTGGACCTGGCAGTTGTCTGGAGGCTACTGGCCAGAGTAGAGAGATGGATGCGGGATGACCTGTACTGTCGATGCCGAGGGCCGACACTGCAGACGGACCCCGTGGGCTGTCCGGACTGACGGAGCCCCATATACGAGGATTTCTGTGCCGATGCTTGGCACACGGTTTCATGATATTTCTTTAACCCCCTTCTTGTATATATAACAGGGGACTTAGCCGTTGTTATATATACCCTTACACCAATATTAGTGGAATGGGACGCTAATATATGTGTATTGCCCCCATCATATTTATTCTGTACATATATTTATCTTTAGGATGTTAGAAACTTACTTGAGATTGGACTTGGGATACTAGGTGATTCATTGGGACTTGGGCACTGGATTACCTATGTGATTGGTGACTTGTACATTCGGGATATAGGAGATTACTCGACATTGTACATTGAGGAGATGTGAGACTTATTTGATGTGAGTGCCCAATGTGGGGCCTGGTTTGAGGATTTGGGATTGGAGTATCTTAGTGGATTGTGATCCTGCCACGACGTCAGGTTTCCGTGGAAAATGACATATTCCACCCTACACCTCACCATTACCTATCTTATGCATAGATTTATATATTGGCAGTACTTGTAGTGTACCCTTATGATAGTTGCATATTTGCTTTCTCATATCTCCATTGCATGACATATCATTACTACTGTAATCGCATATCTTAGATTCATGCTGTACGTGCATTCCTGCGATTACCTGCATATGTTTTATACTATTCACGAGTTGGCAACTCACCCCCGTTGTGCCACAGGTGTTTCAGGTTATTCCCCAGAGTAGTCGAGGCAGGCTATTCCCCTATCCAGCTATCCAGCTACCATCTTTTGCTACAGATACCGCATCAGCTCACAGTACCTTTTTGCATAGGTGGGTTAGACGGTTATCTGTATTATATTTTGTACCTTCGATGTATTGTACTCTCCATCTACTGTTGTATTATTGACATAGAGACTTGGTGAGGACGTAGTGTGTATTATGGTGGATTTGGTGTCCTTTATATATATACAGCTTTTTCTCTACTGTCCTTATTCTTCTGTTGTACTCATATTGACTAGTCTTTATAAAAATGGGGTGTTGCTAAAATTTTAAAGAAAGAAAGGAAGACTTTTAAAGAATTTGGGTTGCGATTTCAATTGTTTTCAAAACTTATATTATCTTTTCCGTATTTCTCATGGTTTAGATTTCTGGGTTTGGCTTTCTTTTACTACGTTGCGTCTTTAGGCGTTGCGTAGTATTAGGGCCGTCACGGGCCATTTCTGGGTCGTGACAAAGTTGGTATCAGAGCGTTAGGTTTTACCTTTCGGAGTGTAGGATGACCTTAGTATGATGGAGTAGGTAGCTTAAGCAGAGTAACGTAGTGTGTGTATGTCTGCAGCATACTCACAGCGCGGTACCTTGCATTAAGTGACCTAAGTACAACTTGCTTGATGTTCCTTCCTTGATGATTCATATCCTTGAGATCCGATTTCCTCATTCTTATCGAATCTCATCTTGTATCTATTTATAGCCTTGCCGCCGATGACTATGGGGACTCCAAGTGATGCAGCGAGGGCCGAGGTCAGAGTTAGCTCGGGTGAGACGAGTACTGACCAGGATGGCACTCTAGTTGCACAGGTGCAGACGGATCAGCCTATGACCTATACCATGGATAGACTGTTGGTAGAGATGCAGGAGTTCCGCCAGACGATGAGTTCGTTAGTTGACGTCGTTCGGGAGCTACGACAGGAGGTTGTCACCCCTGTTACTCAGCTGTCCCTTACGATCAGCCTGCAGCAGTCCGTCACCTACACAGCACCAGTGGTTGCAGCTCCAGTTGACGAGGCACACATTCCAGAGGCTCAGAGAGTTCCAGGACAGTGGAGGACTCGTACCAGCGTACCAGCCCAGAGACAGAGGTTTGGTCGTCGAGACAGATTTCGTGGCCACTCCGGGAGTAGCAGAGGCTTGGGACGAGGACAGTCGTTCAGCTCTCATCCCCAGGATGGTCAGCAGTCAGCACGTGGATGTTTTCGATGCGGAAGCCTTCAGCACTTCGTCAGGGATTGTTCCTTAGCACCTCGTCATGATCGTATTCAGAGAGGCCGGCGTGGAAGATTCGCTCAGAGGGCTCAGGCTACCAGAGGAGTTCATCCAGCTGCGAGTAGAGGGCAGACACAGGAGTTTGCTTCTACTCATCGGGACGCGCAGACGTCCAATGTGGAGTTTTCAGGTACCCTTGAGTTATATTTTATTTCTCTTGGTGTATTTGCTTGTTTCTTGCTTGTACTGTGGTTGGGTAGATTAGTCGTAGTTGTTTTAATTTCTGTCAGCGATCCTTTGGTTGCGCGACACATATTCAGTTGTGTGCCAATCAGATAGGAGATAGAGATTTCGTCCGTCGTTTTGATCCTTCTAGAGATGTTGGATTTGACGTTCTCCTGGGCACGGACTGGTCAGCTATGTGTTAGGCGTCTGTGGACTACCGTGTGGAAACAAGTTAGGTTTTGTTTTCCCGGGCAAGTCAGTTCTTGTTGTGCAGGTGGATAGTTGTACCGCCTCTCACAGCTTGAATTCAGCCTTTTTCGCTAGTCGGCTACTGAGGAGATGTCGTGGATTCTTGACGTTCATTCGTGATACCGGAGCCACCGTAGGATTGTTGGACCGGGTTCTTTTCGTGCGAGAGTTTTCCGACGTTGTTCCAGATGAGCCGGCGAAGCTAAGGGAGCTTAAGGATCAGCTGCAGGGTTTTGGTTTGGGGAGTTTTATGCGTCTGAGTGTTTCGCTTTAGGAGCTCCTAATTCTGTTCGTCAAGGAGAAAGACGGAAGTTTGGGGTAGCGTATCGACGGATCGTCAATTGAACCGGCTTACGGTGCGGATAGGTATCCTTCACCTCGCCGTGGCGATTTCTTCGATCAGCTCCAGAGTGCGAGACATTTTCTAAGTGTGTTCGGATCAGGTCATCATTATTGCGGATTCGGAGTGACGGCATTCCGAAGACTGCCTTGTGCGTGCTACGGGCCTTGTGAGTTTTTGTGAGTCGTTGGATTCACCGTCGCCCTAGCCGCACTCGTAGATATGATGCACCAGATTTCTTCAGGCCGTTCCTCGACCAGTTTCCGTTGTGTTACTTACGACATTCTGGTCTACTTAATGTGTCTTGAGGGACAGGAGTAACACTTGAGGATTTGTTATGCAGATACTGGGAGAGCACCAGCAGTTTGCTAAATTCTCAGAATGTTTCTTCAGGCTTGTTTTGTGTTGACTCCTAGGTCTTGTAGTCGCGGGAGACGGTTCCGTATGGTTCCGAGGGAGATCGTGGCCGTACAGCTTAAGCCCAGACTTGTGTGCAGGACGGAGATCCGCAGATTGTTGGGCTTAGCAGGGTTTTTACCGCCGTTTCATGCAGGATTGCTAGAGTAATGCTGCACCGTCGACTGAATTGGCCAGAAGGGAGGTTTCTTCTCTTTGGACTGAGGCATGTGTACGGAGTCTTCAGCAGTTGAAGCTTCAGTTAACAGCTGCATCAGTCTTTCTTTGCTTTTGGTTCGGGCGACCTTGTTGTTTAACTGTAATGTTTCTTGAGTGGGCTCGAGGGTGTACTGAGGTGACACCATAGAGATATCGCTTTTTGCTTTCTCTACACTTGGAGGAAGTACGAGGAGGGTATTCCACTCATGATCTGGAGATGGCCGCGGTGGTTTTGCGTTGGAGATTTGGAGACACTACTTGCTTGAGAGTCGTGTCAGATTTTCCACGAACCACTAAAGCTTAATGTACATCTTCCTGCAGCAGATTTGGATTGTTGTGTTAGTCTTCTGCAGATTTACAGTTCTTGTGTGATCGTCGAGTATAGCTTAGTTCGTCTCTACGGAGGGGACAGCTTGCTCATGTCCGCGCCCGACCACTTTCCTTAAATCGTTTTCGCGAGACACTGCCCGTCGAAGCTCTTACGTCAGAGATACTTGAGCATATTCGGCTGGGTAATGATTCAGAGACCTTGATTTGTGACAATGATGTGCTAAGTTAGGGACACGTTTGCGTACCTGCCATTATCAGGTAGAGGCGTGCAATCCTAGAACATGCATATCTGTCAACTCCCTCTATGCATTCAAGCTCCACCAGCTTTGGCGTGACTTGTGAGATAGTTACAAGTGGACAGGTATGCAAAGAGAAGTTTCAGGTTTCGTTTCAAGTGTCTGTCTTGTTTTGTGCTTTGGGTTGAGCATCTGAGGCCGGCTGGAGAATTGCAACCTTTTACCGTTCCGAAACAGGAATGGGAGCAGATCTCCATGAATTTCGTTATGGTTTCCACCCAAGTTTGGATAGGGTGCGACTCCATTCGGATTCTTGTCATCCGGTTTTACTCAGTTTGCTCAGTTGTTTTGTTAAGTTTGTGTGTTTGTTGTTTTGTTTGGTCGTCAGCAGCTGGGGATCGTCACTCGCCATCGTTAGGGTTCTCCTTCGATAGCTATTATCAGGAGACACTCCAATTGGCCACCCTTAGGCTTAGGGGTTAGGTTGTGTCGATCGCCAGCCTGTTGTCTTCTGACTCCGCGAAGGTAGGATTTTGGACCCCAGCTATGTCTAGAGAATTCGGAGATAGTCCAGTTGTGTTCAGGTCAGGATTAGAACTGTCCATTGCAAACAGATGTCTTATGCGACTGTGCTGGTCGCAGGCTTGAGTGCGCAGTGGCAAGTCATGGATTCCTATGGACTTTCCGATGAATGACGTGTTGGATTCTGGGGAGCTTATCCCAGGGTTTAGGTCCTTCTGAGATCCTATAAGCGAGTTAGTTTCGTTGCCTTCAATTTGGCACTTCCGCCCAGATTTCTGGATTTTCACCCCGTATTCCTTGTGAAGATACTTTACAATTTCCTTCATGACCTTCTCACATGATTTGGCACCAGACCATTTAGCTGGACGCGATCTTTCGTTCGCCCGCAGCCATGTGTGTTAATGGCTCGACAGGTGGAGGAACGTCGGTCAAAGGTCTTGCCATCTGTGAAGGGTTTTCTCGGGCGTAGCCGTGTAGTGAGATAGTCACTTGGGAGGCTGCGAACGAGATTTGAGGATTTTAATCTTCTTGTTGAAGGTACAGGTAATAGTATAAATTTTAAATTCGGGGACGAATTTCTTTTAAGGGGGGGAGATTGTAACACCTTAGAATGTGTCTTGTAGCTAATTATATTTTAAAATGTGGTTTTTAATAAAAAGTTTACCAAATTAAGTTTTAAATATTTTATCTAAATTAATGTGTATTTTATTGGAATTTTATTAGGCACACGCACACTTGTGCATGTTAACTAGGCTTGTTTTTGGTGGTTAACCATGATTAGCAACCATGGTTAGCCAACCTTTTGTCTTAGGTTAGTTTTAAGATTTGTTAAGTGTTATGGTTGTAATTAGTTGTGATGGTTTTTAAAATGAAAATGATTTCCTTTTAAAAGGGTTTTAATATTTTCTTTGGTTTGACTTTGAGAGAGAGAGGGAGGCATGGTGCTACATGGCTTGTGCCATGCTTCTTGATTGAGAGAGAGAGAGAGTGAGAAGAGAGGGTGTTGGAAATTCCTCTCATTCTCATTTCCCTCACTCTCATTCCCTCTTTCTCACACACACACACAGCAGCTGCAAAGAGAGAGAGAGAGAGAGAGGCAGCAGCAGCTGCAAAGAGAGAGAGAGAGGCAGCAGCAGCTGCAAAGAGAGAGAGAGAGAGAGAGAGGCAGCAGCAGCTGCAGGGGATCATCATCATCATCTTAAGAACAGCAACAATAACAACAAGTACAACAACAACAACCAATACAGCAACAACATTATCAGCATTATCATCATCTTCATCATCAGCATCATCATCAGTAGCAGGAACAGCAGCAACAGCAGACATCAAGCAAGGCAATAGCTGCAGCAGCAACCTCAACACCTGCACACACTTCTTCACCTGCTCTCTAGAGTCCAATTGGGTATACTTTCTGAACCCTGTTGCTTGATTGTGTAGTTTGTGTGTCAATTGTTTCGTTTAGTGCCTAATTAGCTAATTTGTGCTAGAATGTGGTGTTTAAGTGGAATGGTGGTAAATTGTTGATTTGGTTAGCTACCCTAGGTTAATTAAGTGTTAGTTAGACCACTTCAACTGAGAAATTCACAGATTACACTAAAATACCATAAACTTTCCTTATTGTGCAAAATTGTCGTTTTAAAGCGATATTAGTGACTTTTGTGATCTGCTATAGACCCGATGCCTACAGAATAAAACTAGAGATGACTGGAGCATGTACACTAGGTATAGATAACACCCCCAGAAGACGAGCCACCCTACCCCCAACCTGGCCGCCAATTTCCTTGTTTTGGCCGCAATTTGCGGCCCAGTGGGGAGCTTAGGTGTTGGGGTTTTGGTGTAGGGCTCCCTGCTGTGTTTTCTAGGTCCTTGACATGTCTAGTTTTGCAATATCTTGCCTGTAGGAAAATCTGGGACTATATGTCGTTTATGGTGTTCGTAGTGTTTGCGCGATACGCGCGATACGCGAGTGGGTTCTGTGATCCAGCGTATCGCGGCGTGTCGCGATGGTTTTTAGACGCGTACACACACGATTCAGCGTATCGTGCACACACGCGCTTGGTTCGCGACGCGAGTTTCTCGTTTCGATTCGATATCGCGTTTCGAGAGATATTGGGCTTATATGTGATTTCCCTGTCTTATTTGCAGGTTTGCAGACAGGGACTACAGACACCACTACAGGGGGAGCAGATGATAGGATTCACCCAGCGTGGAGTTTAGGTGAGTAGATATAACATCTACAGGGGAATCGCCCGCATGGCGTTATGCGTCTGGGCTAGGATTCAAATTCCTGTCGCACATTCTACGTCATTGTAGAATTGCGCATTTACTGCATTTCCTAGATATAGCTATATACTGTGACTAGCAGCCGTAGGACACTGCACACATTATTGACGGTTCATGTTGCACGAGCACGGATTGCATGCTACACACACACCGTCAATAATTGCCATGTCACACACTACCCCTTATAGCTACCTTTGCTTACCACACTTGACATCTAGTTTATCGGTATACCTATAGTGTATCATACCTTCAGTGATAGGTATATTTTCACTTGCGATACAGCTACAGGTATACCTCCTACATATTTTACCTATACCGGGAGGGATTTCCTACATATGTTACTATACCCAGGGGGGTATACGACATCAGTTCCTATAGGTAGATACCTATACTTTGCTACACCTGTATGTTAGAGGCATATTCAGTTGTTGTCGCATATTCACATTTACTGATGTTACTTAGCTGTACCTTATCATGATTTCGCATACATCTGGTTCAGCTATATACTTGTGTTTACCTGCTCGCATTCAGATATATCGCATACATCTATTCCTGTATTTATGCATTGTTTATCTGGATTTCATATGATGTTTTCGGGATTTGGGAACCGTGGGAGTTCATGAAATTATGCATACATGTAACAACCCGGTTTCCTTGATATGATATTTCGAGCGTCCCCCATGAGTTTTATCGGTGCTGATTACCTGCTCCATACGAGGTGTGGTTGCCGTATGAGAGTACATGGCGGGGCCCGGTATGGTTCCCCTCGGCAAGAAGATCGATGGGTTTGCCGATTGAGCCTGGAGGCGGGCGAGTACCTACCGGTGATTGTTTGGACCTGGCAGTTGTCTGGAGGCTACTGGCCAGAGTAGAGAGATGGATGCGGGATGACCTGTACTGTCGATGCCGAGGGCCGACACTGCAGACGGACCCCGTGGGCTGTCCGGACTGACGGAGCCCCATATACGAGGATTTCTGTGCCGATGCTTGGCACACGGTTTCATGATATTTCTTTAACCCCCTTCTTGTATATATAACAGGGGACTTAGCCGTTGTTATATATACCCTTACACCAATATTAGTGGAATGGGACGCTAATATATGTGTATTGCCCCCATCATATTTATTCTGTACATATATTTATCTTTAGGATGTTAGAAACTTACTTGAGATTGGACTTGGGATACTAGGTGATTCATTGGGACTTGGGCACTGGATTACCTATGTGATTGGTGACTTGTACATTCGGGATATAGGAGATTACTCGACATTGTACATTGAGGAGATGTGAGACTTATTTGATGTGAGTGCCCAATGTGGGGCCTGGTTTGAGGATTTGGGATTGGAGTATCTTAGTGGATTGTGATCCTGCCACGACGTCAGGTTTCCGTGGAAAATGACATATTCCACCCTACACCTCACCATTACCTATCTTATGCATAGATTTATATATTGGCAGTACTTGTAGTGTACCCTTATGATAGTTGCATATTTGCTTTCTCATATCTCCATTGCATGACATATCATTACTACTGTAATCGCATATCTTAGATTCATGCTGTACGTGCATTCCTGCGATTACCTGCATATGTTTTATACTATTCACGAGTTGGCAACTCACCCCCGTTGTGCCACAGGTGTTTCAGGTTATTCCCCAGAGTAGTCGAGGCAGGCTATTCCCCTATCCAGCTATCCAGCTACCATCTTTTGCTACAGATACCGCATCAGCTCACAGTACCTTTTTGCATAGGTGGGTTAGACGGTTATCTGTATTATATTTTGTACCTTCGATGTATTGTACTCTCCATCTACTGTTGTATTATTGACATAGAGACTTGGTGAGGACGTAGTGTGTATTATGGTGGATTTGGTGTCCTTTATATATATACAGCTTTTTCTCTACTGTCCTTATTCTTCTGTTGTACTCATATTGACTAGTCTTTATAAAAATGGGGTGTTGCTAAAATTTTAAAGAAAGAAAGGAAGACTTTTAAAGAATTTGGGTTGCGATTTCAATTGTTTTCAAAACTTATATTATCTTTTCCGTATTTCTCATGGTTTAGATTTCTGGGTTTGGCTTTCTTTTACTACGTTGCGTCTTTAGGCGTTGCGTAGTATTAGGGCCGTCACGGGCCATTTCTGGGTCGTGACATGCCATTTGGCAATACTAGGTGATATTCACCGACGGCTGCCGCATTAACTTGTGCTCCGTTCGCTACTCTGAGCGACATATCACCCGGTGCAACTCTCCTACTTTTTCTCAGTCCCTGTAATAAATTACAGATATGAGATCCTGATCCGGTATCAAGTACCCAGGAGGTAGGGCTGACCGTAAAACAGTTCTCAATTACAAGAACACCTGAAGTAGATGCAAAACCATGCTTCTTCTTCAACTGGGTATCCTGGAAATCCATACAATCCCCTTTCCCATTCTCATACTCATGACTGTTGTCACAAGTTAGAGCTGAACCAACTTTCCCCAGTCCCGAATAAGAATTCGGATCGGTCAAGCGATACATTTTATTATCTTGATTAGGGCGTGAAAAGGTTGCTGCCTGGAGAGAGAGAAAAGAAACACTCAGCGTATGCTCTTGCAAGATTAGATTGGTTTATTAATTTATCTAACCAGGATGTCTCCCACTGTTTCCTCAAATTCTTCTTAAAACCCTTTTAAAAGAAGAACTAGCCGGGTTTTAATTCACGTTACAATACTTGCTTAACCTTTCAGCCAGGCTAGTGTCGGTACTTCGAGGGAGGTTTTCCAACCCTTTCGCGAAGTTCCTTAATTAAAGAACCTCTTTTCCCTGAGGGCGTAGCCCCGCTAACACCTTTCTAGACACCTACTAGGTTTATAGCATTGATTGTTAAGTGAAATAATCTCCCGAGAGTAAACCAACTCATCAGTGGGATCGGGATCCAACTGTCATTGTGTGATAACCTAGATGGAATCCACTCTAGTCACCACACTCCAGAAGGTATGCTAAATCTGCAAGTTTCAGTTCTTTTAAAACTCCCGATGTGGTTTTTGCCCCTAGGACCCAAGTGATCTTGACGGAGTCAACAAATCAAAGAGTCCTAGTCAAGTTCAACCTGTCATTATCTGGATTGCATTAAACCCACCCGCATAACCCTTGACGGAGTCAACAAGGTTATACGACTGTCCTAATCAATCCCATATACCGATACAAACAAGCAGCACTTAGCTACCGTACACTACGCCTTGACGGAGTCAACAAACGCAGCACGAATACTAAGTGTTACTTGTAAGAAATGACGGAGGGCTACGACTGGGTTTTTGGCGAAAAACCCGTTAACGTAATGAACTTGATATCGTTGAAGGAACCTGGTAGTCTATTTGAAAATATAGTGGCGAAAACTTTTGCTAAAGAGGTCACTCCCTGTGAAGGGATCTCGGCTCTTTCCTCGTCGAATGAGGTGCAGGATATTCCAAACTGAATACCTCGATGCAAAGCAAGCATAATCGACTATAATGAAGTTATTACCCTGACGCAAACTTTTGTCCAAGGGGTCACTCCCGATGAAGGGATCTCGGCCCTTGCCTCGTCGACTGAGGTGCTGGGCATTCAGAACCGAATACCGCTATGCAAAACAAAAATGAACGTCCTTGCAATAACAGCTTTTTGAAAAACTTGTTCCAACAACGTCTTTTAGGTTTATTTTCTTGGATTAGTTCTTTTAGTGCGTCCCATCATTTAAATCCTACCATTGCAGAAAACAACCAAAATATGACGTACGCTTATGCCATTCGCATTCGCCACGGGGCCCCGTCATCACCCGTTAGGTTACTTAACTAACGACAGAGCGGGGGCTGGGCTAGCGCGGCTGTAAAACATAAGCAACGCCTAAATAGTTATTATATATAGATATACTGCAATGATAACCAATCCAGATCACAGATGAACACTTTGGATATACTAGGAACCAATGATTCGTTCGAGCCTGCAACGAAAAGCGGATTACACGGTCGCGATGAATAGCCAATACCCCACCCAAGACCCCTACGGGTGCGGCAAACTACCCGCCAAGTACCCGAAGCGAAGCAACCTCCCTCAATGTCATGAGTAGGCCACTCGGCACTTCGAGATACCCGGTAGTTTGTGCACCCCCTCCATGGGTATATCCTAGGAGCAAAAACAGTAAAAAGAATTATACAATGACGGCTACAACCCCGACCCGGTTGTGCGGCCAAACAAATAATATTACATCAATTTACAAATTTATTACATGAATGAAAGAAAAAGAAACTCTCATCTCACATCCACCCGGCTATTCATCCGCGACAATCCAACGAGTTCATATACACAAACCATCAACAACAATCATAGATCACAGATATGTATAACCCCGACTAATCGACATATAGCGATTAGCCGACGTTCAATACATAAGAACATCACAGATATAACCAACATAGTCAAAGTGTAGTGAAGTTCGGAAAAAAATACGGAATTATAGGCCCCCAAAAACAAATTTCTATTCTGGAAAATCTGGGCACATATAATATATCTTAAAAATCCTAAAACCAAGTGAGAAACACTCTGCACCAAAAACGACGGAGCAACTCACCAAGTTGGCTGCGGTTCCGCGGCAATAGCTTGCTATTGCCGCGGAAACGCGGCGCTTTGGTGGAGTCGCTGTCTCGTTTTTGGTGGCTTTCTTCTAAAAACACTGAGATGATTTTTGGAGTATAACAAATTTTGTTTTGACCAGAAAAAATTTTAACAGAAACTCAGGTTTTTGTAACTTGGTTTTTTCGATTTTTCCGTTTCGAACTTCGATACACTTTACTACCAAGCTAGTTTATGTTTAGTTAGGCTCTGATACCACTGTTAGGTCCACGTTACCTCTCCCGGTACTTTCGGGGTTGCGGAAACGGTAAAACAAAATTTTTCTGGACTTGGCAACATGGACCGTAAAAGCCGGATCTTTGCTAAACAATACACTAGCAACCTAACATGAGATGTATCTACTCGGTTAGGGGTTATACCTCAACTTGAACTCCGTCTCTTCTTGTTGTTGTTCTTCTTTGATGTTCTTCTCTTTGCTTGCTCAATGGTTGATCCGGACTTCGGTCACCTCCGCGGCCTCCTTGAGTCGAAGACGATCCACCCGAGAGATGTACACCGAGATCCACCTCAAGCCGAGGTAACTAGGGCAAGGAGATTGCTAATCTAGAAGCCCTAGGATGTGTAGAGAAGATGTATGGATGTGTTTGTCAAGTGAAATCCTTTTTCTCTCAACACATGAGATCAAAGGAGAAATCAAGAGGGGGAAGAAGGAGTTTTCTAGCAACCATGGAGCTTCTCATTTCAAGAGAGAGAATGAGAATGAGCAAATGAAAATCCTTACCAAGAGAAAAACTAACCATGGTTGCAATAATGCACAAACATTATGATTACTAATCCCATCAAGATAAAGGTGATGGCTACAAATGACATGACCATTATCATAACAAAAGAAAAATAAAACCAAAGAATACTTTAGATCTTCTAAGAAGATCCAAGTCAAATTTGGTCAAATGGTCAACAAAGTCAAGATGGTCAAATGGTCAATGTAATTAGCCATAACAAAATTATCAATGAAAGGATTAGTAAATAATGTCCCCGACTCATAATGGTTTTGACCAAACGAACTGTCGAAACCCTAATGAGTCAGCCTCAAAATGCTTTTGACCGAATCAAGTGTCAAAATCCTAATGAGCCTACCACATAGCGGTTTTGGCCGAACCAACTTCCAAAACCCTAATGAGGTACCTCCTCCATCATCGCTCCGGAAAACTGTGCATACATACCTGCATCCGTATTCCGTAGAATGCGGATGCGCAGAAGACAAAACAGATCCATCTATGCAATACTAGGATCCGGCTTAAACCAAAGCCCACTAGTATTGCCTGCCCGAACACCACACGCACACAAGTGTACGTAAGTGATCGCAGCCCTGCCGTAAAACCATACGGCCTCTACACGTTTCGCTCAATGCAGGGAAACTCTCTGTGTGGGACTCTAAAGACTCGACACTACGCTGGAAGTGGGTTTAACCACAGACCGCAAGCGGCACTAGCTGTACGTAACGGTCCCCAGGTAGATGTCGATAAGAAAGCCGACGAGGTAAACCCATCCGAACTCCTACTGAGTCTGTATGTGACAATCTCCATGCAGACTGGTCTGTTCGTCTGATACATCGCATGTCGGGCCTAGGCGGGCGGCAAGCGTCAGACCCCTAATAGCGGTACAAGTCGTGTCGGAGTGAAGCCCAGAACACCCTGAGATAACACTGGAACCTACTAGTACATCTCGCTTGCCCTGGCCAGGGACTACTTGTGTAATGGCTCTCCTAGACACAGCGTGATGTCAACCCCCAATACCGGGAGAGACGAATCCTGTCTAACCGTCACTGCCTCCAAGTGCTTCGGGACAGCTCCCAACTACTACCTGTTTGCACGACTCAGTAGAGCCGTGGTAGGGTAGCAATCAAAGAACAGTGGGAACACACTTGAGGCGAAGTGACAGTGTCAAATCAGCGGACTAAGCTGTACTCATGTCACCTGGGAACTGATAACTGACGATAGGTATAATACCAACCATCAGTTCCCGACGAGTCCTGTCCAGTGTACTCGTAACCCAACGAGCACCCGCATACTATCTCAAGTACGACGTACTGATGGCTGTGGGACAGACCGTCTCCCGTGCTGGGATGAGAAGCGCATACGCTAGTCTACTCCGGAGCATCGATGCCCTATCTCGATACTCCCACGACTAGGGACGTGTATAAGGATGTGCTTGTAGATTACCCAGCCCCCACGAGTGTGATCGCCATCACAATGCCGGTAATCAAGCAAAGATCCTAAGGGCTCTACTAATGCGTATAGGTGATATAATAAATAAACACACAAGTACACATTAAAGCAGAGACAAACCAAGTAGCATACTACTATATTGAGCAAGATTGTCTGTACAACTGTGAATATCCCAAGCTTCCATCAAGTAATATACATACTAGTATGATACAGTCATGGCCTCTAGGGCATATACACTAACAGTTATCCGTTCCTTCAACCATATCAAGTTCTTTACGTTAAAGGTTTTCGCCAGAAACCATTCGTAGCCCTCCGTCATTTCAGTTAAATATTCGGTAGTATTCAAGCTATGTATTTTGACCTCACGCCAAGGCATAGTGATTGGTAGCTGCCGGGTATTTATCTGTTGCATAGATAGATGCGTTGGTTTGGGATAGTCGTACTACTATTTTGGCCTTCGTCAAGGGTATGTACGGGTGGGTTCAAATCAACCTGGACAATGACGGATAGAACTTGACATGTGACTTATGATATTTTGACCTCAAGACAAGGTCATAAGAGCATGGGGTAAAAATCCACATCGGGAGTTTCTAAAGAAACTGAAACTTGCCAGATATGCGCATACCTTCTGGAGTGTGATGACGTGAGCGGATTCCGTCACGTTATTATGGGATGATAGTTGGATCCCGATTCCCACAGATGAGTTAGTTTACTCCTCGGGTGACCCCGACTAGTTCTTCTTTCAGTTTTGGAGGAGAATTTGACGGTACAGTGGGAGGTTTCCAGATTAGATAAATTGGTAACCATTCTTATCTAGGTTAGAGTGCACGCTGAGTGTTTCTTTTCTCTCTCTCTTTGGCAGCGACCATTGACCCGACCCTAATACTATGACTCAGTGACCAAGTTGACCGAACCTTCTTAAACACTGGCTTTTGGATTGTCAGAGTTGCAAACCTCATTGCCACTCCTACTTTTACCCTTTTCTCCAGGACACCCCGTATTACTACGAACGTCCACTTCCATTGGACAAAACCATCGTATGGTTAGATACGAACTCGAAGGAATTTATTCGAGGATGGTTTCCGGTTCTGGAGAAAACGGATAGGATTATTCAGTTGTCTTTTCTTTTTACCTTCTCTCAGGTTGCGAGTGCTCCTTGGTTTAGGAGACAGTACACCTATTACACAAATTGGATAGTCTTCTTCAAAACCATTGGCATGTGCCGACCGGTAGGGAATGAAGAAAACCAATTAGCCTAACGATGTTGTACAGAAGGTATTATGTAAAGACAAAGAAAGGGATTAGAAGGAGGGCAAAGTAAATTGCGACTGCTATTCACGACCAAACCAAGTATTTCATTACCACTCCCATTTCACCTTTGTATTTCTCCAGGACACTCCGTATCACTACGAAGATCCACAGTTTATTGGATACTCCATCGTATGGTTATATACGAACTCGAAAGGAACTTGTTCCAGTTCGGGGATGGATTCTGGTTCAGGAGAAATAGGAATAAGGTTATTCGGTTGTCTTTTATCTTCACCTTCTCTCGCTTTGCGAGTGTTCCTAGGATTAGGACAGTACACCCATTATGCTTATTGGATAGTCTTCTTCCAAACCATAGGCTGGTGCCGAACGGTACGGAAGGAAGAAAACCATTTGGCCTAAAGGGGTGTGCAGAAGGTAATGACTAAAGACATATAAAGGGATTTGGAGAGGTGGCAAAGAATTATACGGTTACAGTCATGAATCTGGAAGAGGCATTACTAGGAATACCGGGATACCCCATCGAAACATTTCAATGTTTCAGTTTCACTGTGTACTGTTAAAGGAAAACTGATTTCCGAATTAAGACACTTGCTCCAGGGTATGTATTTACCAGGTATGATTCTCACATCTGTATGGTTTTACAGATGATGAGTGGGAGTAAGTTATTGGGAATTGGGTGATCATCCTCATTATATCGGGATTCGTTGTAATCGGTGATATTTAAGGAAGTCACCTGGATTGGTTGCCGGACGGCAAATATTTGGTTTTGAATATCCGCTGTTATGCACCAATTTCAAATCGATATATCTGTACGTCTATTTTCATAGAGTGAGATATACTTTTTGAAATTATGTCGATGACATTTACCTATATCAGTGGATTGTTAGGTAAGGAGCATTAAACAGCGGTGTAATTCTTCTTAACCACAAGTACAGTTTTCAACCTACGACACACAGTGAATGAGTTATCATACTCAAGGGACTTATACAGAGTATTGTATGTTGTCCAGGGTCCATCAGGACAGAGGGGTTGGTCCTCGTACTATATTCGGTTTACTTATGACTTCTCTAGTTTTTAGACAAGTGTTTCGTGGAAACAAAGGGTCCGAATTTTGAGAAGTTATAGGTATTTGAATAAAGTAGAGAACCAGGTATTGCGAGTATCGGGATTCTTCAAAGTGATCGAAGATGTAGATACTTGTGTATGGTATTCAATTGATAGTAATGATTTAGAGACCTTGCTTCTCTTTCAGGTTACTCATAATTGGAAGCATTCCTAAGTTGAGTAACGCTGATCGACCTCTTTCCATTTAGTTGACATGCACTGGAGATAGCTGCATAATTTGAATCTGGTTCAATTAAATCAGTGCCTCTGGTTCTATATTGGATATAAAACAGTTCATATCTTAACGATGTTAAGGTACGGGGAGTTGTCCGGCTTATGATTAAAACCAGATACTGGACAACTCGAGGCACGTTTCTGTAATGGTTCTTTGTGGGTTGACCCAGGCTATGACGACGGTTGACTTTCTACCATCTGGAAGATCAATAGTGATATTGTTCTAGACTCGCCACAGTTTTATTAAAAATGGATTTTTTCAGAAAAACAGTAGTGGGAGTATGGTAGAACTGGAAGTGATTCCAGAACCTCAAACGATTACTGAAGATTTCTGTCACGACCCGAAAGTACGGAACGTGACTGGCACTTAGATTACGAGACGTCTAAAGGCGTACCGTAACCTAAGTCAGCCAAAGCCCAGAAATCTAACCCAAAATCAAAAGAGAGTGAAGGAAAACCTTAAATGAAAACGGTTTTGAAATCAATTAAGTTGCATAGAATCCCTTTTTAAAATATCAAAAATTTCCGAAAATTTCGGCAGAGCCTCCCCTGTATTTTCTATCCCCCAAAATGGGTACAACAAGATAATAAACATGTAATCATAAAAATGGCATCCCAAGCGGGAGCTAGCTCTTCGCCCAAGGCGGATCACAACCACATGCAATATAATAGTAATATCAAGAAAAGAGCAAAGGAAACGCAAAAAAATACCAGAAAAACACACATCGGCTCAAGTGAGCTCGATCCAAAAGAACCACAAATATACAAGTCTCCCTGTCTCATCACTAAGTCGCATATACAATGTGAAATGGTAGATGGAGAATACTAGATACAATGATAAAGCAAAAGAAATAAAATATGCTCGCAACCCACCTACGGGCGAAGTCGCGAGTCTGAGCAAAATGAGCTGATGATAAGATAGCCCGCCGCTACAAAGATGACGGGTCCGACCTGCAAGACACTGTGGCACAACGGGGGTGAGTTGCCAGCTCGTGAGTAAATATAACATCTAATAAGGCAATCGTAAGAATGCACGCAATGCGGAACAACATGTATGTCCATATGTGCTATAATATCTCTAGTATGTATGCGCAGGTATGCAATGTCATTATTAGGTCTTTAAGTGTTTTAAATACTAAGGTTATTGAATTCCTAACTTCAAAACATGAACATCTGTATAGTAGCTAAATATCATCGAGAAATCATCTGAAAACCTGTGTCAAGCATCGACACCAAAAAGGAATCATATCTGTCTCAATATCGGGCTCCGTCAGTCCGGATCGGCCCATATCATAAATCTCACGACAACGGTCGGTATCCTCCGGATATCCGCCGCGCCAGACATCACCGGTAGGTAGTCTTCCCCTGCCAGGCTCATCGTCTACAACTCGATCTTCTTACCCCGGGGTACCATACCGGGCCCACCATGTACCCGAGACGGTTCATCCACTCCTCGAATCGGGTCTCGAAATCCAACAGAAAACATGAAAACTCATGGTGGACGACACATACATCACGAGAAAACCGCAACTTTGTTTTGAAAATGATAAATATAAGGTTTTGTTAAATTCTTGCGGTTTTCCCCAAAAATCCAGAAATCGCAGCAAAACTGAAATCCTCAAGAAAATCATAATGTCCACATGTTATATATATGATAAATGTCTATGATATCAATGTGTATGATGTAAATTTTGGCTCGAGTTCTATGTAAATATGATGATGATGCGAGATATGTGCATGCGATGCAGTTTTATATATCAAGTATGAATGCAGGTGATGATATTAAGATAAACAGGTTCTATCGTGCACGTGACATGTCAATTACCAAAGGCGTGTGTGTCACATGAATAGTGCGCGTGCAATAGATGCCAATGGTAAGGTGTTCGTGTCCTACGAAATGATATCGCATATGTATATATGAATGTCATATTAATGTCCATGCAATCTAGTATAAGGTTAGCTGTAAGGGTATGCAATATACATAAATGGATAAGCTAGCTAACAATATAATTATTGCATAAAGTAGAGTAATCCTAACTAGGGAGGAGGGGGGGCGCCTCGCGCCATCCAGACGATTCCCCCATAGATGACTATATCTACTCACCAGAAATCCCCGCTAATCTGATCCGGCCACCGCTTTGCCTTTGCGCGCCGTGTCCGAAGTTTCCCCGACCGATCCTATATTTGCACAACACCAAGTATAAGATTACATAACCCTAAACGATGCAAGTCACATTATACAAATATCGACGCTCTCGGATTAATCACAACGTGCACTCGGTACGCGGAAAATACACGAAAATCACTAATTTTTAGCTAAAATCGTCATTTCGGGGAAATCGACAAAACTACAACCCGACTAGACGAAACCCCGCGTTCGTGCACTCTAATAATCCTATACGAAGCTAGTAATATTGCTAACCTAGCACAATTTGAACGCATACTATTTTTCTTAAAAATCTAGTAAGCGATTTTCAAACCAAATCGATATAAACGTTGAAATTTGTCGTTTTAGCGAGCATACCAATACACAATTTACCACTCCAATCACCTAAACAACCATCCCTAACATAATCCAAGCATCATGCTACAAGCCCTAATTTCTAAAATCAAAACCTTCACTTGATTTTTCCAAATCAAACATTTACTACTAAACTAATATTTAGAATAGAAATTCTAGCACAATTAAACCTCAAGTAAGCAACTAGTTTAGGATTTTTCACCTCTCAATCTTGAACCCTAACTTTAATACATCAACCATGCTTCAAACCCTAATCCAAAATCAAATCCCTTTCTTGAATTTCATGAACAAACAATTTCTATTAAATTGATACTTCAAAATTCTATTTTAGCACCTTTAAACTACAATTTGACAAAGAGATTAGAATTTTCACCTCACAAGTTGAATCCTAACATGCCCAAGTCTCCAAGAAGCCTCCTTTCATCAACTTTTTAAACTAATTTGGGTTGAAGAGAGAAGGGATTAGGGTTAGGCTTTGAATGGAGAAGAAATTGTGGATTTTTATTGATTTTTTTGCAAGGAAATGAAGCAAGAAGAAGTGGGAAATGAGGGTTTCAGCTGCAGAATGGGTCGGCCAGCAGGTGAGGAAGGGATTTGTGGAAAATTTGGAGAAGTTTCTAGGCCTAAAACACCCCCATGTTCTCATTTAATGCATTTCAAATCAACTTTTTACAAAAAAAACCCCTTTTTAAGCCATTTTTTTCATAATTTTCCCACTAAAAATCTAAAAGTTTGCAAGACATGTTATAATTTTATTAACACCATATTTTAGCTTATAAAGACTCCTAATTAAGAAATTTACCTAATTAAATTTGTATTTATCCCTAATTAAATGTATTTAAAAAGGCTTAAAATAATAAAAAAATAATTAATTACGAATTTTTTTTTATTTAACTAGAAAATTATAAATGACATTTTAGTGACAAAATTATAGTAATATCTTATCTAAATTTTGTATAATTAGGTCTACAAAGAAAAATACCTATTTTGACTTTTTACGGAAAAAGCCGAAAATTTTGCCGATTACCGAAAAACTGCCTAAACGATTTTCGAAGGGTTACAATCTTCCCCCCTTAAAGAAATTCGGTCCCCGAATTTAGAATTTAACTACGCGTACCTTCAAAAAGATGGGGATATCTCTCCCTCATCTCGACCTCGGTCTCCCAGGTGACCTCCTCGCTGTTCGGGCCACGCCAAAGGACTTTGACAGACGGTATGACCTTCGACCTCAATTTCTTCACCTGCCGATCCAAGATGACCACCGGCTGCTCGGTGAAAGAAAGATCACGCTCTAACTGGATCGTCTGGTGCTGAATCGCCTGGGAAGGATCATGAAGGTACTTGCGGAGCATCGAGACATGGAATACGGGGTGAACATCGGGGAAGCTGGGCGGAAGAGCTAACCGATAAGCGACTGGACCAACACGCTCTAGGATCTCGAAAGGACCAACATATCTAGGACTCAACTTCCCTTTCCGCCCAAATCTCATCACACCCTTCATCGGAGAGACCTTCAGGAAAACATGATCGCCAACAGCGAACTCAAGTCGGCGACGACGCCTGTCAGCATAAGATTTCTGCCTGCTCTGTGCCGCTCTCATCCTGTCCCGAATCAGCTGTATTTTCTCGGTCGTCTCCTGCATGATCTGCGGCCCCAAAATACTACTCTCCCTGAGCTCTGTCCAACATACTGGCGATCGACATCTCCTCCCATATAAAGCCTCGAAAGGTGCCATCTGAATCGTCTCCTGGAAGCTATTATTGTAGGAAAACTCGATCAAAGGCAAATGACGATCCCAGCTACCACCGAAATCTAAAACACAAGCTCTGAGCATGTCCTCAAGAGTCTGAATCGTACGCTCCGACTGACCGTCAGTCTGAGGATGAAAGGCTGTGCTAAAACTCAATCGGGTGCCCAAAGCTTCCTGTAGTTTCTGCCACAATCGGCTGGTAAACTGGGTGCCACGGTCAGACACGATGCAAGTCGGAACACCATGCAGTCGCACTATCTCATCAATATAAACCTGGGCGTACTGAGAAAATCCAAAAGTGGTCTTCACTGGCAGAAAGTGAGCCGCTTTCGTCAGTCGATCCACAATCACCCAAATAGAGTCATACCCTCGACTGGTCCTGGGTAGACCCACAACGAAGTCCATAGAGACCTGCTCCCACTTCCACTCAGGGATGGGCAAAGGCTGTAACTCGCCGGCTGGCCTCTGGTGCTCGGCCTTGACTTGCTGACAAGTCAGGCATCTCGACACAAAGTCTGTAATATCCTTCTTCATCCCGTCCCACCAGTAAACCTCTCTCAAATCACGGTACATCTTGGTGGAACCTGGATGCACACTGTATACGGATCTATGTGCCTCCTCGAGAATATCACGCCTCAGTCCCTCTGAATCTGGCACACACAGTCGAGTCCCAAATCGAAGTATCCCCTGCTCATCAATCACGAACTCAGAAACTCTGCCCTGCCGAATCTGCTCAATAATCTCCAAGATACGGGCATCGCCGGACTGTGCCTCGCGAATACGGTCAAGTAACTGTGGGCGTGCTCTGAAATGGGCCAGCTGTCCCCCTGTAGGAGTAAACTCGAACTGCACTCTGCTATCACATAAAACCTGCCAATCCGCCGTCGACTGCATTTGTACTGCGCTCAAACAAGATAAGCTACCTCCGGGCCTCCTACTCAAAGCATCTGCCACCACATTCGCCTTGCCCGGATGGTATAGAATCTCGCAGTCATAATCTTTCACCAACTCCATCCAACGGCGCTGTCTCAGGTTCAGGTCTCGCTGCTGGAAGATATACTTCAAACTCTTGTGGTCAGTGAATATCTGGCACGACTCACCGTATAGGTAATGTCTCCAGATCTTGAGTGCAAATACCACTGCAGCCATCTCTAAATCATGGGTGGGGTAGTTCTGCTCGTGTTTCCTCAACTGCCGAGAAGCATACGCGATAACTCTGTCGTGCTGCATCAACACGCATCCCAGCCCCACTCTAGAAGCATCACAATATACTACGAACCCGCCTGATCCTGAAGGCAATGCTAACACTGGAGCAGTAGTCAGACGAGTCTTCAACTGCTGGAAGCTATCCTCACATGCCTGGGTCCAATCAAAAGGAACCCCCTTCCGGGTCAACCCGGTCAACGGTGCAGCAATGCGGGAGAAATCCTGGACAAAACGTCGATAATAGCCGGCCAGACCTAGAAAACTGCGGACCTCTGTGACTGATACCGGTCTAGGCCAACGCTGAACTGCCTCGATCTTCTTCGGGTCCACGCAAATACCATCTCTCGTCACCACATGACCCAAGAAGTCGACACTGTCTAACCAGAATGCGCACTTGGAAAATTTGGCGAACAGCTGATGCTCCCTCAAAGTCTGCAATGTGATACGTAAGTGCTGCTCATGCTCCTCCCGGCTCCGAGAATAAACCAAGATGTCGTCAATGAACACAATGATGAACTGATCGAGATACGGCCTGAATACGCGGTTCATCAAATCCATAAAAGCTGCCGGGGCATTGGTGAGCCCGAACGACATCACCAAGAACTCATAATGACCATATCGAGTACGGAAGGCAGTCTTCGGAATATCCTCCTTCCGAACCCGCAACTGGTGATATCCTGACCGTAAGTCAACCTTCGAGAAGAACCCTGCACCCTGGAGCTGATCAAATAAGTCATCAATGCGGGGTAGGGGATATCTGTTCCGCACAGTAACTCGGTTCAGCTGACGATAATCAATGCATAAACGCATACTTCCGTCCTTCTTCTTAACAAACAGGACGGGAGCACCCCAAGGTGACACACTCGGTCGGATAAGCCCTTTGTCCAGCAAGTCCTGTAACTGATCCTTTAGCTCTCTCAGCTCCGCCGGGGCCATCCGATAAGGAGGTATAGAAATAGGCCCCGTGCCAGGGATCAAGTCAATACAGAACTCAATCTCGCGCTCTGGTGGCAGACCAGGCAGCTCGTCAGGGAATACATCAGGGAACTCTCTCACAACAGGGACCTGGTCCAACAGAACCTCTGTGGAGCTAGTATCACAAACATAAGCTAAGAATCCCTCACACCCTTTCCTTAAGAGCTGACCAGCGCGAAGAGAAGAAATCAAGCTGGGAAGGGTAGCACTACGATCTCCATGAATAGTAAGAACCGGCTCACCAGGAAAACTGAATCTGACTGCCTTTTCACGGCAGTCCACAGATGCATAACAGGTAGCTAGCCAGTCCATACCAAGAAGAACGTCAAAGTCGAGCATATCGAGGAGAATCAAATCTACTGAAGAATCTCTCTCCCCGATACGAACGGAACAAGATCGGTACACAAAACGGGCAACAAAAGACTCGCCTACCGGGGTAATAACGACAAGCGGCTGATCTAACGGAGAAGACTCTCGGCCCAACCTCGGTGCAAAATACGTGGAAACATAGGAATGTGTGGAGCCTGGATCAAATAATACCCGTGCATCAAAAGAACATACTGGCAGAGTACCTGTCACGACGGCATTGGATGCCTGTGCATCCTGAGGAGTCAATGCGAACACTCGGGCCTGTCCACCACTGATAGCTGGCTGTCCTCTGCCTCTACCTCGGCCTCTGCCTCTGCCTCTGTCACCTCGTCCTCTCTGAACCGGACCGCCTTGCCCACGGCCTCTAGAAGCATCTGTCTGGCGTGAAGCATCATCAGGCGTAGGAAGTAAAGCTCTCTGAGAAGGTGGTGAGGGTGGTAAGGTCACATGCGGGACTGTCGCCGCGCCCGGACGCCCCATGGTACAGTCTCTGATACGGTGGTACTGACTCCCACACCGAAAACATCCTGGAGACGACTGCTGGGTCTGTGGATATGAACCAAATAACTGACCTCGTCTCAATCCTCTGCCTCCGCCATCCCCCGGAAATAATCTATCACGATGTCTGCCCATCTGCCGCTGAGCTGGCGTATCAGTACGGATCCTCTTCGGCCCAGAAGCAACCGGAGTCTCAGAAATACGCTCCTCCAAAAGTAAGGCTGCATCCATCGCGGCTGCGTATGTATCAAAGTGCTGGGTGCCGATGGCAAGGAATAGCTGTGTATCAAGCCCTCGCACAAACCTCTTTATCCTCTTCTCTTCTGTGTCGACTAGGTACGGTGCATATCGAGACAACTGGGTAAACTGTATATCATACTCCGACACTGTCATCCCAGGAGTCTTGCGCAGAGACTCAAAACTACGGGCTCGAGCATCTCGGACACTCTCCGGAAGAAAACGGGCAAGAAATGCAGCTGTAAACTCATCCCAGGTCATAGAAGGCAGACCTGCAGCTCGGCCTCTCTCTACTGAGTCGTACCATGTCTGGGCAAGACCCTCCAGACGAAAACTCGCAAACTCCACCAGTCTATCCTCAGAACACCTCAACGAACGGCCAATCCGTGCCATCCTATCGAGAAATGTCTGTGGATCCTCTGTCGCATCTGTACCGGTAAAAGCTGGAGGTCTCAATCTCATAAACTCCTGTAGTGAAACAGGAATAGTCTCCGTGGTAGCAGCAGGAGTGACCATCTGTGCAGCAGGTACGATCGTGGTCTGTGCGGTGGAAGGAACGTCCTCGGATCTCTGTGCCCGGCTGGACTCAACTAAAGATCCCATCATCTGCCGCAACTCTTGCATGCCGGCCTCTAATCTGGCAATACGGTCTGGATGAGGTGGATCAGTGGGACCCTGAGGGGTAGGAGTATCCTCCCGCTCGATCCTCGCCTCAGACGGGCCCGCCCGAATCTCATCCCTAGCGGCAGCCCGCTGAGCTCTCGTAGTCTTTGGCGGCATCGAAGCTGGAATAAGAAACAGGACCGATAAGGACATTGCAATTGAATCAAGGAATGCAAGGAATCAAGAAAGGAAATACAAGCAATTATGTCCTAAGGTTACTTAGGCGGAGTACCGTATCGTAAGTATGCCGCGGATCATACCCACGCTACGCCACTCTGCTTAAGTCACCTACTCCATCTACCAAGGTCGTCCTACACTCAGAAAGGTAAAACCTACGCTCTGATACCAACTTTGTCACGACCCGAAAGTACGGAACGTGACTGGCACTTAGATTACGAGACGTCTAAAGGCGTACCGTAACCTAAGTCAGCCAAAGCCCAGAAATCTAACCCAAAATCAAAAGAGAGTGAAGGAAAACCTTAAATGAAAACGGTTTTGAAATCAATTAAGTTGCATAGAATCCCTTTTTAAAATATCAAAAATTTCCGAAAATTTCGGCAGAGCCTCCCCTGTATTTTCTATCCCCCAAAATGGGTACAACAAGATAATAAACATGTAATCATAAAAATGGCATCCCCAAGCGGGAGCTAGCTCTTCGCCCAAGGCGGATCACAACCACATGCAATATAATAGTAATATCAAGAAAAGAGCAAAGGAAACGCAAAAAAATACCAGAAAAACACACATCGGCTCAAGTGAGCTCGATCCAAAAGAACCACAAATATACAAGTCTCCCTGTCTCATCACTAAGTCGCATATACAATGTGAAATGGTAGATGGAGAATACTAGATACAATGATAAAGCAAAAGAAATAAAATATGCTCGCAACCCACCTACGGGCGAAGTCGCGAGTCTGAGCAAAATGAGCTGATGATAAGATAGCCCGCCGCTACAAAGATGACGGGTCCGACCTGCAAGACACTGTGGCACAACGGGGGTGAGTTGCCAGCTCGTGAGTAAATATAACATCTAATAAGGCAATCGTAAGAATGCACGCAATGCGGAACAACATGTATGTCCATATGTGCTATAATATCTCTAGTATGTATGCGCAGGTATGCAATGTCATTATTAGGTCTTTAAGTGTTTTAAATACTAAGGTTATTGAATTCCTAACTTCAAAACATGAACATCTGTATAGTAGCTAAATATCATCGAGAAATCATCTGAAAACCTGTGTCAAGCATCGACACCAAAAAGGAATCATATCTGTCTCAATATCGGGCTCCGTCAGTCCGGATCGGCCCATATCATAAATCTCACGACAACGGTCGGTATCCTCCGGATATCCGCCGCGCCAGACATCACCGGTAGGTAGTCTTCCCCTGCCAGGCTCATCGTCTACAACTCAATCTTCTTGCCCCGGGGTACCATACCGGGCCCACCATGTACCCGAGACGGTTCATCCACTCCTCGAATCGGGTCTCGAAATCCAACAGAAAACATGAAAACTCATGGTGGACGACACATACATCACGAGAAAACCGCAACTTTGTTTTGAAAATGATAAATATAAGGTTTTGTTAAATTCTAGCGGTTTTCCCCAAAAATCCAGAAATCGCAGCAAAACTGAAATCCTCAAGAAAATCATAATGTCCACATGTTATATATATGATAAATGTCTATGATATCAATGTGTATGATGTAAATTTTGGCTCGAGTTCTATGTAAATATGATGATGATGCGAGATATGTGCATGCGATGCAGTTTTATATATCAAGTATGAATGCAGGTGATGATATTAAGATAAACAGGTTCTATCGTGCACGTGACATGTCAATTACCAAAGGCGTGTGTGTCACATGAATAGTGCGCGTGCAATAGATGCCAATGGTAAGGTGTTCGTGTCCTACGAAATGATATCGCATATGTATATATGAATGTCATATTAATGTCCATGCAATCTAGTATAAGGTTAGCTGTAAGGGTATGCAATATACATAAATGGATAAGCTAGCTAACAATATAATTATTGCATAAAGTAGAGTAATCCTAACTAGGGAGGAGGGGGGGCGCCTCGCGCCATCCAGACGATTCCCCCATAGATGACTATATCTACTCACCAGAAATCCCCGCTAATCTGATCCGGCCACCGCTTTTCCTTTGCGCGCCGTGTCCGAAGTTTCCCCGACCGATCCTATATTTGCACAACACCAAGTATAAGATTACATAACCCTAAACGATGCAAGTCACATTATACAAATATCGACGCTCTCGGATTAATCACAACGTGCACTCGGTACGCGGAAAATACACGAAAATCGCTAATTTTTAGCTAAAATCGTCATTTCGGGGAAATCGACAAAACTACAACCCGACTAGACGAAACCCCGCGTTCGTGCACTCTAATAATCCTATACGAAGCTAGTAATATTGCTAACCTAGCACAATTTGAACGCATACTATTTTTCTTAAAAATCTAGTAAGCGATTTTCAAACCAAATCGATATAAACGTTGAAATTTGTCGTTTTAGCGAGCATACCAATACACAATTTACCACTCCAATCACCTAAACAACCATCCCTAACATAATCCAAGCATCATGCTACAAGCCCTAATTTCTAAAATCAAAACCTTCACTTGATTTTTCCAAATCAAACATTTACTACTAAACTAATATTTAGAATAGAAATTCTAGCACAATTAAACCTCAAGTAAGCAACTAGTTTAGGATTTTTCACCTCTCAATCTTGAACCCTAACTTTAATACATCAACCATGCTTCAAACCCTAATCCAAAATCAAATCCCTTTCTTGAATTTCATGAACAAACAATTTCTATTAAATTGATACTTCAAAATTCTATTTTAGCACCTTTAAACTACAATTTGACAAAGAGATTAGAATTTTCACCTCACAAGTTGAATCCTAACATGCCCAAGTCTCCAAGAAGCCTCCTTTCATCAACTTTTTAAACTAATTTGGGTTGAAGAGAGAAGGGATTAGGGTTAGGCTTTGAATGGAGAAGAAATTGTGGATTTTTATTGATTTTTTTGCAAGGAAATGAAGCAAGAAGAAGTGGGAAATGAGGGTTTCAGCTGCAGAATGGGTCGGCCAGCAGGTGAGGAAGGGATTTGTGGAAAATTTGGAGAAGTTTCTAGGCCTAAAACACCCCCATGTTCTCATTTAATGCATTTCAAATCAACTTTTTACAAAAAAAACCCCTTTTTAAGCCATTTTTTTCATAATTTTCCCACTAAAAATCTAAAAGTTTGCAAGACATGTTATAATTTTATTAACACCATATTTTAGCTTATAAAGACTCCTAATTAAGAAATTTACCTAATTAAATTTGTATTTATCCCTAATTAAATGTATTTAAAAAGGCTTAAAATAATAAAAAAATAATTAATTACGAATTTTTTTTTATTTAACTAGAAAATTATAAATGACATTTTAGTGACAAAATTATAGTAATATCTTATCTAAATTTTGTATAATTAGGTCTACAAAGAAAAATACCTATTTTGACTTTTTACGGAAAAAGCCGAAAATTTTGCCGATTACCGAAAAACTGCCTAAACGATTTTCGAAGGGTTACAATTTCATAGGAACCTAAAGATTCAATCTGGTTTGACATTCTATTGGCCACTTCGCAGATACGGTGGGTAACCTCAGGCACCCGAGAGGTACTCCGGTAGCCTCAAGGACGGTGACAGGGAGGTTCTTGTTTAACCACACTTGCCATTGCCGTTGTTCCAGGCTGCGAGACCCGGCAGGAGGATGAGTATAGCGTCGTTCTGAACTGGCTTCAGAAGTGTACGTGTATATGACTCTGCCAGAGGGTTGTCTAGTCAGTGGGAGCAGCGGAAGCATTGGTGGACAGGTAGCTTATGTCTATTTATAGACTAAAGCAGATATAGCGGAGAGAGATCATCCATTTCTGATGTGACAGTCATAGGTTTGACTTCATCAGAATAGGGGATGGATCTGTTGAGAACGTGGTAGGGTGTGATGTCCTGGTATTTGGATGACATACACAGAGTAGGAAGTGATATTCCTATAATCCAATCGGTTATACTTTGGTCGTCACACAGTAGTTTCTCCACATGGGACTTGGACATTATATCAGACATACTGGTTACTAGATCTATGGTTTTAGATCTAGATTTGGGTGGTTTCCCAATCAGGGTACTTAGACAGCATTCTAAGAGTATTTAGAATGGACGACTCCTGGCACGGTAGTGTACCTGCAGATGACGGAGTCACCCTCTCTAAAGGTGTCTTACAGACTAAGGGGGAAAGGGATGTGCATGATTGGCAGATCACTTGCTTTGGCAATTGAGTCAATCATGAGATGTCAAGTACCACACCAGATGTTGTTCTTGCACTAGATGCAATAAGTAGACATTGATCCAATCCTGGAGAAATAGTCGGAAGCAGTTTTAGAACATAAGTGGATGTTCTAGGGATATGATAACGACAGCCTCATTCGGGAGACAATTATCATTCCAGGCTTCCAAGGTGACCTGGACGACAAGGAGGTTGTCAGAGTTATAGTTTTTCCTTCTGACGAAGGGCGGTATTTTGGACAGGTGATCTAAGGCAATACTGAGGGAGGCATGGCGCTGGATACTGATTAAGTTCAGTTGTCGATACAATCTAAGAAGTTTGGATTTGGAGTTCATTTATGAGCTCTGTCCCATCAGACATCCAGACACATTCTAAGACAGGTATTGCTCATTTCGGGAGATGGGTTTCTCCGCGAACTTGAGATATAGAGAGACATAGAAAGAGACATCAAGGCGGATCCACTCACTAAGGCTTTTCCTCGAACGCAATAGTTTCGCAAGCGAGCTTTGTGAGACTGACTAGTAGAGGAATTGGGTGTTCGGTATCACACTGGCTGTGAGTATGCGACATCGCAATAATTAGCCTTGAGTGCAAGTGGGAGATTGTTGGAGATAGTGCCCTCAGAGTCAATTATTGAATCACAGGCACGTGATTGCAATGATTGAGGGAGGACCTGTCCCAGTAGGACAGTCTTACTCGAGATGTTAGTATGCTATCTGGTTTATCTTTATCATCGTGTACTGCTTAAGGTGACCTGACAGGTCACTATTACACGTTGGTAGAGCCCCTAGGATTCTTGCTTGACTGCCAGCAGTATGAGGGCGATCATATACGTGGGAGCTGGTAGTCTATAAGCACATCCTTAAAAGGTCCCTAGTCGTAGGAGTTTCGAGACAGGGCATCGATACTCCAGAGTAGACTAGTGTAAATAGTCGAGACCCCGACGAGGGGCGGTGGCCGGTCTCACAAGCCACTGGTGTCAGTTGGTTCACCTAAGATGTATACAGGTGCTCATTGGGTTATGAGTACACCAGACAGGACTCGCCGGGAACATGCTAGTTGGTCTTATACCTGACGTCAGATACCAGTTCCCTGGTGACATGTGTACAGGTTAGTTCATCGACCTAGGGATCGTCATTTGTCTCGTGTGAGTTTCCACTGTACTTTGATTACTACCCTACCACGCTCAAAAGAGACGTGCAAATAGGTTTTAGTTGGGTACAGTGCCGAGCCACATGGAGGCAGTGAGCGGATCTTCAGGGGTTCGTCTCTACCGGTATTGGGGGTGAGGTCGCGCTGTGTCTAGGAGAGCCAATACACGAAGCCCTCGGCCGAGGCAGGATATTTACTGGTAGGTATTCCAGTAGTATCTCAGGGTGTTCTGGGCTACACTCTGACATGACTTGTACCGCTTTTGGGGGTCTGACTTTTATCAACCCCCTAAGCCCGCCATGCGATGCTCATAGACGAACGGACCGGACTGTACGGATATTGTCACTGACAGGCTCAGTGGGGTGTCAGGATGAGTTCGCTCATCGACGTCCCTTTTGGTCAATAGCTGGTGGCCCGTCACGTATGGCTAATACCTCTGACGTGCTAGTGGTTAAATCCACAGCCATAGTATTAACGAGTCATTAGAGTCCACCACACATTCAGTTACTCAAGCTTTCGGGCGAAAAGCTGTAGAGGCCGTATGGAGATATGGCACGGTTCGATCAGATACGTGCGGTATTGCACGGATCAGGATTGGACGGTATGTACTAGAGGCCGTATGGATATATGGCAGGGTTCGATCAGATACGTGTGGTATTGCACGGATCCGGATCGGACGGATAATACTAGCCGGCTTTGGTTTAAGCCAGATCCTAGTATAGTACAGTGTAGATTTTGTCTCATTGCATTTGTATTTCGGTCGGAATACAGATGCGGGTGTGTATGCACAGTATCGGGGTTTTCCTGTAATTTATTACGGGACCAGTTTTCTGGAGTTGCCAGTTTGCTTTCCGTTTCGGCCATATTTCTTTGTATCTTTCTTTGGCCGAAGATTGGTGGAGGAGGGCTTATTTGCATTTGTGCAAATAAGCAATTTGGAAGGGGGTCTTTGCATATTATTGTATCATGATACTTGCACCATCATTGCTTGACTTTCTTTAGTCATCATGGCTAGTCTTGTAGTATCATGATGGCATGACTTTTTGGTGATGGGAGTTGATTTGTTTTGGAGTGTAGGTTTGTTTGTGATCATTTCCTTTCATGATTATCTTTATTCCCTTGCATTATGGTTGGGGTTTTATCATCCATTCACCTCTCTCTCATTCTCACTCCACCATTTTGTCATGGCCGGCCACATTGGGGAGGGGCTGCCCATCGGGTTTTTATGCTTTTTCTTTGGCAAAAATCCCACAAGATCAATCTCCAAAACTCCATTCCTCCACCATCTCAAAAGGCAACTCCATACAAACCCCAAATGAGACATGAGTACTACACATTCTACAGCAAACCTTGGGCACGTCGACTCGCCGACTTCGTGCCCGTGTTGCCTCGGTATAGAGGTGGGAGCCCGTAAAAGAAGCAGGCAACGTGGTGCCCTTTCCGACGAGGAGGTGGAGACCGGATATTCCGCGGGAGATCGGGACGACGTCAAGAAGACCGAAGGACTCGGATCACTCGGTATATCTCTCTTCCCCATCTTGTAGTTAGCTAGGACTAGTTTAATGGCACGATCCGGGTATTTAGTGCGCGGTGGTGCCGGTTTAGAAAATTAAAGTTAACCATCGCTTCCGCATTTGGCCTCGGGATGGAGACCAGGGCGCCGCCGTGCACTTACAAGGATCTGGCTTAAACCAAAGCCCACTAGTATTGCCTGCCCGATCAGCATACGCACACAAGTGCACGTAAGTGATCGTAGCCCTGCGGTAAAACCATACGGCCTCTACACGTTTCGCTCAGTGCAGGGAAAACTCTCTGTGTGGGACTCTAAAGACTCGACACTACGCTGGCAGTAGGTTTAACCATAGACCGCAAGTGGCACTAGCTGTATGTAACGGTCCCTGGGTAGATGTCGATAAGAAGGCCGATGAGGTAAACCCATCCGAACTCCTACTGAGCCAGTATGTGACAATCTCCGTACAGTCCGGTCTGTTCGTCTGATACATTGCATGGCGGGCCTAGGGGGCGGTGAACGTCAGTCCCCTAATAGCGGTACAAGTCGTGTCGGAGTGTAGCCCAGAACACCCTGAGATTACACTGGAAACCTACCAGTATATCTCGCTTGCCCTGGCCAGGGACTACTTGTGTAATGGCTCTCCTAGACACAGCGCGATGTCAACCCCCAATACCGGTAGAGACGAATCCTGTCTAACCGTCACTGCCTCCAAGTGCTTCGGGACTGGACCCAACTACTACATGTTTGCACGACTCTTTTGAGCCGTGGTTGGGTAGTAATCTAAGTACAGTGGGAACACACTCGAGGCGAAGTGACAGTGTCAAGTCATCGGACTAAGCTGTACTCATGTCACCTGGGAACTGACAACTGACGATAGGTATAATACCAACCAACAGTTCCCGACGAGTCCTGTCCAGTGTACTCATAACCTAACGAGCACTCGCATACTATCTCAAGTACGACGTACTGACGGCTGTGGGACAGACCGTCTTCCCCGCTGGGGTGAGAAGCGCTTACGCTAGTCTACTCCGGAGTATCGATGCCCTGTCTCGATAGTCCAAAGACTAGGGACCTGTATAAGGATGTGCTTATGGATTACCCAGCCCCCATGAGTGTGAGCGCCATCACAACGCTGCTAATCAAGCAAATATCCTAAGGGCTCTACTAATATGTATATAAGCGATATGCTAAAAGAAACACATGCACATATTGAAGTAGGGACAAACCAAGTAGCATACTACCATTTTTAGCAAGATTTTCTATACAACTGTGAATATCCCAAGCTTCCATCAAGTAATATACAAGCTAGTATGATACAGTAATGGCCTCTAGGGCATATACACTAACACAACTCTATATATGCAATAGAATATACGAAAAAACATAACATCTCTAGCCCAGATGCATAACGCCATGCGGGCGATTCCCATATAGATGATAAATCTACGCACCAACTGTCCCGGCTAAGCAAAGCCAACCACCTGTTTCCCCTTCTTCGCAGCGTCCGAAGCCCTCGCCTGCAAACCTAAAACAACAAAATGATAACACAAGTGTATATTAGCAAATGACCAAAAACACGTACAAACTACGTTTTACCGACACACCAACTCCAAACCTACTCCCAAGTGTTCATAGCGACACGACGAAACCAACCCTAGAGCAAAACCAGCACAAAGTGCAAGGACCGTGTCGGATAACGTATCGCGTGTAGTCGTATCACTAGAAACTACCTAAGTGATCCCTGATTTTTCATACAGAGAAACCTAAACAATCAAACAAAACAAAACACACCTAAAACATTGCAGACACCTACCCACAAAAACCGAAACCCAAAACTCCATCAGAATTCCGGCGTCGCCGGAAATCCTCTTCACGTCGCCGGCCGAGGTCCGAGCAAGGGGTCTCGTTCTCCAGGTGATGTCCTATGGTCTTTGGTACAACACAACTATATTGTTTGGTTTTCTAGTACACACCCCGGGTCACAGCAGAACACAGATATCACAAACAACACTAAAAATACGATATTTGCACAAAAACTTAACTTTAAACAATCTAAACTAAAACTAAAAGTCTACACAACACAAAAACTATATAAAGAACAGATAAGGATCATTACCTAACCAAAAGAACTCAAAGATCCAAGCTATCCAAGCTCCTAGGCATCCAAGAGGCAAAATAAGGTAAAAGATGAGATTTTTGTGAGATTATGTGAATTTTGTGATGAATTTTGTGAAGTAGGTTCAAGTGTTCAGTTTAGAGTTGAGAGAGATAGAGAAATATGAAATAATTTAAGTGAGAAAGAATGAGAGAGTGTGAGGAAAAGAGAGAGGGTGGTGAGTGTAGGGTGAAAGTGAGAGGTGAGTGCACCATTTGCATTAACTCACATTAATGCATTCATACCATGCTACCATGCCACCTTTCTTTCAAACAAAACCCAAAAGAAAATATCTCTCTCCCTCTCACAACAATTAACAAGAGGATTAAGTTTAAAGTTTAAAGCAAGGATTGGATTTAAAGCAAAGGGTTAGAATTAGGGTTAAGTTGTCATGGTCACTAATACTGGATTAGCACAAACAAACACTCACATTTACGTGCACACGTGCGTGCATGCCCATAACAAATATTATTAAAATAATAATTAAATGTTATAAAATGTGAGGAACCCTAATTGGTAAACTTTTTACAATAAACCCGCATTACAGTCTAAACTAACACTAACCGAAATCTAAGGCGTTATCGTATTAAGCGATCTGAAGATCAACGAGCAAGTCTGCTCACACTCCTGCGGATCCGATCAGTAACACTTACCGCACAGTCCGGTCTGTTAGTTTAATATGTCGCATACCTTGCCTAAGTGTGGTAAAGGTCAGACCCCGGTAGCTTGATAAGGCATGCCGATGTAAGGTCCACAACGAGCGTGAAACTACTGATAACACTTACCAGTAAATCACATCAACCCTGGCCAAGTATTTCATGTTTTGGCTAATCGAGCATAGCGCAACATCAACCCCCAATACCGGGAGAGACGAATCCCCTCCTATCGCTCATTGCCTCCATGTGACTCGGGATTGTACCCAAAAACCACCTGGTTGCGCGACTCGGTAGAGTCATGGTAGGGTGGAAATCAAAGCATGGTGGGAGACACACAAGACTCTATGACGATCTCGGGTCAACAGACTAAGCTGTACCAGTGTCACCAGAGAACTGCCATTTAATGTGAGGTATAATACCATCAGGGAGTTCTCGGCGAGACCGTTCAGTGTACCCAGTCTCCACTGAGCACCTGTATACCATCTCTGATGTAAAACACCAATGGATATGGGATCATCCATCGCCCATCACATGGGTCGAGAAGATATACGCTAGTCTACACTGGAATATCGATGCCCCGTCTCGATATACCCACGCTTAGGAACATTGAAGGATGTCCTCATGGACTACCCAGGCCCCACTAGTATGATCTGCATCATAATCTTGGAATTCGAGTACACATCCTAAGGGCTTTATCAACATGTAACAGAGAGACAGTAAATGTACATGTTAAGATAAAGAGAAACCAGATAGCGTACTATCATGTTGAGCAAGAAAGTACTTCCTATATATGTCACAGCATCCACTATAATATACATCTCATGTAAAATAATGGCCTCTAGGGCATACATGCAACTAACAATCTCCCACTTGCACTAGGGCCATCATATAGCAGTGGTTATAGTATCTCCTACTCAACCATCCCATAAAAGTCTCTCTCAGGGAAAAGGCCTTTGTGAGTGGATCCTCCGTGTTGTCCTCTGAGTCTTCTCTCCTTACCTCGATCTCCCAGGAGATCAGCCATCTCCATGATCAGGTGATACTGCCTTTAGAATATGTCTAGGTCAATGACGGGACCGGGGTTCCTAGGCCAAAGCCACACCTCCATTGTCACACAATGGTAGGAACCCAGTTTATCTCATGAACTAATATACACCCAAACTGCCTCTTTGGTAGTATCTTTGATAGCGATGTCATCAGCCTTTATCGTCTAGCTTGGAACTCTTCCAACATACCGTCCTTCCACTGAGGGTAAATACAATGCTTGCGACATTTAGCTTGGAACTCTTCCAACATACCGTCCTTCCACTGAGGGTAAAGACAATGCTTGTGACTGACATTCAGTCATCCTTACCACCCTATAAGCTATCCGGTGATTCTTCCCAGGATCTATCGATACTATCTCACTACACCTAGTGAGAATCCTAACATCCATTTAGATCTATCTCATAGATCCAAAACCCAGGATTTAGGAGGTATCACCTTGATCCTATATGGAGAATCAATATGATAAAAGGAGATTGACCGAGCGTAGTATAGGAAACTCCTTTCCAATCAAGAGTATGTCATCTACGTACAATACAAGGATCATCACCATACTCCCTACCACCTTTTTGTTTATACAAGGTTCATCTACCATTTTGATGAAGTCAAACTCTTTGACTACCACATCAAAACAGATGTTCCAACTCCGCGATACCTGCATTAACCTGTAAAGCAACTTGCACACGTTTCCACTGCTCCCACTGTTTACGAAGCCCTCTGGTTGTGTCCTTAAAGACGCTCTCTTCTAAATCATCATTTAGAAAAGCAGTCATGACACCCAACCGCCAGATATCGTAGTTATGGTATGTAGGAGTGGCAAGCAGGATCCGGACGGACTTAAGCATAGCTATTGGAGAAAAGGGTTCATTATTATCCAAGCCTGGTTAATGACGAAAACCTTTTGCAACAAGTCTAGATTTGAAAGTCTCAACTTTTCCATCTACACTAAGTAATCTTCTCAAGATATACTCTCTCCTGATGCGGATTTAACCCTTCAGATATAGCAACCAAAGTCCGTACTTTGTTGGTGTACATGGATTCGATCTCAGATCGCTTAGCATCCATCCATTCTTACATAGTCCCTACTCTTGATGGCCTGCTCGAAGCTAGTTGGGTCATTATCTCATGATGCAATCCTCGCTCCCACTGTCATCGAGAAACCGGAGTATCTCACAGGCGGATGAGGAACCCTACCAGATCGGCGGAGAGGCTGAGGTTCGTCGGGAACTATTGAATCCTCCGGTTCTACCAAATCATCAGCTGTGGTTTGTATTGCGGGAACTCCTTCCAGTTCTACTGAACTGACCTTGCTTCGATCTTGTCCAGATTTTTCTTTTAGACATAGGCCGGACAACCCCAAATCTTAACTTGCTTAAGAGATGGGCTCTTCCCATAGCATATCACATATGGAGTGGTAGGCACCGATTTGGTTGGAACCTTGTTCAATAAGTATGCAGCTTCTCAAATGCATAACCCCCAAAGGAAATGGGCAACTCAACGGTACTCATCATAGAGCGCACCATATCAAATAGGGTGCGATTGCTCCGCTCCGATACACCGTTTTGCTATGGTGTATACGGAGGAGTAATGCTGAGAGAGAATCTCATTCTCCTTTAGAATAGTCCAGGAATTCCATGCACAAATATTCTCCTCCCTGATCACATCATAGGACATAATACTTATACCCGGTTTTGGTTCTCTACTTCTGACTTATATTCTATGAATTTCTCAAAAGCTTCAGGCTTGTGTTTCAGCAGGAACACATGTCTGAATCCTGATAGATCATCAGTGAATATAATGAAGTACAAAGAACTAGTCTTGGCAGGTGTAGAGAAAGGACCTACATAAATCACTATGTATCAGTCCCAAAAGTTCACTAACTCTTTCTCTGTTTCAAGTAAACAGAGCTATGGTCATTTTATCTTTGTGACATGACTGGCAGGTTTCACAAGATGTAAATTCAAACTGATTGAAAAATGCATCTTAATGTAACTTAGCTAGTCGGGACGCATTGATATGACCTACTCTACAATGCCTCAAGAAGGATTCGTTCATTTCTGAACTCTTCCTCGTGTGTGTGTTCTGTACGTTAAGAACTGTGGTTTGATTTAGAACGTATATGCTTTTAGATAACATGCCTGAAATCGATCAACTCTTGATATAGGAAATGTTCAAAACATTATCCAACAATAAAAAATTATATCCTTCTTTACTAAATAAAGAGACTGATATGATGTTGTATATCAGGTTCGGTATCTAATAACATTCGTTCATATTCAATGTATTTGGTAATACAGGGTGATAACTGCCAACACCTTGGCTGCAACAATTGCACCGTTTTCAACTCTTGAAACATATCACCCGTTCTCAGTTCTCTACCTATCGGTAGCCCATGTAACAGATTACATAACCGGGATCCTGATCCGGTACTCATACCTAGGACGTAAAGGATACTAAGAAACAGTTCTTGGTAATGAACACACCCGATGAAAATGCATCTATCATGCACTTTCTTGTTTGGGCAGCATGGGAATTCTGGGTATTCTTCTATTTCCTGCTCAGTCTTATAACAATAAAAAGTTGGAGCGGGACCAACGTTCCCTAGCTCAATATAACAAGCCGGTTCGGTCAATACATCCATATTATTATCTTGATTAAGGCGTGACACGGTCGCTACCTGGAGAGAGAGAGAGAAGAAAATGTTAGTTATATGTATGCCGTAGAGGCCGTTACTGTACATACGATGTATATTGTAATGGATGCTTGGACATATATAGGGAGGACTTTCTTGCTCTACATGATAGTATGCTATCTGGTTGCTCTTTATCTTGACATGTACTCTGATTGTCTCTATGTTACATGTTGATAAAGCCCTTAGGTTGAGTACTTGACTACCAGGACTATGATGCGGATCATACTATTGGGGACAGTGTACTCCTCAAGTACATCCTTCAAATGTTCCTAGTCGTAGGTGTATCGAGACAAGGCATCGATATACCAGAGTAGACTAGCGTATACGCTTCTTGACCCATATGATGGGCGATGGATGATCCAATATCCATTGGTGTTTGACATCAGAGAAGGTATACGAGTGCTCAGTAGAGACTGGGTACACTGGACGGACTCGCCGAGAACTCCCAGATGGTATTATACCTCACGTCAGATGGCAGTTCTTTGGTGACACTGGTACAGGTTAGTCTGTAGACCCTAGATCGTCATAAAGTCTTGTGTGATTCCCACTGTTCTTTGATTTCCATCATACCATGTCCAAGAGGGCGGGCAAAAAGGTGGTTTTAGTAAGTCTACGGTAGCTCCCCAGCCGTCAAACTGACGCCAAATACGGAACAAAAACTTTTATAACCGGCGCTATCGCATACAATAACCCGGATCTGCCATTAACGCTAAACTAACAAACTACAAAGAGGGTAGAAAGGTTGTACCGAACGATCCGAGTCCTTCGTTCTTCAACCATCATCCTACGCTCCGTTGCGGCTGCTCCGATCGCGTCGAAGTCCGATCTTCTCGTCCAGGTGGCACCACGTCATCGGATCTTTAAACGGGCTCCTGCCTCTGACTCGAAGGAACTCGGCCATCAAGTTTTCCAAATGAGATGACCAAGATTGATGTAGAGAATGTGTAGAATACTTTGTCTCGTTACGTTCAAAGCTATGGACGAACGGTTAATGAAGTTGCCTTTTGGATCGATTTGAAAATGAGATATGAATATTTAATTTCCATACATCCAAAACTCTATCTTTTTTCCAATAACCATATCCCTTTCATTTGAAGTGGCCGGCCAACATAAGTAGGTGAGGGGGTGAGTGTAGGAAGGAAGTGGTGACCACAAGGATAAAGATCAAAAGAAAAAATCCTAAGCAAGAACAAAACTCATTAATGCAAATGGTGACACATAAGAACACCTCATCTCACAATTAATGCTAACTATGAATCACTAACTTAGTCACCTTCCAAGAAGCTTCTTCTCATCATCTAGAAACTTCTAGAACCATGACTCAACCAAGAAAAGATAAATCCGCATTTAACCGAATGTTAAATATGGCTGATAGAAAACTGGAAACTGGAAACTTCCAAAAGTGATCCCGAAACAAATTTCAAGATAACTCCGTAACTGTATAAATATACCCACATTTGTATTACGACCGAATACAAATACAACTGAGACAAAGATATAATATCTACAAAGTATAATACAGGGATCCGGCTTAAACCAAAGCCCACCAGTATTATCTGCCCGAAATATGACACGTGCGTAAACGCACGTGCATTTTCCGAACCCAGACATAAAACCATACGACCTCTACAACGTTTCGCCCGAACTTGGGAAACTATCTGTGGGGGACTCTAATGACTCGTCAGTACCCTGGTAGCGGGTTTAACCACAAGTCGTCAGCGGCACTAGCTGTGCGAAACAGCTGCGCATATACTGACCTTAAGGGAGGCTGATGAGCGAACTCTTCCAGAAACCCTACTGAGCCTAACAGTGACAATTTATATACAGTCCGGTCCATTCGTCTATGAGTATTGCATATCCTGCCTAGGGGGCTAGTAACGTCAGACCCCCAATAGCGGTATAAGTCGTGTCGGAGACAAGCCCTGAACACCCTGAGAAACTACCGGAGTACCAACCAATAATTCTCACCTGCCTTGGCCAAGGACTTGGTGTAATGGCTTTCCTAGACACAGCGCGATCTCCACCCCCAATACCGGGAGAGACGAATCCCCTGCCGATCCGCTCACGTGCCTCCACGTGGCTCGAGACTGTACCCAAAAACTATCTGTTTGCACGACTCCTTTGAACCGGGGTAGGGTAGAAATCAAAGCACAGTGGGAACTCACACGAGACAAATGATGACCTCAGGTCGATGAACTAACCTGTACACATGTCACCAGGGAACTGCTATCTGACGATATGTATAATACCAACTAGCAGGTTCCCGGCGAGTCCTGTCTGGTGTTCTCATAACCCAATGAGCACCTGTATACATCTTAGGTGATCCAACTGACACCAATGGATTATGAGACCGTCCACCGGCCCTCGTCGGGGTCTCGACTGTATACACTAGTCTACTCCGGAGTATCGATGCCCTGTCTCGAAACTACCACGACTAGGGACCACTATTAAGGATATGCTTATAGACCACCCAACTCTCACTTATATGATCTCCCTCATACTGTTGGTAGTCAAGCAAGATCCTAATGGCTCTATCAACGTGTAACATATAATCAGTCACCTGAACATGTACATGACTGATAAAGGCAAACCAGATAGCATACTATCATCATGAGTAAGACTGTCCTACCGGCATAGGTCCGCCTCAATCATTGCAATCACGTGCCTGCGATTCAATATTTGACTTTGAGGGCACTATATCCAACAATCTCCCACTTTCACTTAAGGCTAATTATTGCGATGTCGCATACTCACAGCCTGTGTGATACCGAACATCCAACTCCTCTACTAATCTGTTTCACAAAGCCCGTTCGTAAAACTATTGTGTTCGAGAAATAGCCTCAGTGAGTGGATCCGCCCCGTTGTTTCTTTCTATGTTTCTCTTAATTTCAAGTTCGCGGAGAAAGCCATCTCCCGAATCGAGAAATACTTGTCTTAGAATATGTCTGGATATCTGATGGGACCTAGTTCATAAATGAACTCCAAATCCAAACTTCTTAGACTGTATCGATAACTGAACCTAATCAGTATCCAGCACCATACCTCCCACAGTATCCTCTTGGACCATCTGTCCATAATACTGTCCCTCGTCAGAGGGAAAACTATAACTCTGACAATCACTCTGTCAACCATGTCACCTTTGAAGCCTGGAATGATAACCGTCTCCAGAAGGAGGCTGCCGTCATCAAATCCGTAGAACATCCACTTATGTTCTAAAACAGCCTCCTTATGTTTCTCCAGGATTGGATTAATACAAACTTACCGCATCTAGTGCAAAAACAATATCTGGTGTGGTACTTGACATCTCTCGATTGACTCAATTGCCTAAGCAAGTGATATGCCAATCATGCACACCCCTTTCCCCTTTAGTCTGTAAGACACCTTTAGAGAGGGTGACTCCATCACCTGTAGGTACACCACCATGCCAGGAGTCATCTATTCTAAAAACCATTAGAATACAGTCAAAGTACCCACATTGGGAAACTACCCAAATCCAGATCTAGAAACCAGAATGTCAGATATTATATCCATATCCTGTCTGGAGAAACAACTGTGTGACGACCACAGTACAACCGATCGTAGTATATGAATTTTACTTCCTACTCTGTGTATGTCATCCAAATACCAGGACATCACACCCTACTACCTTCTTAACTGATCCATCCCCTATTCTGATGAAGTCAAACCCATGACTGTTACATCAAAATTAGATGATCAATCTCCGCTATAACTGCTCTAGTCTATAAATAGACATAAGCTACTTGCCCACTATGCTTCCGCTGCTCCTACTGACCACAACAACCCTCTGACAGAATAATATATGCGTGCACTTCTAAAGCTAGTTTAGAACGACGCTATACTTAACCTCCTGCCGGGTCTCATAGTCTGGAACAACCGTAGTGTCAAGTCTGGGTAAGCAAGAATCTCCCTGTCACCGTCCTTGAGGCAACCGGAGTACCTCTCGGGTGTCTGAGGTTACCCAACATATCTGCGGAGTGACTATTGGAATGTCAAACCTGATTGAATCTTAAGGTTCTATTAAATTTTTCGTAATCGTTTGCGGTTCTGGAATCACTTCCAGTTCTACCATGCTCCCACTACTGTTTTCTGAAAAAATCCATTTTACTAAAACTGTGGCGAGTCAAGAACAATATCACTATTGATCTTCCAGATGGTAGAAAGTCAACCCTCGTCATAGCCTGGGCCAACCCACAAACAGCCAATACAGAAACGTGCCCTGAGTTATCCAAAGTCTGGTTTTAAGCATAACCCGGACAACTCCCCGTACCTTAACATCGTTAAGATATGAACCATTCTATATCCAATATAGAAACTTTGGCACTTATTTAATTGGAACCAGATTCTAATCATGCAGCTGTCTCCAGTGCATATCAACTTAATGGAGAGAGGCTAATCAACATTACTCAACTTAGGAATCTATCCAGTTATGAGTAACCCGAAAGAGAAACAAGTTTCTCAAAACCATTACTATCATCTGAATACCAATCACAAGTATCTACATCTTCGATCTCTTTGAAGAATCCCGATACTTGCGACATCTGGTTCTCTACTTTATTCTTATACCCACAACTTCTCAAAACTTAGACCTTGTATTTGTACGAAACACTTTTCTAAAAACTAGAAAAGTCATATGTAAACAGAACATAGTACGAGGACCTACCCCTTTGTCCTGATGGACACTGGACAACATACAATACTCTGTATAAGTCCGCTGAGTTGAATAACTCAAAACCTGTGCGTCGTAGGTTGAAAACTGTACCCAGGCGATTTCTTCAAATATCACCAATTACAACGAATTCCGATATAATGAGGATGATCACCTAATTCCCAATAACTTCCTCCCACTCATCATATGTAAAACCATACAGATGTGAGAATGAAACCTGGTGAATACACACCCTGGAGTAAGTATCTAATCAGGAAAACATTTTTCCATTAACAATGCACTGAAACATGAAAATGTTTTGTAGGGGTATCCTGGCATTCATAGTAATGCCTCTTCCATAATCCAATTCATGACTTTAACCGTATATTTTTTTGCCATCTCTCCAAATCCCTTTATTTGTCTTTAGTCGTTACCTTCTGTACACCATCGTTAGGCTAAATGGTTTTCTTCCATCCCTACCGGTCGGCTCCAGCCTATGGTTTTGAAGAAGACTATCCAGTAAGCATAATAGGTGTACCCTCCTCCACCTAGGAGTACTCACATCTTGAGAGAAGGTGATGATAAAAGACAACTGAATAATACCTTATTCTTTTAAAGGTGAAATAGGAGTGGCGATGAAGTACGCGGTTTGGTCGTGAATGATAACAGTCGCAATTTACTTTGCTCTCTTTCTAATCCCTTTATTTTGTCTTTACATATTACCTTCTGTACACCCTACTTAGGCAAATTGGTTTTCTTCATTCCCTACCTTTCAGCACCTGTCTATGGTTTGGAAGAAGACTATCCAATAAGCTTAATAGGTGTACTCTCCTAAACCAAGGAGCCCTCGCAACCTGAGAGAAGGTGATAATAAAATACAACTGAATAAACCAATTCTATTTCTCCTGAACCTGGATCCATCCTCGAAGAAGTCCCTTCGAGTTCGTATATAACCATACGATGGATCTATCCAATGGAAGTGGATGTCCGTAGCAATACAGGGTGTTCTGAGAAATGCAAAGGGTTAAAGAAGGAGTGGCAATGACTTATGCAACATAGACAATCCAAAAGCCAGTATTTTAAGAAAGTTCGGTCAACTTGGTCACAGAGTCATAGTCTAGGGTCGGTCAAAGGTCGCAGCCAATGAGAGAGAGAAAAGAAACACTCTGCTTGCACTCTAACCTAGATCAGAATGGTTATCACTTTATCTAATCCAGAAACCTCCCACTGTACTGTCAAATTCTTCTCCAAACCTGAAAGAAGAATCAATCGGGATCACCCGAAAAGTAAACCAACTCATCAGTGGGAATCGGGATCTAACTCTCATCGCACGATAACGTGACGGAATCCACTCACGTTATCACACTCCAGAAGGTATTCGCATGCCTGGCAAGTTTCAGTTTCTTTAGAAACTCCGATGTGATTTTTACCCCATGTTCTTATGACCTTGACGAAAGCGAACAAATCATAAGTCACATGTCAAGTTCTGCCCGTCATTATCTTGTTAATTCGAACCCACCCGTACATACCCTTGACGAAACCCAACGAGGTAATACGACTGTCCCAAACCAACTCATCTATCTATGCAACAAATGAATACCTCAGTAGCTACCAAACACTATGCCTTGACGAAATCCAACAAACATAGCTTGAATACTACTGACCATCCATAAGAAATGACGAAGGGCTACGGCTGGTTTTTGGCGAAAAACCTTTAACGTAATGAACCTGATCTCGTTGAAGGAACCTGATAGCTTTTTATAAAAATATAGTGGCGAAAACCTTTGCTAAAGAGGTCACTCCCGGTGAAGGGATCCCGGCGCTTTCCTCGTGGAATGAGGTGCAGGATATTCCACTGAATACCGCGATGCAAAGCAACATGTAATTGACTGTAGTAAAGTTATTACCCTGATGCAAACTTCTGCCCAAGGGGTCACTCCGGGTGAAGGGACATCGGCCCTTGCCTCGTCGAATGAGGTGCAGGATATTCCAACCGAATACCACTGTGCAAAACAAAAGGAAACATCTTTGTAATAACATTTTTTAAATTTGTTCCAACAACATCCAAACAGGTTGGTTTTACTTTGCATTGATCAGAATCAACGCAGTCCCAACAATTAATCACACCAGAAAAGAACGAAAATAAAATGTACGTATATGCCATCCACATTCTTTACTGGGTCCCGTCATCACCCGTTTGGTTACTTAACTAACGACAGAGCGGGGACTGAACTAGCGCGGGTGTAAAACATGTACAACATCTAATAGTATATATACTAATATATAATAATCGCTCCATGCGTGATAATATGCAACATTACAGAAAAGTAATAAGTATCACAAAACAATACAGATAATCTGGGATCTTCGAGTTTCACAGAGCCGCTGCTGAAACCCGGCGTTCCCCTGTCGTGTGGATAGCCTGTGCAATGAAACCTAGACCCCTACGGGTACGGCAAGTTACCCGCCAAAACCTAAAGCGAGACAGCCCCTTACAGCAAAGTGAATGGACCACCCTGCAATTCACGGAATCCGGTAATCTTGGGCACACCTCCTTGGGTCAACCTGTACCCCCTACGAGTACGACAAATAGTCTGCCAATTCTTGATTGAGGCCCCTCTACCTCTCAAAGCCATGAGATGCGGACCCGTTTCCCCCCAGAACCCGGCTATCCGTGCACTCCGTCGCGGGGTAAAACCTAGTACAGAAATGAAAAAAATGTACAACGGGTACATCGACCTCAACCCGGTCATGCCCCAAATGAATATTATACAAACATGCAGTGACGGCAGTCCACATGTTGGACGGTCGCCCAGCAATATCAAAGGTACAAATAAACTCAAACTGCACTACCATTGCACACAGTTTTCCACCACGACAAATCTGCAACATCACAACACAACACAGAACATCAACGCGAATGTCACGTTCGCAAATTCGTCTAAAAGGACTATAGCAATTAGACACAATTACTGCTCAAATGACATTTCCGGTCGGAGATATAATGTAAGTACTGTAAACTAACTTGTTTAAATTTCGATCGACAAAATTTCCTGAAGTGGGCCCCACGTACACTTGCTGTACAATAACAAACACTGGGCCCAAAAGAACAGTTCCAGAAACCCCGATTTCCCAAGTAGAAGCTACTGTACAAATTTGACAAGTTGATCTCACTTTCCAGCGGCGGATCCGCGGCCAAACCCTAGCTTGGGCAGCGGATCCGCGGTGGAACAGTGACATCACTTTGTCGAATTTCACCAGTTTTCCTAAAAAATCCTGCTTGATTTTCTGGTATGGTCAAAATGATTTTTAGACTAGTTTGAAAATTAACAGAAACTTTATACTAGAAAATTACGATTTTCGAAAATCCGTTCGATCGATCTTTTAAACGCGTTAGCACAAGTTAGTAAAGCTTAATGGCGTGGCTCTGATACCATGTAAGTCTACGGTAGCGCCCCGGCCGACAAACTGACGCCAAATGCGGAACAAAAACTTTTATAACTGGCGCTATCGCATACTATAACCCGGATCTTCCATTAACGCTAAACTAACAAACTACAAAGAGGGTTGAAAGGTTATACCGAACGATCCGAGTCCTTCGTTCTTCAACCATCATCCTACGCTCCGTTGCGGCTGCTCCGATCTCGTCGATGTCCGATCTGCTCGTCCAGGTGGCACCTCGTCATCGGATCTTTAAACGGGCTCCCGCCTCTGACTCGAGGCAACTCGGTCATCAAGTTTGCCAAAAGAGATGACCAAGATTGATGTAGAGAATGAGTACAATACTTTGTCTCGTTACGTCCAAAGCTATGGACGAACGGTTAATGAAGTTGCCTTTTGGATCGATATGAAAATGAGATATGAATATGTTAATTTCCATACATCCAAAACTCTATCTTTTTTCCAATAACCATAATACCCTTCATTTGAAGTGGCCGGCCAACATAAGTAGGTGAGGGGGTGAGTGTAGGAGGGAATTGGTGACCACAAGGATAAAGATCAAGAGAAAAAGTCCTAAGCAAGAACAAAACTCATTAATGCAAATGGTGACACAAAAGAACACCTCATCTCACAATTAATGCTAACTATGAATCACTAACTTTGTCACCTTCCAAGTGTACGGTTCCTAGGCACTCTAGTGAGGTCTCACAAGGCATCGAACATGCCAAATTAAAAAATTCTAGGTGCCGGAAACCCTAAACTACGGATCTTAGACTAGATGTTTAGGCGATAAATGAACTAGTTAAGAATTAACTAAGGGAATACGGAATTACAACCTTTGTAGATCCGTTTGTCCACCTCCATAGCTCCGCAACGAAGTGCTTTCGCTGTCCAAGTGAACTCCCGGGCTCTAGCGTCGGCTTCGTCGAAGAATAAGCGAGCTAGGTCGTCGATGTCCATGCCGAAGATGATCTACGTCGAGGCATCGCTAGATCAAGCTCCACCTTCACCTTGCCATGAAAACAAGTGAAGGAAACACACTCTACTACTTGGCAAGAGGTAGAGGATGAAGAAATAGGAAGTGGGTAGACTTTAGATTTGGATTTCTCACACATTTCCATCAATCACCATTGATGGACCTTGCTTTCTTCACTTGAAGAAAGGAAGAAGAAGAAGAATATTGTTATGATAAGAATAATTAAAAATAGAAAAGAAAACAATTCTTATCATAAGCCAACCAAGGTTAGGTGTAGAGAATTAATTAGAGTTAAGTGGAATGGTTAGGTTAAAGCATGAGACAAAATGGTCACAAAGTCAAAGTCTTCATGAAGCTTCATGAAAGAACAAAAGAATTCCACCATTTTTCTCTTTGCATTTCTTTTTCCAAAATCAATAAACAAATAAATAAATAAATGAATAAAAAGAATAAGGAAAAAGTAAACCCTAACCATTTCATTAACCAAGGTTTAATTCTTTACACTTAACCAAAAGGCATGCATCATCAAACATGATACAAGCAAGTGCACAAAATCATATCGCATATGCAATGCACACAGCCGAGTGAGAAAATCCATCTAAAGTGAACCAATACTAGTTAACGCAAAGTAATATATCAAATATATAATTATGCATTAAATCATTAAATCAACACTTGATTTAACGATACGGTCATGTCGCACATAACCGACTGGTATCATCAGTAACAACTTATCGAATCAACACTTGATCCGATAACCCGGCTATATCGCATATAACCGATCAATGTCACATCGCGAGAATCAAATACAGTATCACATACTGGTATTATTCTCGGTCCCTCACATATCTCATATGCGCTCCTATCTCGTTTCGCTTGAGCCAGGAAACCTCTGTGTAGGACTCTAAAGACTCGTCAATACGCCGGCAGCAGATGATGATCATATCAAACAACCACAAGCCGCAAGCGGTCTGCTAAACGTAACGGCCACCCGGGCATTGAGTGATCAGAAGATCGACGAGCAAGCCCGCTCACACTCCTGTGAATCCAACCAGTAACACTACCGTACAGTCCGGTCTGATCGTCTGATATGTCGCATATCTTGCCTAGGGGTGGTAAACGTCAGACCCCAATAGCTCGATAAGTCGTGTCGATATGAGGCTCATAACGGGTCGAGAAACTACTGGTAACACTTACCAGCAATTCTCTGATCAGCCCTGACCAGGGACTTCCTGTTATAGCCAATCGAACACAGCGCAACATCAACTCCCTATACCGGGAGAGACGAATCCCCTCCTATCGCTCATTGCCTCCATGTGACTCGGGACTGTACCCAAAAACCACCGTTTTGCATGCCCTCTTGGACGTGGTAAGATGGAAATCAAAGCACAGTGGGAACCACACAAGACTCTATGACGATCTCGGGTCAACAGACTACTCTGTACCAGTGTCACCAGAGAACTGCCATCTGACGTGAGGTATAATACCATCTGGGAGTTCTCGGCGAGTCCGTCCAGTGTACCCAGTCTCTACTGAGCACCCGTATATCATCTCCGATGTCAAACACCGATGGATATGGGATCATCCATCGCCCATCTGTATGGGTCGAGAAGGTACACGCTAGTCTACTCTGGTATATCGATGCCCCATCTCGATATACCCACGACTAGGGACTTTCAAGGATGTACTTATGGACTACCATGTCCCCACTAGTATGATCCGCATCATAGTCCAGGTAGTCAAGTACACATCCTAAGGGCTTTACCAACATGTAATAGAGAGACAATCTGTGTACACGTTAAGGTAAAGAGCAACCAGATAGCATACTATCATGTCGAGCAAGAAAGTCCTCCCTATACATGTCCCAGCATCCACTACAATATACATCCAATGTACAGTAATGGCCTCTAGGGCATACATATAACTAACAATCTCCCACTTGCACTAAGGCCATCTGTAGCAGTGGTTGTAGTATCTCATACTCAACCATCCCATAAAAGTCTCTCTCTGGGAATAGGCCTTCGTGAGTGGATCCGCCGTGTTGTCCTCTGAGTCTACTCTCCTAACCTCGATCAGCATGGAGATCAACCATCTCCATGATCAGGCGATACTGCCATAGAATAAGTCTGGATCACTGATGGGACGGACGTTCTTTGGCAAAAGCCACAACTCCATTGTCTCACAATGGTAGGAACATAGTTCATCTCATGAACCATTATACATCCAAACAGCCTCTTTGGTAGCATCTTAAGTAGCGATGTATCCTGCCTTTATCGTCTAGTATGTCACGGTATCTTTCTTGGAACTCTTCCAACATACCGTCCCTTTACTGAGGGTAATGACACTGCCTGCGACTGACATTCAGTCGTCCTTATCACTCTGGAACACTTCCAGTGATTCTTCCCAGGATCGACTGATACCATCTCACTATAACTAGTGAGAGTCCTAACATCCAATTAGATCTATCTCATAGATACAAAACTCAGGATTTAGGAGGTATCATTTTGATCCTATATGGAGAATCATAGTGATAAGCGGAGATTGATCGAGCGTAGCATAGGAAACTCCTTCCCTATCAAGAGTATGTCATCCACGTACTCTACGAGGATCGTCACCATACTCCCTACTACCTTTTTTGTTTATACAAGGTTCATCTACCATTTTGATGATGTCAACTTCTTTGACTAACGCATCAAAACAGACGTTCAACTCCGCGATGCCTGCTTTATCTTATAAAACATCTTGCACACGTTTCCGCTGCTCCCACTATCTACGAAGCCCTCTGGCTGTGTACTTATAGACGCACTCTTCTAAAACATCATTTAGAAAAGCAGTCATGACACCCAACCACCAGATATCGTAGTCATGGTATGTAGCCGTGGCAAGTAGGATCTGGATGGACTTAAGCATAGCTACTTGAAAAGGTTTCATCATTATCCACGCCTGGTCAATGATGAAAACCTTTAACAAGTCTAGCTTTGAAAGTCTCAACCTTTCCATTTACACCAAGTAATCTTCTCAAGATATACCTGCTCCTGATGGTGATTTAACCCTTCAGATATAGCAACTAAAGTCCATACTTTGTTGGTGTATAAGGATTCCATCTCAGATCGCTAAGCATCCAGCCATTCTTACAGAGTCCCTACTCTTGATGGCTAGCTCGAAACTAGTTGTGTCATCATCTCATGATGCAATCCTCGCTCCCACTGTCATAGAGAAACAAAAGTATCTTTCAGGTGGGTGAGGAACCCTACTAGATCGGCGGAGAGGCTGAGGTTCGTTGGTTTCTACTGAATCCTTTGGTTCTACCAAATCAGCTGCTGTCATTTGTATAGCTGGAACCTTTCCAGTTGTACTTAACAGACCTTGCCTCGAGCTTGTCCGGATTTTGCTTTTAAACATAGCCCGGACAACCCCAAATCTTAACTAACTTAAGACATGGGCTCTTCCCATTCCATATCACATATGAAGCGGTAGGCAACTGATTTGATTGAAACACTATTCAATAGGTATGCAACTTCATAAGTGCATAACTCCCAAAAAGGAAATAGGTAACTCAGTAGTACTCATCATAGAGCACACCATATCAAATAGGGTGTATCTGCTCCGTCCCGACACACCATCGTGCAATGGTGTATACGGAGGAGTAATGCTGAGAGAGAATCTCATTCTCCTTTAGAATAGTCCAGGATTTCCATGCTCAAGTATTCTCCTCCATGATCACATCAAAGGACATAATACTTATACCCGTATTTTGGTTCTCTACTTCTAACTTATATTCTATGAATATCTCAAAAGGTTCGGACTTGTGTTTCAACAGGAACATAGGTCTGAATCTCGAAAGATTATCAGAGAACGTAATGATGTATAAAGAACCAGTCCTGGCATGTGTAGACAGGGGACCTACATACATCAACATGTATCATCCCAAGAGTTCACTAACTCTTTCTCTGTTTCCAATAAACAGGGCTATGGTCATCTCATCTTTGTGACATGACTGGCGAGTTTCACAAGATGTAAATTCAAACTAATTTAAATATGCATCTTTATGTAACTCAGCTAGTCGGGTCACATTGATCTGACCTAGTCTACAATACTTCAAGAAGGAATCGTTCATTTCTGAACTCTTCCTCTTGTGTGTGTTGTATATACTATGAACTGCAGTTTGATTTAGAACATCAATGCTTTTAGATAACGTGCCTGAACCGATCAACTTTTGATATAGGAAATGTTCAAAACATTATCCAACAATACAAAATTTTATCATTTCTTTACTAATAAAGAGACTGATATGATTTTGTATATCAGGTTCGGTATCTAATAACATTCGTTCAGAATCAATGTATCGGTAATACAGGGTGACAGTGACCGACAGACTTGGCTGCAACTCTTGCCCCGTTTTCTGCCTCATGAAACTTATCACCCGTTCTCAGTTTTTCTACCCTTTTGTAGCCCTATGTAATAGATTACATATCTGGGATCCTGATCCGGTATCATATACCAGGATGCGGAGGATACTGAGAAACAGTTCTGTATAATGAACACACCCGAAGATGATGCATCAACATGCACTCTCTTCGTTTGGGCGGTACGGGAATTCAGGTAATCCCCAATTTCCTGCTCTGTCTTATAACAATTATAAGTTGGAGCGGGACCAACGTTCCCCAGCTCAGTATAACAAGCGGGTTCGGTCAATAATCCGTTTTATTATCTTGATTAAGGCGTGATATGGTCGCTACCAGGAGAGAGAGAGAAGAAAACACTCAGCGTGCGCTCTTGCAAGAATAGATTGGTTTATATTTTATCTAATCAGGATGGCTCCCACTGCTTTTTATCAAATCTTCCTTCAAACCCTAAAAGGAAAGACTAGCCGGGATTAATTACACACCACAAGTTCGCCAATCTTTCAGCCAGGCCAGTGTCGGTACTTTGAGGGAGGTCCCCCGTGCTTTCGCACGAACCTAATTAATGTAAACCTCGTTTTCCCAGAGGCGTAACCTCGTTAACACCTTTCTAGACACCTACTTGATCGGCTAATTGTAATGTATAAAACTCTTCCAGGAGTAACAATTACTCGCAGCGGGTATCGGGATCCAACTATCTCATAGAAGGTATGCAATCTCATTGCAAATTTCAACACTTGAAATTCCCGATAATATTTTGCCCCTAACGTGCTATGACCTTGACGAAAGCCAACAAACCATAGCCCGCTAGTCAAGTTCAACCCGTATATTTCTTGATCGAATTAAACCCACCCGCACGACCCTTGACGAAATCCAACAAAGCCGCACGACTACCCTAATTCAATCGCATCGTATGCTAGCAGATAAGCAGCATATAGCTACCGCACACTGCACCTTGACGAAAGCCAACAAATGCAGCACGAATACTATATACAACTTATCTGAAATGACGGAGGGCTACGACAGGTTTTTCTGAAAACCTATTGCGTAATGAACATGATATCGTTGTAGGATCGAATGTTTTTAAAATGGAGCGCTTTTGAGGCTGTTCTAGTTTTGCTAAAGGAGTCACTCCCGGTGAAGGGATCGTCGGTCCTTTCCTCGTCGAATGAGGTGCGGGATATATCATATATATCACTGTGCAATGCAAAAACTCTTAAAAGCAATCAAAAGACAAACCGAGTGTGTAGCATCTGCCAGTTATTGCTAAAGGAGTCACTCCCGGTCCTTTCCTCATCGAATAAGGTGCAGGATATATCGTATATACCGCTGTGCAAAGCAAGAACTGTAGCTACCTGTTTTATTTTTAAATTCGATTCTACAACATCTTAGGTTTCTTTTATTTCATTACTCTCATTAATGAAGTCCCATCATTTTAAGTACCTAAACATCACAGATAAATACGACGTACACTTATGCCATCCGCATTTGCCTCGATGTCCCCTCGTGCACCGTTAGGTTAGGTAACTAACGGCAGAGCGGGGCAGGGCTAGCACGGGTGTAAAACATAAGTAACAGCTATATAATATATCATATATACTATATACTGTATCTATCAAAGAACATCACACATATCGCAGCAGAAGAATCATATGAAATATTGGATATACTAGGACGTCCGTGTTTTCAATACGAGCCAGTATAAAACACGGATTCCACGGTCGCGATGAATAGCCAAACCCATACCCCTAGACCCCTACGAGAGCGGCAAGCAACCCTACCAATTCTAGAGTTAGGAGACCCGGCCTCGACTCCTCGAGTTGGTCTCCCACTGGACTCCAGAACCCGGTTACTAGCGGAAAAGTAAATAATATACAAAAGGTGACAACTTCCGCAACCTGGAAGCGCCCCAATAAAAGAATATTACATACAAGTTTTTACATGAATGAAAATGAAAAACACTCATCTCACATAAAAACCCCCGGCTATTCAAACACGACGATCAAATATAACATATCCAGCAACACATAACATCACATGTCATCAACGTAAGTAAATATGCGCATCCTAATTGTCGTTGACATATAGCAACGAAACCGGCGATATCATATATTACACTTACGGTCACATAATAGAAAGTGTAAAACTACAACAGTTGGAATCCGCAACCACCTCAGACATCGCATGCCTGACCAAATGAATTACTTAGACATCGCATGCCTAATAATTATAAACCCCGCATTTTAGTCTCAAAATCGAAAACACTTTTCAATATCGAGTCAGGCAATTCAACAAGATTCCCGACATCCTGATCGAATGCTCGTCGCAAACTTCAGTAGACAGTCACACCCCCAAAACCGTCGACGAAGTGCACCAAGGCGGAACACCGCTACCGGGAGCACCCGAACGGATGCTTTCGGCGACGGGGTTGTCCTATAGTCACTTGGTCGGGGCTATGGAGTGAGGCTGTCTATTAAGTTTACCCGGCGAGTATCCGCGTACGCTACGTGATTGCGACGGACTTTTGATCACATCAAAATTCCGTGGCAACCGATCAAGTGAGACTAAAGTGCTATGTTTACAACATTCATTCAGTTATCTCATAACTTATTGTGAATTCCAATTATTGTATCCCATTCCGGATAAACAGAAAATGTTAAACTTTCCGATCGAACAATCGAACACCCAAGTTTTCCCGATACAGATCAACACATGAAATAAGTCTAACAACATTCAGTTCGTGCCTCAGTACCAACGGTCCAGCCGTAGAAGGGTCAAGCCAACGCCTCACATGTGGCACGCCGTACTTCCCCAAACCCGAAGGTTCAAAGGGCAGTTCAAGACAGTCACATAATCGAGTTAAGGTTTGTTGTCTTCTAAAGGGTCCATCGCGTTACTTGCACTACTTAGAACGTCGTTAAACTACGGAAAAATCCAACACTTGGAAATTTCCCGACAGGGGAAAAATTGGGTATTTATATCCGGTCGAACTTTTTAACATATTCTAAAATTTATCCGGAAAGCCACACAGACAAAATTTGATACTCCGATCGAAACACCGAATCCCTAAAACAACTCCAGAAAATTCAACTCTTGAAAACATATTAAAAATTCCCAGAAAACTCAGCATATTATAATAGGAATTACTGTGCAAACAGTAGTCAACGAGTCAACAATATCGCCGCGGAACCGCCGCGCCACGTGGGATTAGGCAGCGCTTCCGCGCCGTTATGACGGAGTTAGGTCTCCGGTTTTGACAGTATTTCATAAAATGCCCTGCTGAATTTTTTAGCACCTTTTAATATGGAAAAATCCACGATTTTACAAAATGACCAGAGAGCATGATTGTGATCGGGATTCGGGTTCGTTCGGACTTCAAATTCCGTATGGACTTCGCCTAAGGCTCTAGCTAGGCTCTGATACCACTGTAGGGTTCCTAGGCACTCTAGTGAGGTCTCACAAGGCATCGAACATGCCAAATTAAAAAATTCTAGGTGCCGGAAACCCTAAACTACGGATCTTAGACTAGATGTTTAGGCGATAAATGAACTAGTTAACAATTAACTAATGGAATACGGAATTACAACCTTTGTAGATCCGTTTGTCCACCTCCATAGCTCCGTAACGAAGTGCCTTCGCTGTCCAAGTGAACACCCGGGCTCTAGCGTCGGCTTCGTCGAAGAATAAGCGAGCTAGGTCGTCGATGTCCATGCCGAAGATGATCTACGTCGAGGCATCGCTAGATCAAGCTCCACCTTCACCTTGCCATGAAAACAAGTGAAGGAAACACACTCTACTACTTGGCAAGAGGTAGAGGATGAAGAAATAAGAAGTGGGTAGACTTTAGATTTGGATTTCTCACACATTTCCATCAATCACCATTGATGGACCTTGCTTTCTTCACTTGAAGAAAGGAAGAAGAAGAAGAATATTGTTATGATAAGAATAATTAAAAATAGAAAAGAAAACAATTCTTATCATAAGCCAACCAAGGTTAGGTGTAGAGAATTAATTAGAGTTAAGTGGAATGGTTAGGTTAAAGCATGAGACAAAATGGTCACAAAGTCAAAGTCTTCATGAAGCTTCATGAAAGAACAAAAGAATTCCACCATTTTTCTCTTTGCATTTCTTTTTCCAAAATCAATAAACAAATAAATAAATAAATGAATAAAAAGAATAAGGAAAAAGTAAACCCTAACCATTTCATTAACCAAGGTTTAATTCTTTACACTTAACCAAAAGGCATGCATCATCAAACATGATACAAGCAAGTGCACAAAATCATATCGCATATGCAATGCACACAGCCGAGTGAGAAAATCCATCTAAAGTGAACCAATACTAGTTAACGCAAAGTAATATATCAAATATATAATTATGCATTAAATCATTAAATCAACACTTGATTTAACGATCCGGTCATGTCGCACATAACCGACTGGTATCATCAGTAACAACTTATCGAATCAACACTTGATCCGATAACCCGGCTATATCGCATATAACCGATCAATGTCATATCGCGAGAATCAAATACAGTATCACATACTGGTATTATTCTCGGTCCCGCACATATCTCATATGCGCTCCTATCTCGTTTCGCTTGAGCCAGGAAACCTCTGTGTAGGACTCTAAAGACTCGTCAATACGCCGGCAGCAGATGATGATCATATCAAACACCCACAAGCCGCAAGCGGTCTGCTAAACGTAACGGCCACCCGGGTATTGAGCGATCAGAAGATCGACGAGCAAGCCCGCTCACACTCCTGTGAATCCAACCAGTAACACTACCGTACAGTCCGGTCTGATCGTCTGATATGTCGCATATCTTGCCTAGGGGTGGTAAACGTCAGACCCCAATAGCTCGATAAGTCGTGTCGATATGAGGCTCATAACGGGTCGAGAAACTACTGGTAACACTTACCAGCAATTCTCTGATCAGCCCTGGCCAGGGACTTCCTGTTATAGCCAATCGAACACAGCGCAAAATCAACTCCCTATACCGGGAGAGACGAATCCCCTCCTATCGCTCATTGCCTCCATGTGACTCGGGACTGTACCCAAAAACCACCGTTTTGCACGCCCTCTTGGACGTGGTAAGATGGAAATCAAAGCACAGTGGGAACCACACAAGAATCTATGACGATCTCGGGTCAACAGACTACTCTGTACCAGTGTCACCAGAGAACTGCCATCTGACGTGATGTATAATACCATCTGGGAGTTCTCGGCGAGTCCGTCCAGTGTACCCAGTCTCTACTGAGCACCCGTATATCATCTCTGATGTCAAACACCGATGGATATGGGATCATCCATCGCCCATCTGTATGGGTCGAGAAGGTACACGCTAGTCTACTCTGGTATATCGATGCCCCATCTCGATATACCCACGACTAGGGACTTTCAAGGATGTACTTATGGACTACCATGTCCCCACTAGTATGATCTGCATCATAGTCCAGGTAGTCAAGTACACATCCTAAGGGCTTTACCAACATGTAATAGAGAGACAATCTGTGTACACGTTAAGGTAAAGAGCAACCAGATAGCATACTATCATGTCGAGCAAGAAAGTCCTCCCTATACATGTCCCAGCATCCACTACAGTATACATCCAATGTACAGTAATGGCCTCTAGTGCATACATATAACTAACACCAAGAAGCTTCCTCTCCTCATTTAGAAACTTCTAGAACCATGACTCACCCAATAAATAATAAATCCGCATTTAACCGAATGTTAAATCCGGCTGATAGAAAACTGGAAACTGGCAACTTCCAAAAGTGATCCCGAAACGAATTTCAGGATAACCCCTTAACTGTATAAATATACCCGCATTTGTATTACGACCGAATACAAATGCAACTGAGACAAAGATATAATATCTACAAAGTATAATACATGGATCCGGCTTAAACCAAAGCCCACCAGTATTATCTGCCCGAAATATGACACGTGCGTAAACGTACGTGCATTTTTCGAACCCAGCCATAAAACCATACGGCCTCTACAACGTTTCGCCCGAACTTGGGAAACTATCTGTGGGCGACTCTAATGACTCGTCAGTACCCTGGCAGTGGGTTTAACCATAAGCAGTCAGCGGCACTAGCTGTGCGTAACGGCTGCCCATGTACTGACCTCAAGGAAGGCTGATGAGCGAACTCATCCAGAAACCCTACTGAGCCTAACAGTGACAATGTATATAGAGTCCGGTCCGTTCGTCTATGAGTATCGCATATCCTGCCTAGGGGGCTAGTAACGTCAGATCCCCAATAGCGGTATAAGTCGTGTCGGAGACAAGCCCTGAACACCCTGAGAAACTACCGGAGTACCTACCAGTAATTCTCACCTGCCTTGGCCAAGGACTTGGTGTAATGGCTTTCCTAGACACAGAGCGATCTCCACCCCCAATACCGGGAGAGACAAATCCTCTGCCGATCCGCTCACGTGCCTCCATGTGGCTCGGGACTGTACCCAAAAACTACCTGTTTGCACGACTCCTTTGAGCCGTGGTAGGGTAGAAATCAAAGCACAGTGTGAACTCACACGAGACAAATGACAACCTCAGGTCGATGAACTAACCTGTACACATGTCACCAGGGAACTTCTATCTGACGATATGTATAATACCAAAAAGCAAGTTCCCGGCGAGTCCTTTCCGGTGTACTCATAACCCAATAAGCACCTGTATACATCTTTGGTGATCCAACTAACACCAGTGGCTTGTGAGACCGGCCACCGCCCCTCGTCGGGGTCTCGACTGTATACACTAGTCTACTCCGGAGTATCGATGCCCTGTCTCGAAACTCCCACGACTCGGGACCACTATTAAGAATATGCTTATAGACCACCCAACTTTCACTTATATGATCGCCCTCATACTGTTGGTAGTCAAGCAAGATCCTAAGGGCTCTATCAACGTGTAACATATAATCAGTCACCTGAACATGTATATGACTGATAAAGGCAAACCAGAGAGCATACTATCATCACGAGTAAGACTGTCCTACCGGCATAGGTCCTCTTCAATCATTGCAATCACGTGCCTGCGATCCAATAATTGACTTTGAGGGAACTATATCCAACAGTTTTTGGGTACAGTACCGAATCACATGGAGGCAAAGAGCGATAGGAGGGGACTTTTCTCTCCCGGTATAGGGAGTTGATGTTGTGATGTATTCGATTGGCTATAACTGGAAATCCCTGGCCAGGGTTGCAGAAATTTACTGGTAAGTGTTATCAGTAGTTTCTCGAACTGTTATAGACCTCATATTGACACGACTTATCAAGCTACTGGGGTCTGACGTATACCACCCCTAGGCGAGATATGTGACATATCAGACGAAGAGACCGGACTGTACGGCAGTGTTACTGACTAGATTCGCAGGAGAAAGTACAGGCTTGGTTGTTGATCTTCTGATCGCTCAATACCTGGTGGCTATTACGTTTAGCTGACCGCTTGCAGCTTGTGGGTGTTTGATATGATCATCACCTACTGCCGGCGTATTGAGGATTCTTTAATGTCCTACACAGAGATTTCCTGGCTCAGGAAAAACGGAGTAGGAGCACATATATGATATGTGCGGGACCGAGAACAATACGTGTATGTGATACCGTATTAGATTCTCATGATATGAGATATCGGCCGGGTATATGTGATATAGCCGGGTCATCGGATCAAGTGTTGATTCGATGAACTGATACAGATTATATTAGTCGGTTATTTGTGAAATAGCCGGATTATCGGATCAAGTGTTGATTCGATAATTTAATGTATAATTATATATTTGATATATTAAATTACATTAACTAATATAAGCTCACTAAAAGATTCTTTTTCTCACTCGGGTAATACATTGATATATATGCGATATATGTTAATTGTATTATTTTATTTTGTTACAATAAATATTGTATATGTGATATATAATATTCTAACATGTTTGGGTTATTAATGCAACAAGATTAGTGGAGATTAAACATGATTAAGGTTTGATTTGGGTTAGTTTTTTAGGAGCTTTTTGTTTTGTTTTTGCAAAGATATTTTGTAAAGATATTTTTGTATGATATTTGTTAACCCAACTCAAGCCTTGACCATGGTTCATTCTCTACATGGGTTAAGTTATCATACTTAACCCATGGTTGCATTTCTAACCTCACGACAATTCCTTATTCATCACAAAGTGATTCATCATCTTCTTCCTCCTTGCAAAGCTTTCTAGCTTTTTGCTTAGTAATGAAAATGAGTGAGATTAAGAAAACAAATGAGAGCTAAAATCCTACTTCATCATCCTAATCTATCCTAGCCATTTAGATTAGGGTGTTCACTTCATTTGTGAGTGAGAGCTTTGTAGGGTTACAAGGCACACTCAAGAGGTTCCACAAGGCATCAACCATGCCAAATTCAAATTTTTCGGTGCCGAGAAACCCTAAACTAGATCGATTACTAGAGGTAAGGCGAAAGAACATGCAAGTTAACCACTTAACTACAAGTGAAAGGGATTACAACCTTTGTAGATCCGTTCCTCCACTTCTTTAGCTCGGTGTTGACGTCCCTCCGCTGCGATCATCGGGATCGTGGACTCTAGCGATGGTTTCTTCGGAGAAATGATCGGGCTAGGTCATTGACTTCGAGGCCGAAGATGATCTACGTCGGGGAGACTCAAACTCAAGCTATTCCTTCACTTGGTCAAAAACTTTGTGAAGAGAACACCCTATAATACATAGCAAGTAGTAGAGGATGAAGAAATAGAAAGTGGGTTCACTTTAGAATTGGATTTCTCACTCTTTTTACTATGGCACCATTGGAGCTATTAAGCTTTTGTGAGCTTGATGAAGGAGAAGAAGAAGAAAAGCATTATTAGAATCATTATCCAAAATGAAACTTATCCAATTAATAATGGCACCATGGTTGAGTTAAGCCCTCATGCTTAACTCATGTAGAGAATTAACCAAAGCATTAGGTTAAGGGTTGGGTTAACTAATATCTTGAACAAATGACAAAAGAGTTGACTTTGTCAATGTTTATCAAGCTTCATGAAGCTTGATAACTTTGACCAAAGTCACACTCTTTTGTTATATGCTAGGAAAATAGTAAACCCTAATTTAACCTTGATTTGGTTCAAGTCTCATACACACAACTTGTTTGTATCATCAAGCATGATACAAACATGTACACTTGCATATATCACATATAAACAATGTGCACATTCAAGTGAGAAAATCAATCTTAAGTGAACCAATACTAGTTAATGTAAAGTAATATATCAAATATATAATTATACATTAAATCATTAAATCAACACTTGATTTAACGATCCGGTCATATTGTATGCAACCGACTAATATCAATAGTAACAACTTATCGAATCAACACTTGATCCGATAACCCGGCTATATCGTATACAACCGATCAATGTCACAAATCGCGAGAATAGAATACAGTATCACATACTGGTATTATTCTCGGTCCCGCACATATCTCATATGCGCTCCTATTTCGTTTCGCTTGAGCCAGGAAACCCCTGTGTAGGACTCTAAAGACTCGTCAATACGCCGGCAATAGGTGATGATCATATCAAACACCTACAAGCCGCAAGCGGTCTGCTAAACTTAACGGCCACCCGGGTTTTGAGCGATCAGAAGATCAACGAGCAAGCCTGCTCATACTCCTGTGAATCCAACCAGTAACACTTACCGTACAGTCCGGTCTGTTCGTCTGATATGTCGCATATCTCGTCTAGGGGTGGTAAACGTAAGACCCCAATAACTCGATTAGTCGTGTCGATAAGAGTCTCATAACGGGTCAAGAAACTACTGGTAACACTTACCAGTAAATCCCTAAAGCAGCCTTGGCCAAGGACTTCCTGTTATAGCCAATCGAGCACAGTCAACATCAACTCCTTATACCGGGAGAGACAAAACCCCTCCTATCGCTCATTGCCTCCATGTGATTCGGGATTGTACCCAAAAACCACCGTTTTGCATGCCCTTTTGGACGTGGTAAGGTGGAAATCAAAGCACAATGGGAATCACACAAGACACTATGACGATCTTGGGTCTATAGACTAACCTGCACCAGTGTCACCAGAGAACTGCCATCTGACGTAAGGTATAATACAGCTGGGAGTTCTCGGCGAGTCCGTCCAGTGTACCAAGTCTCCACTGAGCACCCGTATATCATCTCTGATGTCAAACACCAATGGATATGGGATCATCCTGAAGGGTTTACCTAGCACCACATGAAGGGTTTGGAAGCATCACATATACCAAAGATTAAAATTTTAGGGTGCTAAGTAAGCATACAAAGAATCATTCCTAGAAAAAGTAGGGTTTCATAAACAACACTGCATCACAAGTAAGAAAAGCTAGGGTTTTTAGAGTACAACCTTTGTAGCTCCCTACGCTAGACTCCTCGGCTACTTGGGGTTTGGAAAAAGTCCGCTTGATCTCCTCTAGGTCCACGATGATCCACCCGGAGTCCGCTTTGTCCAAGCTTGCAACTTCACTTTATCAAGAAGATGAAATGAAGCTAACACTCTAAACAAGTGGGCTAGACTTGTGTAAAATAGTGTTGTGGTCCTCTTTCTCACTTCAAAATCCTATCTTTTTTGAGTATTTTGCTCACTTGAAAAGTCTAGAGAGCAAGAGCTCAAGGTTGAAGAAGATGATGGCTTTTTAAGAAGAATACAAAAGATAAACCTTAATGAGAAAATAAAAATATATCTATATAAATTTTTCTTCTCTCATCTCAAACCATGGTTAAACAATAAATATATTATTGAACTTGAGTTAAAACCCAAAAGGAAAGTTAATCCATGGTTAAATGGTGGGTGAGCATGGTTAGGTCAAAGAAGAGTGTAGAAAGAAACCATGAATTATCCTTTCCTTTTCTTTTTGTTTTAAATCTAATGCAATAATAATTCATATAAATAAAACCATGGTGTGAGTCTTATATTGCCACCATTTTCTTTGAATAAGCAACCATGATAGAATGATGTATGTATGCGTGTTTGCATGCACATCCATATGTGCATGAACAAGAATGAATGCATACATACATGCATACATCCAAAAGAAACAAGATAGGATTCTTAGTGAGAAGCTAATGGTTAAATGATAAATCAACACTTGATTTATCAGTCCGGCCATATCACATACGACCCAACCAAAAGCAAGCCGCCCGATTAATATACGGTATCTCATACGCGCATTTTAACCGGGTCCATGCGCATATCGCAAACGCGCACCACAACGTTTCGCATGGACTAGGTAACTCCTTTGTGGGACTCTAAGACTCGTCAATACGCCGGCAGCGGGTGATGATCATATCAAGCACCTCCAAGCCGCAAGCAGTCAGCTAAACGTAACGGCCACCCGGGTATTGAGCGATCAGAAGAAAACAAGCGAACCTGCTACAACTCCCGTCGAGCCAACCGGCAACACTACCCGTGCAGTCTGGTCTTCTCGTCTGATATGTCGCATATCAAGTCTAGGGGTGGTAAACGTCAGACCCCAATAACCGATAAGTCATGCCGATGTGAGGCTCATAACGGGTCGAGAAACTACTGGTAACACTTACCAGTAAATCTCTAATCAGCCCTGGCCAGGGACTTCCCTGTTACGGCCCATCGAGCACAGTGCAACATCAAACCCCAATACCGGGAGAGACGAAACCCCTCCTATCGCTCATTGCCTCCATGTGACTCGGGACTGTACCCAAAAACCACCGTTTTGCACGCCCTCATGGACGTGGTAAGGTGGAAATCAAAGTATAGTGGGAATCACACAAGACTCTATGACGATCTCGGGTCTACAGACTAACCTGCACCTGTGTCACCTGAGAACTGCCATCTGACGTGAGGTATAATACCATCTGGGAGTTCTCGGCGAGTCCGTCCAATGTACCCAGTCTCCACTGAGCACCCATATGCCCTCTCTGATGTCAAACACCAATGGATATGGGATCATCCATTGCCCATCTCATGGGTCGATAAGCATATACGCTAGTCTACACTGGTATATCGATGCCCCATCTCGATACACCCATGACTAGGGACCTTGAAGGATGTACTTATGGACTACCATGTCCCCACTAGTATGATCCGCATCATAGTCCAGGTAGTCAAGTACACATCCTAAGGGCTTTACCAACATGTAACTATAAGACAGTATAAAGAGACAAGTATACATGTTAAGATAAAGAGCAACCAGATAGCATACTATCATATCGAGCAAGAAAGCCATCTCTATATATGTCCAAGCATCCAATATAATATATATCATCTGTACAATACTGGCCTCTAGGGCATACATATAACTAACAATCTCCCACTTGCACTAGGGCCAGCTGCTGTAGTATCGCATACCGAGCATCCCGAAGAGTCTCTCAAACTGTATCTGGGGAATGCCCTTCGTGAGTGGATCCGCTGTGTTATTCTTCGCGTCAACTCTGCTGACCTCGATCTCCCGGCGATCAACTATCTCCCGGATCAGGTGATATCGCCTCAGAATATGCCTGGATCGCTGATGGGACCTGGGTTCCTTGGCCAAAGCCACCGCTCCATTGTTATCACAATACAAAGGTATTGGATTCTCAACGGATGGAACCACTCCAAGTTCAGTAATGAACTTCTTGATCCAGACAGCCTCTTTGGCAGCATCGTTGGCAGCGATGTATTCAGCCTCCATCGTCGAGTCTGCCACGGTTTCCTGCTTGGAACTCTTCCAGCTAACCGCCCCTCCGTAAAGGGTAAAGACAAATCCCGACTGCGACTTAGAGTCGTCCTTATCACTCTGGAAGATCGAATCGGTAAAGGACTCTACTTGGAGTTCTCCGTTACCATACACCAAGAGCATCTCTTTAGTCCTTCGCAAGTACTTGAGAATGCTCTTCACAGCTGTCTAGTGACTCTCTCCAGGATCAGCTTGATACCTGCTCACTACACTTAGTGAGTATGCTACATCGGGTCTGGTACATAGCATCGCGTACATGATAGAGCCTACATCCGAAGCATAAGGTATCCCTTGCATGCGAGCTCTCTCCAAATCAGTCTTGGGAGACATCTCTTTGGAGAGAGTGACTCCAGAGATCGTGGGTAAGTTCCCACGCTTGGATTCTTCCATACTAAACCTCTTTAGTATGGTGTCAATGTACCTGGATTGGGACAATCCCAATATCCGTTTGGATCTATCTCTATAGATCCTAATTTCCAATATGCAGGAGGCATCACCAAGATCTTTCATTGAGAATCTTTGTGATAAGAAGAGCTTGACCGATTGCAGCATAGGAATGTCATTTCCTATCAAGAGTATGTCGTCCATGTACAATACGAGGAAGACAACCTTACTCTCTGCTACCTTCTTGTAGATACAAGGTTCATCTACGTTTTTGACGAAATCAAACTCTTTGATAACGACGTCAAAGCAGATGTTCCAACTCCGCGACGCTTGCTTTAATCCATAAATGGATTTAAGCAGCTTGCACACCTTCCCGCTGCTCCCACTATCTACGAAGCCCTCTGGCTTAGTCATGTACACGCACTCTTCTAAATCACCGTTTAGAAAGGCGGTCTTAACATCCATTTGCCAGATTTCGTAATCATGATATGCAGCGATTGCAAGCATGATCCGGATGGATTTAAGCATAGCCACTAGAGAAAAGGTCTCGTCATAGTCCACACCTTGTCTTTGACGAAAACCCTTTGCAACAAGTCTAGCTTTGAAAGTCTCCACTTTCCCATCTACACCAAGTTTTTTCTTGAAGATCCACTTGCTCCCAATAGGGTTTACCCCTTCAGGAGCAACTTCCAAAGTCCATACTTTGTTGCTGTACATGGATTCCACCTCGGACCGCATAGCATCCAGCCATTTCACTGAGTCCCCACTCGTGATGGCCTGCTCGAAGCTAGTTGGGTCATCATCCTCCATGATGCTATCCTCGCTCCCACCATCCATGAGAAAACCGTAGTATCTCTCAGGTTGGCGAGGAACCCTACTAGATCGGCGGAGTGGCTGGGGTTCATCGGGAACTACCGAATCCTCTGGTTCTACCAAATCTTCTTTATTGGTTTGTACAGCTGGAACCTTTTCCAGTTCTACCTCAGAGCCACTAATCTCTTTTGCAAGAAATTCCTATTCTAAAAAGGTGGCGTGTTGAGCAACAAATACTCTTTGTTCCTCACTATGGTAGAAGATATATCCTCGCGAATGTTTGGGATATCCAACAAACTTACACAAAACAGATCTTGCCTGGAGTTTGTCCGGTTTTTGTCTTTTGACATAGGCCGGGCAACCCCATATCTTAATAAAATTAAGATATGGTCTGTTCCCCTCCCATATCTTATTTGGGGTGGTAGGCACAGATTTGGTAGGAACCCTATTCAGCAGGCATGCTGCTGTCTCCAGTGCATATCCCCAGAAGGAAATAGGAAACTCAGCTATACTCATCATTGAGCGCACCATATCTAATAGGGTGCGGTTCCTCCGTTCCGATACACCGTTGTGCTGTGGTGTATATGGAGGAGTTAGCTGAGAGAGAATCCCATTCTCTTTTAGGAAGTCCAAGAATTCATTGCTCAAGTATTCACCTCCTCGATCAGATCGTAGGATTTTAATATTTTTCCCGGTTCGGTTCTCGACTTCTTGTTTATATTCTCTAAATTTCTCAAAAGCTTCTGATTTATGTTTCATCAGGAACACATACCCGAATCTAGAGAGATCGTCAGTGAATGTTATAAAGTACGAAGAACCATCCCTAGCATGTATACACATGGGACCACAAACATCACTATGTATCAGTCCCAAGAGATCGGTAACTCTTTCTCCGTGTCCCGTAAACGGTGTTTTGGTCATCTTGCCTTTGAGACATGACTGAAAAGTGTCATAAGATGAAAATTCAAACGGATTTAAATATCCATCCTTATGCAACTTAGCTAGCCGTGTCGCATTGATGTGACCCAGTCTACAATGCCACATGAAGGATTCGTTCAGTTCTGAACTCTTCCTCTTGTGTGTGTTTGTTATGCTCAGAACTGTAGATTGATTTAGAACATAAATACCATTGCACAACGTGCCTGATCCAACCAACTTTTGGTTACAGAAAATGTTCATAACATTATCCTGTAATACAAAATTATATCCCTCTTTAATCAACAAAGAAACCTATATAATGTTGCATATCAGGTTCGGCATGTAGTAGCATTCGTTCAGAATCAATGTATTACCAGTTGGTAATACAAGGTGATATTCCCCGACGGTTCGAGCTGCAACAATTGCACCATTACCAACCCTTATGTCTTTATCACCTTCTCCAAGTTCTCTACCTTTCTTAAGCCCATGTAACTGATTACATATATGGGATCCTGAACCGGTATCTAATACCCAGGACGTAGGGCAAATGGAGAAACAGTTCTCTGTAACGAACACACCAGAAGAAAATGCATCATCATGTCCTTTCTTCATTCGGGTGGCATGGGAATCTTGGTATTCCCTATGTCCGGTTCAGTCCTATAACTCTTATAAGATAGAACGGAACCAACGTTCCCCAGCACAGTATAACATACGGGTTCGGTCAATACATCCATATTATTATCTTTATTAAGGTATAACATGGTCGCAACCTGGAGAGAGAGAGAGAAGAAAACACTTTATCGTATGCTCTTGCAAGATCAGATTGGTTATTATCTTATCTAATCAGGATGGCTCCCACTGTTTTTATCAAACCTTCCTTCAAACCCTAAAAGGAAACACTATCCGGGATTAATTACACCCTACAACTTCGCCGATCTTTCAGCCAGGCCAGTGTCGGTACTTTGAGGGAGGTTCCCCGTGCTTTCCCACGGACCTAATTAAAGTAAACCTCGTTTTCCCAGAGGCGTAACCCCGTTGACACCTTTCTAGACACCTACTTGATCGGCTAATTGTCCAGTGTAAAACTCTCCCGGGAGTAACAATTACTCGCAGAGGGTATCGGGATCCAACTATCTCATAGAAGGCATGCAATCTCATTGCAAATCTCAACATTTGAAATTCCCGATAATATTTTGCCCTAAGCATCCCATGACCTTGACGGAGGTCAACAAATCATAGGGTGCAAGTCAAGTTCAACCCGTCATTTCTTGATTGAATCAAACCCACCCGCACGACCCTTGACGGAGGTCAACAAGGTCATACGACTACCCTAATCCAATCTGCATCATATGCATAAGCAGATAAATACTAGTTAGCTACCGCACACTACGCCTTGACGGAGGTCAACAAACGTAGCACGAATACTAAGCAGGACTTATCTGAAATGACGGAGGGCTACGACAGGTTTTTCTAAAAACCTATTGCGTAATGAACTTGATATCGTTGTAGAATCAAGTGAATTTTGAAATGGAGTGATTTTGAGGCTTTCATTAGTTCTGCTAAAGAGGTCACTCCCGGTGAAGGGATATCGGCTCTTTCCTCATGGAATAAGGTGCAGGATATATCATATACATCTATTTGCAAAGCAAAACTCCAAAAGCAGTCAAAAGTCAAACCGAGTGTTGCAGCATCTGCCAGTTTTGCTAAAGAGGTCACTCCCGGTGAAGGGATCTCAGCTCTTTCCTCATCGAATAAGGTGTAGGGTATATCATATATACCGCTATGCAAAGCAAAACTGTAGCTACCCATTTTTTTATTATTAAAATTTGATTCTACAACATCTTTTAGGTTTCTTTTCTTTCATTAATCACATTAATGAAGACCCATCATTTAACTCCCCTAAACATCACAGATAAATACGACGTACACTTATGCCATCCGCATTCGCCTCGATGTCCCCTCATGCACCGTTAGGTTAGGTAACTAACGGCAGAGCAGGGCAGGGCTAGCGCGGGTGTAAAATATAAGTAACGCCTATATAATATATCATATATACTATATACTGTATCCATCACAGAACATATCTAATGATCACATCAGAGATATCGCAGCAGAAACATAGATATAATATGGGATATACTAGGACGTCCGTATTTAGTATTTAGCCAACAATAGAAAATACGGATTCCACAGTCGCGATGAATAGCCAAGCCCACACCCTGGACCCCTACGAGAGCGGCAAGCGACCCTACCAATTCTGGAGTTTAGGAGACCCGGTCTCGACTCCTTGAGATGGCCTCCCACTGAACCCCAGAACCCGGTCACCTGTGCTCCCCTCCTTGGGTCCATCCTAATGCGGAAAAGTAAATAATATACAACACTGGTGGCATCGACCTCAACCCGGAAGTGCCCCAAATAAAAGAATATTACATTACATTTGAATTTACATGAATGAAAATATAAAACTCTCATCTCACATAAAACCCCCGGCTATTCAATTGCGACAATCCTGCACATCATATCTCAGCAACACATAATATCATATATCATCAACGTAAGTAAGTATGTGTACCCCAATTGTCGTTGATGTATAGCAACGAAACAGGCGATATTGACATACTACACTTACGGTCACAGAAAAGAAAGTGTAAGACTGCAATATCTGGAATCCACATTCACTTTAGACATCGTAAATGCGAAATATCACATATTTCGTATTTCATATCTAGCTATATGAATTCCACATATTGCATCACATTCCAGATAAATAGACGGTATTAAAGTTTTCGAACGAATAATCAAATACTCAAAATTCCCTAAAGCTCAACACTTGAGCGGAGTTCAAAAACCCGGAGTGTGACACAGTAGTAGCGGTCCAGCCGTAGAAGGGTCAAGACAACGCCTCACACGTGGCACGCCGTACTGCCCCAAACCCTAAGGTTCAAAAGGCAGTTCAAGACGGTCACATAATCGAGTTAAGGTTTGTTGTCTTCTAGAGGGTCCACCACAAACAAACTTACACGTATTTCCGAAAGATTTAAACCCCGTGAAAGAGTGAGTAAATGATACTCGTTCGAACAATTTAACACTTTCTAAATTACCCGGAAAGAAACACGAAATCAAAATTCCGATCGAATCGTCGAGTCCAAAACGATCTCCAGAATATACAGTACTAAATTCAGATTAAAAATACCTAAAAATATCTACATGCAGACAAGAAGCACACTGTACAAAAATGAAGCCTTAATGGCTCTATACGGCCGCGGAGCCGCGGCCAAAGCAAGCTTCGGCCGCGGTTCCGTGGTGGGATTTTGGTATTAGGGTTTCGTTTTTTACAGTATGTCTTAGAATTCCCTGCTGTATTTTTTACATATTTTTAATTCTGAAAATAAGCAGTTTTGGAAAAATGTCCAGAGAGGGTGCAAAGAATACATATTTTGGTTCGATCGGAGTTTTTACTTCATAAAAGTGTCGCCTAATGTTCTAGGTCGTCTCTAATACCAATGAAGGGTTTACCTAGCAATACATGAAGGGTTTGGAAGCATTACATGTACCAAAGATTAAAATTTTAGGGTGCTAAGTAAGCATACAAAGAATCATTCCTAGAAAAATTAGGGTTTCATAAACAACACTTCATCACAAGTAAGAAAAGCTAGGGTTTTGAGAGTACAACCTTTGTAGCTCCCTACGCTAGACTCCTCGGCCACTTGGGGTTTGGAAAAAGTCCGCTTGATCTCCTCTAGGTCCACGATGATCCACCCGGAGTTCGCTTTGTCCAAGCTTGCAACTTCACTTTATCAAGAAGATGAAATGAAGCTAACACTCTAAACAAGTGGGCTAGACTTGTGTAGAATGGTGTTGTGGTTCTCTTTCTCACTTCAAAATCCTATCTATTTTGAGTATTTTGCTCACTTGAAAAGTCTAGAGACCAAGAGCTCAAGGTTGAAGAAGATGATGGGTTTTTAAGAAGAGTACAAAAGATAAACCTTAATGAGAAAATAAAAATATATCTATATATATTTTTCTTCTCTCATCTCAAACCATGGTTAAACAATAAATATATTATTGAACTTGAGTTAAAACCCAAAAGGAAAGTTAATCCATGGTTAAATAGTGGGTGAGCATGGTTAGGTCAAAAAAGAGTGTAGAAAGAAACCATGAATTATCCTTTCTTTTTCTTTTTGTTTTAAATCAAATGCAATAATAATTCATATAAATAAAACCATGGTGTGAGTCTTATATTGCCACCATTTTCTTTGAATAAGCAACCATGATAGAATGATGTATGTATGCATGCGTGCATGCACATCCATATGTTCATGAACAAGAATGAATGCATACATGCATGCATACATCCAAAAGAAACAAGATAGGATTCTTAGTGAGAAGCTAACGGTTAAATGATAAATCAACACTTGATTTATCAGTCCGGCCATATCACATACGACCCAACCAAAAGCAAGCCGCCCGATTAATATACGGTATCTCATACGCGCATTTTAACCGGGTCCATGCGCATATCGCATACGCGCACCACAACGTTTCGCCTGGACTAGGTTACTCCTTTGTGGGACTCAAAGACTCGTCAATACGCCGGCAGTGGGTGCTGATCATATCAAGCACCCCCAAGCCGTAAGTGGTCAGCTAAACGTAACGGCCACCCGGGTATTGAGCGATCAGAAAAAAACAAGCGAACCTTCTACAACTCCCGTCGAGCCAACCGGCAACACTACCCGTGCAGTCCGGTCTTCTCGTCTGATATGTCGCATATCAAGTCTAGGGCTGGTAAACGACAGACCCCAATAACCGATAAGTCGTGCCGATGTGAGGCTCATAACGGGTCGAGAAACTACTGGTAACACTTACCAGTAAATCTCTAATCAGCCCAGGCCAGGACTTCCCTGTTACGGCCAATCGAGCACAGTGCAACATCAACCCCCAATACCGGGAGAGACAAAACCCCTCCTATCTCTCATTGCCTCCATGTGACTCGGGACTGTACCCAAAAATCACCGTTTTGCACGCCCTCATGGACGTGGTAAGGTGGAAATCAAAGCACAGTGGGAATCACAGAAGACTCTATGACGATCTTGGGTCTACAGACTAACCTGCACCTGTGTCACCTAAGAACTGCCATCTGACGTGAGGTATAATACCATCTGGGAGTTCTCGGCGAGTCCGTCCAGTGTACCCAGTCTCCACTGAGCACCCGTATACCCTCTCTGATGTCAAACACCAATGGATATGGCATCATCCATCGCCCATCTCATGGGTCGAGAAGCGTATACGCTAGTCTATACTGGTATATCGATGCCCCATCTCGATACACCCACGACTAGGGACCTTGAAGGATGTACTTATGGACTACCATGTCCCCACTAGTATGATCAGCATCATAGTCCAGGTAGTCCAGTACACATCCTAAGGGCTTTACCAACATGTAACTATAAGACGGTATAAAGAGACAAGTATACATTTTAAGATAAAGAGCAACCAGATAGCATACTATCATATCGAGCAAGAAAGTCATCTCTATATATGTCCAAGCATCCAATATAATATACATCTTCTGTACAATACTGGCCTCTAGGGCATACATACAACTAACACATCCATCGCCCATCTGTATGGGACGAGAAGGTATACGCTAGTCTACTCTGGTATATCGATGCCCCGTCTCGATAAACCCATGACTAGCGACTTTGAAGGATTTACTTATGGACTATCATGTCCCCACTAGTATGATTCGCATCATAGTCCAGGTAGTCAAGTACACATCCTAAGGGCTTTACCAACATGTAACAGAGAGACAATCAGTGTACACGTTAAGGTAAAGAGTAACCAGATAGCATACTATCATATCGAGCAAGAAAGTCATCTCTATATATGTCCAAGCATCCACTACAATATACATCATATGTATAGTAATGGCCTCTAGGGCATACATATAACTAACAATCTCCCACTTGCACTAGGGCCATTTGATAGCAGTGGTTGTAGTATCTCATACTCAACCATCCCATAAAAGTCTCTCTCTGGAAAAAGGCCTTTGTGAGTGGATCCGCCGTGTTGTCATCTGAGTCTACTCTCCTAACATTGATCCCCTGAAGATCAACCATCTCCACGATCAGGTGATATTGCCTAAGAATATGTCTGGATCACTGATGGGACGGGCGTTCCTCGGCATAAGCCACAACTCCATAGTCACACAATGGGAGGAACGAAGTTCATCTCATGAACTATTATACACCCAGACTGCCACTTTGGTAGCATCTTTGGTAGCGATGTATACAGCCTTTATCGTCTAGTATTCCACGGTATCTAGCTTGGAACTCTTTCAACATACCGTCCCTTTACTGAGGGTAAAGACAATGCCTGCGACTGATATTCAGTCATCCTTATCACTCTGGAACATTTCCAGTGATTCTCCCCAAGATCAATTGATACCATCTCACTACAACTAGTGAGTATCCTAATATCCAATTAGATCTATCTCATAGATCCAAAATCCAGGATTCAGGAGGTATCATTATGATCATATATGGAGAATCCTTGTGATAAGCGGAGATTGACCGAGCGTAGCATAGGAAACTACTTCCCTATCAAGAGTATGTCATCCACGTACTCTACGAGGATCACCAGCATACTCCCTACTACCTTTTTGTATATACAAGGTTCATCTACCATTTTGATGATGTCAAACTGTCACGACCCAAAGTTTGGCCCGTGACCGGCACTCAACCACGTAACATCTACAGGCGTAACGCAACTAAGTAAGCCGAAAACCCAGAAATCAAACCAGTAAAAGTATAGAGTGATTTAAGCAATTTATAGAACCAATTACTAAGATGTCAAGAAATCTTAAGTAGACAATCACTAAGATAACAATATACGAAGCCGTGGCGAAGAAAATGAGCAACAGGTGGGAAACATCACAGATGGAATAAACTGCATAAGTAAAGTCGGCTCACAACGAGCTCGACGCCAGAATACAAAATAATGTACATCGTCCTCACAACTGGTCTCTAAGTCAATACATAAGTGGTAGATGGAGAGTACTAGATACAACAATGTACATAACTGCAAGATAACCAGATACCGTACAAAACCCACCTATCAGCAAAAGAGCTAGTACACCAACTGTAGGGGTATCTGTGTCAAAAGATGCAAGAATGCAGCCTGCTGCGACTACTCCGAAGGGCAACCTGCAAACACTGTGGCACAACGGGGTTGAGTTGCCAACTCGTGAATAGAAGATAACATATAAAGATAATCGCGAGTATGCACGTGCTACGATACTCTAACCTATATCAACATATAACGTCTATATGATGAACTGGATGCTCAAATCATGCAACAAGTGCGATCTAATAACATCTCCATGTGATGAGCAAGAAATGTGATGATCAGGTATAACAATGCAGTCTAACAACCCTATATAGAATGAACAGGGTATGCAATGATCAGGTATAGCAATGCAATCTAACAACCCTATATAGAATGAACAGGGTATGCAATGACCAGGTATAGCAATGCAATCTAACAACCCTATATAGAATGAACATGGTATGCAATGATCAGGTATAGCAATGTGTACTATATCAGGTATAATAGATACAGGATGAGATATCAATTACTACATACTGAGCATGGGAAATATAACATCTACACGGAATGTCATCATGGAAAGTATAATCGGTACCCATCAATGTACCCAAATCTCAATACTACTCAGGCGTCGTCATCCTCCTCGGTCCTCCAATCCTGTAAATCTCATATAACCGTGAGTGCCCAACATCGGCACCCAAAATATCAAGAAATACTCGCGCCAAGCATCGACATGCAAATCCACCTGTATAGGGCATCCGTCAGTCCGGATCAGCCCACGGGCTATGTCTGAGGTATCGGCCCTCGGCCCCGGCAGTATGAGTCGTCCCGTATCCATCCATAGACTCTGGTCGGTATCCTCCGGATAACCGCCAGGTCCAACCAATCACCGGTAGGTAGTAGTCCCTCAGCCAGGCTCACCGTCTACTACACAGCGAAACCGTTCTCGCCCCGGGGTACCATACCGGGTCCACCATGTACCCGTAATCGTCCTCATCCAACTCCTCGATTCGGGTTCACATATATCACTCTAGTACCGAGAAAACACATGGTGGACGCACCGAAATATCATATCAAAGGAAACCGGGTTTTTAAATAATTAACTATTCTCTTTGAAATATCCACGGTTCCCCAAATCCAGAATTAACATGGAAACAACATATCTCAATGCGTAATCTAAGCAAGTATGAAGATATCAATATATGTGTGCACTGGCATGAATGTACAGTGTGCATGTGCGCAGGTATGAAGATATCAATATATGTGTGCACTGGTATTAATATACAGCGTGCATGTGCGCAGGTATGAAGATATCAATATATGTGTGCACTGGTATGAATATACAGCGTGCATGTGCGCAGGTATGAAGATATCAATATATGTGTGCACTGGTATGAATATACAGCGTGCATGTGCGCAGGTATGAAGATATCAATATATGTGTGCACTGGTATGAATATACAGAGTGCATGTGCACAGGTATGAAGATATCAATATATGTGTGCACTGGTATGAATATACAGCGTGCATGTGCGCAGGTATGAAGATATCAATATATGTGTGCACTGGTATGAATATACAGTGTGCATGTGCGCAGGTATGAAGATATCAATATATGTGTGCACTGGTATGAATATACAGTTTGCATGTACGCAGGTATGATATAACATATGCTGTTATGCGGCAAATCATGACAACATCAATAAGGTAGAATCAGTATGATATATGATTTGTAGCAATCCTATAATGTGAGTGTCATGGCAATCACTAACGGTGTGAGTGTAGCATATCAATCGTGCTCGTGCGACTTGAACCGTTAGTGACAGTGCAGTGTCCTATGCTATCATTTCTATATGCAACAATATAGTATGCTACTACAGTCCATATGAACATCTACAATTTAATATCCTGACTCGCCCTGACGCTTAACGCCATACGGGCGATTTCCCCGTAGATGTTAAATCTACTCACCTGGTCGTGCGCTACTTGTAGCCGACCACCTGCTTTCCTTTCTTAGCTTCGTCCGACGTACCCGCCTGCGAACCTGGAATTACACAAGAATCCATATATAAGCAACTATCTCGCAAAACGCGATATCGAAGTCAAACGATACGCTCGCCTCGCGAACTAAACGCGCGTGTGTACGATACGCTAAACGTGTGCACGCGTCTAAAACTAACCCCGATACGCCGCGATACGCTAAATTATGGAACCCTCTCGCATATCGCGCGTATCGCGCGAACCAAACGTACTAGAAATATGATATAACGTCTCAGATTCTACCCAGGCTAACAACTTACAAAACTATACATACCACTGGCCTAGAAATAACAACAGACTCCTACCTATCCAAACATCACCCAAAAATTCCACTATCTGGCCGCAAATTGCGGCCAGAAAGAATAAATCGCCGTCCTCGCTATGGGGTGGGGGTCTCGGGCCCTGGTGGTGTGGTCTATGCCTTGTATAGAAGCTCCAGTTAACTCAATTTCAACCTGAACTACTCGGGCCTATAGCAGATCACAGAAATCCAAAAAGTTCACTTAAAAACACTAAATTTGCACAATTAGAAACCCTATGGTATTTTTGTGTAATCTGGGGTCTAACTAGGTTTACATGGCCTTAATAACACCTAATTTGTCTAGGTTAACCAATATTAACAGCACTAAACCATAAGTCCACACAAATCACCATTTCAAGCACAAAATCTCACTTTATACACAAACCGAAGCTAAACTACACATACGTTAAACAAACAAGAAGTTGGGCTCGGATTCTATACCTTACAAGACCCTAGGTGCAAGGAGAAAGGAGGTGGAGAAGATGGGAGTGCTGCTGCAGCTGCTGGGGGCTGCTGTTGGTGTTGCTACTGCTGCCACTGCCTGCTGCTGCTGTTGTTACTGCTTGCTGCTGCTGCTGCTGATGCTGCCTCTGCAGCTGCTGCCTCTCTCTCTCTCTCTCTCTCTCTCTCTCTCTCTGCTGAGTGTGTGTGTGTGAGTTGTGAGGAAAAATGAGGAAAGAAATGAGGCCCCAAGTCAAAACCCCCCTCTCTCTTTCCCTCTCTCTTCATTTAATGAGCATGGCTCAAGCCATGCCCATACTCCCTCTCTCATGCACCAAGTCAACAAAAGAAAAGAAAAGAAAAACAAATTAACAAAACACTCAAATAAATAAAACCCCATTAAAGCCCAAAACACTTAATACAAATAGGTTAACCCACCATGGTTGTTAATCATGGTTTTAACCCCAAATCTAAACCCTAGTTTACATGCACAAGTGTGTGTGTGCCTAGAAAAATCCTAATAAAATATTCATTAATTAGAATAAATTATCTGAAACTTAATTTGGTAAACTTTTACCAAAAGCTATCTAGTAAAATATAATTAACCCCTAAACACGACCTAAGGTGTTACAATCTTCCCCCCTTAAGGAAAATTCGTCCCCGAATTTTAAAATACATAGCTACGCATACCTTCAGAGAGATGAGGGAACCTCTTCCGCATCTTGCCCTCAGCCTCCCAAGTGATCTCTTCACCGTTTGGGATGCACCAAAATACCTTCTCTGATGGCAAGACCTTCGATCGAAGTTGTTAGTGTTTATGCCCTAGAAGGCCATTACTGTATCATACTAGTTTGTATATTACTTAATGGAAGCTTGGGATATTCACATGTATATAACAGTCTTGCTAAACATGGTAGTATGCTACTTGGTTTTTCTATCTTAATATGTGAGTGTACGTATTGATAGAGCTCTTAGGATTTTGCTTGACTACCAGCGTTGTGATGGCAGTCACACTAGTGGGGGCTGGGTAGTCTACAAGCACATCCTTATTCAGGTCCCTGGTCGTTGGATTATCGAGACAGAGCATCGATACTCCGGAGTAGACTAGTGTGTACGCTTCTCATCCCAGTTGGGGAGATGGTCTGTCCCACAGCCGTCAGTACGTCGTACTAGAGATAGTATACAGGTGCTCGTTGGGTTACGGGTACACCGGACAGGACTCACAGGGAACTGTTGGTTGGTTTTATACCAGTCGTCAGTGAACAGTTCCCAGGTGACATGAGTACAGCATAGTCCGCAGACTTGACACTGCTACTTCTCCTCGAGTGTGTCCCACTGTTCTTAGATTGCTACCCTACCACGGCTCAAAGGAGTCGTGCAAACAGATAGCAGTTGGGTGCAGTCCCGAGGACTTGGAAGCAGTGGCGGTTAGACAGGATTCGTCCCTCCCGGTATTGGGAGTAGATATTGCGCTGTGTCAGAGAGCCATTACGCAAAGTCCCTGGCCAGGGCAAGCGAGATTTGCTGGTAGGTTCCAGTAGTTTCTCAGGGTGTAATGGGCTTCCCTCCGACACGACTTATACCGCTATTAGGGGACTGACGCTTGCCGCCCCCTAGGCAGGATATGCGATAGTCTTGGACGAACGGACCGGACTGTATGGAGATTGTCACATCAGACTCAGTAGGAGTTCGGATGGGTTTCCTCATCGGCCTTCTTATCGACAACTACCTGGGGACCGTTACGTACAGCTAGTGCCGCTTGCGGTCTGTGGTTAAACCCACTTCCAGCGTAGTAGTCGAGTCTCTAGAGTCCCACACAGAGAGTTTCCTATTCCAGGCGAAACGATATAGAGGTCGTACGGTTTTACGACAAGGGTTCGGACGCGTACGTGCGTTTACGCACGTACGACTTTCGGACAGTTTTTAGCAGTCGGCTTTGGTTTAAGCCAGTTACTGGTATCCGGTTATTGGATTTTTACAGTCTAAAGTTTTTCCGTATTTTTGCGGATTGGAGGGGCGTTCTCGTAATTGTGCGAGAAGCTTCTAGAAGTGGTGACTTAGGAGGTTTTGGTGTCATATGCAATGAATGAGATTAGTGAGTCATGAGGGTGATTCATTCATGTCATTAAAGCACAATAAATGCTTAATGACTCATGATAATGAATCACCATTAGATATTTGTGAAGCATGCTTATTCATCATGTATTATTCTTTTCTTCATAAAAGAGAATGCTTCATATTTATTATGATACTCAATAATCTCATCTCATTATAATCTACACATTCTCTCTCCTCCAGCTATCTCTCTTAAAAAGACCAATCCTCCCCTCTCATGAGTTGAGTACAAGGGTTAGTAAGACTAAACAATCCATAACCATCACTCTATCTCAATCTATCTTCTTTGATTAGCAATCCAAGAAGGTTAGTTGCCTCAAGTTTAGAGGCTAAGCTTGGAGTTTTGCTCTCGGGTGGATCGTCTACTACTTCGAGAAGGCCGAGGAGAACAAGGAGTTCGTAAAGACGAAGGAGTTGGTTCATTAGGTATAATCCCTAAATACAGTAGTTTAGAAACACTTTGTGTTTGGTTATTTATAGTTTAGCTTCGATTCAAGCGGTTAGTCGATGTTCGTTCACTAAACAAGTTCGTTTTTGAAAATTCTGCCTCACCACAAGTATTGGGGTGTAGTACATCGACTTACAGTGGTATCAGAGCCTCGCTAAACAATAAATAACTTAATTGCAAATTTGTACGAATTTCGAACGGAAAAAACGAAACCGGAAACCACCAATTTGTCAAGTTTCTGTCGAAATTTAAATGAAGTCTAAAAATTTTTCAGGGTTGCTCAGAAAGCTTGGAAAGGGTCTAGGAGAACACCCATGAAATTTGAGCCCATGAATCGGCTAAAGCGCCGCGGAAGCGCGGCAGATCCCACCGATCCGCCGCGGTTCCGCGGCCGAGTTGCCGAGTCATGGACTCATTTTTCATGTGTGGGTCCCCTCTGGTGTTTGGTGTTTTCTGGAATATTTTAATTTTGCTCAGGTTTTCCGTTTACAGAGCAGTATTGGAGCAATGTTAAATGCGTTTAATCGATCGAAATTGTACAGTATTTGCATATTGGATTATATCTGTGATTGTTTAATGTGTTCGTAAACCTCCCCTAACTGCTAGTATGTCGGTTGGTAGGGGGTTGCACATTTCTGAAATGGTTATATCTGTTTGTGCATATAAACTGTATTGGACTGTTGTGGTGTATAGCCGGGTTTTGAAATGGGTTATTATTTAATTCATTTGTTGTAAATGTAATTTGTTGTAATATTATTTTGCGGGGCACATCCAGGTTGCGGTTGTAGCCACCGTTGTATTGTTTCATTTTACTGTTTTTGCTCCTAGGACAGATCCAAGGTGGGGTACACAAACTGCCGGGCGGGTAGTTTTCCGTACCCGTAGGGATCTTGGGTGGGGTAACGGCTATTCATCACAACTGTGTAATCTGTCTTTTCTTGCAGGCTCAAAAGAAATACAGATTGCTTGCAAATCCAATAAAGTTTATCTGTGTTCTGGAATGTATATCATTGCGTCAGACGAATGTAAAATATCTATATATATTGTAGCTATTTTAGATGTCACTTATGTTTTACACCCGCGCTAGCCCAGTCCCCGCTCTGTCGTTAGTTAAGTAACCTAACGGGTGATGACGGGACCCAGTGGCGAATGCAGATGGCATAAGAGGACGTCATATTTTCGTTGTTTTCTGCAATGATAGGTTAATGATGGGACGCATTATCTATAATGCAAAGAAAAATAAACCAAAGTTTTAATCGTTGGAACAATTTAAAAGAAACCACTCGGTTAATTTTAAAAACAGATATTTTTAAATGCGGAGCTTTAACCACTCCTTTTAAAAGCTATCAGTTTCCTTCGGTTACATCAAGTTCACTACGTTCACGGTTTCGCCAAAACCATTCGTAGCCCTCCGTCATTTCATCTGGGTATTCAGTAGTATTCAAGCTATGTATTTTGACCAACGCCAAGGCATAGTGTTTGGTAGCTGCTAGATATTCATTTGTTGCATAGATAGATGAGTTAGTTTGGGACAGTCGTATGATCATTTTAGCCAACGTCAAGGATATGTACGGATGGGTTCAAATTAACAAGATAATGATGGGTAGAACTTGACATGTGACTTATGATATTTTGACCAACGCCAAGGTCATAAGAGCATGGGGCAAAAATGTATATCGGGAATTTCTAAAGAAACTGAAATTTGCAAATAGATGCATACCATTTTGAGTTTGATGAATGTTGGTAGCATTCCTACAACATTATCAGACGATGATATTTGGATCCCGATCCTACTGTGAGTATATGCTACTTTTCAGGATATTCGTCACTTAACGATCAATGCTATAAACCTAGTAGGTGTTCAGAAAAGTGTCAGCGGGGTTACGCCCCCAGAGAAAAGAGGTTATTTAATTAAGGAACTTCGCGAAAGCGTTGGAAAACCTCCCTCGAAGTATCGACACAAGCCTGGCTGAACGGTTAAGCAAGTATTGTACGGTGAGAATAGTCCTGGCTAATTCTTCTTTTATGGTTTGAGGAAGGATTCGAGAAACAGTGGGAGCCATCCAGTTTAGATAAACTAAAAACCACTCTAAACTTGCAAGAGCATCATGCTAAAGAGTTTTCTTCTCTCTCTCCTAATTGCAGCGACCCTGAAAATGACTGGACTTAAGTTACTTTTAAAGAAAAATATACTGACAGGGCCAAACTATAAAGATTGGCTGCGGAATGTCAAAATGGCTTTGACCTATGACAAACCGGGGTACATCCTCACCGCTACGGCACCAGCTGTCCCTGGTCCCAAATCCAGCAATGCGGATAAGGTAATCCGCAAAACCTGGGATTTAGATTGCGCGAAAGCCAAGTGCATCGTGCTTGCCTCGATGAACAATGAACATCAGAGGAGGCACCAGGATATGGACCTTGATGGCATATTTCTCCATACAAAGGAACTTTATGGAGCGCAATCTCGTATAGCAAGATACTGGACCTCTAAGAACTTGTTTCGAGCGAGGTTGGTTGTTGGGTCATCGGTAGGAGAACATGTCCTACATATGATCGGCTATATAGAAGAGCTCGCAGACCTTGGGACGACTTTGGATAATGAGCTCTATACAGACCTTATTCTCCAGTCCCTTCCTCACACCTACGCCCAGTTTATCCTGAACTTCAACATTCAAAGAAAAGAAGTTGAACTTCCGGAACTCCTGAACATGTTAAGGAGTGCAGAGGGCACCTTGAAGAATTCAAGGGAAACACCCGCTATGTTTGTTGGCGGTACATCTTCTTCCGGGTCCAAGGCTAAGGCCAAAGGAAGGAAGAAGAAGGCCGCACCCAGACCTAGAGGAGGTGTTAGTAAAGTGGGAGGGAAGGGAAAGAAAAAGTTTGCGGTACCGATAGTTGGCCACGATGAGTGCTTCCATTGTCACAGGAAAGGGCACTGGAAGAAGGATTGCAAGGCGTGGAACGCCAAGAACCAGGAACCGAAGCAAGCTGTGGCTTCGACTTCAGGTGTGTTTGTAATTGAGAATTTTCTGTCGATCAACTCTACTTCCTGGGTATTGGATACCGGATCAGGATCTAATATTTGCAATTCATTGCAGGCACTGATAAACCGTAGAGTGCTGAAGGAAGGTGATATGACCCTAAAGGTTGCTAACGGAGCTAGCGTGGGAGCTGCGTCCGTCGGGGATTATCACCTAGGATTGACGAGTGGACACATTTTGGTTTTACATAACTGTTATTTTGTACCAAGCTTAACGTGTAATATCATATCAGTTTCCTTGTTATCAAATAAAGGTTATGATTTCACGTTTGTAAGAGATGTTGTCAACATCCACCTTAATCATGGTTTGATTGGGTCAGGTACACTAAATAACGGAATATATGTTTTAAACCAACTCTAAATTTTCACTGTCCAGAACACACTAAAAAGAAAGTCTCCAGATTTAAATAAAGCTTTCTTATGGCATTGTAGACTGGGTCACATCAATGAGAGAAGGTTGACTAAGTTACATAGAGAAGGATATTTGGACTCGTTCGAATATCAATCTTATGACACTTGTCAATCTTGTCTCAAAGGAAAGATGACAAAGACTCCAATCACCGGACAAGGAGTAAGAGCGAGCGAGCTCTTAGGACTCATACACAGCGATGTATGTGGTCCAATGTCTACACATGCGAGAGGTGGTTTTTCCTATTTCATTACTTTCACGGATGATTACTCAAGATACGGATTCATTTATCTGATGAAACATAAATCCGAGGCTTTTGAGAAATTCCAAGAGTATAAGAATGAAGTAGAAAACCAAACCGGCAAAAGAATCAAAACACTTAGATCTGATCGAGGTGGTGAATACTTGAGTGCCGAGTTCCTAGGTTACCTAAAAGAGAAAGGAATTCTCTCTCAGCTTACTCCTCCGTACACTCCACAGCATAACGGTGTATCGGAGAGACGGAATCGAACCCTATTGGATATGGTACGATCCATGATGAGTAATGCTGAGTTACCGCGATCTTTCTGGGGTCATGCGCTAGAATCAGCGGCATATCTTTTGAACATGGTACCTACCAAGACTGTGCCTACCACTCCATATCAGATGTGGAGCGGGAAGAAACCCTATCTTCAGTATCTGAAAATATGGGGATGTCCAGCTTTTGTTAAAAAGCAGCATGTGGACAAGCTCGAGGCACGATCAGTAAAGTGTAAGTTTGTGGGATATCCAAAGAACTCCAAGGGGTATCTATTCTATTACGCAGAGGAACAAAAGGTGTTTGTTTCTCGTAATGCCCATTTTCTAGAATATCAGTTTTCAGAAAAGGAAATAAGTGGGAGCGAAATAGAACTGGAAGAAATTCCAGAACCACAAACTGCTACTGAAAGTTTGGTAGAACCGGAAGTTCAAGAAGAACAGGACATTCCCGCACCCCTCCGCAGGAGTAGTAGGCCGTCTCATCCGCTTGAGAGATACTACGGTTTTCTCATAGATGGGGATAGAGAGGATTGCATCATAGATGATGATGAACATACTGACTTCCAGCAGGCCATCCAGAGCGGCGACTCGGTACGATGGCTAGATGCAATGCGGACCGAAATGGAGTCCATGTACACCAACAAAGTATGGACTTTGGACTTTGCTCCAGATGGGGTAAAACCCATAGGATGCAAATGGATCTTCAAGAAAAAGATTGGTGTAGATGGACAGGTGGAAACCTATAAGGCTAGACTTGTTGCAAAGGGTTTTCGCCAAAGACCTGGTTTGGACTATGACGAAACTTTTTCTCCAGTGGCTATGCTCAAATCCATTCGGGTCCTTCTTGCTATTGCTGCCTTCCATGATTATGAAATCTGGCAGATGGACGTAAAGACGGCTTTTCTGAATGGAAATTTAGAAGAGAGCGTCTATATGGATCAGCCAGAGGGTTTCAATCAGAGTGGGAGCAGCGGGAAAGTATGCAAGCTGCTTAAGTCCATTTATGGACTAAAGTAGGCATCGCGGAGTTGGAACATCTGTTTTGATGAGACAGTCAAAGAATATGACTTTATCAAAAATCCAGATGAACCGTGCATATATAGTAAAGTTGTAGCCAAAAGTGTTGTATTCCTCGTCTTATACGTGGATGACATTCTATTGATAGGAAATGACATTCCTATGCTACAATCTGTCAAAGGATTCTTGTCACACAGGTTCTCCATGAAAGACCTGGGTGATGCCTCTTACATTCTGGGGATCCGGATCTATCGTGATAGATCCAAGAGGATGTTGGGACATTCGCAGTCCAGGTATATCGACACTGTACTGAAAAGATTCAGTATGGAAGATTCTAAGCGCGGTAATCTGCCGGCTTGTCACGGAATCACCCTTTCCAAAGAGATGTCTCCCAAGACTGATTTGGAAAGGGAACGCATGTCTATTATACCCTACGCTTCTGCTGTAGGCTCTATAATGTATGCGATGTTGTGTACCAGACCAGATGTAGCTTACGCACTAAGCGTGGTGAGCCGGTATCAGTCAGACCCAGGGGAGAAACACTGGATAGCAGTAAAGAACATTCTCAAGTACCTGAGGAGGACTAAGGAGATGTTCTTGGTTTACGGCAGAAAAGACCTCAGGTTGGAGGCCTTTGCTGATTCCGGCTTCCAGAGTGATAAGGACGATTCTAAGTCCATGTCGGGTTATGTCTTTACCCTCAATGGAGGGGCGGTGTGCTGGAAGAGCTCCAAGCAGGACACCGTTGCTGACTCGACGATGGAAGCGGAGTATATAGCTGCTTGCGATGCCGCAAAAGAAGCAGTATGGATGAAGAAGTTCCTAACAGAACTTCAGGTGGTTCCTACCATAGTTGATCCAATACCTCTGTATTGCGACAACAATGAAGCTATAGCTTTAGCGAAGGAACCAAGGTCCCATCAGAAGTCCAGACACATCTTGAGGCGGTATCACCTGATCAGGGAGATCATTGATCGTCAGGAGATCGAGGTTCGGAGAGTTGCTTCAGAAGAGAACATTGCTGATCCATTCACGAAGGCCCTACCTCAGATTAAGTTCGAGAGGCTACTCGAGATCATTGGTCTTCGATATGCCAGTACATGGCCCTAATGCAAGTGGGAGATTGTTAGTGTTTATGCCCTAGAAGGCCATTACTGTATCATACTAGTTTGTATATTACTTAATGGAAGCTTGGGATATTCACATGTATATAACAGTCATGCTAAACATGGTAGTATGCTACTTGGTTTTTCTATCTTAATATGTGAGTGTACGTATTGATAGAGCTCTTAGGATTTTGCTTGACTACCAGCGTTGTGATGGCAGTCACACTAGTGGGGGCTGGGTAGTCTACAAGCACATCCTTATTCAGGTCCCTGGTCGTTGGATTATCGAGATAGAACATCGATACTCCGGAGTAGACTAGTGTGTACGCTTCTCATCCCAGTTGGGGAGATGGTCTGTCCCACAGCCGTCAGTACGTCATACTAGAGATAGTATACAGGTGGTCGTTGGGTTACGGGTACACCGGACATGACTCACAGGGAAATGTTGGATGGTTTTTGTCACGACCCGAAAGTACGGAACATGACCGGCACTTAAACTACGAATGTCTCGAGGCGTACGTAATCTAAGTAAACCGAAAACCCAGAAATCCAAACCAAGAAAATAGTAGAGTGCAGGAAAAACAACTTAAAGCAAGTAATTTCAATAGCATAAGCCGAATTATGCGGTTTTTAAAACATCAAAAATTTACTGAAAATTTCGGCAGAGTCTCCTTTGTAAATACTGGCCCCCAAACGGGATACAACATGAATAGTATACGAAATCCAGAAAAAGGCATCCCCAAGCGGGAGCTAGCTCTTCGTCAAACGACGGTCACAACCACACAAGCAATAAAATATACAACGCCAACGGCGAGGATCAAAACTCAAAAGGAAACTCAAAACCACCAGAAATATAATGAGCGACTCTAAGGTCGAAAGAATAAACAACACTGGTCTCTATCTCAAAATACATGTTTGGTTGATGGAACTTCTAGATACAACAGAATAATGATATACATAGTATATAATGGGGGTATGATACAAGTAAACCCACCTACTAGCAAATCACCCGAATAAAACTGAGCCCGCAAGCCATAATGAAACCTGTACGGCAAATCTGCAAGAAACTGGGGCACAACGGGGGTGAGTTGCCAACTCGTGAATAGAAAAACATCTACGCACAGAAATCGCATAAATAAGGCAATCCTAGGTCAATGATCATAATATATCCTCCAAAATAAGTATATAACATGCAGCCTATAACAAGGCTAGGGTAAATATCTAACCCGAGTGTAAACTCATGTGCCCGTGTCAGTGCCTCAAGTAGCAATATATCCTATGAATGAGGTATGAATGCATGAAACAGAATACATGTAAATGAAGAAACTGTTTTCATAATTTGGTGAGATTTCCTTCGTATTTTTAAACTGAGGAATCATAAATGAAATCAGCATCAATAGTGTCTAGCATCGACACAAAACATAAATCTCACTGTCTCGAAATATCAATGTCTCAATCTCAATATCTAGGGCGCCGTCAATCCGGACCGGCCCCTACCATAAATCTCAAGACCACGACGGTATCCTCCGGATATCCGACGCGTCGGGTAAAATCACCGGTAGGTAGTACTCCCCTGCCAGGCTCAACGTCATCACCACATTCCTCTTGCCCCGGGGTACCGCACCGGGTCCACCATGTACCCAAAACGGTTCATCCGTCTCCTCGAATCGGGTTTCCAAATCCATCAGCAAACTCATGGTGGACGACTCATACATCATGGGAAAAACCGCACTTTTTATTTTAAAAGAGAGAATATGTTTATTTGTGTTTTTGCGGTTTTCCTCCAAATCCAGAAAATCTCATAGAAATCCAAATCCAAACCTCAATAGCATGCAAAATAGTGAATATATGCATGAGAATCCATGAATGCGGCATAACAATGAATAACAGTATGCATGAAGTAGCAGGTAATAACTACAATGTCTAAACTATTCGCAAATAGGCTATGTCAAGCAATAATATATTTTCTAAGGTGTACGTGACATGGCAATTACCGATGAAGATGTGTGTGAGCCGGCAAGTAAGTGTACGTGGTACATACGCATCATCGGTAATGGTGCTGGTGTCCTATCAGCATGATATTAAAATGGAGTATGAAACATAATATAAGAATGCGCTGCAAAGCGAACCACAAAAAAGTGGGAGCTGAAACTAGACGTAACCAAAACTAATCTGCATTAATCTAATATAAGTCCTACGAATGGTGCCTTTTGAAATAACACGAATCATGGGGTTTTGAAAATAGGGCTACGGTGTTTTTATGAAAAGATACGTCGTTTTTGAAATGTCCGTAGATTCCCTTGAGCTGTCTTTAAAAATGCCCACGATTCGTTGGTTTTTGAAATAGGTAAGAAGTCTAATCTACTCTAACAACTACACTAAACTATACGGCCGAACTAACAAGCCGAACTACAGGTAAGGGAACCGCCTAACATCTGAATCGATATATAAATATATATAAGTCGGTGATCCCGCCTCAATAGTATCGCGTACGATACAGTATATCATCTGACATCCTCGAGTCATGAGCGCGGATCTATCATAAATATAGGCTCGTACGGTAAATCGTCGTACGGCATCCCAAAAGCTGGGTACGGTTCAATATCACACTATCTCATCACATTTCAGATATCACTTATCATATCATAATCTGGGGTACTGATCTAAGTCTAGTACAACTGATATCATCTTCAAAGTATGAATGCGGGGGTAAACACACATCCCGAACCCGCAAGAATCACATTTCGTATCCCAAATACGAATCATATCAAATCACCGATCTCGCGGCACAAAGCCCACATCATCGACTCAACTCCAAAGTCATCCCATATCATCAAACACCGTGCAAGTATAAGAAACATACAAGTGTATGCGTGTGGGTGCAAATCTATCCTATGGTTCGCAACTAGGAACTACGCTAGTTATTTCTACCCCTAACTAACCATAACACACTAACTATCACACATAAAAATATACTACATAGTACTAATTACGGACTGCGGGGGTGCTATACGCCATCCACCCGACTTCTCCCCGTAGATATAAATCTACTCACCTGGTCCTCGCTCGCCGGTGCCGACGTCGCCACGTGCTTACTTGTCGTCTCGAAGTCCACATGGGGTACCTACATATCATAACGCACCGTATCGCATTAAAAACCCAATTCAAAATCGAAACGGCATACGAAAACTAAATCGGCACGCGTATCATGCATAGGTCAAAACCTATCGCCTACACATGCAAGAATAGTCAAACCAACCCTCGATGTCGATGTACGAACGTCAAACCATCGAGAAAATCCAATCACACTCATTTGCACATTCACGAACACTAATTTTAATATAAAATAGGTTAAAATTCACGAAAACCCCAAATTCACTCTAAAAGCCGTTTTTCCGAAAAACTAGCAAGCAAAATTACCCGTTTTAGTACAAAACTCGATGTTTAAATGAATGTAGCGGCCAATATATTTATTATATATCTTAAATAAGTCAATAAAACCATTCCCATAATTTAATCACATAAATTTGCATAATTTCCAAAATCCTAGTTTGCAAAAATATCAATTTTTAACACATTTTAAAGCAAAATTCACAATTCATCAATTAAGCTTGGTTTTTCATGAACTAAAGTATTAAACCACTCAATATAATATTTAAGATATGATGAAACCCTAACCATATTTTTAATCTCTCATTTTGAATTAAAGCTAAAAACCTAGTTTGCAATATTTACCAATTTTAACAATTTAATAGCAAAAATGCACAACCTACAATCTAGCTTGGATTTTCATGAACCAAAGTATTAAACTACACTTTAAAATGTTAATAATGCTATGAATACGCTAATTAGGTTTTTTAAACCTAATTATTAGACAAATTATAAAACCTAGTTAGCAATTAGCAAAGTTATCACAATTTTAAATTAACAAATTAGCAAATAGCAACTAACTTAGATTTTGCATACAACTACATGCTAATCTCCTCATTACAACCATAAGCAAATGGTAAAAACCTCACTTGATCACAAACCCTAGTCATTAATTCAAAACCCTTCTCTTGAATTTTAATTCAAGCACCTAGAACTAATTAAAAAACCTAATTAAGCTAACATGAAACAATTAGCATAATTTAAGAAAAGGTTAGAATTATACCTCATGATCAAGAGATCAATTATGAAAATCAAGCCTCTAAAATGCCAACTTGCTCCCTAGATCCATGCAAGAATAGCAAATGAAAAATGGGTAGGAGTTAGATTTGAGTTTTAGTTTAATTTTGATGGAAATTTGATGGATTTTTGAAGACTTTTGATGAGGAAAAGAGAGGAGAAGAATGAAGAGGGGCTGCTGTTGAGTTCTGGCCGAAAATGAGAGGGGTGAGGGGGTGTGGGTGTGGGAGTGAGAGTGGGTAGAGAGGTCCAAGTCAAAGGGAGTCCAAGTCAACCCAACCAATACTTATATCTATATACCCTTTCTTCTCATTTCTTTTCATCTTAACATAGAAATTCAAGTGGGGAAAATGGGTGGGGCTGCTGAATTCAGCCAAGGGGGAGGGAAAATGGGGGTTTGTGAGTGTGGGTACGGGTGTGGGGTGATGAAAAATGATAAATACAATACCCCAAACATCCATTTACGCCAAAAAAAAGCCATTTTTCTTCAATAATTTCTAAACCGTTTTGGCAAATGATTTCGTTCCAAAAACCACATGATAAATTTTTATTTAATGTTTTATGATGCACAAAATTTGTTTCAACTCATTCCAATTTGTAATTTTCCTTAATTAAATGTATTAGTGATGGCTTAAAATAATAATAAAATAATATTTTTTTCAGAAAATTTGAAATTTCACCAGCGGCTCAATAAACACCAAATAATAGCAATTACATAGCTAGAATATGTATATTTAATTTTTATAATAAGATATTTGTATTTTGACTTTTTACAGAAAACCCCCTTATTTTACCGTTTTTTCGAAATTCCACCGAAACGATTTTCAAAACGTTACAATCTTCCCCCCTTAAAGAAATTCGGTCCCCGAATTTAAATTCAAAATCCCCCAAATACTAAAACATCTAAGAAAACCCATCAAGTCGTCGGGGCTCCGAAATCATGAATACATAAAACAAGTCGTAGCGCAGCGCATGCGCTTGAAAAATGAATATATAACTCAAATCAAAACTCCTCCAAGCATCCCGCGATTATCGGAGTCGTGGAGAAGACATCAATGCCAAATCCAAATCAAAACCAATATGATATAACTCAAAACTATAAATGTAAATATCGAATCTATATCTGTAAGCATCTGAAGGAAATGCATGCCAAATCTCTTTAAGTCGCTGTGCAACGCGTATAATACTGCACAGTGGCGGACGTCTACCATAAGAAAATAACTATATACATATATACTTTTGTTTGAATTGTACGTTCCGCCGTTTTGGAAACAATTTAGAAGGGTCTTCTTGTTTTAAACATTTCGTGTCATATCAGACACGTAGGTAAATACTGAGGCTATAGCTCGCTTTTGGAAATCCCTTCAATAACTATCAATGCATGCAAAATATATTCAGGTACTGTCCTCTGACTAGTCCTGCTCAGTACGAAAACACATAGCAATATCATAAAAATGTACTACTCTATAAGAAATCAATCCCAAAATATGCACATGAATACTACGTGCGTCTGGTGCGCACGGAAATCAAATCCATGAATATGTTATACATGTGCACAGAAACAACATCTAAGTGCATCGGGTGTGCAAGAAATAACTGTCGTAGGCAACATGTGTGCCTGACCGCAAAATCAGGTGCATCTGACATGCACGAAAAAAATCTCGAATTAGTGCATCTGGTGTGCACCAAATCGCATCTCGTAACAGGCGCCCAACAAGCGCTAAAAATCCGAATCAGGTGCATCCATCATGCACGAAATCATGAAATCCAATATCAAGCGCCGAACGTGCGCAAAATCAATCAGGTGCACAAGGTGCACAAAACAAATATCGAGTATCACCATCGAAATCGAAGTCCAGTGCATCTAAGTGCACGAGAGGCGTATCACTGCACTGCAAGCATATATCAACTATACAGAGTGCAGGAACCAAATCGTGTGCGTGCATATGCACAAAATCAACTCAAATGTCTAAAACCGTAAAATCACAAACATGTGAACTAAAGAACGAAAACGATATCAAGTGCAACACTGTGCAAAATCGTAAATACTCAGTAGGTGCAACCATGGTCCATGAAAACAATTATCATGAAACTCAATCATCAAAATCAATCCTGCGAATAGATCGCCCAAAATACCCAAAATCAATAATGGTGGAATAATACCGCTCCAGCGCATCCTCTAAGAATCTCGGCCAACGGTCGCGGTCACTAGTGGGACGTCTCGTCGATGATCATGAACTCTGTCCTGCTGGGGTGCGTAACCATGACCACTCCTGGGTCAAAGTTTTCACTGTGAATTACCAATCTTTCGGTCCATCGGCTCATCGGCCCTGTCAGGTGTGCTAACGGGGACGATTCCGTTCTGGCACTCCTCTGGTCATCTCTTGGTCAATCATCGCGACCACTCGTGAGGCAGCATATCACTGGCGTCGGCCTCTGGCTCTCTGAATGTACGTGACACATCTGATCCTGAGTGCAAGTATCATTGCAGCAGTGTCCTGGAAGGAATCCTGCTCACGGTCTCTTCCATGTCTCGTCTCTGCCAACTGTCCGGAAGTCATTGTCCTTTCTTATATCTGCATCTTGCTCTGGAACGACTGCATACTCATCGCGACTCCTTCTGGAAGGTAAGTCCAAGTACCATGCCTCAGCATGCGCATCGCCTCTCTGGTGTCGGCGGAGTGGAACGTCATCTCATCTAGATCTGGTGCGAACCTCTTATTCCACTTTTCTCTAATGTCGTCTGCCTTGGACTCGTCTCGTCGCGGCTGCATGGACTAAGCTCCAACGGCTATCCTCATATCTGGAGTCTCCCAAGAAATGCATCTCACCACCTAGCATCTGAATTAAGTCGAGTCATCTGATCGAGTCGTCAAAACCTCATAATCCCCCAAGAGCTCAACATCTTGTGCACAGTTTAATAGTATCGAGTACATACCACAGCATCGGTGGTCCAGCCGTAGAAGGGCAAACCCAAGCCTCACTAATGGCGCCGCAGAACTGCCGCAAACCCGAAGGTTCAAAGGCTTTCACACGGTCATTAAGTCGAGTTAGGGTTTCATTCTTCTAGAGGGACCATAGAATTGCCTGCATGTCTTTCCGACTACTTTAAACTTGGAATAATAGGTTTCTGACATTCGATCGTCCCTGTCGACTCCCAACGTCTCCGCGTGACGTCGTCTCCAGCTGGAATCAATCTGTCTGATGACCTCGCATCGGGGTAGCGAACGAACCACATGTCTTAGTCATTCATCCTCGGTGACTAGCGACCTTCAATCATCTCTTAGTACAACTCGTACTGCAATAGCTCCAACATCTGGGGCGATATCTCGTCGTTCGCAGCAATAACGGGCTCACTCGTCTGCACGCTGAACCGTGCCTCAATCATCATGAATAAGCAACACACCAACGGTCATCAAGATCTGGCTGGCCTCTATCATTGGCTCAATCCTCTGATACTGATCGGCACGTTCGAGAAGTCTCATAAAGGCGATCCGCCAAACGCTCATGGCGCGGAAACACAGTAAAAAGACACATCTATGCAATCGTGTGTCGCCGGAATCACGCCATGGTCAGTCCTCGTTCATAACGAGCTCATACCGACCACAACTCTAGCCGTAGCTCTCCCTGCCGTAACCGTAGCAGCAAAACCAAACTGGTACCGATGAGGTTAGATCAGGAAGGAATATAATACTGAACAAGGAAATGTACATCCTAAGGCTTCATAAGTGGAGTGGCGTGTCGTAAATATGCCGCGGAACATATCAACGGTACGTCACTCTACTTTAGTCACCTATTCCATCAACCAAGGGTCATCCTACGCTCCGAAGGTAAAACCTAACGCTCTGATACCAACTTTGTCACGACCCGAAAGTACGGAACATGACCGGCACTTAAACTACGAATGTCTCGAGGCGTACGTAATCTAAGTAAACCGAAAACCCAGAAATCCAAACCAAGAAAATAGTAGAGTGCAGGAAAAACAACTTAAAGCAAGTAATTTCAATAGCATAAGCCGAATTATGCGGTTTTTAAAACATCAAAAATTTACTGAAAATTTCGGCAGAGTCTCCTTTGTAAATACTGGCCCCCAAACGGGATACAACATGAATAGTATACGAAATCCAGAAAAAGGCATCCCCAAGCGGGAGCTAGCTCTTCGTCAAACGACGGTCACAACCACACAAGCAATAAAATATACAACGCCAACGGCGAGGATCAAAACTCAAAAGGAAACTCAAAACCACCAGAAATATAATGAGCGACTCTAAGGTCGAAAGAATAAACAACACTGGTCTCTATCTCAAAATACATGTTTGGTTGATGGAACTTCTAGATACAACAGAATAATGATATACATAGTATATAATGGGGGTATGATACAAGTAAACCCACCTACTAGCAAATCACCCGAATAAAACTGAGCCCGCAAGCCATAATGAAACCTGTACGGCAAATCTGCAAGAAACTGGGGCACAACGGGGGTGAGTTGCCAACTCGTGAATAGAAAAACATCTACGCACAGAAATCGCATAAATAAGGCAATCCTAGGTCAATGATCATAATATATCCTCCAAAATAAGTATATAACATGCAGCCTATAACAAGGCTAGGGTAAATATCTAACCCGAGTGTAAACTCATGTGCCCGTGTCAGTGCCTCAAGTAGCAATATATCCTATGAATGAGGTATGAATGCATGAAACAGAATACATGTAAATGAAGAAACTGTTTTCATAATTTGGTGAGATTTCCTTCGTATTTTTAAACTGAGGAATCATAAATGAAATCAGCATCAATAGTGTCTAGCATCGACACAAAACATAAATCTCACTGTCTCGAAATATCAATGTCTCAATCTCAATATCTAGGGCGCCGTCAATCCGGACCGGCCCCTACCATAAATCTCAAGACCACGACGGTATCCTCCGGATATCCGACGCGTCGGGTAAAATCACCGGTAGGTAGTACTCCCCTGCCAGGCTCAACGTCATCACCACATTCCTCTTGCCCCGGGGTACCGCACCGGGTCCACCATGTACCCAAAACGGTTCATCCGTCTCCTCGAATCGGGTTTCCAAATCCATCAGCAAACTCATGGTGGACGACTCATACATCATGGGAAAAACCGCACTTTTTATTTTAAAAGAGAGAATATGTTTATTTGTGTTTTTGCGGTTTTCCTCCAAATCCAGAAAATCTCATAGAAATCCAAATCCAAACCTCAATAGCATGCAAAATAGTGAATATATGCATGAGAATCCATGAATGCGGCATAACAATGAATAACAGTATGCATGAAGTAGCAGGTAATAACTACAATGTCTAAACTATTCGCAAATAGGCTATGTCAAGCAATAATATATTTTCTAAGGTGTACGTGACATGGCAATTACCGATGAAGATGTGTGTGAGCCGGCAAGTAAGTGTACGTGGTACATACGCATCATCGGTAATGGTGCTGGTGTCCTATCAGCATGATATTAAAATGGAGTATGAAACATAATATAAGAATGCGCTGCAAAGCGAACCACAAAAAAGTGGGAGCTGAAACTAGACGTAACCAAAACTAATCTGCATTAATCTAATATAAGTCCTACGAATGGTGCCTTTTGAAATAACACGAATCATGGGGTTTTGAAAATAGGGCTACGGTGTTTTTATGAAAAGATACGTCGTTTTTGAAATGTCCGTAGATTCCCTTGAGCTGTCTTTAAAAATGCCCACGATTCGTTGGTTTTTGAAATAGGTAAGAAGTCTAATCTACTCTAACAACTACACTAAACTATACGGCCGAACTAACAAGCCGAACTACAGGTAAGGGAACCGCCTAACATCTGAATCGATATATAAATATATATAAGTCGGTGATCCCGCCTCAATAGTATCGCGTACGATACAGTATATCATCTGACATCCTCGAGTCATGAGCGCGGATCTATCATAAATATAGGCTCGTACGGTAAATCGTCGTACGGCATCCCAAAAGCTGGGTACGGTTCAATATCACACTATCTCATCACATTTCAGATATCACTTATCATATCATAATCTGGGGTACTGATCTAAGTCTAGTACAACTGATATCATCTTCAAAGTATGAATGCGGGGGTAAACACACATCCCGAACCCGCAAGAATCACATTTCGTATCCCAAATACGAATCATATCAAATCACCGATCTCGCGGCACAAAGCCCACATCATCGACTCAACTCCAAAGTCATCCCATATCATCAAACACCGTGCAAGTATAAGAAACATACAAGTGTATGCGTGTGGGTGCAAATCTATCCTATGGTTCGCAACTAGGAACTACGCTAGTTATTTCTACCCCTAACTAACCATAACACACTAACTATCACACATAAAAATATACTACATAGTACTAATTACGGACTGCGGGGGTGCTATACGCCATCCACCCGACTTCTCCCCGTAGATATAAATCTACTCACCTGGTCCTCGCTCGCCGGTGCCGACGTCGCCACGCGCTTACTTGTCGTCTCGAAGTCCACATGGGGTACCTACATATCATAACGCACCGTATCGCATTAAAAACCCAATTCAAAATCGAAACGGCATACGAAAACTAAATCGGCACGCGTATCATGCATAGGTCAAAACCTATCGCCTACACATGCAAGAATAGTCAAACCAACCCTCGATGTCGATGTACGAACGTCAAACCATCGAGAAAATCCAATCACACTCATTTGCACATTCACGAACACTAATTTTAATATAAAATAGGTTAAAATTCACGAAAACCCCAAATTCACTCTAAAAGCCGTTTTTCCGAAAAACTAGCAAGCAAAATTACCCGTTTTAGTACAAAACTCGATGTTTAAATGAATGTAGCGGCCAATATATTTATTATATATCTTAAATAAGTCAATAAAACCATTCCCATAATTTAATCACATAAATTTGCATAATTTCCAAAATCCTAGTTTGCAAAAATATCAATTTTTAACACATTTTAAAGCAAAATTCACAATTCATCAATTAAGCTTGGTTTTTCATGAACTAAAGTATTAAACCACTCAATATAATATTTAAGATATGATGAAACCCTAACCATATTTTTAATCTCTCATTTTGAATTAAAGCTAAAAACCTAGTTTGCAATATTTACCAATTTTAACAATTTAATAGCAAAAATGCACAACCTACAATCTAGCTTGGATTTTCATGAACCAAAGTATTAAACTACACTTTAAAATGTTAATAATGCTATGAATACGCTAATTAGGTTTTTTAAACCTAATTATTAGACAAATTATAAAACCTAGTTAGCAATTAGCAAAGTTATCACAATTTTAAATTAACAAATTAGCAAATAGCAACTAACTTAGATTTTGCATACAACTACATGCTAATCTCCTCATTACAACCATAAGCAAATGGTAAAAACCTCACTTGATCACAAACCCTAGTCATTAATTCAAAACCCTTCTCTTGAATTTTAATTCAAGCACCTAGAACTAATTAAAAAACCTAATTAAGCTAACATGAAACAATTAGCATAATTTAAGAAAAGGTTAGAATTATACCTCATGATCAAGAGATCAATTATGAAAATCAAGCCTCTAAAATGCCAACTTGCTCCCTAGATCCATGCAAGAATAGCAAATGAAAAATGGGTAGGAGTTAGATTTGAGTTTTAGTTTAATTTTGATGGAAATTTGATGGATTTTTGAAGACTTTTGATGAGGAAAAGAGAGGAGAAGAATGAAGAGGGGCTGCTGTTGAGTTCTGGCCGAAAATGAGAGGGGTGAGGGGGTGTGGGTGTGGGAGTGAGAGTGGGTAGAGAGGTCCAAGTCAAAGGGAGTCCAAGTCAACCCAACCAATACTTATATCTATATACCCTTTCTTCTCATTTCTTTTCATCTTAACATAGAAATTCAAGTGGGGAAAATGGGTGGGGCTGCTGAATTCAGCCAAGGGGGAGGGAAAATGGGGGTTTGTGAGTGTGGGTACGGGTGTGGGGTGATGAAAAATGATAAATACAATACCCCAAACATCCATTTACGCCAAAAAAAAGCCATTTTTCTTCAATAATTTCTAAACCGTTTTGGCAAATGATTTCGTTCCAAAAACCACATGATAAATTTTTATTTAATGTTTTATGATGCACAAAATTTGTTTCAACTCATTCCAATTTGTAATTTTCCTTAATTAAATGTATTAGTGACGGCTTAAAATAATAATAAAATAATATTTTTTTCAGAAAATTTGAAATTTCACCAGCGGCTCAATAAACACCAAATAATAGCAATTACATAGCTAGAATATGTATATTTAATTTTTATAATAAGATATTTGTATTTTGACTTTTTACAGAAAACCCCCTTATTTTACCGTTTTTTCGAAATTCCACCGAAACGATTTTCAAAACGTTACAGTTTTATACCAGTAGTCAGTGAACAGTTCCCAGGTGACATGAGTACAACATAGTCCGCAGACTTGACACTGTTACTTCGCCTCGAGTGTGTCCAACTATTCTTAGATTGCTACCCTACCACGGCTCAAAGGAGTCGTGCAAACAGGTAGCAGTTGGGTGCAGTCCCGAGCACTTGGAGGCAGTGGCGGTTAGACAGGATTCGTCCCTCTCGGTATTGGGAGTAGATATCGCGCTGTGTCAGAGAGCCATTACGCAAAGTCCCTGGCCAGGGCAAGCGAGATTTGCTGGTAGGTTCCAGTAGTTTCTCAGGGTGTAATGGGCTTCCCTCCGACACGACTTATACCGCTATTACGGGACTGACGCTTGCCGCCCCCTAGGAAGGATATGCGATAGTCATGGACGAACGGACCGGACTGTATGGAGATTGTCACATCAGACTCAGTAGGAGTTCGGATGGGTTTCCTCATCGGCCTTCTTATCGACAACTACCTGGGGACCGTTACGTACAGCTAGTGCCGCTTGCGGTCTGTGGTTAAACCCACTGCCAGCGTAGTAGTCGAGTCTCTATGGTCCCACACAGAGAGTTTCCTATTCCAGGCGAAACGATATAGAGGTCGTATGGTTTTACGACAAGGGTTCGGACGCGTACGTGCGTTTACGCACGTACGACTTTCGGACAGTTTTTACCAGTCGGCTTTGTTTTAAGCCAGTTACCGGTATCCGGTTATTGGATTTTTACAGTCTAAAGTTTTTCCGTATTTTTGCGGATTGGAGGGGCGTTCTCGTAATTGTGCGAGAAGCTTCTAGAAGTGGTGACTAAGGAGGTTTAGGTGTCATATGCAATGAATGAGATTAATGAGTCATGAGGGTGATTCATTCATGTCATTAAAGCATAATAAATGCTTAATGACTCATGATAATGAATCACCATTAGATATTTGTGAAGCATGCTTATTCATCATGTATTATTCTTTTCTTCATAAAAGAGAATGCTTCATATTTATTATGATACTCAATAATCTCATCTCATTATAATCTACACATTCTCTCTCCTCAAGCTCTCTCTCTTAAAAAGACTAATCCTCCCCTCTCATGAGTTGAGTACAAGGGTTAGTAAGACTAAACAATCCATAACCATCACTCTATCTCAATCTATCTTCTTTGATTAGGAATCCAAGAAGGTTATTTGCCTCAAGTTTAGAGGCTAAGCTTGGAGTTTTGCTCTCGGGTGGATCGTCTACTACATCGAGAAGGCCGAGGAGAACAAGGAGTTCGTAAAGACGAAGGAGTTGGTTCATTTGGTATAATCCCTAAACACAGTAGTTTAGAAACACTTTGTGTTTGGTTATTTATAGTTTAGCTTCGATTCAAGCGGTTAGTCGATGTTCATTCACTAAACAAGTTCATTTTTGAAAATTCCGCCTCCCCACAAGTATTGGGGTGTGGTACATCGACTTACAAAAGTTTCTTCACCTGCTGGTCCAATATTACGACTTGCTGTTTGGTGAACGAAGGATCACGCTCGAACTAAAAGGTCTGGCGCTAAATCCAAAAGAAAGGTCCTGAAGGTAATTGCAAGGTATCGACATGGGGAAATACGGGGTGAATATTCAATAATCTGGGTGGAAGTTCCCAACTTAAGGCAACGAACCAACTCGCCTTAGGGATCCTAAAAAGACTTACTATCCTGGAAAACTTCCCAAAACTCAACATGTCATTTATCGGAAATTTCCGTGGGAATACATGATCTTCAATTGCAAACTTGAATCTGCGACCATCTTGGTCAGCATCTGATCTCTATCCGCAATATACCGTTTTATCCTGACCCAAAACAACCGAGTCAATTTCCGAAATTTCTAAACTAGATGAGGTCCAAAAATCCTATAACACGGAGTTAGGAAAAACAGACTGGTGATCGACATGACCTAACCTCTAATCCTAAAGGTTACCAATTGGAGTGTCTCCTGATAACTGCTATCAAAGGAGAACCCTATCGATGGCAAACAACGATCCCCAACCGCCGACAACAATTTCTACATACGCCCAACTTAACAAGAACAACTGAGTATCACCGGATGACAAGCATCCGAATGGAGTCACACCCTGACAACTCCTGGGTGGACACCATAATGAAAATTCGGGGAGATCTGCTCTCGTTCCCTCTTCGGAACGGTTAAAGGTTGCAAGTCTCCCGTCAGTCTTAGTTGCTGAACTCAAGTACACAACAAGACAGACATCTAGAAATGAATCCCAAGACTTCTCTTTCTGTCCCTGCCACCCGTAACTACCTTACAAGTCACGTTAACAGTTGGTGGGGCTTGAATGAGTACAGAGAGTTGACCGATGTGCCTGCCCTAGGATTCCTTGTCTCTTCCCTATAACATTAGGTACACAAGTGTCTCTCTAGCCTAGCACACCCTTTCCACAAGTCAAGGATTCCAAAATCATTACCCGGCCGAGTAGGCTCCAATATCTCTGACGAACGAGCGTCGGCAGGCAGTGTCTCGCGAAAGTGATTTAAGAAAAGTGGTCGGGCACTGACACGAGCAAGTTGTCTCTTCAGTAGAGACGAACTTAAGCTGCACTCAACGATCGCACAAGAACTGTGAATCTGCGTAGGACTTATCACAACAATCAAATTCCGTCGTGGGAAGATGTACATTTAACTCTGGTGGTCCGTGAAAATCTGACACGACTCTCAAACAAGTGGTGTCTCAAATCTCCAACGCAAATCCATCGCGGCCATCTCCAGATCATGAGTGGGATATCCTTCTCATACTTCCTCCAAATATAAAGAAGCAAAAGCGATAACTCCATTGTGTCACCTCAGTACACATTCGAGTCCTACTCACGAAACATCACAGTTAAACCACAAAGTCGCCCGAACCAAAAGCAAAGAAAGGGCTGAAGCAGTTGTTAAACGAGTCTTCAACTGTGGAAACTCCGCACACAAGCCTCGGTACAAAGAAAAGAAACCTCCATTCCAGTCAATTTAGTCAACGGGGCAGCATTACACTAGCAATCCTGCATGAGACGGCTGTAACACCTGCTAAGCCAAAAATATGCGGACCTCCGTCCCGCTCACAAATTTGGGCCTAAGCTGTACGACCACGATCTTCCTCGAAACCATACCAATTTGTCTCCGTAACTACAAAACCTAGGAGTCAACACGAACAAGCTTGAAGGGAACACTCCGAGAATCTAGCAAACCACTGGGGCTCTCCCAGTATCCATAAAACAGATCCTCAAGGGCTACTCCTATCCCTCAAGACACACTAAAAAGACCAGGATGTCGTAAATAACATAACAATAACAGGTCGAGGAACGGCCCGAAGAAAACCAGTTCATCACACCTACGAATGCTGCTAGAGCATTGGTGAGTCCAGTGACACACCCAAAACACACAAAGCCCGCAGCACGCACAAGGCAGTCTTCGGAATGTCATCACTCCGGACCCGCAACAATGATGACCTGATCCCTAACGTACTTAGACAAGGTCTCGCACTCTGGTGCTGATCGAAGAAATTGTCAATGTGAGGTACATGATACTTATCCGCACCGTAAGCCGATTCAAGTGACGATCCATCCATACACAACCTCAATCTGTCGTTTTCCTCCTGGACGAACAGAAATATGAGCTTCCTAAATGCGAAACACTCAGACGCGCAACTCCCTCAACAACCACTCTGCATCAGATCCTTAGCTCCTTAAGCTTCGCCGGCTCATCTTGGAATGACGTCGGAAAAATTCTCGCACGAAAGAAAACCGGTCCAACAAACCAACTGTGGCTACAGTATCACGAAAAAATGCCAAGAATCCACGACATCTCCTCAGTGCCGACTAGCGAACAAGGCTGAATTCAAGCGGTAAGAGGCAGCACCACTATCCACCTGCACAACAAGAACTGACTTGCCCGGGAAAACAAAACCTAACCGTTTCCTCACGGTAGCCCACAATGCCTAACACATAGCTAACTGTTGGAGATAGTGCCCTCATAGTCAATTATTGGATCGCGGGTACGTGATTGCAATGATTGCGGAGGACCTATACCGGTAGGACAGTCTTACTCGAGTTGATAGTATGCTATCTGGTTTGCCTTTATCAGTCGTGTACATGTTCAGGTGACTGATTGCATGTTACACTTTGATAGAGCCCTTAGGATCTTGCTTTACTACCAACAGTATTGTTGGAGATAGTGCCCTCAGAGTCGATTATTGGATCACAGGTACGTGATTGCAATGATTGAGGGAGGACCTATCCCGGTAGGACAGTCTTACTCGAGATGATAGTATGCTATCTGGTTTACCTTTATCATCGTGTACTGCTTTAGGTGACATGACGGATCACTATTGCATGTTGATAGAGCCCCTAGGATTCTTGCTTGACTACCGGCAGTATGAGGGCGATCATATACGTGGGAGCTGGTAGTCTATAAGCACATCCTTAAAAGGTCCCTAGTCGTAGGAGTTTCGAGACAGGGCATCGATACTCCAGAGTAGACTAGTGTATACAGTCGAGACCCCGACGAGGGGCGGTGGCCGGTCTCACAAGCCATTGGTGTCAGTTGGATCACCTAAGATGTATACAGGTGCTCATTGGGTTATGAGTACACCGGACAGGACTCGCCGGGAACATGCTAGTTGGTCTTATACCTGACGTCAGATAGCAGTTCCCTGGTGACATGTGTACAGGTTAGTTCATCGACCTGGGGATCGTCATTTGTCTCGTGTGAGTTCCCACTGTACTTTGATTACTACCCTACCACGGCTCAAAGGAGTCGTGCAAACAGGTTTTAGTTGGGTACAGTCCCGAGCCACATGGAGGCAGTGAGCGGATCTTCAGGGGTTCGTCTCTCCCGGTATTGGGGGTGAGGTCGCGCTGTGTCTAGGAGAGCCAGAACATGAAAAGTCCTTGGCCAACGCAGGAGATTTGCTGGTAGGTATTCCAGTAGTATCTCAGGGTGTTCTGCGCTGCACTCCGACACGACTTGTACCGCTTTTGGGGGTCTGACTTTTACCAACCCCCTAGGCCCGACATGCGATGCTCATAGACGAACGGACCGGACTGTACGGATATTGTCACTGACAGGCTCAGTAGGGCGTCAGGATAAGTTCGCTCATCGACGTCCCTTTTAGTCAATAGCTGGTGGCCCGTCACGTATTGGCTTATACCTCTGACGTGCTAGTGGTTAAATCCACAGCCATAGTATTGACGAGTTTTTAGAGTCCACCACACTTTCAGTTACTCAAGCTTTCGGGCGAAACGCTGTAGAGGCCGTATGGAGATATGGCAGGGTTCGATCAGATACGTGCGGTATTGCACGGATGGTGATCGGACGGTTTTTACTAGCCGGCTTTGGCTTAAGCCGGATCTTAGTATTTGACAGTGTAGTTTTGTCTCTTTGCATTTGTATTTCGGTCGGAATACAAATGCGGGTGTGTATGCACAGTATCGGGGTTTTCCTGTAATTTATTATAGGACCAGTTTACTGGGGTTGCCAGTTTGCATTCCGTTCCGGCCGGTTTTCTCTTTTTCCTTCCCGGTCGGACTTTTCGTTGGAGGGTGTTAATTGCAAGTTTGCAATTAACATTTTGTGGAGGGGGTTTCTTGCAAAATGATTGATTATGAAATCTTTTTGGCTTTTCATGCATTAATTGGGATTTGATTGGATATGGTTTGTGAATGTGATTTGGTGTTGGAAATTGGTCTTGGCCGGCCACTGTTGGAGTATGTAGTGGATTAATTTCCTTTGTATGGAATGGAATTAAAATGAGTGTGCTGGAATTGCAAGTGTGCTGGAATTGTTTTAAAGGGTTGAAAAATTAATATATTTTGAAATGAATGAGTTAATAAAGGGAGCTCATTCTTTTCACAGTGAGAGAGTGCTGGCTTCATTATATATTTCCAGTGAGCACTTATGCCTTTGGCCGAGCTCATTTTTCCCATGGCAAGCTCCATTTTTCATCAAGTGTTCATGAAAAATCCTTGTACAAATTCCTCCATAAATGGCAACCACTTAAACCCCAAAGAGACAACGGTTCTACATTATTCTACAGCAAATCTTGGGCGCGTCGGCTAGCCAACTTCGCGCCCGAGTTGTCTCAGTATAGAGGTGGGAGCCCGTAAAAGAATCCGGCTACGTGGTGCCCTTCTGGCGAGGAGGCGACCACCGGAGTTTCCGCGGGAGATCGGGACGACGACGAGAAGACCGGAGGACTCGGATCATTCGGTATATATCTAACCCGTCTTGTTAGTTGCTAGATCTAGTTTAATGGCCCGATCCGGGGTTTAGTGCGCGGTGGTGCCGGTTTGCTAAGTCCGCAAAATTTAAGTTTTTCACCGCTTCCGCATTTGGCCGTCGGATTGACGGCCGGGGCGCCGCCGTGCACTTACAGTGGTATCAGAGCCTCGCCATTAACTTCGTCTAGCTTTTGTTTGATGTGTTTTGCATTTCCGATCGACCAAAATTCCAAAAACCCTATTTAAGTTCACATCAGTTTTCTGTTAAGAATTTTTGGTGTCCAAAAATTTTTCAGGTGGTCTCAGAATGATGTGCAGGTAGTTCTAAGAACTCTGGAAAAAAACGAGACAATGAACCCTCATCACGAGCGCGGAACCGCGGCAAAACCCCCCTTGTTGCCGCGGTTCCCCCGCAGGTTGAAGGGATCATTGCTTCGTAATTCTCCAGTGGGCTTCTGGGCTGTAATTAGGGGTTTTGGAATATTAATTTTGGGCCCAGGTTTTCTGTGAGTGCTACAGTTTTGATTGGGGGCCCACTTGTTAATTTTTGATCGATCGGAAAATTTTAAACACATTTTTCACAGTGTTTACATTATATCTGTGACCGTGAATGTCACTTGATCGGTAAATCCGGTCTAACTGCTATAGCCCGGTTAGACGGATTTGCGAACGTGACTTTCACGTTGATGTTCTATGTTTATGCTGTGATGTTGCGGATTGGTCGTGGGGGATAGCCTGGATGCAATGCTAGTACTGTGCTGTTGTATTATGTACATTTGATATTGCGGGGCAAGCGTCCGACATGTGGACTGCCATCACTGCCTGTTTGTATTATTCTTTTGGGGCATGACCTGGTTGCGGTCGATGTACCCGGTGTATGTATATTTCACATTCTGTACTAGGATTACCCCGTGGAGGAGTGCACGGATAGCCGGGTTCTAGAGGGCAACAAGCCCGCATCTCATGGCATTGAGACGGAGGGGGCTTCACTCTGGGATTGGCGGGCTATTCGCCGCACTCGTAGGGGGTACAGGTTAACCCAGGAGGGGTGCCCAAGTTGCCGGATTCCGTGGAGTGCTGGGTGGTCCATTCACGGAGCTGAAGGGGGCTGCCTCACTTCAGGTTTTGGCGGGTGACTTGCCGCGCCCGTAGGGGTCTAGGATTTCATTGCACAGGCTATCCACACGACCAGGGGAACGTCGGGTTTCAGTAGTGGCTCTGTGAAACCCGGGGATCCCAGATATCTGTATTGTTCTGTGATGCTGTACATTTCTGTGATGTTGCATTTCTTTTCATGCCTTGAGCGAAATATAATATATTGGTATATATATTAGTAGATGTTGTATATGTTTTTCATCCGCGCTAGTCCAGTCCCCGCTCTGTCGTTAGTAAGCTAACCTAACGAGTGATGACGGGACCCAGTGGCGAATGCGGATGGCATATACGTACGTCAGTAAATTTTCGTTCTTTGTGTTGTGATTAATTGATGGGACTGCGTTGATTCGGATCAATGCAAGCTAAACAAACCTAATCTTATGTTGTTGGAACACTTTTCAAAAAGCTGTTATTGCAAGGATGTTCACTTTTGTTTTGCATCGTGGTATTCATTTGGAATATCCTGCTCCTCAGTCGACGAGGCAAGGGCCGAGATCCCTTCACCGGGAGTGACCCCTTGGACAGAAGTTTGCGTCAGGGCATTAACATCACTATAGCCGATTACTTTTGCTCTGCATCGTGGTATTCATTTGGAATATCCTGCACCCCATTCTACGGGGAAAGAGCCGAGATCCCTTCACCGGGAGTGACCTCTTTAGTAAAGGTTTTCGTTACTATATTTTCTAAAAAGCTATTCGTTCCTTCAACGAGATCAAGTTCATTACGTTAAAGGTTTTCGCCAGAAACCATTCGTAGCCCTCCATCATTTCGGTTAAATATTCGGTAGTATTCAAGCTATGTATTTTGACCTCACGCCAAGGCATAGTGATTGGAAGCTGCCGGATATTTATCTGTAGCATAGATAGATGCGTTGGTTTGGGACAGTCGTGCTACTATTTTGGCCTACGTCAAGGGTATGTACGGGTGGGTTCAAATTAACCTGGAAAATGATGGGTAGAACTTGACATGTGACTTATGATATTTTGACCTCACGCCAAGGTCATAAGAGCATGGGGCAGAAATCACATCGGGAGTTTCAAAAGAACTGAAGCTTGCCAGATATGCGCATACCTTCTGGAGTGTGATACCGTGAGCGGATTCCGTCACGTTATCGTGCAATGAGAGTTGGATCCCGATTCCCACTGATGAGTTGGTTTACTCCTCGGGTGACCCCGACTAATTCTTCTTTCAGGTTTGGAGGAGAATTTGAGGTACAGTGGGAGGTTTCCTGATTAGATAAATTGGTAACCATTCTGATCTAGGATAGAGTGCACGCTGAGTGTTTCTTTTCTCTCTCTCTTGGCAGCGACCATTGACCCGACCCTAGATTATGACTCAGTGACCAAGTTGACCGAACCTTCTTAACACTGGCTTTTGGATTGTCAGAGTTGCAAACCTCATTGCCACTCCTACTTTTACCCTTTTCTCCAGGACACCCCGTATTACTGCGAACGTCCACTTCCATTGGACAAAACCATCGTATGGTTAGATACGAACTCGAAGGAATTCGAGGATGGTTTCCGGTTCTGGAGAAAACGGATAAGATTATTCAGTTGTCTTTTCCCTTTTACCTTCTCTCAAGTTGTGAGTACTCCTTGTTTTAGGAGATAGTACACCTATTACGCAAATTGGATAGTCTTCTTCCAAACCCTAGGCTGGTGCCGACCGGTAGGGAATGAAGAAAACCAATTAGCCTAAACGGTGTGCAGAAGGTATTAAGATTAAGACAAAGCAAGGGATTAGTAAGAGGGCAAAGTAAATTGCGACTGATATTCACACCAAACCAAGTATTTCTTCGCCAATCCTAAATCACCTTTGTATTTCTCCAGGACACTCCATATCACTATGAAGATCCACAGTTTATTTGGATACTCCATCGTATGGTTATATACGAACTCGAAAGGAACTTGTTCCAGTTCGGGGATGGATCCTGGTTCAGGAGAAATAGGAATTAAGTACATTCAGGTGTCTTTTATCTTCACCTTCTCTCGCGGTGCGAGTGCTCCTAGGATTAGGACAGTACACCCTTTATGCTTATTGGATAGTCTTCTTCCAAACCATAGGCTGGTGCCGAACGGTAGGGAAGGAAGAAAACCATTTGGCCTAAAAGGGTGTAGAGAAGGTAATGACCAAAGACATATGAAGGGATTTGGAGAGGTGGCAAAGAATTATACGGTTACAGTTGTGAATCTGGATAATGGATGAGGCATTACTACGAATGCCAAGATACCACAACGAAACATTTCAATGTTTCAGTTTCACTGTGTAATGTTAAAAGAGAACTGATTTCCCGATTAGATACTTACTCCAGGGTATGTATTTACTAGGTATGATTCTCACATCTGTATGGTTTTACAGATGATGAGTGGGAGTAAGTTATTGGGAATTCGGTGATCATCCTCATTATATCGGAATTCGTTGTAATTGGCGATATTTGAGGATGCCACCTGCGTTGTTTGCCGGTCGGCAAATATTTGGTTTTGAATATCCGCTGTTGTGCACCAATTTCAAATTGATATATCTGTACGTCTATTTTTATAGAGTGAGATATACCTTTTGATATTATGTCGATGACATTTACCTATATCAGTGGATGGTTAGGTAAGGAGCAATGAACAGCGGTGTAATTCTTCTTAACCAAAAGTACAGTTTTCAACCTACGACACACAATGAATGAGTCACTAGACTCAAGGGACTTATACAGAGTATTGTATGTTGTCCAGGGTCCATCAGGACAGAGGGGTTGGTCCTCGTACTGTATACTGTTTACTTATGACTTCTCTAGTTCTTAGACAGGTGTTTCGTAGAAACACAGGGTCGAAGTTTTGAGAAGTTAAAGATATAAGAATAAAGTAGATAACCAGGTGTTGCAAGTATCGGGATTCTTCAAAGTGATCGAAGATGTAGATACTTGTACATGGTATTCAGTTGATAGTAATGGTTAAGAGAACTTGCTTCTCTTTCGGGTTACTCATAATGGAAGTATTCCTAAGTTGAGTAACGCTAATCGGCCTCTCTCCATTTAGTTGACATGCACTGGAGATAGCTGCATGATTTGAATCTGGTTCAATTAAATCAGTGCCTCTGGTTCTATATTGGATATAGTACAGTTCATATCTTAACGATGTTAAGGTACGGGGAGTTGTCCGGCTTATGATTAAAACCAGACTCTGGATAACTCAAGGCACGTTTCTGTAATGGCTGTTTGTGGGTTGACCCAGGCTATTGTTAGTGTATATGCCCTAGAGGCCATTACTGTATCATACTAGTTTGTATATTACTTAATGGAAGCTTGGGATATTCACCTTGTATAAACAATCTTGCTCAATATAGTAGTATGCTACTTGGTTTGTTTCTACTTCAATGTGTACTTGTGTTTATTTTACTATATCACTTATACGCATTAGTGGAGCCCTTAGGATCTTTGCTTGATTACCAGCGTTGTGATGGCAGTCGCACTAGTGGGGGCTGGGTAATCTATAAGCACATCCTTATACAGGTCCCTAGTCGCAGGACTATCGAGACAGGGCATCGATACTCCGGAGTAGACTAGCGTATGCGCTTCTCATCCCAGTGTGGGAGATGGTCTGTCCCACAGCCATCAGTACGTCGTACTAGAGATAGTATACGGGTGCTCGTTAGGTTACGAGTACACTGGACAGGACTCGTCGGGAACTGACAGGTTGGTATTATACCTATCGTCAGTCATCAGTTCCCAGATGACATGAGTACAGCTTAGTCCGCTGACTTGATACTAGCACTTCGCCTCGAGTGTGTTCCCACTGCACTTTGATCACTACCCTACCACGGCTCAAAGGAGTCGTGCAAACAGGTGGTGGTTGGGTGCAGTCCCGAAGCACTTGGAGGCAGTGCCGGTTAGACAGGATTCGTCTCTCCCGGTATTGGGGGTTGACATCGCGCTGTGTCTAGGAGAGCCATTACACGAGTAGTCCCTGGCCAGGGCAAGCGAGATATACTGGTAGGTTCCAGTGTTATCTCAGGGTGTTTTGGGCTTCACTCCGACACGACTTGTACCGCTATTGGGGGACTGACGTTTTATCGCCCCCTAGGCCCGACATGCGATGTATCAGACGAACAGACCGGACTGTACGGAGACGGTCACATTCAGACTCAGTAGGAGTACAGATGGGGTTTCACCTCGTCAGCCTTCTTGTCGGCATCTACCTGGGGACCGTTACGCACAGCTAGTGCCGCTTACGGTCTGTGGTTAAACCCACTGCCAGCGTAGTGCCGAGTCTTTAGAGTCCCACACAGAGGGTATTCGCCTCTGGGCAAAACAGAGTAGAGGTCGCATGGTTTTGCGACAGGGTTCGTTCTCCTCCGCGCACTTGTGCACGTTTGGAGTCCGGACGGATATTGCTAGCAGGCTCTGGTCTGAGCCGGATACTGGTATATGTTTTGGGGTTGCTTTTATATCTCGGTATTCTTGTTTCTCGGAACGAGAATGCAGGTGTGTATGCACAGTTGCTTGAGGCGGAGGATGAGATTTTTCATTAGGGTTTCAGAACGGGTGCGTATGCACAGTTGACAGTTATCTTTTTCCAAACCCTAATGGATTTATGAATTATCTATTAATAATAGTAATTAAATGAGAATTATGTTATGGTTGATTTTTGTTGACTTATTGACCTTGGTTGACTTGTTGACCATTGACCACCATCATGCTTTGAAAGATCCTCCTTGATTCATGCTTACACTTCATTTAAAGAAGCATGATAGTGGTCATTCTAAATTACCATCAACTATTCTTATTTTGAATTATTATTATTTAGATAATTCCTTTTCTTTTGGCATTATGGTTGCAAGAAAGAAAAACCTAGCTCATTATCTCATTTAGCTTCTCTCTCCTCTCTTCATCTTCTTCTTCCTCAAGCTCAAGGTGATTCCTTCTCATGTGTTGAGAATCATTCACCTTGAAAAGAAAACAACCCCTAGACACTCTCTACTCTCCCTAGGGTTTAAGGTTTAGCAAACCGGAAACCCTAGTTCACTCAAAGATCGAGGAAGAGCCCAAAGGTAGAACCTTCGAGGTGGATCCATCTTCGACGGAAGAAGGCTACAAGGCAAGAACCATCAACATCTACAAGGTTTGAAGAAGAAGGAGTTCAAGTTTAGGTATAACCTTCATCCGAGTATCTAAAACTCTTTAGCTTGTATGCTAGTTTAGTTTAGACACGATCCCGACCTAGTGTAGTCCATGTTGCCTCTTGCGATAAAAATTTGTTTTTTATACCGTTTCCGCCTTCCCGTAAGAACCGGGGGTCGCAATATGGACTTACAATGGTATCAGAGCCTAACTAAACTTAAACTAGCTTGGTAGTGAAGTGTAACGAAGTTCGGAACCGAAAAAATCGCAAAACCGGAAAAACAAAACCGTAAGTTTCTGTTGAAATGTTTTCTGCTCTAAATGAAAAACTTTATACTTGTAAATTCGGCTCATGGTTTTGTGTGAACACCCAAGAAAAACGATACAGTGATTCGTCCAAACCGCCGCCCTTCCGCCGCACGAGGTGGGTATTTGCCGCGGAAGCGCCGCGCTTTGTCTTCCTCTGTGCATCGTTTTTCGTGCAGTGTGTTTGTGTGTTGGTTTTGGGATTTTTAAAATATATTATATGTGCCCAGATTTTCCAGAACAGAAATTTGCTTTTGGGGTCCTATAATTCCGTATTTTTTCCGAACTTCACTGCACTTTGACTATGATGGTTATATCTGTGATGCTTGCATGTATTGAACGTCGGCTAATCGCTATAAGACGATTAGTCGGGGTTATACATGATCTGTGTTTGATATTGGAATGTGTATATGAATGTGTTGGACTGTCGCGGGTGAATAGCCGGGGTGGATGTGAGATGAGCTTTTGTTTTTCTTTCATTCATTGTAAATGTAAATTGATGTAATAATTATTATTTGTTTGGCCGCACAACCGGGTCAGGGTTGTAGCCGTCATTGTATAATTCTTTTTACTGTTTTTTGCTCCTAGGATAGACCCATGGAGGGGTGCACAAACTGCCGGGTACTTGGCGGGTAGTTTGCCGCACCCGTAGGGGTCTTGGGTGGGGTATTGGCTATTCACCGCGACCATGTTATCCGCTTTTCGTTTCAGGCTCGAAAGGATTGCGGATTGCTAGTATATCCAATGTATTCATCTGTGATCTGTAATGTCTATCATTGCTTTCTATTTAGGCGTTGCTTATGTTTTACAGCCGCGCTAGCCCAGCCCCCGCTCTGTCGTTAGTTAAGTAACCTAACGAGTGATGACGGGACCCCGTGGCGAATGCGAATGGCATAAGCGTACGTCATATTTTGGTTGTTTTCTGCAATGGTAGGATTTAAATGATGGGACGCATTAAAAGTACTAATGCAAGAATATCGCGCATTAAAAGAACTAATGCAAGATAATAAACCAAGTTAAAGTCGTTGGAACACTTTCGAAAAACCACTCGGTTCTTTTCAAAACTAACTTTTAAATGCGGAGCTTGAGCCACTCCTTCTAAAAGCTATCTCGTTCCATCGATTATATCAAGTTCACTACGTTCACGGTTTCGCCGAAACCATTCGTAGCCCTCCGTCGTTTCGTATGAATATTCAATAGTATTCAAGCTATGTTTGTTGACCTTCGTCAAGGCATAGAGTTTGGTAGCTGTTGGGTGTTCATATGTAGCATAGATAGATGCGTTGGTTTGGGACAGTCGTGTTGCCTTGTTGACCTTCGTCAAGGGTATATACGGGTGGGTTCAAATTAACCTGGATAATGACGGGCAGAACTTGACATGTGACTTATGATTTGTTGACCTTCGTCAAGGTCATAAGAGCATGGGGCAAAAATCCACATCGGGAGTTTCATAAGTACTGAAACTTGCTAGATTTGCATACCATTTGGAGTGTGGTGATTCTGGTAGGATTCCTTCAGTTTCGTCACACGATGATATTTGGATCCCGATCCTACTGTGAGTATATGCTACTCCTCGGGAAATTTCTCACTAGACGATCAATGCTATAAACTTAGTAGGTGCCTAGAAAGGTGTTAGCGAGGCTACGCCCCCAGGGAAAAGAGGTTATTTAATTAAGGAACTTCGCGAAAGCGTTGGAAAACCTCCCTCGAAGTACCGACACTGGCCTGGCTGAACGGTTAAGCAAGTATTGCACGGTGGGATTGATCCCGGCTAATTCTTCCTTTGTGTTTTGAGGAGGGATTCGAGAGACAGTGGGAGCCATCCTGTTTAGACAAATTAAAAACCATTCTAAACTTGCAAGAGCATCGTGCTAAAGTGTTCTTTCTCTCCCCCCTGCAGCGACCAAAATCGAAATGACTGGACTTAAGTTACTTCTAGATAAAAACATATTGACAGGGCCAAACTACAAAGATTGGCTCAGGAATGTCAAGTTGGCAATCACTTACGACAAGCTGGGGTATCTTCTTACCACCAAAGCTCCCCCCGTCCCAGGTCCCACCTCCAGCGTCGCGGATAAGGAAATCCGTAAGACTTGGGAGATTGACAGCGCGAAGGCCAGGTGCCTCGTACTTGCCTCGATGGACAACGATCATCAGAGGAGGCACGAGAATATGGATTTGGAATCCATATTTCTTCATACAAAAGAACTGTATGGAGAGCAGTCTCGTATCGCAAGATACGAAGTGTCGAAGAAGTTGTTTTCGACAAAGTTGGCCGTCGGATCATCGGTAGCGGACCACATGCTTAAGATGATTGGCTACACTGAGGAGCTCGCGGAACTTGGGACTACGTTGGACAGTGAACTCTACACGGATATAATTCTCCAGTCCCTTCCATCCACTTACGCCCAGTTCATACTGAATTTCAACTTGCAAGAAAAGGAAGTTGAACTTTCAGAACTCCTCAACATGCTGAGGAGCGCAGAGGGCACCCTACAGAAGGGTAGGGAAACACCCGCTTTGTTTGTAGGAGGATCTTCTTCCTCTAGGTCCAAGGCGAAAGCCAAGGGAAAGAGGAGGAAAGCCCCCGCCAAACCAAGAGGCGGTGTTAGTAAAGTGGGTACGATGGGAAAAGAATTGGCAACAAAGATTGCGGGGAAGCTTGTGGGTAAAGAGGAATGCTTCTATTGTCACAAGAGTGGACACTGGAAGAAAGATTGCAGGGCTTGGAAAGCCAGGACACAGGAACTGAAGCAGGTTGCGGCTTCAGCTTCAGGTGTGTATGTTATTGAAAACTGTCTTTCTATAAACTCTACTTCCTGGGTATTGGATACCGGATCAGGATCTCATATCTGTAATTCATTGCAGGCGTTGAGAAATCGTAGGTTTTTGAAGGAAGGTGACATGACCCTCAGAGTTGCAAACGGAGCTAGCATGGATGCTAAAGCCGTGGGGGACTATCACCTGGGAATGTCTGATGGGCATGTTTTGGTTTTGCGTAATTGCTTTTTTGTACCCAACGCAACTTGTAATATCATTTCTGTATCTTTGGTTTCAAAAGAAGGTTATGAATTTGCGTTTGTAAGTAATGTTGTAAACATTCACCTTAATCAAGTTCTGATTGGGTCAGGTACACTGAGCAATGGTATATACGTATTGAACCAACCACAGATTTTCAATGTCCAGAATACACATAAAAGAAAGTCTCCAGATATTAATCAGGCTTTCTTATGGCATTGTAGACTGGGTCACATCAATGAGACACGGTTGACTAAGTTACATAAAGAAGGATACTTGGATCCGTTCGAGTATCAGTCTTATGCCACTAGTGAATCTTGTCTCATGGGAAAGATGACAAAGACTCCGTTCACTGGACACGGAGAAAGAGCGAGCGAGCTCTTGGGACTCATACACAGTGACGTGTGTGGTCCAATGTCTACACATGCGCGAAGCGGTTATTCATACTTCATTACTTTCACAGACGATTTCTCTAGGTATGGACATGTCTTCTTAATGAAGCACAAATCCGAAGCCTTTGAGAAATTTCGGGATTATAAGAATGAAGTTGAAAAACAAACAGGCAAAAGTATTAAGATTCTAAGATAGGATCGAGGTGGAGAATACTTGAGTGCCGAGTTCCTGGACTATTTAAAAGAGAATGGAATTCTCTCTCAGCGTACTCCTCCATACACTCCGCAACATAACGGTGTATCGGAAAGGAGGAATCGAACCCTATTGGATATGGTTCGTTCCATGATGAGTAAGGCTGAGTTACCGCGATCTTTCTGGGGCTATGCACTAGAAGCAGCTGCATATATCTTGAACAAGGCTCCCACCAAGACTGTGCCTACCACTCCATATCAGATGTGGAGTGGGAAGAAACCCTGTCTTAAGTACCTTAAGATATGGGGATGTCCAGCTTTTGTAAAAAAGCAGCATGCGGACAAGCTCGAGGCACGATCAGTACAGTGCAAGTTTGTGGGATACCCAAAGAACTCCAGGGGGTATCTGTTCTATTCTGCTGAGGAACAAAAGGTTTTTGTTTCTCAACATGCCCGCTTCTTGGAAACTGAGTTTTTGGAAACTCAGATAAGTGGGAACGCAATAGAACTGGAAGAAATTCCAGAAACACAAGCTATTACTGAAAGCTTGGAAGAGCCAGTAAGTTCGAGAGAACAGGACATTCCTATGCCGCTCCGCAGAAGTAGTAGGCAGTCTCATCCGCCCGAAAGATACTACGGTTTTCTCATAGACGGGGATAGAGAAGATTGCATCATAGATTATGATGAGCCTACTAGCTTCCAGCAGGCCGTTCAGAGCATTGACTCGGTAAAATGGCTGGATGCAATGCGGACCGAAATGGAGTCCATGTACACCAACAAAGTATGGACGTTGGACATTGCTCCAGACGGGATAAAACCCGTAGGATGCAAGTGGATCTTCAAAAGGAAGATTGGTGTAGATGGACAGGTTGAGACCTATAAAGCTAGACTTGTAGCAAAGGGTTTCCGTCAAAGACCTGGCTTGGACTATGACGAAACTTTTTTCTCCAGTGGCTATGCTGAAATCCATTCGGATCCTTCTTGCCATTGCTGCCTTCCACGATTATGAGATTTGGCAGATGGACGTAAAGACCGCTTTTCTAAATGGAAATTTAGAGGAGTGTGTCTATATGGATCAGCCAGAGGGTTTCATTCAGAGTGGGAGCAGCGGAAAGGTGTGCAAGTTGCTTAAGTCCATCTATGGACTAAAGCAGGCATCGCGGAGTTGGAACATCTGTTTTGATGAGACGGTTAAGGAATTTGACTTTATCAAAAATCCAGATGAACCATGCATCTATAGTAGATTTGTAGCGAGAACTGTAGTATTCCTCGTTTTATACGTGGATGACATTCTCTTAATAGGAAATGACATTCCTATGCTACAATCTGTCAAGGGGTTCTTGTCACACAGGTTCTCCAAGAAAGACCTGGGTGATGCCTCATACATCCTGGGGATCCGGATCCATCGTGATAGATCCAAGAGGATATTAGGACTTTCTCAGTCCAGGTACATCGACACCATAGTGAAGAGATTCAGTATGGAAGATTCCAAGCGCGGTAACCTACCGGCTTGTCACGGGATCACCCTCTCTAAAGAGATGTCTCCCAAGACTGATTTGGAGAGGGATCGCATGTCTATTATACCCTACGCTTCTGCGGTAGGCTCTATAATGTATGCGATGTTGTGTACCAGACCGGATGTAGCTTATGCACTGAGCGTGGTAAGCCGGTATCAGTCAAACCCTGGGGAGAAACACTGGATAGCGGTAAAGAACATTCTCAAGTACCTGAGAAGGACTAAGGAGATGTTCTTGGTGTATGGCGGAAAAGACCTCCAGATCGAGGCCTTTGCTGACTCCAGCTTCCAAAGTGACAAGGATGATTCCAAGTCCATGTCGGGTTTTGTCTTTACCCTCAATGGAGGGGCGGTGTGTTGGAAGAGCTCCAAACAGGAAACCGTTGCAGACTCGACTATGGAAGCGGAATACATTGCTGCATCTGATGCCGCAAAAGAAGCTGTCTGGATAAGGAAGTTCTTAAAAGAACTTCAGGTGGTTCCGTCCATTGTTGACCCAATACCTCTGTATTGCGACAACAACGGGGCTATAGCTTTAGCGAAGGAACCCAGGTCCCATCAGAGATCCAGGCACATATTGAGGCGGTATCACCTGATCAGGGAGATCGTGGATCGCAAGGAGATCGAGGTTCGAAGGGTTGCTTCAGAAGAGAACACTGCAGATCCATTCACCAAGGCCCTACCCCAGACTCAGTTCGAGCGGCTGATCGAGATGATAGGTCTTCGATACGCCAGTACATGGCCTTAGTGCAAGTGGGAGATTGTTAGTGTATATTCCCTAGAGGCCATTACTGTATCATACTAGTTTGTATATTACTTAATGGAAGCTTGGGATATTCACCTTGTATAAACAATCTTGCTCAATATAGTAGTATGCTACTTGGTTTGTTTCTACTTCAATGTGTACTTGTGTTTATTTTACTATATCACTTATACGCATTAGTGGAGCCCTTAGGATCTTTGCTTGATTACCAGCGTTGTGATGGCAGTCGCACTAGTGGGGGCTGGGTAATCTATAAGCACATCCTTATACAGGTCCCTAGTCGCAGGACTATCGAGACAGGGCATCGATACTCCGGAGTAGACTAGCGTATGCGCTTCTCATCCCAGTGTGGGAGATGGTCTGTCCCACAGCCATCAGTACGTCGTACTAGAGATAGTATACGGGTGCTCGTTAGGTTACGAGTACACTGGACAGGACTCGTCGGGAACTGACAGGTTGGTATTATACCTATCGTCAGTCATCAGTTCCCAGGTGACATGAGTACAGCTTAGTCCGCTGACTTGATACTAGCACTTCGCCTCGAGTGTGTTCCCACTGCACTTTGATCACTACCCTACCACGGCTCAAAGGAGTCGTGCAAACAGGTGGTGGTTGGGTGCAGTCCCGAAGCACTTGGAGGCAGTGCCGGTTAGACAGGATTCGTCTCTCCCGGTATTGGGGGTTGACATCGCGCTGTGTCTAGGAGAGCCATTACACGAGTAGTCCCTGGCCAGGGTAAGCGAGATATACTGGTAGGTTCCAGTGTTATCTCAGGGTGTTTTGGGCTTCACTCCGACACGACTTGTACCGCTATTGGGGGACTGACGTTTTACCGCCCCCTAGGCCCGACATGCGATGTATCAGACGAACAGACCGGACTGTACGGAGACTGTCACATTCAGACTCAGTAGGAGTACAGATGGGGTTTCACCTCGTCAGCCTTCTTGTCGGCATCTACCTGGGGACCGTTACGCACAGCTAGTGCCGCTTACGGTCTGTGGTTAAACCCACTGCCAGCGTAGTGCCGAGTCTTTAGAGTCCCACACAGAGGGTGTTCGCCTCTGGGCAAAACAGAGTAGAGGTCGCATGGTTTTGCGACAGGGTTCGTTCTCCTCCGCGCACTTGTGCACGTTTGGAGTCCGAACGGATATTGCCAGCAGGCTCTGGTTTGAGCCGGATACTGGTATATGTTTTGGGGTTGCTTTTATATCTCGGTATTCTTGTTTCTCGGAACGAGAATGCAGGTGTGTATGCACAGTTGCTTGAGGCGGAGGATGAGATTTTTCATTAGGGTTTCGGAACGGGTGCGTATGCACAGTTGACAGTTATCTTTTTCCAAACCCTAATGGATTTATGAATTATCTATTAATAATAGTAATTAAATGAGAATTATGTTGTGGTTGATTTTTGTTGACTTATTGACCTTGGTTGACTTGTTGACCATTGACCACCATCATGCTTTGAAAGATCCTCCTTGATTCATGCTTACACTTCATTTAAAGAAGCATGATAGTGGTCATTCTAAATTACCATCAACTATTCTTATTTTGAATTATTATTATTTAGATAATTCTTTTCTTTTGGCATTATGGTTGCAAGAAAGAAAAACCTAGCTCATTATCTCATTTAGCTTCTCTCTCCTCTCTTCATCTTCTTCTTCCTCAAGCTCAAGGTGATTCCTTCTCATGTGTTGAGAATCATTCACCTTGAAAAGAAAACAACCCCTAGACACTCTCTACTCTCCCTAGGGTTCAAGGTTTAGCAAACCGGAAACCCTAGTTCACTCAAAGATCGAGGAAGAGCCCAAAGGTAGAACCTTCGAGGTGGATCCATCTTCGACGGAAGAAGGCTACAAGGCAAGAACCATCAACATCTACAAGGTTTGAAGAAGAAGGAGTTCAAGTTTTGGTATAACCTTCATCCGAGTAGCTAAAACTCTTTAGCTTGTATGCTAGTTTAGTTTAGACACGATCCCGACCTAGTGTAGTCCATGTTGCCTCTTGCGATAAAAAATTGTTTTTTATACCGTTTCCGCCTCCCCGTAAGAACCGGGGGTCGCAATATGGACTTACAGCTATGACGAGGGTTGACTTTCTACCATCTGGGAGATCAATAGAAATATTGTTCAAGACTCGCCACAGTTTTATTAAAAATGGATTTTTTCAAAAACAGCAGTGGGAGTATGGTAGAACTGGAAGTGATTCCAGAACCGCAAACGATTACTGAATATTTGATAAGGAACCTAAAGATTCAATTTGATTTGACATTCCATTGGCCACTCGGCAGATAAGGTGGGTAACTTCAGGCACCCGAGAGGTACTCCGGTAGCCTCAAGGACGGTGACAGGGAAGTTCTTGTTTACCCACACTTGCCATTGTTGTTGTTCCAGGCTGCGAGACCCGGCAGGAGGATGAGTATAGCGTCGTTCTAAACTAGCTTTAGAAGTGCACGTCTGTATGACTCTGCCAGAGGGTTGTCGTAGTCAGTGGGAGCAGCGGAAGCATTGGTGGACATCAGGCTTATGTCTATTTATAGACTAAAGCAGATGTAGCGGAGATAGATCATCCATTTCTGATGTGACAGTCATAGGTTTGACGTCATCAGAATAGGGGATGGATCTGTTGAGAAGGTAGTAGGAAGTGATATTCTTATACTACGATCGGTTATACTTTGGTCGTCACACAGTGGTTTCTCCACAAAGGACTTGGACATTATATCAGACATACCGGTTACTAGATCTATGGTTTTAGATCTAGATTTGGGTGGTTTCCCAATCAGGGTACTTTGACAGCATTCTAAAAGTATTTAGAATGGACGACTCCTCGCACGGTAGTGTACCGGCAGGTAATGGAGTCACCCTCTCTAAAGGTGTCTTATAGACTAAAGTAGAGAGGGATGTACATGATTGGCAGATCACTTGCTTAGGCAATTGAGTCAATCATGAGATGTCAAGTACCACACCAGATGTTGTTCTTGCACTAGATGCAATAAGTTGATATTGATCCAATCCTGGAGGAACAGTCGGGAGGCAGTTATCATTCCAGGCTTCCAAGGTGACATGGACGACAAGGAGGTTGTCAGAGTTGTAGTTATCCTTCTGACGAGGGGCAGTATTTTGGACAGTTGGTCCAAGATGATACTGAGGGAGGCATGGCGCAGGATACTGATTAAGTTCAGTTGACGATACAGCTAAGAAGTTTGGATTTGGAGTTCATTTATGAGCTAGGTCCCATCAGACATCCAGACATTCTAAGACAGGTATTGCTCATTTCGGGAGACGGTTTTCTCCGTGAACTTGAGATAAAGAGAGACATAGAAAGAAACATCAGAGCGGATCCACTCACTGAGGCTATTCCTCGAACGCAATAGTTTCGCAAACAAGCTTTGTGAGACTGACAAGTAGAGGAGTTGGGTGTTCGGTATCACACGGGCTGTGAGTATGCGACATCGCAATAATTAGCCTTGAGTGCAAGTGGGAGATTGTTGGAGATAGTGCCCTCAGAGTCAATTATTGGATCACAGGCACGTGATTGCAATGATTGAGGGAGGACCTATCCCGGTAGGACAGTCTTACTCGAGATGATAGTATGCTATCTGGTTTACCTTTATCATCGTGTACTGCTTTAGGTGACATGACAGATCACTATTGCACGTTGATAGAGCCCCTAGGATTCTTGCTTGACTACCGGCAGTATGAGGGCGATCATATACGTGGGAGCTGGTAGTCTATAAGCACATCCTTAAAAGGTCCCTAGTCGTAGGAGTTTCGAGACAGGGCATCGATACTCCAGAGTAGACTAGTGTATACAGTCGAGACCCCGACGAGGGGCGGTGGCCGGTCTCACAAGCCATTGGTGTCAGTTGGATCACCTAAGATGTATACAGGTGCTCATTGGGTTATGAGTACACCGGACAGGACTCGCCGGGAATATGCTAGTTGGTCTTATACCTGACGTCAGATAGCAGTTCCCTGGTGACATGTGTACAGGTTAGTTCATCGACCTGGGGATCGTCATTTGTCTCGTGTGAGTTCCCACTGTACTTTGATTACTACCCTACCACGGCTCAAAGGAGTCATGCAAACAGGTTTTAGTTGGGTACAGTCCCGAGCCACATGGAGGCAGTGAGCGGATCTTCAGGGGTTCGTCTCTCCCGGTATTGGGGGTGAGGTCGTGCTGTGTCTAGGAGAGCCAGAACATGAAAAGTCCTTGGCCAAGGCAGGAGATTTGCTGGTAGGTATTCCAGTAGTATCTCAGGGTGTTCTGCGCTGCACTCCGACACGACTTGTACCGCTTTTGGGGGTCTGAGTTTTACCAACCCCCTAGGCCCGACATGCGATGCTCATAGACGAACGGACCGGACTGTACGGATATTGTCACTGACAGGCTCAGTAGGGCGCCAGGATGAGTTCGCTCATCGACGTCCCTTTTAGTCAATAGCTGGTGGCCCATCACGTATTGGCTTATACCTCTGACGTGCTAGTGATTAAATCCACAGCCATAGTATTGACGAGTTTTTAGAGTCCACCACACTTTCAGTTACTCAAGCTTTCGGGCGAAACGCTATAGAGGCCGTATAGAGATATGGCAGGGTTCGATCAGATACGTGCGGTATTCCACGGATGGTGATCGGACGGTTTTTACTAGCCGGCTTTGGCTTAAGCCGGATCTTTGTATTTGACAGTGTAGTTTTGTCTCTTTGCATTTGTATTTCGGTCGGAATACAAATGCGGGTGTGTATGAACAGTATCGGGGTTTTCCTGTAATTTATTATGGGACCAGTTTTCTGGGGTTGCCAGTTTGCATTCCGTTCCGGCCGGTTTTCTCTTTTTCCTTCCCGGTCGGACTTTTCGTTGGAGGGTGTTAATTGCAAGTTTGCAATTAACATTTTGTGGAGGGGGTTTCTTGCAAAATGATTGATTATGAAATCTTTTTGGCTTTTCATGCATTAATTGGGATTTGATTGGATATGGTTTGTGAATGTGATTTGGTGTTGGAAATTGGTCTTGGCCGGCCACTGTTGGAGTATGGAGTGGATTAATTTCCTTTGTATGGAATGGAATTAAAATGAGTGTGCTGGAATTGCAAGTGTGCTGGAATTGTTTTAAAGGGTTGAAAAATTAATATATTTTGAAATGAATGAGTTAATAAAGGGAGCTCATTCTTTTCACAGTGAGAGAGTGCTGGCTTCATTATATATTTCCAGTGAGCACTTATGCCTTTGGCCGAGCTCATTTTTCCCATGGCAAGCTCCATTTTTCATCAAGTGTTCATGAAAAATCCTTGTACAAATTCCTCCATAAATGGCAACCTCTTAAACCCCAAAGAGACAACGGTTCTACATTATTCTACAGCAAATCTTGGGCGCGTCGGCTAGCCAACTTCGCGCCCGAGTTGCCTCGGTATAGAGGTGGGAGCCCGTAAAAGAATCCGGCTACGTGGTGCCCTTCTGGCGAGGAGGCGACCACCGGAGTTTCCGCAGGAGCTTGGGACGACGACGAGAAGACCGGAGGACTCGGATCATTCGGTATATATCTAACCCGTCTTGTTAGTTGCTAGATCTAGTTTAATGGCCCGATCCGGGGTTTAGTGCGCGGTGGTGCCGGTTTGCTAAGTCCGTAAAATTTAAGTTTTTCACCGCTTCCGCATTTGGCCGTCGAATTGACGGCCGGGGCGCCGCCATGCACTTACAGGTATGATGGCGATCATATACGTGAGAGTTGGGTAGTTTATATGCATATCCTTAATTGTGGTCCCTAGTCGTGGGAGTTTCGAGACTGGGCATCGAAACTCCGGAGTAGACTAGTGTGTACAGTCGAGACCCCGACGAGGGGCGGTGGCCGGTCTCACAAGCCACTGGTGTCAGTTGGATCACCTAAGATGTATACAGGTGCTCATTGGGTTATGAGTACACCGGATAGGACTCGCCGGGAATCTGCTAGTTAGTATTATATCTACCGTCAGATAGCAGTTCCCTGGTGACATGTGTACAGGTTAGTTCATCGACCTGAGGTCGTCATTTGTCTCGTGTTAGTTCCCACTGTGCTTTGATTTCTACCCTACCACGGCTCAAAGGAGTCGTGCAAACAGGTAGCTTTTGGGTACAGTCCCGAGCCACATGGAGGCACGTGAGCGGATCGGCAGGGGATTCGTCTCTCCCGGTATTGGGGGCGAGGTCGTGCTGTGTCTAGGAGAGCCATTACACAAATCCATGGCCATGGTAGGAGATTTACTGGTAGGTACTCCAGTAGTATCTCAGGGTGTTATTGGGCTTCACTCCGACACGACTTATACTGTAAATGGGGGTCTGACGTTACTAGTGTTGGCGATAGTGCCCTCATAGTCAATTATTGGATCGCAAGTACGTGATTGCAATGATTGCGGAGGACCTATCCCGGTAGCACAGTCTTACTCGAGATGATAGTATGCTATCTGGTTTGCCTTTATCAGTCGTGTACATGTTCAGGTGACTGATTGCATGTTACACTTTGATAGAGCCCTTAGGATCTTGCTTTACTACCAACAATATGATGGCGATCATATACGTGAGAGTTGGGTAGTTTATATGCATATCCTTAATTGTGGTCCCTAGTCGTGGGAGTTTCGAGACAGGGCATCGATACTCCGGAGTAGACTAGTGTGTACAGTCGAGACCCCGACGAGGGGCGGTGGCCGGTCTCACAAGCCACTGGTGTCAGTTGGATCACCTAAGATGTATACAGGTGCTCATTGGGTTATGAGTACACCGGACAGGACTCGCCGGGAATCTGCTAGTTAGTATTATATCTATCGTCAGATAGCAGTTCCCTGGTGACATGTGTACAGGTTAGTTCATCGACCTGAGGTCGTCATTTGTCTCGTGTGAGTTCCCACTGTGCTTTGATTTCTACCCTACCACGGCTCAAAGGAGTCGTGCAAACAGGTAGCTTTTGGGTACAGTCCCGAGCCATATGGAGGCACGTGAGCGGATCGGCAGGGGATTCGTCTCTCCCGGTATTGGGGGCGAGATCGTGCTGTGTCTAGGAGAGCCATTACACAAATCCATGGCCATGGTAGGAGATTTACTGGTAGGTACTCCAGTAGTATCTCAGGGTGTATTTGGGCTTCACTCCGACACGACTTATACTGCTATTGGGGGTCTGACGTTACTAGCCCCCTAGACAGATATGCGATACTCATTGACGAACGGACCGGACTGTATATACATTGTCACTGTTAGGCTCAGTAGGGTTTTCGGAGGAGTTCGCTCATCGGTCTCCCTTGAGTTCGCTCCTCGGCCACCCTTGAGGTCAGTCCATGGGCAGCCGTTACGCATTGCTAGTGCCGCTGACGGTTTGTGGTTAAACCCACTGCCATGGTGCTGACGAGTCATTAGAGTCCCCCACAGACAGTTTCCCAAGTTCGGGCGAAACGTTGTAGAGGCCGTATGGTTTTATGGCAAGGTTCGGAAAATGCACGTGCGTTTACGCACGTGTTATTTTTCGGGCAGATTATACTGGTCGGCTTTGGTTTAAGCCGGATCCGAGTATTATATTGAGTAGGTATAATATCTTTGTCTCAGTTGCATTTGTATTCGGTCGTAATACAAATGCGGGTATATTTATACAGTTTCGGGGTTATCCTGAAAGTTGTTTCAGGATCACTTTTGGAAGTTGCCAGTTTCCAGTTTTCTATCAGCCGTCTTTTAACATTCTGTTAAAGACGGATTTATCTTTTCTTCAGATGGAGTGAGTCATCATTCTAGAAGCTTCTAGAAGTGATGAAGTGGCTTAGTGACTCATTAGTGCATTAATGGTTTCATTAATGGCTAGATGAGGTGTTTATATGAATCACCATTTGCTTTAATGTGTTTTGGATTGGTTAAGATATTTGTTCATAATATCTTTCTCTTATTGTCACCACCTTTGCTCCTACACTCACCCTCCTCATTCTATATATATGATAAGCCTCCTCTCTCTCTCACTCACACACTATCACTTGATTCATTAGAGAAAAGATTATGATAGCATTTGTGTGCATGGAAATTTCATTGCTTCTTTCATTTCCATCACCCGATCAAATGGCAACTTCATTAACCGATCGTCCACGGATTTGGACGAAGTGAGATAAAGTCATCTACTCATTCTCTACATCAATCTTGGTCGTCTCTTTTAGCAAACTTGACGATCGAGTTGCCTCGAGTCAGAGGCGGGAGCCCGTTTAAAGAACCGATCATGTGGTGCCACCTCGACGAGGAGATCGGCGATCGACGAGATCGGAGCAGCCGCAACGGAGCGTGGGATGATGGTTGAAGAACGAAGGACTCGGATCGTTCGGTATAACCATTCTACACTCTTTACAGTATGTTAGTTTAGCAATAATGGCAGATCCGGGTTAAAGTATACGATAGCGCCAGTTAAAAGTTTTTGTTCCGCATTTGGCGTCTGTAGACTGCCGGGGCGCTAGCGTAGACTTACAGTGGTATCAGAGCCTAACCATTTTGCTATACTAACTTGTGCTAACGAGTTTAAAACATCGATCCGACCGGAAATCGAAAACTACAAAATCCTATGCACGACAGTTTCTGTTGATTTTGAACAGTGTCAAAATTGATTTCTAGATGTCTTAAAAATCCGTGCAGGGAATTCTAAGAACGACGAAGAAATTTGGGCACGAGATTCGATGAGACTGCCGCGGAAACGCGGTCAAACCTATGCTTTGACCGCGCTTCCGCGGCCAAACAGTGAGCTTGTGGCCCCAAATTTTTCCAGTGGGTTCTTGGTGGGATTTTGTGGTTTTTGGTATATAAAATTTTGGCCCAGATTTTGTTACTGTTCACCAGTAAGCTGTGGGGCCCACTTTTTAATATTTCGTGTTTGGTCGATCGAAATTTAAACACGTTAGTTTACAGTGCTTACATTATATCTCCGACCGGGAATGTCATTTGATCGGTAAACCGCGTTTAACTGCTATAGTTCTTTTAGACGGGTTTGCGAACGTGACATTCGCGTTGATGTTCTGTGTTGTGCTGTGATGTTGCGGATTTGTCGTGGTGGATAGCAATGTGCAATGTTAGTACAGTTTGAGTTTATTTGTACATTTGATATTGCGGGGCGAGCGTCCAACTTGTGGACTGCCGTCACTGCCTGTTGTATAATATTCTTTTGGGCACGACCAGGTTGCGGTCGATGTACCTATTGTACTATTTTTCATTACTGTACTAGGTTTTGCCCCGCGACGGAGTGCACGGATAGCCGGGTTCGGGAAAGCAACGGGTCCGCATCTCATGGCTTTGAGAGGCAGGGGGGCCCCACTTCAGAATTGGCAGACTATTCGCCGCACTCGTAGGGGGTACAGGTTGACCCAAGGAGGGGTGCTCAATTTACCGGATTCCGTGAAGTGCCGGGTGTTCCATTCACTATGCAGTGGGGACTACCTCGCTTCAGGTTTTGGCGGGTAACTTGCCGCACCCGTAGGGGTCTAGGTTTCATTGCACAGGCTATCCACACGACAGGGGAACGTCGAGTTTCAGCAGCGGCTCTGTGAAACTCGGGGATCCCAGATATCTGTATTGTTCTGTGATGCTTATTACTTTTCTGTAATGTTGCATACTATCACGCCTGGAGCGATTATTGTATATTGGTTTATATACTATTAGATGTTGTATATGTTTTACACCCGCGCTAGTCCAGTCCCCGCTCTGTCGTTAGTTAAGTAACCTAACGGGTGATGACGGGACCCAGTGACGAATGCGGATGGCATATACGTACATTTTATTTTCGTTCTTTTCTGGTGTGATTGATTGATGGGACTGCGTTGATTCTGATCAATGCAAAGTTAAACAAACCTGTATACAGTTGTTGGAACAATTTAAAAAGTGTTATTGCAAAGACGTTTTCTTTTGTTATGCATAGCGGTATTCAGTGGAATATCCAGCACCTCATTCGACGGGGCAAGGGCTGATATCCCTTCACCGGGACTGACCCCTTGGACAGAAGTTTGCGTCAGAGTAATAACTTCACTATAGTCGATTACATGTTGCTTTGCATAGCGGTATTCAGTGGAATATCCTGCACCTCATTCCACGAGGAAAGAGCCGAGATCCCTTTACCGGGAGTAACCTCTTTAGCAAAAGGTTTTCGCCACTATATTTTAAAAAGCTATCAGGTTCCTTCAGCGATATCAAGTTCACTACGCTAAAGGTTTTTCGCCAAAAACCAGCCGTAGCCCTCCGTCATTTCATATGGATGGTCAGTAGTATTCAAGCTATGTTGGTCTAGCCCTTAGCTAGGACATAGTGATTGGTAGCTGCTGGGGTGTTCACATGTTGCATAGATAGATGAGTTGGTTTGGGACAGTCGTACAGCCTTGTTGGCCCTTAGTCAAGGGCGAGTACGGATGGGTTCAAATTAACAAGATAATGATGGGAAGAACTTGACATGTGACTTATGGTGGGCTGGCCCTTAGTCACGATCATAAGAGCATGGGGCAAAAACTATATCGGGAGTTTCTAAAGAAACTGAAACTTGCCAAGTATGCGCATACCATCTGGAGTATGAGTAACGTGGATGCATTCCATCACGTTATCATGCGATGAGAGTTGGATCCCGATTCCCACTGATGAGTTGGTTTACTCTTCGGGTGATCCCGATTGATTCTTCTTTAGGTTTGGAGGAGAATTTGACAGGACAGTGGGAGGTTTCCGGATTAGATAAAGTGATGACCATTCTGATCTAGGTTAGAGTGCACGCAGAGTGTTTCTTTTCTCTCTCTCTCTTTGGCAGCGACCTTTGACCGACCCTAGACTATGACTCAGTGACCAAGTTGACCGAACCTTCTTAAAATACTGGCTTTTGGATTGTCTTAGTTGCATAAGTCATTGCCACTCCTTCTTTTACCCTTTGAATTTCTCAGAACACCCGTATTACTACGGATATCCACTTCCATTGGATAGATCCATCGTATGGTTATATACGAACTCGAAGGGACTTCTTCGAGGATGGATCCAGGTTCAGGAGAAATAGAATTGGTTTATTCAGTTGTCTTTTATTATCACCTTCTCTCAGGTTGCGAGAGCTCCTTGGTTTAGGAGAGTACACCTATTACGCTTATTGGATAGTCTTATTCCAAACCATAGGCTGGTGCCGAAAGGTAGGGAATGAAGAAAACCAATTAGCCTAAGTAGGGTGTGCAGAAGGTAATATGTAAAGACAAAATAAAGGAAATTAGAAAGAGGGCAAAAGTAAATTGCAACTAATATCATTCACGACCAAAACCGCATACTTCATCGCCGCTCCTATTTCACCTTTAAGAAGAATAAGGTATTATTCAGTTGTCTTTTATCGTCACCTTCTCTCAGTTGCGAGTACTCCTTGGTTTAGGAGGGTACACCTATTATGCTTACTGGATAGTCTTCTTCCAAACCATAGGCTGGTGCCGAACGGTAGGGAAGGAAGAAAACCATTTAGCCTAACGATGGTGTGCAGAAGGTAACGACTAAAGACAAATAAAGGGATTTGGAGAGATGGCAATAAAATATACGGTTGAAGTCATGAATTGGATTATGGAAGAGGCATTGCTATGAATACCAGGATACCCCTACGAAACATTTTCATGTTTCAGTGCATTGTTAAAGGAAAAACTGTTTTCCCGATTAGACACTTACTCCAAGGGTATGTATTTACCAGGTTTCATTCTCATATCTGTATGGTTTTACAGATGATGAGTGGGAGTAAGATATTGGGAATTAGGTAATCATCCTCATTATATCGGAATTCGTTGTAATTGGTGATATTTGAGGAAATCGCCAGGGTACAGTTTTCCACCTACAACGCATAGGTTTTGAGTTGTTCAACTCAGCGGACTTATACAGAGTATTGTATGTTGTCCAAGTGTCCATCAGGACAAAGGGGTAAGTCCTCGTACTATGTTCTGTTTACTTATAACTTCTCTAGTTTTTAGACAAGTGTTTCGTAGAAATACAAAGTCTAAGTTTTGAGAAGTTGTGGGTATAAGAATAAAGTAGAGAACCAGGTATCACAAGTATCGGGATTCTTCAAAGAGATCGAAGATGTAGATTCTTGTGATTGGTATTCAGATGATAGTGATGGTTTTGAGAAACGTGTTTCTCTTTCAGGTTACTCATAATTGGATGGATTCCTAAGTTGAGTAATGCTGATTAGCCTCTTTCCATTAAGTTGATATGCACTGGAGACAGATGCATGGATTGAATATGGTTCCAATTAAATAAGTGCCAAAGTTTCTATATTGGATATAGAATAGTTCGTACCTTAAAAGATATTAAGGTACGGGGAGTTGTCCAGCTTATGATTAAAACCAGACACTGGATAACTCAGGGCACATTTCTGTAATGGCTGTTTGTGGGTTGACCCTGGCTATGACGAGGGTTGATATTCTACCATTTGGAAGATCAATAGTGATATTGTTCTTGACTCGCCACAGTTTTAGTAAAAAATGGATCTTTTTTTAAGAAAACAGTAGTGGGAGTATGGTAGAACTGGAAGTGATTCCAGAACCGCGAACGATTACGAAAAATTTAATAGGACCTATACATTCAATCAGGTTTGACATTCCAATAGCCACTCCGCAGGTATGGTAGGTAACCTCAGACACCCGAGAGGTACTTCAGTAGCCTCAAGGACGGTGACAGGGAGGTTCTTATCTACCCAGACTTGACACTACTGTTGTTCCAGGATATGAGACCCGGTAGGAGGGTTGTCGTAGTCAGTGGGAGCAGCGGAAGCATAGTGGGCAAGTAGCTTATGTCTATTTATAGACTAGAGCAGTTATAGCGGAGATAGATCATCTAATTTTGATATGACAGTCATGGGTTTGACTTCAATCAGAATAGGGGATGGATCAGTTAAGAAGGTAGTAGGGTGTGATGTCATGGTATCTGGATGACATACACAAAGTAGGAAGTAAAATTCCTATACTACGATCGGTTGTACTGTGCTCGTCACACAGTTGTTTCTCCAGACAGGATATGGATATAATATTTGACATTCTGGTTTCTAGATCTATGGTTTTAGATCTGGATTTGGGTAGTTTCCCAATGTGGGTACTTTGACAGATATTCTAATGGTTTTTGGAATAGTTGACTCCTAGCATGGTGGTGTACCTGCAGGTGATGGAGTCACCCTCTCTAAAGGTGTCGTACAGACTAAAGAGGAGAGGGATGTGCATGATTGGCAGATCACTTGCCTAGGCAATTGAGTCAATCATGAGATGTCAAGTACCACACCAAATGTTGGTTTTGCACTAGATGCAATAAGTTTGTATTAATCCAATCCTGGAGAAACATAAGGAAGCAGTTATAGAACATAAGTGCATGTTCTATGGATTTGATGACGGCAGCCTCCTTCGGGAGACGGTTATCATTCCAAGCTTCAAAGGTGACATGGTAGACAGAGAGATTGTCAGAGTTTTAGTTTTTCCCTCTGAAGAAGAGGGACAGTATTATGGACAGGTGGTCCAAGAGGATACTGTGGGTGGCATGGTGCCGGATACTGATTAGGTTCAGTGATCCATACAGTCTAAGAAGTTTGGATATGGAGTTCATTTATGAACCAGGTCCCATCAGATATCCAGACATATTCTAAGACAGGTACTACTCAATTCGGGAGATGGCTTTCTCCGCGAACTTGAGATTAAGAGAGATACAGAAAGAAACTTCTAGGCGGATCCACTCACCGAGGCTATTTCTCGAACACAATAGTTTTACAAACGGGCTTTGTGAAACTGATTAGTAGAGGAGTTGGATGTTCGGTTTCACACGGGCTGTGAGTAGTCGACATCGCAATATTAGCCTTGAGTGCAAGTGGGAGATTGTTGGCGATAGTGCCCTCATAGTCAATTATTGGATCGCAAGTACGTGATTGCAATGATTGCGGAGGACCTATCCCGGTAGCACAGTCTTACTCGAGATGATAGTATGCTATCTGGTTTGCCTTTATCAGTCGTGTACATGTTCAGGTGACTGATTGCATGTTACACTTTGATAGAGCCCTTAGGATCTTGCTTTACTACCAACAATATGATGGCGATCATATACGTGAGAGTTGGGTAGTTTATATGCATATCCTTAATTGTGGTCCCTAGTCGTGGGAGTTTCGAGACAGGGCATCGATACTCCGGAGTAGACTAGTGTGTACAGTCGAGACCCCGACGAGGGGCGGTGGCCGGTCTCACAAGCCACTGGTGTCAGTTGGATCACCTAAGATGTATACAGGTGCTCATTGGGTTATGAGTACACCGGACAGGACTCGCCGGGAATCTGCTAGTTAGTATTATATCTATCGTCAGATAGCAGTTCCCTGGTGACATGTGTACAGGTTAGTTCATCGACCTGAGGTCGTCATTTGTCTCGTGTGAGTTCCCACTGTGCTTTGATTTCTACCCTACCACGGCTCAAAGGAGTCGTGCAAACAGGTAGCTTTTGGGTACAGTCCCGAGCCATATGGAGGCACGTGAGCGGATCGGCAGGGGATTCGTCTCTCCCGGTATTGGGGGCGAGATCGTGCTGTGTCTAGGAGAGCCATTACACAAATCCATGGCCATGGTAGGAGATTTACTGGTAGGTACTCCAGTAGTATCTCAGGGTGTATTTGGGCTTCACTCCGACACGACTTATACTGCTATTGGGGGTCTGACGTTACTAGCCCCCTAGACAGATATGCGATACTCATTGACGAACGGACCGGACTGTATATACATTGTCACTGTTAGGCTCAGTAGGGTTTTCGGAGGAGTTCGCTCATCGGTCTCCCTTGAGTTCGCTCCTCGGCCACCCTTGAGGTCAGTCCATGGGCAGCCGTTACGCATTGCTAGTGCCGCTGACGGTTTGTGGTTAAACCCACTGCCATGGTGCTGACGAGTCATTAGAGTCCCCCACAGACAGTTTCCCAAGTTCGGGCGAAACGTTGTAGAGGCCGTATGGTTTTATGGCAAGGTTCGGAAAATGCACGTGCGTTTACGCACGTGTTATTTTTCGGGCAGATTATACTGGTCGGCTTTGGTTTAAGCCGGATCCGAGTATTATATTGAGTAGGTATAATATCTTTGTCTCAGTTGCATTTGTATTCGGTCGTAATACAAATGCGGGTATATTTATACAGTTTCGGGGTTATCCTGAAAGTTGTTTCAGGATCACTTTTGGAAGTTGCCAGTTTCCAGTTTTCTATCAGCCGTCTTTTAACATTCTGTTAAAGACGGATTTATCTTTTCTTCAGATGGAGTGAGTCATCATTCTAGAAGCTTCTAGAAGTGATGAAGTGGCTTAGTGACTCATTAGTGCATTAATGGTTTCATTAATGGCTAGATGAGGTGTTTATATGAATCACCATTTGCTTTAATGTGTTTTGGATTGGTTAAGATATTTGTTCATAATATCTTTCTCTTATTGTCACCACCTTTGCTCCTACACTCACCCTCCTCATTCTATATATATGATAAGCCTCCTCTCTCTCTCACTCACACACTATCACTTGATTCATTAGAGAAAAGATTATGATAGCATTTGTGTGCATGGAAATTTCATTGCTTCTTTCATTTCCATCACCCGATCAAATGGCAACTTCATTAACCGATCGTCCACGGATTTGGACGAAGTGAGATAAAGTCATCTACTCATTCTCTACATCAATCTTGGTCGTCTCTTTTAGCAAACTTGACGATCGAGTTGCCTCGAGTCAGAGGCGGGAGCCCGTTTAAAGAACCGATCATGTGGTGCCACCTCGACGAGGAGATCGGCGATCGACGAGATCGGAGCAGCCGCAACGGAGCGTGGGATGATGGTTGAAGAACGAAGGACTCGGATCGTTCGGTATAACCATTCTACACTCTTTACAGTATGTTAGTTTAGCAATAATGGCAGATCCGGGTTAAAGTATACGATAGCGCCAGTTAAAAGTTTTTGTTCCGCATTTGGCGTCTGTAGACTGCCGGGGCGCTAGCGTAGACTTACAACTAGCCCCCTAGGCAGATATGCGATACTCATTGACAAACGGACCGGACTGTATATACATTGTCACTGTTAGGCTCAGTAGGGTTTCTGGATGAGTTCGCTCATCGGCCTCCCTTGAGTGCGCTCATCGGTCTCCCTTGATGTCAGTCCGTGGGCAGCCGTTACGCATTGCTAGTGCCGCTGACGGTTTGTGGTTAAACCCACTGCCAGGGTACTGACGAGTCATTAGAGTCCCCCACAGACAGTTTCCCAAGTTCGGGCGAAACGTTGTAGATGCCATATGGTTTTATGGCAGGGTTCGGAAAAATGCACGTGCGTTTACGCACGTGTTATTTTTCGGACAGGTGATACTGGTCGGCTTTGGTTTAAGCCGGATCCGAGTATTATATTGAGTAGGTATAATATCTTTGTCTCAGTTGCATTTGTATTCGGTCGTAATACAAATGCGGGTATATTTATACAAATTCGGGGTTATCCTGAAAGTCGTTTCAGGATCACTTTTGGAAGTTGCCAGTTTCCAGTTTTCTATCAGCCGTCTTTTAACATTTGGTTAAAGGCGGATTTATCTTTTCTTGGATGAGAGTGAGTCGTGCTTCTAGAAGGTTCTAGATATGGTGAGGTGTCTTGTGACTCATGCTTTGATTTCTTATCAATCTTGTTTTGATTAAGATCTTTATGCTTTGATATTAATGCTTCTTGTTTTCCTTAGGATATTTAGTGAGAAGCTTTTTGCTTGTAGTCACCCCCCCTCCCCTACGGTCACCCCCCTCTTGCTATAAGTGGCCGGCCCCCTCCTCTCTCTCTCTCACTTGATGATTTTTCATTGGAAAAAAGATTATGATAGATTTGGGGTGTATGGAATCCACAGCTCATTTCATTCCATCACCCAATTCCCTCGGCAACTTCATTAACCGATCGTCCACGGATTTGGACGAAGTGAGACAAAGTCATCTACTCATTCTCTACATCATTCTTGGTCGTCTATTTTAGCAAACTTGACGATCAAGTTGCCTCAAGTCAGAGGCGGGAGCCCGTTTAAAGAATCGGTGATGTGGTGCCACCTCGACGAAGATATCGGAGATCGACGAGATCGGAGCAGCCGCAACGGAGCGTGGGATGATGGTTGAAGAACGAAGGACTCGGATCGTTCGGTACAATCTTTCTACACTCTTTACTGTTTGTTAGTTTAGCAATAATGGCAGATCCGGGTTAAAGTATACGATAGCGCCAGTTAAAAAGTTTTTGTTCCGCATTTGGCGTCAGTAAACTGCCGAGGCGCTAGCGTAGACATACAGTGGTATCAGAGCCTAACCATTTTGCTATACTAACTTGTGCTAACGCGTTCAAAACATCGATCGAACCGAAAATCAAAAACGGCAAAATCCTTGCTTGACAGTTTCTGTTGTTTTTAAACGGTCTCAAAAATTATTTCTGTATATCTTAAAAATCTATGCAGGCGTTTTTAAGAGCCACGACAAAATTTGGGGTCGTGATTCCTCTAAGCTGCCGCGGAAACGCGGCCAAACCCATGGTTTGGCCGCGCATCCGCGGCCATGTGGTGAGCACGTGCTCCCAAATTTGGTCAGTGGGTTCTGTGATGGATTTTGGGGTTTTTGGTAAATATCGTTTTGGCCCAGGTTTTGTTACTGTTCACCAGTAAGCAGTGGGGCCCACTTTTTGATATTTGGTCGATCGAAATTTAAACTCGTTAGTTTACAGTGCTTACATTATATCTCCGACCGGGAATGTCATTTGATCGGTAAACCGCGTCTGATTGCTATAGTTCTTTTAGACGGGTTTGCGAACGTGACTTTCGCGTTGATGTTCTGTGTTGTGCTGTGATGTTGCGGATTTGTCGCGGTGGATAGCAGTGTGCAATGATAGTGCAGGTTGAGTTTATTTGTACATTTGATATTGCGGGGCGAGCGTCCATGTCACGTCCCGAAAGTACGGAACATGACCGGCACTTAAACTACGAAACGTCTCGAGACGTACGTAATCTAAGTAAACCGAAAACCCAGAAATCCAAACCAAGAAAAGAAGTAGAGTGAAGGAAAACCAATTTAAAACAAGTAGTTTTAATAGCATAAGCCGAATTATGCGGTTTTTAAGAACATCAAAATTTACTGAAAATTTCGGCAGAGTCTCCTTTGTAAAACCTGGCTCCCAAACGGGATACAACATGAATAGTATACGAAATCAATAAAAAGGCATCCCCAAGCGGGAGCTAGCTCTTCGTCTATCGACGGTCACAACCACACAAGCAATATAATATACAACGCCAACGGCGAGGATCAAACATAAATGGAAACTCAAAACCACCAGAGATATAACGAGCGACTCTAAGGTCGAAAGAATAAACAACACTGGTCTCTATCTCAATAGCTACATGTTTGGTTGATGGAACTTCTAGATACAACAGAATAATGATATACAAGATATATAAAGGGGGGTATGATACAAGTAAACCCACCTACTAGCAAATCACCCGAATGAAACTGAGCCCGCGAACCGTAAAGAAACCTGTACGGCAAATCTGCAAGAAACTGGGGCACAACGGGGGTGAGTTGCCAACTCGTGAATAGAAAAACATCTACGCACAGAAATCGCATAAATATCGCAAACCTAGGTCAATGATCATAATATATCCTCAAAATAAGTATATAACATGCAGCCTATAACAAGGCTAGGGTAAATATCTAACCCGAGTGTAATCACATGTGCCCGTGTCAGTGCCTCAGGTAGCAATATATCATATGAATAAGGTATGAATGCATGAAACAGAATACATGTAAATGAAAAAAACTGTTTCCATAAATTAGTGAGATTTCCTTCGTATTTTTAAAACTGAGGTATCAACAGTGTCTAGCATCGACACAAAACATAAATCTCACTGTCTCGAAATATCAATGTCTCAATCTCAATATCTAGGGCGCCATCAGTCCAGACCGGCCCCTACCATAAATCTCAAGACCACGACGGTATCCTCCGGATATCCGACGCGTCAGGTAAAATCACCGGTCGGTAGTGCTCCCCTGCCAGGCTCAACGTCATCACCACATTCATCTTGCCCCGGGGTACCGCACCGGGTCCACCATGTACCCGAAACGGTTCATCCGTCTCCTCGAATCGGGTTTCCAAATCCATCAGCAAACTCATGGTGGACGACTCATACATCATGGGAAAACCGCACTTTTTATTTTAAAGAGAGAAAAGAAGTTTATATAAGTTTTGCGGTTTTCCCCCAAATCCAGAAAATCTCATGGAAATCCGAATCCAATCCTCAATAGCATGTAAACAGTGCATATAGGCATAAAAATCCATGAATAATAACATGCATGATGTAACAAGTAATAATTACAATGTCTAATATGGCATATAAGGGAAATACACTAATATCATGTCAAAACTACCAGCTAACAATCTAAGTCAAACAATTATATTCTCTAAAGTGTACGTGACATGGCAATTACCGATGAAGATGTGAGTGAGCCGGCAAGTAGGTGTACGTGGTACATACGCATCATCGGTAATGGTGCTGGTGTCCTAACAGCATGATATCAATAATGGAATATGCAGCAAAATAAATATGCGAGGCAGAGCGAACAGCAATAATGTGCGGGAGCTGAAAACTAGACACAACGATAACTAATCTACAATAATCTAATATAAGTCCTACAAATGGTGCCTTTTGAAATAACACGAATCATGGGGTTTTGAAAATAGGGGCTACGGTGTTTTTATGAAAAGATACGTCGTTTTTGAAATATCCGTAGATTCCCTTGAGCTGTCTTTAAAAATGTCCACGATTCGTTAGTTTTTGAAATAGGTAAGAAGTCTAATCTAATCTAACAACTACACTAAACTATACGGCTGAACTAACAAGCTGAACTACAGGTAAGGAAACCGCCTATCATCTGAGTCGATACATATACATACCTGTATATGTATAGTCGGTGATCCCGCCTCAATAATATCATATCCGATACCATATCTATAATCAGGCGTCCCAAGTCAAGAGTGCGGATCAATCATCAATATAGCTCGTACGTAAATCCGTCGTACGGCATCCCAATCTGGGTACGGGTCAATATCACATTCATCATACTATTCACCTGGTATCCTCTTATCAAATATCATGGTCGGGGTACTGATCTACGTCTAGTACCATACTGATACCGCCTACGTATGCATGGACGTGTGTGAAACACTACGTCAAGGACCCGCTACAACGTCATGTCGTATCTAAGATACGAACCCTGCTATATCACCGAACTCACGGCCTCAAATCGAATCTCATCGACTCAGTTCAATCCCAAGTATCATCCTCAATCCGTATGTGAACACATAGTCCCCTACCCATGTGAACCCATAACTATATAATCCCGTATAAGCGCAAATGAAAGAAGAAAGTATGCAAGTATGGGTGTGTGTGTGCATGTGTGGTGCGACCACTACTCTAGGGTTTCGCGACACCAAATCATCCAAGAACACCAAATATCTATATCATCGATAATATCAAACAAATTATAGTCAATATATATATATATATGTGTGTGTATACGTATTCGTATACATCACCACGAACTGCGGGGGTGCTATACGCCATCCACCCGACTTCTCCCCGTAGATATAAATCTACTCACCTGGTCCTCGCTCGCCAGTGCCGACGTCACCACGTGCTTGCTTGTCATCTCGAAGTCCACATGGGGGTACCTACATGTCATAACGTATTGTGTCGCATAAAAACCAAATTCGAAATCGAAACTGCATACGAAACCAAATCGGCACGCGTATCACGTATAGTTCAAAACCTATCGCCTACGCATGCAAGAATAGTCAAACCAACCCTCGATGTCGATGTACCAACATCAACACATCGAGAAAAACCCAAACACACCAATGATGATTTCAAAACTCATTAATTGTAATATTAAGTAGAATGCAACTCATCAAAACCCTAAAATAAATCAAATCGATTTATTTCCGAAAACCTAGAAAGCACTAAATTTTCGTTTTAATTCGAAACTTGATGTTTTAACAAAACTAATGGCCATAATATCCACTAAATATTATAATTATGTCATATAAACCATTTCCACAATTTAATCTCATCAATTTTTATAAAACTAAAAATTCTAGTTTGCAATTTTATCAAATTTTAACAATTTCAAGTAAAAATGCACAAAACAACAACTATGCTTGGTTTTGCATGATTCAAAGGTATTAAACCACTCATGGAAACCTTAATGATGTGCTAAAAATCCTAACTAGATTTTAATCTCACTTAATTACATTAATCCTAAAATCTAGTTTACAACATAATACAATTTGGACAATTTCTTTTTAAAGTGAATTTGCAACTAACAACTAGTTTGGGTTTTGAAATTCTCAAGATTATAAATTACACAACACAACCATAACCAAATAATCCAAACCCTAACTCCTAATTCAACTCTTCTCTTTAAATTTCAACTTTCAATTAAACCTACAATTTAAACACCTAATTAGCTTAGATCACAATAAAAACTAACAAGGTACAATTAGTGTAAGATTATACCTCTCAAATTTGAAGATCTAACATGAACATCTTGGCCTCCAAAATAGCTTCTTGATCCATGATCCACACTAGAATAGGTTAAGAAGAAATGGGTAGAGATTGGATTTTGATTTTGTGGGATTTTTGTGTTGATTTTTGGGAATTTTGTTGAATTTTTTTGATGCAAAATGAGAGAGGAAGAAAGAGGGGCTGTTGTGATGTGCAGGAAAAGAGGCTCGGCCAAATGTTGTGAGGGGGTGAGAGAGAGTGGTGTGGGTTGATTGGAGAGAGAATGTGGTCAAAAAGTCCACCTTTAATTCTATCATTCTCTTTTCTTTTCTTTTCTTTTCTTTTGCAAAACAAGTGGGGACAAGAGAGGGGGGGCTGCTGAATTCAGCCAAGGGGGAGGGAAAATGGGGGTGTGTGAGTGTGGGTACGGGTGTGGGGTGATGAAAAATGATAAATACAATACCCCAAACATCCATTTACGCTAAAAAAAAGCCTTTTTTCTTCAATAATTTCCAAACCGTTTTGGCAAATGATTTCGTTCCAAAAACCACATGATAAATTTTTATTTAATGTTTTATGATGCACAAAATTTGTTTCAACTCATTCCAATTTGTAATTTTCCCTAATTAAATGTATTAATGACGGCTTAAAATAATAATAAAATAATATTTTTTTTCAGAAAATTTGAAATTTCACCAGCGGCTCAATAAACACCAAATAATAGCAATTACATAGCTAGAATATGTATATTTAATTTTTATAATAAGATATTTGTATTTTGACTTTTTACAGAAAACCCCCTTATTTTACCGTTTTTTTCGAAATTCCACCGAAACGATTTTCAAAACGTTACAATCTTCCCCCCTTAAAGAAATTCGGTCCCCGAATTTAAATTCAAACTCCCCCAAATACTAAAACATCTAAGAAAACCCATCAAGTCGTCGGGGCTCCGAAATTGTAAATACATAAAACAGTTCGTAGCGCAGCGCATGCGCTTGAAAAATAAGTATATAACTCAAATCAAAACTCCTCCAAGCATCCCGCGATTATCGGAATCGTGGAGAAGACATCAATACCAAATCCAAATCAAAACCAATATGATATAACTCGAAACTATAAATGTAAATATCGAATCTATATCTGTAAGCATCTGAAGGAAATGCATGCTAAATCTCTTTAAGTCGCTGTGCAACGCGTATAACATTGCACAGTGGCGGACGTCTACCATAATAAAATAACTATATACATATATACTTTTGTTTGAAATGTACGTTCCGCTGTTTTGGAAACAATTTAGAAGGGTCTCCTTGTTTTAAACATTTCGTGTCATATCAGACACGTAGGTAAATACTGAGGCTATAGCTCGCTTTTTGGAAATCCCTTCAATAACTATCAATGCATGCAAAATGTATTTAGGTACTGTCCTCTGACTAGTCCTGCCCAGTACGAAAACACATAGCAATATCATAAAAACGTACTGCTCTATAAGAAATCCATCCCAAAATATGCACATGAATACTACGTGCGTCTGGTGCGCACGGAAATCAAAATCCATGAATGTGCCATACATGCTCACAGAAACAACATCTAAGTGCATCAGGTGTGCACGAAACATCTGTCGTAGGCAACGGGTGTGCCTGACAGCAAAATCAGGTGCATCTGACATGCACGAAAAATCTCGATTTAGTGCATCTGGTGTGCACCAAAATCGCATCTCAAGACATGCGCTCAACATGCGCGAAAATCTAAATCAGGTGCATCCATCGTGCACGAAATCATGAAATCCAATATCAAGCGCCGAACGTGCGCAAAATCACTCAGGTGCACAAAACAAATATCGAAATCAAAGTCCAGTGCATCTAAATGCACAAAAGGCGTATCACTGCACTGCAAGCATATATAAACTATACAGAGTGCAGGAACCAAATCGTGTGCGTGCATATGCACAAAATCAACTCAAATGTCTAAAACCGTAAAATCACAAACATGTGAAACTAAAGAACGAAAACAATATCAAGTGCAACACTATGCAAAGATCGTAAATCCTCAATCATCAAAATCAAATCATACGAATAAATCACCCAAAACATCGGAATCAATAATGGCGGAATAGTACCGCTCAAGTGCATCCTCTAAGAATCTCGGGCCAACTGTCGCGGTCACTAGTGGGGCGTCTCGTCGATGATCATGAACTCTGTCCTGCTGGTGTGCGTAACCATGACCACTCCTGGGTCAAGGTCTTCACTGTGAATTACCAATCTTCCGGTCCATCGGCTCATCGGCCCTGTCGGGTGTGCTAACGGGGACGATTCCGTTCTGGTACTTCTCTGGTCATCTCTTGGTCAATCATCGCGACCACTCGTAAGACAGCATATCACTGGCGTCGGCCTCTGGCTCTTTGAATGTACATGACACCTCTGATCCTGGGTGCAAGTATCATTGCAGCAGTGTCCTGGAAGGAATCCTGCTCACGGTCTCTTCCATGTCTCGTCTCTGCCAACTGTCTGGAAGTCGTTGTCCTTTCCTATATCTGCATCTTGCTCTGGAACGACTGCATACTCATCGTGACTCCTTCTGGAAGGTAAGTCCAAATACCATGCCTCGGCATGCGCATCGCCTCTCTGATGTCGGCGGAGTGGAACATCATCTCATCTAGATCTGGTGCGAACCTTTTACTCCACTTTCTCTAATGTCGACCGCTTCGGACTCGTCTCGTCGTGGCTGCATGGACTGGGCTCCAACGGCTATCCTCGTATCTGGAGTCTCCCAAGAATGCATCTCACCACCTAGCATCCGAATTAAGTCGAGCCATCCGACCGAGTCGTCAAAACCTCATAATCCCCCAAGAGCTCAACATCTTGGGCACAGTTTAATAGTATCGAGTACATACCACAGCATCGGTGGTCCAGCCGTAGAAGGGCAAACCCAAGCCTCACTAATGGCGCCGTAGAACTGCTGCAAACCCGAAGGTTCAAAGGCTTTCATACGGTCATTAAGTCGAGTTAGGGTTTCATTCTTCTAGAGGGACCATAGAATTGCCTGCATGTCTTTCCGAATACTTTAAACTTGGAATAGTAGGTTTCTGACATTCGATCGTCTCTGTCGACTCCCAACGTCTCCGCGTGAAGTCTTCTCTAGCTGGAATCAATCTATCTGATGACCTCGCATCGGGGTAGCGAACGAACCACATGTCCTAGTCATTCATCCTCGATGACTAGCGACCTTCAATCATCTCTTAGTACAACTCGTACTGCAATAGCTCCAACATCTGGAGCGATATCTCATCGTTCGCAGCAATAACGGGCTCACTCGTCTGCACGCTGAACCGTGCCTCAATCATCATGAATAACCAACACACCAACGGTCATCAAAATCTGGCTGGCCTCTGTCAGTGGCTCAATCCTTTAGTGTCGATCAGCACATCCGAGTAACCTCATAAAGGCGATCCGCCAAACGCTCGCGGCGCGGAAACACGGTAAAAAGACACATCTCTGCAATCGTGTGTCGTCGGAATTTCGCCATGGTCAGTCCTCGTTCGTGCCGAGCTCGTGCTGGCCGCAACTCTAGCCGTAGCTCTCCCTGCCCGTAATCGTGGAAGCAAAACCAAACTGGTACCGATGAGGCTAGATCAGGAAGGAATATAATACTGAACAAGGAAATTTACATCCTAAGGCTTCTTAAGTGGAGTGGCGTGTCGTAAATATGCCGCGGAACATACCAACGGTACGTCACTCTACTTTAGTCACCTATTCCATCAACCAAGGGTCATCCTACGCTCCGAAGGTAAAACCTAACGCTCTGATACCAACTTTGTCACGTCCCGAAAGTACGGAACATGACCGGCACTTAAACTACGAAACGTCTCGAGACGTACGTAATCTAAGTAAACCGAAAACCCAGAAATCCAAACCAAGAAAAGAAGTAGAGTGAAGGAAAACCAATTTAAAACAAGTAGTTTTAATAGCATAAGCCGAATTATGCGGTTTTTAAGAACATCAAAATTTACTGAAAATTTCGGCAGAGTCTCCTTTGTAAAACCTGGCTCCCAAACGGGATACAACATGAATAGTATACGAAATCAATAAAAAGGCATCCCCAAGCGGGAGCTAGCTCTTCGTCTATCGACGGTCACAACCACACAAGCAATATAATATACAACGCCAACGGCGAGGATCAAACATAAATGGAAACTCAAAACCACCAGAGATATAACGAGCGACTCTAAGGTCGAAAGAATAAACAACACTGGTCTCTATCTCAATAGCTACATGTTTGGTTGATGGAACTTCTAGATACAACAGAATAATGATATACAAGATATATAAAGGGGGGTATGATACAAGTAAACCCACCTACTAGCAAATCACCCGAATGAAACTGAGCCCGCGAACCGTAAAGAAACCTGTACGGCAAATCTGCAAGAAACTGGGGCACAATGGGGGTGAGTTGCCAACTCGTGAATAGAAAAACATCTACGCACAGAAATCGCATAAATATCGCAAACCTAGGTCAATGATCATAATATATCCTCAAAATAAGTATATAACATGCAGCCTATAACAAGGCTAGGGTAAATATCTAACCCGAGTGTAATCACATGTGCCCGTGTCAGTGCCTCAGGTAGCAATATATCATATGAATAAGGTATGAATGCATGAAACAGAATACATGTAAATGAAAAAAACTGTTTCCATAAATTAGTGAGATTTCCTTCGTATTTTTAAAACTGAGGTATCAACAGTGTCTAGCATCGACACAAAACATAAATCTCACTGTCTCGAAATATCAATGTCTCAATCTCAATATCTAGGGCGCCATCAGTCCAGACCGGCCCCTACCATAAATCTCAAGACCACGACGGTATCCTCCGGATATCCGACGCGTCAGGTAAAATCACCGGTCGGTAGTGCTCCCCTGCCAGGCTCAACGTCATCACCACATTCATCTTGCCCCGGGGTACCGCACCGGGTCCACCATGTACCCGAAACGGTTCATCCGTCTTCTCGAATCGGGTTTCCAAATCCATCAGCAAACTCATGGTGGACGACTCATACATCATGGGAAAACCGCACTTTTTATTTTAAAGAGAGAAAAGAAGTTTATATAAGTTTTGCGGTTTTCCCCCAAATCCAGAAAATCTCATGGAAATCCGAATCCAATCCTCAATAGCATGTAAACAGTGCATATAGGCATAAAAATCCATGAATAATAACATGCATGATGTAACAAGTAATAATTACAATGTCTAATATGGCATATAAGGGAAATACACTAATATCATGTCAAAACTACCAGCTAACAATCTAAGTCAAACAATTATATTCTCTAAAGTGTACGTGACATGGCAATTACCGATGAAGATGTGAGTGAGCCGGCAAGTAGGTGTACGTGGTACATACGCATCATCGGTAATGGTGCTGGTGTCCTAACAGCATGATATCAATAATGGAATATGCAGCAAAATAAATATGCGAGGCAGAGCGAACAGCAATAATGTGCGGGAGCTGAAAACTAGACACAACGATAACTAATCTACAATAATCTAATATAAGTCCTACAAATGGTGCCTTTTGAAATAACACGAATCATGGGGTTTTGAAAATAGGGGCTACGGTGTTTTTATGAAAAGATACGTCGTTTTTGAAATATCCGTAGATTCCCTTGAGCTGTCTTTAAAAATGTCCACGATTCGTTAGTTTTTGAAATAGGTAAGAAGTCTAATCTAATCTAACAACTACACTAAACTATACGGCTGAACTAACAAGCTGAACTACAGGTAAGGAAACCGCCTATCATCTGAGTCGATACATATACATACCTGTATATGTATAGTCGGTGATCCCGCCTCAATAATATCATATCCGATACCATATCTATAATCAGGCGTCCCAAGTCAAGAGTGCGGATCAATCATCAATATAGCTCGTACGTAAATCCGTCGTACGGCATCCCAATCTGGGTACGGGTCAATATCACATTCATCATACTATTCACCTGGTATCCTCTTATCAAATATCATGGTCGGGGTACTGATCTACGTCTAGTACCATACTGATACCGCCTACGTATGCATGGACGTGTGTGAAACACTACGTCAAGGACCCGCTACAACGTCATGTCGTATCTAAGATACGAACCCTGCTATATCACCGAACTCACGGCCTCAAATCGAATCTCATCGACTCAGTTCAATCCCAAGTATCATCCTCAATCCGTATGTGAACACATAGTCCCCTACCCATGTGAACCCATAACTATATAATCCCGTATAAGCGCAAATGAAAGAAGAAAGTATGCAAGTATGGGTGTGTGTGTGCATGTGTGGTGCGACCACTACTCTAGGGTTTCGCGACACCAAATCATCCAAGAACACCAAATATCTATATCATCGATAATATCAAACAAATTATAGTCAATATATATATATATATATATGTGTGTGTATACGTATTCGTATACATCACCACGAACTGCGGGGGTGCTATACGCCATCCACCCGACTTCTCCCCGTAGATATAAATCTACTCACCTGGTCCTCGCTCGCCAGTGCCGACGTCACCACGTGCTTGCTTGTCATCTCGAAGTCCACATGGGGGTACCTACATGTCATAACGTATTGTGTCGCATAAAAACCAAATTCGAAATCGAAACTGCATACGAAACCAAATCGGCACGCGTATCACGTATAGTTCAAAACCTATCGCCTACGCATGCAAGAATAGTCAAACCAACCCTCGATGTCGATGTACCAACATCAACACATCGAGAAAAACCCAAACACACCAATGATGATTTCAAAACTCATTAATTGTAATATTAAGTAGAATGCAACTCATCAAAACCCTAAAATAAATCAAATCGATTTATTTCCGAAAACCTAGAAAGCACTAAATTTTCGTTTTAATTCGAAACTTGATGTTTTAACAAAACTAATGGCCATAATATCCACTAAATATTATAATTATGTCATATAAACCATTTCCACAATTTAATCTCATCAATTTTTATAAAACTAAAAATTCTAGTTTGCAATTTTATCAAATTTTAACAATTTCAAGTAAAAATGCACAAAACAACAACTATGCTTGGTTTTGCATGATTCAAAGGTATTAAACCACTCATGGAAACCTTAATGATGTGCTAAAAATCCTAACTAGATTTTAATCTCACTTAATTACATTAATCCTAAAATCTAGTTTACAACATAATACAATTTGGACAATTTCTTTTTAAAGTGAATTTGCAACTAACAACTAGTTTGGGTTTTGAAATTCTCAAGATTATAAATTACACAACACAACCATAACCAAATAATCCAAACCCTAACTCCTAATTCAACTCTTCTCTTTAAATTTCAACTTTCAATTAAACCTACAATTTAAACACCTAATTAGCTTAGATCACTATAAAAACTAACAAGGTACAATTAGTGTAAGATTATACCTCTCAAATTTGAAGATCTAACATGAACATCTTGGCCTCCAAAATAGCTTCTTGATCCATGATCCACACTAGAATAGGTTAAGAAGAAATGGGTAGAGATTGGATTTTGATTTTGTGGGATTTTTGTGTTGATTTTTGGGAATTTTGTTGAATTTTTTTGATGCAAAATGAGAGAGGAAGAAAGAGGGGCTGTTGTGATGTGCAGGAAAAGAGGCTCGGCCAAATGTTGTGAGGGGGTGAGAGAGAGTGGTGTGGGTTGATTGGAGAGAGAATGTGGTCAAAAAGTCCACCTTTAATTCTATCATTCTCTTTTCTTTTCTTTTCTTTTCTTTTGCAAAACAAGTGGGGACAAGAGAGGGGCTGCTGCTGAATTCAGCCAAGGGGGAGGGAAAATGGGGGTGTGTGAGTGTGGGTACGGGTGTGGGGTGATGAAAAATGATAAATACAATACCCCAAACATCCATTTACGCTAAAAAAAAGCCTTTTTTCTTCAATAATTTCCAAACCGTTTTGGCAAATGATTTCGTTCCAAAAACCACATGATAAATTTTTATTTAATGTTTTATGATGCACAAAATTTGTTTCAACTCATTCCAATTTGTAATTTTCCCTAATTAAATGTATTAATGACGGCTTAAAATAATAATAAAATAATATTTTTTTTCAGAAAATTTGAAATTTCACCAGCGGCTCAATAAACACCAAATAATAGCAATTACATAGCTAGAATATGTATATTTAATTTTTATAATAAGATATTTGTATTTTGACTTTTTACAGAAAACCCCCTTATTTTACCGTTTTTTTCGAAATTCCACCGAAACGATTTTCAAAACGTTACAGTCCAACATGTGGACTGCCGTCACTGCCTGTTGTATAATATTATTTTGGGGCACGACCAGGTTGAGGTCGATGTACCTTTTGTACTATTTTTCATTACTGTACTAGGTTTTACCCCGCGACGGAGTGCACGGATAGCCGGGTTCGGGAAAGCAACGGGTCCGCATCTCATGGCTTTGAGAGGTAGAGGGGCCCCACTTCAGAATTGGCAGACTATTCGCCGCACTCGTAGGGGGTACAGGTTGACCCAAGGAGGGGTACCCAAGATTACCGGATTCCGTGAAGTGCTGGGTGGTCCATTCACTATGCTGTAAGGGGCTGCCTCGCTTCAGGTTTTGGCGGGTAACTTGCCGCACCCGTAGTGGTCTAGGTTTCATTGCACAGGCTATCTACACGACAGGGGAACGTCGGGTTTCAGCAGCGGCTCTGTGAAACCCGGGGATCCCAGATTATCTGTATTGTTCTGTGATACTTATTACTTTTATGTAATGTTGCATATTATCACGCCTGGAGCGATTATTGTATATTGGTTTATATACTATTAGATGTTGTATATGTTTTACACCCGCGCTAGTCCAGTCCCCGCTCTGTCGTTAGTTAAGTAACCTAACGGGTGATGACGGGACCTAGTGACGAATGCGGATGGCATATACGTACATTTTATTTTCGTTCTTTTCTGGTGTGATTAATGATGGGACTGCGTTGATTCTGATCAATGCAAAGTAAAAAAAACCTGTTTACAGTTGTTGGAACAAATTTAAAAAGTGTTATTGCAAAGACGTTTCCTTTTGTTATGCATAGCGGTATTCAGTGGAATATCCAGCACCTCATTCGACGGGGCAAGGGTTGATATCCCTTCACCGGGACTGACCCCTTGGGCAGAAGTTTGCGTCAGGGTAATAACTTCACTATAGTCGATTACATGTTGCTTTGCATAGCGGTATTCAGTGGAATATCCTGCACCTCATTCCACGAGGAAAGAGCCGAGATCCCTTTACCGGGAGTGATCTCTTTAGCAAAAGGTTTTCGCCACTATATTTTAAAAAGCTATCAGGTTCCTTCAGCGATATCAAGTTCACTACGCTAAAGGTTTTTCGCCAAAAACCAGCCGTAGCCCTCCGTCATTTCATATGGATGGTCAGTAGTATTCAAGCTATGTTGGTCTAGCCCTTAGCTAGGACATAGTGATTGGTAGCTGCTGGGGTGTTCACATGTTGCTTAGATAGATGAGTTGGTTTGGGACAGTCGTATAGCCTTGTTGGCCCTTAGTCAAGGGCGAGTACGGGTGGGTTCAAATTAACAAGATAATCATGGGAAGAACTTGACATGTGACTTATAGTGGGCTGGCCCTTAGTCACGATCATAAGAGCATGGGGCAAAAATCATATCGGGAGTTTCTAAAGAAACTGAAACTTGCCAAGTATGCGCATACCTTCTGGAGTATGAGTAACGTGGATGCATTCCATCACGTTATCATGCGATGAGAGTTGGATCCCGATTCCCACTGATGAGTTGGTTTACTCTTCGGGTGATCCCGATTGATTCTTCTTTAGGTTTGGAGGAGAATTTGACAGGACAGTGGGAGGTTTCCGGATTAGATAAAGTTATGACCATTCTGATCTAGGTTAGAGTGCACGCAGAGTGTTTCTTTTCTCTCTCTCTTTGGCAGCGACCTTTGACCGACCCTAGACTATGACTCAGTGACCAGGTTGACCGAACCTTCTTAAAATACTGGCTTTTGGATTGTCTGAGTTGCATAAGTCATTGCCACTCCTTCTTTTACCCTTTGCATTTCTCAGAACACCCGTATTACTACGGATATCCACTTCCATTGGATAGATCCATCGTATGGTTATATACGAACTCGAAGGGACTTCTTCGAGGATGGATCCAGGTTCAGGAGAAATAGAATTAGTTTATTCAGTTGTCTTTTATTATCACCTTCTCTCAGGTTGCGAGAGCTCCTTGGTTTAGGAGAGTACACCTATTACGCTTATTGGATAGTCTTATTCCAAACCATAGGCTGGTGCCGAAAGGTAGGGAATGAAGAAAACCAAATAGCCTAAGTAGGGTGTGCAGAAAGTAATATGTAAAGACAAAATAAAGGGATTAGAAAGAGGGCAAAATAAATTGCGACTGATATCATTCACGACCAAAACCGCGTACTTCATCGCCGCTCCTATTTCACCTTTAAAAGAATAAGGTATTATTCAGTTGTCTTTTATCGTCACCTTCTCTCGAGATGCGAGTACTCCTTAGTTTAGGAGGGTACACCTATTATACTTACTGGATAGTCTTCTTCCAAACCATAGGCTGGTGCCGAACGGTAGGGAAGGAAGAAAACCATTTAGCCTAACGATGGTGTACAGAAGGTAATGACTAAAGACAAATAAAGGGATTTGGAGAGATGGCAATAAAATATACGGTTGAAGTCATGAATTGGATTATGGAAGAGGCATTGCTATGAATACCAGGATACCCCTACGAAACATTTTCATGTTTCAGTGCATTGTTAAAGGAAAAAACTGTTTTCCCGATTAGACACTTACTCCAAGGGTATGTATTTACCAGGTTTCATTCTCATATCTGTATGGTTTTACAGATGATGAGTGGGAGTAAGATATTGGGAATTAGGTGATCATCCTCATTATATCGGAATTCGTTGTAATTGGTGATATTTGAGGAAATCGCCAGGGTACAGTTTTCCACCTACAACGCACAGGTTTTGAATTGTTCAACTCAGCGGACTTATACAGAGTATTGTATGTTGTCCAGTGTCCATCAGGACAAAGGGGTAGGTCCTCGTACTATGTTCTATTTACTTATAACTTCTCTAGTATTTAGACGAGTGTTTCGTAGAAATACAAGGTCTAAGTTTTGAGAAGTTGTGGGTATAAGAATAAAGTAGAGAACCAGGTATCACAAGTATCGGGATTCTTCAAAGAGATCGAAGATGTAGATTCTTGTGATTGGTGTTCAGATGATAGTGATGGTTTCGAGAAACGTGTTTCTGTTTCAGGTTACTCATAATTGGATGGATTCCTAAGTTGAGTAATGCTGATTAGCCTCTTTCCATTAAGTTGATATGCACTGGAGACAGCTGCATGGTTTGAATATGGTTCCAATTAAATTAGTGCCAAAGTTTCTGTATTGGATATAGAATGGATCGTACCTTAAAAGATATTAAGGTACGGGGAGTTGTCCAGCTTATGATTAAAACCAGATTCTGGATAACTCAGGGCACGATTCTGTAATGGCTGTTTGTGGGTTGACCCTGGTTATGACGAGGGTTGATATTCTACCATTTGGAAGATCAATAGTGATATTGTTCTTGACTCGCCACAGTTTTAGTAAAAATGGATCTTTTTCAGAAAACGGTAGTGGGAGTATGGTAGAACTGGAAGTGATTCCAGAACCGCGAACGATTACGGAAAATTTAATAGGACCTATACATTCAATCAGGTTTGACATTCCAATAGCCACTCCGCAGATATGGTAGGTAACCTCAGACGCCCGAGAGGTACTTCGGTAGCCTCAGAGACGGTGACAGGGAGGTTCTTATCTACCAAGACTTGACACTACTGTTGTTCCAGGATATGAGACCCGGTAGGAGGGTTGTCGTAGTCAGTGGGAGCAGCGGAAGCATAGTGAGTAAGTAGCTTATATCTATTTATAGACTTGAGCAGTTATAGCGGAGATAGATCATCTAATTTTGATATGACAGTCATGGGTTTGACTTCAATCAAAATAGAGGATGGATCAATTAAGAAGGTAGTAGGGTGTGATGTCATGGTATCTGGATGACATACACAGAGTAGGAGGTAAAATTCCTATACCAGACGGGATATGGATATAATATTTGACATTCTGGTTTCTAGATCTATGGTTTTAGATCTGGATTTGGGTAGTTTCCCAATGTGGGTACTTCGACAGTATTCTAATGGTTTTTAGAATAGATGACTCATAGCATGGTGATGTACCTGCAGGTGATGGAGTCACCCTCTCTAAAGGTGTCGTATAGACTAAAGGAGAGAGGGATGTGCATGATTGGCAGATCACTTGCTTAGGCAACTAAGTCAATCATGAGATGTCAAGTACCACACCAAATGTTGTTTTGCACTAGATGCAATAAGTTTGTATTAATCCAATCCTGGAGAAACATAAGGGAGCAGTTTTAGAACATAAGTACATGTTCTACGGATTTGATGACGGCAGCCTCCTTCGGGAGACGATTATCATTCCAGGCTTCAAAGGTGACATGGATGACAGAGTGACTGTCAGAGTTTTAGTTTTTCCCTCTGACGAAGAGGGACAGTATTATGGACAGGTGGTCTAAGAGGATACTGTGGGAAGCAAGGTGCCCGATACTGATTAGGTTCAGTGATCGATTCAGTCTAAGAAGTTTGGATATGGAGTTCATTTATGAACTAAGGTCCCATCAGATATCCAGACATGTTCTAAGACAGGTATTACTCAATTCGGGAGATGGTTTTCTCCGCGAACTTGAGATTAAGAGAGATATAGAAAGATACTTCTAGGCGGATCCACTCACTGAGGCTATTTCTCGAACACAATAGTTTTACAAACGGGCTTTGTGAAACTGATTAGTAGAGGAGCTGGATGTTCGGTTTCACACGGGCTGTGAGTAGTCGACATCGCAATATTAGCCTTGAGTGCAAGTGGGAGATTGTTGGAGATAGTGCCCTCATAGTCAATTATTGGATCGCGGGTACGTGATTGCAATGATTGCGGAGGACCTATACCGGTAGGACAGTCTTACTCGAGATGATAGTATGCTATCTGGTTTGCCTTTATCAGTCGTGTAAATGTTCAGGTGACTGATTGCATGTTACACTTTGATAGAGACCTTAGGATCTTGCTTTACTACCAACAGTATGATGGCGATCATATACGTGAGAGTTGGGTAGTTTATATGCATATCCTTAATTGTGGTCCCTAGTCGTGGGAGTTTCGAGACTGGGCATCGATACTCCGGAGTAGACTAGTGTGTACAGTCGAGACTCCGACGAGGGGCGGTGGCCGGTCTCACAAGCCATTGGTGTCAGTTGGATCACCTAAGATGTATACAGGTGCTCATTGGGTTATGAGTACACCGGACAGGACTCGCCGGGAATCTGCTAGTTAGTATTATATCTACCGTCAGATAGCAGTTCCCTGGTGACATGTGTACAGGTTAGTTCATCGACCTGAGGTCGTCATTTGTCTCGTGTGAGTTCCCACTGTGCTTTGATTTCTACCCTACCACAGCTCAAAGGACGTGCAAACAGGTAGCTTTTGGGTACAGTCCCGAGCCACATGGAGGCACGTGAGCGGATCGGCAGGGGATTCGTCTCTCCCGGTATTGGGGGCGAGGTCGTGCTGTGTCTAGGAGAGCCATTACACAAATCCATGGCCATGGTTGGAGATTTACTGGTAGGTACTCCAGTAGTATCTCAGGGTGTTATTGGGCTTCACTCCGATAAGACTTATACTGCTATTGGGGGTCTGACGTTACTAGCCCCCTAGGCAGATATGCGATACTTATTGACGAACGGACCGGACTGTATATACATTGTCACTGTTAGGCTCACTAGGGTTTCTGGATGAATTCGCTCATCGGCCTCCCTTGAGTGCGCTCATCGGTCTCCCTTGAGGTCAGTCCGTGGGCAGCCGTTACGCATTGCTAGTGTCGCTGACGGTTTGTGGTTAAACCCACTGCCAGGGTACTGACGAGTCATTAGAGTCCCCCACAGACAGTTTCCCAAGTTCGGGCGAAACGTTGTAGAGGCCGTATGGTTTTATGGCAGGGTTCGGAAAAATGCACGTGCGTTTACGCACGTGTTATTTTTCGGACAGGTGATACTGGTCGGCTTTGGTTTAAGCCGGATCCGAGTATTATATTGTGTAGGTATAATATCTTTGTCTCAGTTGCATTTGTATTCGGTCGTAATACAAATGCGGGTATATTTATACAAATTCGGGGTTATCCTGAAAGTCGTTTCAGGATCACTTTTGGAAGTTGCCAGTTTCCAGTTTTCTATCAGCCGTCTTTTAACATTTGGTTAAAGGCGGATTTATCTTTTCTTGGATGAGAGTGAGTCGTGCTTCTAGAAGGTTCTAGATATGGTGAGGTGTCTTGTGACTCATGCTTTGATTTCTTATCAATCTTGTTTTGATTAAGATCTTTATGCTTTGATATTAATTCTTCTTGTTTTCCTTAGGATATTTAGTGAGAAGCTTTTTGCATGTAGTCACCCCCCTCTCCTACGGTCACCCCCCTCTTGCTATAAGTGGCCGTCCCCCTCCTCTCTCTCTCTCACTTGATCATTTTTCATTGGAAAAATGATTATGATAGATTTGGGGTGTATGGAATCCACAGCTCATTTCATTCCATCACCCAATTTCCTCGGCAACTTCATTAACCGATCGTCCACGGATTTGGACGAAGTGAGACAATGTCATCTACTCATTCTCTACATCATTCTTGGTCGTCTCCTTTTGCAAACTTGACGATCGAGTTGCCTCAAGTCAGAGGCGGGAGCCCGTTTAAAGAATCGGTGATGTGGTGCCACCTCGACGAAGATATCGGAGATCGACGAGATCGGAGCAGCCGCAATGGAGCGTGGGATGATGGTTGAAGAACGAAGGACTCGGATCGTTCGGTACAATCTTTCTACACTCTTTACAGTTTGTTAGTTTAGCAATAATTGTAGATCCGGGTTAAAGTATACGATAGCGCCAGTTAAAAAGTTTTTGTTCCGCATTTGGCGTCAGTAGACTGCCGGGGCGCTAGCGTAGACTTACACTAACCAGTCCGTGCCCAGGAGATTGCCAAATCCAACATCTTTAGGAGGTTCAAAATGACAGAGGAATCTCTATCTCCTATCCGATGGGCAGACGACCGAATTACGTGTCGCGCAACAAAAGGATTGCTGACAGAAGTTAGCACAACAAATGGCTGATCTACCTAGCACGACTCTCGTCCTAAACTCGGCACGAGGTGTGTAAACATAGGAGTGCAACAAAAGGTCATACTGAAAGAGTACCTGTAGGCTCCGCATTGGACGCCCGCGCGTCCCGATGAGTCGAAGCGAAAACGTGTGCCTGTCCTCCATCTGCGACTGATCGAACTCCTCCTCTAGTAGCCTGACCCCTCTGTGCAAACCCTCCGCGTCCACAACGTCTCAGAATACGACCCTGACGTGCTGTGAAGGAACACTGCCTGATGAGGTGTTGAAGGCTTCCGCATTGTAAACACCTACGCACTGAATGCTGTCCTGCCTGGGGATGGAAGCCAAACGACTGTCCTCGTCCTAAGCCTCTGCTCTGGGCTGGTACACCAGTACGATTCCACAACTGTTCCGGAACTCTCACGGTCTCTGGAAGACATGTCACGTAAACGGGGGCTGCCTCCACCGGTGCTATGTAGGGGATGGAATACTGCATGATGATCGCAAGGAACAACTGGGTAACAGGGGTGGCAACCATCTCTCGCTGCGCTCGAACGACCTCTACCAATGAGCTCATCGTCTGGTGCAAGCTCTGCATCTCTGCCACTAGTCTAGCGATCTGATCTGTCGTAGGAGAAACAATCTGTCCTGGTATAACATGGGTACTACTCGGATCAGTCCTCGTCTCAGATAAATCAACTCGAACCTCGGCTCTCCCGGCCTCTCTCTACACCCTCGTAGTCCTTGGCGGCATAATGGCTGAAAAGAATGTAGGATTCGATGAGGATACGAAAATCGAATCACAAGGATGTATACGATCCTGAAGGAAATTCAATCAATAAGTCCTAAGGTCGCTTAGGCGGAGTACCGTGTCGTGAGTATGCCGCGGAACATACGCACGCTACGCCACTCTGCTGCAGCTCCCTACTCCATCATACCAGGGTCATCTTACACTCCGAAGGTAAAACCTACGCTCTGATACCAACTTTGTCACGACCCAAAGTTTGGCCCGTGACCGGCACTCAACCACGTAACGTCTACAGGCGTAACGCAACTAAGTAAGCCGAAAACCCAGAAATCAAACCAGTAAAAGTATAGAGTGATTTAAGCAATTTATAGAACCAATTACTAAGATGTCAAGAAATCTTAAGTAGACAATCACTAAGATAACAATATACGACGCCGTAGCGAAGAAAATGAGCAACAGGTGGGAAACATCACTGATGGAATAAACAGTATAAGTAAAGTCGGCTCACAACGAGCTCGACGCCAGAATACAAAATAATATACATCCTCCTCACAACTGGTCTCTAAGTCAATACAAAAGTGGTAGATGGAGAGTACTTGATACAACAATGTACATAACTGCAAGATAACCAGATACCGCACAAAACCCACCTATCAACAAAAGAGCTAGTACACCAACTGTAGGGGTATCTGTGTCAAAAGATGCAAGAATGCAGCCTGCCGCGACTACTCCGAAGGGCAACCTGCAAACATTGTGGCACAACGGGGGTGAGTTGCCAACTCGTGAATAGAAGATAACATATAAAGGTAATCGCGAGTATGCACGTGCTACGATACTCTAACCTATATCAACAGATAACGTCTATATGATGAACTGGATGCTTAAATCATGCAATAAGTGCGATCTAATAACATCTCCATGTGATGAGCAAGAAATGTGATGATCAGGTATTACAATGCAGTCTAACAACCCTATATAGAATGAACAGGGTATGCAATGATCAGGTATAGCAATGCAATCTAACAACCCTATATAGAATGAACAGGGTATGCAATGACCAGGTATAGCAATGCAATCTAACAACCCTATATAGAATGAACAGGGTATGCAATGATCAGGTATAGCAATGTGTACTATATCAGGTATAATAGATACTGGATGAGATATCAATTACTACATACTGAGCATGGGAAATATAACATCTACACGGAATGTCATCGTGGAAAGTATAATTGGTACCCATAAATGTACCCAAATCCAAATACTACTCAGGCGTCGTCATCCTCCTCGGTCCTCCAGTCCTGTAAATCTCATATAACCGTGAGTGCCCAACATCGGCATCCAAAATATCAAGAAATACTCGTGCCAAGCATTGACACGCAAATCATCCTGTATAGGGCATCCGTCAGTCCGGATCAGCCCACGGGCTCTGTTTGCGGTATCGGCCCATGGCCCCGGCAGTATGAGTCGTCCCGTATCCATCCATAGACTCTGGTCGGTATCCTCCGGATAACCGCCAGGTCTAACCAATCACCGGTAGGTAGTAGTCCCTCTGCCAGGCTCACCGTCTACTACACAGCGAAACCGTTCTCGCCCCGGGGTACCATACCGGGTCCACCATGTACCCGTAATCGGCCTCATCCAACTCCTCGATTCGGGTTCACATATATCACTCTAGTACCGAGAAAACACATGGTGGACGCACCGAAATATCATATCAAGGGAAACCGGGTTTTTAAATAATTAACTATTCTCTTTGAAATATCCACGGTTCCCCAAATCCAGAATTAACATGGAAACAACATATCTCAATGCGTAATCTAAGCAAGTATGAAGATATCAATATATGTTTGCACTGGCATGAATGTACAGTGTGCATGTGCGCAGGTATGAAGATATCAATATATGTGTGCACTGGTATGAATATACAGTGTGCATGTGCGCAGGTATGAAGATATCAATATATGTGTGCACTGGTATGTATATACAGTGTGCATGTGCGCAGGTATGAAGATATCAATATATGTGTGCAATGGTATGAATATACAGTGTGCATGTGCGCAGGTATGAAGATATCAATATATGTGTGCACTGGTATGAATATACAGTGTGCATGTGCGCAGGTATGAAGATATCAATATATGTGTGCACTGGTATGAATATACAGTGTGCATGTGCGCAGGTATGAAGATATCAATATATGTGTGGACTGGTATGAATATACAGTGTGCATGTGCGCAGGTATGAAGATATCAATATATGTGGGCACTGGTATGAATATACAGTGTGCATGTGCGCAGGTATGAAGATATCAATATATGTGGGCACTGGTATGAATATACAGTGTGCATGTGCGCAGGTATGAAGATATCAATATATGTGTACACTGGTATGAATATACAGTGTGCATGTGCGCAGGTATGAAGATATCAATATATGTGTGCACTGGTATAAATATACAGTGTGCATGTGCGCAGGTATGAATATAACATATGCTGTTATGAGGCAAATCATGACAACATCAATAAGGTAGAATCAGTATGATATATGATTTGTAGCAATCCTATAATGTGAGTGTCATTGTAATCAATAACGGTGTGAGTGTAGCATATCAATCGTACTCGTGCGACTTGAACCGTTAATAACAGTGCAGTGTCCTATACTATCATTTCTATATGCAACAATAAGGTATGCTACTACAGTCCATATGAACATCTACAATCTAATATCCTGACTCGCCCTGACGCTTAACGCCATACGGGCGATTTCCCCGTATATGTTAAATCTACTCACCTGGTCGTGCGCTACTTGTAGCCGACCACCTGCTTTCCTTTCTTAGCTTCGTCCGACGTACCCGCCTGTGAACCTGGAATTACACAAGAATCCATATATAAGAAACTATCTCGGAAAACGCGATATCGAAGTCAAACGATACGCTCGCCTCGCGAACTAAACGCGCGTGTGTACGATACGCTAAACATGTGCACGCGTCTAAAACTAACCCCGATACGCCACGATACGCTAAATCATGGAACCCTTTCGCATATCTCGCGTATCGTGCGAACCAAACGTACTAGAAATACGATATAACGTCTCAGATTTTACCCAGGCTAACAACTTACAAAACTATACATACCACTGGCCTAGAAATAACAACAGACTCCTACCCATCCAAACATCACCCAAAAATTCCCCTATCTGGCCGCAAATTGTGGCCAGAAAGAATAAATCGGCGGCCTCGCTATGGGGTAGGAGTCTCGGGCTCTGGTGGTGTGGTCTATGCCTTGTATACAAGCTCCAGTTAGCTCAATTACAACCTGAACTACTCGGGCCTATAGCAGATCTCAGAAATCCAAAAAGTTCACTTAAAAACACTAAATTTGCACAATTAGAAACCCTATGGTATTTTAGTGTAATCTGGGGTCTAACTAGGTTTACATGGCCTTAATAACACCTAATTTGGCTAGGTTAACCAATATTAACAGCACTAAACCATAAGTCCACACAAATCACCTTTTCAAGCACAAAATCTCACTTTATACACAAACCGAAGCTAAACTACCAAGTAAAAACCCCCCTCTCTCTTTCCCTCTCTCTTCATTTAATGAGCATGGCTCAAGCCATGCCCATACTCCCTCTCTCATGCACCAAGTCAACAAAAGAAAAGGAAAGAAAAACAAATTAACAAAACACTCAAATAAATAAAACCCCATTAAAGCCCAAAACACTTAATACAAATAGGTTAACCCACCATGGTTGTTAATCATGGTTTTAACCCCAAATCTAAACCCTAGTTTACATGCCCAAGTGTGTGTGTGCCTATAAAAATCCTAATAAAATATTCATTAATTAGAATAAATTATCTGAAACTTAATTTGGTAAACTTTTACCAAAAGCTATCTAGTAAAATATAATTAACCCCTAAACACGACCTAAGGTGTTACACAAACTCTTTGACTAACTCATCAAAACAGATGTTCCATCTGCGCGATGCCTGGTTTATCACATAAAACATCTTGCACACGTTTCCGCTGCTCCCACTGTCTACGAAGCCCTCTGACTGTGTACTTATAGACTATCTCTTCTAAATCTTTATTTAGAAAAGCAGTCGTGGCACTCAACCGCCCGATATCGTAGTCATGGTATGCAGCCGTGGCAAGTAAGATCTGGATGGACTTAAGCATAGGTACTTAGAAAAGGTTTCATCATAATCCTTACCTGGTCAATGATGCAAACTTTTAACAGGTCTAGCTTTGAAAGTCTCAACTTTTCCATGTACACCAAGTAATCTTCTCAAGATATACTTGCTCCTGATGGGGATTTAACCCTTCAGATAAAGCAACCAAAGTCCATACTTTGTTGGTGTATAAGAATTCCATCTCAGATCGATAAGCATCCAGCCATTCTTACAGAGTCCTACTCCTGATGGCCAGCCCGAAACTATTTGGGTCATCATCTCATGATGCAATCCTTTCTCCCACCGTCATAGAGAAACCGAAGTATCTCTCAGGTGGGTGAGGAACCCTACTAGATCGGCGGAGAGGCTGAGGTTCGTTGCTATTGAATCCTTTGGTTCTACCAAATCATCAGCTGCAGTTTGTATAGCTGGAACTGTTTCCAGTTCTACCTCATAACCAATAATTTCTTCACAAGAAATTTCCTTTCACAAAGATGGCATGCTGAGAAACAAAACATTTTGTTCCTCGGTTAGGTAGAAGATAATCCCTTGCGTATGCTTGGGATATCCAACAAACTTTCACAGATATGACTTTGCCTCGAGCTTGTCCGGATTTTGCTCTTTAGACATAGGCCGGACAGCCATAAATCTTAACAAACTTAAGATATGGGCTCTTCCCTTACCATATCTCATATGAAGTGGTAGGCAACATATTTGATCGGAACCCTATTCAATAGGTATGCAACTTCATAAGTGCATAACTCCCTAAAAGGAAATAGGAAACTCAGTAGTACTCATCATATAGCACACCATATCACATAGGGTACTATTGCTCCGCCCCGATATACCATCTTGCTATGGTGTATACGGAGGAGTAATGCTGAGAGAGAATCTCATTCTCCTTTAGAATAATCCAGGAATTCCGTGCTCAAGTATTCTCCTCCTTGATCACATCAAAGAACATAATACTTTTACCCGTATTTTGGTTCTCTACTTCTAACTTATATTCTATGAATATCTCAAAAGTTTCGGACATGTGTTTCAACAGGAACATATGTCTGAATCTTGAGAGATTATCAGAGAATGTAACGAAGTACAAAGAACCGGTCTTGGCCTGTGTAGACAGGGGACCTTCATACATCAATATGTATCATCCCAAGAGTTCACAAACTCTTTCTCTGCTTCCAATAAACAGAGCTATGGTCATCTTATCTCTGTGACATGACTGGCAAATTTCACAAGATGTAAATTCAAACTAATTTAAATATGCATCTATATGTAACTTCAGCTAGTCGGGTCGCATTGATATGACCTAGTCTACAATGCCTCAAGAAGGATTTGTTCATTTCTGAACTCTTCCTCTTGTGTGTGTTCTATATACTAAGAACTGTAGTTTGATTTAGAACGTCAATACTTTTAGATAACGTGCCTGAACCGATCAACTTTTGATATAGGAAATGTTCAAAACATTATCCAACAATACAAAATTATATCCTTTCTTTACTAATAAAGAGACTAATATGATTTTGTATATCAGGTTCGGTATCTAATGACATTTGTTCAGATTCAATGTATTCTGGTAACAAAGGTGACAGTGACCAACAGACTTGGCTGCAACACTTGCACCGTTTTCTGCCTCATGAAACTTATCACCCGTTCTCAGTTCTCTACCTGTTTGTAGCCCATGTAATATATTACATATGTGGGATCCTAATCCGGTATCATATACCCAGGACGTAAAGGACATTTGAGAAATAGTTCTCTGTAATGAACACACCCGAAGATGATGCATCAGTATGAACTTTCTTCGTTTGGGCGGCACGGGAATTCTGGTAATCCCCAATTTCCCGCTCTGTCTTATAACAATTATAAGTTGGAGCGGGACCAATGTTCCCCAGCTCAGTATAACAAGTGGGTTCGGTCAATGTATCCGTATTATTATCTTGATTAAGGGGTGACATGGTCGCTACCTGGAGAGAGAGAGAAGAAAACACTCTGCGTGCACTCTTGCAAGCTCAGATTGGTTATTATTTTATCTAATCAGGATGGCTCCCACTGTTTTTATCAAATCTTCCTTCAAACCCTAAAAGGAAAGACTAGCCGGGATTAATTACACGCTATAAGTTCGCCAATCTTTTAGCCAGGCCAGTGTCGGTACTTTGAGGGAGGTTCCCCGTGCTTTCGCACGGACCTAATTAAAGTAAACCTCGTTTTCCCAGAGGCGTAACCCCGTTGACACCTTTCTAGACACCTACTTGATCGGCTAATTGTAATGTGTAAAACTCTCCCAGGAGTAACAATTACTCGCAGTGGGTATCGGGATCCAACTATCTCATAGAAGGTATGCAATCTCATTGCAAATTTCAACACTTGAAATTCCAAATAATATTTTACCCCTAGCGTTCTATGACCTTGACGAATGCCAAACAACCCATCGTCCACTAGTCAAGTTCAACCCGTACATTTATTGATTGAATTAAACCCACCTGCACGACCTTTGACGAATGCCAAACAACGCCGTACGAATACCCTAATCCAATCTGCATCATAAGCATAAGCAGATAAATACTAGTTAGCTACCATACACTACGCCTTGACGAATGCCAAACTTCCGCAGCACGAATACTAAGTAGTACTTATCTGAAATGACGGAGGGCTACAACAGATTTTTAAGAAAACCTTTTGCGTAATGAACTTGATATCGTTGTAGAATCAAATGATTTTAAAATGGAGTGTTTTTAAGGCTTTTCTAGTTTTGCTAAAGGGGTCACTCCCGGTGATGGGATCGTCGGCCCTTTCCTCGTCGAATGAGGTGCAGGATATATCATATACATCACTGTGCAAAGCAAGAACTAGAGAAGCAATCAAAAGACAAACCGAGGGTTGTAGCATCTGCCAGTTATTGCAAAAGGTGTCACTCCCGGTGAAGGGATCTCGGTCCCTTCCGTATCGAATAAGGTGCAGGATGTTCTACAAGGAACACCGCGATGCGAAGCAAGAACTGTACCTACCTCTTTTTGAAAATTCGATTCCACAACATCTTTAGGTTTCTTTTTCTTTCATTAATCATATTAATGAAGTCCCATCATTTAAGTTACCTAAACATCACAGATAAATACGACGTACACTTATGCCATCCACATTCGCCTCGATGTCCCCTCGTGCACCGTTAGGTTAGGTAACTAACGGCAGAGCGGGGCTGGGCTAGCATGGGTGTAAAACATAAGTAACGCCTATATAATATATCATATATACTATAAACAGTATTTATCACAGAACATCAAATGATCACATCACAGATATCGCAGCAGAAGAATCATATGAATCATTGGATATACTAGGACGTCCGTGTTTTCAATACGAGCCAGTATAAAACACGGATTCCACGGTCGCGATGAATAGCCAAACCCACACCCCTATACCCCTACGAGAGCGACAAGCAACCCTACCAATTCTAGAGTTAGGAGACCCGGACTCGACTCCTCGAGTTGGTCTCCCCTTGGAATCTAGAACCCGGTTACTTGTGCTCTCCTCCTTGGGTCTATCCTAGTGCGGAAAAGTAAATAATATACAATGGTGACATCTTCCGCAACCTGGAAGTGCCCCAATAAAAGAATATTACATACAAGTTTTTACATGAATGAAAATGAAAAATACCCATCTCACATAAAAAAAACCCGGCTATTCAAACACGACGATCCAATATAACATATCCAGCAACACATAACATCACATGTCATCAACGTAAGTAAATGTGCGCATCCCAATTATCATGACATATAGCAACGAAACCGGAGATATCGCATATTACACTTACGGTCGCAGAAAAGAAAGTGTAAAACTACAACAGTTGGAATCCGCAACCTTTTTAGACATCGCATGCCTAATCAAATGAATTCCTTAGACATCGCATGCCTAACAATTATAAACCCTGCATTTTAGTCTCATTATCGAAAACACTTTTCAATATCAAGTCAGGCAATTCAACAAGATTCCCGACATCCTGATCGAATGCTCGTCGCAAACTTCAGTAGATGGCCGCACCCGCGAGGCCATCGTCGAAGTGCACCAAGGCGGAACACCGCCGCCGCGAGCATCCGAACGGATGCTTTCGGCGACGGGGTTCTCCTACAGTCATATGGTCGGGGCTGAGGGGCATGGCTGTCTATTAAGTTCACCCGGCGAGTATCCGCGTATGCTACGTGATTGCGACGGACTTTTGATCGCATCAAAATTCCGTGGCAACCGATCATTCGAGACTAAACTGCTTTGTTTATAACATCCAAATCAGTTATCTCATAACTACTTGTGGATTCCAAATATTGTATCACATTCCAGATAAATAGAAAATGTTAAACTTTCCGATCGAACAATCAAACACCCAAGTTTTCGCGAAACAGCTCAACACCTGAATTAAGTTTAAAAAACATCCACTTCATGCAATAGTACCAACGTTCCAGCTGTAGAAGTGTCAAGCCAACGCCTCACATGTGGCAGGCCGTACTGCCCCAAACCCTTAGGTTCAAAGGGCAGTTCAAGACGGTCACATAATCGAGTTAAGGTTTGTTGTCTTCTAGAGGGTTCATCGAGTTACTTGCATTACTTAGAACGTTCTTAAACCAGGGAAAAATCCATCACTTGGAAATTTTCCGGCAGGGGAAATAGTGGGTATTTACATCCGGTCGAACTTTTTAACATGTTCTAAAATTACCCGGAAAATCACATAGACAAAGTTAAACAATCCGATCGAAACATCGAGTCCCCAAAATAACCCAGAAAACTCAACTCTTGAGTGCAAATTAAAAATTCCCAGAAAAGTCAGGAATAACTTACTGACATTACTGTGCAAACGTTGATGAATGAAGTGACCGTACGGCCGCGGAACCGCCGCACGAGCCATACTCATGCCGCGGTTCCGCGGCGTGTTGATCGAATTACGCACTCGTTTTAAACAGTAACTCATAAAAAAGCCTTCTTATTTTTCTGCATATTTTTAATTCACAAAATTCCACAGTTTCAGAAAATGTACAGAGAAGGGTTTTGGATTAGGGTTTCGGGTTCGATCGGACTACTAACATCGTCTACACATCGCCTAAAGCTCTAGCTAGGCTCTGATACCACTGTAGGGTTACTAGGCACACTCAAAAGGTTCCACAAGGCATCAACCATGCCAAATTCAAATTTTCCGGTGCCGAGAAACCCTAAACTAGATCGATTACTAGAGGTAAGGCGAAAGAACATGCAAGTTAACCACTTAACTACAAGTGAAAGGGATTACAACCTTTGTAGATCCGGTCCTCCACTTCTTTAGCTCCGTGTTGACGTCCCTCCGCTGCGAACATCGGGATCCCGGACTCTAGCGATAGTTTCGTCGGAGAAATGATCGGGCTAGGTCATTGACTTCGAGGCCGAAGATGATTTACGTCGGGGAGACTCAAACTCAAGCTATTCCTTCACTTGGTCAAAAACTTTGTGAAGAGAACACCCTATAATACATTGAAAGTAGTAGAGGATGAAGAAATAGGAAGTGGGTTCACTTTAGAATTGGATTTCTCACTCTTTTTACCATGGCACCATTGGAGCTATTAAGCTTTTGTGAGCTTGATGAAGGAGAAGAAGAAGAAAAGCATTATTAGAATCATTATCCAAAATGAAACTTATCAAATAAATAATGGCACCATGGTTGAGTTAAGCTCTCATGCTTAACTCATGTAGAGAATTAAGCAAAGCATTAGGTTAAGGGTTGTGTTAACTAATATCTTGAACAAATGACAAAAGAGTTGACTTTGTCAATGTTTATCAAGCTTCATGAAGCTTGATAACTTTGACCAAAGTCACACTCTTTTGTTATATGCCAGGAAAATAGTAAACCCTAATTTAACCTTGATTTAGTTCAAGTCTCATACACACAACTTGTTTGTATCATCAAGCATGATACAAACATGTACACTTGAATATATCACATATAAACAATGTGCACATTCAAGTGAGAAAATCAATCTTAAGTGAACCAATACTAGTTAATGTAAAGTAATATATCAAATATATAATTATACAATAAATCATTAAATCAACACTTGATTTAACGATCCGGTCATATTGTATACAACCGACTAATATCAATAGTAACAACTTATCGAATCAACACTTGATCCGATAACCCGGCTATATCGTATACAACCGATCAATGTCACAAATCGCAAGAATAGAATACAGTATCACATACTGGTATTATTCTCTGTCCCGCACATATCTCATATGCGCTCCTATTTCATTTCGCTTGAGCCAGGAAACCCTTGTGTATGACTCTAAAGACTCGTCAATACGCCGGCAGTAGGTGATGATCATATCAAACACCCACAAGCCACAAGCGGTCTGCTAAACATAACGGCCACCCGGGTATTGAGCGATCAGAATATCAACGAGCAAGCCCGCTCACACTCCTGTGAATCCAACCAGTAACACTTACCGTACAGTCCGGTCTGTTCGTCTGATATGTCGCATATCTCGTCTAGGGGTGGTAAACGTCATACCCCAATAACTCTATAAGTCGTGTCGATATGAGGCTCATAACGGGTTGAGAAACTACTGGTAACACTTACCAGTAAATCCCTAAAGCAGCCTTGGCCAAGGACTTCCTGTTATAGCCAATCGAGCATAGCGCAACATCAACTCCCTATACCGGGAGAGACGAAACCCTTCCTATCGCTCATTGCCTCTATGTGATTCGGGACTGTACCCAAAAACCACCGTTTTGCACGCCCTCTTGGACGTGGTAAGGTGGAAATCAAAGCACAGTGGGAATCACACAATACTCTATGACGATCTCGGGTCTACAGACTAACCTGCACCAGTGTCACCAGAGAACTGCCATCTGACGTAAGGTATAATACCAGCTTGGAGTTCTCGGCGAGTCCGTCCAGTGTACCCAGTCTCCACTGAGCACCCGTATATCATCTCTGATGTCAAACACCAATGGATATGGGATCATCCATCGCCCATCTGTATGGGTCGAGAAGGTATACGCTAGTCTACTCTGGTATATCGATGCCCCATCTCGATACACCCACGACTATGGACTTTGAAGGATGTACTTATGGACTACCATGTCCCTACTAGTATGATCCGCATCATAGTCCAGGTAGTCAAGTACACATCCTAAGGGCTTTACCAACATGTAACAGAGAGACAATCAGTGTACACGTTAAGATAAAGAGTAACCAGATAGCATACTATCATATCGAGCAAGAAAGTCATCCTTATATATGTCCAAGCATCCACTACAATATACATCCTTTGTATAGTAATGGCCTCTAGGGCATACATATAACTAACAAACTTGTGTTAAAGAAACTTCAAGGTAGATCATCTTTGTTATCGAAGATCGGAAGCAAGCTTGCATCATTCTCTTCGTGGAGCCTCTCTAGAGTCCGGGTAAATGATGATCGCAGCGAAGGGACCTCAACACGGAGCTTATGAAGAGAAGGACCAGACTACAAAGGTTGTAATGCCAAACTCTTAGATGTTAAAGTGTTTAACATGCTTTGTTTCGCCTAATCTCTAGTTTAAAGATCTTGGTTAGGGTTGTTCGGCACGTCTAAAATTTAAATCGGGCATGGTTGATGCCTTATAGACCCTTGTGACAGTGCCTAGTAACCCTACAAAGGTATGAGAGCCAAGCTAGAGCTTTAAGCGAAGTCTAGACGAAGTTTAAAGTCCGATCGAACCCCGAAACCCTATTTTACACCCTTCTCTGGAAATTTTCTTAAAATGTTTTTTTTCATATTAAAAATATTCAGAAAATCAAGCAGGGAAATATAGGAATTACTGTGAAGTACAGACCACTAAATCCCTCACGTGACAGCGGAACCGCGGCCAAACCACGAGTTTGGCGGCGGTCCGCGGCAAATAATTGGAGTTAGGGCCCACTACTTCTGGAATATATTCTTGGGTCCTTTTTGATAGTTCTGGGAATTTTTAATTCTACTCAAGTGTTGAGTTTTCTGGAGATGTTTTGTATGAGTTGATTCGATCGGAAAGTTTGACTTCGTTTGACTTTTTTCCGGGTAATTTTAGAACGTGTTAAAAAGTTCGAACGGATATCAATAACTCACTTTTTCCCGTGCCGGAAAATTTTCAAAAGTTGGATTTTTTCTCGAGTTTGAAACTTTCGAAAAATCGTGCAAGTAACTCGGTGGACCCTCTAGAAGAACACAAACCTTAACTCGATTATGTGACCGTCTGAACCGCTTCTAAACCTTAGGGTTTGGGGCAGTACGGCGTTGCCACATGTGAGGCGTTGGTTTGACCCTTTTATGGCTGGACCATCGGTACTGTGGCATGTGATGGATACTTTTTTGAACTCCGCTCAAGTTTTGAGCTATTTGGGAAATCTTGGGTGTTTGTTTATTCGATCGGAAAGTTTAACATTTTCTATTTATCTTGAATGTGATACAATATTTGGAATCCACAAATAGTTATGAGATAACTATTTTAAATGTTATAAATCTAGCAGTTTAGTCTCATTTTATCGGTTGTCACGGGATTTTGATGTGATCAAAAGTCCGTCGCAATCACATAGCGTACGCGGATACTCGTCGGGTAAACTTAATAGATAGCCACGCCCCGTAGCCCCGACCAAGTGACTGTAGAAGAACCCCGTCGCCAAAAGCATCCGTTCGGGTGCTCGCGGCAGCGGTGTTCCGCATTAGTGCACTTCGTCGACGGCAACCGGGGATGCGGCCTGTAGGGATCCTAGGCACTCTTATGAAGGTTCATAAAGCATCAAACACGCCCAAATAAAATTTTAGATGTGCCGAACAACCCAAAGACGGGATCTTTGCTAGATTATTAGGGTTTAACATGCAAGATAACATCTTTAAACATAAGTGTGAGGGATTACAACCTTTGTAGTCAGCTCCTTCGCTTCACAAGCTTCGAGTAGAAGTCCCTTCGCCGCGATCCACGATCTCACGGACTCAAGAGAGGCTCCACGACTCGAACGATCTATGCTAGCTTGTAGTGTTCCGCTTCTCCGATGATCTACGTCGAAGTTGCTATAACCCAAGATCTCTCACTCTAATGAGGTGAACACCCTAATCAAATCGGCTAGATTAGATGAGGATGATGGAGTAGTATTTATGCTTTCTTTTTATATCATTTTCTCACAATAACTCATCACAAAAGAAAAGTCGAGTGAACTCTCTCTCAAACTCAAGAGAGAAGAAGATGAAGAATGAAAAGAATAATCCTTTTGTGATGAATAGTATATTAGAGTATATGATTGATTATAGAACCATGGTCAAGGATGAGAGGCTAAAACTTTGTAGAGAATAAACTAGAGTTAGGGTTTGGTTAGGTTAAGGATAAGGATCAACCATAATATCTGAACAAAGACAAAAGAGAATCCTTCTAGAATGAACAAGAAGGAGCTAACCCTAATAAAACCCTAATCCCTTTTTATCATCCTTAAACATGTTTCATAATAAATCATATAATGTCACAATAATATATATCACATATACATTATATATTTGCAACAAAAGAAAATAATACAATTAACATATATGGCATATATATCAATGTATTAATCCGGTGAGAAAATGAAATAATAAAGCGAGCTAATATTAGATAATGTAATACAATATATCATATATATCATTATATATTAAATTATCGAATCAACACTTGATCCGACGATCCGGCTATATCGAATATAACCGACCAATATATCATGTACCGATTCATCGAATCAACACTTGATTCGATGTCCCGGTTCATATCTAAATATCGCGAGAATATAATACGGTATCTCATATCGCATTATCCTCGGTCCTGCACATATCACATATGTGCCTCTACTCTGTTTTGCCTGAGCCAAGAAACCTCTGTGTAGGACTCTAAAGAATCGTCAATACGCCGGTAGCAGGTGATGATCATATCAAACAACCACAAGTTGTAAGCGGTCAGCTAAACGTAACACGCACCCAGGTATTGAGCGATCAGAAGATCAACAAGCTAGCCTGTCCGTTCTCCTGTGAATCCAATCAGTAACACTCCCGTACAGTCCGGTCTGTTCGTCTGATATGTCGCATATCAAGTCTAGGGGTGGTATACGTCAGACCCCAGTAACCGATAAGTCGTGTCGATGTGAGGCTCATAACAGGTCGAGAAACAACTAGTAACACTTACCAGTATATCTTTATATCAGCCATGGCCAGGGACTTCCAGTTATAGCCAATCGAACACTGCACAACATCAACTCCCTATATTGGGAGAGACGAATCCCCTCCTATCGCTCATTGCCTCCATGTGATTCAGGACTGTACCCAAAAGCCACCGTTTTGCACGCCCTCATGGACGTGGTAAGGTGGAAATCAAAGCACAGTGGGAATCACACAAGACTCTATGACGATCTCGGGTCTACAGACTACCCTATACCAGTGTCACCGGAGATCTGCCATCTGACATGTGGTATATCACCATCTGGGAGTTCTCGGCGAGTCCGTCGAGTGTACCCAGTCTCCACTGAGCACCCGTACACCATCTCTGATGTCAAACACCGATGGATATGGGATCATCCATCGCCCATCATATGGGTCAAGATGCATATACGCTAGTCTACTCTGGTGTATCGATGCCCTGTCTCGATATACCCTCGACTAGGAACAGTTATAGGATGTACTCATCGATTACTATGGCCCCACTAGTATGATCTCATCATAGTCTCAGTAGTCGAGTACAGATCCTAAGGGCTTTATCAACATGTGAGAGTAAGACAGTAAACCAATACAAGTCAACATGTTATAATACAGTGAAACCAAATAGCATACTATCATGACGAGCAAGAAAGTCCTCTCTGTATTGTTGGAGATAGTGCCCTCATAGTCAATTATTGGATCGCAGGTACGTGATTGCAATTATTGCGGAGGACCTATACCGGTAGGACAGTCTTACTCGAGATGATAGTATGCTATCTGGTTTGCCTTTATCAGTAGTGTACAGGTTCAGGTGACTGATCACTGCTACACTTTGATAGAGCCCTTAGGATCTTGCTTTACCACCAACAGTATGATGGCGATCATATACGTGAGAGTTGGGTGGTTTATATGCAAATCCTTGATTTTGGTCCCTAGTCGTGGGAGTTTCGAGACAGGGCATCGATACTCCGGAGTAGACTAGTGTGTACAGTCGAGACCCCGACGAGGGGCGGTGGCCGGTCTCACAAGCCACTGGTGTCAGTTGGATCACCTAAGATGTATACAGGTGCTCATTGGGTTATGAGTACACTGGACAGGACTCGCCGGGAATCTGCTAGTTAGTATTATATCTACCGTCAGATAGCAGTTCCTAGGTGACATGTGTACAGGTTAGTTCATCGACCTGAGGTCGTCATTTGTCTCGTGTGAGTTCCCACCGTGCTTTGATTTCTACCCTACCACGGCTCAAAGGAGTCGTGCAAACAGGTAGCTTTTGGGTACAGTCCCGAGCCATATGGAGGCACGTGAGCGGATCGGCAGGGGATTCGTCTCTCCCGGTATTGGGGGCGAGGTCGTGCTGTGTCTAGGAGAGCCATTACATAAAGTCCATAGCCATGGCAGGAGATTTACTGGTAGGTACTCCAGTAGTATCTCAGGGTGTTATTGGGCTTCACTCCGACACGACTTATACTGCTATTGGGGGTCTGGCGTTACTAGCCCCCTAGGCAGATATGCGATACTCATAGACGAACGGACCGGACTGTATATACATTGTCACTGTTAGGCTCAGTAGGGTTTTCCGGATGAGTGCGCTCATCGGCATCCCTTGAGGTCAGTCCATGGGCAGCCGTTACGCATTGCTAGTGCCGCTGACGGTTTGTGGTTAAACCCACTGCCAGGGTACTGACGAGTCATTAGAGTCCCCCACAGACAGTTTCCCAAGTTCGGGCGAAACGTTGTAGAGGCCGTATGGTTTTATGGCAGGGTTCGGAAAATGCACGTGCGTTTAGGCACGTGTTATTTTTCGGGCAGATGATACTGGTCGGCTTTGGTTTAAGCCGGATCCGAGTATTATATTGAGTAGGTATAATATCTTTGTCTCAGTTGCATTTGTATTCGGTCGTAATACAAATGCGGGTATATTTATATAGTTTCGGGATTATCCTGAAAGTCGTTTCAGGATCACTTTTGGAAGTTTCCAGTTTCCAGTTTTCTATCAGCCGTCTTTTAACATTCGGTTAAAGACGGATTTATCTTTTCTTCAGATAAGAGTGAGTCATCATTCTAGAAGGTTCTAGAAGTGATGAAGTGGCTAATGAGTCATCTTGACATTAATGGTTGCATTAATGACTTGATGAGGTGTTTATGTGAGTCATGCTTTGTTTTAATGATTCTTGTTTTGGTTAAGATATTTTGAGTGAGAAGCTTTCTCTTGTGGTCACCCCCCTCTCCTACGGTCACCTCCCTCTTGCTATATATGGCCGGCCCTCTCTCTCCTCTCTCTCTCTCTCACTTGATGTTTCATTTTGTGAAAAGATTATGATAGATTTTGGGGTGTATGGAATTCATAGCTCATTTCATTCCATCACCCGATTCCCTCGGCAACTTCATTAACCGATCGTCCACGGATTTGGACGAAGTGAAACAAAGTCATCTACTCATTCTCTACATCATTCTTGGTCGTCTCTTTTAGCAAACTTGACGATCGAGTTGCCTCAAGTCAGAGGCGGGAGCCCGTTTAAAGAATCGTTGATGTGGTGCCACCTCGACGAGGATATCGGAGATCGACGAGATCGGAGCAGCCGCAACGGAGCGTGGGATGATGGTTGAAGAACGAAGGACTCGGATCGTTCGGTATAACCTTTCTACACTCTTTACAGTTTGTTAGTTTAGCAATAATGGCAAATCCGGGTTAAAGTATACGATAGCGCCAGTTAAAAGTTTTTTGTTCCGCATTTGGCGTCTGTAGACTGCCGGGGCGCTAACGTAGACTTACAGTGGTATCAGAGCCTCACCATTTTGCTATGCTAACTTGTGCTAACGCGTTTAAAACATCGATCGAAACGAAAATCAAAAATCGCATTTTTCCAACTTGACAGTTTCTGTTGATTTTAAATGGTGTCCTAAAAATATTTCACACATCTCAGAAAACTGTGCAGGGTTTTTTAAGCATACGTGCAAAATTTGAGCACGTGATCTCACCAAAGAGCCGCGGATTAGCGGCCAAACCCATGGTTTGGCCGCGCATCCACGGCCATATGATGGGATCAGTGCACCAAATTTTGCATGTGTCTCCTCTGTTGGAATTTGGGGGTTTTGGTAAATATCGTTTTGGCCCAGATTTTGTTACTGTTCACCAGTAAGTCGTGGGGCCCACTTTTTGATATTTTGTCGATCGAAATTTAAACATGTTAGTTTACAGTGCTTACATTATATCTCCGACCGGGAATGTCAATTGATCGGTAAACCGCGTCTGATTGCTATAGTTCTTTTAGACGGGTTTGCGAACGTGACATTCGCGTTGATGTTCTGTGTTGTGCTGTGATGTTGCGGATTTGTCATGGTGGATAGCAGTGTGCAATGGTAGTACAGTTTGAGTTTATTTGTACATTTGATATTGCGGGGCGAGCGTCCAACATGTGGACTGCCGTCACTGCCTGTTGTATAATATTCTTTTGGGGCACGACCAGGTTGCGGTCGATCTACCTATTGTACTATTTTTCATTACTGTACTAGGTTTTGCCCCGAGACGGAGTGCACGGATAGCCGGGTTCTGGGGGGCAACGGGTCCGCATCTCATGGCTTTGAGAGGCAGAGGGGTCCCACTCTAGAATTGGCAGACTATTCGCCGCACTCGTAGGGGGTACAGGTTGACCCAAGGAGGGGTGCCCAAGATTACCGGATTCCGTGGAGTGCTGGGTGGTCCATTCACTATGCTGTAGGGGGCTGCCTCGATTCAGGTTTTGGCGGGTAACTTGCTGCACCCGTAGGGGTCTAGGTTTCATTGCACAGGCTATCCACACGACCGGGGAACGTCGGGTTTCAGCAGCGGCTCTGTGAAACTCGGGGATCCCAGATATCTGTATTGTTCTGTGATGCTTATTACTTTTCTGTAATGTTGCATACTATCACGCCTGGAGCGATTATTGTATATTGGTTTATATACTATTAGATGTTGTATATGTTTTGCACCCGCGCTAGTCCAGTCCCCGCTCTGTCGTTAGTTAAGTAACCTAACGGGTGATGACGGGACCCAGTGGCGAATGCGGATGGCATATACGTACATTTTATTTTCGTTCTTTTCTGGTGTGATTAATTGATGGGACTGCGTTGATTCTGATCAATGCAAAGTTAAACAAACCTGTTTACAGTTGTTGGAACAAATTTAAAAAGTGTTGTTACAAAGACGTTTCCTTTTGTTATGCATAGCGGTATTCAGTGGAATATCCTGCACCTCATTCGACGGGGCAAGGGCCGATATCCCTTCACCGGGACTGACCCCTTGGGCAGAAGTTTGCGTCAGCGTAATAACTTCACTATAGTCGATTACAAGTTGCTTTGCATAGCGGTATTCAGTGGAATATCCTGCACCTCATTCCACGAGGAAAGAGCCGAGATCCCTTTAGCGGGAGTGACCTCTTTAGCAAAAGGTTTTCTCCACTATATTTTAAAAAGCTATCAGGTTCCTTCAGCGATATCAAGTTCACTACGTTAAAGGTTTTTCGCCAAAAACCAGCCGTAGCCCTCCGTCACTTCTTTTAGGTATTCAGTAGTATTCAAGCTATGTATTTTGACCTAACGCCAAGGCATAGTGTTTGGTAGCTGCTGGGTATTCAATTGTTGCATAGATAGATGAGTTGGTTTGGGACAGCCGTTCTGCCATTTTGACCTAACGCCAAGGGCATGTGCGGGTGGGTTCAAATTAACAAGATAGTGATGGGTAGAACTTGGCATGTGACTTATGACATTTTGACCTAACGCCAAGGTTATAAGAGCATGGGGCAAAAATCATATCGGGAGTTTCTAAAGAAACTGAAACTTGCCAAGTATGCGCATACCATCTGGAGTATGAGTAATGTGGATGCATTCCATCACGTTATCATGCGATGAGATTTGGATCCCGATTCCCACTGATGAGTTGGTTTACTCTTCGGGTGATCCCGATTGATTCTTCTTTAGGTTTGGAGGAGAATTTGACAGGACAGTGGGAGGTTTCCAGATTAGATAAAGTGATGACCATTCTGATCTAGGTTAGAGTGCACGCAGGGTGTTTCTTTTCTCTCTCTCTTTGGCAGCGACCTTTGACCGACCCTAGACTATGACTCAGTGACCAGATTGACCGAACCTTCTTAAAATACTGGCTTTTGGATTGTCTGAGTTGCATAAGTCATTGCCACTCCTTCTTTTACCCTTTGAATTTCTCAGAACACCCGTATTACTACGGATAAACACTTCCATTGGATAGAGCCATCGTATGGTTATATACGAACTCGAAGGGACTTCTTTGAGGATGGATCCAGGTTCAGGAGAAATAGAATTGGTTTATTCAGTTGTCTTTTATTATCACCTTCTCTCAGGTTGCGAGAGCTCCTTGGTTTAGGAGAGTACACCTATTACGCTTATTGGATAGTCTTATTCCAAACCATAGGCTGGTGCCGAAAGGTAGGGAATGAAGAAAACCAATTAGCCTAAGTAAGGTGTGCAGAAGCTAATATGTAAAGACAAAATAAAGGGATTAGAAAGAGGGCAAAGTAAATTGCGACTGATATCATTCACGACCAAAACCGCGTACTTCATCGCCACTCCTATTTCACCTTTAAAAGGATAAGGTTTTATTCAGTTGTCTTTTATCATCACCTTCTCTCAGTTGCGAGTACTCCTTGGTTTAGGAGGGTACACCTATTATGCTTAATGGATAGTCTTCTTCCAAACCATCGGCTGGTGCCGAACGGTAGGGAATGAAGAAAACCATTTAGCCTAACGATGGTGTACAAAAGGTAACGACTAAAGATAAATAAAGGGATTTGGAGAGACGGCAATAAAATTTACGGTTGAAGTCATGAATTGGATTATGAAAGAAGCATTGCTATGAATACCAGGATACCCCTACGAAACATTTTCATGTTTCAGTGCATTGTTAAAGAAAAACTGTTTTTCCCGATTAGACACTTACTCCAAGGGTATGTATTTACCAGGTTTCATTCTCATATCTGTATGGTTTTACAGATGATGAGTGGGAGTAAGATATTGGGAATTAGGTGATTATCCCCATTATATCGGAATTCGTTGTAATTGGTGATATTTGAGGAAATCGCCAAGGTACAGTTTTCAACCTACAACGCACAGGTTATCAGTTGTTTAACTCAGCAGACTTATACAGAGTATTGTATGTTGTCCAGTGTCCATCAGGACAAAGGGGTTGGTCCTCGTACTATATTCTGTTTACTTATAACTTCTCTAGTATTTAGACAAGTGTTTCGTAGAAATACAAAGTCTAAGTTTTGAGAAGTTGTGGGTATAAGAATAAAGTAGAGAACCAGGTATCACAAGTATCGGGATTCTTCAAAGAGATCGAAGATGTAGATTCTTGTGATTGGTATTCAGATGATAGTGATGGTTTTGAGAAACGTGTTTCTCTTTCAGGTTACTCATAAATGGATGGATTCCTAAGTTGAGTAATGCTGATTAGCCCTTTTCCATTAAGATGATATGCACTGGAGACAGCTGCATGATTCGAATATGGTTCCAATTAAATAAGTGCCAAAGTTTCTATATTGGATATAGAATGGTTCGTACTTTAAAAGATATTAAGGTACGGGGAGTTGTCCAGCTTATGCTTAAAACCAGACTCTGGATAACTCAGGGCACGTTTCTGTAGTGGCTGTTTGTGGGTTGACCCTGGCTATGACGAGGGTTGATATTCTACTATTTGGAAGATCAATAGTGATATTGTTCTTGACTCGCCACAGTTTTAGTAAAATGGATCTTTTTCAGAAAACAGTAGTGGGAGTATGGTAGAACTGGAAGTGATTCCAGAACCGCGAACGATTACGGAAAATTTAATAGGACCTATACATTCAATCAGGTTTGACATTCCAATAGCCACTCCGCAGATATGGTAGGTAACCTCAGACACCCGAGAGGTACTTCGGTAGGCTCAAGGACGGTGACAGGGAGGTTCTTATGTACCAAGACTTGACACTACTGTTGTTCCAGGATATGAGACCCGGTAGGAGGGTTGTCGTAGTCTGTGGGAGCAGCGGAAGCATAGTGGGCAAGATGCTTATATCTATATATAGACTTGAGCAGTTATAGCGGAGATAGATCATCTAATTTTGATGTGACAGTCATAGGTTTGACTTCATCAGAATAAGGGATGGATCTGTTAAGAAGGTAGTAGGGTGTGATGTCAAGGTATCTGGATGACATACACAGAGTAGGAAGTAAAATTCCTATACTACGATCGGTTGAACTGTGGTCGTCACACAGTTGTTTCTCCAGACAGGATATGGATATAATATTTGACATTCTGGTTTCTAGATCTATGGTTTTAGATCTGGATTTGGGTAGTTTCCTAATGTGGGTACTTTGACAGATATTCTAATGGTTTTTGGAATAATTGACTCCCAGCATGGTAGTGTACCTGCAGGTGATGGAGTCACCCTCTCTAAAGGTGTCTTACAGACTAAAGGGGAGAGGGATGTGCATGATTGGCAGATCACTTGCTTAGGCAATTGAGTCAATCATGAGATGTCAAGTACCACACCAAATGTTGGTTTTGCACTAGATGCAATAAGTTTGTATTAATTCAATCCTGGAGAAACATAAGGAAGCAGTTTTAGAACATAGGTGAATGTTCTACGGATTTGATGACGGCTGCCTCCTTCGGGAGACGGTTATCATTCCAGGCTTCAAAGGTGACATGGTTGACAGAGAGATTGTCAGAGTTATAGTTTTTCCCTCTGACAAAGGGGGCAGTATTATGGACAGGTGGTCCAAGAGGATACTGTGGGTGGCCTGGTACCGGATACTGATTAGGTTCAGTGATCGATACAGTCTAAGAAGTTTGGATTTGGAGTTCATTTATGAACTAGGTCCCATCAGATATCCAGACATATTCTAAGACAGGTATTACTCAATTCGGGAGATGGCTTTCTCCGCGAACTTGAGATTATGAGAGATATAGAAAGAAACTTCTAGGCGGATCCACTCACTAAGGCTATTTCTCGAACACAATAGTTTTACAAACGGGCTTTGTGATACTGATTAGTAGAGGAGTTGGATGTTTGGTTTCACACGGGCTGTGAGTACGCAACATCGCAATAATTAGCCTTGAGTGCAAGTGGGAGATTGTTGGAGATAGTTCCCTCATAGTCAATTATTGGATCGCAGGTACGTGATTGCAATGATTGCGGAGGACCAATACCGGTAGGACAGTCTTACTCGAGATGATAGTATGCTATCTGGTTTGCCTTTATCAGTAGTGTACAGGTTCAGGTGACTGATCACTGCTACACTTTGATAGAGCCCTTAGGATCTTGCTTTACCACCAACAGTATGATGGCGATCATATACGTGAGAGTTGGGTGGTTTATATGCATATCCTTGATTTTGGTCCCTAGTCGTGGGAGTTTCGAGACAGGGCATCGATACTCCGGAGTAGACTAGTGTGTACAGTCGAGACCCCGACGAGGGGCGGTGGCCGGTCTCACAAGCCACTGGTGTCAGTTGGATCACCTAAGATGTATACAGGTGCTCATTGGGTTATGAGTACACCGGACAGGACTCGCCGGGAATCTGCTAGTTAGTATTATATCTACCGTCAGATAGCAGTTCCCAGGTGACATGTGTACAGGTTAGTTCATCGACCTGAGGTCGTCATTTGTCTCGTGTGAGTTCCCACCGTGCTTTGATTTCTACCCTACCACGGCTCAAAGGAGTCGTGCAAACAGGTAGCTTTTGGGTACAGTCTCGAGCCATATGGAGGCACGTGAGCGGATCGGCAGGGGATTCGTCTCTCCCGGTATTGGGGGCGAGGTCGTGCTGTGTCTAGGAGAGCCATTACACAAAGTCCATGGCCATGGCAGGAGATTTACTGGTAGGTACTCCAGTAGTATCTCAGGGTGTTATTGGGCTTCACTCCGACACGACTTATACTGCTATTGGGGGTCTGGCGTTACTAGCCCCCTAGGCAGATATGCGATACTCATAGACGAACGGACCGGACTGTATATACATTGTCACTGTTAGGCTCAGTAGGGTTTTCCGGATGAGTGCGCTCATCGGCATCCCTTGAGGTCAGTCCATGGGCAGCCGTTACGCATTGCTAGTGCCGCTGACGGTTTGTGGTTAAACCCACTGCCAGGGTACTAACGAGTCATTAGAGTCCCCCACAGACAGTTTCCCAAGTTCGGGCGAAACGTTGTAGAGGCCGTATGGTTTTATGGCAGGGTTCGGAAAATGCACGTGCGTTTATGCACGTGTTATTTTTCGGGCAGATGATACTGGTCGGCTTTGGTTTAAGCCGGATCCGAGTATTATATTGAGTAGGTATAATATCTTTGTCTCAGTTGCATTTGTATTCTGTCGTAATACAAATGCGGGTATATTTATACAGTTTCGGGGTTATCCTGAAAGTCGTTTCAGGATCACTTTTGGAAGTTGCCAATTTCCAGTTTTCTATCAGCCGTCTTTTAACATTCGGTTAAAGACGGATTTATCTTTTCTTCAGATAAGAGTGAGTCATCATTCTAGAAGGTTCTAGAAGTGATGAAGTGGCTAATGAGTCATCTTGACATTAATGGTTGCATTAATGACTTGATGAGGTGTTTATGTGAGTCATGCTTTGTTTTAATGATTCTTGTTTTGGTTAAGATATTTTGAGTGAGAAGCTTTCTCTTGTGGTCACCCCCCTCTCCTACGGTCACCTCCCTCTAGCTATATATGGCCGGCCCTCTCTCTCCTCTCTCTCTCTCTCACTTGATGTTTCATTTTGTGAAAAGATTATGATAGATTTTGGGGTGTATGGAATTCACAGCTCATTTCATTCCATCACCCGATTCCCTCGGCAACTTCATTAACCGATCGTCCACGGATTTGGACGAAGTGAGACAAAGTCATCTACTCATTCTCTACATCATTCTTGGTCGTCTCTTTTAGCAAACTTGACGATCGAGTTGCCTCAAGTCAGAGGCGGGAGCCCGTTTAAAGAATCGTCGATGTGGTGCCACCTCGACGAGGATATCGGAGATTGACGAGATCGGAGCAGCCGCAACGGAGCGTGGGATGATGGTTGAAGAACGAAGGACTCGGATCGTTCGGTATAACCTTTCTACACTCTTTACAGTTTGTTAGTTTAGCAATAATGGCAAATCCGGGTTAAAGTATACGATAGCGCCAGTTAAAAGTTTTTTGTTCCGTATTTGGCGTCTGTAGATTGCCGGGGCGCTAACGTAGACTTACATGTATATATCCAAGCATCCATCATAATATACTTCATATGTACAATAATGGCCTCTAGGGCATATACATAACTAATAATCTCCCACTTGCACTGAGGCCAGCTGCTGTAGTATCCTATACCTAGCATCCCGAATAATCTCTCAAACTGTATCTGGGGAATGGCCTTCGTGAGTGGATCCGCATTGTTATCTTTCGTATCTACTCTCTTGACCTCAATCTCCCGGCGATCAACTATATCCCTGATCAGGTGATACCGCCTCAGAATATGTCCGGACTTCTGATCGGGCCTGGGTTCCTTGGCCAAAACCACTGCTCCATTGTTATCGCAATACAGAGGTATTGGATGTACAATGGATGGAACCACACCAAGTTCAGTGATGAACTTTTTCATCCAGACAGCCTCTTTGGCAGCATCGTTGGCAGCGATGTATTCAGCCTCCATCGTCGAGTCTGCAACGGTATCCTGTTTGGAACTCTTCCAACATACCGCCCCTCTATTGTGGGTAAAGACAAATCCCGAGTGCGACTTAGGGTCGTCCTTATCACTTTGGAAGCTGGAATCAGTAAAGGACTCCACCCGGAGTTCTCCGTTACCATACACCAAGAACATGTCTCTAGTCCTTCGCAAGTACTTGAGAATGTTCTTCACAGCTGTCCAGTGACTCTCTCCAGGATCTGCTTGATACCGACTGACTACACTTAGTAAGTTGCTACATCGGGTCTGGTATATAGCATCGCATACATGATAGAGCCTACTGCCGAAGCATAGGGTATCCCTTGCATGCGAGCTCTCTCTAAATTAGTCTTGGGAGACATCTCATTGGAGAGAGTGAGTCCAGAGATCGTGGGTTGGTTCCCACGCTTGGATTCTTCCATACTAAACCTCTTTAGTATGGTGTCAATGTACCTGGATTGGGACAATCCCAGTATCCTTTTGGATCTATCTCTATAGATCCTAATCCCCAATATGCATGAGGCATCACCTAGATCTTTCATTGAGAATCTTTGTGATAAGAAGAGCTTGACTGATTGCAGCATAGGAATATCATTTCCTATCAAGAGTATGTTATCCACGTACAATACGAGGAAGACAACCTTACTCTCTGCTACCTTCATATAGATACAAGGTTTATCTATGTTTTTTATGAAGTCAAACTCTTTGACTACTACATCAAAACAGATGTTCCAACTCCGCGATGCTTGCTTTAACCCATAAATGGATTTAAGCAGTTTGCACACATTTCCGCTGCTCCCACTATCTACGAAGCCCTCTGGCTGAGTCATGTACACGCACTCTTCTAAATCACCATTTAGAATGTCGGTCTTAACATCCATTTGCCAGATTTCGTAGTCATGGTATGCAGCAATGGCAAGTAAGATCCGTATGGACTTAAGCATAGCCACTGGAGAAAAGGTTTCGTCATAATCCATACCTGGTCGTTGACGAATACCCTTTGCTACAAGTCTAGCTTTGAAAGTCTCAACTTTTCCATCTACACCAAATTTCTTTTTAAAAATCCACTTGCTCCCAATGGGTTTTACCCCTTCAGGAGCATTTTCAAAAGTCCATACTTTATTGGTGTACATGGATTCCATCTTAGATCGCATTGCATCCAGCCATTTCACAGAGTCACTACTCGTGATGGCCTGCTCGAAACTAGTCGGGTCATCATCTTCCATGATCCAATCCTCGCTTCCACCATCAATGAGAAAATCGTAGTATCTCTCAGGAGGATGAGAAACCGTGCTAGATCGGCGGAGAGGCTGGGGTTCGTCGGGTACTAATGAATCCTCTGGTTCTGCCAAGTCTTCTGTTATAGTTTGTGTCGCTGGAACCTCTTCCAGTTCTAACTCAATGCCACTAATCTGTTTCATAGGAAAACCTTTTTCTAAGAAAGTGGCATGTCGAGAAACAAACACCTTTTGTTCCTCGGGGTGGTAGAAGATATACCCTTGTGAATTTTTGGGATATCCTACAAACTTACATAAGACAGATCTTGCCTCGAGTTTGTCCGGATTTTGTCTATTGACATAGGCTGGACAACCCCATATCTTAACATACTTAAGAGATGGTCTCTTCACTTTCCATATCTCATATGGAGTGGTAGGCACTGATTTGGTAGGTACCATATTCAATAGGTGTATGGCTGTCTCAAGCGCATACCCCTAGAAGGAAATAGGTAACTCAGCTGTACTCATCATTGAACGCACCAAATCTAATACGGTGCGATTCCTTCATTCCGATACACCGTTGTGCTGTGGTGTATAAGGTGGAGTAAGCTGAGAGAGAATCCCATTCTCTTTTAGATAATCTTGGAACTCATTGCTCAAGTATTCTCCTCCTCGATCAGATCGAAGGATCTTAATACTTTTGCCCGTTTGGTTCTCTACTTCGTGATTATATTCTCTGAATTTCTCAAAAGCTTCAGACTTGTGTTTCAATAAGAACACATGCCCGTATCTAGAGAGATCATCAGTGAATGTAATGAAGTAGGAAGAACCGTTCCTGGCATCCGTAGACATGGGACCGCATACATCACTATGTACCAGTCCTAAGAGTTCCGTAACTCTTTCTCCGTGTCCACTAAACGGAGCTTTGGTTATTTTTCCTTTGAGACATGAATGGCAAGTATCAAAAGATGATAATTCGAACGGATTCAAATAACCATCCTTATGTAACTTAGCCAGTCGTGTTGCATTGATATGACCAAGTCTACAATGCCACAAGAAGGATTCGTTCATTTCTGAACTCTTCCTCTTGTGCGTGTTTTGTATATTGAGTACCGTATTTTGATTTAGAATGAATATGCCATTATGTAACGAGCCTGATGCAATCAACTTTTGATCTAGGAATATGTTCATAACATTATCCTGTACTACAAAATTATATCCTTCTTTACTCAATAAAGAAACTGATATAATGTTCCACATCATGTTCGGTATATAATAGCACTCATTCAGAATCAGTGTATCACCATTTGGTAATACTAGGTGATATTCCGTTTCCTACTTGAACGGAATGATCACCTTTTCCCAGTTCTCTACCTTTACGTAGCCCATGTAACAGTTTACATATGTGAGATCCTAATTCGGTATCTAATACCCAGGACGTAGGGTGAACTGAGAAACAGTTCTCAATAACTAACACACCTGAAGAAGATGCATCAACATGCATGTTCTTTTGGGCGGCTTGAGAATCTAGATATTCTTCTATTCCCTGTTCAGTCTTATAACTCTTATAAGAAAAAACGGGTCCAACGTTCCGCTGCTCAGTATAATAAGCGAGTTCAGTCAATACATCCATATTATTATCTTGATTATGGCCTGACATGGTCGCTACCTGGAGAGAGAGAGAAGAAAACACTTTAGCGTATGGTCTTGCAAGATAAGATTGGTTATTATCTTATCTAATCAGGATGTCTCCCACAGTTTTTATCAAATCTACCTTCAAACCCTAAAAGGTAAGATTAGCCGGGATTAATCACACCCTACAATTTCGTCAATCTTTCAGCCAGATCAATGTCGGTACTTTGATCGCACGCTTTTGGCGTGTCGGATGTTCAAAGAATTAAAGTATAACCGCGATCAGGACGGTGTCGCTTTGCAGCTAGCCAGTTGAGCTCGGGTCGATCCATAGGGAGATGGTTGTATGTCCTTTCTTGTCTTAGACGAGTCAATAAAGAATTGTGTATATGTTTGTTTGATCTAACCTTTGTGTTTATTTGCATGTATAAAGTTGTTAAGAAAAGATACGAGATTATAAGCTAAAGAAATCCGTACTCGAAACCTTTGAGCCGAGTCTTGACCAATTGAAGCTAGAGCAATCGGCAACAACGTAGATTAGGGGATTTAAGCGCGGTATTCGTGGAATACGGTTTATTTACCCTTGTCCTTCCGTTCTTGTCTCTTGCTTTCGCCTCCGGCCAAACCGAACGCAACCGGTCGCGGTTAGGAATCACCGTTACCTTGTTAGGGTAGGGTGCCTAACGGAGCGCTTGCGTATGGTTTGGGCGGAGTTCAATGGAAAATAACGGGAAAAGGAAAAGAGAAAAGAAAATCTTTAACTTGTAATATCGTATTTCTTCTTAACAATAATAATTACATTCATTCACAAAATGAACAAAAGAGAGCAAAAGAAAAGAACAAAGAAAAGAAAAGATTACAAGAAGGAAAGTGCATGAATTAAATTGCAAATAATTAAAGACAAGGTAATAAAAAGCAAGTAATAAAAAGCGATAAAAAGAATACGAAACTAGGACTCAAGACAAGCTTGTGATCAATAGCCAACCCTTAAACTTGCAAGCTCAATGAAGAGGTTGCAAGATCAAGGGAAGGGTAGAGAACGCATGTGAAATGAAGTGCTAGTCCCGTGAGAAAATACGACCCTTGAGATCAATAACTAAACCTTAACCATTCAAGCTCAATGAAGAGGTTGAATGAGCAATAGAAAGCAGGAATCTCGAAGGGGAGCAAACTAACAAGAAAGATAAAAAAACCCTCATCTTCATTAACATCCACTCAAAAGCTCTCACTACAATTTCATGGAGGAAGAATGAAGAAGAAGAAGAAAGAAGAAGAAAACTACACAAAAAAGTGGCTAAAGAAAAGCTCCCTTGGTTTGGCTCAGATCTGCTGTATTTATAGGCAGGAGAATGGAGTTCTAGGGCAACCAGCAGACATAAAATGAAACACCCAAAATACCCCCAAAAGTTGATGCAGAGAGGGCCCTACCTAGCCGCGGATCCGCCGCCTATGCCCCCCTATGGCCGCGGATCCGCGCTCCTATAGTGGTGTTAGGGTGTGGTCTTCTGTGTACATCCCTAGTCTTCTGTCCCCTGTTGTCTGGTACACATATTTTCTGATAATTGCTTCCAGAATATCTTCAGATTCCTAGTCCAAGATTGCATTATCTTTTTCACTTTTGAATTCTCTCTCCCTCGAGCTCCGCGCACCCATTGATTCTTGTGCAGCCTCCCTCGTGCTCTGTGCTTGTCCCAGACACGAATGACCACTGTCACATGTCTTATATCTGGAACCGGTACTCGGCACTGGACGGATATGGATGACCGGAACCCGGCTTTTATCTGTTGTGACAGATGTTCTGTATTTTGACGTAACTGTGGAGATTTTGTCATGATTTACAATATTTGGACTGGAAACCTGTAATCTGTAAACATGTAACAAACACGGATTAAAAGCACCTACCTATAAACACACGAGCGTAAGAATGGGCGGTATAAAATGCAATATTCTGATATGAACAAATACCCCCAAACTTAACCTTTGCTCGTCCCGAGCAAAACCAATTATTCACAAAAATAAAATGATAACCGCACTTTCGCAGGGAACGCGATTGCACTGAGCATGTGCAACAAGCCGTTAAACCTCTAGGTGTCCCTAGTAGGAGGAGTTTTGTCTCCTGAGGGTTTTCAGCGGATACTACCCACAAAATCCAGTCAAGCTAGTTTTGTAAAATAACTAAGATTCAAACCCTAAAGTTTTGTTTCAGAAAATAACAATTCTATTATCCTAAGTCTAGACTATCGAACCTTTATTTTTCACACCTCGCTTCTTATTTAACTACAGATTTTATATGTCTTTACGTGCAGTGCAAATAGTGTCGTTAAGTTCCAGAAAGATTGAATAAAGTCATCATGTCGCACAATAAAGCCCAGATAACAATTTTAAAAGGATCACGATAAGCATTTTTCATGTTTCGTTTTCCAGTAAGGTTTCAACTTCAGAATCTCTATCTTCCCTAACAGGAAACTAAGTCGTATTTTTCACTCCACCTTTTTCTTGTTTTCATTTCATACACACCTCTGTGAACGTGCAATAGTCATTATCATAGAATAAAGCCTTCATATCTCCGCTAAAAATTTTATAAAACCCTGTCTTTTATCAAGATTATTCTCACACAAAGAACCGTTAGGAATTTTAACTCGGATAGAACACTTGCTTGACTTTGTTTTAAACTGGACTTTCTAGGCTTCTTAGCGAGCTTTGGGCCAATGCACCCAAACCAGTTGGTTTTAGGGAATTAGGTGTAGAAACACCCCAGCGGACTTAATTACTCAAGTTACCTAGGTCCAAAAACAAAAGACAGTTTGGCGTGAAAATCATGATGATTCAATACGAACGGAGATATAACCGGTAGTTCAATTATTTTTTTGGATAAAAGACGTGTTTAGTGGGTTCGGTGTGTAATCATTCCAATCAAGTTTCAGATGGGTTATTTTTCAGACTTAGTTCCAATTAAGGCATCAATAACATTCCTTCATATTCACTCACTTCATAAACTATTCTTGACATTACTTATTTCAGAACAAACCTATTTGATCCTCAGAAAATCATTTATCTGTTTAAAAGTTTTTTAGACATAAAAGACTTGTCTTCTAATTTCCACAACTCACGACGCGTGTAGTGTAATGTAAAGACGTATATCAGCTATAGTTAACTTCAAATGAGAGTTATCTTTTAGGTTTTCAAAATCTAAACATAAGATTTAGTTATTCTTATTTTATCAAACAAAACCGTCGAAATGTTGAATCAGAGTCCTCCCACTAGCTAACTTGACAGAAAAGTTTTTATGTTTTTAGAAATTTTTTGATTTTGTGGGTTTTTAATAAGGTATGCAAATGCAAAATATACAAATGAATGCGAAGGAAGAAAGCTTACCGAGCACACCCCCAAACTTAAACTTGACAGTGCCCTCACTGTCAGGCTATACCAAGAGGGTCAAAATTGCCGGCGCTCCCTAAAAACAAATTATATACAACAAAGAAAACAAAAAATATATACAAAAAGGTGTCCCCCCCAAACTTAAGCAAAACAGTGTTTCCACTGTTAAGCGATGAAATTCAGGATTAGGGGGGAAAGAGAACAGTATCCATCTATACAAGGCCTTACACAGGCCAAAAGTTAACACCAACCATTCAAAGATTTTATCTCTATAATGTACCGGTTGGTGGAAGAAGGCGTAGAGAAAAGAGATGGAGAATACGCGAGACCATATGCGGAGAGAAGCGGGATATGGTCTCGGTATATGAGAGGAAGAAAAATGGCGGAAGGGAAAAAGAAGTGGAATACGAACTTGAGGGTGCAAATGGAGTAAATAGATTAGCACAATTTGTGATGAGCGATGTGTGAAAAGTGATAGTGCTAATATATTTACTCGTCGAGAAATTGGGTCGAATCCCTCAAGATTCGTAAGAAACCATGGGTACGCCGAACTTGGTAAACCAGACATATGAAATGTAAGTGAGACGGGTTCTTGCAAGGTCGGAACGATGGAAAGGATGGAGGGAAGTGATCGAGGAGGGGCATCGGTTAGGGTTTCGGGAGGGTGCACACAGTCAATGAAAGGAACAGGATGAATTGGAAAATCCGACGCATCAATTAAAACTATTTCATCCTCAAAACTATCCTCAATATTCTCCTCAAAATTTATCTCATCCATGCCTTTATCATTAATATCAAGACGCATATGAAGTTCGGGAAAAACAGTTAAAGACTCGGGATGATGATTTGAAGAGACAACCTTAGCCAAATCTACTGGTTCATCATCCAAAATGTTCCCAGCGTCAATATTCTCGATCAAGTGAAAATCAATATTCTCAAACACCTCCTCAAAAGCATGGATTTCAATCAATTCAGGTTCTAAGATGGAGGTGTAGAGGTCAAAAGGATTGGGTGTAGTTTCACTTGGCAAGGTCCCTTCACAATCTCGCAAATCAAACACTACAAAGTCGCACAACTCATTAAACATTCTATCTTCAACTGATAATTCATTTGGGACACTTGATAGACTTTCAACATAGGAGTTGTGGGATTCAATTTGAGACGGGTAGGTTTGATCTGGAAGGGTATACAACTCACTCTCTCCACTCAAATTCACAGCCTGTCCTACCACCTCATCATACATTGGAAAATTTGGAGCTAGCTGGAAACTAGCTACCGGGTCACTAGGTTGCATGAGGGCGGCCATGGACGCATTCAAATCCATCATCTGTTGGCTTGACGCTACCCTAAAATCTTCCAATGACTGTTCCAGACTAGACATAGGTTGTGAAGAGGTTTCAGTAAAAGATTCAAAGTTCTTTGGATACTGAAAACTCCCAAAAGGCTGTGTAGAAGCAATGTCTAGGGAAGGTGTAAAAGTTGGGTAGGACTGGTAGGAATTGAATGGCTGGACAGGAGTGGGATCAACATTGGGATAAGAAGGTGAATGGAATTGTTGATCCCAAGATTTTGTAGTGGTGAAAGGAGTGAAAGATCGGCTACGAGATTGTTCAATACGTTCAGCAATAGACATAGGTCTCGGGGTTACAACTGGATTTTCAAAAGGGGTATCAACGCAAGAAGGTGTGAATGTTTGAAACGGTTGATACGAAGTGGATTGCGGGGTCCAGTTGTTCGTCCTAGACGCGTCTATCCGATCTTTCAAAGAAATTTTTGGCATGGATGGATCGTTCGAAGTTCGACCAAAACAAGAACCGTAGGAAGTAATGTCTGGTTGTGGGTACCAAAGTTCGGCAAGAGTTTTGCGAGGTGGAGTACCCATGATGTGATGAGAAAAGGAAAGAAAGGAAGAGAAAAGGAGGAAAAAGAATGTGAATTTTTTTTTTATATAGAAATATATTAACAAAAGAATGAAATATACACACAAAAAGAATATTGACAAAAACAATCACGACACGAAAATACCACACACCTAATCGTTCTAGGGTTCACCTAGGTCAACTAGACCTGCTCCAGAACTTGATTGTCGAAATAAAACTATGTCGAGAAACAGGCTCAAGATACACTGATCACGAGGCCAGGTAAGTGCAGAGATAAGGGGAGGTTTTCCAACGCTTTCGCGAAGTTCCTTAATTAAATAACCCTTTCTCTTTTGGCGGTTTCGCCGTTAACACTTTCCTAGACACCCCGTAAACAATATACCGTTAAGCAAGGTTCTAAACACAGTTAACTTCTCCTAGTGAGCGCGAAGTCCTTAAGGCTTAAAGTCTAGTTTCTTTTAAAATTTGTGTGGGTAAACGTTATGCTCAAGTTCGTGATTTGTGGGCCATGGAAAAGGTGATGAAATCCTTTACCGTATGTTGTGGGGTTCGCTTGCCCGTAAGTCCGTATTGATGTATGCAATGCGCAATTCAAAAATTCTTTAAAGAATCAAACAATCGTTTTTTAGTTTAAGCGCGGCACTGCAACAAATACGGGTTAGTCAATTTTTAGCGTTTGCTAGCGAACTTGCAAAGAATCCTGCAAAGAATAGTATATTGGAAGCGTCGGATTTGAGAAGAAGGTGTTAGTAAAATACGTACCGTTAAGTTTTGGGTTAGGAAACCCCCGTTGAATCAAATCCGGTAAGCTTGAAAGGTTCGCTTGCGCGGGTCAAACTACCCGGATCTTTGGCACTGTACTTCGTAATCACCTTTGCCTTGAATGCACACTTTGCTCCCCACAATTGCAGTTTGCAAATACGCAAAAATCTGCACACTTGCCCACAAAAATTATCAAAAAAAACATAAAGAATATTTTTTTAATTTTTTTTTATATATACAAAAAGAATATTAACCCGAATAACAAGAAAGAAAATACGCTACCGTCTCCCTGGCAACGGCGCCATTTGATCGCACGCTTTTGGCGTGTCGGATGTTCAAAGAATTAAACTATAACCGCGATCAGGACGGTGTCGCTTTGCAGCTAGCCGGTTGAGCACGGGTCGATCCACAGGGAGATGGTTGTATGTCCTTTCTTGTCTTAGACGAGTTAATAAAGAATTGTGTATATGTTTGTTTGATCTAACCTATGTGTTTATTTGCAAGTATAAAGTTGTTAAGAAAAGATACGAGATTATAAGCTAAAGAAATCCGTACTCGAAACCTTTGAGCCGAGTCTTGACCAATTGAAGCTAGAGTAATCGGCAACAACGTGGATTAGGGGATTTAAGCGCGGTATTCGTGGAATACGGCTTATTTACCCTTGTCCTTCCGTTCTTGTCTCTTGCTTTTGCCTCCGGCCAAACCGAACGCAACCGGTCGCGGTTAGGAATCACCGTTACCTTGTTACGGTAGGGTGCCTAACGGAGCGCTTGGGTATGGTTTGGGCGGAGTTCAATGGAAAATAACGGGAAAAGGAAAAGAGAAAAGAAAATCTTTAACTTATAATATCGTATTTCTTCTTAACAATAATAATTACATTCATTCACAAAATGAACAAAAGAGAGCAAAAGAAAAGAACAAAGAAAAGAAAAGATTACAAGAAGGAAAGTGCATGAATTAAATTGCAAATAATTAAAGACAAGGTAATAAAAAGCAAGTAATAAAAAGCGATAAAAAGAATACGAAACTAGGACTCAAGACAAGCATGTGATCAATAGCCAACCCTTAAACTTGCAAGCTCAATGAAGAGGTTTCAAGATCAAGGGAAGGGTAGAGAACGCATGTGAAATGAAGTGCTAGTCCCGTGAGAAAATACGACCCTTGAGATCAATAACTAACCCTTAACCATTCAAGCTCAATGAAGAGGTTGAATGAGCAAGAGAAAGCAAGAATCTCAAGGGGGAGCAAACTAACAAGAAAGATAAAAAAAACCTCATCTTCATTAACATCCACTCAAAAGCTCTCACTACAATTTCATGGAGGAAGAATGAAGAAGAAGAAGAAAGAAGAAGAAAACTACACAAAAAAGAGGCTAAAGAAAAGCTCCCTTGGTTTGGCTCAGATCTGCTGTATTTATAGGCAGGAGAATGGAGTTCTAGGGCAACCAGCAGACATAAAATGAAACACCCAAAATACCCCCAAAAGTTGATGCAGAGAGGGCCCCACCTTGCCGCGGATCCGCCGCCTATGCCCCCCTATGGCCGCGGATCCGCGCTCCTATAGTGGTGTTAGGGTGTGGTATTCTGTGTACATCTCTGGTCTTCTGTCCCCTGTTGTCTGGTACACATATTTTCTGATAATTGCTTCCAGAATATCTTCAGATTCCTAGTCCAAGATTGCATTATCTTTTTCACTTTTGACTTCTCTCTCCCTCGAGCTCCGCGCACCCATTGATTCTTGTGCAGCCTCCTTCGTGCTCTGTGCTTGTCCCAGACACGAAGGACCACTGTCACATGTCTTGTATCTGGAACCGGTACTCGGCACTGGACGGATATGGATGACCGGAAGCCGGCTTTTATCTGTTGTGACAGATGTTCTGTATTTTGACGTAACTGTGGAGATTTTGTCTTGATTTACAATATTTGGACTGGAAACCTGTAATCTGTAAACATGTAACAAACACGGATTAAAAGCACCTACCTATAAACACACGAGCGTAAGAATGGGCGGTATAAAATGCAATATTCTGATATGAACATACTTGAGGGAGGTTCCCCGTGCTTTCGTACGGACCTAATTAAAGTAAACCTCATTTTCCCAGAGGCGTAACCCCGTTAACACTTTTCTAGACACCTACTTGATCGGCTAATTGTCCTGTGTAAAACTCTCCCAGGAGTAACTCTTACTCGCAGTGGGTATCGGGATCCAACTATCTCATAGAACGTATGCAATCTCATTGCAAATTTCAACACTTGAAATTCCCAATAATATTTTACCCCTAGTGTTTTATGACCTTGACGAATGTCAAACAACCCATAGTCCACTAGTCAAGTTCAACCCGTATATTTCTAGATTGAATTAAACCCAACCGCACGACCCTTGACCAATGCCAAACAACGCCGTACGAATACCCTAATCCAATCTGCATCATATGCATAAGTAGATAAATACTAGCTAGCTACCGTACACTACGCATTGACGAATGCCAAACTACCGTAACACGAATACAAAGTAGTACTTATCTGAAATGACGGAGGGCTACGCAGGTTTTTCAGAAAACCATGAGCGTAATGAACTTGATATCGTCGTAGAATCATGTGAAATTTTGAAATGGAGTGTTTTTTAGGCTTTCATTAGTTTTTCTAAAGAGCTCACTCCCGGTGAAGGGATCTCGGCTCTTTCCTCATCGAATAAGGTGCAGGACATATCATATATATCATTGTGCAAAGAAAAACTCTAAAAGCAATCAAAAGACAAACCGAGTTTTGTAGCATCTGCCAGTTTCGCTAAAGAGGTCACTCCCGGTGAAGGGATCTCGGCTCTTTCCTCATCGAATAAGGTGCGGGGTATATCATATATACCACTATGCAAAGCAAAACTGTAGCTACCCTTTTTATAAAGTTTTGCTTCTACAACATCTTTTAGGTTTCTTTTCTTTTTATTAATCTCATTAATAAAAAATCCCATCAGCTTATGCTTCCTAAGCATCACAGATAAATATGACGTACACTTATGCCATCCGCATTCGCCTCAATGTCCCATCGTGCACCGTTAGGTTAGGTAACTAACGACAGAGCAGGGCAGGGCTAGTGCGGGTGTAAAACATAAGTAACGTCTATATAATATATCATATATACTATATACTGTATCCATCACAACATATCAAATGATCACATCACAGATATCGCAGCAGAAACATAGATATAATGTGGGATATACTAGGACGTCCGTATTTAGTATTTAGCCAACAATAGAAAATACGGATTCCACAGTCGCGATGAATAGCCAAGCCCACACCCTGGACCCCTACGAGAGCGGCAAGCAACCCTACCAATTCTGGAGTTTAGGTGACCCGGTCTCGACTCCTCGAGATGGCCTCCCACTGAACCCCAGAACCCGGTCACCTGTGCTCCCCACCTTGGGTCCATCCTAATGCGGAAAAGTAAACAATATACAACACTGGTGGCATCAACCTCAACCCGGAAGTGCCCCAAATAAAAGAATATTACATTACTTTTGAATTTACATTAATGAAAATATAAAACTCTCATCTCACATAAAACCCCGGCTATTCAATCGCGACAATCCTGCACATCATATCTCAGCAACACATAATATCTCATATCATCAACGTAAGTAAGTATGCATACACCGATCGTCGTCGATGTATAGCAACGACAATCGGCAATACCACTACATACTACAATTACGGTCACAGAAAAGAAAGTGTAAAACTATAATATTTGGAATCCACAACTACTTTAGACATCGTAAATCCGAAATATCACATACTTCGCATTTCATGCCTAACTCTACGAATTCCACATATTGTATCACATTCCAGATAAATAGACAATATTAAACTTTTCGAAAAGATAATCAAATACCCAAAATTTCCTAAATTGCTCAACACTTGAGCGGAGTTCAAATAATCCGTAATGTGTCACAGTAGTAGCGGTCCAGCCGTAGAAGGGTCAAGCCAACGCCTCACATGTGGCACGCCGTACTGCCCTAAACCCGAAGGTTCAAAAGACAGTTCAAGCCGGTCACATAATCGAGTTAAGGTTTGTTGTCTTCTAGAGGGTCCACCACAAAACTTGCACGCATTTGCGAAAGATTTAAACTCGAGAAAAGATTCAACACTTGAAAATTTTTCGTGTCGGTAAAAAATTGAGTTAATGATATCCGTTCAAACATTTTAACAGATTCTAAACATCCGGAAATAATAACGAATTTAAATTTTCCGATCGAATCTACGATTACAAAATAAACCCCAAAATACTCAACACTTGAGTCAGAATAAAAATACCCATAAAATATAAATCACAGAAATATGAATTACTGTGGAAATTAAAGTACCAATCTCCCCTGTACTGCCGCGGATCCGTGGCCCAAGAACGGTACGGCCGCGGTTCCGCGGCGGTTTGGAAGTATTGGATGATCGTTTTTCACCACAATTCTTATATTTTCCTGCTGAATTTTTTAGGCATTTTTAATTCGAAAAAAATCGCATTTTTGAAAAATATCCAGAGAGGGGTTTTGTTTTTTCGGTTCGGGTTCGATCGGAGTTTTAACTTCGTAAACACGTCGCCTAATACTCTAGCTAGGCTCTGATACCACTGTAGGGTTCCTAGGCACTCTTTTGAAGGTTCATAAAGTATCAAACATGCCCAAATAAAATTTTAGATGTGCCGAACAACCCAAAGACGGGATCTTTGCTAGATTATTAGGGTTTAACATGCAAGATAACTTCTTTAAACATAAGTGTGAGGGATTACAACCTTTGTAGTCCACTCCTTCGCTTCACAAGCTCTGAGTAGAAGTCCCTTCGCCGCGATCCACGATCTCCCGGACTCAAGAGAGGCTACACGACTCGAACGATCCATGCTAGCTTGTAGTGTTCCGCTTCTCCGATGATCTACGTCGAAGTTGCTATAACCCAAGCTCTCTCACTCTAATGAGGTGAACACCCTAATCTAATGGGCTAGATTAGATGAGGATGATGGAGTATTATTTATGCTTTCTTTTTATATCATTTTCTCACAATAACTCATCACAAAAGAAAACTCAAGTGAACTCTCTCTCAAACTCAAGAGAGAAGAAGATGAAAAATAAAAAGAATAATCCTTTTGTGTTGAATAGTAGATTAGAGTATATGATTGATTATGGAACCATGGTCAAGGATGAGAGGCTAAAACTTTGTAGAGAATAAACTAGAGTTAGGGTTTGGTTAGGTTAAGGATAAGGATCAACCATAATATCTTAACAAAGACAAAAGAGAATCCTTCTAGAATGAACAAGAAGGAGCTAACCCTAATCAAACCCTAATCCCTTTTTATCATTCTTAAAATTGTTTCATAATAAATCATATGATGTCACAATAATATATATATCACTTATATATTATATATTTGCAACAAAAGAAAATAAAACAATTAACATATATCGCATATATATCAATGTATTAATCCGGTGATAAAATGAAATAATAATGCGAGCTAATATTAGATAATGTAATACAAAATATCATATATATCATTATACATTAAATCATCGAATCAACACTTGATCCGACGATCCGGCTATATCGAATATAACCGACTAATATATCATGTACCGATTCATCGAATCAACACTTGATTCGATGTCCCGGTTCATATCTAAATATCGCGAGAATATAATACGGTATCTCATATCGCATTATCCTCGGTCCTGCACATATCACATATGTGCCTCTACTACGTTTTGCCTGAGCCAAGAAACCTCTGTGTAGGACTCTAAAGAATCGTCAATACGCCGTGAGCAGGTGATGATCATATCAATCACCCACAAGCTGCAAGCGGTCAGCTAAACGTAACAGCCACCTGTTCATATCAGATTTTTGCATTTTTATACCGCCCAATTTTTATCACATTGCATATCGGTAGGTACTCTTGAGCCGTGTTTGCTAGTCAATTGCAGGATACAGGTTCTCGGCTCTAAACGGTGAAATCCATGGAAAAATACGACAAAATCCGAGTTCCTGCCAACCACAGATAAAACACGGGTCTCCGCTCTTTATCCGTCTGTTGCCACACACCAGTTTATGAGACATAAAGGCAAATCGATTGTCACCTTCATGCACAAAGCACAATGGCAACACCAAGTCCAAGAAATCTACGCGAAGCTCAAGAAAATCATGACAAAAGAACCATGTCCAATCACCTTTTGATCCACTAGAATTCTGGAAGAAATGTGGAAAGATTATCAGAAAATACATGTACCAGACAAAAGGGGACAGCAGACCAGGGCAGCACACAAAAGCCGACAGCCCAACTCACCTATAGTGCGGCAGAACCGCGGCCAATAGGGGGTATAGGCCGCGGATCCGCGGCCGTACATGCTTTGTCTGTTGATGGTTTTTTTAGGCAGTTTGGTCTTTTCACATGGGTCCAGAATGTTGCCCTAGAATTTCTGTTGCCTGCCTATAAATAGTCCAGAACTTGTGAAGCCAAAGTGTGCATAATCTTGTATTTATTTTTTTAGGTTTTAGTTGTTGTTCTTCTTCCTCCTCGCATCTCTTCTGCATTAAAACTTGTAGTGAGCTTTTGTGATTGAAGAATGGTGAATAAAGAAGTTCATTTTATTATTATGCTTGTCTTGTTCTCTTATTATTGCTTGTAATTTTCATTTGTTAACTTAGTTGTTGTTATTTCTTGTTTCTTTCTTTTCTCTTTTCCTTTATCCTTAAAACAACCATGATGCTTACGCTTGATCCTTGCCAAGGTGAGGTCGCAAATAGCTAGTTGTTATCTTCTAATCTCCTTCTTTCTATCTTCCTCTTTTGTTTTGTTTTTCTTTTCATTATGATGTGTGAGTAGTTTCATACTTGTTAGGGTAGGATAAGGGAAGTTTGAGAGAAGGAAATCTCTCTCACTCTTTCCTTGCCCAACATCTTAAAATCGACTCCCGTTAATTGAACCACAATCCGCTCCTTACGGCACCCTATCCTACATGATAGCGGTGATTCCGTAGTGAGACCGGTTGTGGTTGAATTAACCGGAGGTTATGGCTAAGAGCCAAGAACGGACGAACAAGCACCTAAAGGAAGAACTTATGCGTTGGAAAGCCAAGCTTATACTCGCAAGTTCCTTCCTAGTCGTGCTAATCCCCGTTGTTGCCGATTACCGTAACACCGATATTAAGAGTGGCAACGAAAGAGGTGAGCGACTCCTAACTCAAACTAACCTAATCCTAACCCTAACAAGCTCTCTTTACATATCATTTTAACACTTACTTAATCACAACAAAATCTGGAAAACTGGACTTAACTCGTTAAAGCACTTAGAAAAAGATTCCCATCTTCCTGCGGACGACCCGTACTCAACCGGCTAGCTACAAGCGAAACCGTTTTGATTGCGGTAATTAACTAAACTTGAACACGCAGAATCTCTAACAATCAAATGGCGCCGTTGCCGGGGAGACAGTAGTTTATTTCTTTGTGTAATTTCGGGTTAACTTGTGAATATAAATATAACCGAAAAACAAAACAAAAAAATATACTTTGTAAAAATATCATCTTGTTATTTTTGATTAGTTTTTGTGCAAGTGTGCAGGATTATACGGAGTTCAAGTTCAGTGCCAAAGACGTGGGAAGATAGACCCACATTTCGCGGCTACACCGCGACGGATCAAAACGAAGCAAACGGTCTACTGTAAAAATCTGGAGCATATACAGTAAGCAAATCAAGATTTAGAAAATCCAGACTAGCAGAGGACAACCACAGAAGCACACACAAGAAAAATGATGTCCCAATCCCACCATATTGCCGCGGTTCGGCGGCATAAGCTAGCTTAGGCCGCGGTTCCGCGGCCGTTTGGTGGCCTCAGGGTTCCAAAATCTCTATAAGTTTCTCTCTTCTCTCTCCCACTCCTCTGGACTCCACTAAACTGTTTTTTCTGCAGCATTCTTTGCGCAAACTCTCTTCCCCCTTCCAATAAACTGTTTTTGTGCAGGATTCTTTGCGCCGCGCTAAAAATAAAAAAATTTTGCAGTTGATTTGTTACCGCTTTGCATTCATTAATACGGACTTAAGGGGCTTGAAACCAATTCAGATTGGGTGGGGATTTCATCACCCTTCCCAGGACCTCAGAAATCACAAAAAGCATATGCATTGACCATTGTTAATTAAAAAAATACTAGACTCAGCCCTAAGGACTTCGCGCTCAATAGGACAGAGGACTAGTTACAGGCATCGGCCGTTTATCCTATCTGACTTTTGCGGTGCCTAGGCAAGTGTGACGAAGGCAAGTGGTTATTTAATTAAGGAACTTCGCGAAAGCGTTGGACAACCTCCCACTTACCTGGCTCTTATCTGGCCGCATTAGACGGAGAAGAGGCGGTTTGAGGTCCTATTTCTAGCCCTCTGGAACAGTTAGGAGCTGTCTAGCAGACCTAGGTGACCCTAGATCTAGGTGAGATTGTGCATATCTTATTTGTGATTGCTTAAAGCCGTAAGTCCATACATATTTCTGTAAAGCTCTTTCTAAAAATAAAAAAAAAAATCAAAAACTTTTATAAAAACTTGCCCTTTGTCGCCAAATCCATTTTTCACCCACCACACATCGTTTTCTCCATTGACGTTTTCTTACCCTCACCTTCTCCGCTTTGACTATACTAAACTCGTTTAGTGTATGTCCGCTTGGACTCGGGACACTAGCGCCTGTCTAGTCCGCGTTACATTAGTCGCTACCGACAACGCGATCGACTCAGACGTCGAAACTCCGTCCACTCCTCTTTCACCCCTTCCTTTGCCGACCAACTCCAACGTTGACCGGAATTCTGTTCATACATCTTCACCTTCACCATCACCAACCTCTTCTTCCGCCATGTCAGGATTTAATCCGAACATCTCTTTGACTACCCCTGGATTGGCTCCACCTCCTACGGAGACCAATAACCCACCACCACCGCCTGTTGTAGCGACGCAGCGAATCGCGCTCCAGGATCGTTTCTATCCCACCCGTTCTGCACTTCCCACCTGCCTTTCTTTTCCACCGGCCAATGGGGATAATTTTGAAATTAAGCCTCACTTCATCAACATGCTTCCACGATCTCATGGGCTTGAATCTAAATATGCCTATATCTTCATCAATAAATTTCAAAACGTTTGTGCCATGATGAAAACCACCCAGCTGTCGGACGATGCTATACGTCTACGGGTCATTCCGTTCACTTTATACGATCTTGCTGAAAAATGGCTGTATAGAACCGCTTCCCACTCCATAACACGCTGGGACGAGTTTGTTAAAGCGTTTCTAAAAAAATTCTATCCGAATCATAAAACCGCAAGGATTCGAAATGAAATCAACCAATTCTCTCAGCTTCCTTCTAAACCCTTCTGGAAGTGCTTTGACAGGTACAAAGACCTTCTTGTTCAGTGTCCTCACCACGGTATAGAGAAATGGCAACTTTGCCAAACCTTATACGAGGGCCTGAACACAACAACGAAGCAGTTGTTGGAAACCATCTGTCAGGGCCACTTCCTATCGAAATCTGACGAGGAAGCGTTGCAGTTCTTTGACGACCTTGCGGAGCAAAAGCTACAATGGGAGAGCACCAGACCGACTTCTTCTTCTACCTCCACTTCTACCGGTCAGTCTAGGGTAGGAATTCACCAACTTGATGTCTCTATTGCGATGAAAGCTGAAATGGCTGCAATAACGAGAAAGCTTGAAGCAATAGAGAGCAAATTCTCTTCTCCTGCTCCTGCCCCTGTTCTCCCCCTTCGTACCATTTGCGCTTATTGTTCCGATCCTTCTCACTTGACCGAAGAGTGTCCTTACAATCCGCCATCGCAAGGACAGGATCAGGTTAATGCTGCATTTCAGCAAAGACCGAGGAATGATCCATACTCTTCCACCTACAATCCCGGTTGGAGGAACCACCCCAATTTCGCCTGGAATCAGAATCAGAATCAATTCCAAGGCAACAATTTCCAAAGGGCCCCTCCACCGCAACAACAAGCGCAACAACAAACTCAACAGCAGTTTCAGCAGCCCTTCCAACCCCAACCTTTCCAAAATTAGACGAACAACTTTGCACCCAACAATTCTTTCCAACCAAACAACTTTGTTCCGTCAAACAACGATAAGGTTTCCTCACTCGAACGAAGTCTGGAGGCGTTCGTTAAACAATCGACTCAGTCCACCGCCAACATCCAGTCTTCCATTCAGTCCTTAGTGCAACACACTGCCGCTCATGGGCAAAGCATCAAGACCATCGAGGTCCAGATTGCACAGCTGAATGCGGCCTTAAGCGAGCGAGAAAAGGGGAAGCTCCCGTCCCAGCCACTCCCAAATCCCGGTCACCCAGATAATGTACATGTTGCTCTTGAACAACAAAATTATAATGTGAGTGCCGTGACCACATTGAGATCGGGAAGGATGCTGCAAAACAACATTGGCACACGGATCAACGATGACACCCCGGCCGCTGCTTCTTCTTCTTCTTCTTCTTCTCCTGCTTCTTTGTCTTCTGAGCCTATTCTCCATTCTTCAAAAGGCTCTCCTTCTGCTTCTTTTCTGCTCTGAACAGACCCACTTCTCACTCCACAAAAACACCTGTTCTGGGATCCGTTCCAACTCCACAATCTCCTCAACAAGCATTAGACTCAACCAATTTTAAAAACGTCCCATTTCCAAACCGGTTGAGGTCTAATAAACAAAATCCTCACATGGTGATGATTCTGGAGTTATTTAAGCATGTTAACAATAACATTCCTCTTTTAGATGCTGTCCAACAAGTCCCGTCCTACGCGAAAATCTTAAAGGACTTGTGCACGAAAAAGAGGAAGTCTCAGGTACCCAAGAAAGTTTTCTTGGCTAGTGCTGTGAGTGATGCCCTTATCCAATCTTTACCACAAAAAAGGAAGGACCCTGGCTGTCCTACGATTTCTATTACTATTGGGGATAAGAATATCAACCGCGCACTATTAGATCTTGGTGCCAGTGTTAACCTGCTTCCGTACTCAGTATACGAGCAATTAGGCGTCGGAGAGCTGAAACCCACGCGCTGCACTCTCCAAATGGCCGACCGATCGATCACCCATCATAGGGGTGAGCTAGAGGATGTGTTAATAAAAGTCGGGGACTTCATATTCCCCGTTGACTTCATTGTATTAGACACACAGCCTGTAGCTAACCCCCGGAATCAAATTCCGGTGATACTCGGTCGCCCATTTCTTGCAACCTCAAATGCTGTGATCAATTGTCGCAATGGTTCGATGAACCTCTCTTTTGGAAACATGACGATTGAACTCAACATTTTTAGGTTGGGGAATCAGCCCGCCGAACCTAATGCTCATATACTGGACGTCTGCTCGATCTAGGAGATCACCCCAGAAGAATGTGAATTCGAAGAGTTTCTGTTTGATCACGATAATCTTAACGCCACTTGTGCGTTCCTCCTCGAACCTACTGCTGTTTCTGCGCCCGACAACGACTACGAGTGTTTCACGTTCTCGAATGATCTTAGCCGCGCACAACCCGAGTTTGAATCTTTTGAATTTCCGGATGAGTTACCTGAACCATCTGACACGGTCGCTTACACTCGTTTTGAACCTTTGCTGGAGTCCTTTGAGTTCGAGACCTCTGCACCAATCTTGCCTTCCATCGTTTCACCTCCAACGCTCGAACTCAAGCCTTTGTCGTCTTACCTTAAGTATGCTTACTTAGGTGAGAACGAGACCCTCCCTGTCATCATTTCGGCTTCTCTAGCTCCAGAGCAAGAGAAAGCCCTTCTCGCGGTCTTGCACAGCAACAGGCAAGCTTTTGGCTGGTCCATGGCGGACATCAAGGGGATTAGTCCCCTGATCGTTGAGCATCACATTCATCTTATGGATGATGCCAAACCAGCCCGGGATCCACAGAGACGTCTCAATCCAGTCATGAAAGTGGCTGTGAAGAAGGAGATCGTAAAATGTCTAGATAGTGGTATCATTTACCCTATCTCTGATAGCCAATGGGTTAGCCCCATTCACGTTGTCCCCAAGAAATCAGGTATAACGGTCATAACCAACGAGACAAACGAGTTAATCCCTACTCGCACCTAAACTGGGTGGTGAGTATGCATTGATTACAGAAAACTCAACGCCGCAACGCGTAAGGACCACTTTCCGCTACCTTTCATTGACCAAATGCTTGAACGATTGGCCGGACACGAGTACTACTGCTTTCTTAATGGCTACTCCGGCTATAATCAGATTCCCATCGCCGAAAAAGACCAGGACAAGACCACATTCACTTGTCCTTTCGGCACGTTTGCATATCGTCGCATGCCCTTTGGGTTATGCAATGCGCCCGCTACCTTCCAGCGGTGTATGATGGGAATCTTCTCAGACATGGTGGAAAAATTTCTGGAGATTTTCATGGATGATTTCTCCATCTTCGGCGATTCCTTCAACGAGTGTTTGCTGCATCTTGACGCTGTCCTTACCCGATGTAAGGAAACGAATCTCACTTTGAATTGGGAGAAATGCCACTTCATGGTGCGCGAAGGTATTGTCTTAGGACATATCATCTCGCAAAATGGCATAGAGGTTGACAAAGCGAAGATTGAGGTCATTTCCAATCTCCCTCCTCCCCGATGCGTCAGAGATATCCGAGCCTTCCTTGGCCATGCCGGTTTTTATAGACGGTTCATCAAGGACTTTAGCAAGATTGCTAGGCCCTTAACTCTTTTGCTGGCCAAGGTCATGCCATTTGACTTCAACTCGAGCTGTGTGACTGCATTCGAGTCATTAAAACGCTCACTCACTTCTGCTCCCGTTCTTTCCTCACCTGACTGGACGCACCCATTTGAGATTATGTGCGATGCATCCGACTTTGCCATTGGTGCTGTCCTTGGACAACACATCAACAAGATGCCACACGTAATCTATTATGCGAGCCGAACCCTGAACGTCGCCCAACTCAATTATACAACAACTGAGAAGGAATTCTTAGCTGTTGTATTTGCTTTAGAAAAGTTAAGGCCCTACCTCATCGGCTCTCCAGTCATTGTCTACACTGACCATTCTGCTCTGCGCCATCTTTTTGCGAAGAAAGATGCAAAATCTCGGTTAATACGTTGGATCCTCTTGCTTCAAGAGTTTGACCTTGTCATTAAGGACAAACGAGGATGTGAAAACGTAGTTGCCGACCATCTCTCACATCTTCCTTCTTCGCCTTCGCTTCCAATTCCGATCAACGACGTTTTCCCGGATGAACAGCTCTTGACAGTATCTTGCGAACCCTGGTTCGCAGATATTGTGAACTATTTGGCCACAGGGTTACTACCGACTGAATGGTCAAGTCAGGACAGACTTCGCTTCTTATCCCAAGTAAAACACTTTTACTGGGATGAACCCTATCTGTTCAAGTATTGTCCCGACCAGATTATTCGTCGGTGTGTCCCTGACGATGAATTCAAGAGTGTGCTGTCGTTTTGCCACGATCAAGCATGTGGCGGGCATTTTGGCCCCAGAAAGACAGCTGAGAAGATCTTGCAATGTGGTTTCTACTGGCCACAACTCTTCAAAGACGCTCATGACTATTGCAAGGCTTGCTCCCGGTGCCAACACTTGGGCCGGATATCCCGGAGGAACGAGATGCCGCTCCAACCGATCTTGGTTGTGGAGATTTTCGATGTTTGGGGGATAGATTTCATGGGGCCGTTTCCTAGCTCTTTTGGGAACTTGTACATCCTTCTCGCTGTTGATTACATCTCTAAATGGGTCGAGGCTGTGCCCAGCCGGACTAACGACAACAGTTGTCGTTAGGTTCCTTAAAGAAAACATTTTCTCCCGGTTTGGGCACCCCGAGCGATCATTAGTGACAATGGAAGTCATTTCTGCAACTAGACTTTCTAGGCCTTGATGCGGAAATATTCCATTAATCATAAGCTATCCACGCCCTACCACCCCCAAACCTGCGGGCAGGCCGAAGTTTCAAATCGGCAAATCAAGCAGATACTGGAGAAGACGGTTTCTAAGAACCGTAAGGATTGGTCGCTGAAACTCACTGATGCCTTTTGGGCATTTCGAACCGCTTATAAGACCGACCTTGGCATGTCTCCCTATCGGCTTGTGTACGGAAAAGCCTGCCACCTACATGTTGAAATAGAGCATCGCGCATTTTGGGCGATAAAGGAGCTGAATCTGTCTCTCGAAGATGCGGGCAGCCATCGGAAGCTGCAGTTGAACGAACTGAGTGAGCTTAGGGACGAGGCTTACGATAACGCGGTTGTCGTTAAGAATCGAACGAAGGTGTTTCACGATAAACACCTTTTGGCAAAACCTTCGTACCTGGTCAGCAGGTACTACTTTACGACACCCGACTTCACTTCCATCCAGGAATGCTCAGATCTCGCTGGAAAGGGCCGTATTTTTTGCGGAATGTGTATCCGCAGGGCGCTGTGGATTTGGAAAATCCAAAGGACGGTTCATTTTTCAAAGTGAACGAACACCGACTAAAACCGTACCTTAGCGCCGAACCAACAGAGGAGCTCCTGTTCTTACTGGAGCCGGTTTACACTGCATAATCTTCCTCTGCTTACCTCCAAACTTCGGTTATCCAGCCAAGAACAGTGGACACTGTTCCAAATAAGTTTGGGGGTATGTACCATTTTGTATATATTTGTGAATATTCTTTTTCTTTTTCTTTTCTTTAAAAACAAAAACATAAAAACATTGTGTATCGCTAACCGACAATTTTGACCCTTCAAATGATCTCTTCATACAATAACAGTGAGGACATTGTCCAGTTTAAGTTTGGGGGTACGCTCGGTACGCATTTCTTACCTTCGCATTCATATGTATATTTTGCATCTGCATATTTAAATCCATAAAATCCATAAAAATCTGAAAATTTTCTAAAAACATAAAAACTTTTCTGTCAAGTTAGCTAGTGGGAGGACTCTGATTCAACATTTCGACGGTTTTGTTTGATAAAATAAGAATAACTAAATCTTTTGTTTAGATTTTGAAAACCTGAAAGATAACTCTCCTTTGAAGTTAACTATAGCTGATATACGTCTTTACATCACACTACACGTGTCGTGAGTTTTTTTTGGGAATTAGATGACAAGTCTTTTATGTTTAAAAACTTTTAAACAGATAAATGATTTTCTGAGGATCAAATAGGTTTGTTCTGAGATAAGTAATGTCAAGAATAGTTTATGAAGTGAAGGAATATGAAGGAATGTTATTGATGCCTTAATTGGAACTAAGTCTGAAAAATAACCCATCTGAAACTTGATTGGAATGATTACACACCAAACTTACTAAACAAGTCTTTTATCCAAAAAAATAATTGAACTGCCGGTTATATCTCCGTTCGTATTAAATCATCTAATTTTCACGCCAAACTGTCTTTTGTTTTTGGACCTAGGTAACTTGAGTAATTAAGTCCGCTGGGGTGTTTCTACACCTAATGCCCTAAAACCAACTGGTTTGGGAGCATTGGCCCAAAGCTCGCTAAGAAGCCTAGAAAGTCCATATTAAAACAAAATCAAGCAAGTGCTCTCTCCGAGTTAAAATTCCTAATGGTTCTTTGTGTGAGAATAATCTTGATAAAAGACAGGCTTTTATAAAAATTTAGCGGAGATATGAAGGTTTTACTCTTTGATAAAGACTATTGCACGTTCACAGAGGTGTGTATAAAATGAAAACAAGAAAAAGGTGGAGTGAAGAATAAGACCTAGTTTCCTGTTAGGAAAGATATAAATTCTATAGTTGAAACTTTACTGGAAAACGAAACTTGAAAAATGCTTAACTCTTTATAAAACTTATGTGATCCTTTCAAAAATTTTATCTGGGCTTTATTGTGTGACATGATGACGTAAATCGATCCTTCTGGAAACTTAACGACACTATTTGCACTGCACGTAAAGACATATAAAATCTGTAGTTAAATAAGAAGCGAGGTGTGAAAAATAAAGGTTCGATAGTCTAGACATAGGATAATAGAATTGTTATTTTCTGAAAAAAAAACTTTAGGGTTTGAATCTTAGTTATTTTACAAAACTAGCTTGACCGGATTTTGTGGGTAGTATCCGCTGAAAACCCTCTGGAGACACCACTCCTCCTACTAGGGACACCTAGAGGTTTAACGGCTTATTGCACATGCTCAGTGCAATCGTGTTCCCTGCGAAAGTGAGGTTAGGAAATTTTTTGTGAATAAATTGGTTTTGCTCGGGACGAGCAAATGATAAGTTTGGGGGTATTTGTTCATATCATATTTTTGCATTTTTATACCGCCCAATTTTTATCACATTGCATATCGGTAGGTACTCTTGAGCCGTGTTTGCTAGTCAATTGTAGGATACAGGTTCTCGGATCTAAACGGTCAAATCCATGGAAAAATACGACAAAATGCGAGTTCCTGCCAACCACAGATAAAACACGGGTCTCCGCTCTTTATCCGTCTGTTGCCACACACCAGTTTAGGAGACAAAATGGCAAATCGATTGTCACCTTCATGCACAAAGCACAATGGCAACACCAAGTCCAAGAAATCTACGCGGAGCTCAAGAAAATCATGACAAAAGATCCATGTCCAATCACCTCTTGATCCACTAGAATTCTGGAAGAAATGTGGAAAGATTATCAGAAAATACATGTACCAGACAAAAGGGGACAGCAGACCAGGGCAGCACACAAGAGCCGACAGCCCAACTCACCTATAGTGTGGCGGAACCGCGGCCAATAGGGGGTATAGGCCGCGGATCCGCGGCCGTACATGCTTGTCTGTTGATGGTTTTTTTCGGGCAGTTTGGTCTTTTCACATGGGTCCAGAATGTTGCCCTAGAATTTCTGTTGCCTGCCTATAAATAGTACAGAACTTGTGAAGCCAAAGTGTGCATAATCTTGTATTTATTTTTTTAGGTTTTAGTTGTTGTTCTTCTTCCTCCTCTCATCTCTTCTCCATTAAAACTTGTAGTGAGCTTTTGTGAGTGAAGAATGGTGAATAAAGAAGTTCATTTTATTATTATGCTTGTCTAGTTCTCTTATTATTGCTTGTAATTTTCATTTGTTAACTTAGTTGTTGTTATTTCTTGTTGTTTCTTTCTTTTCTCTTTTCCTTTAACCTTAAAACAACCATGATGCTTACGCTTGATCCTTGCCAAGGTGAGGTCGCAAATAGCTAGTTGTTATCTTCTAATCTCCTTCTTTCTATCTTCCTCTTTTGTTTTGTTTTCTTTTCATTATGATGTGTGAGTAGTTTCATACTTGTTAGGGTAGGATAAGGGAAGTTTGAGAGAAGGAAATCTCTCTCACTCTTTCCTTGCCCAACATCTTAAAATCGACTCCCGTTAATTGAACCACAATCCGCTCCTTACGGCACCCTATCCTACATTATAGCGGTGATTCCGTAGTGAGACCGGTAGTGGTTGAATTAACCGGAGGTTATGGCTAAGAGCCAAGAACGGACGGACAAGCACCAAAAGGAAGAACTTATGCGTTGGAAAGCCTAGATTATACTCGCAAGTTTCTTCCTAGTCGTGCTAATCCCCGTTGTTGCCGATTACCGTAACACCGATATTAAGAGTGGCAACGAAAGAGGTGAGCGACTCCTAACTCAAACTAACCTAATCCTAACCCTAACAAGCTCTCTTTACATATCATTTTAACACTTACTTAATCACAACAAAATCTGGAAAACTGGACTTAACTCGTTAAAGCACTTAGAAAAAGATTCTCATCTCCCTGCGGACGACCCGTACTCAACCGGCCAGCTACAAGCGAAACCGTTTTGATTGCGGTAATTAACTAAACTTGAACACGCAGAATCTCTAACAATCACCACCCAGGTATTGAGCGATCAGAAGATCAACAAGCTAGCCTGTCCATTCTCCTGTGAATCCAATCAGTAACACTCCCGTACAGTCCGGTCTGTTAGACTGATATGTCGCATATCAAGTCTAGGAGTGGTATACATCAGACCCCAGTAACCGATAAGTCGTGTCGATGTTAGGCTCATAACAGGTCGAGAAACTACTAGTAACACTTACCAGTATATCTCTATATCAGCCCTGGCCAGGGACTTCCAGTTATATCCAATCGAACACTGCACAACATCAACTCCATATACCGGGAGAGATGAATCCCTCCTATCGCTCATTGCCTCCATGTGATTCAGGACTGTACCCAAAAGCCACCGTTTTGCGCGCCCTCTTGGACGTGGTAAGGTGGAAATCAAAGCACAGTGGGAATCACACAAGACTCTATGACGATCTCGGGTCTACAGACTACCCTGTACCAGTGTCACCGGAGAACTGCCATCTGACGTTTGGTATATCACCATCTGGGAGTTCTCGGCGAGTCCGTCCAGTGTATCCAGTCTCCACTGAGCACCCGTACACCATCTCTGATGTCAAACACCGATGGATATGGGATCATCCATCGCCCATCATATGGGTCAAGATGCGTATACGCTAGTCTACTCTGGTGTATCGATGCCCTGTCTCGATATACCCTCGACTAGGAACAGTTATAGGATGTACTCATCGACAACTATGGCCCCACTAGTATGATCTCATCATAGTCCCAGTAGTCGAGTACAGATCCTAAGGGCTTTATCAACATGTGAGAATAAGACAGTAAACCAATACAAGTCAACATGTTAAGATAAAGTGAAACCAAATAGCATACTATCATGACGAGCAAGAAAGTCCTCTCTGTATATATCCAAGCATCCATTATAATATACATCATATGTACAACAATGGCCTCTAGGGCATATACATAACTAACACAGCCGTCAACTGAAGTTTGCGACGAGCATTTGATCAGGATATCGGGAATCTTTTTGAATTGCCCGACTAGATATTGAAAAGTAATTTCGATAATGAGATTAAAATGCGTGGTTTATAATTGTGAGGCATGCGATGTCTAAGGAATTCATTTGGTTAGGCTTGCGATGTCAAAGATGGTTGCGGATTCCAACTGTTGTAGTTTTACACTTTCTTTTCTGTGACCGTAAGCGTAGTATGTGGTGTATCGCCGGCTTCGTTGCTATACATCAACGATAATCAGGATATGCATACTTTCTTACGTTGATGATATGAGATATTATGTGTTGCTGTGATATATTATTTTAGATCATCGCGTTTTGAATAGCGGGTTTTTTTTTGTGAGATGAGAGTTTTTCTTTTTCATTCATGTAAAATTCATTGTATGTAATATTCTCTTATTGGGGCACTTCCGGGCTGAGGATGATGTCACCATTGTATATTATTTACTTTTCCGCATTAGGTAGATCCAAGGCGGAGAGCACAAGTAACCGGGCTCTAGGGTCCACTGGGAGACCATCTCGAGGAGTCAAGACTGTGTCTCCTAACCCTAGAATTGGCAGTGTTGCTTGCCGCACTCGTAGGGGTCTAGGAATGTGGGTTTGGCTATTCATCGCGACCGTGTAATCGGTGTTTTATACGGGCTCGTATTAAAACACAGACGTCCTAGTATATCCAATATTTCATATATGTTCTTCTGCTGTAATGTTCTTTGATGAGATCATATTACTGCCTGAGACGAATGCTTATATTATATATATGAGATATATGTTATATTGAGGATTTCGTTTCAAATGTGATACTTGTGAAGCATAATAAAATGGGATTTCATTAATGAGATTAATGAAACTAAAAGAAACCTAAAGATGTTGTAGAAACTTGTTCAAAAACTGGTAGCTCTAGATCTTGCTTTGCATAGCGGTGTTCCTTGTAGAACATCCAGCACCTTATTCGATAAGGAAAGAGCCGAGATCCCTTCACCGGGAGTGACCTCTTTAGTGAAACTAGCAGATGCTACAAACACAGTTTGTCTTTTGATTGCTTCTATAGTTCTTGCTTTGCATAGTGGTATTTGCGAAATATCCTGCAACTTATTCGATAAGGAAAGAGCCGAGATACCTTCACCTGGAGTGACTGTTAGGTCCACGTTACCTCTCCCGGTACTTTCGGGGTTGCGGAAACGGTAAAACAAAAATTTTTCTAGACTTGGTAACATGGACCGTAAAAGCCGGATCTTTGCTAAACTACACACTAGCATCCTAACTAGAGGTTTATCTACTCGGTTAGGGGTTATACCTCCACTTGAACTCCTTCTCTTCTTGTTGTTCTTATTCTTGCTTGCTCTTTGTAGTAGTTTGAATGGCTTCCCCTCCTCGTCTCCTCTTTGCCGAAGATAGATCCACCTGAGGGCTTCATCCTTGGGCTCCTTTCTCGATCTTGAGAAAACTAAGGTATCCGGTTTGCTAGACCTTCTACCTTAGAGTGAGTAGAGTGTGCTTTGGGGTGTTATATCTTCTTCAAGGAGATGATTCCCAACACATGAGATTTGCTCTCCTTGAAATAGAGGAGGAAGAAGATGAAGTGAAGAGAGAGAAACCCAAAAAAAAATAGAATGATATGGTATTTTTTACAACCATAACATATATGTGATTTTCTAATAATAATATTAATTCAAAATGAAAAAGGTGATGGATGGATTGAAGAGACCATTATCATATCACAATAAATGAATTTTGCAAAGATCAAAGAGCATCTAAAAAAGGGTAATGATGATGGTCAATGTTTCAAACCTAGTCAACTAGTCAACCATGGTCAACAAGTCAACAAACCCATCCATGACACAATTTCATTTGATTAATATTATTAATTGATAAATCACAAGATCATTAGGCTTTGGAAAAAGACGACTGTCAACTTTGCATACACACCCGTTCCAAAACCCTAATGAACAAACTCTTCCTCCGCCTCAATCAACTGTGCATACACACCCGCATTTATGTTCCGAGGAACATGAACACAATGAGATAAAACTAACCCCAAAGCATATACTAGGATCCGGCTCAAACCAGAGCCCGCCAGTAATGACTCTCCGGACACCAAACGTGCACTAGTGCGCGGATGTGAACGAACCCTGTCGCAAAACCATGCGACCTCTACTCAGTTTTGCCCAAAGGTGAGTAACCCTCTGTGTGGGACTCTAAAGACTCGACACTACGCTGGCAGTGGGGTTAACCACAGACCGCAAGTGGCACTAGCTGTACGTAACGGTCCCCAGGTAAATGCCGATAAGAAGACTGATGAGGTGAACCCATCCGAACTCCGACTGAGTCTGTATATGACAATCTCCGTACAGTCCGGTCTGTTCGTCTGATACATCGCATGGCGGGCCTAGGGGGCGGTAAACGTCAGTCCCCTAATAGCGGTACAAGTCGTGTCGGAGTGAAGCCAATTACACCCTGAGATAACACTGGAAACCTACCAGTATATCTCGCTTGCCCTGGCCAGGGACTACTCTTGTAATGGCTCTCCTAGACACATCGCGATGTCAACCCCTAATACCGGGAGAGACGAATCATGTCTAACCGTCACTGCCTCCAAGTGCTTCGGGACTGCACCCAACTACTACCGGTTTGCACGACTCAGTAAAACCGTGGTAGGGTAGTAATCAAAAAACAGTGGGAACACACTCAAGGCAAAGTGATAGTGTCAAGTCAGCGGACTAAGCTGTACTCATGTCACCTGGGAACTGATAACTGACGATAGGTATAATACCAACCATCAGTTCCCGACGAGTCCAGTCCAGTGTACTCGTAACCTAACGAGCACCCGCATACTATCTCAAGTACGACGTACTGACGGCTGTGGGACAGACCGTCTCCCGTGCTGGGATGAGAAGCGCATACGCTAGTCTACTCCGGAGTATCGATGCCCTGTCTTGATAATCCCACGACTAGGGACGTAAATAAGGATGTGCTTGTGGATTACCCAGCCCCCACGAGTGTGATTGCCATCACAACGCCGATAATCAAGCAAAGATCCTAAGGGCTCCACTAATGCGTATAGGTGATATAATAAAGAAACGCACATGTACACATTAAAGCAGAGACAAACCAAGTAGCATACTACTATATTAAGCAAGATTGTCTGTACAACTGTGAATATCCAAAGCTTCCATCAAGTAATATACATACTAGTATGATACAGTAATGGTCTCTAGGGCATATACACGAACAATCTCCCACTTGCACTAAGGCCATGTACTGGCGTATCTGTAACATTTCAAAAAGATAAAATATTAATTTTGGGAATTTTTATAATTTAATATTATTTTATTGAATATTTTAATATTTTGGAATTATTAAATACAAATAAATGGGAAAATTTTGGAAAAATTATGGAAAATTCTAAAATAGGGTAAATTAGAGAATTTTGCCATTTCTAAGTTTAATTGATTAGTTATATGCTAAATTAGTGCTAATCGCGATTAAAAATCGCTAATCGGTTTTTTTAGCTTTTTGTGCAAAACATGCACATATCATTCTTTTTCACACTTGTGCATTTTCACCATGGTTTGCTTTGGGGTTACTATTTATGTGAGAAGGGTTTGTTTTAAGGAAAAAGAAAAGAAAAAGGAAAAGAAAAGGGAATATAATATGAGGTTTGGTGAGAGAGAGGTATGGTCTCATTGGACTTGGACTTAGCCATTTTTTTTCCTTTCCCTCATCTCTCCCTCTCCATTCTCAGCTGAGGTGCTGCCCTCTTCCTTCTCCCCTCTTCAACTCCCCAAATCATCACAAAAACAACACTAAAACCCTACCCCCATTTCACTAAAAAGATGCACAAGCTCAAGACCTACCCGATGGACCAAGAAAGCATGGATTTTGGCCACTAGGGGCAACTCAAGAAAATTCTTGAGTTGCCAAATGAGGTAATTACTGAACCATTAGCTTAGTTTTAGCATTACTTGTAACCCTATGTTAAGATTGAATCGATATCGGGTAATTTTGTGAACATGGGAAAAACCTAGTTAGGGCTTGAGGGAAACTTGTGTTGTATTGTGAAATTGAGTTCAATAGAGGCTACACCAACACCCTAGTGTGTGAATTGAGACCCTAACCTGAAGCTTAAACCCATAATACGGATTTTAGAAACCGATATCGGGGAGTTTATGAAATCTGTGAAGGGTATATTGAATCTGCTATCACCCGAGACACCCTAAACTAAAATTGATTAGACAGTGGTATGTGCAGGCACCCAGGAAGCTACCACCAAGACCCCAGCCCCTAACTCCTTTTCCCGGCCGCAAATTTTACCCATTTGGCCGGAATTTGCGTCCTGGACCCCACCAATTTGGCTCGTTTTGGTTTTGGTGTTTCCTTATCTGTAGATTAGGCCCCTGGTATTTATAGAATTGTCTAATTGGACCTAGGGTGAAATCTGGGACATATTTCCTAAGTTGCTGTTTTGGATTCGTGTTTCCGTATTCCGTATTTTTAAGTCTGAATTGGTGTCTTGTGTTTTACCTCGACTATTTGGCGTTTATACGACGATATAGAGGATTTATTGATGGTTTTGAAGGCGTGCCATAGGTTCTAACCTATAGGCCTCTTATCGTATCGTTTGGGTTTCGTGTGTCGTTTTAGCTTTGATTTGGTTTTAATGCGCATATACGATATTTTGATGTGTAGGTACCCTATGAAGACTACGGGAAGACAAGCAAACGCGTGGTGACATCGAAAGATGGAGACGAAAGGTGAGTAGATTATATCTACTGGGGGAAGTCGGGTGGATGGCGTATAGCACCCCCGCAGTCCGTAGTTGTTATATTATATATGATAATTAGGTGTATTATGGATAGTGTAGGGTTAGAAGTAACTAGTGTAGTTCATAGTCGCGAACCCTAGAATAGAATTACACCTACACGCACACCCTTGCATATTACTTATACTTGCACTGTGTTTGATGATATTGGATGACATTGGGATTGAGTCGATGATGCTGGGCCTTGTGCCGCGAGATCGGAGATTTGATGTGATTCGTATTTGGGATACGATACGTGATCTTTAGCGGGCTTTGGGACGTGTGTTTACACATGCATTTATATAGACGGTATCGATTGTACTAGACTTAGACCAGTACCCCAGATTATGTGATATGATGATAGTGATACCTGAGACGTGATGAGATGGCGTGATATTGACCCGTACCCAGCTATTGGGATGCCGTACGACGATTTACTATACGAGCCTATATTGATGATAGATCCGCGCTCATGACTTGAGGATGTCATATGATATATTATATCGTTCACGATACTGTTGAGTCGGGATCACCGACTATTATATCTATATATATATATATATATATATATCGACTCAGATTTAGGCGGTTTCCATACCCCTCCTGATTTACTTGATACTTAGATCTGTAGTTTGCATAGTAGATGTTAGACTAGACCCGAGTCATACCTATTTCAAAACTACGAATCAGGAATATCTTAAAAGGCAAGTAAGAGATTCTACGGGTATTTTTCAAAGGACGTATCTTTCTTAAAATATACGGTAGCCCTTATTTTACTAAAAATCCTGATTCGTCTTACTTCAAACGATATAACTGCTTGATATATACATTTTGATGTAGATTCTTCACTGTGGTGTTGATTATTTGATTTCCGCATATTCATGCTATTCACATTGCTTTGCATATGTTTATTGCTATATTATTATCATGCTGTTAGGACACCAGCACCATTATCGATGATGCGTATGTTCCACGTACACTATTTGCCGGCTCACACACTTCATCATCGATAATTGCCATGCCACTACACTGTAGTACTGTTGCGTTCATGATATGATTCTTGCATGGCATATTGTACACTTATACCTGTACACAAACATAGATGATTATGACTTGATTAGAGATTTGGGAACCGCAAGATGTTCTTCAAAACTGATTCGTTTTAAAAGAGCGGTTTCTCTCGACATGTGCACATTACTATTCCATGTTGCATGACTTATGATATGCTTACCTTGCTTACATGTCGCATACATCTTGTTTTGATTATACGCATTGAGATATGTTGTTTCCATGATATTTCTGGATTTGGGAACCGTGGGAATTTCAAAAGAGAAAATAAAATTGTGTTAAAAACCCGGTTACCCTTGATATGATATTTCAGTGCGTCCACCATGTGTTTTCTCGGTGCTGAGAGCGACATGTGAAACCCGATTCGAGGAGGCGGATGAGGCCGATTGCGGGTAAATGGTGGACCTGGTATGGTACCCCGGGGCGAGAACGGTTTCGCTGTGTAGTAGACGGTGAGCCCGGCAGAGGGACTACTACCTACCGGTGATTGTATTTGAGTTCGGCGGATATCTGGAGGATACCGACCGGAGTTGAGAGATGGATATGGGCTGACCCGTACTGCCGGGGCCGAGGGCCGATACCGTAGACGGAGCCCTATATGGATGAGGATATGGGCTGACCCGTACTGCCGGGGCCGAGGGCCGATACCGCAGACGGAGCCCCATATGGACTAGGATTTACGTGTCGATGCTAGGCACGGGTTTCATGATGTTTTTCCATGATTTTGTTATATCCTTATATTTGCATACATGATGCTTATTGTCATTGGGTGACGGGTGGACGGGTTCCACGTTTATTGTCATTGGGTGACGGGTGGACGGGTTCCACGTATATACAGACATGGATTATATACAGACATGGATCATATACAGACTGGATTTACACTGATCATACTTCATTTGTATATATAACAGGGTATGAGGGCGCTGTTATATATACCCTTACACCAATATTAGTGGTATGGGACGCTAATATATGTGTATTGATATCCTTGATACTTCATCATATTTACATCATGCAGACATACCTTATACTGATGACATGTTATTACCGGAGTACTTGGCACTACATACATGTTTAGATGTTGCTTGCCACCTTATCTTGTATCAGGCTTATTCCTTGAGGTTTATTACTGATTGTTGACCTAGGATTATGTCTTGCATTCGGTTTCTGCTTGTAGATATTCTCTATTCACGAGTTGGCAACTCACCCCCGTTGTGCCACAGTTCTTGCAGGTTTTGCCGTACAGGTTTCATTGCGGCATTTCTGGCACATTGCTTCCTTGCGGGTGAATTGCATTTGGTAGGTGGTTTCTTTTGCATCAAGAACCACCATTGTACTTGTATTATTCTTGTATCTAGAATTTCCATCAACCAAAATTTGTATATTGTTTCAGACTCAGAATTTAGTGATGTATTATTTGGCCTTAGAGTCACGCTTAGTAGTATTGCGGTTTTCATGCTTACTGTGTTTCTTTTGGATTTGATCCTCGCCTTTCGGCGTTGTATATTATATTGCATGTGTGGTTGTGACAGTCAATTGACGAAGGGCTAGCTCCCGCTTGGGGATGCCTTTTATCATTGTATATGTGTTGTGCTTGTTGTACCCCGTTCGGGGCCAGTATTTACAAAAGAAACTCTGCAGAAATTTTTAGAAAAGACTTTACCTTTTAAAAATGCACATTCGGCTTAGTTATTTAAAAACCTTGACTTCAAACATGTTTTCCTTCACTTCTTTAAAAACCAGTTTTCTTTACTTACTCTTAAAATGGTTTTAGATTTCTGGGCTTTTGACTTACTTGGATCATATGGGGTCGTATAGACTTCATATGGTTCAAGGGCCAGTCACGTGCTCTTTCGGGTCGTGAAAAAGTTGGTATCAGAGCGCTAGGTTGACCTTGGTTCGAGTCTAAGTTTGACTATGTGGAGCCTAGGGCGTTTATATATATACGGAACTTAGGCTTGACCTTACGGAACTTAGACTTAGTCGAGGGGGTATTAGACCCGAACTTTCGTCGTATAGGATGACCCTTGGTTGATGGAATAGGTGACTAAAGTAGAGTGATGTACCGTTGGTATGTTCCGCGGCATACTTACGACACGCCACTCCGCTTAAGGAACCTTAGGATGTACATATTTTCGAGATCAGTGATTCTCTTTATATCCATGATTATACATCCATTTGAGATCCCCGATTCTATTAGTTTCATGATCATACCTCCATTGATGCTGGTCCTTCCTATGATCATGTATCCACTCTGGATCTGTTGTTCTCTTTCTTGCCATTGATCTGCTCTGTTCGATACTCGATTGAGGTTCCTGTCGCCATGTTTGAGCGTAGTTTGGGCTGCTGTTAGGGTTACGGTCAGGGCGAGCTCGTCTGGTACGAGGGCCGACCATTGTTTTTTCTGGTGACATGGGAACGTCTCGAGTTAGTATTGGTGATTGTGACCTTTAGTAGAGGCGAGTGCTTGGTTTTGCACCGGATGATCGGGCCATTGTTAGAGCTGCCAGTTGAGAGACGACTGTTGATGTACAGCATACCTCAGAGATTATGATGTCGCCTACCGTGCAGACAGATGGACCAGCTGTTGCTGAGATTAACAGGATGTCGCTTCCGGAGCTTACGAGCTGAGATTGCCGGAGCTTCCAGGCGGATATGAGATAGATGATGGCTAGTCTACTCGATTTGAGAGACGAAGGTGATTCGTCCGATTTATGCACCGGAGCGGGCCCAGTTGATTTGAAGATTTCCAGTGTGGAGAGTCTTACTCAGATCTAGAGCAGACCGATTCAGAGATGACCACCAATGTGTCGCCTTTCCTGGTGGATTGAGGCGCTGTTCGGCGTACAGGCGAATGAGCCAGTTGTTGCTGCAAATGACGAGATATCGCCCAGATGGTTGGAGCTACTGCAGCGTGACCATATACTTAGAGAGATGATAGCGAGTCGCTAGTCACCTGAGGATGAATGACTAGGACATGTGGTTCGTTCGTTTACCGATGCGAGGTCATCAGATAGACTGTTTCCAGCTAGAGACGACTTCACGCAGGTTCGTTGAGAGTCGATAGAGACGATCGAGTGTCAGGAGCCCATTTTCCAAGTTTAAAGTATACGGAAAGACATGAAAGTGATTCTATGGACCCTCTAGAAGAATGAAACCCTAACTCGACTTAATGACCGTGTGAAAGCCTTTGAACCTTAGGGTTTGCGGCAGTTCTGCGGCGCCATTAGTGAGGCTTGGGTTTGCCCTTCTACGGCTGGACCACCGACGCTGTGGCATGTACTCGATACTTTTAAACTGTACTCAAGATGTTGATCTCTTGGGGGATTATAAGGTTCTGGCGAGTCGATCGAAGGTTTCGACATCATTCGGATATCATGTGATGGGATGCTTTGCTTGGGAGACTCTAGATACGAGTATAGCCGTTGGAGCATAGTCCATGCAGCCACGATGAGACGAGTCCGAATCAGTCGACATTGAAGCAGAGTGAATAAAAGAGTTCGCAAGAGATTTCGACGAGATGACATCTTACTCCGCTGACATCAGAGATGTGATACGCACCTAGAGGTATTGTATATGGATATATCTTCCAGAAAGAAGCGCGATAAGTATGCAGCCGTTCCGGAATAAGAATTTGCTTCAGTGATGGATGATGACTTCTGGGCGATCCGGCAGGAATGAGATTTGAGAGAGAAATCTCGACAGGACCTTTCTGGAAAACGATATGAGAAGACCTAGACCCAGGAGTGGTCATATTGCGCACACCCAGCAGGACAGAGTTCGGCATCGTCGACGAGGTAGTTGACCAGGTTCGGATAAGGAACTTACCCAGATGCGTTGCGAATTGATCAAGGACGGACGAGTATTGAGTATTCCTCTGATGGTTGGGACGTGTTCCCGAGGACCTGTTCGGCCTGACATCTTCTACAGAATGATGAAGCTACAGAGTACGCGATTTCGAGTCCGTGCGAGAGACTTCAGATTGACCGTGGCCGAGAACAGTGCAGTGCGTAGATATGCATGGCGTGACGTCATAGTGGACGACGATAGAGACAGGTGGAACCATAGGTTCGAGCGAGACGCTGACGAGCTGTCATTACTTCCCATCGAGACTAGAGACCTGATATGCTTACAGAGACGTTGGGATGCGACCAATTTCCGAGAAAATTTTGTGCTGGGGACACAGATGTCTATCGAGTGAGTAGAGATTATGCAAGAGAGCCAGCCTCTGTACAGATCGGCATAGGCATGATTGGAAGAGACCCTGAGCAGGATTCCTTCCAGGACATTGCTGCAATGATGTTTGCACCCAGGATCAGATGTGTGACGTGCATTCAGAGAGCCAGAGGCCGACGCCAGTGATATGCTGCCTTACGAGTGGTCGTGAGGATTGACCGAGAGGTGACCAGAGAAGTGCCAGAACGGAATCGTCCCCGTTAGCACACCTGACAGGGCCGATGAGCCGATTGACTGCGAGATAGGTAATCCGCAAAGAAAATAAGGACCCAGAGTCAGAGGACGCCAGACCGTGAGCAAGAGCCAAGTAGATCTCCTGCGCTGCTAGCAGTGGATGCACCGACTCCTTCTCGACCTTGAAGGAGGAACTACTGACGACGGTATTTATGATTTGTGATTTTGTGATTTGATTATCACGTATCCGTCATTTTGGATTTCGGTAATTTAGGCGTTCTGTTTGCATGATTTAGTTTTGATGACTGAGTTTCATGATATTTGTTTCATGCACCCACTGGATATTTATATTTTGCGCATAGTTATTACATTCGAGGTATTGATTGTGATTTCACGCCTATCTTATACAGTGATTTGATTTACGCTTCCAGCATAGTTTTCATGCACCTTTAGTGTTTTGATATACGATTTTGGTGCACGCCAGATGCACAAAATCGGGATTCTTCGTTCATGTCACATGCACTTGATTTTTTTTACTGTCAGGCACACACGTTGCCTACGACAGATGTCTCGTGCACACCAGTGCACCTAGATGTTGTTTTGTACACCTGTTTGACACATATATGAATTTTGATTCCTTGCGCACCAGACGTACAGGATATTCTTATATATGCATTTTAGGGATTGATTTCTAATAGAGCAGTACATTTTCATGATATTCGCTATGTATTGATGTTTTCGGAGCCCCGACAAATTGGATTTTTACTGAAATGTTTAAGTATTGGGGGTTTAAATTTAAATTCGGGGACCGAATTTCTTTAAGGGGGGTAGATTATAACATTTCAAAAAGATAAAATATTAATTTTTGGAATTTTTATAATTTAATATTATTTTATTGAATATTTTAATATTTTGGAATTATTAAATACAAATAAATGGGAAAATTTTGAAAAAATTATGGAAAATTCTAAAATAGGGTAAATTAGAGAATTATGCCATTTCTAGGTTTAATTGATTAGTTATATGCTAAATTAGTGCTAATCGCGATTAAAAATCGCTAATCGGTTTTTTTAGCTTTTTGTGCAAAACATGCGCATATCATTCTTTTTCACACTTGTGCATTTTCACCATGGTTTGCTTTGGGGTTACTATTTATGTGAGAAGGGTTTGTTTTAAGGAAAAAGAAAAGAAAAAGGAAAAGAAAAGGGAATATAATATGAGGTTTGGTGAGAGAGAGGTATGGTCTCATTTGACTTGGACTTAGCCATTTTTTTTCCTTTCCCTCATCTCTCCCTCTCCATTCTCAGCTGAGGTGCTGCCCTCTTCCTTCTCCCCTCTTCAACTCCCCAAATCATCACAAAAACAACACTAAAACCCTACCCCCATTTCACTAAAAAGATGCACAAGCTCAAGACCTACCCGATGGACCAAGAAAGCATGGATTTTGGCTACTAGGGGCAACTCAAGAAAATTCTTGAGTTCCCAAATGAGGTAATTACTGAACCATTAGCTTAGTTTTAGCATTACTTGTAACCCTATGTTAAGATTGAATCGATATCGGGTAATTTTGTGAACATGGGAAAAACCTAGTTAGGGCTTGAGGGAAACTTGTGTTGTATTGTGAAATTGAGTTCAATAGAGGCTACACCAACACCCTAGTGTGTGAATTGAGACCTTAACCTGAAGCTTAAACCTATAATACGGATTTTAGAAACCGATATCGGGGAATTTATGAAATCTGTGAAGGGTATATTGAATCTGCTATCACCCGAGACACCCTAAACTAAAATTGATTAGACAGTGGTATGTGCAGGCACCCAGGAAGCGACCACCAAGACCCCATCCCCTAACTCCTTTTCCCGGCCTCAAATTTTACCCATTTGGCCGCAATTTGCGGCCTGGACCCCACCAATTTGGCTCGTTTTGGTTTTGGTGTTTCCTTATCTGTAGATTAGGCCCCTGGTATTTATAGAATTGTCTAATTGGACCTAGGATGAAATCTGGGACATATTTCCTAAGTTGCTGTGTTGGATTCGTGTTTCCGTATTCCGTATTTTTAAGTCTGAATTGGTGTCTTGTGTTTTTCCTCGACTATTTGGCGTTTATACGACGATTTAGACGATTTATTGATGGTTTTAAAGGCGTGCCATAGGTTCTAACCTATAGGCCTCTTATCGTATCGTTTGGGTTTCGTGTGCCGTTTTAGCTTTGATTTGGTTTTAATGCGCATATACGATATTTTGATGTGTAGGTACCCTATGAAGACTACGGGACGACAAGCAAACGCGTGGTGACATCGAAAAATGGAGACGCTAGGTGAGTAGATTATATCTACTGGGGGAAGTCGGGTGGATGGCGTATAGCACCCCCGCAGTCCGTAGTTGTTATATTATATATGATAGTTAGGTGTATTATGGATAGTGTAGGATTAGAAGTGACTAGTGTAGTTCATAGTCGCGAACCCTAGAATAGAATTACACCTACACGCACACCCTTGCATATTACTTATACTTGCACTGTGTTTGATGATATTGGATGACATTGGGATTGAGTCGATGATGTTGGGCCTTGTGCCGCGAGATCGGTGATTTGATGTGATTCGTATTTGGGATACGATACGTGATCTTTAGCGGGCCTTGGGACGTGTGTTTACACATGCATTTATATAGACGGTATCGATTGTACTAGACTTAGACCAGTACCCCAGATTATGTGATATGATGATAGTGATACCTGAGACGTGATGAGATAGCGTGATATTGACCCGTACCCAGCTATTGGGATGCCGTACGACGATTTACCGTACGAGCCTATATTGATGATAGATCCGCGCTCATGACTTGAGGATGTCATATGATATATTGTATCGTTCACGATATTGTTGAGGCGGGATCACCGACTATTATATCTATATATATATCGACTCAGATTTAGGCGGTTTCCATACCCCTCCTGATTTACTTGATACTTAGATCTGTAGTTTGCATAGTAGATGTTAGACTAGACCCGAGTCTTACCTATTTCAAAACTACGAATCAGGAATATCTTAAAAGACAAGTAAGAGATTCTACGGGTATTTTTCAAAGGACGTATCTTTCTTAAAATATACGGTAGCCCTTATTTTACTAAAAATCCTGATTCGTCTTACTTCAAACGATATAACTGCTTGATATATACATATTGATGTAGATTCTTCACTGTGGTGTTGATTATTTGATTTCCGCATATTCAAGCTATTCACATTGCTTTGCATATGTTTATTGATATATTATTATCATGCTGTTAGGACACCGGCACCATTATCGATGATGCGTATGTTCCACGTACACTATTTGCCGGATCACACACTTCATCATCGATAATTGCCATGCCACTACACTGTAGTACTGTTGCGTTCATGATATGATTCTTGCATGGCATATTGTACACTTATACCTGTACACAAACATAGATGATTATAACTTGATTAGAGATTTGGGAACCGCAAGATGTTCTTCAAAACTGATTCATTTTAAAAGAGCGGTTTCTCTCGTCATGTGCACATTACTATTCCATGTTGCATGACTTATGATATGCTTTCCTTGCTTACATGTCGCATACATCATGTTTTGATTATACGCATTGAGATATGTTGTTTCCATGATATTTCTGGATTTGGGAACCGTGGGAATTTCAAAAGAGAATATAAAATTGTGTTAAAAACCCGGTTACCCTTGATATGATATTTCAGTGCGTCCACCATGTGTTTTCTCGGTGCTGAGAGCGACATGTGAAACCCGATTCGAGGAGGCGGATGGGGCCGATTGCGGGTACATGGTGGACCCGGTATGGTACCCCGGGGCGAGAACAGTTTCGCTGTGTAGTAGACGGTGAGCCCGGCAGAGGGACTACTACCTACCGGTGATTGTATTTGAGCTCGACGGATATCTGGAGGATACCGACCGGAGTTGAGAGATGGATATGGGCTGACCCGTATTACCGGGGCCGAGGGCCGATATCGCAGACGGAGCCCCATATGGATGAGGATATGGGCTGACCCATACTGCCGGGGCCGATGGCCGATACCGCAGACGGAGCCCCATATGGACTAGGATTTACGTGTCGATACTAGGCACGGGTTTCATGTTGTTTTTCCATGATTTTGTTATATCCTCATATTTGCATACATGATGCTTATTGTCATTGGGTGACGGGTGGACGGGTTCCACGTATATACAGACATGGATTATATACAGACATGGATCATATACAGACTGGATTTACACTGATCATACTTCATTTGTATATATAACAGGGTATGAGGGCGCTGTTATATATACCCTTACACCAATATTAGTGGTATGGGACGCTAATATATGTGTATTGATATCCTTGATACTTCATCATATTTACTTCATGCAGACATACCTTATACTGATGACATGTTATTACCGGAGTACTTGGCACTACATACCTGTTTAGATGTTGCTTGCCACCTTATCTTGTATCAGGCTTATTCCTTGAGGTTTATTACTGATTGTTGACCTAGGATTATGTCTTGCTTTCGGTTTCTGCTTGTAGATATTCTCTATTCACGAGTTGGAAACTCACCCCCGTTGTGCCACAGTTCTTGCAGGTTTTGCCGTACAGGTTTCATTGCGGCATTTCTGGCACATTGCTTCCTTGCGGGTGAATTGCATTTGGTAGGTGGTTTCTTTTGCTTCAAGAACCACCATTGTACTTGTATTATTCTTGTATCTAGAATTTCCATCAACCAAAACTTGTATATTGTTTCAGACTCAGACTTTAGTGATGTATTATTTGGCCTTAGAGTCGCGCTTAGTAGTATTGCGGTTTTCATGCTTACTGTGTTTCTTTTGGATTTGATCCTCGCCTTTCGGCGTTGTATATTATATTGCATGTGTGGTTGTGACCGTCAATTGACGAAGTGCTAGCTCCCGCTCGGGGATGCCTTTTATCATTGTATATGTGTTGTGCTTGTTGTACCCCGTTCGGGGCCAGTATTTACAAAAGAAACTCTGCCGAAATTTTTAGAAAAGACTTTACCTTTTAAAAATGCACATTCGGCTTAGTTATTTAAAAACCTTGACTTCAAACATGTTTTCCTTCACTTCTTTAAAAACCAGTTTTCTTTACTTACTCTTAAAATGGTTTTAGATTTTTGGGCTTTTGGCTTACTTGGATCATATGGGGTCCTATAAACTTCATATGGCTCAAGGGCCAGTCGCGTGCTCTTTCGGGTCGTGACAGTATCGAAGACCTATCATCTCGATCAGCCGATCGAATTGAGTCTGGGGTAAGGCCTTCGTGAATGGGTCCGCTGTGTTGTCCTTTGAGTCCACTCTCCGCACCTCGATCTCCTGGCGATCAATGATCTCCTGGCGATCAATGATCTCCCTGATCAGGTGATACCGCCTTAAGATGTGCCTGGATTTCTGATGGGACCTTGGTTCCTTCGCTAAAGCTATAGCCCCATTGTTATCGCAATACAAAGGTATTGGGACAACAATGGACGGAACCACCTAAAGTTCACTAATGGACTTCTTCATCCAGACCGCCTCTTTTGCGGTATCGCTCGCAGCAATGTAGTCAGCCTCCATCGTCGAGTCTGCGACGGTATCCTGTTTGGAACTCCTCCAACATACCGCCCCTCCGTTGAGGGTAAACTCAAAACCCGAGACAGACTTGCTGTCATCTTTGTCACTCTGCAAGCTTGAATCGGTAAAGGACTCGACCGTGAGGTCTCCATTACCGTAAACCAGAAACATCTCCTTAGTCCTTCTCAGGTACTTGAGAATGTTCTTCACTGCTGTCCAGTGGTCCTCACCTGGGTCTGACTGATACCGGCTTACCGCGCTCAGCGCGTAAGCTACATCTGGTCTTGTACATAGCATCGCATACATTATAGATCCTACCGCCGAAGCGTAGGGTATAGTGCTCATGCGAACCCTCTCCTCGTCAGTCTTAGGAGACATCTTCTTGGAGAGGGTAATTCCGTACAATGCGGGTATGTTACCGTGCTTGGAATCCTCCATACTAAATCTCTTTAGTACGGTCTTTATGTACCTGGACTGTGAAAGTCCCAGTAGTCTCTTGGATCTATCTCTATAGATCTTGATCCCCAGAATGTACGAGGCATCACCCAGGTCCTTCATGGAGAACCGTTGTGACAAAAATAGCTTGACCGATTGTAGCATAGGAATGTCATTTCCTATCAAAAGAATGCCGTCCACGTACAAGACTAGGAATACGACAGTTCGTCCTACAATCTTCTTATAGACACAAGGTTCATCTTCGTTCTTGATGAAATCAAATTACTTGATTGCCTCATCAAAACAGATGTTCCAGCTCCGCGATGCCTGCTTTAATCCATAAATGGATTTAAGCAACTTGCACACCTTCCCGCTGCTCCCACCGTCTATGAAACCTTCTGGCTGATCCATGTAAACGCACTCTTCCAAACAACCGTTTAGGAAAGCCGTTTTAACATCCATCTGCCAGATTTCATAGTCATAGAAGGCAACAATGGCAAGTAGGATCCGAATGGATTTGAGCATAGCCACCGGAGAAAAAGTTTCATCATAGTCCAAACCAGGTCTTTGACGAAAACCTTTTGCAACGAGTCTAGCTTTATAGGTTTCCACCTGCCCATCTACACCTAGTTTCCTTTTGTAGATCCATTTGCATCCAACGGCTTTTACCCCAGGTGGAGCAATGTCCAAGGTCCATACTTTATTGGCGTACATGGACTCCATTTCGGATTGCATTGCTTCCTGCCACTTATCAGAGTCCCTACTGATAATGGCCTGCCTGAAACTGGTAGGGTCATCTTCTTCCAAGATGCAATCCTCTCGATCCCCGTCAATGAGAAAATCGTAGTATCTCTCGGGCGAATGAGAAATCCTACCAGATCTGTGGAGTGGCTGAGGTTCGTTTGGGGTTATTGAATCTAGCGGTCCCTCCAAATTTTCAGTTATATTTTGCGGTCGCTGAATTTCATCCAGTTCTACCAAACTCCCACTATTTTCTTTTGCAAGAAACTCCCTTTCTAAGAAGGTAGCGTGGCGAGATACAAACACCTTCTGTTCCTCAGTGTGGTAGAACAGATATCCTAGTGAGTCTTTAGGATATCCCACAAATTTACACAGAACTTACCGTGCCTCTAGCTTGTCCGGTTTCTGTGTTTTCACATAGGCCGGGCAACCCCATATCTTAATAAACTTAAGACATGGTTTCTTACTGCTCCACATTTCATACGGAGTTTTAGGCACAGATTTGGACGGAACTTGATTCAAAAGGTATGCCGCTGTCTGAAGCGCATGTCCCCAGAATGAAAGAGGTAACTCAGCACTACTCATCATGGAGCGAACCATATCCAATAGGGTACGATTCCTCCGCTCCGATACACCGTTGTGCTGTGGTGTATAAGGAGGAGTAAGCCGAGAGAGAATACCATTCTCTTTTAAGTAATCTAGGAATTCCGAGCTTAAGTACTCCCCTCCTCTATCAGACCAGAGGATCTTGATACTTTTGCCAATCTGGTTCTCTACTTCCTTTCTGAATTCCTTGAATTTCTCAAAAGCTTCAGATTTGTGTTTCATCAGATACACATATCCGAACCTAGAGAGATCGTCAGTGAATGTGATGAAGTAGGAGAACCCACCTCTTGCATGTGTAGACATCGGACCACATACATCACTGTGTATGAGTCCCAAGAGCTCTGCTGCTCTTTCTCCATGTCCGGTGAACGGAGATTTGGTCATCTTCCCTTTGAGACAGGACTGACAAGTTTCATAAGATGAAAACTCGAATGCATTCAAGAGTCCATCTTTATGCAACTTACTCAGTCTTTTCTCTCCGATATGACCAAGTCTACAATGCCACAAGTAGGATTCATTCGTATCTGAATTCTTCCTCTTGCATGTGTTTTGTATATTGAGAACTGTATTCTGATTTAGAACGTAGATACCATTACAAAGTGTACCTTCTGCAACCAGTACCTTATGAAGGTAAATGTTCATGATATTTCTATCAAGAACAAAGTTATATCCATCTTTATCGAGTAAAGAAACTGATATGATGTTGCAAACCATGGAGGGTACATAGTAGCAATTGTTCAAAATCATAGTCTTGCCATTTGGCAATACAAGGTGATATTTACCGACGGCTGCTGCATTAACTTGTGCTTCGTTCGCTACTCTAAGCGACATATCACCCGGTGCAACTTTCCTACTTTTTCTCAGTCCCTGCAATAAATTACAGATATGAGATTCTGATCCGGTATCAAGTACCCAGGAGGTAGGGCTGACCGTAAAACAGTTCTCAATTAAAAGAACACCTGAAGTAGATGCAAAAACATGCTTCTTCTTCAACTGGGTATCCTGGGAATCCAAACAATCCCCTTTCCCTTGCTCATCTTTATGACTGTTGTCACAAGTTAGAGCTGAACCAACGTTCCCCAGCCCCGAATAATAATTCGGATCGGTCAAGCGATACATTTTATTATCTTGATTAGGGCGTGAAAAGGTTGCAACCTGGAGAGAGAGAAAAGAAACACTCAGCATGCGCTCTTGCAAGATTAGATTGGTTTATTAGTTTATCTAACCAGGATGTCTCCCACTGTTTCCTCAAATTCTTCTTAAAACCTTTTAAAAGAAGAACTAGTCGGGATTTTAATTCACGTCACAATACTTGCTTAACCTTTCAGCCAGGCTAGTGTCGGTACTTCGAGGGAGGTTTTCCAACGCTTTCGCGAAGTTCCTTAATTTAAGAACCTCTTTCCCTTGGGGGCGTAGCCCCGCTAACACCTTTCTAGACACCTACTAGGTTTATATCATTGATCGTTAAGTGAAATAATCTCCCGAGAGTAATCCAACTCATCAGTGGGATAGGGATCCAACTGTCATTGTGTGATAACCTAGATGGAATCCACTCTAGTCACCACACTCCAGAAGGTATGCTAAATCTGCAAGTTTCAGTACTTTTGAAACTCCCGATGTGGTTTTTGCCCCTAGGACCCAAGTGACCTTGACGAATAATCAACAAATCAAAAGGTCCTAGTCAAGTTCAACCCGTCGTTATCCAGATTTGCATTAGACCCGCCCGCATGATCCTTGACGAATAATCAACAAAATAATGCGACTGTCCTAACCAATCGCATCTATCAGTGCAACGGAGAATTATTACTCAGTTACCGTTCACTGTGTCTTGACGAATAATCAACAAACGCAGCACGAATACTAAGTATTAATTATCCGAAACGACGGAGGGCTACGGCTGGGTTTTTGGCGAAAAACCCGTTAACGTAATGAACTTGATGTAGTTGAAGGAACATGATAGACATTTTGAAAAACACAGTGACGAAAACTTTTGCTAAAGAGGTCACACCCTGTGAAGGGATCTCGGATCTTTCCTCGTCGAGTGAGGCGCTGGGCTTTCGTAAGATGAATACCTCGATGCAAAGAAAGAATAATCGACTATGGTGAAGTTATTACCCTGACGCAAACTTTTTGTCCAAGGGGTCACTACCGATGAGGGGATCTCGGCCCTTGCCTCGTCGAATGATGTGCTGGGCATTCATAACTGAATACCGCGATGCAAAACAAAAATTGAACGTCCTTGCAATAACAGCTTTTTGAAAAACTTGTTCTAACAACGTCTTTTAGGTTTATTTTCTTGCATAAGTTCTTTTAATGCGTCCCATCATTTAAATCCTACCATTGCAGAAAACAACCAAAATATGACGTACGCTTATGCCATTCGCATTCGCCACGGGGCCCCGTCATCACCCGTTAGGTTACTTAACTAACGACAGAGCGGGGGCTGGGCTAGCGCTGCTGTAAAACATAAGCAACGCCTAAATAGTTATTATATATAGATATATAGCAATGATAGCCAATCCAGATCACAGATGAACACTTTGGATATACTAGGAACCCGCGATTCGTTCGAGCCTGCAACGAAAAGTGGATTACACGGTCGCGATGAATAGCCAATACCCTACCCAAAACCCCTACGGGTGTGGCAAACTACCCGCCAAGTACCCGAAGTGAAGCAACCTCCCTCAACGCCGTAAGTAGGCCACTCGGCACTTCGAGATACCCGGTAGTTTGTGCACCTCCTCCATGGGTCTATCCTAGGAGCAAAAACAGTAAAAAGAATTATACAATGACGGCTACAACCCCGACCCGGTTGTGCGGCCATACAAATAATATTACATCAATATACAAATTTATTATATGAATGAAAGAAAAAGAAACTCTCATCTTACATCCACCCCGGCTATTCATCCGCGGCAATCCAACGAGTTCATATACACAAACCATCAACAACACAGATCACAGATATGTATAACCCCCACTAATCGACGTATAGCGATTAGTAGACGTTCAATACATATATAACATTACAGATATAACCATTAGCCAAAGTCTACAGAACATCGACAAAAAAATACGGATTTTTGATCCCCAAAAACAAATTTTGCTTTCTGGAAAATCTGGGCAGAAAAGTCATATTGTAAAAATCCCAAAATACCCATACAAGAAAACTGCACGAAACAGATTCCACAACTGAGCTAACTCGGCCGCAGTTCCGCGGCATAAGCAAGCTTATGCCGCGGATCCGCGGCGCTTTAGTCGAGTTGGGGGAACAAATTTCTCCAGTTTTCTAACAAAAGCCTGAGCCGATTTTTTGTGTATGATTTATTACTTTTTGAACAGAAAAAAAATCGGCAGAAACTTGAAATATCCGGGGTGTTTTGCGGTTTTTCGTCCGGTCGAAATTCTAAACACTTTGCTAACATGCTAGGGTGTGTTTAGTTAGACTCTGATACCACTGTTAGGTCCACGTTACCTCTCCCGGTACTTTCGGGGTTGCGGAAACGGTAAAACAAATTTTTTTCTAGACTTGGTAACATGGACCGTAAAAGCCGGATCTTTGCTAAACTACACACTAGCATCCTAACTAGAGGTTTATCTGCTCGGTTTGGGGTTATACCTCAACTTGAACTCCTTCGCTTCTTGTTGTTCTTCTTCTTGCTTGCTCTTTGTAGTAGTTTGAATGGCTTCCCCTCCTCGTCTCCTCTTTGCCGAAGATAGATCCACCTGAGGGCTTCATCCTTGGGCTCCTTTCTCGATTTTGAGAAAACTAAGGTATCCGGTTTGCTAGACCTTCTACCTTAGAGTGAGTAGAGTGTGCTTTGGGGTGTTATATCTTCAAGGAGATGATTCTCAACACATGAGATTTGCTCTCCTTGAACTAGAGAAGGAAGAAGATGAAGTGAAGAGAGAGAAACAAAAAAAAACTAGAATGATATGGTATTTTTTACAACCATAACATATATGTGATTTTCTAATAATAATATTAATTCAAAATGAAAAAGGTGATGGATGGATTGAAGAGACCATTATCATATCACGATAAATGAATTTTGCAAAGATCAAAGAGCATCTAAAAAAGGGTAATGATGATGGTCAATGTTTCAAACCTAGTCAACTAGTCAACCATGGTCAACAAGTCAACAAACCCATCAATGACACAATTTCATTTAATTAATATTATTAATTGATAAATCACAAGATCATTAGGGTTTGGAAAAAGACGACTATCAACTGTGCATACACACCCATTCCAAAACCCTAATGAACAAACTCTTCCTCCGCCTAAATCAACTGTGCATACACACCCGCATTCATGTTCCGAGGAACATGAACACAATGAGATAAAACTAACCCCAAAGCATATACTAGGATCCGGCTCAAACTAGAGCCCGCTAGTAATGACTGTCCGGACACCAAACGTGCATAAGTGCGCTGATGTGATCGAACCCTGTCGCAAAACCATGCGACCTCTACTCAGTTTTGCCCAAAGGTGAGTAACCCTCTGTGTGGGACTCTAAAGACTCGACACTACGCTGGCAGTGGGGTTAACCACAGACCGCAAGTGGCACTAGCTGTACGTAACGGTCCCCAGGTAGATGTCGATAAGAAGACTGATGAGGTGAACCCATCCGAACTCCTGCTGAGTCTGTATGTGACAATCTCCGTACAGTCCGGTCTGTTCGTATGATACATCGCATGGCGGGCCTAGGGGGCGGTAAACGTCAGTCCCCTAATAGCGGTTCAAGTCGTGTCGGAGTGAAGCCCATTACACCCTGAGATAACACTGGAAACCTACCAGTATATCTCGCTTGCCCTGGCCAGGGACTACTCGTGTAATGGCTCTCCTAGACACAGCGTGATGTCAACCCCCAATACCGGGATAGACGAATCCTGTCTAACCGTCACTGCCTCCAAGTGCTTCGGGACTGCACCCAAAAACTACCTGTTTGCACGACTCTTTTGAGCCGTGGTAGGGTAGTAATCAAAGTACAGTGGGAACACACTCGAGGCGAAGTGACAGTGTAAAGTCAGCGTACTAAGCTGTACTCATGTCACCTGGGAACTGATAACTGACGATAGATATAATACCAACCAACAGTTCCCGACGAGTCATGTCCAGTGTACTCGTAACCTAACGAGCACCCGCATACTATCTCAAGTACGACGTACTGACGGCTCTGGGACAGACCGTCTCCCATGCTGGGATGAGAAGCGCATACGCTAGTCTACTCCGGAGTATCGATGCCCTGTCTCGATAATCCCATGACTAGGGACGTAAATAAGGACGTGCTTGTGGATTACCCAGCCCCCACGAGTGTGATCGCCATCACAACGCCGGTAATCAAGCAAAGATCCTAAGGGCTCCACTAATGCGTATAGGTGATATAATAAAGAAACACACATGTACACATTAAAGCAGAGACAAACCAAGTAGCATACTACTATATTGAGCAAGATTGTCTGTACAACTGTGAATATCCCAAGCTTCCATCAAGTAATATACATACTAGTATGATACAGTAATGTTCTCTAGGGCATATACACTAACAGTGACCTCTTTAGCGAAACTAGAAAAGCCTTAAAAACATTCCATTTAAAATCACTCGATTCTACAACGATATCAAGTTCATTACGCAAAGGGTTTTCTTAAAAACATGTCGTAACCCTCCGCCATTTTAGGAAATAGAGTACTTAGTATTTGTGCTGCGTTTGTTGACCATAGTTAAGGCGCAGTGTACGGCAGCTGAGTGATTTTTTCCTATATAACATATGATGTGATTAATTAGGACAGTCATATGACTTTGTTGACCTTAGTTAAGGGTCATGTGGGTGGGTCTAATCAATCGGGAAATGACGGGTTGAACATGACTAGTGCTTATGATTTGTTGACCATAGTTAAGGTCATAAGACACTAGGGGTAAAATATTATTGGGAATTTCAAGTGTTGAAATTTGCAATGAGATTGCATACCTTCTATGAGATAGTTGGATCCCGATACCCGCTGCGAGTAAGAGTTACTCCTGGGAAAGTTTTACATATTACAATTAGCCGATCAAATAGGTGACTAGAAAGGTGTTAACGGTGTTACGCCCCTGGAAAAACGAGGTTTACTTTTATTAGGTCCGTGCGAAAGCACGGGGAACCTCCCTCAAAGTACTGGCACTGGCCTGGCTAAAAGATTGGCGATCTTGTAGCGTGTAATTAATCCCGGCTAGTCTTTCTTTTTAGGGTTTGAAGGAAGATTTGACTAAAACAGTTGGAGACATCCTGATTAGATATATTAAATAACCAATCTAATCTTGCAAGAGCATACGCTGAGTGTTTTCTTCTCTCTCTCTCCTGGTTGCGACTATGTCATGCCTTAATCAAGATAATAATACGGATGTATTGACCGAACCCGCTTGTTATACCGCGCTAAGGAACGTTGGTCCCACTGCAACATATAATTGTTATTAGACAGAGTAGGAAATAGGGGATTACCGAATTCCCGTGCCGCCCAAATGAAGAAAGTGCATGATGATGCATTATCTTCGGGTGTGTTCATTACCGAGAACTGTTTCTCAGTATCCTTTACGTCCTGGGTATGAGATACCGGATCAGGATCCCGCAAATGTAATTTGTTACATGGGCTACAGATAGGTAGATAACTGAGAACGGGTGATAATTTTCATGAGATAGAAACGGTGCAAGTGTTGGAGCTAAGTCTGTTGGTAGTTATCACCCTGTATTAACAAATACATTGAATCTGAATGAATGTTATTAGATACCGAACCTGATATACAACATCATATCAGTCTCTTTATTAGTAAAGAAGGATATAATTTTGTATTTTTGGATAATGTTATGAACATTTCCTATATCAAGAGTTGATCGTTTCAGGCACGTTATCTAAAAGTATAGACGTTCTAAATCAAACTACAGTTCTTAGTATACAGAACACACACAAGAGGAAGAGTTCAGAAATGAACGAATCCTTCTTAAGGCATGGTAGACTAAGTCATATCAATGCGACCCGACTAGCTGAAGTTACATTTAGATGCATATTTAAATTAGTTTGAATTTACATCTTGCGAAACTTGCCGGTTATGTCACAATGATAAGATAACCACAGCTCAGTTTATTGGAAACAGAGAAAGAGTTAGTGAACTCTTGGGAATGATACATGCTGATGTATGAAGGTCCCCTATCTAGACATGCCAAGACCTGTTCTTTGTACTTCATTACATTCACTGATGATCTCTCAAGATTCAGACATATGTTCCTGTTGAAACATGTTCATATCAGATTTTTGCATTTTTATACTGCCCAATTTTTATCACATTGCTTATTAGTAGGTACTCTTTAGCCGTGTTTGCTAGTTAATTGCAGGATACAGGTTCTCAGCTCTAAACAGTGAAATTCATGGAAAAGCACGACAAATTCCGGATTACTACCAACCACAGATAAAACACGGGTCTCCGCTCTCTAGCCGTATGTTGCCGCACACCAGTTTAAAGGACAAAATGGAAAATCAATGTCATTTTCATGCACAAAGCTCAATGTCAACAAAAGATCCAACATATCTACGCGGAGCTCAAGAAAAATCATGACAAAAGATCAACATTACATCACCTTTTGTTCTACTGAAATTCTGGAAATACTGTGAAGAGATTCTGAGAAACAACATATACCACGATGAAGAGTACTAAAAACCAGGAAATACCACCAAATTTCATGACCTAAGTCACCAAAATGGCCATGGTTCCGTGGCATAAGCATGCTTAGGCCGCGTAACCGTAGCCTAACTAAGTCGACAGATGGAAATTTTCTGGGGGTAATTTGGTCATTGCATATGGGTCCTGAAAGTTGCCCTAGGTTCTCTGTTTCCTGCCTATAAATAGTCCAGAACTTGCCAAAGCCAAGGGTGCTTATTCTTGTATTTAGATTTTAGGATACATGTTGTCGTTGTTCTTCCTCTTCTCATCTCTTCTCCATTAAAACTTGTAGTGAGCTTTTGTTAGTGAAGGATGAATAAAGGAGTTCTTTTTGTTACCATTCTTCTCTTGTTATTTTTTAATTATAATTACTTGTATTTTTCATTTGCTAATCTAGTTGTTGTTATTTGTTGTTTGTTTCTTTCTTGTTCTCTTTTTCTTTATCCTTAAACAACAATGATACTTAAGCTTGATACTTGCCAAAGTGAGGTCTCAATTAGCTAGTTGTAATCTTCTAACCTCTTTCTTTCTATCTTCCTCCTTTGTTTTATTTTCCTTTTTCTTGTAATGGGTGAGTAGTTTTCTCACTTGTTAGGATAGGATAAGGAAAGTTTGAAAGAAGGAAATCTCTCTCACTCTTTTCTTTCCCAACATCTTAATTCGGACTCCCGTTAATTGAACCACAATCCGCTCCTTACGGCACCCTATCCTACATGATAGCGGTGATTCCTTAGTGAGACCGGTTGTGGTTGAATTAACCGGAGGTTAAGGCTAAGAGACAAGAACGGACGGACAAGCAACAAAAGGAAGAACTTAAGCGTTGGAAAGCCTAGCTTATACTCGCAAGTTCCTTCCTAGTCGTGCTAATCCCCGTTGTTGTCGATTACCGTAACACCGATATTAAGAGTGGCAAAGAAAGAAGTGAGCGACTCCTAACTCAAACTAACCTAATCCTAACCCTAACAAGCTCTCTTTATATATCATTTTAGCACATAAGTAATTTAAAAACAAACCTGGTCATTTGAACTTAACTCGTTAAAGCACATAGAAAAAGATTCCCATCTCCCTACGGACGACCCGTACTCAACCGGCTTGCTACAAGCGAAACCGTCTTGATTGCGGTAATTAACTAAGCACGCAAAAACTCTACCAATCAAAACACAACTTCGGAACTTTTGAGATAATCACATAATATAAGTTAGAAGTAGAGAACCAAAAACGGGTATAAGTATTATGTCCTTTGATGAGATCAAGGAGGAGAATACTTGAGCACGGAATTCCTGGACTTTTCTAAAGGAGAATAAGATTCTCTCTCAGCATTACTCCTCCATATACACCATAGCACGATGGTATATCGGGACGGAGCAATAGCACCCTATGTGATATGGTGTGCTCTATGATTAGTACTACTGAGTTTCCTATTTTCTTTTGGGAGTTATGCACTTGAGATGCTGCATACCTATTGAATAGGGTTCAAATCAAATCAGTTGCCTACCACTTCATATGTGATATGGAAAGGGAAGAGCCCATATCTTAAGTTTTTTAAGATTTGGGGTTGTCCGGCCTATGTCTAAAAAGAAAAATCCGGACAAGCTCGAGGCAAAGTCAGTTCTGTGAAAGTTTGTTGGATATCCCAAGCATTAGCAAGGGAATATCTTCTACCAAACCAGGGAACAAAAGGTGTTTTTGTTTCTCAGCATGCCACCTTTGTGAAAGGGAATTTCTTGTGAAGAAATTAGTGGTCATGAGTTAGAACTGGAAAGAGTTCCAGCTATAAAAACTGCAGCTGATGATTTGGTAGAACCAAAGGATTCAATAGATTCTAACAAATCTCAGCCACTCCGCCGATCTAATAGGGTTCCTCACCCACCTGAGAGATACTTCGATTTCTCTATAATAGTGGGAGCGAGGATTGCATCATGAGATGATGACCCAACTTATTTCGAGCAGGTCATCAGGAGTGGGATCTGTAAGAATGGCTGGATGCTTAGCGATCTGAGATGGAATCCTTATACACCAACAAAGTATGGACTTTGGTTGCTTTATCTGAAGGGTTAAATCCCCATCAGGAGCAAGTATATCTTGAGATGATTACTTGTTGTACATAGAAAAGTTGAGACTTTCAAAGCTATGCTTATGTCCATCCAGATCCTACTTACCACGGCAACATACCATGACTACGATATATGGCGGTTGGGTGTCATGACAGGTTTTCTAAATGATGATTTAGAAGAGAGCGTCTATTAGTACACAGCCAGAGGGATTCGTAGATAGTGGGAGCAGCGGAAACGTGTGCAAGATGTTTTATGTAATAGATCAGGCATCGCGGAGTTGGAACATCTGTTTTGATGTGGTAGTCAAAGAGTTTGACTTAATCAAAATGGTAGATGAACCTTGTATCTACAAAAAGGTAGTAGAAAGTATGGTGGTGATCCTCGTAGAGTATGTGGATGACATACTCTTGATAGGGAAGGAGTTTCCTATGCTACGCTCGGTCAATCTCCGCTTATCACATGGATTCTCTATACAGAATCAAGGTGATACCTCCTAAATCCTGGGTTATGGATATATGAGATAGATCTATTTGGATGTTAGGATTCTCACTAGTTGTAGTGAGATGGTATCAATCGATCATGGGGAGAATCACTGGAAAGGTTCCAGGGTGATAAGGACGACTGAATGTCAGTCGCAAGCATTGTCTTTACCCTCAGTGGAGGGACGGTATGTTGGAAGAGTTCCAAGCTAGATACCGTGACATACTAGACGATTAATGGCAAGATACATCATTACCAATGATGCTACTAAAGAGGCGGTCTGGATATATATATAAGTTCATGCGATGAACTTCGTTCCAATCATTGTGTGACAATGGAGTTATGGCTTTGGCCTAGGAACCCCCATCCCATCAGGAATCCAGATATAATTCTTAAGCAGTATCACCTGATCGTGGAGATGATTGATCTCTAGGGAGATCGAGGTTAGGAGAGTAGACACAGAGGACAACAGCGCGGATCCACTCACAAAGGCAATTTTCCCAGTAGAGACTTTTATGGGATGGTTGAGTATGAGATACTTCAACCACAGCTAATTGTTGGGTATACGATACCACAACAGATGGCCCTAGTGCAAGTGGGAGATTGTTAGTTATATGTATGCCCTAGAGGCCATTACTGTACATACGATATATATTGTAGTGGATGCTTGGACATATATAGGGAGGACTTTCTTGCTCGACATGATAGTATGTCTGGTTGCTCTTTACCTTGACATGTACTCTGATTGTCTCTATGTTACATGTTGATAAAGCCCTTAGGATGAGTACTTGACTACCAGGACTATGATGCGGATCATACTAGTGGGGACAGTCTAGTCGTCAAGTACATCCTTCAAATGTTCCTAGTCGTAGGTGTATCCAGACAGGGCATCGATATACCATTGTAGACTAGCGTATGCGCTTCTTGACCCATATGATGGGCGAGGGATGATCCCATATCCATTGGTGTTTGACATAAGAAAAGGTATACGGGTGCTCAGTAAAGACTGGGTACACTGGACGGACTCGACGATAACTCCCATATGGTATTATACCTCAGGTCAGATGGCAGTTCTCTGGTGACACTGATACAGGTTAATCTGTAAACCCGAGATCGTCGTAGAGTCTTGTGTGATTTCCTCTGTGCTTTGATTTCCATCATACCACGTCCAAGAGGGCGTGCAAAAAGGTGGCTTTTGGGTACAGTCCCGAATCACATGGAGGCAAAGAGCGATAGGAGGGGATTCGTCTCTCCCGGTATAGGGAGTTGATGTTGCGCTGTGTTCGATTGGCTATAATTGGAAATCCCTGGCCAGGGTTGCAGAAATTTACTGGTAAGTGTTATCAGTAGTTTCTCGAACTGTTATAGACCTCATATCGACACGACTTATCAAGCTACTGGGTCTGACGTATACCACCCCTAGGCGAGATATGCGACATATCAGACGAAGTGACCGGACTGTACGGGAGTGTTACTGACTAGATTCGTAGGAGAAAGTACAGTCTTGGTTTTTGATCTTCTAATCGCTCAATACCAGGGTGGCTGTTACGTTTAGCTGACCGCTTGCAGCTTGTGGGTGTTTGATGTGATCATCACCTACTGCCGGCGTATTGACGATTCTTAAGACTCCTACACAGAGGTTTCCTGGATCAGGCAAAACGGAGTTGGAGCACATATATGATATGTGTGCGACCGAGAACAATACGTGTATGTGATACCGTATTAGATTCTCGTGATATGAGATATCGGCCGGGTATATGTGATTTAGCCGGGTCATCGGATCAAGTGTTGATTCGATGAACTGATACAGATTATATTAGTCGGTTATTTGTGAAATAGCCGGATTATCGGATCAAGTGTTGATTCGATAATTTAATGTATAATTATATATTTGATATATTAAATTACATTAACTAAAATAAGCTCACTAAAAGATTCTTTTTCTCACTCGGGTACTACATTGATATATATGCGATATATGTTAATTGTATTATTTTATTTTGGTACAATAAATATTGTATATGTGATATATAATATTGTAACATGTTTAGGTTATTAATGGAACATGATTAGTGGAGATTAAACATGATTAAGGTTTGATTTGGGTTAGTTTTTCTAGAAGCTTTTTGTTTTGTTTTTGCAAAGATATTTTGTAAAGATATTTTTGTATGATATTTGTTAACCCAACTCAACCCTTGACCATGGTTCATTCTCTACATAGGTTAAGTTATCATACTTAACCCATGGTTGCATTTCTAACCTCACGACAATTCCTTATTCATCACAAAGTGATTCATCATCTTCTTCCTCCTTGCAAAGCTTTCTAGCTTTTTTCTTAGTGATGAAAATGAGTCAGATTAAGAAAACAAATGAGAGCTAAAATCCTACTTCATCATCCTAATCTATCCTAGCCATTTAGATTAGGGTGTTCACTTTATTTGTGAGTGAGAGCTTGTGTTAAAGAAACTTCAAGGTAGACCATCTTTGTTATCGAAGATCGGAAGCAAGCTTGCATCATTCTCTTCGTGGAGCCACTCTAGAGTCCTGTTACATGATGATCGCAGTGAAGGGACCTCAACACGGAGCTTATGAAGCGAAGGACCGGACTACAAAGGTTGTAATTCCAAACTCTTAGATGGTAAAGTGTTTAACATGCTTTGTTTCGCCTAATCTCTTGTTTAAAGATCTTGGTTAGGGTTGTTCGGCACGTCTAAAATTTAAATCGGGCATATTTGATGCCTTATAGACCCTTGTGACAGTGCCTAGTAACCCTATAGAAAACACTCTGTGTGCGCTCTTGTAAGATTAGATTGGTTATTTTATCTAATCAGGATGGCTCCCACTTTTTTTTATCAAATCTTCTTTCAAACACTAAAAGGAAAGACTCGCCGGGATTAATTACACCCTACATGTTCGCCGATCTTTCAGACAGGCCAGTGCCGGTACTTTGAGGGAGGTTTCTCGTGCTTTCACACGGACCTAATTAAAATAAACCTCATTTTCCCAGGGGCGTAACCCCGTTGACACCTTTCTAGGCACCTACTTGATCGGCTAATTGTAAAGTGCAAAACTCTCCCTGGAGTAACAATTACTCGCAGTGGGTATCAGGATCCAACTATCATATAGAAGGTATGCAATCTCATTGCAAATTTCAACACATGAAACTCCCAATAATGGTTTTTACCCCTAGCACCTATAAACTTTGCTATGGTCAACAAATCATAAGCACTAGTCAAGTTCTACCCATCATTTCGTAATTAATTAAACCCACCCACATGACCCTTGGCTAAGGTCAACAAGTCACATGACTGTCATACTAATCGCATCATATGCTGTGTAGGAAGACATCACTAAGCTACCATACACTACGCCTGGGCTATGGTCGACAAACGCAGCACGAATACTAAGTACTCTACTTCCTAAAATGACGGAGGGTTGCGGATGGTTTTTAAGAAAACCTTTAACACTTTGAACATTATCTCGTTGCAGAATCAAATGATTTGAAATGGAGTGTTTTTGAGGTTTTTGCTAGTTTCGCTAAAGAGGTCACTCGCGGTGAAGGGATCTCGGCTCTTTCCTCGTGTAATGAGGTGCAGAATATTCACAATACCACTATGCAAAGCAAGAACTAGAAAAGCAATCAAAAGACAAACCGAAGGTTGTAGCATCTACTAGTTATTGCTAAGGAGGTCATTCCCTGTGAAAGGATCTCGGCTCTTTCCTTATCGAATAAGGTGCTGGATGTTCTACAAGGAACACGCTATGCAAAGCAGCAACTAGAGCTACCTGTTTTTGAAAATTCGATTCCACAACATTATTTAGGTTTATTTTCTTTAATTAATCTCATTAATGAATGTTCCATCATTTTGTAAGTACACGGTAGCGTCACGGCCGTCTAACAGACGCCAAATGCGGAACAAAAACTTTTTAACTGGCGCTATCGTATAGTATAACCCAGATCTGCCATTAAAGCTAAACTAAGAAATTACAAAATGGGTAGAAATGTTATACCAAACAATCCTAGTCCTTCGGTCTTCAACCATCATCCCACGCTTTGTTGCGGCTGCTCCGATCTCCTGAATCTCCAGTCTTCTCGTCCAGGTGGCACCACGTCGGCGGATCTTTAAATGGGCTCCTGCCTCTGAACCGAGGCAACTTGATCATCAAGTTTGCCAAAAGAGATGACCAAGATTGATGTAGAGAATGAGTAGAACACTTTGTCTTGCTTCATCCAAAGCTATGGACGAATGGTTAATGAAGTTGCTTTTTGAATCGGAAATGATAAATGAACTTGTGAAATTTTCATGAAGCAAATTCCTTAATCTCTTTTTTCACTCAAGTAACCATCTTACCCACTAGAAATGGCCGGCCACATATATGAGCAAGGGGGGTGAGTGTAGGAGGAGGGAGAGTGACCATTAGAATTAAAGAGAAGAATGTGTCATCTAACACCTTGCACAAAACATTAATGCAAACAAATGATTCATCTAACCTAGTCATCAACTCATTAAATGAGCAATTATTGCACGAATGACTCACTAGCCTAGTCACCATTTAGAATATTCTAGAACCATGACTCACCCTAGTGACGAAAAGATAAATCCGCATTTAACCGAATGTTAAATCGGGTGATAGAAAACTGGAAACTGGCAACTTCCAAATGCGATCCCGAAACGAATTTCAGGATAACCCCATAACAGTACCCGCATTTGTATTACGACAGAATACAAATGCAACTGAGACAAACATATTATATCTACACAGTATAATACTCAGATCCGGCTTAAACCAAAGCCTACCAGTATTATCTGCCCGAAATATGACACGTGCGTAAACGCACGTGCATTTTCTGAACCCTGCCATAAAACCATACGGCCTCTACAACGTTTCGCCCGAACTTGGGAAACTGTCTGTGGGGGACTCTAATGACTCATCAACACACTGGCACTGGGTATAACCACTAGCACGTCAGAGGTACAAGATGTACGTAGCGGTTGCTTATGTATTGATTGGAAGGGAAGCTGACGAGCGAACTCATCCAGAAACCCTACTGAGCCTGACAGTGACAATATCCGTACAGTCTGGTCCGTTTGTTTAAGAGTATCGCATATCGAGTCTAGGAGGGTGGATAAAGTCAGACCCCTAATAACGCGATAATTCGTGTCGGTATGAAGCCCATCACCTCCTGAGAAACTACTGATCCAAATCAGTAATTCTCCACTACCTCGTCCGAGGATTTCTAGTGATGGCCACCCGTGCACTGTGCGACATCAACCCCCAATACCGGGAGAGACGAATCCCCGACGATCCTCTCACTGCCTCCATGTGGCTCGGGACTGTACCTAACTAAACCTGTTTGCACGTCTCTTCTGAGCGTGGTAGGGTAGTAATCAAAGCAGAGTGGGAACTCACACGAGACAAATAACGATCTCATGTCGACAAACTAACCTATACACATGTCACCTGGGAACTGCTATCTGACGATATGTATAATACCAACTAGCATGTCCCGGCGAGTCCTGTCCGGTGTACTCATAACCCAATGAGCACCTGTATACATCTTAGGTGAACCAACTGACACCAGTGGCTTGTGAGACCGGCCACCGCCCCTTGTCGGGGTCTCGACTGTATACACTAGTCTACTCTGGAGTATCGATGCCCTGTCTCGAAACTCCCACGACTAGTAACACTTTAAGGATGTGCTTATAGACTCCAGCTCCCACGTATATGATCGCCATCATACTGCTGGCAGTCAAGCAAGAATCCTATGGGCTCTATCATCATGCAAATAGTGAACTAAAGCATATATACGATGATAAAGACAAACCAGATAGCATACTATCATCTCGAGCAAGACTGTCATATCGGTATAGGTCCTCCCTCAATCATTGCAATCACGTACCTGCGATCCAATAATTGACTTTCAGGGCACTATATCCAACAATCTCCCACTTGCACTTAAGGGTAATTATTGCGATGTCGCATACTCACAGCCTGTGTGATACCGAACACCCAACTTCTCTACTAATCAGTTTCACAAAGCTAGTTTGTAAAACACTTGTGTTCGAGAAATAGCCTCAGTGAGTGGATCCGCCCTGATGTTTCTTTCTATGTCTCTCTTAATCTCAATTTCGTGGAGAAAGCCATCTCCCGAATCGAGTAATAGGTGCTTAGAATATGTCTGGATATCTGATGGGACCTAGTTCATAAATGAACTCTAAATCCAAACTTCTTAGACTGTATCGATAACTGAACCTAATCAGTATCCAGCACCATGCCTCCCACAGTATCCTCTTGGACCACCTGTCCATAATACTGTCCCTCGTTAGAGGGAAAACTATAACTCTGACAATCACTCTGTCATCCATGTCACCTTTGAAGCCTGGAATGATAACCGTCTCCCGAAGTAGGTTGCCGTCATCAAATCCGTAGAACATTCACTTATGTTCTAAAACTGCTTCCTTATGTTTCTTCAGGATTGGATTAATATAAACTTATCGCATCTAGTGCAAAAACAATATCTGGTGTGGTACTTGGCATTTCACGATTGACTCAATTGCCTAAGCAAGTGATCTTCCAATCATGTATGTCCCTCTCCTCTTTAGTCTGTAAGACACCTTTAGAGAGGGTGACTCCATCATCTGCTGGTACACCACCATGCCAGGAGTCATTTATTCTAAAATACTATTAGAATACTGTCAAAGTACCCACATTGGGAAACAACCCAATTCTAGATCTAGTTACCAGAATGTCAGATATTATATCCATGTCATTTGTGGAGAAACAACTGTGTGACAACCACAGTATAACTGATTTTAGTATAGGAATTTTACTTCCTACTCTGTGTATGTCATCCAAATACCAGGACATCACACCCTACTACCTCCTTAACAGATCCATCCCCTATTCTGATGAAGTCAAACCCATGACTGTCACATCAAAAATAGATGATCTTATCTCCGCTATATCTGCTCAAGCCTATAAATAGACATAAGCTTCTTGCCCACTATGCTTCCGCTGCTCCCACTGACTATGACAACCCTCTGGCAGAATAATATATACGTACACTTCTAAAGCTAGTTTAGAACGACGCTATACTTATCCCCCTGCCGGGTCTTATAGCCTGAAACAACAGTAGTGTCAAGTCTGGGTAAACAAGAACCTCCCTGTCACCGTCCTTGAGGCTATCGGAGTACGTCTCGGGTGTCTGAGGTTACCCACCATATCTGCAGAGTAGCTAATGGAATGTCAAACCTGATTGAATATATAGGTCCTATTAAATTTTCCGTAATCGTTTGCGGTTCTGGAATCACTTCCAGTTCTTCCATACTCCCAATACTGTTTTCTGAAAAAAACATTTTACTAAAACTGTGGCGAGTCAAGAACAATATCACTATTGATCTTCTAGATGGTAGAAAATCAACCCTCGTCATAGCCAGGGTCAACCCACAAACTGCCATTACAGAAACGTGTCTCGAGTTATCCAGTGTCTGGTTTTAAGCATAAGCTGGACAACTCATCGTACCTTAACATCGTTAAGATATAAACCATTCTATATTCAATATAGAAACTTTGGCACTTATTTAATTGGAACCAGATTCAAATCATGCAGCTGTCTCCAGTGCATATCAACTTAATGGAGAGAGGCTAATCAGCATTACTCAACTTAGGAATACATCCAATTATGAGTAACCTGAAAGAGAAACAAGTTTCTCAAAACCATTACTATCATCTAAATACCAATCACAAGAATCTACATCTTCGATCTCTTTGAAGAATCCCGATACTTGTGACACCTGGTTCTCTACTTTATTCTTATACCCACAACTTCTCAAAACATAGACCTTGTATTTCTACGAAACACTTATCTAAAATCTAGAGAAGTCATAAGTAAACAGAACATAGTACGCGGACCAACCCCTTTGTCCTGACGGACTCTGGACAACATACAATACTCTGTATAAGTCCGCTGAGTCGAATAACTCAAAACCTGTGCATCGTAGGTTGAAAACTGTACTTATGGTTAAGAACTACTCCGTTGTTCAATGCTCCTTACCCAATCGTCAACTGATATAGGTAAATGTCACAAACATAATTTCAGAAAGTTATATCTCACTTTATAAAAATAAACGTAGAGATATATCATTTTGAAATTGGTGCACAACACCGGATATTCAAAATCAAATACATGCCGTCTGGCAAAAACTCAGGCGACTTCCTCAAATATCACCAATTACAACGAATTCCGATATAATGAGGATGATCACCTTATTCCCAATAACCTACTCCCACTCATCATCTGTAAAACCATACAAATGTGAGAATCATACCTGGTAAATACATACCCTGGACTAAGTATCTAATCAGGAAATCCGTTTTCCATTAACAATGCACTGAAACAAAAAAATGTTTCATAGGGGTATCCTGGTATTCATAGTAATGCCTCATCCAAAATCCAATTAATGATTTTAACCGTTTATTTCTTTGCATTCTCCCCAAATCCCTTTATTTGTTTTTATTCATTACCTTCTGTACACCCCTTTAGGCTAAGTGGTTTTCTTCCTTCCCTACCGTTCGGCACCAGCCTATGGTTTGGAAGATGACTATCCAGTAAGCATAATGGGTGTACTCTCCTAATCCTAGGAGTACTCCCAACTTGAGAGAAGGTGATGATAAAAGGCAACTGAAAAATACCTTATTCTATTTCTCCCGAACTGGGGAAAAAAGGCAAAGGTGAAATAGGAGTGGCGATGAAATACGAGGTTTGGTCGTGAATTATAGCAGTCGCAATTTACTTTGCCCTCTTTCTAATCCCTTTATTTTGTCTTTATTTATTACCTTCTGTACACCCTACTTAGGCTAATTGGTTTTCTTCATTCCCTACCTTTCGGCACCTGCCTATGGTTTGGAATAAGACTATCCAATAAGCGTAATAGGTGTACCCTCCTAATCTAAGGAGCCCTCGCAACCTGAGAGAAGGTGATAATAAAAGACAACTGAATAAACCAATTCACTTTCTCCTGAACCTGGATCCATCCTCGAAGAAATCCCTTCGAGTTCGTATATAACCATATGATGGATCTATCCAATGGAAGAGAATGTCCGTAGTAATACGGGGTGTTCTGAGAAATACAAAGGGTAAAAGAAGGATCGTCAATGACTTATGCAACTTTAGACAATCCAAAAGCCAGTATTTTAAGAAGGTTCGGTCAACATGGTCACTAAGTCATAGTCTAGGGTCGGTCAAAGGTCGCTGCCAAAGAGAGAGAGAAAAGAAACACTCTGCGTGCACTCTAACCTAGATCAGAATAATTATCACTTTATCTAATCAGGAAACCTCCCACTGTACTGTCAAATTCTCCTCCAAACCTAAAAGAAGAATTAGTCAGGATCACCCGGAGAGTAAACCAACTCATCAGTGGGAATCGGGATCCAACTATCATCGCATGATTACTTGATGGAAGCCACTCAAGTTATCACACTCCAGAAGGTATGCGCATACTTGGCAAGTTTCAATTTCTTTAGAAACTCCCGATGTGATTTTTACCTCATGCTCTTATGACCTTGATTTTAGCCAACAAATCATAAGTCACATGTCAAGTTCTACCCGTCATTATCCAGGTTAATTTGAACCCACCCGTACCTACCCTTGACTTTAGCCAACAAGGCAGTACGACTGTCCCAAACCAACACATCTATCTATGCAACAGATGAATACCCAGCAGCTACCAAACACTATGCCTTGACTTTAGCCAACAAACATAGCTTGAATACGACTGATCATCCATAAGAAATGACGGAGGGCTACGGCTGGTTTTTGGCGAAAAACCTTTAACGTAATGAACTTGATCTCGTTGAAGGAACCTGATAGCTTTTTATAAAGATATAGTGGAGAAAACCTTTTGCTAAAGAGGTCACTCCCGGTGGAGGGATCTCGGCTCTTTCCTCGTGGAATGAGGTGAATGATATTCTAACTGAATACCGCTATGCAAAGCAACTTGTAATCGACTATAGTGAAGTTATTACCCTGAAGTAAACTTCTGCCCAAGGGGTCACACCCGGTGAAGGGATCTCGGCCCTTGCCTCGTCGAATGAGGTGCAGGATATTCCAACTGAATACCGCTATGCAAAACAAAAGGAAACTTCTTTGTAATAACACCTTTTAAAATTTGTTCCAACATCAAATATAGGTTTGTTTTATCCTTGCATTGATAAGAATCAATGCAGTCCAATCAATCAATCACACCAGAAAAGAACGAAAATATAATGTACGTATATGACATCCGCATTCGCCACTGTGTCCCGTCATCACCCGTTAGGTTACTTAACTAACGACAGAGCGGGGACTGTACTAGCGCAGGTGTAAAACATATACAACATCTAATAGTATATACACCAATATACAATAATCGCTCCATGCATGATAATATGCAACATTACAGAAAAGCAATAAGCATCACAGAACAATACAGATAATCTAGGATCCCCGGGTTTCACAGAGCCGCTACTGAAACCCGACGTTCCCCTGGTCGTGTGGATAGCCTGTGCAATGAAACATAGACCACTATGGGTGCGGCAAGTTACCCGCCAAAACCTGAAGAGAGGCAGCCCCCTACAGTATAGTGAATGGACCACCCGACACTTCACGGAATCCGATAACTTGACCTCCCTTCCTTGGGTCAACCTGTAACCCTACGAGTGCGGCGAATAGTCTGCCAATTCTAGAGTGAGGCCCCTCTGCCTCTCAAAGCCATGAGATACGGACCCGTCACCCTCCAGAACCCGGCTATCCGTGCACTCCATCGTGGGGTAAACCTAGTACAGAAATGAAAAATATGTACAACGGGTACATCGACCTCGGCCCGGTCGTGCCCCAAAATAATATTATACAAACAGACAGTGTCGGCAGTCCACATGTTGGACGCTCGCCCCGCAATATCAAATGTATAAACAAATCCAAATTGCACTACCATTGCACACTGCTATCCACCATGACAAATCCGCAACATTACAGCACAACACAGAACATCAACGCGAATGTCACGTTCGCAAACCCATCTAAAAGAACTATAGCAATTAGACGCAAATTACGGCCCAAATGACATTCCCGGTCGGAGATATAATGTAATTACTGCATACTAACAAGTTTAAAATTTCGATCGACAAAACTTCCTGAAGTGGCCCCCACAAACATCTGCTGTACAGTAACAAAATATGGGCCCAAAAGAAATATTCCAGAAACCACAATTTACTGTGTAAAATCCCCAAAAGAAATTTGACCCTCTGAAGCTCCAAGATGGCAGCGGATCCGCGGCCAAAGCATGGCTTTGACGGCGGTTCCGCGGCCGTACGGACGAGTCAGAGGATCAGATTTCTTCTGTGTTCTTCAAAAAGCCGTTTTTCTATGATGCTCAAAATAATTTTTAGGCCTAGTTAAAATCAACAGAAACTTTGAACAGAAAATTGCAGTTTTGCGAAAATCCGTTCGATCGATGTTTTAAACGCGTTAGCACAAGTTAGTAAAGCTTAATGGCGAGGCTCTGATACCACTGTAAGTACACGGTAGCGTCCCGGCCGTCTAACAGACGCCAAATGCGGAACCAAAACTTTTTAACTGGCGCTATCGTATACTATAATCCGGATCTTCCATTAAAGCTAAACTAACAAACTACAAAGTGGGAAGAAATGTTATACCGAACGATCCGAGTCCTTCGGTCTTCAACCATCATCCCATGCTTTGTTGTGGCTGTTCCGATCTCCTGAATCTACAGTCTTCTCGTCCTGGTGGCACCACGTCGACGGATCATTAAACGGGCTCCCTCCCCTGAACCGAGGTAACTCGATCATCAAGTTTGCCAAAAGAGATGACCAAGATTGATGTAGAGAATGAGTAGAACACTTTGTCTCGCTTCGTCTAAAGCTATGGACGAACGGTTAATGAAGTTGCCTTTTGAATCGGAAATGATAAATGAACTTGTGAAATTTTCATGAAGCAAATTCCTTAATCTCTTTTTTATCTCAAGTAACCATCTTACCCACTAGGAATGGCCGGCCACATATATGAGCAAGGGGGGTGAGTGTAGGAGGAGGGAGAGTGACCATTAGCATTAAAGAGAAGAATGTGTCATCTAACACCTTGCACAAAACATTAATGCAAACAAATGATTCATCTAACCTAGTCATCAACTCATTAAATGAGCAATTAATGCACTAATGACTCAACAGCCTAGTCACCATCTAGAATCTTCTAGAACCACGACTCACCCTCATGACTCACCCTAGTGACGAAAAGATAAATCCGCATTTAACCGAATGTTAAAGCGGGTGATAGAAAACTGGAAACTGGCAACATCCAAAAGCTATCCCGAAACGAATTTCAGGATAACCCCGTAACAGTACCCGCATTTGTATCACGACCGAATACAAATGCAACTGAGACAAAGATATTATATCTACACAGTATAATACTCGGATCCGGTTTAAACCAAAGCCTACCAGTATTATCTGCCCGAAATATGACACGTGCGTAAACGCACATGGATTTTCCGAACCCTGCCATAAAACCATACGGCCTCTACAACGTTTCGACCGAACTTGGGAAACTGTCTGTGGGGGACTCTAATGACTCATCAACACACTGGCACTTGGTATAACCACTAGAACGTCAAAGGTAGAAGCTATACTTAACGTTTGCCTATGTATTGATTGGAAGGGAAGCTGATGAGCGAACTCATCCCGAAACCCTACTGAGCCTGACAATGACAATATCCGTACAGTTCCGTTCGTTTAAGAGTATCGCATATCGAGTCTAGGGGGGTGGATAAAGTCAGACCCCTAATAACACGATAATTCGTGTCGGTATGAAGCCCATCACCTTCTTAGAAACTACTGATCCAAATCAGTAATTCTCCACTACCTCGGCCGGGAATTTCTAGTGAAGGCCACCCGTGCACTGTGCGACATCAACCCCCAATACCGAGAGAGACGAATCCCCGACGATCCGCTCACTGCCTCCATGTGGATCGGGACTGTACCCAACTAAAACCTGTTTGCACGTCTCCTTTGAGTGTGGTAGGGTAGTAATCAAGGCACAGTAGGAACTCACACGAGACAAATGACGATCTCAGGTCGACAAACTAACCTGTACACATGTCACCTGGGAACTGCTATCTGACGATATGTATAATACCAACTAGCATGTTCCCGGCGAGTCCTGTCCGGTGTACTCATAACCCAATAAGCACCTGTATACATCTTAGGTGAACCAACTGACACCAGTGGCTTGTGAGACCGGCCACCGCCCCTCGTCGGTGTCTCGACTGTATACACTAGTCTACTCTGGAGTATCGATGCCCTGTCTCGAAACTCCCACGACTAGGGACACTTTAAAGATGTGCTTATAGACCCTAGCTAACACGTATATGATCGCCATCATACTGCTGGCAGTCAAGCAAGAATCCTATGGGCTCTATCATCATGCAAATAGTGAAATAAGGCATATATACGATGATAAAGACAAACCAGATAGCATAATATCATCTCGAGCAAGACTGTCATATCGGTATAGGTCCTCCCTCAATCATTGCATTCATGTACCTGTGATCCAATAATTGACTTTGAGGGCACTATATCCAACACATTTAAGTTGCCTAAACATCACAGATAAATACGACGTACGCTTATGCCATCCGCATTCGCCTTGATGTCCCGTCATGTAACGTTAGGTTAGGTAACTAACGGCAGAGTGGGGCAGGGCTAGCACGGGTGTAAAACATAAGCAACGTCTATATAATATATCATATATACTATATACAGTATCTATCTGAACATATCACATGATCACATCACAGATAACGCAGCAGAAAACAACATATGAAATATTGGATATACTAGGATGTCCGTGTTTTATTTTGAGCCTATATAAAACACGGATTCCACGGTTGTGATGAATAGCCAAACCCACACCCCTAGACCCCTACGAGAGCGGCAAGCAACCCTACCAATTCTAGAGTTAGGAGACCCGGACTCGACTCCTCGATATGGTCTCCCACTGGACTCTAGAACCCGGTTACTTGTGCTCCCCTCCTTGGGTCTATCCTAATGCGGAAAAGTAAATAATATACATCAATGGTGACATCATCCTCAAACCGGAAGTGCCCCAATAAAAGAATATTACATACAAGTTTTTACATGAATGAAAATGAAAAACACTCATCTCACATAAAAACCCCCGGCTATTCAAACATGACGATCCAATATAACATATCTAGCAATACATAACATCACATGTCATCAACGTAAATAAATATGCATATCCCAATTGTCGTTGACGTATAGCAACGAAACCGGCGATACCCCACATATTACACTTACGGTCGCAGAAAAGAAAATGAAAACTACAACAGTTGGAATCCGCAACCATCTTAGACATCATAAACCCGTAATATCTCATATTGAGGATTTCATGCCTAACAAATGAATTCCTTAGACATCTCATGCCTAACAATTATAAACCTCGCATTTTAGTTTCGATATTGAAACGCTTTCAAATTATCAGTCGGGCAATTCAACAGGATTCCCGACGTCCCGATCGAATGCTCGTCGGAATCTTTAGTAGACGGCCGCAACCCCCGATACCGACGACGAAGTGCACCTAGGCGGAACACCGCGGCAGCGAGCACCCGGACGGATGCTTTTTGGCAACGGAGTTATCCTATAGTCACTTGGTCTTGATTATAGGGCATGGCTTTCTAGTAATGTCACCCGGCAAGTATCCGAATACACTAAGTGATTGCGACGGACTTTTGATCGCATCAAAATCCCGTGGCAACCGATCAAATGAGACTAAATTGCTAGACTTATAAAATTCAAATATTTTTGATTCCAAGTATTGTATCACATTATACTATATGATGTTAAACGTTTCGAGCGAATCAAACAACACCCTCATCTCACAATGAGCACAACACTTGAGCGAAGTTAAAGTAGCCAAAACGTGCCACAGTACCTATGACCAGCCGTAGAAGGGTCAAACCAACGCCTCACCCATGACAGCGCGGAACTACGGCAAACCCTAGGTTTCAAGCCGCGGTTCTGAGGGCATAGAATCGAGTTAAGGTTTATGTTCTTTTAGAGGGTCCATAGAGTTACTTGCACGAACATTGAATAAAATTAACTTAGAAAAGTTCCAACACTTGGAAATTTCAGAGGGGGGAATAGGGTGATGTATGAAGTTCGTTCGAACTGTTAAACATAGCCTAGGTTACCATCACAATGTTAAATTTTACGACTACGAAGCACTCCGTTTTGGTCCTATAGCAAAATTTACATCACATGAAAATTTGGACCAAATAAACATTACCTGAAACCCCAAAATGAGCACACCAAGGCATATAACAAAAATGATGCACAGAGGAGGAAGCAAGGCCGGCCTCACCGGAATTTTAATGATGGTGGCCGGGTCAAATCCGAGGACCTGGCCTCGTTTTTGTTCTGTGCACTCAGGGCTTCACATACATCACTTTGCAGTTGTTTGCAAAATTTTTAGAGGCCTTGTGAAAAACAACAGAGAGCATGATGTGCAGGTTTTCAGAAATTTTTTTTATGGATTTGTTTCGTTTCCATTTTAATCTAACATCGTCTAGATTTCTAGTTAGGCTCTAATACCATGTTGGGATTCTTTAGCACCTAGCCTAGGGTTTGCAAGCATCACACATGCCACAACAAGAATTTTAGGGAGTGCTAAGCAATCAGACTACGAATCGAACTAGAAAACTAGTAAACTAACATTACAATGAGAAGTGAATGATAATACAGCCTTTGTAGATCCAGTCCTTCACTTCTAAAGCTCCGTGTTGACGTCCCTTCACTGCGATCATCGTAGTACCGAACTCTAGAAAGGATTTCCCCGGAGAAATGAACAAGCTAGCTCATTGACTTCGAGGCCGAAAATGATCTATGTCGAGGTGACTCAAACTCAAGCTCCCTCTTCACTTGGTCAAGAACTTTGTGAAGAGAACACCCTAAACTAAATGGCAAGTAGTATATGATGATGAAATAGGAAATGGGTTCACTTTAGAATTTGATTTCTCACTTTATTTCTTCACTTAGAAAAAATCTAGCAACCTTTTTCTTTTGGATGAAGAAGAAGAAGAAGAACAAATGAAGTGAAGTGAATTATCCTCATGTAACCATGGGTGAGTTAGTTTTTATCCACTAAACTTTGTAGAGACTAAACCAAGGTTTAAGATAATGGTTTGGTTATATCTTAAGTAAAACAAAGTGAGTGGACTTTGTCAAAGATGCTTTAAGCTTCATGAAGGTTCAAGCCAAGACAAAGAAAGCCACCATTTTCAATTACAAAATAAATAAAAATCTTAACCATTATCTTAAATATGGTGTAAGTCATACATACACCCAAGTTTGCATGTATCATCCATCATGATACAAACATGTACACAATTATATATCACATATACATTATGTGTGCATTAAGTGAGAAAATAATCATAAGTGAACCAATACTAGTTAATATATAGTAATATATCAAATATATAATTATACATTAAATCAATAAATCAACACTTGATTTAATGATCCGGTCATATCTTATATAACCGACTAATATCTAGTGTATCAATATATCGAATCAACACTTGATTCGTTAACCCGGCTATATCGCATATTACCGACCGATGATTCAAATCGGGAGAATAGAATACAGTATCACATACTCGTATTACCCGGGTATTGAGCGATCAGAAGATCAATGAGCAAGCCTGCTCATACTCCTGTTGGATATAGTACCCTCAAAGTCAATTATTGGGTCGCAGGCATGTGATTGCAATGATTGAGGGATGACGTATACCGGTAGGACAGTCTTACTCGAGAGGATTATGTACTATCAGGTTTGACTTTATCAACGTGTATATGCTTTGGATGACACTGAAGTTCGCTATTACACGTTGATAAGAATAGTATGCTACCTGGTTTGACTTTATCATCATGTAAAGCTTTAGGTGACATTACAGATCACTATTACACGTTGATAGAGCCCTTAGGATTTTTGCTTGACTACCAGCAGTTTGATGGCGATCATATACGTGAGAGTTGGGTAGCCTATAAGCATATCCTTAAATGTGTCCCTAGTCATGGGAGTTTCGAGACTGGGCATCGATACTCCGTTAGTAGACTAGTATATACAGTCGAGACCCAGACGAGGGGCGGTGGCCGGTCTCACAAGCCATTGGTGTCAGTTGGATCACCTAAAATGTATACAGAAGGTCATTGGGTTATGAGTACACCGGACAGGACTCGCCGGGAACATGCTAGTTTGTATTATACCTAGCGTCAGATAGCAGTTCCCTGGTGACATGTGTACTAGTTAGTTCATCGACCTGAGATCGTCATTTGTCTCGTCTGAGTTCCTACTGTGCTTTGATTACTACCCTACCACGGCTTAAAGGAGTCGTGCAAACAAGTTTTAGTTAGGTACAGTCCCGAGCCACATGGAGGCAGTGAGCGGATCGGCAAGGGTTTCGTCTCTCCTGGTATTGGGGGTGAGTTCACGCTGTGTCTAGGAGAGCCATTACATGAAGTCCTTGGCCAAGGAAAGAGATTTACTGGTAGGTATTCCAGTAGTATCTCAGGGTGTTCAGGGCTACACTCCGACACGACTTGTACCGCTTTTGGGGGTCTGACGTTTACCAACCCCCTAGGCCTAACATGCGATACTCATTGACGAACAGACCGGACTGTACGGATATTGTCACTGACAGGCTCAGTAGGATTCCAGGATGAGTTCGCTCATCGGCTTCCCTTTTTGTCGATACATGGGTAGCCGTTACATACAGCTAGTGCCACTGACATGCTAGTGGTTAAATCCACAGCCAATGTACTGACGAGTCTTTAGAGTCCCCCACTGACAGTTTCTCAAGTTTCGGGCGAAACGTTGTAGAGGCCGTATGATATTATGGCAGGGTTCGATCATATACGTGCACTTGTGCACGGATCATGATCGGACGGATCATACTAGTGGGCTTTAATTTAAGCCGGATCCTAGTATTATATTTGTTGGATTGCTTTCGTCTCATCGCATTCGCTTTCAGTCGGAATGCAGATGCAGGTATGTATATACAGGTGAGGGGTATTCTTGTGATCCGTCACGAGTTTACTTTAGATGATACCGTTCTTTTTATTGTCATAAACATTTGGGTTAATGTTTATTTTGGTGGAAATTGTGAATGGTTTTTGATCATGAGGAGCATTAATTGTGACACATGCATAAGTGATGACTCATGGTCTCTTTATTTGTGCATATGTCTCATTTTGGATTGATTAAGGGTGTGAAATGAAAGATGGAGAGAGAGAGGGCAGCCACGTACATGGGTTAGCTCTTGTGATTATCATTCTTAGCCTCTCTCATTTTTCATCTCACACAAGAAACGAAAAGCTCTTCTTCTTCCTCTAGATCATAACTTCCACCAATGGCATCATCTTCAACCTCCATCCATACACTCTCATGTGTTGAGAATCAATGGATGCTTGAGACAAAGTTATCACACACATTCTCTACTTCACCATGGACATGTCGGCTACCAAACTTCATGTTCAAGTTGTTTCGGATGAAGCGGGAGCCCGTAAAAAGACTCATTGATTTGGTGCCCTTCCGACGAGGAGACCGGAGCTCGGAGATGCCGCGAGGAGCTTGGGATGGTGGCCAAAGACCGAAGGACATGGATCTATCGGTATAGCTCTCTCACTTCTTTGTAGTTAGCTAGTTTAGCGTTAATGGTTCGATCCGGGTGAAAGACTACGATAGCACCGGTTCAGTAAAAAGTTTTTGTTCCCGCATTTGTCCTCGGATTGATGGCTGGGGTGCTACCATAGACTTACATGGTATCAGAGCCACGCCATTAACCTTTACTAGCTTGTTCTAACGTGTTTAAAACATCGATCGATCGAAATTTCCGAATCGTATTTTTATTTCAGTTTGCTTGCTGTCGAATTTCAAAGTTGTTCAAAAAATTATTTTAGGCATCTTAAAAATACATGCAGGAATAACTAAAGCTACAAAAAAAGTTTGGAGACCTAACTCCAAAATTCCATCGCGGAACCACCGCGAAATGTCGCGTTTGGCGTCCCTTCCGCGGCCCTTTTTGGGCTACAGTAACCCAACTTTTTCTGGGGCTTTAGTTAATGGAAATATGATTTTTGTGATATATAGTTTTGTCCCAGATTCATTTGAGTAATGGATTTGCACTTAGGGCCCATTTCGGAAAGTTTTGTCGATCGGAATTTTAAATACGTTAGTTCACAGTGCTTACTTTATATCTGCGACTGTGAATACCACTCGAGCGGTAAATCTCGTCTAATTGCTAAAGCTCTTTTATATGGGTTCTGCGAATGTGACATTCGCGTTGATGTTCTATGTTGTGCTGTGATGTTGCGGATTTGTCGTGGTGGATAGCTTGGTGCAATGTTAGTACATTTTAGTTTTATTTGTGCATTTGATATCGCGGGGCGAGTGTCCGACATGTGGACTGTCGTCACTGCCTGTTTGTATATTATTCTTTTGGGGAACGACCGGGTTGAGGTCGATGTACCCGTTGTACATATTTTATTTTCTGTACTAGGATTACCCCACGGTGGAGTGCACGGATAGCCGAATTCTAGAGGGCAATGGGCCCGCATCTCATGGTTTTGAGTCGGAAGGTGCTTTAGTCTAGAATTGGCAGGCTATTCGCCACACTCGTAGGGGTATAGGTTGACCCAGGAGGGGTTCTCAAGTTACCGGATTCCGTGAAGTGCTGGGTAGCCCATTCACTTTGCTGAAGGGGGCTTCCTCTCTTCTGGTTTTGGCGGGTAACTTTCCGCCCCCGTAGGGGTCTAGGGTTTCATTGCATAGGCTATCCACATGATCGGGGGAACGTCAGGTTTCAGTTGCGGCTCTGTGAAACCCGGGGCTTCCAGATTATCTGTATTGTTCTGTGATGCTTATTACATTTCTGTGATGTTGTATTTTATCACGCCTGGAGCGATTATTATATATTGATATATATACTAGTAGATGTTGTATATGTTTTACACCCGCGCTAGTCCAGTCCCCGCTCTGTCGTTAGTTAAGTAACCTAACAGGTGATGATGGGACCCAGTGTCGAATACGGATGGCATATACGTACATTTTATTTTCGTTCTTTATTGGTGTGATTAATTGATGGGATTGCGTTGAATCGGATGAATGCAAAAAAACAAACCTATTCCATGTTGTTGGAGCAAATTTCAAAAAGCTGTTATTGCAAGGGCGTTCTCTATTGTTTTGCACAGTAGTATTCAGTTTAGAATATCCAGCACCTCATTCGATGAGGCAAGGGCCGAGATCCTTTCATCGGGAGTGACCCTTAGGGTAGAGATTTGCGTCAGGGTAATAACTTCAATATAGTCGATTACTTCTTGCTTTGCATCGCGGTATTCAGTTGGAATATCCTGCACCTCATTCAATGGGGAAAGAGCCGAGATCCCTTCACCGGGAGTGATCTTTTTAGCAAAGGTTTTCGCTACAATATATTTATAAAAAGCTATCCGGTTCCTTCAGCGATATCAAGTTCATTACGTTAAAGGTTTGTCGCCAAAAAGCAGTCGTAGCCCTCCGTTATTTCGGATAAGTAGCGCATAGTATTCGTGCGGTGTTTTTTGGCCAAAGTCAAGGCATCGTGTGCGGTAGCTGTGTGTTGCTTGTTCGTTGCATGGATATGCATTGGTTTAGGACAGTCGTACCACTTTGTTGGCCAAAGTCAAGGGTGTGTGCGGATGGGTCTAAATAAATCAGGACAATGACGGTTAGAACTTGACTTGCGGATTATGATTTGTTGGCCAAAGTCAAGGTCATAAACCGCTTGGGGTAAAAATCACATCGGGAGTTTCTAAAGAAACTGAAACTTGCCAGGCATGCGCATACCTTCTGGAGTGTGATAACGTGAGTGGATTCCATCACGTTATCATGCGATGATAGTTGGATCCCGATTCCCACTGATGTGTTGGTTTACTCCTCGGGTGATCCCGACTAATTCTTCTTTCAGGTTTGGAGGAGAATTTGAGGTAACAGTGGGAGGTTTCATGATTAGATAAATTGATAACCATTCTGATCTTGGTTAGAGTGCAAACACAGTGTTTCTTTTCACTCTCTCTTTGGCAGCGACCATGGCCCGACCCTAGACTATGACTCAGTGACCAAGTTAACCGAACTTTCTTAAAAACATACAGGCTTTTGGATTGTCAGAGTTGCACACTTCATTGCCACTCCTTCTTTTACCCTTTGCATTTCTCCAGAGCACCCCGTATTATTACGAACGTCCACTTCCATTGGATAAATCCATCGTATGGTTATATACGAACTCAAATGAACTTTTTCCAGATTCGAGGATGGATTCTGGTTCTGGAGAGATTGAATAGGACTATTCAGTTATCTTTTCCTTTTACCTTCTCTTAGGTTGTGAGGGCTGCTAGGATTAGGAGAAAGTACACCTATTACGCTCATTGGATAGTCTTCTTCCAAACCATAGGCAGGTGCCGAAAGGTAGGGAATGAAGAAAACCAATTAGCCGAAGTGGGGGTGTATAGAAGGCAATAAGTAAAGGCAAATAAAGGGATTAGAAAGAGGGCAAAGTAAATTGCGACTGCTATCATTCACGACCAAACCAAGTATCTCATCGTCACTCCTATTTCACCATTGTATTTCTACAGAACAATCCGTATCACTATGAAGATCCACGGTTTATTGGATAATCCATCGTATGGTTATATACGAACACGAAGGAACTTGTTCTAGTTCGCGGATGGATTCTGGTTCAGGAGAAATAGGAATAAGGTTCATTCAGTTGTCTTTACCTTCTCTCAGGTTGCGAGTGCTCCTAGGATTAGGACAGTACACCTATTACGCTTATTGGATAGTCTTCTTCAAAATCATAGGCTGGTGCCGATCGGTAGGGAAGGAAGAAAACCATTTAGCCTAAGTGGTGTATAGAAGGTAATGAGTAAAAACAAATAAAGGGGTTTGGAGAGATGGCAAGGAAATAGACAGTTATAGTCATGAATCTGATAATGGAAGAGGCATTATTATGAATACCAGGATACCCCTTCGAAACATTTTCATGTTTCAATTTCACTGCGCGTTGTTAACAGAAAACTGATTTCGCAATTAGGTCTATACTCCAGGGTTTGTATTTACCAGGTTGCTTCTCACATCTGTATAGTTTTACAGATGATGAGTGGGAGTAAGTTATTAGGAATTAGGTGATCTTCCTCATTATATCGGGATTCGTTGTAATTGGTGATATTTGAGGAAATCGCCTGGGTTTATTGCCGGATGGCAAATATTTGGTTTTAAATATCCGTTGTTATGCACCAATTTCAAATTGATATATCTGTACGTTTATTTTCATAAAGTGAGATATAACTTTTTGAAATTATGTCCATGACATTTACCTATATCAGTTGATGGTTAGGTAAGAAGCATTCAACAGCAGTGTAATTCTTCATAACCATAGTACAGTTTTCAACCTACGACGCATAGGGTTTGAGTTATTCAACTCAAGGGACTAATACAAAGTATTGTATGTTGTCCAGTGTCCATTAAGACAGAGGGGTTGGTCCTCGTACTATATTCAGTTTACTTGTGAGTTCTCATGTTTTAGACATGTGTTTCGTAGAAAAACAAGGTCCAAGTTTTGAGAAGTTATAGGTACAAGAATAAAATAGAGAACCATGTGTTGCAAGTATCGGGATTCTTCAAGGTGATCGAAGATATAGATACTTCTGTTGGGTATTCAGTTGATAGTAATAGTTTTGAGAACTAGCTTCTCTTTCAGGTTAATCATAATTGGATGCACTCCTAAGTTAAGTTATGCTGATCGGCCTCTCTCCATTTTGTTGACATGCACTGGAGACCGCTGCATGATTTGAATCTGGTTCCAATTAAATCAGGGCCTCTGTTTCTATATTAGATATAGAACAGTTCATATCTTAACGATGTTAAGGTACGAGGATTTGTCTGGCTTATGCTTTAAACCAGACTCTCGATAACACAAGGCACGTTTCTCTAATGGCAGTTTGTGGGTTAACTCGGGCTATGACGAGGGTTAACTTTCTTCCATTTGGAATATCAATAGTGATATTGTTCTTGACTCGCTACAGTTTTAGTAAAATGGACTTTTTCAGAAAACAGTAGTGGGAGTATGGTAGAACTGGAAGTGATTCCAGAACCACAAACGATTACTGAAAATTTGTTAAGAACCTAAATATTCAATATGGTTTGACATTCCATTAGCCACTCCTTACATATGGTGGGTAACCTCAGGCACCCGAGAGGTACTTCGGTATCCTCAAGGAGGGTAACGGAGAGGTTCTTGTTTACCCAGACTTGACACTATTGTTGTTCCAGACAATGAGACCCGGCAGGAGGATGAGTATAGTGTCGTTCTAAACTAGCTTTAAAAGTGCACGTGTATATCACTCTGCCAGAGGGTTGTTGTAGTCAGTGGGAGCAGCGGAAGCATAGTGGACAAGAAGCTTGTGTCTATTTATAGACTAAGGCAGATATAGCGGAGATAGATCATATAATTTTGATGTAATAGCCATAGGTTTTAACTTCATCAGAATAAGGGATAGATCTGTTAAGAAGGTAATAGGGTGTGATGTCTTGGTATTTGGATGACATACACATAGTAGGAAGTGAAATTCCTATACTACGATCGGTTATACTGTGGTTGTCACACAGTGGTTTCTCCACATAGGATATGGCTATAATATCAGGCATTCTGGTTACTAGATCTATGGTTTTAGATCTAGATTTGGAGTTTCCCAATATGGGTACTTAGACAGTATTCTAAAAGGTATTTTAGAATGGACGACTCCTGGCATGGTGGTGTACCTGCAGGTGATTGAGTCACCCTCTCCAAAGGTGTCTTACAGACTAAAGAGGAGAGGGATGTGCATGATTGCCATATCACTTGCTTAGGCAATTGAGTCAATCATGACATGTCAAGTACCACAACAGATGTTGTTTTTTGCACTAGATGCAATAAGTTGATATTAATCCAATCCCGGAGAAACGTTCGGAAGCAGTTTTAGAACATAAGTTAATGTTCTAGGGATATGATAACTACAGCCTCCTTCAGGAGACAGTTATCATTTCAAGCTTCCAGGGTGACATGGTTGACAAAGTGACTGTCAGAGTTATAGTTTTCCCTTTGACGAGGGGCAGTAGTTTGGACAGGTGGTCCAGGCGGATACTGAGGGAGGCATGGCGCAGGATACTGATTAAGTTCAGTTGTCGATACAGTTTAAGAAGTTTGGATTTAGTGTTCATATATGAACTAGGTCTCATCAGATATCCATACATATTCTAAGACATGTATTGCTTAATTCGGGAGATGGTTTTCTCCGCGAACTTGAGATTAAGAGAGACATAGAAAGAAACATCAGAGCGGATCCACTACCTGAGGCTATTTCTCGAATGCAATAGTTTAACAAACAAGCTTTGTGAGACTGATCAATAGAGAAGTTGGGTGTTCGGTATCACACGGGCTTTGAGTATGCGACATCGTAATAATTAGCCTTAAGTGCAAGTGGGAGATTGTTGGATATAGTGCCCTCAATGTCAATTATTGGATCGCAGGCCCATGATTGCAATGATTGAGGGAGGACCTATACCGGTAGGACTGTCTTACTCGAGAGGATTGTGTACTATCAGGTTGTCTTTATCATCGTGTATATGCTTTGGGTGACACTGCAGTTCGCTATTACACGTTGATAAGAATATTATGCAACCTGGTTTGACTTTATCATCGTGTAAAGCTTTAGGTGACATTACAGATCACTATTACACGTTGATAGAGCCCTTAGGATTTTTGGTGGACTACCAGCAGTTTGATGGCGATCATATACGTGAGAGTTAGGTAGTCTATAAGCATATCCTTAAATGTGTCCCTAGTCGTGGGAGTTTCGATACTCCGTTAGTAGACTAGTGTATACAGTCGAGACCCTGACGAGTGGTGGTGACCGGTCTCACAAGCCATTGGTGTCAGTTGGATCACCTAAGATGTATACAGGTGCTCATTGGGTTATGAGTAAACCGGACAGGACTTGCCGGGAACATGCTAGTTGGTATTATACTTAGCGTCAGATAGCAGTTCCCTGGTGACATGTGTACAGGTTAGTTCATCGACCTGAGATCTTCATTTCTCTCGTGTGAGTTCCCACTGTGCTTTGATTACTACCCTACCACGGCTCAAAGGAGTCGTGCAAACAGATTTTAGTTGGGTACAGTCCCAAGCCACATGGAGGCAGTGAGCGGATCGGCAGGGGTTTCGTCTCTCCCAGTATTGGGGTGAGATCGCGTTGTGTCTAGGGGAGCCATTACACGAAGTCCTTAGCCAAGGAAAGAGATTTACTCATAGGTAACTCAGGGTGTTCTGGGCTATACTCCGACATGACTTGTACCGCTTTTGGGGGTCTGACGTTTACCAGCCCCTAGGCCCGACATGCGATACTCATTGACGAACGGACCAGACTGTACTGATATTGTCACTGACAGGCTCAGCAGGGTTCCAGGATGAGTTCTCTCATCGGCTTCCCTTTTTGTCGATACATGGGTAGCCGTTACATACAGCTAGTGCCCCTGACGTGCTAGTGGTTAAATCCACAGCCAATGTATTGACGAGTCTTTAGAGTCCCCCACAGACAGTTTCTCAATTTTCAGGCGAAACGTGGTAGAGGCCGTATGATTTTATGGCAGGGTTCGATCATATACGTGCACTTGTGCACGGATCATGATCAGACGGATCATACTAGTGGGATTTGGTTTAAGCTGGATCCTAGTATTAGATTTGTTGGATTGCTTTCGTCTCATCGCATTCGCATTCAGTCGGAATGCGTATGCAGGTATGTATATACAGGTGAGGGGTATTCTTGTGATCCGTCATGAGTTTACTTTAGATGACGCCGTTCTATTTATTGTCATAAACATTTGGGTTAATGTTTATTTTGGTGGAAATTGAGAATGGTTTTTCATCATGAGGTGCATTAATCGTAACACATGCATAAGTGATGACTTATGGTCTCTTTTTTTATGCATATGTCTCATTTTGAATTGATTAAGGGTATGAAATGAAAGATGGAGAGAGAGAGGGCAGCCATGTACATGGGTTAGCTATTGTGATTATCATTCTTAGCCTCTCTCATTTTTCATCTCACACAAGAAAAGAAATGCTCTTCTTCTTCTTCTTCCTCTAGCTCATAACTTCCACCAATGGCATCATCTTCAGCCTTTTACTTCAGAACATGAGTAGCAGCAGCTGCTACATCATCCCCCAACTCCTTGCATAACACTTCCCCCACAACACACAACCCTTCCCTCAACAATACCTCAACCCTTGCCACTGCTACAACAGCAACAGCAACAACAACATTCCATCCCCAAGCAACAGCAGCAGCTTCAGCAACAGTGAAGCAATTCAGCTAATTTCCAGCCAAGTTTTGCAGCACCAGGAGCTATAGCAACAGCACACACTCTCATACTTCTTCTCTTCTCCTTCATCTAGGATCTCTAGAGGTATAACCCCCTTAACCCGACTCGATTTTCTAAAGTTATGGTTACCTAGCTTATATTAGTGTTTATTATATGTTTAGTGGTAGTTTTAGGTAAATTAGGGGATTTTTGACAAAGTAATGGTTGTTATGGTTAGAATAACCAATTAGGTGCTGTTGAGACCAGTTAACCAGAGATTTGCCCCAGATTTGTTAAATATACCTGATTTATCCGACTTGGCATAATTTAGCAGTTTTAGTGACTTTTTAGCCTCTGTTAGATCTGCTATTGACCCGAGCCCTTCAGAGTAAAATTGTGAAGACTGTAGCATGGCGAGACTAGCAGGGACACACACACAAAGCACGAGGACCCACCTCACATTTGAGGCCGCCGGTTTATTCGTTCTGGCCGCAAATTGCGGCCAGAGTAGGGGTGGGGTGTTGGGATTTTGGGTGTGGGGCTCTGCTGGGTAGCTTGGTCTGTTGGCATCTGTAACTTTTTAAGTTAGGCCCAGAGGCAAAATCTGGAGCTTTAAACGTGTTTTCGATGTTTTGAACTTGTGCGACACGCTCGTGATAGACGTGGTTCTGTGGGGCGCTGCGCGACACAGCGTGTCAGGATAGGTTCTGGTGGGTTTATACGCGTCGCGACGTGTCGTGTGCACGCGCGCTTTAGTTTCACGCACGCGTATCATTTTTATCGATATATCGTGTTTTTGCAGGATTTTCCAGATATATGTGACTTTCGTCAATTCTAGGTTCGCCGACAGGGACTTCAAGAGCAGCAGAGAAAGGGAAGCAGGTGGTCGGACACACCTAGCACGGGATCACGGGTGATTAGATTTCACATCTACGGGGGACGATCGTTTGGATGGCGCAAGTCGCCCGATAGATTTAGTAAACTTGAAAATAGTAAACTTTAACATTTACTTATGACATTAGAAATAATAATACTTGCATGATAATTGCTGCAGTTAGGATCTATATGTTGTACCCATATGCGCAAACTCGTTCTGTAGAACACATGCACCATTACCCGTTTTTTATTTGCAGCACGAGCACTATTCATGTGTACACCCACACCCTGGTAATTGCCATGTCACGACACTAGATAACTGTTAGTTATGTATATGCCCTAGAGGCCATTGTTGTACATTTGATGTATATTATAATGGATGCTTGGTTATATATAGAGAAGACTTTCTTGCTCGTCATGATAGTATGCTATTTGGTTTCACTTTATCTTAACATGTTGACTTGTATTGGTTTACTGTTTTACTCTCACATGTTGATAAAGCCCTTAGGACTTGTACTCGACTACTGGGACTATGATGAGATCATACTAGTGGGGCCACGGTGGTCGATGAGTACATCCTATAACTGTTCCTAGTCGAGGGTATATCGAGACAGGGCATCGATACACCAGAGTAGACTAGCGTATACGCATCTTGACCCATATGATGGGCGATGGATGATCCCATATCCATCGATGTTAGACATCAGAGATGGTGTACGGGTGCTCAGTGGAGACTGGGTACACTGGACGGACTCGCCGAGAACTCCCAGATGGTGATATACCACACGTCAGATGGCAGTTCTCCGGTGACACAGGTACAGGGTAGTCTGAAGACCCGAGATCGTCATAGAGTCTTGTGTGATTCCCACTGTGCTTTGATTTCCACCTTACCACGTCCAAGAGGGCGTGCAAAACGGTGGCTTTTGGGTACAGTCCCGAATCACATGGAGGCAATGAGCGATAGGAGGGGATTCGTCTCTCCCGGTATAGGGAGTTGATGTTGTGCTGTGTTCGATTGGCTATAACTGGAAGTCCCTGGCCAGGGCTGATATGGAGATTTACTGGTAAGTGTTACTAGTAGTTTCTCGACCCGTTATGAGCCACACATCGACACGACTTATCGGTTACTGGGGTCTGACGTATACCACCCCAAGACTTGATATGCGACATATCAGACGAACAGACCGGACTGTACGGGAGTGTTACTGATTGGATTCACAGGAGAACGCACAGGCTAGCTTGTTGATCTTCTGATCGCTCAATACCTGGGTGGCTGTTACGTTTAGCTGACCGCTTGCAGCTTGTGGGTGTTTGATATGATCATCACCTGCTACCGGCGTATTGACGATTCTTTAGAGTCCTACACAGAGGTTTCTTGGCTCAGGCGAAACAGAGTAGTGGCACATATGTGATATGCGCAGGAATGAGAATAATGTGATATGGGATACCGTATTATATTCTTAGGATATTTAGATATGAACCGGGTCATCGGATCAAGTGTTGATTCGATGAATCGGTACATGATATATTAGTCGGTAATATTCGATATAGCCGGATCGTCGGATCAAGTGTTGATTCGATGATTTAATATATAATAATATATATGATATATTATTATATTAAGTAATATTGGTTTGCTTTATTATTTCATTTTCTCAGTGGATGATACATTGATATATATGCGATATATGTTAATTGTATTATTTTCTTTTGTTGCAAATATATAATATATATGTGATATATATTATTGTGACATGATATGATTAATTGTTAAACATGTTTAAGGATGATTAATTGAGGTTAGGGTTTGATTAGGTTTAGATGCTTCAAGTTCCTTCTAGAAGCATTTTTCTTTTGTCATTTGTAAAGATATTTTGTGATGACACATTATTAACTTAACCAAACCCTTACTCTAGTTGTTTCTCTACACATTCTCATCCATTCATCCTTGACCATGGTTAAAAGATCAATAATATGTTTTTATTTCTATTCATCACAAAAGAAAAAGGATTATCATTATCTTTTCATTATCATCTTCTTCCTTCTTCAAGAAAGCTTGCTAGTTTTTCTTAAGTGATGAAATAAAATGAGAAAATGATATTAAAAGAAAGCAAAATTACTACTCTCTCATCCTCATCTCATCTAGCCCTTGAGATTAGTGTGTTCTTCTCTATTGAGTGAGAAAGCTTGAGTCGAAGCAACTTCAAGGTAGATCATCGGAGATTTGGATTACGACAAGCTAGAATGGATCGTTCGAGTCGTGGAGCCTCTCATGAGTCCGGGAGATCGTGGATCGCGGCAAAGGGACTTCTACTCGGAGCTTGTGAAGTGAAGGAGCGGACTACAAAGGTTGTAATCCCTCACACTTAGATAAAAGTTATCTTATTGCATGTTAAACCCTAATAATCTAGCAAAGATCCCGGCTTTGGGTTGTTCGGCACGTCTAAAATTTAATCCGGGCATGTTTGATTCCTTATGAACCTTCACAAGAATGCCTAGTAACCCTACTGTGGTATCAGAGCTACTAGGCATTGGATGTTGACCTATGGGGGGTTCTCATTGTGTGACAGTGTGGCGAAGCATAGGCTCTTACCTCCAGGGTGTCCCGAGAACGGAAGGTGTTCCGGTGGGTTGTAGTCCTCGCGAGGGGGCATGCGTAAAAAGTAGCGGCTGAGGGACCCGTTGGTGCCTCGGCGACCCCATTGGATGGGGTGGCTGCCTGACCTACTGTGGTATCAGAGCCTAGCAAGAGCATTAGGCGATGTGTTTACGAAGTTAAAACTCCGATCGAACCCGAAACGAACAAAATGGACCCCTCTCTGGAAATTTTTTAAATTTTGGGATTTTTCAGAATTAAAAATATGTAAAAAAATCAGCAGCGAATTCTAAGAATTACCATGAAACACGTGCCCACAATTCCACCAACAGAGCGCGGATCCGCGGCAGTAACAAGGTTCACGCGGCGGTTCCACGGCGGAACTGTAGGATTGGGACACGTGGCTTCATGGTATAGACCGTAGGTACTTGCTGACTATTCTGGGTATTTTTAATCTGCTTCAGGTGTTTAAAATTCTGGGGTTTGTTTTGTAATAGTAGACTCGATCGGAATATTTAAATTCGTATTTCTTTCCGGATATTTAGAAACTGTTAAACTATTTGAACGGATATCATTAACTTACTGTTTCCCGATACGGCAAACTTTCAAGCGTTGAATTTTTATTGGGTTTAAATCTTTCGGAAAAATTGTACAAGTTAAGCGGTGGACCCTCTAGAAGACAACAAACCTTAACTCGATTAGGTGACCGTCTTGAACTGCCGTGCCACGTGTGAGGCGTTGGCTTGACCCTTCTACGGCTGGATCACCGGTACTGTGACATGTTCTGGGATTATTTGAACCCCGCTCAAGAGTTGAGCACTTTGGGAATTTTTGGGTGTTTGATTATCTGTTCGGAAAGTTTAATACTGTATATTTATCTGGAATGTGATACAATATGTGGAATTCATAGAGTTAGGCATGAAATGCGGAATATGTGATATTTCGGATTTACGATGTCTAAAGTGATTGTGGATTCCAAATATTGTAGTTTTACACTTTCTTTTCTTTGACCGTAAGTGTAATATGTGATATCGCCGGTTTCGTTGCTATATGTCAACGACAATTGGGATGCGCATATTTACTTACGTTGATGATATGATATATTATGTGTTGCTGTGATATGTTATATTGGATCGTCGCGATCAGAATAGCCGGGGGTTTTATGTGAGATGAGGGTTTTTATTTTCATTCATGTAAAATTCATTTGTAATGTAATATTCTTTTATTTGGGGGACTTCCAGGTTGCGGTTGCTGTCACCAGTGTATATTATTTACTTTTCCGCATTAGGTAGACCCAAGGAGGGGAGCACAAGTAACCGGGTTCTAGGGTCCAGTGGGAGGCCATCTCGAGGAGTCGAGACCGGGTCTCCTAACCCTAGAATTGGCAGTGTTACTTGCCGCTCTCGTAGGTGTCTTGGGATGTGGGTCTGGCTATTCGTCGCGACCGTGGAATCCGTGTTTTATACAGGCTCGTATTGAAAACACGGACGTCCTAGTATATCCAATATTTCATATATGTTCTTCTGCTGCAATGTTCTGTGATGAGATCATATTACTGCCTGAGACGAATGCTTATACTATATATATATGCTGATATATAAATATTACTGCTTTCGTTTCTTCTGTGATGCTTAGGAAGCATAAGCTGATGGGATTTTTATTAATGAGATTAATAAAAGAAAAGAAACCTAAAGATGTTGTAGAATCAAAAACTTTATAAAAAGGGTAGCTACAGTTTTGCTTTGCACAGTGATATATACGATATATCCTGCACCTTATTCGATGAGGAAAGGATCGAGATCCCTTCACCGGGAGTGACTCCTTTAGCGAAACTGACAGATGCTACAAAAACGCGGTTTGTTTTCTGATTGCTTTAACTGTTTTGCTTTGCACAGCGGTATATATGATATATCCTGCACCTTATTCGATGAGGAAAGGGCCGACGATCCCTTCACCGGGAGTGACCCCTTTAGCGAAACTAAGAAAAGCCTCAAAAACACTCCTTTTCAAAAACTACATGATTCTACGACGATATCAAGTTCATTACGCTCAGGGTTTTCTGAAAAACCTGTGTAACCCTCCGTCATTTTAGGAAAATAGAGTACTTAGTATTCGTGCTGCGTTTGTTGACCATAGTTAAGGCGCAGTGTACGGTAGCTAATGTAAGTCCATGCTACCTCTCCCGGTACTTTCGGGAATGCGGAATTTGGTAAATAACAATTTTTACGGAGGTGGTAACATGGACCTATAGCCCGGATCTTGGTTAAACTTCTATCTAACATCCTAACTAAGAGTTTCTAGCTACTCGGTTAGGGGGTTATACCTAGCTTGTCTTGAACTCCTTCGTCTTCAAGCTCCGATGGCTCCTTCTCGTCGTCTCCGTACGCCGAAGATAGATCCACTTGAAAGCTCCAACCTTTAGCTCCTTCTTCGTTCTTTGAAGAAACTAGTTCACTTGGTTTGCTAAACCTAGTGAACTAGAATGAGTAGAGAATAGTTTGTGTGGGATTTTATCTATGGTTCTTGATTCTCAACACATGAGAGATATGAACCATAGAGTCAAGAGAGGGAGCAAGAGGATGAGAGTGAGAGCAAAGTGGAGAGCTCAAGAACAAGAGAGAGAATGAGCAAGAAAGAATGAGGCTCACTTTTGTCTCTCACCCTCTCATAATCCAATGTAATCATAACTCATCATATCAATAAAAGTCTTATGTGATGGTTGAAGCAACCATAACCTTATCATGTCATGCACTCATTTTACTCAAATGAGCAAGCAAGTAAAAGTCTTTGGCATGAAATGATACCCATGGTTATCATGATCGTCAACTAGTCAAGCCTAGTCAACCGGTCAACAAAGTCAACAAGTCAACAAAAGTCAACAAGTCAACAAAGTCAACAAAAGTCAACAACGAAGTCACCATAATACTTAATTAATATAATAGTTAATCACATATCATATTCTCATTAGGGTTAAGCAAAAAGTCAAAAAGTCAACGGTCAACTGTCAACAACCCTAATGAGAATCCGCTGTCTGTGCCTCCCTGTCAACTGTGCATACACACCCGCATCCGCGTTCCGAGGAACACGAATGCAAACTGGATAAATCCAATCCCATAAGGTACACTAGGATCTGGCTTAAACCAAAGCCCGCTAGTGTAAACTGTCCGGACACTGTACGTGCACAAGTGCACGGATGTGACCGCACCCTGTCGCAAAACCATGCGACCTGTCGCAATACCATGCGACCTCTACTCTTTTGCCTAAAGGCGAAAATCTTTCTGTGTGGGACTCTAAAGACTCGACACTACGCTGGCAGTGGGTTTAACCACAGACCGCAACCGGCACTAGCTGTGCGTAACGGTCCCCAGGTAATGCCGACAAGAAGACCGACGAGGAGAAACCCATCTGAACTCCTACTGAGCCTGAGTGTGACATTCTCCGTACAGTCCGGTCTGTTCGTCTGATACATCGCATGGCGGGCCTAGGGGGCGGTAAACGTCAGTCCCCCAATAGCGGTACAAGTCGTGCCGGAGTGAAGCCCAAAACACCCTGAGATAACACTGGAAGCCTACCAGTATATCTCGTTTGCCCTGGCTAGGGACTACTCGTGTAATAGCTCTCCTAGACACAGCGCGATGTCAACCCCCAATACCGGGAGAGACAAATCCTGTCTAACCGTCACTGCCTCCAAGCGCTTCGGGACTGCACCCAACCACCACCTGTTTGCACGACTCCTTTGAGCCGTGGTAAGGTAGTGATCAAAGTACAGTGGGAACACACCCGAGGCGAAGTGACAGTGTCAAGTCAGCGGACTAAGCTGTACTCATGTCACCTGGGAACTGATAACTGACGATAGGCATAAAACCAACTAGTCAGTTCCCGACGAGTCCTGTCCAGTATACCCGTAACCTAACGAGCACCCGCATACTATCTCAAGTACGACGTACTGACGGCTGTGGGACAGACCGTCTCCCACACTGGGATGAGAAGCGCATGCGCTGGTCTACTCCGGAGTATCGATGCCCTGTCTCGATAGTCCTGCGACCAGGGACCTGCATAAGGATGTGCTTATAGATTACCCAGCCCCACTAGTGTGACGGCCATCACATCGCCGGTAATCAAGCAAAGATCCTAAGGGCTCTACTAATGTGTATAGGCGATATACAAAAATAAACACATGTACACATTGAAGTAGAAACAAACCAAGTAGCATACTACTATTTTGAGCAAGATTGTATATACAAGGTGAATATCCCAAGTATCCATTAAGTAATATACAAACTAGTATGATACAGTAATGGCCTCTAGGGCATATACACTAACAATCTCCCACTTGCACTAAGGCCATGTACTGGCGTATCGAAGACCTATCATCTCGATCAGCCGCTCGAACTGAGTCTGGGGCAAGGCCTTGGTGAATGGATCTGCAGTGTTGTCTTCTGAAGCGACTCTCCGAACCTCGATCTCCTGGCGATCCACGATCTCCCTGATCAGGTGATACCGCCTTAAGATGTGCCTGGATCTCTGATGGGACCTGGGTTCCTTTGCTAAAGCTATTGCCCCGTTGTTGTCGCAATACAGAGGTATTGGATCAACAATGGACGGAACCACCTGAAGTTCTTTCAAGAACTTCCTCATCCAGACAGCTTCTTTTGCGGCATCAGATGCAGCGATGTATTCCGCTTCCATCGTCGAGTCTGCAACGGTTTCCTGTTTGGAACTCTTCCAACACACCGCCCCTCCATTGAGGGTAAAGACAAAACCCGACATGGACTTGGAATCATCCTTGTCACTCTGGAAGATGGAGTCAGCAAAGGCCTCGATCTGGAGGTCCTTTCCGCCATACACCAAGAACATCTCCTTAGTCCTTCTCAGGTACTTGAGAATGTTCTTTACTGCTATCCAATGTTTCTCCCCAGGGTTTGACTGATACCGGCTTACCACACTCAGTGCATAAGCTACATCCGGTCTGGTACACAACATCGCATACATTATAGAGCCTACCGCAGAAGCGTAGGGTATAATAGACATGCGATCCCTCTCCAAATCAGTCTTGGGAGACATCTCTTTAGAGAGGGTGATCCCGTGACAAGCCGGTAGGTTACCGCGCTTGGAATCTTCCATACTGAATCTCTTCAGTATGGTGTCGATGTACCTGGACTGTGAAAGTCCTAATATCCTCTTGGATCTGTCACGGTAGATCCGGATACCCAGAATGTATGAGGCATCACCCAGGTCTTTCATGGAGAACCTGTGTGACAAGAACCCCTTGACAGATTGTAGCATAGGAATGTCATTTCCTATTAAGAGAATGTCATCCACGTATAAAACGAGGAATACTACAGTTCTCACTACAAATCTACTATAGATGCATGGTTCATCTGGATTTTTGATAAAGCCAAATTCTTTGACCGTCTCATCAAAGCAGATGTTCCAACTCCGCGATGCCTGCTTTAGTCCATAGATGGACTTAAGCAACTTGCACACCTTTCCGCTGCTCCCACTCTGAATGAAACCCTCTGGCTGGTCTATATAGACACACTCCTCTAAATTTCCATTTAGAAAAGCTGTCTTTACGTCCATTTGCCAAATCTCATAATCGTGGAAGGCAGCAATGGCAAGAAGGATCCGAATGGATTTCAGCATGGCAACTGGAGAAAAGGTTTCGTCATAGTCCAAGCCAGGTCTTTGACGAAATCCCTTTGCTACCAGCCTAGCTTTATAGGTCTCAACCTGTCCATCTACACCAATCTTCCTTTTGAAGATCCACTTGCATCCTACGGGTTTTACCCCGTCTGGAGCAATGTCCAACGTCCAAACCTTGTTGGTGTACATGGACTCCATTTCGGTCCGCATTGCATCCAGCCATTTCACTGAGTCAACGCTCTGAACGGCCTGCTGGAAGCTAGTAGGCTCATCATAGTCTATGATGCAATCCTCTCTATCCCCGTCTACGAGAAAACCGCAGTATCTCTCGGGCGGATGAGTCTGCCTACTACTCCTGCGGAGCGGCATAGGAATGTCCTATCCTGTTGAACCCTCTGGTTCCACTAAGCTTTCAGTAACAGTCTGTGGTTCTGGAACTTCTTCCAGTTTTAATGTGCTCCCACTTATCTGGGTATCCAAAAACTCAGTTTCCAAGAAGCGGGCATGCTGAGAAACAAAAACCTTTTGTTCCTCAGCGGAATAGAAAAGATACCCCCTGGAGTTCCTTCGGTATCCCACAAACTTACACTGTACTGAACGTGCCTCAAGTTTGTCCGCATGCTGCTTTTTTACAAAAGCTGGACATCCCCATACCTTAAGATACTTAAGACAGGGTTTCTTCCCAGTCCACATCTCATATGGGGTGGTAGGCACAGTCTTGGTGGGAGCCTTGTTCAAGAGATACGCAGCTGCTTCTAGCGCATATCCCCAGAATGATCGCGGTAACTCAGCGTTACTCATCATGGACCGAACCATATCCAATAGGGTTCGGTTCCGTCTCTCCGATACACCGTTATGTTGCGGAGTGTATGGAGGAGTAAGCTGAGAGAGAATACCATTCTCTTTTAAGTAATTCAGGAATTCGGCACTTAAGTATTCTCCACCTCGATCCGATCTTAGAATCTTAATACTTTTGCCGGTCTGTTTCTCTACTTCATTCTTATACTCCTGGAATTTTCCAAAGGCCTCGGACTTATGTTTCATTAAGAAGACATAACCGTACCTTGAGAAGTCATCCGTAAAAGTAATGAAGTAAGAATGTCCGCTTCGGGCATGTGTAGACATTGGACCGCACACGTCACTGTGTACGAGTCCCAAGAGCTCGCTCGCTCTTACTCCATGTCCAGTAAACGGAGTCTTTGTCATCTTTCCTTTGAGACAGGATTGACAAATGGCATACGACTGATATTCGAACGCATTCAAATACCCTTCTGTATGTAACTTTGTTAACCTTCTCTCATTGATGTGACCCAATCTACAATGCCATAAGAAAGTCTGATTTATTTCTGGAGACTTTCTTTTGTGTGTATTCTGGATATTAAAAATCTGTGGTTGGTTTAACACGTATATACCATTACTCAAAGTGCCTGACCCAATCAAAACTTGATTAAGGTGAATGTTTACAACATTACTTACAAACGCAAATTCATAACCTTCTTTAGAAACTAAAGATATAGAAATGATATTACATGTTGCGTTGGGTACAAAAAAGCAATTACGCAAAACCAAAACATGTCCATCTGACATTCCCAGGTGATAGTCCCCCACGGCTTTAGCATCCATGCTAGCTCCGTTCGCAACTCTGAGGGTCATGTCACCTGCTTTCAAAACACTACGGTTTCTCAACGCCTGCAAAGAATTACAGATATGAGATCCTGATCCGGTATCCAATACCCAGGAAGTAGAGTTTATTGAAAGACAGTTTTCAATAACATACACACCTGAAGCTGAAGCTGCAACCTGCTTCAATTCCAGTGTTCTGGCCTTCCATGTCCTGCAATCATTCTTCCAGTGTCCTTTCTTATGACAATAGAAGCATTCTTCCTTATCCACAAGCTTCCCCGCTATCTTTGTTGCTTTACCTTTTCCCTTCGTATCCACCTTACTAACACCGCCCCTTGGTTTGGCGGGGGCCTTCTTCTTCTTTCCCTTGGCTTTCGCCTTGGACCTAGAAGAAGATGATCCTCCTACAAACAAAGTGGATGTATCCCTACCTTTCTGTAGGGTGCCCTCTGCGCTCCTCAGCATGTTGAGGAGCTCTGAAAGTTCAACCTCTTTTTCTTGTAAGTTGAAGTTCAGTATGAACTGGGCGTAAGTGGAAGGAAGGGACTGGAGAACTATATCCGTATATAGCTCACTCTCCAATATGATCCCTAAGTCAGCGAGCTCCTCAATGTAGCCGATCATCTTTAGCACGTGCACGGCTACTGATGATCCGACGGCCATTCTTGTCGAGAATAACTTTTTCGACGCTTCGTATCTTGCGATACGAGATTGCTCTCCATACAGTTCTTTTGTATGGAGCAATATGGATTCCATGTCCATATTCTCATGCCTCCTCTGATGTTCGTTATCCATCGAGGCAAGCAGGAGGCACTTGGCCTTCGCGCTATCAATCTCCCAAGTCTTGCGGATTTCCTTATCCGCGACACTGGAAGTTGGACCAGGGACAGGGGGAGCTTTGGTGGTAAGAAGATACCCCAGCTTGTCATAAGTGATTGCTATCTTGACATTCCTGAGCCAATCTTTGTAGTTTGGCCCTGTCAGTTTGTTTTTATCTAGGAGTAACTTAAGTCCAGTCATGTTGATTGGTCGCTGCAATTTGGAGAGAAGAAGAAACACTCAGCATGATGCTCTTGCAAGTTTAGAGTGGTTTTTAGTTTGTCTAAACAGGATGGCTCCCACTGTTTCTCGAATCTCTCCTCAAACCATAAAGGAAGAATTAGTCAGGATCAATCGCACCGTACAATACTTGCTTAACCGTTCGGCCAGGCTGGTGTCGGTACTTCGAGGGAGGTTTTCCAACGCTTTCGCGAAGTTCCTTAATTAGAGAACCTCTTTTCCCTGGGGGCGTAGCCCCGCTAACACCTTTCTAGGCACCTACTAGGTTTATAGCATTGATCGTTTAGCGAGAAATTTCCCGAGGAGTAGCATATACTCACAGTTGGATCGGGATCCAAATATCATCGCGTGACGAAACTGAAGGAATCCTACCAGAATCATCACACTCCAAATGGTATGCAAATCTAGCAAGTTTCAGTACTTATGAAACTCCCGATGTGGATTTTTGCCCCATGCTCTTATGACCTTGACGAAGGTCAACAAATCATAAGTCACATGTCAAGTTCTGCCCGTCATTATCCAGGTTAATTTGAATCCACCCGTATATACCCTTGACGAAGGTCAACAAGGTAATGCGAATGTCCCAAACCAACGCATCTATCTATGCTACATATGAATACCCAACAGCTACCAATCACTATGCCTTGACGAAGGTCAACAAACACAGCTTGAATACTATTGAATATTCATACGAAACGACGGAGGGCTACGAATGGTTTTGGCAAAACCGTGAACGTAGTGAACTTGATTTGGTCGATGGAACGAGATAGCTTTTAAAAGGAGTGGCTCAAGCTCCGCATTTAAAAGTTGGTTTTGAAAAGAACCGAGTGGTTTTTCGAAAGTGTTCCAACGACTTTAACTTGGTTTATTATCTTACATTAGTTCTTTTAATGCGTGATATTCTTGCATTAGTTCTTTTAATGCGTCCCATCATTTAATCCTACCATTGCAGAAAACAACCAAAATATGACGTACGCTTATGCCATTCGCATTCGCCACTGGGCCCCGTCATTACCCGTTAGGTTACTTAACTAACGACAGAGCGGGGGCTGGGCTAGCGCATCTGTAAAACATAAGCAACGCCTAAATAATATCATATATAGATATACTGCAATGATAAACATTTCAGATCACAGATAAATACATTGGATATACTAGGAATCTGTAATTTGTACGAGCCTGTAACAAAAACAGATTACACGGTCGCGGTGAATAGCCAATACCCCACCCAAGACCCCTACGGGTGCGGCAAACTACCCGCCAAGTACCCGAAGCGTAGCAACCTCCCTCATCTCCATGAGTAGGCCACTCGACACTTCGGCATACCCGGTAGTTTATGCACCCCTCCATGGGTCTATCCTAGGAGCAAAAACAGTAAAAAGAAATTATACAATGACGGCTACAACCCCGACCCGGTTGTGCGGCCATATAAATAATTATTACATCAATTTACAAATTTACATGAATAGCAAGAAAAGAAAACTCTCGTCTAACAACCCCCGGCTATTCACCCACGACAATCCAACATATTTATATACACATTCCAGCAACATTACAGATCACAGATTTGTATAACCCCCACTAATCGACATATAGCGATTAGTAGACGTTCAATACAAATATCACATTACAGAAAACCCGTTAGCTTAAGTCTTTTAGAAGTTCGATCAAAAATACGGATTTTTGGGACCCCAAAAAGGAAATTTTCGTTCTGGAAAATCTAGGCAGAAAATATATATTCTAAAAATCCCAAAATACCCCCATGAGCAAACTGCAGAAAAGAAAACCCCTGACCGACTCAACTCGGCCACGTTTCCGCGGCGGGAGCGTGCTCCCGCCGCGGAAACGCGGCGCTTTGATCGAGTCAGGGGCCCAAATTTTTGAAGTTTCTTTAAAAAAGCCTGAGTCGATTTTTGGTGTTTTTCAAAACAGTTTTCCAACACTTTTAAAATCGATAGAAAGTTTAAAATTCCGGGGTTCGTTTCGGGACTTTTTCGTTGATCGATCTTCTAGTTACTTGCTAACATATTAGATCGAGTTTAACTAGGCTCTGATACCACTGTAAGTCCATGCTACCTCTCCCGGTACTTTCGGGAATGCAGAATTTGGTAAATAACAATTTTTACGGAGGTGGTAACATGGACCTATAGCCCGGATCTTGGTTAAACTTCTATCTAACATCCTAACTAAGAGTTTCTAGCAACTCGGTTAGGGGGTTATACCTAGCTTGTCTTGAACTCCTTCGTCTTCAAGCTCCGATGGTGGTCCGATGGCTCCTTCTCGTCGTCTCCGTATGCCGAAGATAGATCCACTTGAAAGCTCCAACCTTTAGCTCCTTCTTCGTTCTTTGAAGAAACTAGTTCACTTGGTTTGCTAAACCTAGTGAACTAGAATGAGTAGAGAATAGTTTGTGTGGGATTTTATCTATGGTTCTTGATTCTCAACACATGAGAGATATGAACCATAGAGTCAAGAGAGGGAGCAAGAGGATGAGAGTGAGAGCAAAGTGGAGAGCTTAAGAACAAGAAAGAGAATGAGCAAGAAAGAATGAGGCTCACTTTTGTCTCTCACTCTCTCATAATCCAATGTAATCATAACTCATCATATCAATAAAAGTCTTATGTGATGGTTGAAGCAACCATAACCTTATCATGTCATGCACTCATTTTACTCAAATGAGCAAGCAAGTAAAAGTCTTTGGCATGAAATGATAGCCATGGTTATCATGATGGTCAACTAGTCAAGCCTAGTCAACCGGTCAACAAAGTCAACAAGTCAACAAAGTCAACAAAAGTCAACAACCAAGTCACCATAATACTTAATTAATATAATAGTTAATCACATATCATATTCTCAATAGGGTTGAGCAAAAAGTCAAAAAGTCAACGGTCAACTGTCAACAACCCTAATGAGAATCCGCTATCTGTGCCTCCCTGTCAACTGTGCATACACACCCGCATCCGCGTTCCGAGGAACACGAATGCAAACTGGATAAATCCAATCCCATAAGGTACACTAGGATCTGGCTTAAACCAAAGCCCGCTAGTGTAAACTGTCCGGACACTGTATGTGAACAAGTGCACGGATGTGACCGCACCCTGTCGCAAAACCATGCGACCTGTCGCAATACCATGCTACCTCTACTCTTTTGCCTAAAGGCGAAAAGCTTTCTGTGTGGGACTCTAAAGACTCGACACTACGCTGGCAGTGGGTTTAACCACAGACCGCAAGCGGCACTAGCTGTGCGTAACGGTCCCCAGGTAATGCCGACAAGAAGACCGACGAGGCGAAACCCATCTGAACTCCTACTGAGCTTGAGTGTGACATTCTTCGTACAGTCCGGTCTGTTCGTCTGATACATCGCATGGCGGGCCTAGGGGGCGGTAAACGTCAGTCCCCCAATAGCGGTACAAGTCGTGCCGGATTGAAGCCCAAAACACCCTGAGATAACACTGGAAGCCTACCAGTATATCTCGTTTGCCCTGGCCAGGGACTACTCGTGTAATGGCTCTCCTAGACACAGCGCGATGTCAACCCCCAATACCGGGAGAGACGAATCCTGTCTAACCGTCACTGCCTCCAAGTGCTTCGGGACTGCACCCAACCACCACCTGTTTGCACGACTCCTTTGAGCCGTGGTAGGGTAGTGATCAAAGTACAGTGGGAACACACCCGAGGCGAAGTGACAGTGTCAAGTCAGCGGACTAAGCTGTACTCATGTCACCTGGGAACTGATAACTGACGATAGGCATAATACCAACTAGTCAGTTCCCGACGAGTCCTGTCCAGTGTACCCGTAACCTAACGAGCACCCGCATACTATCTCAAGTACGACGTACTGACGGCTGTGGGACAGACCGTCTCCCACACTGGGATAAGAAGCGCATGCGCTGGTCTACTCCGGAGTATCGATGCCCTGTCTCGATAGTCCTGCGACCAGGGACCTGCATAAGGATGTGCTTATAGATTACCCAGCCCCACTAGTGTGACGGCCATCACATCGCTGGTAATCAAGCAAAGATCCTAAAGGCTCTACTAATGTGTATAGGCGATATACAAAAATAAACACATGTACACATTGAAGTAGAAACAAACCAAGTAGCATACTACTATTTTGAGCAAGATTGTATATACAAGGTGAATATCCCAAGCATCCATTAAGTAATATACAAACTAGTATGATACAGTAATGGCCTCTAGGGCATATACACTAACAGCTTAGTGATGTTTTCCTATATAACATAAGATGTGATTAATTAGGACAGTCATATGTCTTTGTTGACCATAGTTAAGGGTCATGTGGGTGGGTCTAAATTAATCAAGAAATGACGGGTAGAACTTGACTAGTGCTTATGATTTGTTGACCATAGTTAAGGTCATAAGACACTAGGGGTAAAAATGTTATCGGGAATTTCAAGTGTTGAAATTTGCAATGAGATTGCATACCTTCTATGAGATAGTTGGATCCCGATACCCACTGCGAGTAAGAGTTACTCCTGGGAGAGTTTTACACAGGACAATTAGTCATTCAAGTAGGTGTCTAGAAAAGTGTTAACGAGGTTACGCCTCTGGGAAAACGAGGTTCTCTTTAATTAGGTCCGTGCGAAAGCACGGGGAACCTCCCTCAAAGTACCGACACTGATCTGGCTGAAAGATTGACGAAGTTGTAGGGTGTAATTAATCCCGGCTAATCTTACCTTTTAGGGTTTTAAGGTAGATTTGATAAAAACAGTGGGAGACATCCTGATTAGATAAGATAATAACCAATCTAATCTTGCAAGAGCATACGCTAAAAGTGTTTTCTTCTCTCTCTCTCCAGGTAGCGACCATTTCAGGCCATAATCAAGATAATAATATGGATGTATTGACTAAACCTAATTATTGTACTGAGCAAGGGAACGTTGGACCCGTTCTTTCTTATAAGAGTTATAAGACTGAACAGGAAACAGGAGAATATCTGGATTCTCAAGCCGCCCAAAAGAACATGCATGTTGATGCATCTTCTTCGGGTGTGTTAGTTATTGAGAACTGTTTCTCAGTTCACCCTACGTCCTGGGTATTAGATACCGGATCAGGATCCCACATATGTAAACAGTTACATGGGCTACGTAAAGGTAGAGAACTGGAAAAAGGTGATCATTCCGTTCAAGTAGGGAACAGTGCAAGTATTGTAGCCAAAGCAGTTGGCGAATATCACCTTGTATTACCAAATCGTAATACACTGATTCTAAATGAATGCTATTATATACCGAACATGATGTGCAACATTATATCAGTTTCTTTGTTAAGCAAAGAAGGATATAATTTTGTAGTACAGGATAATGTTATGAACATATTCCTAGATCAAAAGTTGATTGCATCAGGCTCGTTACATAATGGCATATTCATTCTAAATCAGAATACAGTCCTGAATATACAAAACACACACAAGAGGAAAAGTTCACATATGAACGAATCCTACTTGTGGCATTGTAGACTTGGTCATATCAATGCGACACGACTGGCTAAGTTACATAGAGATGGTTATTTGAATCCGTTCGAATTATCATCTTATGATACTTGCCATTCATGTCTCAAAGGAAAAATGACCAAAGCTCCGTTTAGTGGACACGGAGAAAGAGTTACCGAACTCTTAGGGCTGGTACATAGTGATGTATGCGGTCCCATGTCTACGCATGCCAGGAACGGTTCTTCCTACTTCATTACATTCACTGACGATCTCTCTAGATTCGGACATGTGTTCCTGATGAAACACAAGTCTGAAGCTTTTGAAAAATTCAGAGATTATAAGCACGAAGTAGAGAATCAAACGGGAAAAAGTATTAAGATTCTTCGATCTGATCGAGGAGGTGAATACTTAAGTAATGAGTTTCGGGATTATCTAAAAGAGAATGGGATTCTCTCTCAGCTTACTCCTCCTTATACACCACAGCACAACGGTGTATCGGAGCGGAGGAATCGCACACTATTAGATATGGTGCGCTCTATGATGAGCACTGCTGAGTTACCTATCTCCTTTTGGGGTTATGCGCTGGAAACAGCCACATATCTATTGAATAGAGTTCCAACTAAATCGGTGCCTACCACTCCATATGAGATATGGAATGGAAAGAGACCATCTCTTAAACGAGTTAAGATATGGGGTTGTCCGGCCTATGTTAAAAAGCAAAATCCGGACAAACTCGAGGCAAGATCAAGTATATGTAAGTTTGTAGGATATCCAAAAGATTCTTATGGATATATATTCTATCACGCTGAGGAACAAAAAGTGTTTGTTTCTCAATATGCCACCTTTTTAGAAAAGGAATTTCTTGGAAAAGAAATTAGTGGCTATGAGGTAGAACTGGAAGAAGTTCCAGCAGAACAAACTACAACAGATGATTTATTGGAACTAGAGGATTCAGTAGTACCCGACGAACCCCAGCCTCTCCGCCGATCTAGTAGGGTTTCTCGTCCACCTGAGAGATATTACGGTTTTCTCATTGATGGTGGAAGCGAGGATTGCATCATGGATGATGATGAACCGACTAGTTTCGAGCAGGCCATCACGAGTGGTGACTCTGTGAAATGGCTGGATGCAATGCGATCTGAGATGGAATCCATGTACACCAACAAAGTATGGACTTTGGAAAATGCTCCTGAAGGGGTAAAACCCATTGGGAGCAAGTGGATCTTTAAAAAGAAATTTGGTGTAGATGGAAGAGTTGAGACTTTCAAAGCTAGACTTGTAGCAAAGGGATTTCGTCAAAGACCAGGTGTGGACTATGACGAAACCTTTTCTCCAGTAGCTATGCTTAAGTCCATCCGGATCTTACTTGCCATTGCTGCATACCATGACTACGAAATCTGGCAAATGGATGTTAAGACCGCCTTTCTAAACGGTGATTTAGAAGAGTGCGTGTACATGACTCAGCTAGAGGGCTTCGTAGATAGTGGGAGCAGCGGAAAGGTGTGCAAGCTGCTTAAATCCATTTATGGGTTAAAGCAAGCATCGCGGAGTTGGAACATCTGTTTTGATGTTGTAGTCAAAGAGTTTGACTTCATCAAAAATATAGATGAACCTTGTTTCTATAAGAAGGTAGCAGAGGGTAAGGTAGTCTTCCTCGTATTGTACGTGGATGACATACTCTTGATAGGAAATGATATTCTTATGCTGCAATCAGTCAAGCTCTTCTTATCACAGAGATTCTCAATGAAAGATCTAGGTGATGCCTCCTGCATATTGGGAATCATGATCTATAGAGATAGATCTAAACGGATACTGGGATTGTCCCAATCCAGGTACATTGACACCATACTAAAGAGGTTTAGTATGGAAGAATCCAAGCGTGGGAATCAGCCCACGATCTCTGGACTCACTCTCTCCAAAGAGATGTCTCCCAAGACTGATTTGGAGAGAGCTCGCATGCAAGGGATACCCTATGCTTCGGCAGTAGGCTCTATCATGTATGCGATGCTATGTACCAGACCCGATGTAGCATACTCACTAAGTGTAGTGAGTCGGTATCAAGCAGATCCAGGAGAGAGTCACTGGACAGCAGTGAAGAACATTCTCAAGTACTTGCGAAGGACTAAAGAGATGTTCTTGGTGTATGGTAACGGAGAACTCCAAGTGGAGTCCTTTACCGATTCCAGCTTCCAAAGTGATAAGGACGACTCTAAGTCGCATTCGGGTTTTGTCTTCACCCTCAATGGAGGGGAAGTATGTGGAAAGAGTTCCAAACAGGATACCGTTGCAGACTCGACGATGGAGGCTGAATACATCGCTGCCAACGATGCTGCTAAAGAGGCTGTCTGGATCAAGAAGTTCATTAGTGAACTTGGTGTGGTTCCATCCATTGAGCATCCAATACCTCTGTATTGCGATAACAATGGAGCTGTGGCTTTGGCCAAGGAACCCAGGTCCCATCAGAAGTCCAGACATATTCTGAGGCGGTATCACCTGATCAGGGAGATAATTGATCGCCGGGAGATCGAGGTTAGGAGAGTAGATACGAAGGACAACACTGCGGATCCATTCACGAAGGCTATTCCCCAGATACAGTTTAAGAGATTATTCGGGATGCTAGGTATGAGATACTACAGCAGCTGGCCTTAGTGCAAGTGGGAGATTGTTAGTTATGTATATGCCCTAGAGGCCATTGTTGTATATTTGATTTATATTATAATGGATGCTTGGTTATATATAGAGAAGACTTTCTTGCTCGTCATGATAGTATGCTATTTGGTTTCACTTTATCTTAACATGTTGACTTGTATTGGTTTACTGTTTTACTCTCACATGTTGATAAAGCCCTTAGGACTTGTACTCGACTACTGGGACTATGATGAGATCATACTAGTGGGGCCACGGTGGTCGATGAGTACATCCTATAACTGTTCCTAGTCGAGGGTATATCGAGACAGGGCATCGATACACCAGAGTAGACTAGCGTATACGCATCTTGACCCATATGATGGGCGATGGATGATCCCATATCCATCGATGTTAGACATCAGAGATGGTGTACGGGTGCTCAGTGGAGACTGGGTACACTGGACGGACTCGCCGAGAACTCCCAGATGGTGATATACCACACGTCAGATGGCAGTTCTCCGGTGACACAGGTACAGGGTAGTCTGAAGACCCGAGATCATCATAGAGTCTTGTGTGATTCCCACTGTGCTTTGATTTCCACCTTACCACTCCAAGAGGGCGTGCAAAACGGTGGCTTTTGGGTACAGTCCCGAATCACATGGAGGCAATGAGCGATAGGAGGGGATTCGTCTCTCCCGGTATAGGGAGTTGATGTTGTGCTGTGTTCGATTGGCTATAACTGGAAGTCCCTGGCCAGGGCTGATATGGAGATTTACTGGTAAGTGTTACTAGTAGTTTCTCGACCCGTTATGAGCCACACATCGACACGGCTTATCGGTTACTGGGGTCTGACGTATACCACCCCTAGACTTGATATGCGACATATCAGACGAACAGACCGGACTGTACGGGAGTGTTACTGATTGGATTCACAGGAGAACGCACAGGCTAGCTTGTTGATCTTCTGATCGCTCAATACCTGGGTGGCTGTTACGTTTAGCTGACCGCTTGCAGCTTGTGGGTGTTTGATATGATCATCACCTGCTACCGGCGTATTGACGATTCTTTAGAGTCCTACACAGAGGTTTCTTGGCTCAGGCGAAACAGAGTAGTGGCACATATGTGATATGCGCAGGAACGAGAATAATGCGATATGGGATACCGTATTATATTCTCAGGATATTTAGATATGAACCGGGTCATCGGATCAAGTGTTGATTCGATGAATCGGTACATGATATATTAGTCGGTAATATTCGATATAGCCGGATCGTCGGATCAAGTGTTGATTCGATGATTTAATATATAATAATATATATGATATATTATTATATTAACTAATATTGGTTTGCTTTATTATTTCATTTTCTCAGTGGATGATACATTGATATATATGCGATATATGTTAATTGTATTATTTTCTTTTGTTGCAAATATATAATATATATGTGATATATATTATTGTGACATGATATGATTAATTGTTAAACATGTTTAAGGATGATTAATTGAGGTTAGGGTTTGATTAGGTTTAGATGCTTCAAGTTCCTTCTAGAAGCATTTTTCTTTTGTCATTTGTAAAGATATTTTGTGATGACACATTATTAACTTAACCAAACCCTAACTCTAGTTGTTTCTCTACACATTCTCATCCATTCATCCTTGACCATGGTTAAAAGATCAATCATATGTTTTTATTTCTATTCATCACAAAAGAAAAAGGATTATCATTATCTTTTCATTATCATCTTCTTCCTTCTTCAAGAAAGCTTGCTAGTTTTTCTTAAGTGATGAAATAAAATGAGAAAATGATATTAAAAGAAAGCAAAATTACTAATCTCTCATCCTCATCTCATCTAGCCCTTGAGATTAGTGTGTTCTTCTCTCTTGAGTGAGAAAGCTTGAGTCGAAGCAACTTCAAGGTAGATCATCGGAGATTTGGATTACGACAAGCTAGAATGGATCGTTCGAGTCGTGGAGCCTCTCATGAGTCCGAGAGATCGTGGATCGCGGCAAAGGGACTTCTACTCGGAGCTTGTGAAGTGAAGGAGCGGACTACAAAGGTTGTAATCCCTCACACTTAGATAAAAGTTATCTTATTGCATGTTAAACCCTAATAATCTAGCAAAGATCCCGGCTTTGGGTTGTTCGGCACGTCTAAAATTTAATCCGGGCATGTTTGATGCCTTATGAACCTTCACAAGAGTGCCTAGTAACCCTACTATAACTATAAATCTGAACATGTTAATTGCTTAGACCTGTGCTATTGCAATAAATATTTAAAATGAAATCATAAGAATTGCTATTCTCGTGCATATATATCATTACATCACTTGCTCATGCCTAGTATAAACCATATATTGTAACTTGAACATTGATACCATTTGCATTCATTATCATTGACATATGCACCCATGATGATTTCAAGAGATTTATGATATTTCTGGATTTCGGGAAAAAGCCGCAAGATTTGAAACTTATGATCTTTTAAAAATATAAAAGTTGCGGTTTTCTAGTGATGTAAAGTGTCATCCACCATGAGTTTGTTGTGTTCTCGAGACCCGTTTCGAGGAGGTGGATGAACCGTCTCGGGTACATGGTGGGCCCAGTAAGGTACCCCGGGGCAAGAAGATCGCAGGAGATGGCGTTGAGCCTGGCAGTGGACGGACACCTACCGGTGAATTCATTTGGAATGGCGGATATCTAGAGGATACCGACCGTGGCCGCTAGATTGAGATATGGATATTTGGGATGGATCAGCCGGATGGCTGAGACCAGAGATACTTGACATGGATATATGAGATTGAGACAGTTTTGAGGTGTCGTTGCTAGACACGGATTTTGTTGATTTCATGGATATTATGCTGATATTGAAAAGAGTTTCAAAAACAAAGAAAGAATAGTTCTTGTACTTACATGTTGAGATCTTGAGTTGACTCATATAGTATACATACATGTTAGTACATTCATGTGGCATACATACCTGTTAGTACATCCATGTGACATTCATACTTGTTAGCACACTAATGATGCATATATACCTGCTAGTGCCTATAACCATACCTGTTTAGAAATGCTAGGATACTTGTGTGCATACATGCGATAGCCCTTGTAGATGTTATTTATTACTCACGAGCTGGCAACTCACCCCCGTTGTGCCACAGCTTTTCTGCAGGTCCGTTCCGTCAGCACTGTAGGGGCGGACACTTTTGCCTCTTTTGCTCTCTTTGCCTGGATTCGAGGCTTTTGCTCATAGGTGGGTTGTTATCATTTTGTACCACCTTATATATGATTATTGTATCTAGAGTACTCCATCTACTACTAATATTTCAGCTGTACCAGTTTATTTGGATTACTGTATATTGACCTAGAGACGAGGTTGTGAGACTTATGGATTTTTGTTATGTGGGGTCGAGATCACTTGAGTCGACATGTTATTTTATCTGTGCTTTCATTCTTATTTATGCACATTGTTATTTTACATTGCGTGGGATTTGTGACCGCCTTGAGGTGAAGTGCTAGCTCCCGCATGGGGATGCCTTTTTCCTGTTTGTACTCGTTTGGGGCTTGTTTTTACAAAGGAGGTTCTGCCGGAAATTTTGGAAAAAAGGAAGTTGTTTTAAAAAGGAAACTTGATGTTGTTTAATGGAGTAAAATGCTTTAAATAAATTGGCTTCCTTCACTCTAATTCTTAACTGGGTTTTGTATTCTGGGCTTCGGCTTACTTATTTTACGGACGCCTTGAGAGGTTTCGTAACTTAACTGCCGGTCGCGTTCCGTACCTTGCGGGTCGTGACAAAGTTGCCAAAGACCGAAGGACACGGATCGATCGGTATAGCTTTCTATCCCTTCTCTAGTTAGCTAGTTGTAGGTTAATGGTTCGATCCGGGTTTTAAGCATACGATAGCGCCGGTTTCAAGTTTTGAAACAGTTTTCGTTTCCGCATTTTGGCCTCGGAAAGACGGCCGGTATATCCTACTATTCTAGTGCACCGTTCTTACTGTCCTGTTTCCTATACCAGTCACTATGCCGTAGAGGGCTACCAGAGCGCAGAGGGCTGTCGCTCGAGACGAGATTCGAGCTGGCTCGTCCGAGACTAGGACTGAGCAGGGTGGTATGCCTACGCCGCAGGGACAGACTGATCCGCCTTCCCCAGGCCGTGTGGATAGGCTTGAGAATGGTATGGAAGTGCTGCGATAGATTATGGGGAGTATGCGGAAGCTACGTCAGATGGTGGGATCCTTAGTTGCGGCCAGTCGTGCACCGAGGCCGGAGGACGTACCCTCTACATCCCAGAATACTATGATACCTGCTCCTACTACTACCACCGTAGCCATCCCGGTTTCGCTACAGGAGTTCATAAGGCTGAGACCTCCAGTCTTCACGGGTACCGATGCAGCAGAGGACCCGCAGACGTTCCTTGACAGTTTGGCCAGGATCTGCCGCTCGCTAAGGAGTTCTGATGACCGATGGGTAGAGCTGGCGAGTTTCCGACTAGAGGGCCTCGCACAGATATGGTAGGAGTCAGTTCTGAGAGGTCGAGTTGCAGGTCTACCGCCCATGACCTGGACAGATTTTACAGTAGTCTTTCTAGCTCGTTTCCTTCCGGAGAGCATTCGTGACGCCAGAGCTCGTAGTTTTGAGGCCTTGATCAAGACCCCGGGGATGACGGTGTCTGAGTATGACGTCCAGTTTACACAGTTTTCCCGATATGCTCCGTATCTGGTGGATACCGAAGCGAAGAGGGTGAAGAGGTTCATACAGGGACTGGATGCCCAGCTGTTTCTTGCCATTGGCGCCCAGCACTTCGATACCTATTCAGCGGCTATGGATACAGCGTTGCGGATGGAGGCACGTATTTCAGCGACTTCGGCCATTCCCACGCCGAAGAGGTTTCGTACTGGCACGCCAGATCAGGGGCAGCATGCCAGATTCTTTCCGAGAGATAGGGCTGGCAGAGGGTTTGGACGAGGTCAGCTGTATGGTTCGTATCTACAGGGACAGCAGGCGTCGCCAGGATGCTTTGGGTGCGGGAGTCTGCACCATCGTGTTAGAGATTGTCCAGCGAGACAACACGGAGTGGCGACAGTTCCGCACGTGACCCTACCACCATCACCGCCCCCTCCTCAGAAAGCTCTACTTCCTGCCACAGGCGAAGCTCCATGCCAGTTAGGTGCACCCAGAGGCCGTGGATGCGGCGTACCTATCCATAGAGGACGAGGAGGCTGAGGTCATCCCGCTATTAGTGGAGGTCAGGCCTGAGTGTTTGCGTTGACACAGCAGGATGCACAGGCATCCAATGCCGTCGTGACAGGTACCCTATCTATATGCTCCGTTGATGAACACGTGTTGTTTGATCCCGGATACACGCACTCATACGTTTCCACACACTTCGTGCCGAGTTTGGGTAGAGAGTCCGGTTTGCTTGATCTGCCGCTTGTTGTGACCACTCCTATGGGAGAGTCATTTGTTGCTAGGCACGTGTTCCGATCCTGTACCGTCCGTATTAGCGAGCGAGAGCTGCCTGTCGACTTGATTCTTCTTGAGATGTTGGACTTCGACGTTCTTTTGGGCATGGATTGGTTAGCCACGTGCTATGCGTCTTTGGACTGCCGCGAGAAGACAGTTAGATTTTGTTTTCCCGACGAGTCGGCTTTTGTGGTGCAGGGGGACCGTGGTGCCGCCCCTCACATGTTGATTTCTTCTCTTCGTGCTGATCAGCTGTTGAGAAAGGGATGTCGGGGATTTCTAGCCTATGTATGCGATACTAGAGCTACAGATATTCCGTTGGACCAGGTTCCGATTGTATGCAAGTTTCCCGATGTTTTTCCTGATGAGCTGCCAGGACTACCGCCTGAGCGCGATGTCGAGTTCTGTATTGATTTGATTCCCGGCTCGGGGCCTATTTTTATACCGCCTTATCGGATGGCCCCGGCGGAGCAAAGAGAGTTGAAGGTTCAGCTGCAAGATCTATTAGATAAGGGACTTATTCGACCCAGTTTTTCTCCATGGGGTGCTCCGGTCCTGTTTGTCAAGAAGAAGGACAGAAGTTTGCGCTTATGTATCGACTACCGGCAGCTGAACAAGGTTACCGTGCGAAACAGATATCCGTTGCCACGCATTGATGACTTGTTCGACCAGCTTCAAGGTGCAGGTTATTTTTCGAGGATCGACTTGCGATCAGGATATCATCAGCCGTGAGTCCGATAGGAGGATATACCTAAGACAACTTTCCGTACATGCTATGGCCACTATGAGTTTCTGGTGATGTCGTTCGGACTCACCAATGCCCCAGCTGCATTCATGGACTTCATGAACCGTGCATTCAGGCCGTATCTCGACTTGTTCATCATAGTGTTCATTGACGATATTTTGGTGTATTCCCGGAGCCGAGAGGAGCACGAGCAGCACTTGCGGATTACGATGCAGACTCTGAGGGAGCACCAGCTCTTCGCAAAATTTTCCAAATATGCATTCTGGTTAGACAACGTTGGCTTCTTGGGTCACGTGATTACGAGAGATGGCATATGTGAGGACCCGAAGAAGATTGAAGCCATTCAGCAGTGGCCCTGACCGACATCGGTTACGGAGATCCGTAGTATTCTAGGCCTGGCGGGCTACTACAGGCGATTCGTTCAGGATTTCTTCCGTATTGCTGCACCTGTGAGCGGTTTGACCCGGAAGGGAGTTCCTTTCGTTTGGATGGAGGAGTGCGAGCACAGTTTTCAGCAGCTACGGACTTGTTTGACTACGGAGCCGGTATTATCATTGCCCTCAGGATCAGGCGGATTCGTGGTTTATTGTGACGCTTCATGGGTGGGGTTAGGATGCTTATTGATGCAGCATGATAGGGTGATCGCGTATGCTTCGCGGCAATTGAAGAAACATGAACAGAACTACCCCACTCATGATTTGGAGATGGGTGCAGTGGTCTTTGCACTTAAGATATGGAGACATTACCTATACGGCGAGTCGTGCCAAATATTCAGTGACCACAAGAGCTTAAAGTATATATTTCAGCAGCGAGACCTGAATCTGAGACAGCGTCGTTGGATGGAGCTGGTGAAGGACTACGACTATGAGATCTTGTACCACCCGGGCAAGGCGAATGTAGTGGCGGATGCTTTGAGCAGGAAGCCTGGGGGTAGTCTATCTTGTTTCCGCGCAGTGCAGAGGCAGTCGTTAGTAGATTGGCAGATTTTATGCGACAGCCGAGTTGAGTTTGAGTTCACTCCGACAGGGGGACATCTTGCGCATGTTCGTGCACGTCCGCAGTTACTTGACTGCATTCGAGAGGCACAGCCCAGTGATGCCTGACTTTCAGAGATCATGGAGCAGATTAGGTAGGGCAGAGATTCCGAGTTCATGATCGACGATCAGGGAGTACTACGATTTGGGACTCGATTGTGCGTACCAGATTCGGAGGGACTGCGACATGAGATTCTTGAGGAGGCGCATAGATCTACATACAGCGTTCATCCAGGTTCCACCAAGATGTACCGCGACTTGAGAGATGTCTATTCATGGGACGGGATGAAGAGGGAGGTCACAGACTTCGTATCGAGATGCCTAACTTGTCAGCAACTCAAGGCCGAGCACCAGAGGCCAGTAGGAGAGTTGTAGCCTTAGCACATTCCTGACTGGAAATGGGAGCAGATTTCGATGGACTTCGTTGTGCGTCTACCCAGGACCAGTCGAGGGTACGACTCCATTTGGGTGATCGTGGATCGATTGACGAAAGTGGCTCACTTCCTGCCAGTGAAGACCACTTTCAGTTTTGCTCAGTATGCCCAGATTTACATCGACGAGATCGTCCGGTTGCATGGCATACCGACTTGTATCCTATCAGACCGAGGCACCCAGTTTACCAGCCGACTATGGCAGAGACTTCAGGAGGCATTGGGCACCCGTTTGAGCTTCAGCACAGCATTTCATCCGCAGACCGATGGGCAGTCAGAGCGGACTATTCAGACTCTCGAGGACATGCTCAGAGCGTGCGTTTTAGACTTTGGCGGTAGCTGGGATCGTCATTTACCTTTAGTAGAGTTCTCCTACAACAACAGCTTCCAGTATACTATCCAGATGGCACCTTTCGAGGCCTTGTATGGGAGGAGATGCAGATCGCCCATCTGTTGGACTGAGCTGAGCGAGAGCAGTATTTTTGGGCCGTAGATCGTGCAGGAGACGACCGAGAAAGTGCAGTTGATTCGAGACCGGATGAGAACAGCTCAGAGCAGGCAGAAATCATATGCAGACAGGAACCGTCGCAGATTAGAGTTCGTGATTGGCGATCATGTTTTTCTGAGGGTCTCTCCGATGAAGGGCGTGATGCGATTTGGGCGAAAGGGAAAGCTTATCCCTAGATTCGTAGGTCCCTTCGAGATCCTCGAGCGCATCGGTGCTGTTGCATATCGTTTGGCTCTTCCATCTAGCTTTTCAGATGTTCACCCCATCTTCCACGTGTCGATGTTACGCAGATATCTTCATGACCATTCCCACACGATTCAGCATCAGACCATTCAGCTTGAGCCCGACCTTTAGTTCACCGTCCAGCCAGTTGAGATATTAGATCGGCAGGTGAAGAAACTTCGATCAAAGGTCCTGCCGTCGAAGAAGGTTCTTTGGCGCAGCCCGAATGGTGAGGAGATCACTTGGGAGGCCGAAGGAGAGATGCGGAAGAAATTCCCTCATCTTTTTGAAGGTAAGCGTAGTTGCATATTTTAAAATTCGGGGACGAATTTTCTTAAGGGGGAACACTGTAACACCTGGGTCTGGGTTTAGTAGTAATTGTGTGTTAATGTTGGGTTTTTGGTAAAAAGTTTACCAAAACGGGTTTCTAGAAAATTATCGGGTTTTATGGTTATTTTTGTAGAATTTTATCTCGACCGCACACACTTGTGCATGATAACTAGGGTTAAGCCTAGGGTTACCAAGTTTGGGTTTGCATGGTAGGTTAACCATGGTTAGCCAACCATGGTGGGTTAGGCCCTTGGTTGAGATAATTGAGTTAATTGTGAGTATTAAATTTGGTTAAGGGTGATTAGGGTTTAGGGTTGACTTGTGATGAGAAGGAGAGATTGTGATTGGTGTCATGCAAGCATTTAATGAGGGAAGAGAGAATGGTGGCTATGGTTATGTCACACCACATTTCAATTCAAAACTTTTTGCATGTCTCTCTCACACCCTCTTTCACACTCTCATTTCACTCTTATCTCTCCCTCTCACTCACATAAACATCAGCCCTTAAAACATCAGCATAGCCACCAAAAACTGCACCATCAGCCCAAAACATCAGCCTGTTACATCAGCTTCAGCCTTTTTCTTCAGAACATCAGCAACAGCAGCTACTGCATCAGCCCCCAACTTCTTACATAACACTTCCCCCACAACACACAACCCTTCCCTCAACAATACCTCAACCCTTGCCACTGCTACAACAGCAACAGCAACAACAACATTCCAGCCCCAAACAACAACAGTAACTTCAGCAACAGTGAAGCAATTCAGCTCATTTCTTGCAGCACCAGGAGTTGTAGCAATAGCACACACTCTCCTACTTCTTCTCTTCTCCTTCATCTAGGATCTCTAGAGGTATAACCCCCTTAACCCGACTCTATTTGCTAAAGTTATGGTTACCTAGCTTATATTAGTGTTTATTATATGTTTTAGTGGTAGTTTTGGGTAAATTATGGGATTTTTTACAAAGTAATGGTTGTGATGGTTAGAATAAACTAATTAGGTGCTGTTGAGACCAGTTAACCAGAGATTTTCCACAGATTTGTTAAATATACCCGATTTATCCGACTTGGCGTAATTTAGCAGTTTTAGAGACTTTTTAGCCTCTGTTAGATCTGTTGTTGACCCGCGCCCTTCAGAGTAAAATTGTGAAGACTGTAGCATGGTGAGACTAGCAGAGACACACACACAAAGCACGGGGACCCACCTCATATTTGAGGCCACCGGTTTATTCGTTCTGGCCGCAAATTGCGGCCAGAGTTGGGGGTAGGGTGTTTGGATTTTGGGAGTGGGGCTCTTCTGGGTAGCTTGGTTTGTTTGCATCTGTAACCTTTTAAGTTAGGCCCAGAGGCAAAATCTGGAGCTTTAAACGTGTTTTCGATGTTTTGAACTTGTGCGACACGCGCGTGATACGCGTGGTTCTGTGGCGCACTGCGCGACACAACGTGTCAGGATAGGTTCTGGTGGGTTTGTGCGCGCCGCGACGTGTCGTGTGCACGCGCGTTTTAGTTTCACGCACGCGTATCCTTTTTATTGATATATCGTGTTTTTGCAGGATTTTCCTGATATATGTGACTTTCGTAAATTCTTGGTTCGCCGGCAGGGACCTCAAGCGCAGCAGAGAAAGGAAAGCAGGTGGTCGGACACACCTAGCACGGGATCACGGGTGATTAGTTTCACATCTACGTGGGACGATCGTTTGGATGGCGCAAGTCGCCCGATAGATTTAGTAAACATGAAAATAGTAAACTTTAACATTTGCTTGTGACATTAGAAATAATAATACTTGCATGATAATTGCTGCAGTTAGGATCTATATGTTGTACCCATATGCGCAAACTCATTCTGCAGGACACATGCACCATTACCCGGTTTTTATATACAGCACGAGCACTATTCATGTGTACACCCACACCCTTGTAATTGCCATGTCACGACACTAGATAACTATAAATCTAAACATGTTAATTGCATGGACCTGTGCTATTGCAATAAATATTTAAAATGAAATCATAAGAATTGCTATTCTCGCGCATATATTGTAAGTCCACGTTGCCCACCCCGGTGCTTACGGGGAGGCTGAAAAGTTATGAAAAATTCGATTTTTACAACACTAGGCAACATGCACTAACTAAAGGAGGATCTTTGCTAAACATAAACTAACAACCAAGCTAAAAGAGTTAGCTACTCGGTTAAAGAGTTATACCTAAGTCTTGAAGTCCTTCTCTTCTTGCTCCTTGGAGTGGGATGAACGGGTCGTCCTCGTCGCCTTCTCTTGCCGTAGAAAGATCCACCCGAGGGTCACTACCTTTGGCTCCTACCTCAAACTAGAAGTAACTAAGAAGCTTGGTGTGCTAAACCTAGAACCTTAGAAAAAGTAGAGAATGATTTTGGTGTTTTATCTCAAAAGCTAAATGTTTCTCAACTCTTGAGAGGGAGAGCTTTGAGAGAGAGGAAGAGGATGAGAGAGAATGAGAATGATAGAATGAGAAGCTAATGACAACCTTCTCACATATATGTGAATTATGATTATTAAAAAATTAACTAAAGATAATTGTGATGGTTAATCTTGAAATGACCATTATCATTTCACATTAATTACTTTTGCAAGAATCAAAGAGCATCTTTCATATGAAATGATGATGGTCAATATGTCAACATAGGTCAACAAGTCAACCATAGTCAAATGGTCAACAACCCTAACCATAACACAATTATAATTAATTAATATTAATAATTATATTTCATATATAAACATTAGGGTTATGAAAAAGACAATGATCATCATCCCTAATGAAAGTCCGATGCCTCTGCCTCAGTCAACTGTGCATACACACCCGTATCCGTGTTCCGAGGAACACGAATACAAAGAGATAAAACCAATCCCAAAACATATACTAGGATCTGGCATAAACCAAAACCCGCTAGTATAATCTGTCCGGACACCAAACGTGCACAAGTGCGCAGATGTGAACGAACCCCGTCGCAAAACCATGCGACCTCTACTCGTTTTGCCTGAAGGCGAATAACCCTCTGTGTGGGACTCTAAATACTCGACACTACGCTGGCAGTGGGTTTAACCACAGACCGCAAGCGGCACTAGCTGTACGTAACGGTCCCCAGGTAGATGCCAATAAGAAGACTGACGAGGTAAACCCATCTGAACTCCTACTGAGCCTGAATGTGACAGTCTCCGTACAGTCCGGTCTGTCCGTCTAAGAGTATCGCATGGCGGGACTAGGGGGCGGTAAACATCAGTCCCCTAAAAGCGTTACAAGTCGTGTCGGAGTGTAGCCCAGAACACCATGACATAACACTGGAAACCTACCAGTATATCTCACTTGCCCTGGTCAGGGACTTTGTGTAATGGCTCTCCTAGACACAGCGCGATATCAACCCCCAATACCGGGAGAGACGAATCCTGTCTAACCGTCACTGCCTCCAAGTGCTTCGGGACTGCACCCAACTGCAACCTGTTTGCACGACTCCTTTGAGCCGTGGTAGGGTAGCAATCTAAGAATAGTGGGAACACACTCGAGGCGAAGTGACCGTGTCAAGTCAACGGACTAAGCTGTACTCATGTCACCAGGGAACTGATAACTGCCGATAGGTATAATACCAACCAACAGTTCCCGACGAGTCCTGTCCAGTGTACTTGTAACATAACAAGCACCCGCATACTATCTCAAGTACTACGTACTGACGGCTGTGGGACATACCGTCTCCTAAGCTGGGATGAGAAGCGCATACGCTAGTCTACTCCGGAGTATCGATGCCCTGTCTCGATAGTCCTACGACTAGGGACCTGCTTAAGGATGTGCTTGTAGATTACCAAGCCCCCACGAGTGTGATTGCCATCACAACGCTGGTAATCAAGCAAAAATCCTAAGGGCTCCACTAATGTGTAAAGGAGATATGCTATAAGAAACACATGCACACATTAAAGTAGAAACATACCAAGTAGCATACTACTATTTTGAGCAAGATTGTCTATACAAGGTGAATATCCCAAGCTTCCATCAAGTAATATACAAACTAGTATGATACAGTAATGGTCTCTAGGGCATATACACTAACAATCTTCCATTTGCACTAAGGCCATGTACGGGCGTATCGAAGACCTATCATCTCGATCAGCCGCTCGAACTGAGTCTGGGGTAAGGCCTTCGTGAATGGATAAGCAGTGTTATCTTCCGTAGCAACTCTCCGAACCTCGATCTCTCAGCGACCCACGATATCTCTGATCAGGTGATACCGCCTTAAGATGTGTCTGGACTTCTGATGGGACCTGGGTTCCTTCGCTAAAGCTATAGCCCCGTTGTTGTCGCAATACAGTGGTACTGGATCAACAAAGGACGGAACCACCTGATGTTCTGTCAAGAACTTCCTTATCCAGACGGCTTCTTTTGCGGCATCTGCAGCAGCGATATATTCCGCTTCCATCGTCGAGTCAGCAACTGTTTCCTCTTTGGAACTCTTCCAACACACCGCCCCTCCATAGAGGGTAAAGACATAACCCGAAATGGACTTGGAATCATCCTTGTCACTCTGGAAGCTGGAGTCAGCAAAGGCCTCGATCTGGAGGACTTTTCCGCCATACACCAAGAACATCTCCTTAGTCCTTCTCAGGTACTTGAGAATGTTCTTTACCGCTATCCAATGTTTCTCCCTAGGGTTTGACTGATACCGGCTGATCAGTCGAAAATATTGTATATTTTAGCCGGCAATTTCCCTAACATTTGCACTCATTTAGAAGTGTTCGGCATTCATATTCTACAAATTAGCAAATCTGTCACAAAATATGAGATTGCATGTGTTAGACTTTTAAACCGACACTTTAAGGGAAATTAACCGCATTTCATGGCATCGAATCATTTCTGTATTTGCGCAACACTTGTCTTGAGTCTGTGCAGGAAAATACGGAAGAAAAACTAAAGAGCTGATCAACATTACGCCAATTCAATCATTTCAGATCTGGTAGCAATTCAGAAGGAGAAATACAAATCAATATATAAAATAAAGGCCCACAACTCAGGCCCAACAAGTACCAGAGAGACAGAGCCATGAAGACTCCAAAGAGCCGCGGAACCGCGGCGGGAGCTTGCTTGCGCCGCGGATCCGCGGCGGATCTGCCACGTCATCGTCTCATTTTTAGTGCAAAATTTACATAGCGGGACCCACAGTCCTTTCTGATACTTCAAATTCCAGAATTCTCTCGAAGCTACTGCCAGATCAGCAAAGATCATTAAGCAAGGCTAATCCTAATTAAGCTCCTAACTAACCTCTTCTAGAAGCTCCCTCCTAACTAATCACATCTAGAAACTTCTCCCGTAAATAACTTTTGGAGGGAAATTTGAATTTCCTCAACAAACTTTAGGAGGGAAACTTAGAATTTGAAATCCTAGATCTAGGTTTAGTTATCTATAAATAGGAACCTAGACCTAGGGTTAAAGGTTGTTCATTAGTTGTTAATTTTTAGTTAGTTCATTCTTTCCCTCTTACATCATCTTCTTCCACAAGTCTCGTGACAAGGCTTGTGCGAAACCCCAACCCTAATTCCACTCCAAATCCAAGATCTTGAGTACCAAATCAAGCGAGAAGCTTTCAACCTTTTAGGAGCCGAGCCGATCTTCAATCGTGCAAGTGATCCAAGCCGATCCGCGATCCACGGAGACGAGCGAAGCCAAATCGACGATCAAGTTCTTCCTCTTGTAGTTCTTGAGCGAATGTAAATAAATTGTTGATATAAATAAAAGGTGAAATTCTTTAATCTTACTTTCTTTTAATTCTTGCATCATGATTAAATCTCAATTTGTAATTGTTGTTCTTGTTGTGATGTGTGAGTAAAACTCCGCTCGTAAAGGAGTCGAGACGATTGTAGAATGATGATGTAACAAATCTTTAAACGATTTTTAAGTCCTACGAGTTTTGTAAACCCTAGCAAGTTCAAGAATCGATGACCTAGTTTCGTAGCGATGCTTTCTTGATTGTGATCGCTCGAAATTAGGGATCTACGATCGTTTCATGAATTTACTAGAGGATAGAATATGAATTATATTGATGAATGAACAAGGGATAAGATGAAACCCTAGTTTCACAAGAAATCCCTAATTCTCGTCGATCATCATCGATCTAGTATCAATTCATCGAAGGATAAGAATACGTCATTGTAAGATTACATCACATCTATAGATCCGATCGATTCCTACGAGCCTCATTTCGATTCTTGAGATTTGGTTTGGAAAAATCATCAAACGATCAATTCTTGAATCTATCTTTTAATGCTTTCTTAGATCTAGTTTTTTCTCTTTCTTGAACTTCAAATATAAATCATGAATTGTTTGTTTTCTTTTCTTTAAAGTTTCAATTCATCTAATTCAAAAGACGAACGATTACACTTTCCCTGTGGACGATCCGCACTCACTAACAATCTACATCCGACACCGTAGTTGATTGCGGCCAAATAATTTTTGGTTGTGATTTCTTTACAATTCCATACTACACATCAAGAATTCTTTTCAATCAAATGGCGCCGTTGCCGGGGACTATTTGATTTGATTTACACACAACGCGATTTTATTACAATCAAATGGCGCCGTTGCCGGGGAATAGTGCGCTAATTGTTCATATTTTGAAATTTGAGTTGAATAATTTATTTCATTATAATTTTTAGATCTAAACTCGTACAAACCCTAATACGTGTGTTGTGATTTGTTGCGAGAAAATCTAGAATCATTGGAGCTGGAGAAAAATTTTTCTGAAACATCCAGAGAGCTGTGTAGGTGAATAGAAGCTTGTGCACAAATTTTTGTGCACTGATCCCAAAATACCGCGGCGGAAGCGCGGCAATAGGCCTCATCCGCGGTGGTTCCGCGCCTCTGTGGAAGGTTCACTGCACCAATTTTTCTCTGTAAGTCGCTAACTTTCTTATCTATTACCTCATCTGCTCCAAATAACAATTTCTTACAGGTTTCTTTGCAAATAAATCGCAGTGCGCAAAAAGCAAAATAAAAATTTGTGCGTGTTTTTGATTCTTGGTTGTTTACATATTAATACGGAAATTAAGGGGCACGACCAAATCCAAATTAGGTGGGGAGTTCATTACCCTTCCTAGGCCCCGAAAATCGCAAAACTTGCATCCGCATTGTCCCATATTAACTAAAAAATATCTAGAGATGACTCTAAGGACCGTCGCGCTCAATTAGGACAAGAGAAGGCCGTGGGTAATTCATTGCTTATCCGCGTTTTCTTGTGGTGCCTAAGGCGAGTGTGTCTAAGGCTAGTGGTTTTTAATTAGGCCCACTACTTACGTAGTGGAGTACCTTACCACTTACCTGGCATTTATCCGGCCACAGGAGGACAAAGAGGCAGTGGAGGATTCTATCCCGCGACTTGTCTTTTGGCAGTTAGGAGCGGTCTAGAGTTTGACCTAGGTGACCCCTAGATTTTAGGGTTTTGTGTGTTGCATTTGTTTTGTTGCATCATTTTTTTTAAAAAATCCGTATCTTTTTCAAAACAAACACCAATCACATTCATTCTTTCCCCTAATTATAAATTCACGCTGCCACTTGTACTAACCCTTTTTATTGCAAGATAGGCTGGACACGGGTTTCTAGTGCCCGTTAGTCCGCGTTTCCCTTATCGACCCTAAAGTCGGTATTTCTACATTTACCTTTTCTTTACCCACCACCACACCCACATCGATGGATCCACCTCCATCGAACTTCTTTTCCACTACTCTGCCACCGTCCGTTGGTGCGCAGAATCCACCTCGCATCTCTCTCCAAGAGAGATACTATCCTACACGAGGCCCACTTTCCACCTGTCTTTCCATTCCACCAGCCAATGGGGAAAATTTTCAAATAAAACCCCAATATATCAACCTTCTACCAAAATTTCACGGTCTCGAGTCTGAAGACGCATACGTGTTTATCATGAAATTTGAAAATGTATGCGCAATGATGGGTACTTCACAGCTTTCTGTGGATGCTTTACGTCTTCGTCTTCTCCCATTCACTTTGTGCGATTTAGCCGAGAAGTGGCTATATAACACGACCGCACATTCCATTTCAAATTGGGATGAATTCGTCAAAGCATTCCTTAAGAAATTCTACCCACATCAAAAGACAGCTCGAGTCCGTAGCGAAATCTATCAATTCACCCAGCTTCCAAATGAAACATTTTCAAAATGTCTTGAACGTTTCAAGTTTCAGTTAGTCCAATGTCCACATCACGGCATCCCGAGATGGGAATTGTGCCGAATCATTTATGAGGGCATTACTCCTTACACAAGACAGACCCTTGAATCCATGTGTCAAGGCAATTTTATGACCAAAGATGATTGGGAAGCCTGGAAATTTCTAGAAGATTTCGCTGGAAAATCTTTACAGTGGGAGGGTGTGAGTCAATCGTCTAGGGATGGCAATGATATTTCCATAGGAGTTAGAGCTGACATTGCAGCTATCAATAAGAAACTCGAGAATATGGAAAACAAATTTTTAGCTGCCGCCCTAAGTCAAATATCACTCTCCAAAACTGTATGTGGTTGTTGTTCTGATCCATCTCACTTGACGGAAGAATGTCCGTTTCAAGGTCATGAGCTTACCAATGCCGCATTTCAAAGACCTAGAAACGATCTATCTTCCTCCACATATGATCAGGGTTGGAGGAATCACCCAAATTTTGCTTGGAACCAATCACAATTCCAAAACACGGTTCCAACCCAAAACAATTTCCAAAGGATTCCTCCACCACAACAGCAACCACCACAATTGAGTCAGCACCCCTTTCAAGCACAAAATTTTCAAAATCCAGTCAACACTTTTGCACCATCTAGTCCTTTGCAGTTGACCGGGACTGATGAAACCTATTCATTTGCACAATGCATGAATTTGGTCCTAACAAATATCATGCAAGTTTCGGCTGAAATGAAATCTTCTGTCGATAAAATTGAGAAAAACTCAGCGTCCCAAGCTGAGAGTATCAAATCGATGGAAGCAGAAATTTCACGATTAAGAGCCGAAATGAGTGCACGAGAGAAAGGGAAACTTCCAGCTCAACCTTTACCTAATTCTGGCTATTCACATCATGTGGATGCACTCACGTTGAGATCTGGAAGAGTGCTTGACCATCACCTTGGGGAAGAGTTTGATGATAATGATAAATCAATCAATAACACCCCGGCTGAGACCTTTCTCACACACACACTTCTGACCCCAGTTCTTCTACCCTACCACCTTCTTCCGAGCCTATTCTCCATTTCCCAAAAGGCTCGCCACTACAGCCCACCTCTTTTACCCCTCCACGGACGATCCCCACTTCTATTCTGGGATCGGTTCCACACACACTTCCTTCTCCTATGATGGACCCAGCGCTTATTGCTAAAGCACCTTATCCTAATCGGTTAAGGGCTAACACACCGAGTCCATATATGGAGAAGATTATGAACATTTTTAAGCAAGTAAACACCAACATCCCTCTCCTAGATGCCATCCAACAAGTTTCGTCCTATGCGAAAACTCTTAAGAACTTGTGCACTAGGAAGAGGAAGAATCCAGTGCCCAAGAAGATTTTCATGGAAAAAACAATAGACACGGCTTTCCCCCAACAATTACCGAGGAAACGTAAGGATCCAGGATATCCTACTATTTCCGTTTCTATTGGGGAAAAACACATCAACCGTGCTCTATTAGACCTTGGCGCTAGTGTTAACTTGCTTCCATACTCAGTTTATGAGCAATTAGGGATCGGAGAGTTGAAGCCAACCAATTGCACTCTCCAAATGGCTGACCGATCAATCACCAAACCTAGGGGTGAACTGGAGGATGTGTTAATAAAAATCGGAGAATTTATATTCCCGGTAGATTTTATTGTAATTGATACACAACCTGTAGCGAACCCACGGAATCAATTTCCGGTGATTTTAGGTCGCCCCTTTTTGGCCACTTCCAATGCTATTATCAACTGTCGTAACGGTTCTATGACCCTATCTTTCGGGAATAGGTCAATAGAATTGAACATTTACAAGTTGGGAAGTGTACCCTCCGAACCTACTGCTCAGGTCTGTTCTGTCGACTTAATGGATGTCGACAGCAGCGAATTTGATGATCCTCTTTATACTGATCTTGACTCTTTTCATACGTTATTGTTTGACCCAACTATGTATCATACACATACGGACTCTTCCACCGAGATGTCCGGGTCAACAACTAACACTGATTATGAACTAATTTTAGAGTCTGAAGATCACCCCGCACCTTGTGATGACATTATTCTTCGGGGTATTGATGGAACTTTTGAGGAAATCTTCGCTGATGAACTCGCATTTTTGAATGACACGGGTGTTGAGATGAATCATCTCCCAATCAATGAAATTGAACCTCCACCCCTTCTTTTGACTTGTAAAAAGAATGGGAGTTATCCATCACAATCACTGCATCGTCTCTCCAATATGAGACGCACCCACATTCTATTCCACCACTTAACCTTTCCCCACTTCTTCTTCCACCAATCAGAGCACTGCATTGATAAAATTTTTGAATGGTTGGTGTTAACTTTCGGTCTTTGCAAAGCTTGGCATCGACCAATGATTTTTTGACCCCCTCATGTGATTTTCAAAGATTAACATTGCATAACTCAAGTTTGGGGGGTACATTATCTGGCTCCTAAAAAGAATTTTTACAAAATAATGAGCCAAAAATAAGTTTGGGGGAGGTTCTTTACTTAAATATTTTGCCCCCACTAATAAATTCCTCCCAAGCTTACAGGTTTTTCCAGATTTAGCAGAAGGCAACAGTGAGGACACTGTTGAAAACAAGTTTGGGAGAGGTTTGTGCTTATTTTTGCATCATTTGCATATCATTTGCATAAGCACAAAACATTTTTTTTGAAAAACCATAAAAAAATTAAAAATTTTCAGAACTATAAAAATATTTTTGTACATAAATAAGATAATAAAAGTTTAGATAGTGAAAAATTACATCCATGAGATTAGAAAAATTTAAGAAAACTAAGAAAATTAGAAGTTTTCTTATACGAACTAGTAATAAGTAGTTATGAGCCGTTGTCCCAAGGGTTAGTAAGATGAAGGACATCACTAATCTGAGGATAAAAATAAGTCTGAAAAATAGTTTCTATTCTGGAAGCCAAACACTTTGAACGTTGCTACCCTGCTATTCGCACTTACACACGTCTTGAAGCCAGGGATAGTAGAGGATACCTTGAAATGCTCTTGTCTTAAAGCCAAGAGTATGAAAAAAAAAATATGAAGAAAGTGGTGAGAAAAATGGACACTGGTTTTGTTATCACCAAGGGCAATAAAAAATATATAGCAAGGGTGCTTCTTCACCTAGTGCCCTAAGGCCAACTGGTCTGGGAGTCACTGCTATGCCTAAGGTGGTGCAAGACGAGGAAAATACACCAAGCATGCAAGCACAGGAGTAATCGGTCGGTTAGTACCTCAAGAAGTATTAACGGTCGCATGAAAGTGTGTGAGCAATCTCGTTTATCAAAAAGTACTGAGGCTGATGGGCAAGAGTATGATAGCTTGAATTGAATTCTCCGGGTGTAGGGATGTCTTTACACACACGCAGGGTTATATGATCGATGTTTGGAAGAAAGATAGGAATGAAGAATAAGACGATGTTTTATTGAGGGAGGACGTGATTTCTGACATCTTTTCATGACCATTAAGATAGGGCTCATGACAACCGAAAAACTAGCTTAGTTGGAAACCATAATTTTCAAAGCTTTTCTTTTACAATTCTTGTTTTAAATGTAATATTCATGATCTTTCTTTTATTATTGGATTTTGTGGGTGCAAATCTCTGAAAACCCTCAGGAGACAACACTCCTCCTACTAGGGACACCTAGAGGTTTAAAGGCTTGTTGCACGTGCTCAGTGCAATCTTGTTGCCTACGAAAGTATGTTAGTTAGTTTTTCTCTTTCTTTATTTTCTCCTTCTCTTTTTAATAAAACATTCGCTCGAGACGATCGAAATTAAGTTTGGGGGTATTTAATCAGTCGAAAATATTGTATATTTTAGCCGGCAATTTTCCTAACATTTGCACTCATTTAGAAGTGTTCGGCATTCATATTCTACATATTAGCAAATCTGTCACAAAATATGAGATTGCATGTGTTAGACTTTTAAACCGACACTTTAAGGAAATTTACCGCATTTCATGGCATCGCATCATTTCTGTATTTGCGCAACACTTGTCTTGAGTCTGTGCAGGAAAATACGGAAGAAAAACTAAAGAGCTGATCAACATTACGCCAATTCAATCATTTTAGATCTGGTAGCAATTCAGAAGGAGAAATACAAATCAATATATAAAATAAAGGCCCACAACTCAGGCCCAACAAGTACCAGAGAGAGAGAGCCATGAAGACTCCAAAGAGCCGCGGAACCGCGGCGGGAGCTTGCTTGCGCCGCGGATCCGCGGCGGATCTGCCACGTCATCGTCTCATTTTCAGTGCAAAATTCTCACAACGGGACCCACAGTCCTTTCTGATACTTCAAATTCCATAATTCTCTCGAAGCTACTGCGAGATCAGCAAAGATCATTAAGCAAGGCTAATCCTAATTAAGCTCTTAACTAACCTCTTCTAGAAGCTCCCTACTAACTAATCACATCTTGAAACTCCTCCCCTAACTAACTTTTGGAGGGAAATTTGAATTTCCTCAACAAACTTTAGGAGGGAAACTTAGAATTTGAAATCCTAGATCTAGGTTTAGTTATCTATAAATAGGAACCTAGACCTAGGGTTAAAGGTTGTTCATTAGTTGTTAATTTTTAGTTAGTTCATTGTTTCCCTCTTACATCATCCTCTTCCACAAGTCTCGTGACAAGGCTTGTGCGAAACCCCAACCCTAATTCCACTCCAAATCCAAGATCATGAGTACCAAATCAAGCGAGAAGTTTTCAACCTTTTAGGAGCCGAGCCGATCTTCAATCGGGCAAGTGATCCAAGCCGATCCGCGATCCACGGAGACGAGCGAAGCCAAATCGACGATCAAGTTCTTCCTCTTGTAGTTCTTGAGCGAATGTAACTAAATTGTTGATATAAATAAAAGGTGAAATTCTTTAATCTTTCTTTCTTTTAATTCTTGCATCATGATTAGATCTCAATTTGTAATTGTTGTTCTTGTTGTGATGTGTGAGTAAAACTCCGCTCGTAAAGGAGTCGAGACGATTGTAGAATGATGATGTAACAAATCTTTAAACGATTTTTAAGTCCTACGAGTTTTGTAAACCCTAGCAAGTTCAAGAATCGATGACCTAGTTTGGTAGCGATGCTTTCTTGATTGTGATCGCTCGAAATTAGGGATCTACGATCGTTTCTTGAATTTACTAGAGGATAGAATATGAATGATATCGATTAATGAACAAGGGATAAGATGAAACCCTAGTTTCACAAGAAATCCCTAATTCTCGTCGATCATCATCGATCTAGTATCAATTCATCGAAGGATAAGAATACGTCATTGTAAGATTACATCACATCTATAGATCCGATCGATTCCTACGAGCCTCATTTCGATTCTTGAGATTTGGTTTGGAAAAATCATCAAACGATCAATTCTTGATTCTATCTTTTAATGCTTTCTTAGATCTAGTTTTTTCTCTTTCTTGAACTTCAAATATAAATCATGAATTGTTTGTTTTCTTTTCTTTAAAGTTTCAATTCATCTAATTCAAAAGACGAACGATTACACTTTCCCTGTGGACGATCCGCACTCACTAACAATCTACATCCGACACCGTAGTTGATTGCGGTCAAATAATTTTTGGTTGTGATTTCTTTACAATTCCATACTACACATCAAGAATTCTTTTCAATCAAATGGCGCCGTTGCCGGGGACTATTTGATTTGATTTACACACAACGAGATTTTATTACAATCACCGGCTTACCACACTCAGTGCATAAGCTACATCTGGTCTGGTACACAACATCGCATACATTATAGAGCCTACCGCAGAAGCGTAGGGTATAATAGACATGCGATCCCTTTCCAAATCAGTCTTGGGAGACATCTCTTTGGAGAGGGTGATCCCGTGACAAGCCTGTAGATTACCGCGCTTGGAATCTTCCATACGGAATCTTTTCAGTATGGTGTCGATGTACCTGGACTGTGAAAGTGTAAGTCCACGTTGCAAACCCCGATGCTTGCGGGGAGACGGAAACGTTATGAAAACTCAGATTTTTACAACACTAGGCAACATGGACTAACCAAAGGAGGGATCTTTGCTAAACAAAAACTAACAACCAAGCTAAAAGAGATAGCTACCCGGAAAGGGGGTAATACCTAAGTCTTGAAGTCCTTCTCTTCTAGCTCCTTGGAGTGAAAGAACGGGTTCTCCTTGTCGCTTTCTCTTGCCGAAGAAAGATCCACCCGAGGGCCTTTACCTTTGGCTCCAACCTCAAACTAGAAGTAACTAAGGTGCTTTGTGTGCTAAACCTAGAACCATAGAAAAAGTAGAGAGTATTTTTGAAGGTTTTATCTCAAGCTCAAATGGTTCTCAACTCATGAGAGGGGAGAGCTAGAGAGAGAGGAAGAGAATGAGAGAGAATGAGAATGATAGAATGAGAAGAATAAACCAACCTTCTCACATATATGTGAATTATGATAAATAAATAATTAGCTAAAGATAATTATGATGGTTAATTATGAAATGACCATTATCATTTCAGATTAAATACTTTTGCGAGGATCAAAGAGCAACTTTCGTATGAAATGATGATGGTCAACTTGTCTACCTAGGTCAACAAGTCAAGTATAGTCAAATGGTCAACAACCCTAACCATACACAATTATAATTAACTAATAATAATAAATCATATTTCACACATAAACATTAGGGTTAAGAAAATAACAATGGTCATCAGCCCTAATGAAAGTCCTCTGCCTCTGCCTCAGTCAATTGTGCATACACACCCGTATCCGTGTTCCAGGGAACACGAATACAAAGAGATAAAACATATACTTGGATCTGTCTTAAACCAAAGCCCGCTAGTATAAGCTGTCCGGACACCAAACGTGTACAAGTGCGCGGATGTGAACGAACTCTGTCGCAAAACCATGCGACCTCTACTCATTTTGCCTAAAGGTGAATAACCCTCTGTGTGGGACTCGACACTACGCTGGCAGTGGGTTTAACCACAGACCGCAAGCGGCACTAGCTGTACGTAACGGTCCCCAGGTTGATGCCGATAAGAAGACTGACGAGGTAAACCCATCTGAACTCCTACTGAGCCAGAAAGTGACAGTCTCCGTACAGTCCGGTCTGTTCGTCTAAGAACATCGCATGGCGGGCCTAGGGGGCGGTAAATGTCAGTCCCCTACTAGCGGTACAAGTCGTGCCGGAGTGTAGCCCAGAAACCCCTGAGATAACACTGGAAACATGCCAGTCTATCTCGCTTGCCCTGGCCAGGGACTTTGTGTAATGGCTCTCCTAGACACAGCGCGATATCAACCCCCAATAACGGGAGAGACGAATCCTGTCTAACCGTCACTGCCTCCAAGTGCTTCGTGACTACACCCAAAAACTACCTGTTTGCACGAATCTTTTGAGCCGTGGTAGGGTAGTAATCAAAGTACAGCGGGAATACACTCGAGGCGAAGTGACAGTGTCAAGTCAACGGACAAAGCTGTACTCATGTCACCTGGGAACTGATAACTGACGATAGGTATAATACCAACCAACAGTTCCCGACGAGTCCTGTCCAGTGTACTCGTAACCTAACGAGAACCCGCATACTATCTCAAGTACGACGTACTGACGGCTGTGGGACAGACCGTCTCCCAAGCTGGGATAAGAAGCGCATACGCTAGTCTACTCCGTAGTATCGATGCCCTGTCTCGATAGTCCTGCGACTAGGGACCTGCATAAGGATGTGCTTATGGAGTACCCAGCCACCACGAGTGTGACTGCCATCACAACGCTGGTAATCAAGCAAAGATCCTAAGGGCTCCACTAATGTGTAAAGGCGATACGCTAAAAGAAACACATGCACACATTAAAGCAGAAACAAACCAAGTAGCATACTACTATTTTGATCAAGATTGTCAATACAAGGTGAATATCCCAACCTTCCATCAAGTAATATACATACTAGTATGATACAGTAATGGCCTCTAGGGCATATACACTAACAATCTCCTACTTGCACTAAGGCCATGTACTGGCGTATCGAATACCTATCATCTCGATCAGCCGCTCGAACTGAGTCTTGGGTAAGGCTTTCGTTAATGGATCAGCAGTGTTATCTTCCGTAGCAACTGTCCGAACCTCGATCTCCTGGCGAGCCACGATCTCCCTGATCAGGTGATACCGCCTCAAGATGTGCCTGCACTTCTGATGGGACCTGGGTTCCTTCGCTAAAGCTATAGCCCCGTTGTTGTCGCAATACAGAGGTACTGGATCAATAATGGACGAAACAACCTGATGTTCTGTTAGGAACTTTCTTATCCAGACTGCTTCTTTTGCGGCATCTGCAGCAGCGATATATTCCGCTTCCATCGTCGAGTCAGCAACAGTTTCCTGTTTGGAACTCTTCCAACACACCGCCCCTCCATAGAAGATAACGACATAACCCGACATGGACTTGGAATCATCCTTGTCACTCTGGAAGCTGGAGTCAGCAAAGGCCTCGATCTGGAGGTCTTTTCCGCCATACACCAAGAACATCTCCTTAGTCCTTCTCAGGTACTTGAGAATATTCTTTACCGCTATCCAGTGTTTCTCACCAGGGTTTGACTGATACCGGCTGACCACACTTAGTGCGTAAGCTACATCTGGTCTGGTGCACAACATCGCATACATTATAGAACCTACCGCAGAAGCGTGGTGTATAATAGACATGCGATCCCTTTCCAAATCAGTCTTGGGAGACATCTCTTTGGAGAGGGTGATCCCGTGACAAGCCGGTAAATTACCGCGCTTGGAATCTTCCATACTGAATCTCCATGAAAGTCCTAATATCCTCTTGGATCTGTCACGATAGATCCGGATCCCCTGAATGTAAGAGGCATCACCCCGGTCTTTCATGGAGAACCTGTGTGACAAGAACCCGTTGACAGATTATAGCATAGGAATGTCATTTCCTATCAACAGAATGTCATCCACGTATAAAACGAGGAATACTACAGTTCTTGCTACAAATCTACTATAGATGCATGGTTCATCTGGATTTTTGATAAAGACAAATTCTTTGACCGTCTCATCAAAACAGATGTTCCAATTCCACGATGCCTGCTTTAGTCCATAAATGGACTAAAGCAACTTGCACACCATTCCGCTGCTCCCACTCTGAATGAAACCCTCCAGCTGGTCCATATAGACACACTCCTCTAAATTTCCATTTAGAAAAGCGGTCTTTACGTCCATCTCCCAGATCTCATAATCGTGGAAGGCAGCAATGGCAAGAAGGATCCGAATGGATTTCAGCATAGCCACTGGAGAAAAGGTTTCGTCATAGTCCAAGCCAGGTCTTTGACGGAAACCTTTTGCAACAATTCTAGCTTTATAGGTCTCAACCTGTCCATCTACACCAATCTTCCTTATGAAGATCCACTAGCATCCTACGGGTTTTACCCCATCTGGAGCTACGTCTAACGTCCATACTTTGTTGGTGTACATAGACTCCATTTCGGTCCGCATTGCATCCAGCCATTTTACCGAGTCAACGCTCTGAATGGCCTGCTGGAAGCTAGTCGGCTCATCACTATCAATGATGCAATCCTCTCTATCCCCGTCTATAAGAAAACCGTAGTATCTCTCGGGCGGATGAGACTGCCTACTACTTCTGCGGAGCGGCGTAGGAATGTCCTGATCTTTCGAACCCTCTGGTTCTACTAAGCTTTCAGTAATAGCTCGTGGTTCTGGAATTTCTTCCAGTTCTACTGCGCTCCCACTTACCTGATTTTCCAAAAACTCGGTTTCCAAGAAGTGGGCATGACGAGAAACAAAAAACTTTTGTTCCTCTTCGCAATAGAAGAAATATCCCTTGGAGTACTTTGGATATCCCACAAACTTGCACTGTACTGAGCGTGCCTCGAACTTGTCCTCATGCTTCTTTTTGACAAAAGCTGGACATCCCCATGTCATACTGTGATTAAGATAGGGTCTCTTCCCACACCGCATCTGATATGGTGTAGTAGGCACAGTCTTAGTTGGAACTCGGTTTAAAAGGTATGCAGCTGATTCTAGTGCATATCCCCAGAATGATCGCGGTAACTCAGCGTTACTCATCATGGACCGTACCATATCCAATAGGGTTCGGTTCTGTCTCTCCGATACACCGTTATGTTGCGGAGTGTATGGAGGAGTAAGCTGAGAGAGAATTCCATTCTATTTTAAGTAATCCAGGAACTCGGCACTTAAGTATTCACCACCTCGATCAGATCTCAGTGTCTTGATACTTTTGCCTGTTTGTTTTTCTACTTCATTCTTATATTCCTGGAACTTTCCAAAGGCTTCGGATTTATGTTTCATTAAGAAGACATATCCGTACCTTGAAAAGTAATCCGTAAAAGTAATGAAGTAAGAATAACCTCTTCGTGCATGCGTAGACATTGGACCGCACACGTCGCTGTGTACGAGTTCCAAGAGCTCGCTCGCTCTTACTCCGTGTCCAGTGAACGGAGTCTTTGTCATCTTTCCTTTAAGACAGGATTGATAAGTTGCATATGATTGATATTCGAATGGATCCAAATATCCTTCTGTCTGTAACTTCGTCAACCTTCTTTCATTGATGTGACCCAGTCTATAATGCTATAAGAAAGTCTGATTTGTTTCCGGAGACTTTCTTTTGTGTGTATCCTAGACATTGAAAATCTGTGGTTGGTTTAATACGTATATACCATTGCTTAATGTACCTGACCCAATCAGAACTTGATTAAGGTGAATGTTTACAACATTACTTACAAATGCAAATTCATATCCTTCTTTAGAAATTAAAGATACATTAATGCATGATATTACAAGTTGCATTGGGTACAAAAAAGCAATTACGTAAAACCAAAACATGTCCATCTGACATTCCCGGGTGATAGTCCCCCACGGCCTCAGCATCCATGCTAGCTCCGTTTGCAACTTTGAGGGTCATGTCACCTGCCTTCAAAAACCTACGCTTTCTTAACGCCTGCAAAGAATTACTGATATGAGATCCTGATCCGGTATCCAATACTCAGGAAGTAGAGTTTATTGATAGACAGTTTTCAATAACATACACACCTGAAGCTGAAGCCGCAACATGCTTCAGATCCTGTGTTCTGTCCTTCCAAGCCCTGCAATATTTCTTCCAGTGTCCACTCTTGTGACAGTAAAAGCACTCTTCCTTGTCCACAAGCTTCCCCGCTACCTTTGTTGCTTTTACCTTTCCCTTCGTATCCACTTTACTAACACCGCCCCTTGGTTTGGCGGGGGTTTTCTTCTTCTTTCTCTTGGCTTTCTCCTTGGACATAGAAGAGGAAGATCCTCCTACAAACAAAGTGGATGTTTCCCTACCTTTCCGTAGGGTGCCCCTTGTACTCCTCAGCATGTTGAGGAGCTCTGAAAGTTCAACTTCCTTTTCCTGCAAGTTGAAATTCAGGATGAACTGGGCGTAAGTGGAAGGAGGAGACTGTAAGTGCACGACGGCGCCCCGGCCTCCATCCAGAGGTCAAATTGCGGAAGCGGTGATATACTTAAATTTTTCATGAACTGACACCACCGCGCACTAATACCCGGATCGAACCATTAACTAGTCCTAGCTAACTACAAGATAGGGAATAGAGATATACCGACTGATCCGAGTCCTCCGGTCTTCTCGTCATCGTCCCGATCTCCCGCGGAAACTCCGGTCGTCGCCTCCTTGCCGGAAGGGCACCACATCGTCTGCATCTTTTACGGGCTCCCACCTCAATGCCGAGGCAACTCGGGCACGAAGCTGGCTAGTCGACGTGCCCAAGATTTGCTGTAGAATGTATAGTAGAACTTGTGTCTCATTTTAGGGTTGTAGGAATTGCCATATTGGTGGATTTTTGGAGCATGAAATGAACAAAATTCCACCATCCAAAAATTTGGACAGCCCACCTCTTTTGTGGCCGGCCATAACTTGTGTGGGGATGGGAATGAGAGGAGAGAGTGATAGAATGAGAGAGGCCACACAATAATGCAAGAGGGAATCAAAAGCAATCATGAAAGAACATGATCACTAACACCAAAACCACACTCTACCACAACCTCATCATCTCAACAAAGTCAAGCCATCATGAAAACAAAGTCAAGGTATGGTCCACCCATCATGAACCATCATGAAGTCAAGAATATGCAAAGACCCCCTCCACAAAAGCTTATTTGCACAAATGCAAATAAGCCCTCCTCCACCAATCTTCGGCCAATGAACGATACAAAGGAAATTGGCCGAAACGGAAAGCAAACTGGTAACTCCAGAAAACTGGTCCCGTAATAAATTACAGGAAAACCCCGATACTGTGCATACACACCCGCATTTGTATTCCGACCGAAATACAAATGCAATGAGACAAATCTACACTGTACTATACTAGGATCCGACTTAAACCAAAGCCGGCTAGTAATATCCGTTCGATCCTGATTCGTGCAATACCGCACGTATCTGATCGAATCCTGCCATATATCCATACGGCCAGTAGTATAAACTGTCCGATCCTGATCCGTGCAATACCGCACGTATCTGATCGGACCTTGCCATATCTCCATACGGCCTCTACAACGTTTCGCCCGAAAGCTGAGTAACCGAATGTGGGGGACTCTAAAGACTCGTCAACATCATGGTTGTGGATTTAACCACTAGCACGTCAGAGGTATAAGATAATACGTAACGGGCTACCAGGTATTGACTAAAATGGACGTCTGTGATCGAACTCAGCCTTACAACCCTACTGAGCCTGTCAGTGACAATATCCGTACAGTCCAGTACGTTCATCTAGGAGCATCGCATGGCGGGCCTAGGGGGTTGGTAAAAGTCAGACCACCAAAAGCGGTACAAGTCGTGTCGGAGTGTAGCCCAGAACACCCTGAGATACTACTGGAATACCTACCAGTAAATCTCCTTGCCTCGGCCGAGGGCTTCGTGCAATGACTCTCCTAGACACAGCGCGACCTCACCCCCAATACCGGGAGAGACGAACCCCTGAAGATGCGCTCACTGCCTCCATGTGGCTCGGGACTGTACCCAACTAAAACCTGTTTGCACGACTCCTTTGAGCCGTGGTAGGGTAGTAATCAAAGTACAGTGGGAACTCACACGAGACAAATGACGATCCCCAGGTCGATGAACTAACCTGTACACATGTCACCAGGGAACTGCCATCTGACGTCTGGTATATGACCAACTAGCATGTTCCCGGCGAGTCCTGTCCAGTGTACTCATAACCCAATGAGCACCTGTATACATCTTAGGTGAACGAACTGACACCAGTGGCTTGTGAGACCGGCCACCGCCCCTCGTCGGGGTCTCGAATGTACACACTAGTCTACTCTGGAGTATCGATGCCCTATCTCGAAACTCCCACGACTAGGGACCATTTAAGGATGTGCTTATAGACTACCAGCTCCCACGTATATGATCGCCCTCATACTGCTGGTGGTCAAGCAAGAATCCTAGGGGCTCTATCAAGGTGTAATAGCGACTTGTCAGGTCACCTAAAGCAGTACACGATGATAAAGGTAAACCAGATAGCATACTATCATCATGAGTATGACTGTCCTATCGGGATAGGTCCTCCATCAATCATTGTAATCACGTGCCTGTGATTGAATAATTGAATCTGAGGGCACTATCTCCAACAATCTCCCACTTGCACTCAAGGCTAATTATTGCGATGTCGCATACTCACAGCACGTGTGATACCGAACACCCAACTCCTCTACTAGTCAGTCTCACAAAACTCGCTTGCGAAACTACTGCGTTCGAGGAATAGCCTTAGTGAGTGGATCCTCCTTGATGTCTCTTTCTATGTCTCTCTATATCTCAAGTTCGCGGAGAAACCCATCTCCCGAAATGAGCAACACCTGTCTTAGAATGTGTCTGGATGTCTGGTGGGACCTAGCTCATAAATGAACTCCAAATCCAAACTTCTTAGTCTGTATCGTCAACTGAACCTAATCAGTATCCTGCGCCATGCCTCCCTCAGTATTGCCTTTGATCACCTATCCAAAATACTGCCCCTCGTCAGAGGGAAAACTATAACCCTGACAACCTCCTTGTCGTCCATGTCACCTTGGAAGCCTGGAATGATAATTGTCTCCCAAATGAGGCTGTCGTTATCATATCCCTAGAACATCCACTTATGTTCTAAAACTGCTTCCGACTGTTTCTCCAGGATTGGATCAATGTCAACTTATTGCATCTAGTGCAAGAACAACATCTGGTGTGGTACTTGACATCTCATGATTGACTCAATTGCCTAAGCAAGTGATCTGTCAATCATGCACATCCCTCTCTACTTTAGTCTGTAAGACACCTTTAGAGAGGGTGACTCCGTCACCTGCAGGCACACCACCGTGCCAGGAGTCGTCCATTCTAAATACTCTTAGAATGCTGTCTAAGTACCCTTATTTGGGAAACCACCCAAATCTAGATCTAAAAGCATAGATCTAGTAACCAGTATGTCTGATGTAATATCCAAGTCCTGTGTAGAGAAAACACTGTGTGACGACCAAAGTATAACCGATTGTAGTGTAGGATAGTGTAGGAATATCACTTCCTACTCTGTGTATGTCATCCAAATACCATGACATCACACCCTACTACCTTCTCAACAGATCCATCCCCTATTCTGATGAAGTCAAACCTATGACTGTCACATCAGAAATTGACGATCTATCTCCGCTATAACTGCTTTAGTCTATAAATAGACATAAGCTACCTGTCCACCAATGCTTCCACTGCTCCCACTGACTACGACAACCCTCTGGCAGAGTCATATACACGTACACTTCTGAAGCCAGTTCAGAACGATGCTATACTCATCCTCCTGCCGGGTCTCGCAGCCTGGAACAACAGCAATGGCAAGTGTGGGTAAACAAGAACCTCACTGCCACCGTCCTTGAGGCTACCGGAGTACCTCTCGGGTGCCTGAGGTTACCCACCTTATCTGCGGAGTGGCCAATGGAATGTCAAGCCAGATTGAATCTTAAGGTTCCTATCAAATCTTCAGTAATCGTTTGTGGTTCTGGAATCACTTCCAGTTCTACCATACTCCCACTACTGTTTTCTGAAAAAATCCATTTTTAATAAAACTGTGGCGAGTCTAGAACAATATCGCTATTGATCTTCCAGATGGTAGAAAGTCAACCCTCGTCATAGCCTGGGTCAATCCACAAACAGCCATTACAGAAACGTGCCTTGAGTTATCCAGAGTCTGGTTTTAAGCATAGGCCGGACAACTCCCTGTACCTTAACATCGTTAAGATATGAACTGTACTATATCCAATATAGAACCAGAGGCACTGATTTAATTGAACCAGATTCAAATCATGCAGCTGTCTCCAGTGCATGTCAACTAAATGGAAGGAGGCCGATCATCGTTACTCAACTTAGGAATGCTTCCAATTATGAGTAACCTGAAAGAGAAGCAAGTTCTCTTAATCATTACTATCAACTGAATACCATACTCAAGTATCTACATCTTCGATCACATTGAAGAATCCCGATACTTGCAATACCTGGTTCTCTACTTTATTCAAATACCTATAACTTCTCAAAATTCGGACCCTGTGTTTCAACGAAACACCTGTCTAAAAACTAGAGAAGTCATAAGTAACCGAATATAGTACGAGGACCAACCCCTCTGTCCTGATGGACCCTGGACAACATACAATACTCTGTATAAGTCCTTTGAGTCTGATAACTCATTCACTGTGTGTCGTAGGTTGAAAACTGTATCTTTGGTTATGAAGAATTACACCGCTGTTCAATGCTCCTTACCTAACCATCCACTGATATAGGTAAATGTCGTAGACATAATTTCAAAAGGGTATATCTTACTCTATGAAAATAGAAGTACACATATATCGATTTGAAATTGGTGCATAACAACGGATATTCAAAACCAAATATTTGCCGACCGGCAAACAGCCCAGGTGATTTCCTCAAATATCACCGATTACAACGAATCACGATATAATGAGGATGATCATCTAATTCCCAATAACTTACTCCCACTCATCATCTGTAAAACTATACAGATGTGAGAATCATACTTGGTAAATACATACCCTGGAGCAAGTGTCTAACTGGGAAATCAGTCTTCGTTTAACAGTACACAGTGAAACTGAAACACTGAAATGTTTCGTAGGGGTATTCTGGTATTCCTAGTAACGCCTCTTCCAGATTCACGACTGTAACCGTATAATTCTTTTCCACCTCTCCAAATCCCTTCATATGTCTTTAGTCATTACCTTCTGCACACCCCTTTAGGCCAAATGGTTTTCTTCCTTCCCTACCGTTAGGCACCAGCCTATGGTTTGGAAGAAGACTATCCAATAAGCATAATGGGTGTACTGTCCTAATCCTAGGAACACCCGCATTGCGAGAGAAGGTGAAGATAAAAGACACCTGAATAAATCTTATTCCTATTTCTCCTGAACCAGAATCCATCTCCGAACTGGAACAAGTTCCTTTCGAGTTCGTATATAACCATACGATGGAGTATCTAATAAACTGTGGATCTTCGTAGTGATACGGAGTGTCCTGGAGAAATACAAAGGTGATTTAGGATTGGCGAAGGAATACTTGGTTTGGTCGTGAATAGCAGTCGCAATTTACTTTGCCCTCTTACTAATCCCTTGCTTTGTCTTAAATCAATACCTTCTGTACACCATCGTTAGGTTAATTGGTTTTCTTCATTCCCTACCGGTCGGCAACAGCCTAGGGTTTGGAAGAAGACTATCCAATTTGCGTAATAGGTGTACTACTCCTAAACCAAGGAGTACTCGCAACCTTAGAGAAGGTAAAAGGAAAAGGCAACTGAATAGTCCTATCCGTTTTCTCCAGAACCGGAAACCATCCTCGAATAAATTCCTTCGAGTTCGTATCTAACCAAACGATGGTTTTGTCCAATGGAAGAGGATGTTCGTAGTAATACGGGGTGTCCTGGAGAAAAGGGCAAAAGTAGGAGTGGCAATGAGGTTTGCAACTCTGACAATCCAAAAGCCAGTGTTTTAGAAGGTTCGGTCAACTTGGTCACTGAGTCATAGTCTTAGGGTCGGGTCAATGGTCGCTGCCAAAGAGAGAGAGAAAAGAAACACTCAGCGTGCACTCTAACCTAGATCAGAATGGTTACCAATTTATCTAATCTGGAAACCTCCCACTGTACAGTCAAATTCTCCTCCAAAGCTGAAAGAAGAATTAGTCGGGATCACCCGAGGAGTATACCAACTCATCAGTGGGAATCGGGATCCAACTATCACCGCATGATAACATGACGGAATCCTCTCACGTCATCACACTCCAGAAGGTATGCGCATATCTGGCAAGTTTCAGTTCTTTTGAAACTCCCGATGTGATTTTTGCCCCATGCTCTTATGACCTTGACTTTGGCCAACATATCATAAGTCACATGTCAAGTTCTACCCGTCATTCTCCAGGTTGTTTTGAATCCACCCGTACCTACCCTTGACTTTGGCCAAAATGGCAGTACGACTGTCCCAAACCAACGCATCTATCTATGCTGCATATGAATGCCCCAATAGCTACCAATCACTGTGCCTTGACCTTGGCCAACATACACAGCTTGAATACTATTGAACACTCATATGAAACGACGGTGGGCTACGAATGGTTTCTGGCGAAAACCTTTAACGTAAAGAACTTGATATCGTTGAAGGAACGGATAGCTTTTAAAAATATAGTGACGAAAACCTTTGCTAAAGAGGTCACTCCCGGTGAAGGGACCTCGGCTCTTTCCCCGTAGAATGAGGTGCAGGATATTCCAACTGAATACCACGGTGCAAAGCAAAAGTAATCGGCTATAGTGAAGTTAATGCCCTGACGCAAAATTCTGTCCAAGGGGTCATTCCCGGTGAAGGGATCTCGGCCCTTGCCTCGTCGACTGAGGAGCAGGATATTCCAACTGAATACCACGATGCAAAACAAAAGTGAACGTCCTTGCAATAACAGCTTTTTGAAAAGTGTTCCAACAACATCAGATTAGGTTTGTTTTTAACTTGCATTGATTCGAATCAATGCAGTTCCATCAATTGATCACACCACAAAGAACGAAAATATACTGATGTACGTAAATGCCATCCGCATTCGCCACTGGGTCCCGTCATTACCCGTTAGGTTAGCTAACTAACGACAGAGTGGGGACTGGACTAGCGCGGATGTAAAACATATACAACATCTACTAATATATATACCAATATATTATATTTCGCTCAAGGCGTGATAAGAAATGCAACATCACAGAAATGTACAGCATCACAGAACAATACAGATATCTGGGATCCCCGGGTTTCACAGAGCCACTACTGAAACCCGATGTTCCCCTGGTCGTGTGGATAGCCTGTGCAATGAAATCCTAGACCCCTACGGGTGCGGCAAGTCACCCGCCAAAACCTGAAGCGAGGCAGCCCCTTTCAGTACCGTGAATGGACCACCCAGCACTTCATGGAATCCGGTAACTTGGGCACCCCTCCTGGGTCAACCTGTACCCCCTACGAGTGCGGCGAATAGCCCGCCAATCCTAGAGTGAAGCCCCCTCCGTCTCAATGCCATGAGATGCGGGCTTGTTGCCCTCTAGAACCCGGCTATCCGTGCACCCCACCTTGGGGTAATCCTAGTACAGAAAGTAAAATATACATACAACGGGTACAACGACCGCAACCTGGTCGTGCCCCAAAATAATAATACAATCAGGCAGTGACGGCAGTCCACATGTCGGATGCTCGCCCCGCAATATCAAATGTACATAATACAACCACAACTGTACTAGCATTGCATCCAGGCTATCCCCCACGACCAATCCGCAACATCACAGCATAACACAGAACATCAACGTGAAAGTCACGTTCGCAAATCCGTCTAACCGGGCTATAGCAGTTAGACTGGATTTACCGATCAAGTGACATTCACGGCCGCAGTTATAATGTAAATACTGTGAAATAATGTGTTTAAAATATCCGATCGATCAAAAATTAACAAGTGGGCCCCCAAGCAATACTGTAGCACTCACAGAAATTCTGGGCCTAAGTTTAATATTCCAAAACCCCTATTTTCAGCCCACAAGTCGACGGGAAATTTTTGACGCATTGATCCCTCAAACCTGCGGCGGAACCGCGGCGCCAAGTGGGGTTTGGCCGCGGTTCCGCGCTCTACCTGAACGATCAATGTCTCGAATTTTCCCAGAACTCTTAGAACTTCTTGTACATCAGTTTTCTACAACCTGAAAAATTTTTAGACTCCAAAAAATTTCAACAGAAAACTGATGTGAACAAAAACGCGGATTTTAGAATTTTGGTCGATCTAATGGCGAGGCTCTGATACCACTGTAAGTGCACGGCGGCGCCCCGGCCTCCATCCGGAGGACAAATTGCGGAAGCGGTGATATACTTAAATTTTTCATGAACTGGCACCACCGCGCACTAATACCCGGATCGAACCATTAACTAGTCCTAGCTAACTACAAGATAGGGAATAGTGATATACCGACTGATCCGAGTCCTCCGGTCTTCTCGTCATCGTCCCGATCTCCCGCGGAAACTCCGGTCGTCGCCTCGTTGCTGGAAGGGCACCACATCGTCTGCATCTTTTACGGGCTCCCACCTCAATGCCGAGGCAACTCGGGCACGAAGCTGGCTAGTCGACGTGCCCAAGATTTGCTGTAGAATGTATAGTAGAACTTGTGTCTCATTTTAGGGTTGTAGGAATTGCCATATTAGTGGAGGTATGATGCAAGAACTATGTAGACGAACTAGGGGATTTTTGGAGCATGAAATGAACAAAATTCCACCATCCAAAAATTTGGAAAGCCCACCTCTATTGTGGCCGGCCATGACTTGTGTGGGGATGGGAATGAGAGGAGAGAGTGATAAAATGAGAGAGGCCACACAACAATGCAAGAGGGAATCAAAAGCAATCATGAAAGAACATGATCACTAACACCAAAACCACACTCTACCACAACCTCATCATCTCAAAAAAGTCAAGCCATCATGAAAACAAAGTCAAGGTATGGTCCACCTATCATGAACCATCATGAAGTCAAGAATATGCAAAGACCCCCTCCACAAAAGCTTATTTGCACAAATGCAAATAAGCCCTCCTCCACCAATCTTCGGCCAATGAACGATACAAAATGAATTGGCCGAAACGGAAAGCAAACTGGCAACTCTAGAAAACTGGTCCCTTAATAAATTACAGGAAAACACCGATACTGTGCATACACACCCGCATTTGTAATCCGACCGAAATACAAATGCAATGAGACAAATCAACACTGTACTATACTAGGATCCGACTTAAACCAAAGCCGGCTAGTAATATCCGTTCGATCCTGATTCGTGCAATACCGCACGTATCTGATCGAATCCTGCAATATATCCATACGGCCAGTAGTACAAACTGTCCTATCCTGATCCGTGCAATACCGCACGTATCTGATCGGACCTTGCCATATCTCCATACGGCCTCTACAACGTTTCGCCCGAAAGCTGAGTAACTGAATATGGGGGACTCTAAAGACTCGTCAACATCTTAGTTGTGGATTTAACCACTAGCACGTCAGAGGTATAACACAATACGTAACGGGCTACCAGGTATTGACTAAAAGGGACGTCTGTGAGCGAACTCAGCCTGACAACCCTACTGAGCCTATCAGTGACAATATCCGTACAGTCCGGTACGTTCGTCTAGGAGCATCGCATGGCGGGCCTAGGGGTTGGTAAAAGTCAGACCCCCAAAAGCGGTACAAGTCGTGTCGGAGTGTATCCCAGAACACCCTGAGATACTACTGGAATACCTACCAGTAAATCTCCTTGCCTCGGCCGAGGGCTTCGTGTAATGGCTCTCCTAGACACAGCGCGACCTCACCCCCAATACCGGGAGAGACGAACCCCTGAAGATGTGCTCACTGCCTCCATGTGGCTTGGGACTGTACCCAACTAAAACCTGTTTGCACGACTCCTTTGAGCCGTGGTAGGGTAGTAATCAAAGTACAGTGGGAACTCACACGAGACAAATGACGATCCCTAGGTCGATGAACTAACCTGTACACATGTCACCAGGGAACTGCCATCTGACGTATGGTATATGACCAACTAGCATGTTCCCGGCGAGTCCTGTCCGGTGTACTCATAACCCAATGAGCACCTGTATACATCTTAGGTGAACGAACTGACACCAGTGGCTTGTGAGACCGGCCACCGCCCCTCGTCGGGTTCTCGAATGTACACACTAGTCTACTCTGGAGTATCGATGCCCTATCTTGAAACTCCCACGACTAGGGACCATTTAAGGATGTGCTTATAGACTACCAGCTCCCACGTATATGATCGCCCTCATACTGCGTGTGGTCAAGCAAGAATCCTATGGGCTCTATCAACGTGTAATAGCGACTTGTCAGGTCACCTAAAGCAGTACACGATGATAAAGGTAAACCAGATAGCATACTATCATCATGAGTAAGACTGTCCTATCGGGATAGGTCCTCCATCAATCATTGTAATCACGTGCCTGTGATCGAATAATTGAATCTGAGGGCACTATCTCCAACAGGGACTGGAGAATCATGTCCGTATAGAGCTCATTCTCCAACGTGGTCCCAAGGTCCACGATCTCCTCTATGTAGCCAATCATCTTAAGCACGAGTTCCGCTACCGATGATCCGACGGCCAATCTCGCCGAAAAGAGCTTCTTCGACACTTCGTATCTGGCGATACGGGATTGCTCTCCATACAGTTCTATTGTATGGAGAAATATGGATTCGAGGTCCATATTCTCGTGACTCCCCTGATGTTCATTGTCCATAGAGGCAAGCACGAGGCACTTGGCCTTCGCGCAGTCGATTTCCCAGGTCTTATGGATTTCCCTATCAGCGACGCTGGTTTTGAGACCTGGGACAGGGGGAGCTTTGGTGGTAAGAAGATACCCCAACATGTCTTAAGTGATTGCCATTTTGACATTCCTGAGCCAATCTTTGTAGTTTGGCCATGTCAGTATGTTTTTATCTAGAAGTAACTTAAGTCCAGTCATGTTATTTGGTCGCTGCAATTAGGAGAGAGAGAAGAAACACTTTAGCATGATGCTCTTGCAAGTTTAGAGTGGTTTTTAATTTTTCTAAACAGGATGGCTCCCACTGTCTCTCGAATCCCTCCTCAAACCATAAAGGAAGAATTAGTCGGGATCAATCTCACCGTACGATTCTTGCTTAACCGTTCAGCCAGGCCAGTGTCGGTACTACGAGGGAGGTTTTCCAACGCTTTCGCGAAGTTCCTTAATTAAGTAACCTCTTTTCCCTGTGGGCGTAGCCCCGCTAACACTTTTCTAGACACCTACTTGGTTTATAGCATTGATCGTTAGGTGAGAATTTTCCGGAGGAGTAGCATATACTCACAGTAGGATCGGGATCCAAATATCATCGCGTGACAAAACTGAAGGAATCCAACCAGAATCATCACACTCCAAATGGTATGCAGCGCTAGCAAGTTTCAGTTTCTTTTGAAACTCCCGATGTGGATTTTTGCCCCATGCTCTTATGACCTTGACTTTGGCCAACAAATCATAAGTCACATGTCATGTTCTACTTGTCATTCTCCAGGTTAATTTGAGCCCACCCGCACATATCCTTGACTTTGGCGAACAAGGTAGAACGACTGCTCCAAACCAACACATCTATCTATGCTGCACATGAATACCTAATAGCTACCAATCACTATGCCTTGACTTTGGCCAACAAACATAGCTTGAATACTTATTGACCATTCATATGAAACGACGGAGGGCTACGATTGGTTTTGGCAAAACCGTGAACGTAGTGAACTTGATATAATCGATGGAATGATGTAGCTTTCAAAAGAAGTGGCTCAAACTCCGCATTTAAAATTTGGTTTTGAAAAGTACCGAGTGGTTTTGAAAATGTTCCAACAACTTTTACTTGGTTTATTTTTTTCTTGCTTTAATTCCAACGCGTCCCATCATTTAATCCTACCATTGCATAAAACAATGAAAATATGACATACGCTTATTCCATCCGCATTCGCCACGGGGTCCCGTCATCACCCGTTAGGTTACTTAACTAACGACAGAGCGGGGGCTGGACTAGAGCGGATGCAAAACATAAGCAACGCCTAAATAGATATGTCACGACCCAAGATTGGCCCGTGACGGCCCTAATACTACGCAACGCCTAAAGACGCAACGTAGTAAAAGAAAGCCAAAACCAGAAATCTAAACCAAGAAAAATACTGAAAAGATAATATAAGTTTAGAAACAATTGAAATCGCAACCCAAATTCTTTAAAAGTCTTACTTTCCTTCTTTAAAATTTTAGCAACACCCCCTTTTGTAAAGACAAGTCAAGAAGAATGCAACACAAAAATAATGACAGTAGAGGAAAAGCTGTATATAAAAGACATCAAATCCACAATAATACATGCTAACGTCCTCACCAAGTTTCTATGTCCACAAATACAATAGTAGATGGAGAGTACAAATACAACGAATATACAATATGAAATACAGATAACCATCTAACCCACCTAAGCAAAATGGTACTGTGAGCTGATGCGGTATCTGTAGCAAAAGGGTGATAGCTGGATAGCTGAATAGAGGAATAGCCTGCCTCGACTACTCTGGGGAAAAACCTGAAACACCTGTGGCACAATGGGGGTGAGTTGCCAACTCGTGAATAGTATAAAACATATGCAGGTAATCGCAGGAATGCACGTACAGCATGAATCTAAGATATGCGATTACAGTAGTAATATGTCATGCCATGCTGAAATAAGAAGAGTACACTAGCAGGTACAATCAATATGTGAATCTGTGCATATGGTAGGTAAAGGTGAGGTATAGGGTGGAATATGTCATTTCCCACGGAAACCTGACGTCGTGGCAGGATCACAATCCATCAAGATACTCCAATCCCAAGTCCTCAAATCAGCCCCCACATTGGGCACTCACATCATATAAGTCTCACATCTCCTCAATGTACAATGTCGAGTAATCTCCTATATCCCGAATGTACGAATCACCAATCACATAGGTATATCCAATGTCCAATCCCAATGAATCACCTAGTATCCCAAGTCCAATCTCAAGCAAGAATCTAACATCCTAAAGGTATATATATGTACAGAAATAAATATGATGGGGGCAATACACATATATTAGCGTCCCATACCACTAATATTGGTGTAAGGGTATATATAACAACGGCTAAATCCCCTGTTATATATACAAAAAAGGGGTTAAAGAAATATCATGAAACCGTGTGCCAAGCATCAACACAGAAATCCTCGTATATGGGGCTCCGTCAGTCCGGATCAGCCCACGGGGTCCGTCTGCAGTGTCGGCCCTCGGCCCCGACAGTACAGGTCATCCCGCATCCATCTCTCTACTCTGGCCAGTAGCCTCCGGACAACTGCCAGGTCCAAACAATCACCGGTAGGTACTCGCCTGCCTCCAGGCTCAATCGGCAAACCCATCGATCTTCTTGCCGAGGGAAACCATACCGGGCCCCACCATGTACTCTCATACGGCAACCACACCTCGTATGGAGTATATAATCAGCACCGATAAAACTCATGGGGGACGCTCAAATATCATATCAAGGAAACCGGGTTGTTACATATATGCATAATTTCATGAACTCCCGCGGTTCCCAAATCCCGAAAACATCATGAAAAATCCAGATAAACAATGCGCAATCCAGGAATAAATGTATGCGATAAATCTGAATGCGAGCAGGTAAACACAAGTATATAGCTGAACCAAATGTATGCGAAATCAAGATGAGGTACAGCTAAGTAACATCAGTAAATGTAAATATGCGACAACAACTGAATATGTGTCTAACATACAGGTGTAGCAATGTAAAGGTATCTACCTATAGGAACTGATGTCGTATACCCCCCTGGGTATAAGTAACATATGTAGGAAATCCCTCCCGGTATATGTAAAATATGTAGGAGGTATACCTGTAGCTGTATCGCAAAGTGAAAATATACCTATCACTAAAGGTATGATACACTATAGGTATACCGATAAGCTAGATGTCATGTGTGGCAAGCAATAGTAGCTATAAGGGGTAGTGTGTGACATGGCAATTATTGACGGTGTGTGTGTAGCATACAATCCATGCTCGTGCAACATGAACCGTCAATAATGTGTGCAGTGTCCTACGGCTGCTAGTCACAGGATATAACTATATCTAAGGAAATAAAGTAAATGCGCAATTCTACAATGACGTAGAATGTGCGACAGGTCTTTGAATCCTAGCCCAGACGCATAACGCCATGCGGGCGATTCCCCTGTAGATGTTATATCTACTCACCTAAACTCCACGCTGGGTGAATCCTATCACCTGCTCCCCCCGTAGCCGTGTCCGTAGCTCCTGCCTGCAAACCTGTAAATATAACATGGAAATCACATATAAGCCAAGATATCTCGCGAAACGCGATATCGAATCAAAACGAGAAATTCGCGTCGCGAACTAAGCGCGCGTGTGCACGATACGCTGAATCGTGTGTGTACGCGTCTAAAACCATCGCGACACGCCGCGATACGCTGGATCACAGAACCCACTCACGTATCGCGCGTATCGCGCAAACACAACGAAACACAAAAGCGACATATAGTCCCAGATTTTTCTACAGGAAAGATATTACAAAACTAGACATGTCAAAGACCTAGAAAACACAGCAGGGAGCCCTACACCCAAACCCCAACACCCAAGCTCCCCACTGGGCCGCAAATTGCGGCCAAAAAGAAGAAATTGGCGGCCTGGGTTAGGAGTTAGGGGGTCGTGCTCTGGTGGTGGTGTCTAGACCTAGGTATCATGTCCCAGTATTCTCAATTTTACTCTGCAAGGTCCGGGTCTATAGCAGATCACAAATGTCCAGTATATCACTTTAAAACACTAATTTGCACAATAAGGAAAACCTATGGTATTTTAGTGTAATCTGGCTATTCCTCAGTTGAAGTGGCCTTGTTAACACTTAAATATACTAGGTTAGCTAACAGAATCATCAATTTACCACAATTCCACTTAAACACCACAATTAAGCACAAATAGCTAATTCAACACCAATCGACACCAAACCACACACAATCTAGCAAAACAAGGGAAAGAGCTCTGAATTATACCCTAGGGAACCCAAGGAGGCAAGAGAAGAAGTGTGCAGGTGCTGGGGTTGCTGCTGCTACAGCTGCTGCCTGTTGCTGCTGCTTCTGCTACTTGCTGCTGCTACTGATGCTGCCTCTGGTGCTGTGGATGATGATGAGGATGATGATGATAATGATGTTGTTGTTGTTGTTGATGTTGCTGGGGCAGCTGCTGCTGCCTTGCTTTGCTGCTGCTGCTGCTTGTTGTTGTTATTGCTGCTGTTGTTGTTGTCTGTTGTTAATGATGATGATGGTGAAGCTGATGATGGTGAAGATGCTGCTTCAGAGGCTGGAGCTGCTGCTTCTGGGTCAGGTGAGTGTGTGTGTGTGTGTGTGAGAGTGAGATAATGAGAGAAGAAAAGAAATGAGATAGAGAAAGAGCACACCCCCAAGACCCCTTTCTCACCCTCTCTTTCCTCATTAAATGAGCATGGCATGAGCCATGCTCCCATGCCCTCTCTCTCACACAAAGTCAAACCATGAAACCAATTATAAAACATTTCCTAATAACAACCATGCACTTAAACAAATATTAAAACTAGATTAGGGAGAAAGGTTAAACCTTAAAATAACCCTAGTTATCATGCACAAGTGTGTGTGTGCCTAACAAAATTCTAATAAAATACACAATAATTAGGATAAAACATCTAAAACTTAATTTGGTAAGCTTTTTATTAAAAACCACACATTAAAATATAATTAGCTACAAAATACATTCTAAGGTGTTACAAGATATCATATAGATATATATAAACATTCGTCACATGAAATGATAGCCATTCCCGATCACAGATGAACACATTGGATATACTAGGAATCCACATTTCGTACGAGCCTATAACGAGGCGGATTACACGGTCACGATGAATAGCAAAACCCCACCCTAGACCCCTACGGGTGCGGCAAACTACCCGCCAAGTACCCGAAGCGAAGCAACCTCCCTCAACATCGTGAGTACGCCACTTGGCACTTCGAGATACCCGATAGTTTGTGCACCCCACCTTGGGTCTATCCTAGGAGCAAAAACGGTAAAAGAAATTATACAATGACGGCTACAACCCCGACCCGGTTGTGCGGCCATACAAATAATATTACATCAATTTACATATTACAAGAATTGAAAGAATAAGAAAACTCTCATCTCACAACCCCCCGGCTATTCATCCGCGACAATCCAACGAATTCAAATACACAAACCATCAACATTACAGATCACAGATATGTATAACCCCCACTAATCGACGTATAGCGATTAGCAGACGTTCAATACATATATCACATCACAGATATAACCCATTAGCCAAAGTGTAAAGAAATTCGATCAAAATACGGATTTGAGACCACCCCAAAACTAACTTGTTCTCTGGAAAATCTGGGCAGAAACAAACCATCCTAAAAATCCCAAAACAGCAACAGAAGAACACTGCAGGAAAAACGACCCACGGCCGAGTCAACTTGGCCGCGGTTCCGCGGCAAGAGCATGCTCTTGCCGCGGTTCCGCGGTGAGTTGGTCGACTCGCTGGTTCATTTTTCTTGGGTGTTCTGTAAAAACCCTGAGCTGATTTTTAGTGTATGATTTATTATTTTTAAAGCAGAAATAAAAATCGGCAGAAACTTAGGGTTTTCGAAAAGTGTTTTGCGATTTTTTCCGATCGAAGTTCTAGATACTTTGCTAACTAGTTAGTTTATGTTTAGCTAGGCTCTAATACCACGGTAAGTCCACGTTGCCCACCCCGGTGCTTGCGAGGAGGCGGAAACGTTATGAAAAATCGGATTTTTACAACACTAGGCAACATGGACTAACCAAAGGAGGGATCTTTGCTAAACAAAAACTAACAACCAAGCTAAAAGAGTTAGCTACTCGGAAAGGGGGTTATACCTAAGTCTTGAAGTCTTTCTCTTATTGCTCCTTGGAGTGAACGAACGAGTTCTCCTTGTCGCCTTCTTTAGCCGAAGAAAGATCCACCCGAGGGCCTCTACCTTTGGCTCCAACCTCAAACTAGAAGTAATTAAGGTGCTTGGTGTGCTAAACCTAGAACCTTAGAAAGAGTAATGAGTATTTTTGAAGGTTTTATCTCAAGCTCAAATGGTTCTCAACTCATGAGAGGGGAGAGCTAGAGAGAGAGGAAGAGGATAGGAGAGAATCAAAAATGATAGAATGAGAAGAATAAACTAACCTTCTCACATATATGTGAATTATGATAAATAAATAATTATCTAAAGATAATTGTGATGGTTAATCATGAAATGACCATTATCATCTCACATTAAATACTTTTGCAAGGTTCAAAGAGCATCTTTCATATGAAATGATGATGGTCAACTTGTCCACCTAGGTCAACAAGTCAAGTATAGTCAAATGGTCAACAACCCTAACCATACACAATTATAATTAAGTAATATTAATAAATCATATTTCACACATAAACATTAGGGTTAAGAAAATGACAATGGTCATCAACCCTAATGAAAGTCCTCTGCCTCTGCCTCAGTCAGTTGTGCATACACACCCGTATCCGTGTTCCGAGAGAGAAAAAACCAATCCCAAAACATATACTAGGATCTGGCTTAAACCAAAGCCCGCTAGTATAAGCTGTCCGGACACCAAACGTGCACAAGTGCGCGGATGTGAACGAACCCTGTCGCAAAACCATGCGACCTCTACTCATTTTACCTAATGGAAAATAACCCTCTGTGTGGGACTCTAAAGACTCGACATTACGCTGGCAGTGGGTTTAACCACAGACCGCAAGCGGCACCAGCTGTACGTAACGGTCCCCAGGTAGATGACGATAAGAAGACTGACGAGGTAAACCCATCAGAACTCCTACTGAGCCTGAATGTGACAGTCTCCGTACAGTCCGGTCTGTTCGTCTAAGAACATCGCATGGCGGGCCTTGGGGGGCGGTAAACGTCAGTCCCTTACTAGCGGTACAAGTCGTGCCGGAGTGTAGCCCAGAAGACCCTGAGATAACACTGGAAACCTACCTGTCTATCTCGCTTGCCCTGGCCAGGGACTTTGTGTAATGGCTCTCCTAGACACAGCGTGATATCAACCCCCATTACCGGGAGAGACGAATCCTGTTTAACCATCACTGCCTCCAAGTGCTTCGGGACTGCACCCAAAAACTACATGTTTGCACGACTCCTTTGAGCCGTGGTAGGGTAGTAATCAAAGTACAGTGGGAACACACTCGAGGCGAAGTGACAGTGTCAAGTCAACGGACTAAGTTGTACTCATGTCACCTGGTAACTGATAACTGACGATAGGTATAATACCAACCAACATTTCCCGACGAGTCCTGTCCAGTGTACTCATAAACTAACGAGCACCCTCATACTATCTCAAGTAGGACGTACTGACGGCTGTGGGACAGACCGTGTCCTAAGATGGGATAAGAAGCGCATACACTAGTCTACTCTGGGGTATCGATGCCCTGTCTCGATAGTCCTGCGACTAGGGACCTGCATAAGGATGTGCTTATGGATTACCTAGCCCCCACGAGTGTGATTGCCATAACAACGCTGGTAATCAAGAAAAGCTCCTAAGGGCTCCACTAATATTTAAAGGCGATATGCTAAAAGAAACACATGCACACATTAAAGCAGAAACAAACAAAGTAGCATACTACTATTTAGAGCAATATTGTCAATACAAGGTGAATATCCCAAGCTTCCATCAAGTAATATACATACTAGTATGATACAGTAATGGTCTCTAGGGCATATACACTAACAAAAAGTCCTAATATCCTCTTGGATCTGTCACGATAGATTCGGATCCCCAGAATGTAAGAGGCATCACCATGGTCTTTCATAGAGAACCTGTGTGACAAGAACCCTTTGACAGATTGTAGCATAGGAATGTCATTTCCTATCAAGAGAATGTCATCCAGGTATAAAACGAGGAATACTATAGTTCTTGCTACAAATGTACTGTAGATGCATGGTTCATCTGGATTTTTGATAAAGCCAAATTCTTTGACCGTCTCATCAAAATAGATGTTCCAACTCCGCGATGCCTTCTTTAGTCCATAGATGGACTTAAGCAACTTGCACACCTTTCCGCCGCTCCCACTCTGAATGAAACGCTCTGGCTGGTCCATATTGACACAATCCTCTAAATTTCCATTTAGAAAGGCAGTCTTTACATCTATCTGCCAAATCTCATAATCGTGGGAGGCAGCAATGGCAAGATGGATCCGAATGGATTTCAACAAAGTCACTGGAGAAAAGGTTTCGTCATAGTCCAAACCAGGTCTTTGACGAAAACCCTTTGCAACAAGTCTAGCCTTATAGGTCTCAACCTGTCCATCTACACCAATCTTCCTTTTCAAGATCCACTTGCATCCTACGGGTTTTACCCCATCTGGAGCAACGTCCAACGTCCATACTTTGTTGGTGTACATGGACTCCATTTCGGTCCGCATTGCATCCTGCCATTTTACCGAGTCAACGCTCTGATGCCCTGCTGGATGCTAGTGGGCTCATCACTATCAATGATGCAATCCTCTCTATCCCCATCTATGAGAAAACCGTAGTATCTCTCGGGCGGATGAGACTGCCTACTACTTCTGCGGAGCGACGCAGGAATGTCCTGATCTTTCGAACCCTCTGGTTCTACTAAGCTTTCAGTAATAGCTCGTGGTTCTGGAATTTCTTCCTGTTCTATTGCGCTCCCACTTATCTGATTTTCCAAAAACTCAGTTTCCAAGAAGTAGGCATGACGAGAAACAAAAACCTTTTGTTCCTCTTCGCAATAGAAGAAATATCCCTTGGGGTTCTTTGGATATCCCACAAACTTACACTGTACTGAGCGTGCCTCGAGTTTGTCCGCATGCTGCTTTTTGACAAAAGCTGGACATCCCCATGTCTTAATGTGATTAAGATAGGGTCTCTTCCCACACCACATCTGATATGGTGTAGTAGGCACAGTCTTAGTTGGAACTCGGTTCAAAAGGTATGCAGCTGATTCTAGTGCATATCCCCAGAATGATCGCGGTAACTCAGTGTTACTCATTATGGAACGTACCATATCCAATAGGGTGCGGTTCCTTCTTCCGATACACCGTTATGTTGCGGAGTGTATGGAGGAGTAAGCTGAGAGAGAATTCCATTCTCTTTTACGTAATCCAGGAACTCGGTACTTAAGTATGTTGGAGATAGTGCCCTCAGAGTCAATTATTGGATCACAGGCACGTGATTACAATGATTGATGGAGGACCTATCCCGCTAGGACAGTCTTACTCATGATGATAGTATGCTATATGGTTTATCTTTATCATCGTGTACTGCTTTAGGTGACCTGACAGGTCACTATTGCACGTTGATAGAGCCCCTAGGATTCTTGCTTGACCACCAGCAGTATGAGGGCGATCATATACGTGGGAGCTGGTAGTCTATAAGCACATCCTTAAATCGTCCCTAATCGTGGGAGTTTCGAGATAGGTCATCGATACTCCAGAGTAGACTAGTGTGTACATTCGAGACCCCGACAAGGGGCGGTGGCCGGTCTCACAAGCCACTGGTGTCAGTTCGTTCACCTAAGATGTATACAGGTGCTCATTGGGTTATGAGTACACCGGACAGGACTCGCCGGGAACATGCTAGTTGGTCATATACCAGACGTCAGATGGCAGTTCCCTAGTGACATGTGTACAGGTTAGTTCATCGACCTGGAGATCGTCATTTGTCTCGTGTGAGTTCCTACTGTACTTTGATTACTACCCTACCACGGCTCAAAGGAGTCGTGCAAACAGGTTTTAGTTGGGTACAGTCCCGAGCCACATAGAGGCAGTGAGCGCATCTTCAGGGGTTCGTCTCTCCCGGTATTGGGGGTGAGGTCGCGCTGTGTCTAGGAGAGCCATTACACGAAGCCCTCGGCCGAGGCAAGGAGATTTACTGGTAGGTATTCCAGTAGTATCTCAGGGTGTTCTGGGCTACACTCCGACACGACTTGTACAGCTTTTGGGGGTCTGACTTTTACCAACTCCCAAGGCCCGCCATGCGATGGTCATAGACGAACGGACCGGACTGTACGGATATTGTCACTGACAGGCTCAGTAGGGTTGTCAGACTGAGTTCGCTCACAGACGTCCCTTTTAGTCAATACCTGGTAGCCCGTTACGTATTGGCTTATACCTCTGACGTGCTAGTGGTTAAATCCACAACCAAGGTGTTGACGAGTCTTTAGAGTCCCCCACATTCAGTTACTCAGCTTTCGGGCGAAAAGCTGTAGATGCCGTATGGAGATATGGCGAGGTCCGATCAGATACGTGCGGTATTGCACGGATCAGGATCATACAGTTTGTACTACTGGCCGTATGGATATATGGCAGGGTTCGATCAGATACGTGCGATAGTGCACGGATCAGGATCGAACGGATATTACTAGCCGGCTTTGGTTTAAGCCGAATCCTAGTATAGTACAGTGTAGACTTTGTCTCATTGCATTTGTATTTCGGTCGGAATACAAATGCGGGTGTGTATGCACAGTATCGGGGTTTTCCTGTAATTTATTACGGGACCAGTTTTCTGGAGTTGCCAGTTTGCTTTCCGTTTCGGCCAATTTCCTTTGTATCGTTCATTGGCCGAAGTTTGGTGGAGGAGGGCTTATTTGCATTTGTGCAAATAAGCTTTTGTGGAGGGGGTATTTGCATATTCTTGACTTCATGATGGTTCATGATGGGTGTACCATACTTTGACTTTGTTTTCATGATGGCTTGACTTTGTTGAGATGATGAGGTTGTGGTAGAGTGTGGTTTTGGTGTTAGTGATCATGTTCTTTCATGATTGCTTTTGATTCCCTCTTGCATTATTGTGTGGCCTCTCTCATTCTATCACTCTTTCCTCTCATTCCCATCCCCACACAAGTCATGGCCGGCCATTCATTGAGAGGGGGCTGTCCCAATTTTGATGTGGGTGATTTTGGTTGATATCATATCATTTTCTTCACCAAAATTCCCAAGAAAAACTCCAAGTATCATACCTCCACAAAAGGCAATTCCTACAACCCCAAATGAGACTTGAGTACTACACATTCTACAGCAAATCTTGGGCATGTCGACTCGCCAGCTTCGTGCCCGAGTTGCCTCGGTATTGAGGTGGGAGCCCGTAAAAGATGCAGAAAATGTGGTGCCCTTCCGGCAAGGAGGCGACGACCGGAGTTTCCGCGGGAGATCGGGACGATGACGAGAAGACCGGAGGACTCTGATCAGTCGGTATATCTCTATTCCCTATCTTGTAGTTAGCTAGGACTAGTTAATGGTTCGATCCGGGTATAGTGCGCGGTGGTGCCGGTTTGCTAAGTTCGCAAAATTAAAGTTTATCACCGCTTCCGCATTTTGGCCTCGGGATAGAGGCCGGGGCGCCGCCGTGCACTTACAGTGGTATCAAAGCCTCGCTATTAACATAGTCTAGCTTTGTTTAATGTATTTACATTTCCGATCGACCAAAATTCCAAAAACCCGCATTTTCACATACATCAGTTTTCTGTTGAATTTTTTCTTGCTCGAAAATTTTTTCAGGTTGTAGAAAAGCGATGTACTGGAAATTATAAGAACACTGTAGAAATTCGATACAGTGACTCCACAGTGGGAGCGCGGAACCGCGGCCAAACCCCCCTTTGGGCCGCGGTTCCGCCGCACTATGTTGAGATCACTGCATCAAATTTCTGCAGTTGTTCTCTGGGTTGAAAATAGGGTTTCTGGAATATTATGTTTGGGCCCAGATTTTCTTGATGTGCTACAGTAGTACTTGGGGCCCACTTGTTAAATTTTGATCGATCGGATATTTTAAATACATTAGTTCACAGTATTTACATTATATCTGCGACCGTGATTGTCACTTGATCGGTAAATCCTGTCTAACTGCTATAGCCCGATTAGACGGATTTGCGAACGTGACTTTCACGTTGATGTTCTATGTATTTGTTGTGATGTTGCGGATCGGTCGTGGGGGATAGCCTGGATGCAATGCTAGTACATTTGTTGTTATATTATGTACATTTGATATTGCGGGGCGAGCGTCCGACATGTGGACTGCCGTCACTGCCTGATTGTATTATTATTTTGGGGCACGGCCAGGTTGCGGTCGATGCACCCGTTGTATGTATATTTTACTTTCTGTACTAGGATTACCCCGCGGAGGAGTGCACGGATAGCCGGGTTCTAGAGGGCAACGGGCCCGCATCTCATGGCATTGAGACGGAGGGGGCTTCACTCTAGGATTGGCGGGCTATTCGCCGCACTCGTAGGGGGTACAGGTTGACCCAGGAGGGGTGCCCAAGTTACCGGATTCCGTGAAGTGCTGGGTGGTCCATTCACGGTACTGAAGGGGGCTGCCTTGCTTCAGGTTTTGGCGGGTGACTTGCCGTGCCCGTAGGGGTCTAGGATTTCATTGCACAGGCTATCCACACGACCAGAGGAACGTCGGGTTTCAGTAGTGGCTCTGTGAAACCCGGGGATCCCAGATATCTGTATTGTTCTGTGATGCTGTACATTTCTGTGATGTTGCATTTCTTATCATGCCTTGAGCGAAATATAATATATTGGTATATATATTAGTAGATGTTGTATATGTTTTGCATCCGCGCTAGTCCAGTCCCCGCTCTGTCGTTAGTTAGCTAACCTAACGGGTAATGACGGGACCCAGTGGAGAATGCGGATGGCATATACGTACATCATATTATTTTCGTTCTTTGTGGTGTGATCAATTGATGGGACTGCGTTGATTCAGATCAATGCAAGTTAATAACAAACCTATTCTGATGTTGTTGGAACACTTTTCAAAAAGATGTTATTGCAAGGACGTTCACTTTTGTTTTGCATCGTGGTATTCAGTTAGAATATCCTGCTCCTCAGTCGACGAGGCAAGGGCCGAGATCCCTTCACCGGGAGTGACCCCTTGGACAAAAAGTTTGCGTCAGGGCAATGACTTCACTATAGCCGATTACTTTTGCTTTGCATCGTGGTATTCAGTTGCAATATCCTGCACCTCATTCTACGGGGAAAGAGCCGAGATCCCTTCACCAGGAGTGACTTCTTTAGCAAAGGTTTTCGTCACTATATTTTTAAAAGTTATCAGTTCCTTCAACGATATCAAGTTCATTACGTTAAAGGTTTTCGCCAGAAATCATTCGTAGCCCTCCATCATTTCAGTTAAATATTCGGTAGTATTCAAGCTATGTATTTTGACCTCACGCCAAGGCATAGTGATTGGTAGCTGCCGGGTATTTATCTGTTGCATAGATAGATGCATTGGTTTGGGACAGTCGTACTACTATTTTGGCCTACATCAAGGGTATGTACGGGTGGATTCAAATTAACCTGGATAATGATGGGTAGAACTTGACATGTGACTTATGATATTTTGACCTCACGCCAAGGTCATAAGAGCATGGGGTAGAAATCACATTGGGAGTTTCTAAAGGAACTGAAACATGCCAGATATGCGCATACCTTCTGGAGTGTGATGACGTGAACGGATTCCGTCATGTTATCATGCGATGATAGTTGGATCCCGATTCCCACTGATGAGTTGGTATACTCCTCGGGTGATCCCGACTAATTCTTCTTACAGGTTTGGAGGAGAATTTGACGGTACAGTGGGAGGTTTCCAGATTAGATTAAGTGATAACCATTCTGATCTAGGATAGAGTGCACGCTGAGTGTTTCTTTTCTCTCTCTCTTGGCAGCGACCATTGACCCTACCTTAAGATTATGACTCAGTGACCAAGTTGACCGAACCTTCTTAACACTGGCTTTTGGATTGTCAGAGTTGCGAACCTCATTGCCACTCCTACTTTTACCCTTTTCTCCAGGACACCCCATATTACTACGAACGTCCACTTCCATTGGACAAAACCATCATATGGTTAGATACGAACTCGAAAGAATTTATTCGAGGATGGTTTCAGGTTCTGGAGAAAACGAAAAGGACTATTCAGTTGTCTTTTCCTTTTTACCTTCTCTCAGATTGTGAGTACTTCTTGGTTTAGGAGATAGTACACCTATTACGCAAATTGGATAGTCTTCTTCCAAACCATAGGCAGGTGCCGACCGGTAGGGAATGAAGAAAACCAATTAGCCTAACGATAGTGTACAGAAGGTATTAAGTTAAGACAAAGCAAGGGAATAGTAAGAGGGCAAAGTAAATTGCGACTGCTATTCACGACCAAACCAAGTATTTCATTACCACTCCCATTTCACCTTTGTATTTCTCCAGGACACTCCGTATCACTATGAAGATCCACAGTTTATTGGATACTCCATCGTATGGTTATATACGAACTCGAAAGGAACTTGTTCCAGTTCGGGGATGGATTCTGGTTCATGAGAAATAGGAATAAGGTTTATTCGGTTGTCTTTTATCTTCACCTTCTCTCGCTTTGCGAGTGTTCCTAGGATTAGGACAGTACACCCATTATGGTTATTGGATAGTCTTCTTCCAAACCATTGGCTGGTGCCGAACGGTAGGGAAGGAAGAAAACCATTTGGCCTAAAGGGGTGTGCAGAAGGTAATGACTAAAGACATATAAAGGGATTTGGAGAGGTGGAAAGGAATTACACGGTTACAGTTGTGAATCTGGATAATGGAAGAGGCATTACTAGGAATACCAGAATACCCCTACGAAACATTTCAATGTTTTAGTTTCACTGTGTACTGTTAAAGGAAAACTGATTTCCCAGTTAGACACTTGCTCCAGGGTATGTATTTACCAAGTATGATTCTCACATCAGTATAGTTTTACAGATGATGAGTGGGAGTAAATTATTAGGAATTAGGTGATCATCCTCATTATATCGGGATTCGTTGTAATCGGTGATATTTGAGGAAATCACCTGGGCTGTTTGCCGGTCGGCAAATATTTGGTTTTGAATATCCGTTGTAATGCACCAATTTCAAATCGATATATCTGTACGTCTATTTTCATAGAGTGAGACATACCTTTTTGAAATTATGTCTGTGACATTTACCTATATCAGTGGATGGTTAGGTAAGGAGCATTAAACAGCGGTGTAATTCTTCTTAACCATAAGTACAGTTCTCAACCTACGACACACAATGAATGAGTTATCAGACTCAAGGGACTTATACAGACTATTGTATGTTGTCCAGGGTCCATCAGGACAGAGGGGTTGGTCCTCGTACTATATTCGGTTTACTTATGACTTCTCTAGTTTTTAGACAGGTGTTTCTTGGAAACACAGGGTCCGAATTTTGAGAAGTTATAGGTATTTGAATAAAGTAGAGAACCAGGTATTGCAAGTATCAGGATTCTTCAAAGTGATCGAAGATGTAGATACTTGAGTATGGTATTCAGATGATAGTAATGATTAAGAGATCTTGCTTCTCTTTCAGGTTATTCATAATTGGAAGCATTCCTAAGTTGAGTAACGCTGATCGGCCTCCTTCCATTTAGTTGACATGCACTGGAGACAGCTGCATGATTTGAATCTGGTTCAATTAAATCAGTGCCTCTGGTTCTATATTGGATATAGAGCAGTTCATATCTTAACGTTGTTAAGGTACGGGGAGTTGTCCGGCTTATGATTAAAACCAGACACTGGACAACTCAAGGCACGTTTCTGTAATGGCTGTTTGTGGGTTGACCAAGGCTATGACGAGGGTTGATATTCTACCATCTGGAAGATCAATAGCGATATTGTTCTAGACTCGCCACAGTTTTATTAAAAATGGATTTTTTCAGAAAACAGTAGTGGGAGTATGGTAGAACTGGAAGTGATTCCAGAACCACAAATGATTACTGAAGATTTGATAGGAACCTAAAGATTCAATCTGGTTTGACATTCCATTGGCCACTCCGCAGATAAGGTGGGTAACTTCAGGCACCCGAGAGGTACTCCGGTAGCCTCAAGGACGGTGACAGGGACGTTCTTGTTTACCCACACTTGCCATTGCTGCTGTTCCAGACTGTGAGACCCGGCGGGAGGATGATTATAGCGTCGTTCTAAACTAGTTTTAGAAGTGTACGTGTATATGACTCTGGCAGAGGGTTGTCGTAGTCGGTGGGAGCAGCGGAAGCATTGGTGGACAGTTGGCTTATGTCTATTTACAGACTAAAGCAGATATAGCGGAGATAGATCATCTATTTCTGACATGACAGTCATAGGTTTGACTTCATCAGAATAGGGGATGGATCTGTTGAGAAAGTAGTAGGGTGTGATGTCATGGTATTTGGATGACATACACGGGGTAGGAAGTGATATTCCTACACTACAATCGGTTATACTTTGGTCGTCACACAGTGGTTTCTCCACACAGGACTTGGATATTATATCAGACATACTGGTTACTAGATCTATGGTTTTAGATCTAGATTCGGGTGGTTTCCCAATTAAGGGTACATAGACAGCATTCTAAGAGTATTTAGAATGGACGACTCCTGGCACGGTAGTGTACCTGCAGGTAATGGAGTCACCCTCTCTAAAGGTGTCTTACAGACCAAAGAGGAGAGGGATGTGCATGATTGACAGATCACTTGCTCAGGCAATTGAGTCAATCATGAGATGTCAAGTAACACACCAGATGTTGTTCTTGCACTAGATGCAATAAGTTGACATTTATCCAATCCTGGAGAAACAGTCGGAAGCAGCTTTAGAGCATAAGTGAATGTTCTAGGGATATGATAACGACAGCCTCATTCGGGAGACAGTTATCATTCCAGGCTTCCAAGGTGACCTGGACGACAATGAGGTTGTCAGAGTTATAGTTTTCCTTCTGACGAGGGGCAGTATTTTGGACAGGTGGTCCAAGGCAATTCTGAGGGTGTCATGGCGCAGGATACTGATTAAGTTCAGTTGACGATACAGTCTAAGAAGTTTGGATTTGGAGTTCATTTATGAGCTAGGTCCCATCAGACATCCGGACACATTCTAAGACAGGTATTGCTAATTTCGGGAGATGGGTTTCTCCGTGAACTTGAGATATAGAGAGACATAGAAAGAGACATCAAGGCGGATCCACTCACTAAGGCTATTCCTCGAACGCAATAGTTTCGCAAGCGAGCTTTGTGAGACTGACTAGTAGAGGAGTTGGGTGTTCGGTATCACACGTGCTGTGAGTATGCGATATCGCAATAATTAGCCTTGAGTGCAAGTAGGAGATTGTTGGAGATAGTGCTCTCAGAGTCAATTATTGGATCACAGGCACGTGAATACAATGATTGATGGAGGACCTATCCCGCTAGGACAGTCTTACTCATGATGATAGTATGCTATCTGGTTTATCTTTATCATCGTGTACTGCTTTAGGTGACCTGACAGGTCACTATTGCACGTTGATAGAGCCCCTAGGATTCTTGCTTGACCACCAGCAGTATGAGGGCGATCATATACGTGGGAGCTGGTAGTCTATAAGCACATCCTTAAATCGTCCCTAGTCGTGGGAGTTTCGAGATAGGGCATCGATACTCCAGAGTAGACTAGTGTGTACATTCGAGACCCCGACGAGGGGCGGTGGCCAGTCTCACAAGCCACTGGTGTCAGTTCGTTCACCTAAGATGTATACAGGTGCTCATTGGGTTATGAGTACACCGGACAGGACTCGCCGGGAACATGCTAGTTGGTCATATACCAGACGTCAGATGGCAGTTCCCTAGTGACATGTGTACCGGTTAGTTCATCGACCTGGGGATCGTCATTTGTCTCGTGTGAGTTCCCAATGTACTTTGATTACTACCCTACCACGGCTCAAAGGAGTCGTGCAAACAGGTTTTAGTTGGGTACAGTCCCGAGCCACATGGAGGCAGTGAGCGCATCTTCAGGGGTTCGTCTCTCTCGGTATTGGGGGTGAGGTCGCGCTGTGTGTAGGAGAGCCATTACACGAAGCCCTCGGACGAGGCAAGGAGATTTACTGGTAGGTATTCCAGTAGTATCTCAGGGTGTTCTGGGCTACACTCCGACACGACTTGTACCGCTTTTGGGGGTCTGACTTTTACTTACTTCCTAGGCCCGCCATGCGATGCTCATAGACGAACGGACCGGACTGTACGGATATTGTCACTGACAGGCTCAGTAGGGTTGTCAGGCTGAGTTCGCTCACAGACGTCCCTTTTAGTCAATACCTGATAGCTCATTACGTATTGGCTTATACCTCTGACGTGCTAGTGGTTAAATCCACAACCAAGGTGTTGACGAGTCTTTAGAGTCCCCCACATTCAGTTACTCAGCTTTCGGGCGAAAAGCTGTAGATGCCGTATGGAGATATGGCGAGGTCCGATCAGATACGTGCGGTATTGCACGGATCAGGATCGGACAGTTTGTTCTACAGGCCGTATGGATATATGGCAGGGTTCGATCAGATACGTGCGATATAGCACGGATCAGGATCGAACGGATATTACTAGCCGGCTTTGGTTTAAGCCGGATCCTAGTATAGTACAGTGTAGACCTTGTCTCATTGCATTTGTATTTCGGTCGGAATACAAATGCGGGTGTGTATGCACAGTATCGGGGTTTTCCTGTAATTTATTACGGGACCAGTTTTCTGGAGTTGCCAGTTTGCTTTCCGTTTCGGCCGTTTTCCTTTGTATCGTTCATTGGCCGAAGTTTGGTGGAGGAGGGCTTATTTGCATTTGTGCAAATAAGCTTTTGTGGAGGGGGTCTTTGCATATTCTTGACTTCATGATGGTTCATGATGGGTGGACCATACCTTGACTTTGTTTTCATGATGGCATGACTTTGTTGAGATGATGAGGTTGTGGTAGAGTATGGTTTTGGTGTTAGTGATCATGTTCTTTCATGATTGCTTTTGATTCCCTCTTGCATTATTGTGTGGCCTCTCTCATTCTATCACTCTTTCCTCTCATTCCCATCCCCACACAAGTCATGGCCGGCCATTCATTGAGAGGGGGCTGTCCCAATTTTGATGTGGGTGATTTTGGCTGATATCATATCATTTTCTTCACCAAAATTCCCAAGGAAAACTCCAAGTATCATACCTCCACAAAAGGAAATTCCTACAACCCCAAATGAAACTTGAGCACTATACATTCTACAGCAAATCTTGGGCATGTCGACTCGCCAGCTTTGTGCCCGAGTTGACTCGGTATTGAGGTGGGAGCCCGTAAAAGATGCAGACGATGTGGTGCCCTTCCGGCAAGGAGGCGACGACCGAAGTTTCCGCGGGAGATCGGGACGATGACGAGAAGACCGGAGGACTCAGATCAGTCGGTATATCTCTATTCCCTATCTTGTAGTTAGCTAGGACTAGTTAATGGTTCGATCCGGGTTTAGTGCGCGGTGGTGCCGGTTTGCTAAGTTCGTAAAATTAAAGTTCATCACCGCTTCCGCATTTTGGCCTCGGGATGGAGGCTGGGCCGCCGCCGTGCACTTACAAAGTATTCACCACCTCGATCAGATCTCAGTGTCTTGATAGTTTTACCTGTTTGTTTTTCTACTTCATTCTTATATTCCTGGAATTTTCCAAAGGCTTCGGATTTATGTTTCATTAAGAAGACATATCCGTACCTTGAAAATTCATCCGTAAGAGTAATGAAGTAAGAATAACTGCTTCGTGCATGCGTAGACATTGGACCACACACGTCGTTGTAAACGAGTCCAAAGAACTCGCTAGCTCTTACTCCGTGTCCAGTGAATGGAGTCTTTGTCATCTTTCCTTTGAGACAGGATTGACAAGTTGCATATGATTGATATTCGAACGAATCCAAGTATCCTTCTGTATGTAACTTCGTCAGCTTCTCTCATTGATGTGACCCAGTCTACAATACCATAAAAAAGCCTGATTTGTTTCCGGAGACTTTCTTTTGTGAGTATTCTGGACATTGAAAATCTGTGGTTGGTTTAGTACGTATATACCATTGCTTAATGTACCTGACCCAATCAGAACTTGATTAAGGTGAATATTTACAACATTACTTACAAATGCAAATTCATAACCTTCTTTAGATATTAAAGATACAGAAATGATATTACAAGTTGCATTGGGTACAAAATAACAATTACGTAAAACCAAAACATGTCCATCTGACATTCCCAGGTGATAGTCCCCCACGGCCTCAGCATCCATGCTAGCTCTGTTTGCAACTTTGAGGGTCATATCGCCTGCCTTCAAAAACCTACGCTTTCTCAATGCCTGCAAAGAACTACAGATATGAGATCCTGATCCGGTATCCAATACCTAGGAAGTAGAGTTTATTGATAGATAGTTTTCAATAACATACATACCTGAAGCTGAAGCCGCAACTTGATTCAGATCCAGGGTTCTGGCCTTCCAAGCCCTGCAATCTTTCTTCCAGTGTCCACTCTTGTGACAGTAAAAGCATTCTTCCTTCCCCACAAGCTTTCCTACTACCTTTGTTGCCTTTGCCTTTCCCTTCGTATCCACTTTACTAACACCGCCCCTTGGTTTGGTGGGGGTTTTTCTTCTTCTTTCCCTTGGCTTTCGCCTTGGACCTAGAAGAGGAAGATCCTCCTACAAATAAAGTGGATGTTTCCCTACCTATCTATAGGGTGCCCTCTGCACTCCTCAGCATGTTGAGGAGCTCTGAAAGTTCAACCTCCTTTTCTTGCAAGTTGAAGTTCAGGATAAACTAGGCGTAAGTGGAAGGAAGGGACTGGAGAATCAAGTCCGTATTGAGCTCATTCTCCAACGTGGTCCCAAGGTCCGCGAGCTCCTCTATGTAGCCAATCATCATAAGCACGTGTTCCGCTACCGATGATCCGACGGCCAATCTCGCCGAAAACAACTTTTTCGAGACTTCATATCTGGCGATACGGGATTGCTCTCCATACAGTTCTTTTGTATGGAGGAATATGGATTCGAGGTCCATATTCTCGTGCCTCCTCTGATGTTCATTGTCCATAGAGGCAAACACGAGGCACTTGGCCTTCGCGCAGTCGATTTTCCAGGTCTTACGGATTTCCCTATCCACGACGTTGGTTTTGGGTCTTGGGACAGGGGGAGCTTTGGTAGTAAGGAGATACCCCAACTTGTCATAAGTAATTGCTATTTTGACATTCCTGAGCGAATCTTTGTAGTTTGGCCCATGTCAGTATGTTTTTATCTAGTAGTAACTTAAGTTCAGTCATGATGTTTGGTCGCTGCAATTAGGAGAGAGAGAAGAAACACTTTAGCATGATGCTCTTACAAGTTTAGAGTGGTTTTTAATTTGTCTAAACAGAATGGCTCCTACTGTCTCTTGAATCCCTCCTCAAACCATAAAGGAAGAATTAGTCGGGATCAATCTCACCGTACAATTCTTGCTTAACCGTTCAGCCATGCCCGTGTCGGTACTTCGAGGGAGGTTTTCCAACGCTTTCGCGAAGTTCCTTAATTAAATAACCTCTTTTCCCTGTGGGCGTAGCTCCGCTAACACCTTTCTAGACACCTACTTGGTTTATAGCATTGATCGTTCAGTGAGAAAGTTCCGGAGGAGTAGCATATAGTCACAGTAGAATCGGGATCCAAATATCATCGCGTGACAAAACTGAAGGAATCCTACCAGAATCATCACACTCCAAATGGTATGCAGCGCTAGCAAGTTTCAGTTTCTTTTGAAACTCCCGATGTGGATTTTTTCCCCATGCTCTTATGACCTTGACTTTGGCCAACAATTCATAAGTCACATGTCAAGTTCTACCCGTCATTCTCCTGGTTAATTTGAATCCACCCGCACATACCCTTGACTTTGGCCAACAAGGAAGTACGACTGTCCCAAACCAACACATCTATCTATGCTGCACATGAATACCCAATAGCTACCAATCACTATGACTTGACTTTGGCCAACAAACATAGCTTGAATACTTATTGACTATCAATGTGAAAAGGCGGAGGGCTGCGAATGGTTTTGGCGAAACCGTGAACGTAGTGAACTTGATATAATCGAAGGAACGAGATAGCTTTCAAAAGGAGTGGTTCATGCTCCGCATTTAAAAGTTGGTTTTTGAAAAGAACAGAGTGGTTTTGAAAGTGTTCCAACGACTTTTACTTGGTTTATTTTTCTTGCATTAATTTTAATGAGTCCCATCAATTAATCCTACCATTGCAGAAAACAACGAAAATATGACGTACGCTTATGCCATCCGCATTCGCCATAGGGTCCCGTCATCACCCGTTAGGTTACTTAACTAACGACAGAGCGGGGGCTGGACTAGCGCAGATGCAAAACATAAGCAATACCTAAATAGATATCATATATATAGATATTTACATTCGTCACATGCAATGATAGCCATTCCAGATCACAGATGAATACATTGGATATACTAGGAATCCGCATTCCGTACGAGCCTGTAACGAAGAGCGGATTACACGGTCACGATGAATAGTCAAACCCCACCCTAGACCCTTACGGGTGCGGCAAACTACCCGCCAAGTACCCGAAGAAAAGCAACCACCCTCAACACCGTGAGTAGGCCACTCGGCACTTCGAGATACCCGGTAGTTTGTGCACCCCACCTTGGGTCTATCCTAAGAGCAAAAAACAGTAAAAGAAATTATACAATGATGGCTACAACCCCATCCCGGTTGTGCGGCCATATAAATAATATTACATCAATTTACATATTACATGAATTGAAAGAGTAAGAAAACTCTCATCTCACAACCCCCCGGATATTCATCCGCGACAATCCAACGAATTCATATACACAAACCATCAACATTACAGATCACAGATATGTATAACCCCCACTAATCGACGTATAGCGATTAGCAGACGTTCAATACATATATCATATCACAGATACAACCCATTAGCCAAAGTCTACAGAAAATCGATCAAAATACGGATTTGTAACCACCCCAAAAACAAACTTGTTCTCTGGAAATTCTGGGCAGAAACAAACCATCTCAAAAATCACAAAACACCAACAGAAGAAAACTGCAGGAGAAACGATCCACGACCGAGTCAACTCGGCCGCGGATCCGCGGCAGGAGCAAGCTCGTGCCGCGGATCCGCGGTGAGTTGGTCGACTCACTGGTTCGTTTTTCTTTCCTGTTCTTAAAAAAGCTTGAGCCGATTTTTAGTACATGATTTATTATTTTTTGAGAAGAAATATAAATTGGAAGAAACGTGAATTTACGGGGTGTTTTGCGGTTTTTTTTCCGATCGAAGTTCTAGATACTTTGCTAACTTGTTAGTTTGTGTTTAGCTAGGCTCTGATACCACTCTAAGTCCACGTTGCCCACCCCGGTGCTTACGGGGAAGCGGAAACGTTATGAAAAATTCGATTTTTACAACACTAGGCAACATGGACTAACTAAAGGAGGATCTTTGCTAAACATAAACTAACAACCAAGCTAAAAGAGTTAGCTACTCGGTTAAAGGGTTTTACCTAAGTCTTGAAGTCCTTCTCTTCTTGCTCCTTGGAGTGGGATGAACGGGTCGTCCTCGTCGCCTTCTCTTGCCGAAGAAAGATCCACCCGAGGGCCTCTAACTTTGGCTCCTACCTCAAACTAGAAGTAACTAAGGTTCTTGGTGTGCTAAACCTAGAACCTTCGAAAGAGTAGAGAATGATTTTGGTGTTTTATCTCAAAAGCTAAATGTTTCTCAACTCATGAGAGGGAGAGCTTTGAGAGAGAGGAAGAGGATGAGAGAGAATGAGAATGATAGAAAATAATGACAACCTTCTCACATATATGTGAATTATGATAATTAAAAAATTAACTAAAGATAATTGTACTGGTTAATCTTGAAATGACCATTATCATTTCACATTAATTAGTTTTGCAAGAATCAAAGAGCATCTTTCATATGAAATGATGATGGTCAATATGTCTACATAGGTCAACAAGTCAACCATAGTCAAATGGTCAACAACCCTAACCATAACACAATTATAATTTATTAATATTAATAATCATATTTCACATATAAACATTAGGGTTAAGAAAAAGATAATGGTCATCAACCCTAATGAAAGTCCTCTGCCTCCGCCTCAGTAAACTGTGCATACACACTCGTATCCGTGTTCCGATGAACACGAATACAAAGAGATAAAACCAATCCCAAAACATATACTAGGATCTGGCTTAAACCAAAGCCCGCTAGTATAATCTGTCTGGACACCAAACGTGCACAAGTGTGCTGATGTGAACGAACCCCGTCGCAAAACCATGCGACCTCTACTCGTTTTGCCTGAAGGCGAATAACCCTCTGTGTGGGACTCTAAAGACTCGACACTACGCTGGCAGTGGGTTTAACCAAAGACCGCAAGCGGCACTAGCTGTACGTAACGGTCCCCAGGTAGATGCCGATAAGAAGACTGACGAGGTAAACCCATCTGAACTCCTACCGACCCTGAATGTGACAGTCTCCGTACAGTCCGGTCTGTTCGTCTAAGAGTATCGCATGGAGGGCCTAGGGGGCGGTAAACATCAGTCCCCTAATAGCGGTACATGTCGTGTCGGAGTGTAGCCCAGAACACCCTGAGATAACACTGGAAACCTACCAGTATATCTCACTTTCCCTGGCCAGGGACTTTGTGTAATGGCTCTCCTAGACACAGCGCGATATCAACCCCCAATACCGGGAGAGACGAATCCTGTCTAACCGTCACTACCTCCAAGTGCTTCGGTATTGCACCCAACTGCCACCTGTTTGCATGACTCCTTTGAGCCGTGGTTGGGTAGCAATCTAAGAACAGTGGGAACACACTCGAGGCGAAGTGACAGTGTCAAGTCAACGGACTAAGCAGTACTCATGTCACCTGGGAACTGATAACTGACGATAGGTATAATACCAACCAACACTTCCCGACGAGTCATGTCCAGTGTACTCGTAACCTAACGAGCACCCGCATACAATCTCAAGTACGACGTACTGACGGCTGTGGTACAGACCGTCTCCCAAGCTGGGATGAGAAGCGCATATGCTAGTCTACTCCGGAGTATCGATGCCCTGTCTCTATAGTCCTACAACTAGGGACCTGCATATGGATGTGCTTGTGGATTACCCAGCCCCCACGAGTGTGACTGTCATCACAACGCTGGTAATCAAGCAAAGATCCTAAGGGCTCCACTAATGTATAAAGGCGATATGCTATAAGAAACACATGCACACATTAAAGTAGAAACAAACCAAGTAGCATACTACTATTTTGAGCAATATTGTCTATACAAGGTGAATATCCAAATCTTCCATCAAGTAATATACAAACTAGTATGATACAGTAATGGCCTCTAGGGCATATACACTAACATATATATCATTACATCACTTGCTCATTCCTAGTATAAAGCATATATTGTAACTTGAACATTGATACCATTTGCATTCATTATCATTGAAATATGCACCCATGATGATTTCATGAGATTTATGATATTTCTGGATTTCGGGAAAAAGCCGCAAGATTTGAAACTTATGATCTTTTAAAAATATAAAAGTTGCGGTTTTCTAGTGATGTAAAGTGTTGTCCACCATGAGTTTGTTGTGTTCTCGAGACCCGTTTCGAGGAGGTTGATGAACCGTCTCGGGTACATGGTGGGCCCGGTAAGGTATCCCGGGGCAAGAAGATCGCAGGAGATGGCGTTAAGCCTGGCAGGGGACGGACTACTTAACGGTGACTTCATTTAGCACGGCGGATATCCAGAGGATACCGACCGTGGCCGCTAGATTGAGATATGGATATTTGGGATGGATCAGCCGGATGGCTGAGACCAGAGATACTTGACATGGATATATGAGATTGAGACAGTTTTGAGGTGACGTTGCTAGACACGGATTTTATTGATTTCATAGATATTATGCTGATATTGAAAAGAGTTTCAAAAACAAAGAAAGAATAGATCTTGTACTTACATGTTGAGATCTTGAGTTGACTCATATAGTATACAAACATATTAGTACATTCATGTGGCATACATACCGGTTAGTACATCCATATGACATTCATACTTGTTAGCACACTGATAATGCATACATACCTGCTAGTGCCTATAGCCATACCTGTTTAGAGATGCTAGGATACTTGTGTGCATTCATGTGATAGCCTTTGTAGATGTTATTTATTACTCACGAGCTGTCAACTCACCCCCGTTGTGCCAAAACTTTTCTGCATGTCCATTCCGTCAGTACTGTAGCGGCGGACACTTTTGCCTCTTTTGCTCTCTTTGCCTGGATTCGAGGCTTTTGCTCATAGGTGGGCTGTTATCATTTTGTACCACCTTATATATGATCATTGTATCAAGAGTACTCCATCTACTACTACTATTTCAGCTGTACCAGTTTATTTGGATTACTGTATATTGACCTAGAGACGAGGTTGTGAGACTTATGGATTTATGTTATGTGGGGTCGAGATCACTTGAGTCGACATGTTATTTTATCTTTGCTTTCATTCTTTTTTATGCACATTGTTATTTTAAATTTCATGGGATTTGTGACCGCCTTGAGGCGAAGAGCTTACTCCCGGTTGAGGATGCCTTTTTCCTGTTTGTACCCGTTTGGGGCTTGTTTTTACAAAGGAGGTTCTGCCGGATATTTTGGAAAAAGGGAAAGTTGTTTGAAAAAGGAAACTTGATGTGGTTTAATGGAGTAAAATGCTTTAAATAAATTGGCTTCCTTCACTCTAATTCTTAACTGGGTTTTGTATTCTGGGCTTCGGCTTACTTATTTTACGGACGCCTTGAGACGTTTCGTAACTTAAATGCCGGTCGCGTTCCGTACCTTGCGGGTCGTGACAGGAGGCAAAAGACCGAAGGACACGGATCGATCGATATACCTTTCTATCCCTTCTCTAGTTATCTAGTTGTAGGTTAATGGTTTGATCTGGGTTTTAAGCATACGATAGCGCCTGTTTCAAGTTTTGAGAAAAGTTTTCGTTTCCGCATTTTGGCCTCGGAAAGACGGCCAGGGCGCTACCGTACACTTACATGGTATCAGAGCCACACCATTAACCTTTACTAGCTTGCTCTAAAAAGTTTAGAACTTCGATCGAACGAAATTTTCAAAAACTGCATTTCTAAGTCATCAGTTTCTGTCGAATTTTTCCTGTGGTCAAAAAATTATTTTGTGTGCTACAGAAAAAACAGGCAGGGTTTTTTAAGAGAACTGAGAAAATATGGTGGGCTGATTTCACTGTAGCGCGGCGGATCCGCGGCCGTACCCACGTTCTAGCCGCGGATCCGCCGCAGTACTGTAGGCACAGTGCACGAAATTTTCTGAGGTGGTCTCTGACTTGGAAATGTGATTTCTGTTATTTTTTGTTTGGGCCCAGATTTGTCTGAGTACTGGGAATTGTGCTTGGGGCCCACTTCGGGAAATTTTGTCGATCGAAAATTTTAAACATGTTAGTTCACAGTATTTACATTATATCTGCGACCGTGAATGTCATTTGATCGGTAAATTCTGTCTAATTGCTATAGCCCTTTTAGACGGATTTGGGAATGTGACATTCAGGTTGATGTTCTGTGTTGTGCAATGATGTTGTGGATTTATCGTGGTGGATAGCCTGGAGGCAATGGTAGTACAGTTTGATTGTATTTGTACATTTGATATTGCGGGGCGAGTGTCCGACATGTGGACTGCCGTCACTGCCTGTTTGTATATTATTCTTTTGGGGCACGATCGGGCTGATGTCGATGTACCCGTTGTATATTTTACTTTCTGTACTAGGATTACCCCGCGAAGGGGTGCACGGGTAGTCGGGTTCTAGAGGTAAACGGGCCCGCATCTCATGGCTTTGAGACGGAGGGGGCTTCACAATAGAATTGGAGGGCTATTCGTCGCACTCGGAGGGGGTACAGGTTGACCAAAGGAGGGGTGCTTAAGTTACCGGATTCCGTAAAGTGCTGGGTGGTCCATTCACGTTATTGAAGGGGGCTGCCTCGCTTCAGGTTTTGGCGGGTAACTTGTCGCGCCCGTAGAGGTCTAGGATTTCATTGCACAGGCTATCCACACGACCAGGGGAACGTCGGGTTTCAGTAGCGGCTCTATGAAACCCAGGGGATCCCAGATTATCTGTATTGTTTTGTGATGCTTATTACATTTCTGTGATGTTGCATTTTATCACTCCTTGAGCAAATATTATATATTGATATATATACTAGTAGATGTTGTATATTTTTTACACCCGCGCTAGTCCAGTCCCCACTGTGTCGTTAGTTAAGTAACCTAACGGGTGATGACGGGACCCAGTGGCGAATGTTGATGGCATATACGTACATCATATTTTCATTCTTTTGTGGTGTGATTAATTGATGGGACTGCATTGATTCGGATCAATGCAAGCTAAACAAACCTATTCTGATGTTGTTGGAACATTTTTCAAAAAAGAAAAGCTGTTATTGCAAGGATGTTCTCTTTTGTTTTGCACAGTGGTATTCGGTTATGAATATCCAACACCTCAGTCGACGAGGCAAGGGCCGAGATCCCTTCACCGGGAGTGACCCCTTGGACAGAAGTTTGCATCAGGGTAATAACATCACTATAGTCGATTGCTTTTTGCTTTGCATCGTAGTATTCAGTCGGAATATCCTGCACCTCATTCTATGGGGAAAGAGCTGAGATCCCTTCACCGGGAGTGACCTCTATAGCAAAGGTTTTCACCACTATATTTTTATAAAAAAGCAATCTGGTTCCTTCAACGATATCAATTTCATTACGTTAAAGGTTTTTCGCCAAAAACCATTCGTAGCCCTCCATCATTTCAGACGGGTAGCACTTAGTATTCATGCTATGTTTGTTGACTTCGTCAAGGCATAGTGAATGGTAGCTGCTTGTTACCTTTCTGTTGCATAGATAGATGCATTGGTTTGGGACAGTTGTATAGCCTTGTTGACCATCGTCAAGGGCTTGTACGGATGGGTTCAAATTAACCTGGACAATGATGGGTAGAACTTGACATGTGACTTATGATTTGTTGACCTTCGTCAAGGTCAGAAGAGCATGGGGTAAAAATCACATCGGGGGTTTCTAAAGAAACTGAAACTTTCTAGGCATGTGCATACCTTCTGGAGTGTGATAACGTGAGTGGATTCCATCACGTTATCATGCGGTGATAGTTGGATCCCGATTCTCACTGATGAGTTGGTTTACTCCTCGGGTGATCCCGACTATTTCTTCTTTCAGGCTTGGAGGAGAATTTGAGGTTACAGTGGGAGGTTTCCTGAATAGATAAAGCGATAACCATTCTGATCTAGGTTAGAGTGCACGCAGAGTGTTTCTTTTCTCTCTCTCTTTGGCAGCCACCATGACCCGACCCTAGACTATGACTCGGTGACCAAGTTAACCGAACTTTCTTAAAACATTGGCTTTTGGATTGTCAGAGTTGCATACCTCATTGCCACTCCTACTTTTACCCTTTTCTCCATAAGACCCCGTATTACTACAAACGTCCACTTCCATTGGATAAAACCATCGTATGGTTATATACGAACTCGAAGGAACTTATCCGAGGATGGTTTCCGGTTCTGGAGAAAACGAATAGGACTATTCAGTTGTCTTTTCCTTTTACCTTCTCTCAGGTTGCGAGTGCTCCTTAGATTAGGACGGTACACCTATTACGCTAATTGGATAGTCTTCTTCCAAACCATAGGCAGGTGTCGAACGGTGGGGAATGAAGAAAACCAATTAGCCTAACGATGGTGTACAAAAGATAATAAGTTAAGACAAATAAAGGGATTAGAAAGAGGGCAAAGTAAATTGTGACTGCTATTCACGACCAAACTAAGTATTTCATTACCACTCCTACTTCACCTTTGTATTTCTCCAGAACACTCCGTATCACTACGAAGATCCGCAGTTATTTGGATACTCCATCTTATGGTTATATACGAACTCGAAGGAACTTGTTCCAGATCGGGGATGGATTCTGGTTCAGGAGAAATAGGAATAAGATTTATTCAGTTGTGTTTTATCTTCACCTTCTCTCAGGTTACGAGTACTCCAAGGATTAGGAGAGTAAACCCATTATGCTTATTGGATAGTCTTCTTCCAAACCATAAGCTGGTGCCGAACGGTAGGGAAAAAGAAAACCATTTAGCCTAAGAGGGTGTACAGAAGGTAATGACTAAAGACATATAAAGGGATTTGGAGAGATGGCAAATAAATATACAGTTACAGTTGTGAATCTGATAAAAGAAAACTGATTTCCCAATTAGTCCTTGCTCCAGGGTATGTATTTACCAGGTTTGATTCTCACATCTGTATGGTTTTACAGATGATGAGTAGGAGTAAGTTATTGGGAATTTGGTGATCATCCTCATTATATCGGGATTCATTGTAATCGGTGATATTTGAGGAAATCGCCTGGGTTGTTTGCCGGACAGCAAATATTTGGTTTTGAATATCCGTTGTCATGCACCAATTTCAAATTGATATATCTTTATGTTTATTTTTATAAAGTGATATATAACTTTTTGAAATTATGTCTATGACATTTACCTATATCAGTGGATGGTTAGGTAAGGAGCATTAAATAGCGGTGTAATTCTTCATAACCATAGTACAGTTTTCAACCTACGATACACGGGGAATGAGTTATTAGACTCTTTTGACTTATACAGAATATTGTAAGTTGTCCAGTGTCCATTAGGAAAGAGGGGTTGGTACTCATACTATATTCTGTTTACTTATGACTTCTCTAGTTCTTAGATATGTGTTTCGTAAAAATACAAGATCCAAGTTTTGAGAAGTTATAGGTATATGAATAAAGTAGAGAACCAGGCATTGCAAGTATCAGGATTCTTCAAAGTGATCGAAGATGTAGACACTTGTGTATGGTATTCAGTTAATAGTAATGATTAAAAGAACTTGCTTCTCTTTCAGGTTACTCATAATTGGAAGCACTCCTAAGTTGAGTAATGCTGATCGGCCTCTCTCCATTTAGTTCACATGCACTGGAGACAGCTACATGATTTGAATCTGGTTCCAATTAAATCAGTACTTCTGTTTCTATATTGGATATAGAATAGTTCATATCTTAACAATGTTAAGGTACGGGGAGTTGTCCGGCTTTTGCTTAAAACCTGACTCTGGATAACTCAAGGCACGTTTCTATAATGGCTGTTTGTGGGTTGACCCGGGCTATGACGAGGGTTGACTTTCTACCATCTGGATGATCAATAGTGATATTGTTCTTGACTCGCCACAGTTTTCGTAAAATGGATCTTTTTCAGAAAACAGTAGTGGTACTATGGTAGAACTGGAAGTGATTCCAGAACCGCAAACGATTACTGAAAATTTAATAGACCTGAAGATTCAATCTGGTTTGACATTCTATTTGCCACTCCGTAGATATGGTGGGTAACCTCAGGCACTCGAGAGGTACTTCGGTATGCTCAAAGACAGTGACAAGGAGGTTCTTGTTTACCCAGACTTGCCATTGCTAGCTCTATAAGTGCACATGTATATGACTCTGCCAGAGGGTTGTCGTAGTCAGCGGAAGCATAGTGGACAAGTAGCTTATGTCTATTTATGGACTAAAGCAGATATAGCGGAGATAGATCATCTATTTCTGATGTGACAGTCATAGGTTTGACTTCATCAGAATAAGGGATGGGTCTGTTAAAAAGGTAGTAGGGTGTGATTTCCTGGAACATGGATGACATACACATTGTAGGAAGTGAAAATCCTATACTACGATCGGTTATACTTTGGTTGTCACACAGTGGTTTCTCCACATAGGATATAGATATAATATCAGATATTCTGGTTACTAGATCTATGGTTTTAGATCTAGATTTGGGTAGTTTCCCAATCTGGGTACTTAGACAGCATTCTATATGTGTTTTAGAATGTACGACTCCTGGCACGGTAGTGTACCTGCAGGTGATGGAGTCGCCCTCTCTAAAGGTGTCTTACAGACTAAAGGGGAGAGCGATGTGTATGATTGGCAGATCACTTGCTTAGGCAATTGAGTCGATCATGAGATGTCAAGTACCACACCAGACGTTGTTTTTGCACTAGATGCAATAAGTTGATATTAATTCAATCCTGGAGAAACGTTCGGAAGCAGTTTTAGAACATATGTTGATGTTCTAGGGATATGATGACGACAGCCTCCTTTAGGAGACGGTTATCATTCCAGGCTTCCAAGGTGACCTGAGTGACGGAGTGACTGTCAGAGTTATAGTTTTCCCTCTGACGAGGGCTAGTTGTTTGGACAGGAGGTCCAAGCGGATACCGTGGGAGGCATGGCGCAGGATACTGATTAAGTTCAGTTGACGATACAGTCTAAGAAGTTTGGATTTGGAGTTCATTTATGAACTAGATCCCATCAGATATCCAGACATATTCTAAGACAGGAATTGCTCATTTCAAGAGATGGCTTTCTCAGCGAACTTGAGATAAAGAGAGACATAGAGAGAAACATCAGGGCGGATCCACTCACTAAGGCTATTCCTCGAACACAATAGTTTCACAAACGGGCTTTGTGAAACTGATTAGTAGAGGAGTTGGGTGTTCGGTATCACACGGGCTGTGAGTATGCGACATCGCAATAATTAGCCTTGAGTGCAAGTGGGAGATTGTTGGATATAGTGCCCTCAGAGTCAATTATTGGATCACAGGCACGTGATCGCAATGATTGAGGGATGACCTATACCGATAGGACAGTCTTACTCAAGATGATAGTATGCTATCTGGTTTATCTTTATCATCGTGTACAGCTTTAGGTAACCTTACAGGTCACTATTTCACATTGATAGAGCTCATAGGATTCTTACTTGATGGCCAACAGTATGATGGCGATCATATACGTGGGAGCTGGTGTCTATAAGCACATCCTTAAAAGGTCCCTAGTCGTGGGAGTTTCGAGACTGGGCATCGATACTCCATTAGTAGACTAGTGTATACATTCGAGACCCCAACGAGGGGCGGTGGCCGGTCTCACAAGCCATTGCTGTCAGTTGGATAACCTAAGATGTATACAGGTGCTCATTGGGTTATGAGTACACCGGACAGGACTCGCCGGGAACATGTTAGTTGGTATTATACCTGACGTCAGATAGCAGTTCCCTGGTGACATGTGTACAGGTTAGATCATCGACCTGAGATCGTCATTTATCTCGTGTGAGTTCCCACTGTGCTTCGATTACTACCCTACCACGGCTCAAAGGAGTCGTGCAAACAGGTTTTAGATGGGTACAGTCCCGAGCCACATGGAGGCAGTGAGCGGATCGGCAGGGGTTCGTCTCACCCGGTATTGCGGGTGAGGTCGCACTTGTAGGGTTCCTAGGCACTCTTACAAGGGTCAAGAAGGCATCAACCATGCCCGAATTAAATTTTAGACGTGCCGAACAACCCAAAGCCCGGATCTTTGTTAGATTATTAGGGTATCACATGCAAGTAAACATCTTTACTACTAAAAGTGAGGGATTACAACCTTTGTAGTCCGCTCCTTCGCTTCATAAGCTCTGAGTATAAGTCCCTTCGCCTCAATCCATGATCACCCGGACTCAAGAGAGGCTCCACAACTCGAACGATCCATGCTAGCTTGTAGTCTTCCTTTTTCTCCGATGATTTACCTTGAAGTTTCTATAACTCAAGCTCTATCTCTAATGAGGTGAACACACTAATCTAATTGTCTAGATTAGATGAGGATGATGGAGTAGGAATATTTCTCCCTTTTGTTTTCAAATTCTCACTTTTATTCACCACAAAATGAAAACCTAGCAAGCTTTCTCAAAGCTCAAAGGAGAAGAAGAAGAAGAATAAATGGATAATTTCTTTTGTGATGAATAATGAATTATTGTAGTGGTTACAAATCTAACCTAGGGTTAAGCATGAAGGAGTTAACCCTTGTAGAGAATTAACTTGAGTTAATGGTTTAGATTGGGTTAACATAATATCTTCACAAAATATCAAGCCAAAGAGAAAGTCAAAGCTTCATGAAGCTTCATGGAAGCTTCATGCAAAAGCTAACCCTAATCCAAACCCTAACCAAGTTTAAACCTTAAACCATTGTTGAATTTGTAACCATAACAAGTTACAATATTATATATCACATATACAATATATTTTGTAACAAAAGAAAATAATACAATTAACATATTTCGCATATATATCAATGTATTATCCCATGAGAAAATGAATCAAATAAAGCGAGCTTATATTAGTTAACGTAACGCAATATATCACATATATAATTATACATTAAACTATCGAATCAACACTTGATCCGATAACCCGGCTATATTACATATAACCGACTAATATAACATGTACCATTTCATCGAATCAACACTTGATCCGATGACCCGGCTATATCACATATACCCGGCCGATATCTCATATCGAGAGAATAGAATATGATGTCTCATATCGAATTATTCTCGATCCCGCACATATCACATATGTGCTCCTACTCCGTTTTGCCCGAGCCAGGAAACCTCTGTATAGGACTCTAAAGAATCGTCAATACGCCGACAGTAGGTGATGATCATATCAAACAACCACAAGCAGCAAGCGGTCAGCTAAACATAACAGCCACCCAGGTATTGAGCGATCAACAGATCAACAAGCAAGCCTGTACATTCTCCTGTGAATCCAATCAGTAACACTCCCGTACAGTCCGGTCTCTTGGTCTGATATGTTGCATATCTAGTCTAGGGGTGGTATACGTCAGACCCCAGTAACCGATAAGTCGTGTCGATATAAGGCTCATAACGGGTCGAGAAACTACTGATAACTCTTACCAGTAGCACTCCATATCAGCCCTGGCCAGGGACTCCCAGTTATAGCCAATCGAACACTGCACAAAATCAACTCCCTATACCGGGAGAGACGAAACCCCTCCTATCGCTCATTGCCTCCATGTGATTCGGGACTGTACCCAAAAGCCACCGTTTTGCACGCCCTCTTGGACGTGGTAAGGTGGAAATCAAAGCATAGTGGGAATCACACAAGACTCTATGACGCTCTTGGGTCTACAGACTACCCTGTACCAGTGTCACCGGAGAACTGCCATCTGACGTGTGGTATATCACCATCTGGGAGTTCTCGGCGAGTCCGTCCAGTGTACCTAGTCTCCACTGAGCACATGTACACGATCCTTGATGTCAAACACCGATGGATACGCGATCATCCATCGCCCATCATATGGGTCAAGATGGGTATACGCTAGTCTACTCTGGTGTATCGATGCCCTGTCTCGACACACCCTCGACTAGGAAAAGTTATAGGATGTACTCTTTGACTACTCTGGCCCCACCAGTATGATCTCATCATAGTCCAAGTAGTCGAGTACATATCCAAAGGGCTTTATCAACATGTGAGAGCAAGACAATAAACTAATACAAGTCAACATGTTAAGACAAAGTGAAACCAAATAGCATACTATCATGTCGAGCAAGAAAGTCCTCTCTATATATATCCAAGCATCCATCATAATATACATCATATATACAACAATGGCCTCTAGGGCATATATATAACTAACAATCTCCCACTTGCACTAGGGCCAGGTGTTGTAGTATCTCATACGCAACATCCAGAATAATCTCTCAAACTGTATCTAGGGAATGGCCTTCGTGAGTGGATCCGCAGTGTTGTCCTTCGTGTCAACTCTCCTGACCTCGATCTCGCGGCGATCAACTATCCCCGGATCAGGTGATACCGCCTCAGAATATGTCTGATTTCTGATGGGACCTGGGTTCCTTGGCCAAAGCCACAGCTCCATTGTTATCACAATACAAGGGTATTGGATGTTCAATGGACGGAACCACACCAAGTTCAGTGAGGAACTTCTTCATCCAGACAGCCTCTTTGGCAGCATCATTGGCAGCGATGTATTCAGCCTTTATCGTCGAGTCTGCCATGGTTTCTTGCTTAGAACTCTTCTAACAAACCGCCCATCCATTTAGGGTCAAGACAAATCCCGATTGCGACTTAGAGTCGTCCTTATCACTTTAGAAGCTTGAATCGGTAAAGGACTCCACCTGGAGTTCTCCGTTACCATACACCAAAAACATCTCCTTAGTTCTTCTGAAGTACTTAAGAATGTTCTTCACAGCTGTCTAGTGATTCACTCCTGGATCTGCTTGATACCTACTCACTACACTTAGTGAGTATTCCACATCGGGTCTGGTACATAGCATCACGTACATGATAGAGCCTACTGCCGAAGCATAGGGTATCCCTTGCATGCGAGCTCTCTCCAAATTAGTCTTAAGAGACATCTCTTTACAGAGAGTGAGTCTAGAGATCGTGGGTTGGTTCCCACGCTTGGATTCTTCCATACTAAACCTCTTTAGTATGGTGTCAATGTGCCTGGATTGGGACAATCCCAGTATCCCCTTGGATCTATCTCTATAGATCCTAATCCCCAAAATGCAGGAGGCATCACCTAGATCTTTCATTGAGAATCTATGTGATAAGAAGAGCTTGACCGAGTGCATCATAGGAACATAATTTCCTATCAAGAGTATGCCATCCACGTACAATACGAGGAAGACAACCTTACTCTTTACAACCTTCTTGTAAATACAAGGTTCATCAATGTTCTTGATGAAGTCAAACTCTTTGACTACCACATCAAAACAGTTGTTCCAACTCCGCGATGCCTGCTTTAACCCGTAGATGGATTTAAGCAGCTTGCACACCTTTCCGCTGCTCCCACTATCTACGAAGCCCTCTGGCTGAGTCATGTACACGCACTCCTCTAAATCACCATTTAGAAAGGCTGTCTTAACATCCGTTTGCCAGATTTCGTAGTCATGGTATGCAGCAATGGCAAGTAAGATCCGGATGGACTTAAGCATAGCGACTGGAGAAAAGGTTTTGTCATAATCCACACCTGGTCATTGACGAAAACCCTTTGCAATAAGTCTAGCTTTGAAAGTATCCACTTTTCTATCTACACCAAGTTTCTTATTAAAGATCCACTTGCTCCCAATGGGGTTTACCACTTCAGGAGCAACTTCGAAAGTCCATAATTTGTTGGTGTACATGGATACCATCTCAGATCGCATTGCATCCAGCCATTTCACAGAGTCCTCACTCGTGATGGCCTGCTCGAAGCTAGTCGGGTCATCATCTTCCATGATCCAATCCTCGCTTCCACCATCAATGAGAAAACCGTAGTATCTATCAGGTGGACGAGAAACCCTACTAGATCGGCGGAGAGACTGGGGTTCGTCGGGTACGACTGAATCCTCTGGTTCCATCAAATTTTCTGTTGTAGTTTGTTCTGCTGGAACTTCTTTCAGTTCTACCTCAGAGCCACTAATCTCTTTTGCAAGAAATTCCTTTTCTAAAAAGGTGGCATGTTGAGCAACAAACACCCTTTGTTCCTCACTGTGGTAGAAAATATACCCTCACGAATGCTTGGGATATCCAATAAACTTACATAAAACAGACCTTGCCTCGAGTTTGTCCGGTTTTTGTCTTTTGACATAGGCCGGGCAACCCCATATCTTAACAAAATTAAGATATGGTCTCTTCCCTTCCCATATCTCATATGGGGTGGAAGGCACAGATTTGGTAGGAATTTTATTCAATATGTATGCCGCTGTCTCAAGCGCATACCCCCAGAAGGAAATAGGATACTCAGCATTGCTCATCATAGAGCGCACCATATCTAATAGAGTGCGATTCCTCCGTTCCGATACACCATTGTGCTGTGGTGTATAAGGAGGAGTAAGCTGAGAGAGAATCCCATTCTCTTTTAGATAATCTAGGAACTCATTGCTCAAGTATTCTCCTCCTCGATCAGATCGAAGGATCTTAATATTTTTACTCGTTTGGTTCTCTAGTTCGTGCTTATATTCTCTGGATTTCTAAAAAGCTTCTGATTTGTGTTTCAACGGGAACACATGTCCGTATCTTGAGAGATCGTCAGTGAATGTAATGAAGTAGGATGAACCATTCCTGGCCTGTGTAGACATGGGACCGCATACAACACTATGTACCAGTCCTAAGAGTTCCGTAACTCTTTCTCCGTGTATACTAAACGGAGTCTTGGTCATTTTTCCTTTGAGACGTGAATGGCAAGTATCATAAGATGATTATTCAAACGAATTCAAATATCCATCCTTATGTAACTTAGCTAGCCGTGTCGCATTGATATGACCAAGTCTACAATACCACAAGAAGGATTCGTTCATTTCTGAACTCTTCCTCTTGTGTGTGTTTTGTACATTAAGGATTGTATTTTGATTGAGAATGAATATGCCATTATGTAACGGGCCTAATCCGATCAACTTTTGATCTAAGAAGATGTTCATAACATTATCTTTTACGACAAAATTATATCCTTCTTTACATAATAAAGAAACTGATATAATGTTGCACATCATGTTCGGTATATAATAGCACTCATTCAGAATCAGTGTATTACTACTTGGTAATACAAGGTGATATTCGCCAACTGCTTTGGCTGCATTACTTGCACCATTCCCTACTTGTACGGAATGATCACCCTTTTCCTGTTCTCTACCTTTACGTAGCCCATGTAACAATTTACATATGTGGGATCCCGATCCGGTATCTAATACCCAGGACGTATGGTGAACTGAGAAACAGTTCTCAATAACTAACACACCCAAAAAAGGTGCATCAACATGCATGTTCTCTGTTTGGGTGGCGTGAGAATCCAGATATTCTCATATTCCCTGTTCAGTCTTATAACTCTTACAAGAAAGAACGGGACCAACGTTCCCCTGCTCAGTATAATAAGCGGGTTCAGTCAATACATCCATATTATTATCTTGGTTAAGGCCTGACAGCGTCGCTACCTGGAGAGAGAGAAGCAAACACTTTAGCGTATACTCTTGCAAGATTAGATTAGTTATTATCTTATCTAATCAGGATATCTCCCACTGTTTTTATCAAATCTTCCTTCAAACCCCAAAAGGTAAGATTAGCCGGGATTAATTACACCTTACAAGTTCGCCAATCTTTCGGCCAGGCCAGTGTCGGTAATTGAGGGAGGTTCCCTGTGCTTTCGCACGGATCTAATTAAAGTAAACCTCGTTTTCCCAGAGGCATAACCCTGTTAACACCTTTCTAGACACCTACTTGATCGGCTAATTGTCCTGTGTAAAACTCTCCCAGGAGTAACTCTTACTCGCAGTGGGTATCGGGATCCAACTATCTCATAGGAGGTATGCAATCTCATTGCAAATTTCAACACTTGAAATTCCCGATAATGCTTTTGCACCAAGAATCCCATGACTTTGATAGAGGTCAACAAATCATAGAGTGCTATTTAAGTTCAAACTGTCATTTCTTGATTAAATCAGACCCGCCCGCACGACCCTTGACAGAGGTCAACAAGGTCGTACGACTACCCTGTTAGTTATATGTATGCCCTAGAGGCCATTACTGTACATACGATGTATATTGTAATGGATGCTTGGACATATATAGGGAGGACTTTCTTGCTCGACATGATAATATGCTATCTGGTTGTACTTTATCTTAACATGTACTCTGATTGTCTCTATGTTACATGTTGATAAAGACCTTAGGATATGTACTCGACTACTGGGACTATTATGAGATCATACTAGTGGGGCCATGGTAGTCGACGAGTACATCCTATAACTGTTCCTAGTCGAGGGTGTATCGAGACAGGGTATCGATACACCAGAGTAGACTAGCGTATACGCATCTTGACCCATATGATGGGCGATGGATGATCCCATATCCATCGGTGTTTAACATCAAGGATAGTGTACGGGTGCTCAGTAGAGAATGGGTACACTGGACGGACTCGCTGAGAAATCCCAGATGGTACTATACCTTACGTCAGATGGCAGTTCTCCGGTGACACTGGTATAGAGTAGTCTGTTGACCCGAGATCGTCATAGAGTCTTGTGTGATTCCCACTGTGCTTTGATTTCCATCATACAACGTCCATGAGGGCGTGCAAAAAGGTGGCTTTTGGGTACAGTCCCGAATCACATGGAGGCAATGAGCGATAGGAGGGGATTCGTCTCTCCCGGTATAGGGAGTTGATGCTGTGCTGTGTTCGATTGGCTATAACTAGAAATCGCTGGCCAGGGTTGCTGAGATTTACTGGTAAGTGTTATCAGTAGTTTCTCGAACTGTTATAGACCTCAAATCGACACGACTTATCGAGCTACTGGGGTCTGACGTTTACCACCCCTAGGCGAGATATGCGACATATCAGACAACGTGACCGGACTGTACGGGAGTGTTACTGATTAGATTCACAGGAGAATGTACAGGATTGCTTGTTGATCTTCTGATCGCTCAATACCTGGGTGGCCGTTATGTTTAGCAGACCGCTTGCGGCTTGTGGGTGTTTGATATGATTATCACCTACTGCCGGCGTATTGACGAGTCTTTAGAATCCTACATAGGGGTTTCCTGGCTCAAGAGAAACGGAGTAGGAGCACATATGTCATATGTGCGGGACCGAGATTAATACGATATGAGATACCGTATTCTATTCTCGCGATTCGTGATATTGATCGGTTGTATGCGATATAGCCGGGTTATCTGATCAAGTGTTGATTCGATAAGTTGTTACACATGATATTAGTCGGTTATAGCCGGGTTATTAAATCAAGAGTTGATTTAATAATTTAATGTATAATTTTATATTTGATATATTACATTACATTAACTAGTATTAGCTCACTTATGATTTATTTTCTCACTAGATTGTGCACATTGTTTATATGTGATATATGCAAGTGTACATGTTTGTATCATGCTTGATGATACATACAAGTTGGGTGTATGAGATTTATACCAAATCAAGGTTAAATTAGGGCTTACTAATTTCCTAACAAAGAACAAAAGAGATGGGACTTTGGTCAAAGTTATCAAGCTTCATGAAGCTTGAAGAAACATTGACAAAGTCAACTCTTTTGTCATTCCTTAGGATATTAGTTAACCCAACCATTAACCTCATACCTTAGTTAATTCTCTACATGAGTTAAGCATGAGGGCTTAACTCAACCATGGTGCAATAATTCATTGGATAAGTTTTCATTTGGATGAATTATTCATTAGACTTCTTCTTCTTCTTCATTCAACAAAAGCTTTCTAGCTTCAATGGAGTTTGAGAAAAAAGTGTGAGAAAATCAATTCTAAAGTATGCCCACTGTTAGTGTATATGCCCTAGAGTCCATTATTGTATCATACTAGTATGAATATTAGTTGATGGAAGCTTGGGATATTCACAATTGTATAGACAATCTTGCTCGAAATGGTAGTATGCTACTTGGTTTGTCTCTGCTTTAATGTGTACATATGTTTCTTTTATTATATCACCTATACACATTAGTGGAGCCCTTAGGATCTTTGCTTGATTACCAGCGTTCTGATGGCAGTCACTCTCGTGGGGGCTGGGTAATCTACAAGAACATCCTTATTTACATGTCCCTGGTCATAGGATTATCGAGACAGGGCATCGATACTCCGGAGTAGACTAGAGTATGCGCTTCTCATCCCAGCACGGGAGACGGCCTGTCCCACAGCCGTCAGTACGTCGTACTTGAGATAGTATGTGGGTGCTCGTTAGGTTACGAGTACACTGGACAGGACTCGTCGGGAACTGTTGGTTGGTATTATATCTATCGTCAGTTATCAGTTCCCATGTGACATGAGTACAGCTTAGTACGCTGACTTGACACTGTCACTTCGCCTCGAGTATGTTCCCACTGTACTTTGATTACTACCCTACCACGGCTCAAAGGAGTCGTGCAAACATGTAGTTTTTGGGTGCAGTCCCGAAGCACATGGAGGCAGTGACGGTTAGACAGGATTCGTCTCTCCCGGTATTAGGGGTTGACATCACGCTGTGTCCAAGAGAGCCATTACACAAGTAGTCCCTCGCCAGGGCAAGCGAGATATACTGGTAAGTTTCCAGTGTTATCTCAGGGTGTTCTGGGCTACACTCCGGCACGACTTGTACCGCTATTAGGGGACTGACGTTTACCACCCCCTAGGCCCACCATGCGATGTATCAGACGAACAGACCGGACTGTACGGAGACTGTCACATTCAGGCTCAGTAGGAGTTCAGATGGGTTCACCTCATCAGTCTTCTTATCGGCATCTACCTGGGGACCGTTACGTACAGCTAGTGCCGCTTGCGGTCTGTGGTTAAACCCACAGCCAGCATAGTGTCGAGTCTTTAGAGTCCCACACAGAGGGTTATTCACCTTTAGGAAAAATGAGTAGAGGTCGCATGGTTTTGCGACAGGGTTCGTTCACATCCGTGCACTTGTGCACGTTTGCTGTCCGGACAGCTTATACTAGCAGGCTTTGGTTTAAGCCGGATCCTAGTTTATGATTTGGGATTGGTTTTATCTCATTGTATTCGTGTTCCTCGGATCACGGATACGGGTGCGTATACACAGTTGACTGAGACAGAGGCAGAGGACTTTGATTAGGGTTGATGACCATTATCATTTTCTTAACCCTAATGCTTATGTGTGAATTAAGATTAATTATAATTGTGCATGGTTAGGGTTGTTGTCCATTTGACTATACTTGACTTGTTGACCTAGGTTGACATGTTGACCATCATCATTCCATATGAAAGATGCTCTTTGATCCTTGCAAATGGCATTTAATTAATGTGAAATGATAATGGTCAAGTCTTGATTAACCATGATAATTATCTTAGCTAATTATCTAATTTCCATAATTCACATATATGTGAGAAGAATGGTTCATTTTATTCTCATTCTATCATTTTGGTTCTCTCTCCTCCTCTTCCTCTCTCTCTAGCTCTCCCCTCTCATGAGTTGAGAATCACTTGAGCTTGAGATAAATCCTTCTAAAATACTCTCTACTCTTTCTAAGGTTCTAGGATTAGCACTCCAAGCATCTTAGTTACTTCTAGTTTGAAGTTGAAGCCAAAGATTGAGGCTCTCGGGTGGATCCTTCTTCGACTAGAGAAGGCGACAAGGAGATCACTTTCTTTCACTCCAAGGAGCAAGGAGAGAAGGAATTAAAGCCCTAGGTATAACCTCTTTTCCATGTAGCTAAACTCCTTTTAGCTTTGTAGTTGGTTTATGTTTAGCAAAGATCCTCCTTTTGATAGTCCATGTTGCCTAGAGCGTTAAAAATCCGTTTTTTATACCGTTTCCGCCTCCCCGCAAGCACCGGGGTGGACAACGTGGACTTACAGTGGTATCAGAGCCTAACTAAACATAAACTAGCTAGTTAGTAAATTGTATAGAAGTTCGATCGGTAAAAATCGCAAAACTAGTTTTCAAAACCTTAAGTTTCTTTTTTTTTTCTGCTCTAAAAATAATAAATCATACTTCAAAAATCGGCTCAGGGTTTTGTTAAGAAACACACCAAAAACGATCCAGTGAACCGTTCAAAGCGCCGCGGTTCAGCGGCAAGAACATGCTTCTTGCCGCGGATCCGTGGCCGAGTTGACTAGGTCGTGGACCGAGTTTGGTGCAGTGTTCTTCTATTAAGGTTTTGGGATTTTTAAAATATTGTATTTCTGCCCAGATTTTCCAGAAAAGAAATTTGTATTTGGGGTGGTTATAAATCCGTATTTTTGATCGAACTTCCCTATACTTTGACAAATGGGTTATATCTGTGATGTATTATATGTATTGAACGTCTGCTAATCGCTATACGTCGATTAGTGGGGGTTATACATATCTGTGATCTGTAATGCTTGTTGGTTTTTGTATATGAACTCGGTGGATTGTCGCGGATGAATAGCCGGGGTGGATGTGAGATGAGAGTTTCTTTTTCTTTCATTCATGTAACATGTAATTTGATGTAATATTATTTGTATGGCCGCACAACCTGGTCGGGGTTGTAGCCTTCATGGTATAATTTCTTTTTACTGTTTTTGCTCCTAGGATAGACCCATGGAGGGGTGCACAAACTACCGGGTATCTCGAAGTGTCGAGTGGCCTACTCACGTCGTTGAGGGAGGTTGCTTCGCTTCGGGTACTTGGCGGGTAGTTTGCGGCACCCTTAGGGGTCTAGGGTGGGGTATTGGCTATTCATCGCGACCGTGTAATCCGATTTTCATGGCAGGCTCGAACTAATCGCGGATTCCTAGTATATCCAAAGTGTTCATCTGTGATCTGGTTTGACTATCATTGCTATATATCTATATATGATATCTATTTAGGTGTTGCTTAGTTTTTGCATCCGCGCTAGTCCTGCCTCCGCTCTTTCGTTAGTTAAGTAACCTAACGGGTGATGACGGGACCCCGTGGCGAATGCTGATGGCATAAGCGTACACCATATTTTGGTTGTTTTCTGCAATGGTAGGAATAATTGATGGGACGCATTAAAATTAATGCAAGAAAATAAACCAAGTAAAAGTCGTTGGAACACTTTGAAAAACACTCGGTTCTTTTTCGAAACCAAACTTTTAAATGCGGAGCTTGAACCACTCCTTTTTTAAAAGCTATCTCGTTCCATCAATTATATCAAGTTCATTACGTTCACGGTTTCGCCAAAACCATTCGTAGCCCTCCATCATTTCAGTTAAATATTCGGTAGTATTCAAGCTATGTATTTTGACCTCACGCCAAGGCATAGTGATTGGTAGCTGCCGGATATTTATCTGTTGCATAGATAGAATGCGTTGGTTTGAGACAGTCGTACTTCCATTTTGGCCTACGTCAAGGGTAGGTTCGGGTGGGTTCAAATTAACTTGGAAAATGATGGGAAGAACTTGACATATGACTTTTGACATTTTGACCTCACGCCAAGGTCATAAGAGCATAGGGCAAAAATCCACATCGGGAGGTTCAAAAGAACTGAAACTTCCTAGCGCTGCATACCATTTGGAGTGATGATTCTGGTAGGATTCCTTCAGTTTTATCACGCGATGATATTTGGATCCCGATCCTACTGTGAGTATATGCTAATCCTCAGGAAATTTCTCACTTAACGATCAATGCTATAAACCTAGTAGGTGTCTAGAAAGTTGTTAGCGGGGCTACGCCCACAGGGAAAAGAGGTTACTTAATTAAGGAACTTCGTGAAAGCGTTGGAAAACCTCCATCGAAGTACCGACACTGTCACGACCCGAAAGAGCACGTGACTGGCCCTTGAACCATATGAAATCTATAGGACTCCATCTGATCCAAGTAAGCCAAAGCCCAGAAATCTAAAACCATTTTAAGAGTAAGTAAAGAAAACTGGTTTAAAGAAGTGAAGGAAAATATGTTTGAAGTCAAGGTTTTTAAATAACTAAGCCGAAGGTGCATTTTTAAAAGGTAAAGTCTTTTCTAAAAATTTCGGCAGAGTTTCTTTTGTAAATACTGGCCCCGAACGGGGTCCAACAAGCATAACATATATACAATGATAAAAGGCATCCCCAAGCGGGAGCTAGCTCTTTGTCAATTGACGGTCACAACCACACATGCAATAATATACAACGCCGAAAGGCGAGGATCAAATCCAAAAGAAACACAGTAAGCATGAAAACCGCAATACTACTAAGCGCGACTCTAAGGCCAAATAATACATCACTAAAGTCTGAGTCTGAAACAATATACAAATTTGGTTGATGGAAATTCTAGATACAAAGAATAATATAAGTACAATGGTGGTTCTTGATGCAAAAGAAACCACCTACCAAAGGCAATTCACCCTCAAGGAAGCAATGTGCCAGAAATACCGCAAAGGAACCTGTACGGCAAATCGTACAAGAACTGTGGCACAACGGGGGTGAGTTGCCAACTCGTGAATAGAGAATAACTACAAGCAGAAACCGAACGCAAGACATAATCCTAGGTCAAAACGATCAGTACAAAATCCTCAATATAAAACATGCAGCCTATAACAAGGCTAGGGTAAATATCTAACCCGAGTGTAGTCTCCTGTGCCTGTGTCAGTGCCTCAGGTAGCAATATAACATAAGAATGAGGTATGAATGCATGAGAACATAATACATGAAAATGAAGAAACTGTTTTCATACTTTAGTGAGATTTCCTTTGTATTTTTAAAATGAGGTATCATAATGAAATCAGCATAAAACATTGCCTAACATCGGCACAAAACGTAATCCAAATATCCCGATATCTCTGTATCCCAATCACAAAATCTAGGGCGCCGTCAGTCCAGACCGGCCCCTACCTTCAATCTCAAGACCACGATGGTATCCTCCGGATATCCGACACGTCAGGTAAAATCACCGGTCAGTAGTGCTCCCCTGCCAGGCTCAACGTCATCACCACATTCATCTTGCCCCGGGGTAACGCACCGGGTCCACCATGTACCCGAAACGGTTCATCCGTCTCCTCGAATCGGGTTTCCAAATCCATCAGCAAACTCATGGTGGACGACTCATACATCATGGGAAAACCGCACCTTTTATTTTAAAAGAGAGAAAATGTTTATCTTTGTTTTTGTTGTTTTCCTCCAAATCCAGAAAATCTCACGGAAATCCAAATCCAAAACCTCAGTAACACGTAAAATAGTGAATATATGCATGAGAATCCATGAATGCGGCATAACAATGAATAACAGTATGCATGAAGTAGCAGGTAATAACTACAATGTCTAAACTATTAGCTAATAGGTTATGACAAGCAATAGTATTTTCTAAGGTGTACGTGACATGGCAATTACCGATGAAGATGTGTGTGAGCCGACAAGTAAGTGTACGTGGTACATACGCAACATCGGTAATGGTGCTGGTGTCCTAACAGCATGATATCAGTAATGGAGTATGAAACATAATATAAGAATGCGATGCAAAGCGAACCACAAAAAAAGTGGGAGCTAAATCTAGACGCAACTATAACTAATCTGCATTAATCTAATATAAGTCCTACAAATGGTGCCTTTTGAAATATCACGAATCATGGGGTTTTGAAAATAGGGGCTACGGTGTTTTTATGAAAAGATACGCCTTTTTGAAATGTCCGTAGATCCCTTGACTTGTCTTTTAAAATACCCACGACCCGCTAGTTTTGAAATAGGTAGGAGTCTAATCTAATCTAACAACTACACTAAACTATACAGCTGAACTAACAAGCTGAGCTACAGGTAAGGAAACCGCCTTACATCTGAGTCGATATATATATAGATATAATAGTCGGTGATTCCGCCTCAATAGTATCGCGTACGATACAGTATATCATATGACATCCTCAAGTCATGAGAACGGATCTATCATCAATGTAAAGCTCATACGGTAAATCGTCGTACGGCATCCCAATAGCTGGGTACGGGTCAATATCACACTATCTCATCACACTTCAGGTATCACTATCATCATATCATATCACATAAGCTGGGGTACTGATCTAAGTCTAGTACAACTGATACCAACTACAAAGTATGAATGCGGGGGTAAACACACATCCCAAACCCACAAGAATCACATTTCGTATCCCAAATACGAATCATACCACATCACCGATCTCGCGGCACAAAGCCCAAAATCATCGACTCATCTCCAAAGTCATCCAATATCATCATTAACACCGTGTAAGTATAGGTAATATGCAAGGGTGTGCGTGTAGGTGTAATCCTATTCTAGGGTTCGCGACTATGAACTACACTAGTCACTTCTAACACTACACTATCCATAATACACCTAACTATCATATATAATAACTACGGACTGCGTGGGTGCTATACGCCATCCACCCGACTTCCCCCAGTAGATATAATCTACTCACCTAGCGTCTTCATTTGTGGACGTCGCCATGCGCTTGCTTGTCGTCCCGAAGTCTTCATGGGGTACCTACACATCAAAGTATCGTATATGCGCATTAACACCAAATCAAAGCTAAAACGGCACATGAAATCCAAAATGATACGATAAGAGGCCTATAGGTTAGAACCTATGGCACGCCTTTAGAACCATCAATAAATCCTCTATATCGTCGTATAAACGCCAAATATTCAAGGTAAAACACAAGACAAAATTTCAGAATAAAAAATACGGAATACGGAAACACGAATCCAAAACAGCAACTTAGGAAATATGTCCCAGATTTCACCCTAGGTCAATTTATACAAATCTAAATATACCAGGGGTCTAAACTACAGATAAGGGAACACCAAAACCAAAACGAGCCAATTCCATCATGGCCTGGCCGCAATTTGCGGCCAGAATGGAGGAATTTGCGGCCTGGAAATGGAAGTAGGGGCTGGGGTCTTGGTGGTAGCTTCCTGGGTGCCTGCACGTGTCACTGTCCAATCAATTTTAATTTAGGGTGTCTCGGTTGATAGCAGATTCAATATACCCTTCACAGATTTCATAAATTCCCCGATATCGGTTTCTAAAATCCGTATTATGGTTTAAGCTTCAGGTTTTGGGTTTCCAATTCATACACTAGGGTGATGGTATAACATCTACTGACCTCAATTTCATATTACAAACCATAAATCATCACAACCCTAACTAGGTTATCCACAAGTCCACAATATCACACAATATCGATTCGATCTTAATATGAGGGTAAAGGAAATGCATAAACTAAGTTTAAGGTCCAAAAAATACCTCATTTGGCAACTCAAGAATTTTCTTGAGTTGCCCCTAGTGGCCAAATTCCTTGCTTCTTTAGCACCAAGTGTAGATCTAGGGATTGTGCACACATTTAATGAAATGGAGATTGGGTTTTGGGGTTGTTTTAGAGGTGTTTTGGAGCTTGAAGAGGGGAGGGAAAGGAGGTGCAGGAGCAGCAGAAGGAGAAGGGAGAAGAGGGAGGGAAATGAGGGGAGAAATGGTTAAGTCCTTAGTCAATGAAGCCCATACCTCTCTCTCTCTCACCAACTACCCATTTCTTTATTCTTTTCCTTTTATTTTTCCTTTTAAAATCCTTCTCACTCAAATAGTAAACCCAAATGAAAAGCATGGCAAGAAAATGCACAAGTGTGAAAAAGTGATATGTGCATGTGTTGCACAAAAAAGCTAAAAACCGATTAGCGATTTTTAATCACGATTAGCACTAAATTAGTGTCAAATTAATCACAAAAACTTTAAAATGTCATAATTCTATAATTTACCCTATTTTAGAAATTTCCAAAATTTTCCAAAATTTTTCCCCATTCATTTGTATTTAATAATTCCAAAATATTAAAATATTCAATAAAATAATATTAAATTATAAAAATTCCCAAAATTAATATTTTATCTTTTTGAAATGTTACAGACACTGGCATGGCTGAACGGTTAAGCAAGTATTGTACGGTGAGATTGATCCCGACTAATTCTTCCTTTATGGTTTGAGGAGGGATTCGAGAGACAGTGGGAGCCATCCTGTTAAGATAAACTAAAACCACTCTAAACTTGCAAGAGCATCATGCTAAAGTGATCTTTTCTCTCTCCTAAATGCAGCGACCAATCAACATGACCGGACTTAAGTTATTACTAGATAAAAACATACTGACAGGGCCAAACTACAAAGATTGGCTCAGGAATGTCAAGATGGCAATCACTTACGACAAGTTGGGGTATATCCTTTCCACCAAAGCTCCCCCTGTCCTAGGTCCTACCTCCACCGTCGCGGATATAGAAATCAATAAGACATGGGAGATCGATTGCACGAAGGCCAAGTGCCTCGTGCTTGCCTCTATGGACAATGAACATCAGAGGAGGCACGAGAATATGGACCTAGAATCCATACTTCTCCATACAAAAGATCTGTATGGAGAGCAGTCTCGTATCGCCAGATACGAAGTATCGAAGAAGCTGTTTTCGACAAGATTGGCCGTCAGATCATCGGTAGCGAAACACGTGCTTAAGATGATTGGCTACATAGAGGAGCTCGCGGACCTTGGGACCACGTTGGAGAATGAACTCTACACTGACTTGATTCTCCAGTCCCTTCCTTCCACTTACGCCCAGTCTGTCCTAAACTTCAACATGTAAGGAAAGGAGGTTGAACTTTCCGAACTTCTGAACTGTAACATTTCAAAAATAATAAAATATTATTTTCGGGAATTTTTATAATTTAATATTATTTTAATGAATATTTGAATATTGGGTGTAATTAAATACAAATAAATGGGAAAAATTTTGGAAAATTTTAGAAAAAATCTAAAATAGGGTATTTTATGGAATTATGCCATTTTTAAGTGTTTGTGATCATTTATATGCTAATTTAGTGCTAATCGCGATTAAAAATCGCTAATTGGATTTTTAGCATTTTTGTGCAAAAATGTGCACATATCATTTTTCCACACTTGTTACACTTGTGTTACATTTCTTTTGTTGCCATAGTTTCCTTTTGGGAGCACTATTTGAGTGAGAAGAAAAGATAAGGAAAAGAAAAAAGGTAAGTAATGATGAGAGAGAGAAGACAAGTCAACCTTACCTTTTTTGAACCATACTCCATCATTTCTCTTTTCATTTCCCCCCCCCTCTCCTTTGTGAGCTGCTGCTGCTCCCTCTCTCCCTCACTCACCCTCTTCTTGAAACCCTAGATCCATCATGAAATCCTAGCCAAAACCCCATTCTCACTTCACAAAAAATGGTCCCAAGCTCATTAGCTACCCATTGAACCTAGCAAGATTGGATTTGGAGGAGTTTGAGCAACTCAAGAATTTTCTTGAGTTGCCAAAGGAGGTAATTTCTGCACCCTCTTGTAGCATTTCAATTTCCTTATGCATCAATTCTAGTTTAGTATCGATATCGTGTCATTTTGTGGACTTTTGAGATTTCATGTTAGGGTTTAGGGTAAAACTGAAACTTAAGATGAAATTGAGGCTTGTTGAGACCCTAGAAACCCTGGTGTGATGCTAAATTGAACCCAAACCTGAACTGGGAAACAGAATACGGAATTTCGGAATCGATATCGGGGAAAACAGGAAATCTGGGACTGTTATGTTGAATCTGCTATCACCCCGAGGTCCCAAAAATAAAACTGAGTTGACAGTGAGATGTGCAAGCACCATTGAACCAACACCCCAAACCCTAGCCCCCAATTCCAAACCGAGGCCACCGGTTTCTCCATTCTGGCCGCAATTTGCGGCCAGAGCAGGGAGGTTTTGCCTCGAAATTCATGCATAGCCCCATTTCCCCTATTCTTGGCCCTGGGTATATCTAGTTTTGACAGATTCCACATAGGGTGAAATCTGGGATCGTTTTCTTGGGTTGCTGTTTTGAATTTAGTTTTGGTTTTGGGTATCTTGATTTCAAGATTTTGATATTTGTGTGTTATCCCGATTGTGTGACGTTTGTACGTCTATATCGAGTGATTTCGGGTTGTTTTGCGAAGGCTAACCGTAGGTTCTAACCTATAGGCCTTTTAGCGTATCGTATTGGATTTAGCGTGTCGTTTCAAGTTCTGAGTTGGTTTTGATGCGATGCGATACGTGTGATATGTGTAGGTACCCCGCGACGATCCGAGGCAATGCAGAAGATGACGGTGACATCGACACCGACACGCAGGATACAGGTGAGTAGATTTATATCTACGGGGAGAAGTCGGGTGGATGGCGTATAGCACCCCCGCAGTCCGTGGTGTCGTATACGAATACGTATACACACGTATATTTATTATGTGTTGTTTAGGATCATTGTTAGTAATAATGGATTATTGATGATAAGGATGTATTAGTTGAGTAGTGCGAACCCTAGAATAGTGGTTGCACTCACACATATACTTACACACATTCTTGCATTCATTCTTTCTTTATTGGTGCGTATATCTACACATGGGTATGGGACTATGTGTTCATATAAGGGTTGATGGTGATACGTGGGTTTGAGGTGATATTTGATGTGAGGCCGTGAGATCGGCGATGTGACATAGTGGCTTTTGAGGTGCGATATGATAGTTTTAGCGGGCCTTTGGACATGTGCTTTACCCGCATTCATATTTTTATAGATGGTATCGATTTGTACTAGACTTACAGTAGTACCCCAGATGGTGTGATCTGATGATAAGTGAAACCTGATATGTGATGAGATAGTGTGATATTGACCCCTACCCAGCTATTGGGATGCCGTACGACGATCTACCGTACGAGCCGATATTGACGATAGATCCGCACTCATAACTCGAGGATATCTTACGATATGTTATTGAGGAGAGATCACCGACTATCATATCTATATACATATTGACTCAGATTAGGTGGTTTCATACCCCTCCTGTCTAGATTATTTAGTAGACATTAGACTAGACCGAGTCATACCTATTTCAAAACTAACGAATCGGGGATATTTTAAAGATAAGCAGAAGGGTTATACAGATATTTTCAAATGAGGCATCTTTTCTTAAAACACCGTAGCCCTCACTTTACCAAAAGCCCTGATTCGTCTTATTTCAAAAGGCAAGGTTGCATGACATATCGATTGGGGCAGGTTCTGTGTTTTTGCGTTGATTATTCGTTTCCGCATTTCCTGCTATTTGCATTGCATCGCTTGCACTGTGGTTATATTTCAGTCATGCTGCTAGGACACCAGCACCATTATCGATGATGTATATGTTCCACGTACACTTGTTGCCGGCTCACACACTTATCATCGATAATTGCCATGTCACTACACTGTAGTACTATTGCATTCAGTATATGATCCTTGTGTGACATGATGATGTGCATACTCTCCTTTATATGTCGCATACTTCATGCTTTGATTATACGCATTGAGATATGTTGTTTCTATGATATTTCTGGATTTGGGAACCGAGGGTGTTTTAAAAAGAGAATATATCATTACTTTAAAAACCCGGTTACCCTTGATATGATATTTCAGTGCGTCCACCATGTGTTTTCTCGGTGCTGAGAGCGACATGTGGAACCCGAATCGGGGCGTGGATGAGCCGATTGCGGGTACATGGTGGACCCGGTATGGTTCCCCTCGGCAAGATGATCGATGAGCTTTGCCGATTGAGCTTGGAGGCGGGCGAGTACCTACCGGTGATTGGTTGGACCTGGCGGTTATCCGGAGGATACCGACCAGAGTCGATAGATGATTTGGGCATACTGCCGGGGCCGAGGGCCGATACCGCAGACAGAGCCCGCGGGCCGATCCGGACTGACGGAGCCCGATATATGAGGATTTACGTGCCGATGATGGGCACAGTTTTCATGACGTTTTCGGGTATCGATGCTGGGCACCCTGGTTCCATGATTTTGATGTGTCGCGAGGGACACGGGTGGTTATATCCTCATATTATTTCCCATGCACATGTTTTATGATATTTACATGCATGGTGGTTATTGTCAGTGGGTGACGAGTGGACGGGATCCACGTGTGTGCAGATTTGATTACATTGGTTATACCTCATATTCATGACATGCTATTACCTGAGGAACTAGTACGAGCACTTGGCACTACACTCATGTATAGAGATTATATTGCCAGTTTGGCATGCTTCAGCTTTATTCATATTGAGGTTTATTTATATCTGATCGTATTGACCTAGGATGGGTCATGCATTCGATTTCTGCTTGTAGATATCATTCTATTCACGAGTTGGCAACTCACCCCCGTTGTGCCCCAGTTCTTGTAGGTTTGCCGTACAGATTCCATAGCGGCATTTCTGGCACACTGCTTCCTTATGGGTGACTTGCTTGGATAGGTGGGTTCTTTTGTATCAGAGCAGCCATTGTTCATGTATTATTTATTGTATCTAGAATTTTCCATCAACCAAAACTTGTATATTGTTTCAGACTTAGAAAGCAGTGTTGTATTATTTCGACCTTAGAGTCGCGCTAGTAGTATTACGGTTTTCTGGCTATTTGAGTTTCTTTTTGAGTTTGATCCTCGCCCTTTGGCGTTGTATATTATTATTACTTGCGTGGTTGTGACCGTCGATTGCCGAAGAGCTAGCTCCCGCTTGGGGATGCCTTTTATCATTTCATATATGTTATTCTTGTTGTACCCCGTTCGGGGCCAGTTTTTACAAAGGAAACTCTGCCGAAATTTTCAGGAAAAGTTAAACATTTTAAAAATTCATATTCGGCTTAGTTATTTAAAAACTTGATTTTCAAAACATGATTTCCTTACCTCTTAAAACTAGTTTTTCCTTATTTACTCCTTAAATGGTTTTAGATTTCTGGGCTTTTGGCTTACTTGGATCAGATGGAGTCCTGTAGACTTCATAGGATTTAAGGGCCAGTCACGTGCTCTTTCGGGTCGTGACATGAACATGTTAAGGAGTGCTGAGGGCACCCTACAGAAAGGTAGGGTGTAACACTTCGAATTTCCGTTTGAATGTCTTTCGTGATAATTAGTGATCGTACGTGTTATTATATATATGTGTTTATAGGATTATTAGTTATTTTTAGTCGTGTTAGCAAATTGGGAAATTTTCCTTTGTAGTGTATACCTTGCACACTTAGCCATTTTTGTGACTTAGTGTTTTGGTAACATGTTAACCATTCTTGTGTTGCATGGTTTCTAACCTATTTCCCCACCCTTTAATCCAAAACAAAACCCCATTTTATAATTCAAATCCAATAAACAAATGAGCATGGTGTTAGGTATGAAACTTTGACTTTTGAACCCTTTTCTTCTCTCTTCTCTCTCTTTCCCTCATTTTGAAATCCAGCAGCAAAAACCCCCATTTTCCTCCATATTCTCTTCTCTTTTCATTTCCCTTTGATCCCCAAACAAAACCCTACACAAATCAATACATTTTCCATCACAAACCATGAAAAATTGAGGTTTTTGAGGTGTTCAAAGGAAAATCTGCACACTTGAGAGAGGAGCTGGACTTTTGGTGTTTTATAAGGTCATTTGAAGGTATAAATTCATGTCTTAACCTCTTTTTCCATAACTTGCATGTTTAGTTTCAAAATATCACCTTTTTGTGCAACTTTAGTGCTATTGAAGGGATTTAGTGGTAATATGATAAAGTTGATGTTGTGGTGGCTTGATTAGCTTGTTAATGAGTTATTAGTGTGGGTTTAGACTTAGGTTTGTTTCAGATTTCAGAAAAATACCCTAAAGTTTGAATTTAGTGCAAAAGTGTGGATTTTAACTAGAATTAAGGCTCTGTAGGATCTGCTGCTACCCGAGAAATTTCAAAGTGAAACTAGAGGTTACTGTAGCATGTATGGGGGGTATAGAGTGCACACACCAAACCTGGGAGCCCAATTCCCAAGTGAGGCCGCCGGAATATTCATTCTGGCCGCAATTTGCGGCCAGATGGGGGTGTTTTGGGTTGGGGTTTGGGGTGATGGTGTCTGCTGCTATGTGAGTTACTTTGGTATATATAGTTTTACAATATCTTTTCTGTATCAAAATCTGGAGTAGAATACCCTATTTCCCGTATTTTTAATCTTTCACGACACGCGTGATACGTGTGCGTGGGTTTGGGGTTTCTGCGTATCGCGACGCGTCGGACTGTCTTCAGGCGCGTAATCACACGTTTTAGCGTATCGCGCACATGCGCGCTTGGTTGCGACACGGGTTTCTAGTTGGCTTTAAATGTCGTGTTTGTACGGTTTTGAGCTTATGAGTGATATGTTGTGAAATTATAGGATTCGCAGGCTGAAAGGTTCCTAGGCACCCTAATGAGGTTATACAAGGCATCGAACATGCCATTTTCTAAAATTAACGGTGCCTACAAACCCTAACAAGATCGTTTGCTAGAAAACTAGGCGAAAAAGAACTAGTTAACAACTTAACTAATGGGATATCGGAAATACAACCTTTGTAGATCCGGTGCTCCACCTCCATAGCTCCGCAACGAAGTCGTCTCCGCTGTCCAAAAGGAATCCGGGCTCTAGAGTCGGCTTCATCGGAGAATAACCGAGCTAGGTCGTCGATGTCCATGCCGAAGATGATCTACGTCGAGGCATCGAAAGATCAAGCTCCACCTTCACCAAGTCATGAAAACTTGTGAAGGAAACACACTCAACTACTTAGCAAGAAGTAGAGGATGAAGAAATAGGAAGTGGGTAGACTTTAGAAATGGATTTCTCACTCATATCATCAATCCACCATTGATGTAGTCTAGGTTTTTCTTCTTTAGTTGAAGGAAGAAGAAGAAGAATATATTATGATAAGAAATCTAATAATGAGAAAAGAAATTCATTCTTATCATAATTGAACCATAGTTAGGTGTAGAGAATCAATCATGGTTAAAGGAATGGTTAGGGTCAAACTAGAGACAAAATGGTCACTTAGTCAAAAGATCAAGAAGCTTCAACTAGAATCCAAAATTAGCAACCATTTCATTTCATTTTCTTTTATTCATTTATCATAAAGAAATGGATAATTAAATAAGATAAATGAATAACAAATAATAAACCCTAACCTATTCATTAACCAATGTTTAACACTTTACACTAAACCAAAAAGCATGTATCATCAAACATGATACAAGCTAGTGCACAAAATCATATCACATATATAATGCGCACATCCGAGTGAGAAAATCCATCTTAAAGTGAACCGATACTAGTTAATGCAAAGTACTATATCAAATATATAATTATGCATTAAATCATTAAATCAACACTTGATTTAACGATCCGGTCATGTCGCACATAACCGACTGGTATCATCAGTAACAACTTATCGAATCAACACTTGATCCGATAACCCGGCTATATCGCATATAACCGATCAATGTCACATCGCGAGAATCGAATACAGTATCACATACCGTATTATTCTCGATCCCGCACATATCTCATATGCGCTCCTATTTCGTTTCGTTTGAGCCAGGAAACCTCTGTGTAGGACTCTAAAGACTCGTCAATACGCCGGTAGCAGATGATGATCATATCAAACACCTACAAGCCGCAAGCGGTCTGCTAAACGTAACGGCCACCCGGGTATTGAGCGATCTGAAGATCGACGAGCAAGCCCGCTCACACTCCAGTGAATCCGACCAGTAACACTACCGTACAGTCTGGTCTGATCGTCTGATATGTCGCATATCTCGCCTAGGGGTGGTAAACGTCAGACCCCAATAGCTCAATAAGTCGTGTCGATATGAGGTCTATAACACTTCGAGAAACTACTGGCAACACTTACCAGTAAATCTCAGCAACCCTGGCCAGGGATTTCCTGTTATAGCCAATCGAACACAGCGCTACATCAACCCCCTATACCGGGAGAGACGAATCCCCTCCTATCGCTCATTGCCTCCATGTGACTCGGGACTGTACCCAAAAACCACCGTTTTACACGCCCTCTTGGACGTGGTAAGATGGAAATCAAAGCACAGTGGGAACCACACAAGACTCTATGACGATCTCGGGTCAACAGACTACTCTGTACCAGTGTCACCAGAGAACTGCCATCTGACGTGAGGTATAATACCATCTGGGAGTTCTCGGCGAGTCCGTCCAGTGTACCCAGTCTCTACTGAGCACCCGTATATCATCTCCGATGTCAAACACCAATGGATATGGAATCATCCATCGCCCATCTATATGGGTCGAGAAGGTACACGCTAGTCTACTCTGGTATATCGATGCCCCATCTCGATACACCCACGACTAGAGACTTTGAAGGATGTACTTATGGACTACCATGTCCCCACTAGTATGATCCGCATCATAGTCCAGGTAGTCAAGTACACATCCTAAGGGCTTTACCAACATGTAACAGAGAGACAATCAGTGCACACGTTAAGGTAAAGAGTAACCAGATAGCATACTATCATGTCGAGCAAGAAAGTCCTCCCTATATATGTCCCAGCATCCACTACAATATACATCCAATGTACAGTAATGGCCTCTAGGGCATACATATAACTAACAATCTCCCACTTGCACTAGGGCCATCTGTAGCAGTGGTTGTAGTATCTCATACTCAACCATCCCATAAAAGTCTCTCTCTGGGAATAGGCCTTCGTGAGTGGATCTGCCGCGTTATCCTCTAAGTCTGCTCTCCTTGCCTCGATCACCTTGGAGATCTACCATCTCCATGATCAGGTGATACTGCCTTAGAATAAGTCTGGATCACTGATGGGACTGGCGTTCCTTGGCATAAGCCACAACTCCATTGTCAAACAATGGTAGGAACGTAGTTCATCTCATGAACCAATATACATCCAAACAGCCTCTTTGGTAGCATCTTAAGTAGCGATGTATCATTCCTTTATCGTCTAGTTTGCCACGGTATCTAGCTTGGAACTCTTCCAACATACCGTCTCTTTACAGAGGGTAAAGACAATGCCTGCGACTGACATTCAGTCGTCTTTATCACCCTGGAACACTTCCAGTGATTCTCCCCAGGATCGATTGATACCATCTCACTACAACTAGTGAGAATCCTAACATCCAATTAAATCTATCTCATAGATCTAAAACTCAGGATTTAGGAGGTATCATTTTGATCCTACACGTAGAATCTTTGTGATAAACGGAGATTGATCGAGCGTAGCATAAGAAACTCCTTTCTTATCAAGAGTATGTCATCCACGTACTCTACAAGGATCACCACCATACTCCCTACTACCTTTTTGTTTATACAAGGTTCATCTACCATTTTGATGATGTCAACTTCTTTGACAAACACATCAAAACAGACGTTCCAACTCCGCGATACCTGCTTTATCAAATAAAACATCTTGCACACGTTTTCGCTGCTCCCACTGTTTACGAAGCCCTCTGGCTGTGTACTTATAGACTCACTCTTCTAAAACATCATTTAGAAAAGCAGTCATGACACCCAACCCCCAGATATCGTAGTCATGGTATGTAGCCGTGGCAAGTAGGATCTGGATGGACTTAAGCATAGATATTGGAAAAGGTTTCATCATTATCCGCGCCTGGTTGATGACGAAAACCTTTAACAAGTCTAGCTTTGAAAGTCTCAACTTTTCCATATACACCAAGTAATCTTCTCAAGATATACTTGCTCCTGATGGGGATTTAACCCTTCAGATATAGAAACCAAAGTCCATACTTTGTTGGTGTATAAGGATTCCATCTCAAATCACTAAGCATCCAGCCATTCTTACAGAGTCCCACTCCTGATGGACATCTCGAAACTAGTTGGGTCATCATCTCATGATGCAATCCTCGCTCCCACTGTCATAGAGGAACCGAAGTATCTCTCAGGTGGGTGAGGAACCCTACTAGATCGGCGGAGAGGCCGAGGTTCGTTGGAATCTACTGAATCCTTTGGTTCTACCAAATCATCTCCTGCAAATTGTATAGCTGGAACCTTTCCAGTTGTACATTACAGACCTTGCCTCGAGCTTGTCCGGATTTTGCTTTTAGACATAGGCCGGACAACACAAATCTTAACTAACTTAAGATATGGGCTCTTCCGTTTCCATATCTCATATGAAGCGGTAGGCAACTGATTTGATTAGAACCCTATTCAATAGGTATGCATCTTCATAAGTGCATAACCCTCAATAGGAAAAAGGTAACTCAGTAGTACTCATCATAGAGCACACCATATCAAATAGGGTGTATCTGCTCCACCCCGACATACCATCGTGCAATGGTGTATACGGAGGAGTAATGCTTAGAGAGAATCTCATTCTCCTTTAGAATAATCCAGGATTTCCGTGCTCAAGTATTCTCCTCCATGATCACATCAAAGGACATAATACTTATACCCGTATTTTGGTTCTCTACTTCTAACTTATATTCTGTGAATATCTTAAAAGGTTCGGACTTGTGTTTCAACAGGAACATAGGTCTGAATCTCGAAAGATCATCAGAGAACGTAATGAAGTATAAAGAACCAGTCCTGGCATGTGTAGACAGGGGACTTACATACATCAACATGTATCATCCCAAGAGTTCACTAACTCTTTCTCTGTTTCCAATAAACAGAGCTGGTGTCATCTTATCTTTGTGACATGACTGGCGAGTTTCACAAGATGTAAATTCAAACTAATTTAAATATGCATCTTTATGTAACTCTAGCTAGTCAGGTCGCATTGATATGACCTAGTCTACAATACCTCAAGAAGGAATGGTTCAATTCTGAACTCTTCCTCTTGTGTGTGTTCCCTATACTTAGAACTGTAGTTTGATTTAGAACATTAATGCTTTTAGATAACATGCCTGAACCGATCAACTTTTGATATAGGAAATGTTCAAAACATTATCCAACAATACAAAATTATATCCTTTCTTTACTAATAAAGAAACTAATATGATTTTGTATATCAGGTTCGGTATCTAATAACATTCGTTCAGAATCAATGTATTACAATACAGGGTGACAGTGACCAACAGACTTGGCTGCAACACTTGCCTCGTTTTCTGCCTCATGAAACTTATCACCCGTTCTCAGTTTTTCTACCATTTTGTAGCCCTATGTAACAGATTACATATCTAGGATCCTGATCCGGTATCAAATACCAAGGATTCGGAGGATACTGAGAAACAGTTCTGTATAATGAACACACCCGAAGATGATGCATCAACATGCACTCTCTTCGTTTGGGCGGCACGGGAAATCTGGTATTCCCCAATTTCCTGCTCTGTCTCATAACAATTATAAGTTGGAGCGGGACCAACGTTCCCCGGCTCAGTATAACAAGCTGGTTCGGTCAATATTCCGTATTATTATCTTGATTAAGGCGTGATATGGTCGCTACCAGGAGAGAGAGAGAAGAAAACACTCAGCGTGCGCTCTTGCAAGAATAGATTGGTTTTTATTTTATCTAATCAGGATGGCTCCCACTGCTTTTTATCAAATCTTCCTTCAAACCCTAAAAGGAAAGACTAGCCGGGATTAATTACACGATACAAGTTCGCCAATCTTTCAGCCAGGCCAGTGTCGGTACTTTGAGGGAGGTCCCCCGTGCTTTCGCACGAACCTAATTAATGTAAACCTCGTTTTCCCAGAGGCGTAACCCCGTTGACACCTTTCTAGACACCTACTTGATTGGCTAATTGTAATGTATAAAACTCTCCTAGGAGTAACTCTTACTCGCAGCGGGTATCGGGATCCAACTATCTCATAGAAGGTATGCAATCTCATTGCAAATTTCAACACTTGAAATTCCCGATAATATTTTGCCCCTAGCTCGCTATGACCTTGACGGAGGCCAAACAACCCATAGTCCGCTAGTTTAGTTCAACCCGTCATTTCCTGATTGAATTAAACCCACCCGCACGACCCTTGACGGAGGCCAAACAATGCCGTACGAATACCCTAATCCAATCGCATCATATGCTAGCAGATAAGCACTAGTTAGCTACCGTACACTACGCCTTGACGGAGGCCAAACAACCGCAGCACGAATACTAACTAGTACTTATCTGAAATGACGGAGGGCTACGACAGGTTTTTCTGAAAACCTATTGCGTAATGAACTTGATATCGTTGTAGAATCAAATGATTTTAAAATGGAGTGCTTTTGAGGCTTTTCTTGTTTTGCTAAAAGAGTCACTCCCGGTGAAGGGATCGTCGGTCCTTTCCTCGTCGAATGAGGTGCGGGATATATCATATATATCACTGTGCAAAGCAGAACTCTTAAAAGCAATCAAAAGAAAAACCGAGTGTGTAGCATCTGCCAGTTATTGCTAAAGGAGTCACTCCCGGTGAAGGGATCTCGGTCCTTTCCTTATCGAATAAGGTGCAGGATATATCACATATACCGCTGTGCAAAGCAAGAACTGTAGCTACCTGTTTTATTTTGAAATTCGATTCTACAACATCTTAGGTTTCTTTTATTTCATTAATCTCATTAATGAAGTCCCATCATTTAAGTACCTAAACATCACAGATAGATATGACGTACACTTATGCCATCCGCATTCGCCTCGATGTCCCCTCGTGCACCGTTAGGTTAGGTAACTAACGGCAGAGCAGGGCAGGGCTAGCGCGGGTGTAAAACATAAGTAACGTCTATATAATATATCATATATACTATATATTGTATCTATCACAGAACATCACATGAACACATCACAGATATCGCAGTAGAAGAATCATATGAAATATTGGATATACTAGGACGTCCGTATTTTCAATACGAGCCAGTATAAAACACGGATTCCACGGTCGTGATGAATAGCCAAACCCACACCCCTAGACCCCTACGAGAGCGGCAAGCAACCCTTCCAATTCTAGAGTTAGGAGACCCGGTCTCGACTCCTCGAGTTGGTCTCCCACTGGACCTCAGAACCCGGTTACTTGTGCCCTCCTCCTTGGGTCTATCCTAGTGCAGAAAAGTAAATAATATACAAAAGGTGACTACTTCCGCAACCTGGAAGTGCCCCAATAAAAGAATATTACATACAAGTTTTTACATGAATGAAAATGAAAAACACTCATCTCACATAAAAACCCCCGGCTATTCAAACACGACGATCCAATATAACATATTCAGCAACACATAACATCACATGTCATCAACGTAAGTAAATATGCGCATCCCAATTGTCGTTGGCATATAGCAACGAAACCGGCGATATCACATATTACACTTACGGTCACAGAAAAGAAAGTGTAAAACTACAACAGTTGGAATCCGCAACCACCTCAGACATCGCATGCCTGACCAAATGAATACCTTAGACATCGCTTGCCTAACAATTATAAACCCCGCATTTTAGTCTCAAAATCGAAAACTCTTTTCAATATCAAGTCGGGCAATTCAACAAGATTCCCGACATCCTGATCGAATACTCGTCGCAAACATCAGTAGATGGCCGCACCCCCGACGCCGTCGACGAAGTGCACCAAGGCGGAACACCGCTACCGCGAGCACCCGAACGGATGCATTCGGCGACGGGGTTCTCCTACTGTCACTTGGTCGGGGCAATGGAGTGAGGCTGTCTATTAAGTTTACCCGGCGAGTATCCGCGTACGCTACGTGATTGCGACGGACTTTTGATCACATCAAAATTCCGTGGCAACTGATCATGTGAGACTAAACTGCTATGTTTATAACATTCATTCAGTTATCTCATAACTTATTGTGAATTCCAATTATTGTATCCCATTCCGGATAAATAGAAAATGTCAAACTTTCCGATCGAACAATCGAACACCCAAGTTTTCCCAATACAGATCAACACATGAAACAAATCTAACAACATTCAGTTCGTGCCTCAGTACCAACGGTCCAGCCGTAGAAGGGTCAAGCCAACGCCTCACATGTGGCACGCCGTACTGCCCCAAACCCGAAGGTTCAAAGGGCAGTTCAAGACGGTCACAAAATCGAGTTAAGGTTTGTTGTCTTCTAGAGGGTCCATCGCGTTACTTGCACTACTTAGAACGTCGTTAAACTTCGGAAAAATCCAACACTAGGAAATTTCCCGACAGGGGAAAAATTGGGTATTTATATCCGGTCGAACTATTTAACATATTCTAAAATTTACCCGGAAAGCCACACAGACAAAATTTGATAATCCGATCGAATATACCAAGTCCCCAAAACAACCCAGAAAATTCAACTCTTGAAAAATTATTAAAAATTCCCAGAAGAACCAGCACTGTATTTTATGAATTACTGTACAAATTTGGATGCCAGAAAAGACAAAACGACCGCGGTTCCGCCGCACGAGCCATGCTCGTTCCGCGGAAACGCGGTGGTAAAGTTGAATCAGGTCCACGGAATTTACAGTAATTCCTAGAAAACCCTGCTTGATTTTCTGAATATTTTTAATTTGGAAAAAGACCAGATTTTAAAAATTGGACAGAGAGCAATATTGGTTCGGGGTTTCGGGTTCGTTCGGACTTCAAATTGCGTCTGGACTTCGCCTAAGGCTCTAGCTAGGCTCTGATACCAGTGAAAGGTTCCTAGGCACCCTAATGAGGTTATTCCTAGGCACCCTAATGAGGTTATACAAGGCATCGAACATGCCATTTTCTAAAATTAACGGTGCCTACAAACCCTAACAAGATCGTTTGCTAGAAAACTAGGCGAAAAAGAACTAGTTAACAACTTAACTAATGGGATATCGGAAATACAACCTTTGTAGATCCGGTGCTCCACCTCCATAGCTCCGCAACGATGTCGTCTCCGCTGTCCAAAAGGAATCCGGGCTCTAGAGTCGGCTTCGTCGGAGAATAAGCGAGCTAGGTCGTTGATGTCCATGCCGAAGATGATCTACGTCGAGGCATCGAAAGATCAAGCTCCACCTTCACCAAGTCATGAAAACTTGTGAAGGAAACACACTCTACTACTTGGCAAGAGGTAGAGGATGAAGGAATAGGAAGTGGGTAGACTTTAGAAATTTATTTCTCACTCATATCATCAATCCACCATTGATGTAGTCTAGGTTTTTCTTCTTTAGTTGAAGGAAGAAGAAGAAGAATATATTATGATAAGAAATCTAATAATGAGAAAAGAAATTCATTCTTATCATAATTGAACCATAGTTAGGTGTAGAGAATCAATCATGGTTAAAGGAATGGTTAGGGTCAAACTAGAAACAAAATGGTCACTTAGTCAAAAGATCAAGAAGCTTCAACTAGAATCCAAAATTAGCAACCATTTCATTTCATTTTCTTTTATTCATTTATCATAAAGAAATGGATAATTAAATAAGATAAATGAATAACAAATAATAAACCCTAACCTATTCATTAACCAAGGTTTAACACTTTACACTAAACCAAAAAGCATGTATCATCAAACATGATACAAGCTAGTGCACAAAATCATATCACATATATAATGCGCACATCCGAGTGAGAAAATCCATCTTAAAGTGAACCGATACTAGTTAATGCAAAGTACTATATCAAATATATAATTATGCATTAAATCATTAAATCAACACTTGATTTAACGATCCGGTCATGTCGCACATAACCGACTGGTATCATCAGTAACAACTTATCGAATCAACACTTGATCCGATAACCCGGCTATATCGCATATAACCGATCAATGTCACATCGCGAGAATCGAATACAGTATCACATACCGTATTATTCTCGATCCCGCACATATCTCATATGCGCTCCTATTTCGTTTCGCTTGAGCCAGGAAACCTCTGTGTAGGACTCTAAAGACTCGTCAATACGCCGGTAGCAGATGATGATCATATCAAACACCTACAAGCCGCAAGCGGTCTGCTAAACGTAACGGCCACCCGGGTATTGAGCGATCTGAAGATCGACGAGCAAGCCCGCTCACACTCCAGTGAATCCGACCAGTAACACTACCGTACAGTCCGGTCTGATCGTCTGATATGTCGCATATCTCGCCTTGGGGTGGTAAACGTCAGACCCCAATAGCTCAATAAGTCGTGTCGATATGAGGTCTATAACACTTCGAGAAACTACTGGCAACACTTACCAGTAAATCTCAGCAACCCTGGCCAGGGATTTCCTGTTATAGCCAATCAAACACAGCGCAACATCAACCCCCTATACCGGGAGAGACGAATCCCCTCCTATCGCTCATTGCCTCCATGTGACTCGGGACTGTACCCAAAAACCACCGTTTTGCACGCCCTCTTGGACGTGGTAAGATGGAAATCAAAGCACAGTGGGAACCACACAAGACTCTATGACTATCTCGGGTCAACAGACTACTCTGTACCAGTGTCACCAGAGAACTGCCATCTGACATGAGGTATAATACCATCTGGGAGTTCTCGGCGAGTCCGTCCAGTGTACCCAGTCTCTACTGAGCACCCGTATATCATCTCCGATGTCAAACACCAATGGATATGGGATCATCCATCGCCCATCTGTATGGGTCGAGAAGGTACACGCTAGTCTACTCTGGTATATCGATGCCCCATCTCGATACACCCACGACTAGAGACTTTGAAGGATGTACTTATGGACTACCATGTCCCTACTAGTATGATCCGCATCATAGTCCAGGTAGTCAAGTACACATCCTAAGGGCTTTACCAACATGTAACAGAGAGACAATCAGTGCACACGTTAAGGTAAAGAGTAACCAGATAGCATACTATCATGTCGAGCAAGAAAGTCCTCCCTATATATGTCCCAGCATCCACTACAATATACATCCAATGTACAGTAATGGCCTCTAGGGCATACATATAACTAACACAGGCGAGTACGACGGGCGCCGCGAAGGAGGGGAACAAGTCGTCGGCTATACCTAGCGAGAGACTACGGTGAGTAGATTTCACATCTACGGGGATATCGTCCGCATGGCGTTCTACGTCAGGGCTGATAGGACCTTACAGTTTCCTTTGTATACATTGACTGTTCATGGCTACTATTTAGTGCATGCTGCATTCCCTGCTATTTGGACATAAACTAGAATTGATAGAACACCGCACCATTATTAACGGTCCATGTTGCACGAGCACTATCCTGCATGTTACACACACACCGTTAGTAATTGCCATGACACCCACACTGTAGAATCCACATCGGATCATTATATTGTAGCTCATCTATATGTGACTTGACATGATATTCATACTCGATGCACATATCACATCGGATCATTATATTGTAGCTCATCTATATGTGACTTGACATGATATTCATACATGATGCACATATCACATCGGATCATTATATTGTAGCTCATCTATATGTGACTTGGCATGATATTCATACTTGATGCACATATCACATCGGATCATTATATTGTAGCTCATCTATATGTGACTTGACATGATATTCATACTTGATGCACATATCACATCGGATCATTATATTGTAGCTCATCTATATGTGACTTGACATGATATTCATACTTGATGCACATATCACATCGGATAATTATATTGTAGCTCATCTATATGTGACTTGACATGATATTCATACTTGATGCACATATCACATCGGATAATTATATTGTAGCTCATCTATATGTGACTTGACATGATATTCATACTTGATGCACATATCACATCGGATCATTATATTGTAGCTCATCTATAGGTGACTTGACATGATATTCATAATTGATGCACATATCACATCGGATCATTATATTGTAGCTCATCTATATGTGACTTGACATGATATTCATACTTGATGCACATATCACATCGGATCATTATATTGTAGCTCATCTATATGTGACTTGGCATGATATTCATATTTGATGCACATATCATATCGGATCATTGACTTGCATATCGGTTTGGATTACATGTGATTTTTGGATTTGGGAACCGTGGCTATTTCAAATATGTAATCATTTAAAAACCCGTTCCCTTGATATGATATTTCGGTGCGTCCACCATGTGTTTCCTCGGTGCTAGAGTGATATATGTGAACCCGAATCGAGGAGCTGGTTCAGGCCGATTACGGGTACATGGTGGACCCGGTATGGTACCCCGGGGCGAGAACGGTTTCGCTGTGTAGTAGACGGTGAGCCTGGCAGAGGGACTACTACCTACCGGTGATTGGTTGGACCTGACAGTTATCTGGAAGGTACTGGTCAGAGTCGATAGATGGATGCGGGGTGATCCGTACTGCCGGGGCTGAGGGCCGATACCGCAGACGGAGCCCGTGGGCTGACCCGAACTGACGGGGCCCGATGGATGAGGATTTGCGTGTCGATGCCGGACACGAGTATTTATGATATTTGGGTACCGATGTTGGGCACTCGGGATTCTCAGAGATGTACAGGATTGGAGGGCCGATGAGAGTGCCGGCACCTGAGCTATTTGGGGAATCTGGGTGCATTGATGGATACCGATTATATATTCCACGTTGACATTCTGTTTAGATTCTATATTGCCCATGCTCAGCATTTATTATTGTACCTCATCCTGTAGTTATATTTCCTGATAGAGCACTTGCATGATTATTGCACATACTGCTTATCACATATTGATATCATCTGTTGGCATATGTTAGAGTAGTGCAGTACGTGCATGCTCGCGATTACCTTTATATGTTATCTCTATTCCCGAGTTGGAAACTCACCCCCGTTGTGCCGCAGTGTTTTAAGGTTGCCCTTCGGAGTAGTCGCGGCAGGCTGCGTTTTGCATCTTTTAACACAGATACCCCCATAGTTGGTGTACTAGCTCTTTTGCTGATAGGTGGGTTTTGCGCGGTATCTGTTATCTTTCAGTTATGTACATTATTGTATCTAGTAATCTCCATCTACCATGTATGTACTGACTTAGAGACAGTGTGAGGACGGTGATGTGTATTATTTGTTTTCTGGTGTCGAGCTCGTTGTGAGCCGGCTGTACTTGCAGCTTATTCTATCTGTGATGTTCCCACTTGTGGATCTTGATCTTCGCTACGGCATCGTATATTGTTATCTTGGTGATTGTTAACTTAGATTTCTTAACATGTTAGTAAGTGCTTTCATTTAAAACTTATAACACTCTATACTTTTATTGGATTGATTTCTGGGTTTTCGGTTCACTTAGTCGCATTACGCCTGTAGACGTTACGTGGTTAAGTGTCGGTCACGGGCCAAACTTTGGGTCGTGACAAAGTTGGTATCAGAGCGTTAGGTTTTACTTTCGGAGTGTAGGATGACCCTGGTAAGATGGAGTAGGTAGCTGCAGCAGAGTGGCGTAGCGTGCGTATGTTCCGCGGCATACTCACGACACGGTACTCTGCCTACGCGACCTTAGGACTTATTGATTGAAATTCCCTCATGATTGTATACATCCTTGCGATTCGATTTCTGTATCCTCATCGAATCCTACCTTCTTTCAGCCATTATGCCGCCCAGTACTACGAGGGTGCAGAGAGCGGCCGTGAGAGCTGAGGTTCGAGTTGATTCATCTGAGACGAGGACTAATCCGAGTAGTACTCCTGTTGTACAAGGACAGATTGTTCCCCCTACGACAGCTCAGATTGCTAGACTAGTGGTAGAGATGCAGGGCTTACGCCAGGCGATGAGCTCGTTGGTAGAGGTCGTGCGAGCGCAGCGACAGGTGGTTGTCACCCTATTACCCAGTTGTTCTTTGCGATCATCATGCAGTATTCCGTCCCCTACATAGCACCGGTAGAGGCATCCCCAGTTTACGGGACACGTCTTCCAGAGACCGTGAGAGTTCCAGAACAGTTGAGGAATCGTACTGGTGTACCAGCCGAGAGCAGAGGCTTAGGACGAGGACAGTTGTTCGGCTCTCATCCTCAGGGAGGACAGCAGCCAGCGCGTAGATGTTTACGATGTGGGAGCCTTCAACACCTCATCAGGCAGTGTTCCTTCACACCACGTCAGGGTCGTATTCTGAGACGTCGTGGATGCGGAGGGTTCGCGCAGAGGGGTCATGTTAGTAGAGGAGGAGTTCGGTCAGTCGCAGATGAAGGACAGGCACAAGTTTTCGCTTTGACTCATCGGGACGTGAGGGCATCCAACGCAGAGCTTTCAGGTACTCTTTCAGTTTGTCCTTTGTTGCACACGTATTGTTTGATCCGGATCCTTGTGCTCATATGTTTCCACGTACTCGTATGTATCCACACACCTTGTGCCGAGTTTGGGTAGAGAGTCAGGTTTGCTTGGTCAACCGCTAGTTATGACTATTCCTGTGGTAGAGTCGTTTGTCGCTAGTCACATGCTCCGATCCTGTACCGTCCATTTTGGCGAGAGAGAGTTGCCGGTCGATTTGATCCTTCTTGAGATGTTGGACTTCGACGTTCTTTCGGGAATGGATTGGTTAGCCACGTGCTATGCTTCTGTTGACTGCCGCGAGAAGACAGTAAGATTCCGTTTTCCCGGCGAGTCGGTTTTTGTTGTGTTGGGGGACCGTAGGGCCACCCCTCACAGTGTGATTTCTTCTTTTCACGCGGGACAGCTTTTGAGGAAGGGATGTCCGCGGTTTCTCGCCTATGTTTACGATACTAGAGCGATATTGGTTCCGTTGGATTAGGTGCCGGTTGTTAGCGAGTTCCCTGATATGTTCCCTGACGAGCTTCCTGGGCTACCGCCCGAGCGTGGCATTTCTTTCTGTATTGATTTGGTTCCTGGCACGGGGCCTATTTCCGTACCGCTTTATCGGGTGGCCCCGGCGGAACTTATAGAATTGAAGGGCCAGTTGCAGGACTTGCTGGATAAGGGACTTATCCGACCCAGTGTTTCTCCTTGGGGTGCTCCACTCCTGTTTGTCAAGAAGAAGGACGGCAGTATGCGTTTGTGTATTGACTACCGCCAGCTGAACAGGGTGACGGTGTGGAACAGATATCCCTTGCCACGCATCAACGATTTGTTCGACTAGCTTCAGGGGGCAGGATGCTTTTCGAGGATCGACTTGCGATCGGGTTACCATCAGCTGCGTGTTCGACAGGAGGACATTCCTAAGACAGCCTTCCGCACACGTTACGGCCATTATGAGTTTTTGGTGATGTCGTTTGGACTCACCAACGCGCCAGCAGCATTCATGGACTTGATGAACTGCATTTTTCCGGCCGTATCTTGATCTTTTCATCATGGTGTTCATTGACGATATCTTGGTGTATTCTCGGAGTAGAGAGGAGCACGAGCAGCACCTGCGGATTACACTGCAGACCTTGAGGAAGCATCAGCTTTTCACCAAATTTTCAAAGTGTACTTTCTGGCTAGACAGCGTAGACTTCTTGGGGCACGTGATTACACGAGATGGTATATATGTAGACCCGAGGAAGATCGAGGCAGTTCGGAGTTGGCCTAGACCCACGTCAGTGACGGAGGTTCGCAGCCTTCTAGGGCTGGCAGGCTATTACAGGCGATTTGTGCAGGACTTCTCTCGCATTGCTACACCTTTGACCGGGTTGACCCGGAAGGGAGTTCGTTTCGATTGGACGAATGAGTGTGAGCACAGTTTCCAGCAGCTACGGGCTCTACTGACTACGACACCAGTGCTATCATTGCCTTCAGGATCAGGCAGATTTGTGGTCTACCGTGATGCTTCATGAGTGGGGCTAGGGTGCGTATTGATGCAGCATGACAGGGTGATCGCGTATGCTTCGCGGCAATTAAAGACACATGAACAGAATTACCCCACTCATGATCTGGAGATGGCTGCAGTGGTCTTTGCACTTAAGATCTGGCGACGTTATCTGTATGGAGAGTCGTGCCAGATATTCACTGACCACAAGAGCTTAAAGCATATATTTCAGCAGCGAGACCTGAACCTTAGACAGCGCCGATGGATGGAGTTAGCGAAGGACTACGATTGTGAGATCTTGTATCACCCGAGCAGGGCGAATGTAGTGGTGGATGCTTTAAGCAGGAGGCCCTGGGGTAGTCTATCTTATTTAAGCGCAGTGCAGAGGCAGTCGTCGGCAGATTGGCAGATCTTATGCGACAGCCGGGTATAGTTTGAGTTTATGCCGATCGGAGGACAGATTGCGCAGGTTCGTGCACGCCCACATTTGTTTGACCGTATAAATGAGGCACAACACTGTGATGACCGCTGTTCTGAGATCAGGACACAGAGGGGACAGGGTAGATTTTCCGAGTTTGTGATCGATGATCAGGGGATATTACGATTTGGGACTAGACTGTGCGTACCAGATGCTGAGGGGTTGCGGCGCGAGATTCTTGAGGAGGCACATCGATCGGTATATAGTGTTCATCCCGGTTCCACCAAGATGTACCACGATATGAGAGATGTTTACTGGTGGGACGGTATGAAGAGGGACATTGCAGATTTTGTGTCGAGATGCCTGACTTGTCAGCAAGTCAAGGCTGAGCACCAGATGCCCGCGGGAGAGCTACAGCCGTTACCCATTCCGGAGTGGAAATGGGAACAGATATCTATGGATTTCATTGTGGGTCTACCCAGGACTAGTCGAGGGTATGACTCCATCTGGGTGATCGTGGATCGTTTGACGAAGGCGGCTCACTTCCCACCGGTGAAGACGACTTTCGGATTTGCTCAGTATGCCCAGATTTACATTGATGAGATTGTACGACTGCACGGAGTTCCGACATGCATCGTGTCCGATAGAGGCACCCAGTTTACCAGCCGGTTATGGCAGAGGCTTCAGGAGGCTTTGGGCACTCGCCTGAGTTTCAGCACATCATTCTATCCGCAGACCGACGGACAGTCAGAGCGGACTATTCAGACTCTCGAGGACATGCTCAGGGCATGCGTATTAGACTTCGGAGGTAGCTGGGATCATCATTTGCCCTTAGTAGAGTTCTCCTACAACAACAGCTACCAGGAGACCATTCAGATGGCACCGTTTGAGGCTCTTTATGGGAGGAGATGCAGATCGCCCACCTGTTGGACGGAGCTCAGTGAGAGCAGTATCTTAGGACCACAGATTGTGGAGGAGACGACCATGAAGATCCAGTTGATTCGCGATAGGATGAGAGCAGCCCAGAGTAGGCAGAGGTCTTATGCGGACCGTCGTTGGCGCAGACTTGAGTTTTCTGTTGGTGATCATGTTTTCGTGAGGGTCTCCCCAATGAAAGGCGTGATGAGGTTTGGGAAGAAAGGGAAGCTTAGTCCCAGATATGTGGGCCCCTTCGAGATCCTCAAGCGTGTTGGTGCGGTTGCGTATCGATTTGCCCTTCCGCCCAGTTTTCCAGACGTGCACCCCGTATTTCACGTTTCGATACTCCGCAGATATCTTCATGATCCTTCACATGCGATTCAGCACCCGACGATCCCGCTTGAGCACGACCTTTCCTATGCAGAGCTGCCGGTGATGATCTTGGATCGGCAAGTGAAGAAATTGAGGTCGAAAGAGATACCATCCGTCAAGGTACTTTGGCGTGGCCAGAGCGGCGAGGAAGTCGCTTGGGAGACCGAGAGCGAGATAAGGAAGAGGTATCCCCATCTTTTTGAAGGTGCGTATAGTTAGTTTTTTTTTAAATTCGGGGACCGAATTTCTTTAAGGGGGGTAGATTGTAATACTTCGAATTTCCGTTTGAATGTCTTTCTGATAATTAGTGATCGTACGTGTTATTATATATATGTGTTAATAGGATTATTAGTTATTTTTAGTCGTGTTAGCAAATTGGGAAATTTTCCTTTGTAGTGTACACCTTGCACACTTAGCCATTTTTGTGACTTAGGGTTTTGGTAACATGTTAACCATTCTTGTGTTGCATGGTTGCTAACTTATTTCCCCACCCTTTAATCCAAAACAAAACCCCATTTTATAATTCAAATCCAATAAACAAATGAGCATGGTGTTAGGTATGAAACTTTGACTTTTGAACCCTTTTCTTCTCTCTTCTCTCTTCTCTCTCCTTCCCTCATTCTGAAATCCAGCAGCAATTCCAGCAGCAAAAACCCCCATTTTTCTCCATATTCTCTTCTCTTTTCATTTCCCTTTGATCCCCAAACAAAACCCTACACAAATCAATACATTTTCCATCATAAACCATGAAAATTGAGGTTTTTGAGGTGTTCAAAGGTAAATCTGCACACCTGAGAGAGGAGCTAGACTTTTGGTGTTTTATAAGGTCATTTAAAGGTATAAATTCATGTCTTAACCTCTTTTTGCATAACTTGCATGTTTAGTTTCAAAATATCACCTTTTTGTGCAATTTTTGTGCTATTGAAAGGATTTAGTGGTAATATGTTAAAGTTGATGTTGTGGTGGCTTGATTAGCTTGTTAATGAGTTATTAGTGAGGGTTTAGTCTTAGGTTTGTTTCAGATTTCAGAAAAATACCCTAAAGTTTGAATTTAGTGCAAAAGTGTGGATTTTAACTAGAATTAAGGCTCTGTAAGATCTGCTGCTACCCGAGAAATTTCAGAGTGAAACTAGAGGTTACTGTAGCATGTATGGGGGGGTATAGAGTGCACACACTGTAAGTGCACGGCGGCGCCCCGACCGTCAATCCGACGGCCAAACGCGGAAACGGTGATAAACTTTAATTTTTGCGGACTTAGCAAAACCGGCACCACCGCGCACTAAACCCCGGATCGTGCCATTAAACTAGTCTAAGCTACTAACAAGAAAGGGGAAGAGATATACCGACGATCCAAGTCCTCCGGTCTTCATCTCCACTCCAATCTCCTCGCGGGATCTCCGTCCGTCTCCTCCTCGTCTGAAAGGGCACCACGAAGCCGGGTACTTTTACGGGCTCCCACCTCAATACCGAGGCAACTCGGGCATGAAGCCGGCAACTCGACATGCTCAAGATATGCTGTAGGGAGTGTAGTGTAGAGTGTATGTCTCACTTTGGGGTTGGTTGCCATAGATGGAGGAATGGTGTATAGAAAATTGGTGCTTTCAATTTTCTAGCAATGGAATGAGATGAAGAATGATATACACAAAATGAATCACTCTCATTTTTCTTCCTCTCAAAGATGAAGCTCTCATTTTCTTTTCTTTTCTTCTTCTCTCTTTCTTTTCTCAACCATGATAATTCTCTCTCTCTTTAGAAATGGTGGAGGATAGATTATGAAGCATGAAGGGAGGTGAGTGTAGTAAAAGGAGGAGGGTGACCACATCCAAACATAATTATCACAAAACTCAAATCAAACCTCACTTCATATCAAATCTAATCTAATCTCATAAATGCATGAAAAGCAAAGATGCTTATCATATCAACCCTTATGCAAATAAGTCCCCCACTAATTGTTATTTGCAAAACTGCAAATAACCCCCTCCATCGGAAAAGTCCGGCCGGGAAAGAACAAAGAAAAACCGGCCGGAACGGAATGCAAACTGGCAACTCCAGAAAACTGGTCCCGTAATAAATTACAGGAAAACCCCCATACTGTGCATACACACCCGCATCTGTATTCCGTCCGGATACAAATGCAAAGAGACAAAATCTACACTGTACTAAACTAGGACCGGCTTAAGCCAAAGCCGGCTAGTAATATCCGTCCGATCCTGATCCGTGCAATACCGCACGCATCTGATCGAACGCTGCCATATAACTATACGGCCACTAGTACAAACCGTCCGATCCTGATCCGTGCAATACCGCACGTATCTGATCGGACCCTGCCATATCTCCATACGGCCTCTACAGCGTTTCGCCCGAAAGCTTGAGTAACTGAAAGTGTGGTGGACTCTAAAGACTCGTCAATACTATGGCTGTGGATTTAACCACTAGCACGTCAGAGGTATAAGCCAATACGTGACGGGCCACCAGCTATTGACCAAAAGGGACGTCGATGAGGAAGCTCACCCCGACACCCAACTGAGCCTGTCAGTGACAATATCCGTACAGTCCGGTCTGTTCGTCTATGAGCATCGCATGGCGGGCCTAGGGGGTTGGTAAAAGTCAGACCCCCAAAAGCGGAACAAGTCGTGTCGGAGTGTAGCCCAGAACACCCTGAGATACTACTGGAATACCTACCAGTAAATCTCCTTGCCTTGGCCAAGGTCTTTGTGTAATGGCTCTCCTAGACACAGCGCGACCTCACCCCCAATACCGGGAGAGACGAACCCCTGAAGATCCGCTCACTGCCTCCATGTGGCTCGGGACTGTACCCAACTAAAACCTGTTTGCACGACTCCTTTGAGCCGTGGTAGGGTAGTAATCAAAGCACAGTGGGAACTCACACGAGACAAATGACGATCCCCAGGTCGATGAACTAACCTGTACACATGTCACCAGGGAACTGCTATCTGACGTCAGGTATAAGACCAACTAGCATGTTCCCGGCGAGTCCTGTCCGGTGTACTCATAACCCAATGAGCACCTGTATACATCTTAGGTGAACCAACTGACACCAGTGGCTTGTGAGACCGGCCACCGCCCCTCATCGGGGTCTCGACTGTATACACTAGTCTACTCTGGAGTATCGATGCCCTGTCTCGAAACTCCTACGACTAGGGACCTTTTAAGGATGTGCTTATAGACTACCAGCTCCCACGTATATGATCGCCCTCATACTGCCGGTAGTCAAGCAAGAATCCTAGGGGCTCTATCAAAGTGCAATAGCGACCTGTCAGGTCACCTAAAGCAGTACACGATGATAAAGGTAAACCAGATAGCAAACTATCATCTCGAGTAAGACTGTCATCCCGGGATAGGTCCTCCCTCAATCATTGCAATCACGTGCCTGTGATCCAATAATTGACTCTGAGGGCACTATCTCCAACAATCTCCCACTTGCACTCAAGGCTAATTATTGCGATGTCGCATACTCACAGCCCGTGTGATACCGAACACCCAACTCCTCTACTAGTCAGTCTCACAAATCCCGTTTGTGAAACTATTGCGGTCGAGGAATAGCCTCAGTGAGTGGATCCGCCTAGAAGTTTCTTTCTATGTCTCTCTATATCTTAAGTTCGCGGAGAAAGCCATCTCCCGAAATGAGCAATACCTGCCTTAGAATGTCTGGATGTCTGATGGGACGTAGCTCATAAATGAACTCCAAATCCAAACTTCTTAGACTGTATCTTCAACTGAACTTAATCAGTATCCTGCGCCATGCCACCCTCAGTATTGCCTTGGATCACCTGTCCAAAATACTGCCCCTCGTCAGAAGGAAAACTATAACTCTGACGATCACCCTGTCGTCCATGTCACCTTGGAAGCCTGGAATGATAACTGTCTCCCTAATGAGGCCGTCGTTGTCATATCCCTAGAACATCCACTTATGTTCTAAAACTGCTTCCTACCGTTTCTCCAGGATTGGATTAATGTCAACTTATTGCATCTAGTGCAAGAACAACATCTGGTGTGGTACTTGACATCTCACGATTGACTCAATTGCCTGAGCAAGTGATCTGCCAATCATGCATGTCCCTCTCCCCTTTAGTCTGTAAGACACCTTTGGAGAGGGTGACTCCATTACCTGCAGGTACACTACCGTGCCAGGAGTCGTCCATTCTAAATACCCTTAGAATGCTGTCTAAGTACCCTGATTGGGAAACCACCCAAATCTAGATCTAAAACCATAGATCCAGTAACCAGTATGTCTGATATAAAATCCATTTCCTTTGTGGAGAAAACACTGTGTGACGACCAAAGTATAACCGATCGTAGTAAAGGAATATCACTTCCTACTACCTTCTCAACAGATCCATCCCCTATTCTGATGACGTCAACCTATGACTGTCACATCAGAAATGGATGATCTATCTCCGCTACATCTGCTTTAGTCTATAAATAGACATAAGCCTGATGCCCACCAATGCTTCCGCTGCTCCCACTGACTACGACAACCCTCTGGCAGAGTCATACAGACGTGCACTTCTAAAGCTAGTTTAGAACGACGCTATACTCATCCTCCTGCCGGGTCTCGCAGCCTGGAACAACAGCAATGGCAAGTGTGGGTAAACAAGAACTTCCCTGTCACCGTCCTTGAGGCTACCGGAGTACCTCTTGGGTGCCTGAAGTTACCCACCTTATCTGCGGAGTGGCCAATGGAATGTCAAATCAGATTGAATCTTTAGGTTCCTTATCAAATCTTCAGTAATCGTTTGCGGTTCTGGAATCACTTCCAGTTCTACCATACTCCCACTGCTGTTTTTGAAAAAATCCATTTTTAATAAAACTGTGGCGAGTCTTGAACAATATTTCTATTGATCTCCCAGATGGTAGAAAATCAACCCTCGTCATAGCCTGGGTCAACCCACAAACAGTCATTACAGAAACGTGCCTATGAGTTATCCAGAGTCTGGTTTTAAGCATAAGCCGGACAACTCCCCGTACCTTAACATCGTTAAGATATGAACTGTTCTATATCCAATATAGAACCAGAGGCACTGATTTAATTGAACCAGATTCAAATCATGCAGCTGTCTCCAGTGCATGTCAACAGAATGGAAGGAGGCCGATCAGCGTTACTCAACTTAGGAATGCTTCCAATTATGAGTAACCTGAAAGAGAAGCAATTTCTCTTTATCATTACTATCAACTGAATACCATACACAAGTATCTACATCTTCGATCACTTTGAAGAATCCCGATACTTGCTACACCTGGTTCTCTACTCTATTCAAATACCTATAACTCCTCAAAACTTAGACCCTGTGTTTCAACGAAACACATGTCTAAGAACTAGAGAAGTTAAAAGTAAACAGATATAGTAAGAGGACCAACCCCTCTGTCCTAATGGACACTGGACAACATACAATACTCTGTATAAGTCCACTGAGTCTAATAACTCTTTCACTGTGTGTCGTAGGTTGAAAACTGTACTTTTGGTTAAGAAGAATTACACCGCTGTTTAATGCTCCTTACCTAACCATCCACTGATATAGGTAAATGTCATCGACATAATATCAAAAGGTATATCTCACTCTATAAAAATAGACGTACAGATATTTCAATTTGAAATTGGTGCACAACAGCGGATATTCAAAAACCAAATATTTGCCGACCGGCAAACAACCCAGGTGGCATCCTCAAATATCACCAATTACAACGAATCCCGATATAATGAGGATGATCACCCAATTCCCAATAACTTACTCCTACTCATTATCTGTAAAACCATACAGATGTGAGAATCATACCTGGTAAATACATACCCTGGAGCAAGTGTCCAATCGGGAAATCAGTTTTCCATTAACAGTACACAGTGAAACTGAAACATTGAAATGTTTCGTTGGGGTATCCTGGTATTCCTAGTAATGCCTCATCCATTATCCAGATTCACAACTGTAACCGTATAATTCTTTGCCACCTCTCCAAATCCCTTTATATGTCTTTAGTCATTACCTTCTGTACACCCCTTTAGGCCAAATGGTTTTCTTCCTTCCCTACCGTTCGGCACCAGCCTATGGTTTGGAAGAAGACTATCCAAAAAGCATAAAGGGTGTACTGTCCTAATCCCAGGAGCACTCGCAACGCGAGAGAAGGTGAAGATAAAAGACACCTGAATGTACTTTATTCCTATTTCTCCTGAACCAGGATCCATCCCCGAACTGGAACAAGTTCCTTTCGAGTTCGTATATAACCATACGATGGATTATCCAATAAAATGGGATCTTCGTAGTGATACGGAGTGTCCTGGAGAAATACAAAGGTGATTTAGGATTGGCGAAGAAATACTTGGTTTGGTCGCGAATAGCAGTCGCAATTTACTTTGCCCTCTTACTAATCCCTTGCTTTGTCTGAACTCAATACCTTCTGTACACCGTTTAGGCTAACTGGTTTTCTTCATTCCCTACCGTTCGGCACCAGCCTATGGTTTGGAAGAAGACTATCCAATTTGCGTAATAGGTGTACTACTCCTAAACCAAGGAGTACTCGCAGCCTGAGAGAAGGTGAAAAGAAAAGACAACTGAATAGTTCTATCCGTTTTCTCCAGAACCGGAAACCATCCTCGAATTCCTTCGAGTTCGTATATAACCATACGATGGTTTTGTCCAATGGAAGTGGACGTTCGTAGTAATACGGGGTGTCCCGGAGAAAAGGGTAAAAGTAGGAGTGGCAATGAGGTCTGCAACTCTGACAATCCAAAAGCCAGTGTTAAATAGGTTCGGTCAACTTGGTCACTGAGTCAAATTCTTAGGGTCGGGTCAATGGTCGCTGCCAAAGAGAGAGAGAAAAGAAACACTCAGCGTGCACTCTAACCTAGATCAGAATGGTTACCAATTTATCTAATCTGCAATCCTCCCACTGTACCTCAAATTCTCCTCCAAACCTGAAAGAAGAATTAGTCGGGGTCACCCGAGGAGTATACTAACTCATCAGTGGGAATCGGGATCCAACTCTCATCGCATGACAACGTGACGGAATCCGCTCACGGTATCACACTCCAGAAGGTATGCGCATATCTGGCAAGTTTCAGTTCTTTTGAAACTCCCGATGTGGATTTCTGCCCCATGCTCTTATGACCTTGACTTTGGCCAACATATCATAAGTCACATGTCAAGTTCTACCCGTCATTCTCCAGGTTAATTTGAATCCACCCGTACATACCCTTGACTTTGGCCAACATGGCAGTACGACTGTTCCAAACCAACGCATCTATCTATGCTGCATATGAATAACCAACAGCTACCAAACACTGTGCCTTGACTTTGGCCAACATACACAGCTTGAATACTATTGACTATCCATATGAAACGACGGAGGGCTACGAATGGTTTCTGGCGAAAACCTTTAACGTAATGAACTTGATATCGTCGAAGGAACGGATAGCTTTTAAAAATATAGTGACGAAAACCGTTGCTAAAGAGGTCACTCCCGGTGAAGGGATCTCGGCTCTTTCCCCGTAGAATGGGGTGCAGGATATTCCAACTGAATACCACGGTGCAAAGCAAAAGTAATCGGCTATAGTGAAGTTAATGCCCTGACGCAAACTTCTGTCCAAGGGGTCACTCCCGGTAAAGGGATCTCGGCCCTTGCTTAGTCGACTGAGGAGCAGGATATTCCAACTGAATATCACGATGCAAAACAAAAGTGAACGTCCTTGCAATAACAGCTTTTTGAAAAAGTGTTCCAACAACATCAGATTAGGTTTGTTTTTAACTTGCATTGATCCGAATCAATGCAGTCCCATCAATTGATCACACCACAAAGAACGAAAATATACTGACGTACGTATATGCCATCCGCATTCGCCACTGGGTCCCGTCATTACCCGTTAGGTTAGCTTACTAACGACAGAGCGGGGACTGGACTAGCGCGGATGCAAAACATATACAACATCTACTAATATATATACCAATATATTATATTTCGCTCAAGGCGTGAAAAGAAATGCAACATCACAGAAATGTACAGCATCACAGAACAATACAGATATCTGGGATCCCCGGGTTTCACAGAGCCACTACTGAAACCCGACGTTCCCCTGGTCGTGTGGATAGCCTGTGCAATGAAATCCTAGACCCCTACGGGCGCGGCAAGTCACCCGCCAAAAACTTGAAGCGAGGCAGCCCCCTTCAGCTCCGTGAATGGACCACCCAGCACTCCACGGAATCCGGCAACTTGGGCACCCCTCCTGGGTCAACCTGTACCCCCTACGAGTGCGGCGAATAGCCCGCCAATCCTAGAGTGAAGCCCCCTCCATCCCAATGCCATGAGATGCGGGCTTGTTGCCCTCTAGAACCCGGCTATCCGTGCACCCCACCGCGGGGTAATCCTAGTACAGAAAGTAAAATATACATACAACGGGTACATCGACCGCAACCAGGTCGTGCCCCAAAAGAATAATACAAACAGGCAGTGACGGCAGTCCACATGTCGGACGCTCGCCCCGCAATATCAAATGTACATAATACCACCACAACTGTACTAGCATTGCATCCAGGCTATCCCCCATGACCGATCCGCAACATCACAGCATAAACATAGAACATCAACGTGAAAGTCACGTTCGCAAATCCGTCTAACCGGGCTATAGCAGTTAGACCGGATTTACCGATCGAGTGACATTCACGGTCGCAGATATAATGTAAATACTGTGAAAAATGTGTTTAAAATATCCGATCGATCAAAAATTAACAAGTGGGCCCTCAATCAAAACTGTAGCACTCACAGAAATCCTGGGCCCAATTTTAATATTCCAAAACCCATATTTTAAGCCCAGAAGGCCTCTGAAAAAATTTGGTGAAGTGATGTGAATAGTGCGCGGCGGAAGGGCCGCGAGAATGGGGTTTTCGCGGCGCTTCCACGCTCCCACAGTGGAGTTACTTCGTCAAATTTTTACAGAACTCTTAGATTTTCCAGTACATCAATATTTTACAACCTGAAAAAATTTTCGAGACCAAAAATTTTCAACAGAAACTGATTCGAACTAAAATGCAGTTTTGGAACATTCGATCGATCGAAACATAAAAACACATTACACCAAGCTAGACCATGTTAATGGCGAGGCTCTGATACCACTGTAAGTGCACGGCGGCGCCCCGACCGTCAATCCGACGGCCAAACGCGGAAACGGTGATAAACTTTAATTTTTGCGGACTTAGCAAAACCGGCACCACCGCGCACTAAACCCCGGATCGTGCCATTAAACTAGTCTAAGCTACTAACAAGAAAGGGGAAGAGATATACCGACGATCCAAGTCCTCCGGTCTTCATCTCCACTCCGATCTCCTCGCGGGATCTCCGTCCGTCTCCTCCTCGTCTGAAAGGGCACCACGAAGCCGGGTACTTTTACGGGCTCCCACCTCAATACCGAGGCAACTCGGGCATGAAGCCGGCAACTCGACATGCTCAAGATATGCTGTAGGGAGTGTAGTGTAGAGTGTATGTCTCACTTTGGGGTTGGTTGCCATAGATGGAGTAATGGTGTATAGAAAATTGGTGCTTTCAATTTTCTAGCAATGGAATGAGATGAAGAATGATATACACAAAATGAATCACTCTCATTTTTCTTCCTCTAAAAGATGAAGCTCTCATTTTCTTCTCTTTTCTTCTTCTCTCTTTCTTTTCTCAACCATGATAATTCTCTCTCTCTTTAGAAATGGTGGAGGATAGATTATGAAGCATGAAGGGAGGTGAGTGTAGTAAAAGGAGGAGGGTGACCACATCCAAACATAATTATCACAAAACTCAAATCAAACCTCACTTCATATCAAATCTAATCTAATCTCATAAATGCATGAAAAGCAAAGATGCTTATCATATCAACCCTTATGCAAATAAGTCCCCCACTAATTGTTATTTGCAAAACTGTAAATAACCCCCTCCATCGGAAAAGTCCGGCCGGGAAAGAACAAAGAAAAACCGGCCGGAACGGAATGCAAACTGGCAACTCCAGAAAACTGGTCCCGTAATAAATTACAGGAAAACCCCCATACTGTGCATACACACCCGCATCTGTATTCCGTCCGGATATAAATGCAAAGAGACAAAATCTACACTGTACTAAACTAGGACCGGCTTAAGCCAAAGCCGGCTAGTAATATCCGTCCGATCCTGATCCGTGCAATACCGCACGCATCTGATCGAACGCTGCCATATAACTATACGGCCACTAGTACAAACCGTCCGATCCTGATCCGTGCAATACCGCACGTATCTGATCGGACCCTGCCATATCTCCATACGGCCTCTACAGCGTTTCGCCCGAAAGCTTGAGTAACTGAAAGTGTGGTGGACTCTAAAGACTCGTCAATACTATGGCTGTGGATTTAACCACTAGCACGTCAGAGGTATAAGCCAATACGTGACGGGCCACCAGCTATTGACCAAAAGGGACGTCGATGAGGAAGCTCACCCCGACACCCAACTGAGCCTGTCAGTGACAATATCCGTACAGTCCGGTCCGTTCGTCTATGAGCATCGCATGGCGGGCCTAGGGGGTTGGTAAAAGTCAGACCCCCAAAAGCGGTACAAGTCGTGTCGGAGTGTAGCCCAGAACACCCTGAGATACTACTGGAATACCTACCAGTAAATCTCCTTGCCTTGGCCACGGTCTTTGTGTAATGGCTCTCCTAGACACAGCGCGACCTCACCCCCAATACCGGGAGAGACGAACCCCTGAAGATCCGCTCACTGCCTCCATGTGGCTCGGGACTGTACCCAACTAAAACCTGTTTGCACGACTCCTTTGAGCCGTGGTAGGGTAGTAATCAAAGCACAGTGGGAACTCACACGAGACAAATGACGATCCCCAGGTCGATGAACTAACCTGTACACATGTCACCAGGGAACTGCTATCTGACGTCAGGTATAAGACCAACTAGCATGTTCCCGGCGAGTCCTGTCTGGTGTACTCATAACCCAATGAGCACCTGTATACATCTTAGGTGAACCAACTGACACCAGTGGCTTGTGAGACCGGCCACCGCCCCTCGTCGGGGTCTCGACTGTATACACTAGTCTACTCTGGAGTATCGATGCCCTGTCTCGAAACTCCTACGACTAGGGACCTTTTAAGGATGTTCTTATAGACTACCAGCTCCCACGTATATGATCGCCCTCATACTGCCGGTAGTCAAGCAAGAATCCTAGGGGCTCTATCAAAGTGCAATAGCGACCTGTCATGTCACCTAAAGCAGTACACGATGATAAAGGTAAACCAGATAGCAAACTATCATCTCGAGTAAGACTGTCGTCCCGGGATAGGTCCTCCCTCAATCATTGCAATCACGTGCCTGTGATCCAATAATTGACTCTGAGGGCACTATCTCCAACACACACCAAACCAGGGAGCCCAATTCCCAAGTGAGGCCGCCGGAATATTCATTCTGGCCGCAATTTGCGGCCAGATGGGGGCGTTTTGGGTTGGGGTTTGGGGTGATAGTGTCTGCTGCTATGTGAGTTACTTTGGTATATATAGTTTTACAATATCTTTTCTGTATCAAAATATGGAGTAGAATACCCTATTTCCCGTATTTTTAATCATTCGCGACACGCGTGATCCGTGTGTGTGGGTTTGGGGTTTCTGCGTATCGCGACGCGTCGGACTGTCTTCAGGCGCGTAATCACACGTTTTAGCGTATCGCGCACACGCGCGCTTGGTTGCGACACGGGTATCTAGTTGGCTTTAAATGTCGTGTTTGCACGGTTTTGAGCTTATGAGTGATATGTTGTGAAATTATAGGATTCCCAGTCGAGTAAGTCGGGCGCCGCGAAGGAGGGGAACAAGTCGTCGGCTATACCTAGCGAGAGACTACGGTGAGTAGATTTCACATCTACGGGGATATCGCCCGCATGGCGTTCTACGTCAGGGCTGATAGGACCTTATAGTTTCCTTTGTGTACATTGACCGTTCATGGCTACTATTTAGTGCATGCTGCATTCCCTGCTATTTGTACATAAACGAGAATTGAAAGAACACCGCACCATTACTAACGGTACATGTTGGACGAGTACTATCCTGCTTATTACACACACACCGTTAGTAATTGCCATGACACCCACACTGTAGAATCCACATCGGATCATTATATTGTAGCTCATCTATATGTGACTTGACATGATATTCATACTTGATGCACATATCACATCGGATCATTATATTGTAGCTTATCTATATGTGACTTGACATGATATTCATACTTGATGCACATATCATATCGGATCATTATATTGTAGCTCATCTATATGTGACTTGGCATGATATTCATACTTGATGCACATATCACATCGGATCATTATATTGTAGCTCATCTATATGTGACTTGGCATGATATTCATACTTGATGCACATATCACATCGGATCATTATATTGTAGCTCATCTATATGTGACTTGACATGATATTCATACTTGATGCACATATCATATCGGATCATTATATTGTAGCTCATCTATATGTGACTTGACATGATATTCATACTTGATGCACATATCACATCGGATCATTATATTGTAGCTCATCTATATGTGACTTGACATGATATTCATACTTAGTGCACATATCACATCAGATCATTATATTGTAGCTCATCTATATGTGACTTGACATGATATTCATACTTGATGCACATATCACATCGAATCATTATATTGTAGCTCATCTATATGTGACTTGGCATGATATTCATATTTGATGCACATATCATATCGGATCATTGACTTGCATATCGGTTTGGATTACATGTGATTTCTGGATTTGGGAACCGTGGCTATTTAAAATATGTAGTCATTTAAAAACCCGGTTCCCTTGATATGATATTTCGGTGCGTCCACCAAGTGTTTCCTCGGTGCTAGAGTGATATATGTGAACCCGAATCGAGGAGCTGGTTGAGGCCGATTACGGGTACATGGTGGACCCGGTATGGTACCCCAGGGCGAGAACGGTTTCGCTGTGTAGTAGACGGTGAGCCTGGCAGAGGGACTACTACCTACCGGTGATTGGTTGGACCTGACAGTTATCCGGAATGTACTGGTCAGAGTCGATAGATGGATGCGGGGTGCTCCGTACTGCCGGGGCCGAGGGCCGATACCGCAGAAGGAGCCCGTGGGCTGACCCGGACTGACGGGGCCCGATGGATGAGGATTTGCGTGTCGATGCTGGACACGAGTATTTATGATATTTGGGTGCCGATGTTGGGCACTCGGGATTCTCAGAGATGTATAGGATTGGAGGGCCAATGAGAGTGCCGGCGCCTGAGCTATTTGGGGAATCTGGGTGCATTGATGGACACCGATTATATATTCCACGTTGATATTCCATGTAGATGTTATATTTCCCATGCTCAGCATTTATTATTGTACCTCATCCTGTAGTTATATTACCTGATAGAGCACTTGCACGATTATTGCACATACTGCTTATCACATATTGATATCATCTGTTGGCATATGTTAGAGTAGCATAGTACGTGCATGCTCGCGATTACCTTTATATGTTATCTCTATTCACGAGTTGGCAACTCACCCCCGTTGTGCCGCAGTGTTTTAAGGTTGCCCTTCGGAGTAGTCACGGCCGGCTGCGTTTTGCATCTTTTGACACAGATACCCCCATAGTTGGTGTACTAGCTCTTTTGCTGATAGGTGGGTTTTGCGCGGTATCTGTTATCTTTCAGTTATGTACATTATTGTATCTACTAATATCCATCTACCATGTATGTATTGACTTAGAGACAGTATGAGGACGGTGATGTGTATTATTTGTTTTCTAGTGTCGAGCTCGTTGTGAGCCGGCTGTACTTGCAGCTTATTCCATCTGTGATGTTCCCACTTGTGGATCTTGATCTTCGCTACGGCGTCATATATTGTTATCTTGGTGATTGTTTACTTAGATTTCTTAACATGTTAGTAAGTGCTTTCATTTAAAACTTATAACACTCTATACTTTTATTGGTTTGATTTCTGGGTTTTCGGTTCACTTAGTCGCGTTACGCCTGTAGACGTTACGTGGTTAAGTGCCGGTCACGGGCCAAACATTGAGTCGTGACATAGGGAGACATCCACTTTGTATGTAGGAGGATCTTCCTCTTCTAGGTCCACGGCGAAAGCCAAGGGAAAGAAGAAGAATGCCCCCGCCAAACCAAGGGGCGGTGTTAGTAAAGTGGATACGAAGGGAAAGGGAAAGGTAACAATGGTAGCGGGAAAGCTTGTGGGAAAGGAAGAATGCTTTAACTGTCATAAGAGTGGACACTGGAAACAGGATTGCAAGGCTTGGAAATCCAGAACCCAGGATCTGAAGCGAGTTGCGGCTTCAGCTTCAGGTGTGTATGTTATTGAAAACTGTCTATCAATAAACTCTACTTCCTGGGTATTGGATGCCGGATCAGGATCTCATATCTGTAATTCTTTGCAGGCGTTGAGAAAGCGTAGGGTTTTGAAGGCAGGTGATATGACCCTCAGAGTTGCAAACAGAGCTAGCATGGATGCTGAGGCCGTGGGGACTATCACCTGGGATTGTCAGATGGACACTTTTTGGTTTTGCGTAGTTGTTATTTTGTACCAAATGCAACTTGTAATATCATTTCTGTATCTTTATTATCTAAAGAAGGTTATGAATTTGCATTTGTAAGTAATGTTGTGAACATTCACCTTAATCAAGTTATGATTGGGTCAGGTACATTAAACAATGGAATACACGTATTAAACCAACCACAGATTTTCAATGTCCAGAATACACACAAAAGAAAGTCTCCTGAAATCAATCAGGCTTTCTTATGGCATTGTAGACTCGGTCACATCAATGAGAGAAGGTTGGAAAAGTTACATACAGAAGGATATTTGGATCCGTTCGAATATCAATCGTATGCAACTTGTCAATCCTGTCTCAAAGGGAAGATGACAAAAACTCCGTTCACTGGACACGGAGTAAGAGCGAGCGAGCTCTTGGGGCTCGTACATAGCGACGTGTGCGGTCCAATGTCTACACATGCGCGAAGCGGTTATTCTTACTTCATTACTTTTACGGATGATTTTTCAAGGTTCGGACATGTCTTCTTAATGAAGCATAAATCTGAAGCCTTTGAAAAGTTCCAGGAATACAAGAATGAAGTAGAAAAACAAACAGGCAAAAGTATCAAGACACTAAGATCTGATCGAGGTGGTGAATACTTGAGTGCCGAGTTCCAGGATTACCTAAAAGAGAATGGAATTCTCTCTCAGCTTACTCCTCCATACACTCCGCAACATAACAGTGTATCGGAGAGACGGAACCGAGCCATATTGGATATGGTACGATCCATGATGAGTAACGCTGAGTTACCGCAATCATTCTGGGGATATGCGCTAGAATCAGCCGCATACCTTTTGAACCGAGTTCCCACTAAGACTGTGCCTACCACACCATATGAGTTATGGAGTGGGAAGAAACCTTATCTTCAATACCTGAAGATTTGGGGATGTCCAGCTTTTGTCAAAAAGCAGCATGCGGACAAACTCGAGGCACGCACAGTACAGTGCAAGTTTGTGGGATACCCAAAGAACACCAGAGGGTATCTTTTCTATTATGCAGAGAAACAAAAGGTCCTTATTTCTCGTAATGCCCACTTTATGGAACACCAATTCTTAGAAAAGGAAATAAGTGGGAGCGCAATAGAACTGGAAGAAATTCCAGAACCACGACCTATTACTGAAAGCTTAGTAGAACCAGAGGGTTCGAAAGATCAGGACATTCCTACGCCACTCCGCAGGAGTAGTAGGTAGTTTCATCCGCCCGAGAGATACTACGGTTTTCTCATAGACGGGGATAGAGAGGATTGCATCATTGATAGTGATGAGCCGACTAGCTTCCAGCAAGCCATTCAGAGCGTTGACTCGGTAAAATGGCTGGATGCAATGCGGACCGAAATGGAGTCCATGTACACCAACAAAGTATGGACGTTGGACATTGCTCCAGATGGGGTAAAACCCGTAGGATGCAAGTGGATCTTCAAAAGGAAGATTGGTGTAGATGGGCAGGTTGAAACCTATAAAGCTAGACTTGTTGCAAAGGGTTTTTGTCAAAGACCTGGTTTGGACTATGATGAAACCTTTTCTCCAGTGGCTATGCTGAAATCTATTCGGATCCTTCTTGCCATTGCTGCCTTCCACGATTATGATATTTGGCAGATGGACGTAAAGACCGCTTTTCTAAATGGAAATTTAGAGGAGTGTGTCTATATGGACCAGCCAGAGGGTTTCATTCAGAGTGGGAGCAGCGGAAAGGTGTGCAAGTTGCTCAAGTCCATTTATGGACTAAAGCAAGCATCGCGGAGCTGGAACATCTGTTTTGATGAGACGGTCAAGGAATTTGGCTTTATCAAAAATCCAGATGAACCATGCATCTATAGTAGATTTGTAGTGAGAACTGTAGTATTCCTCGTTTTATACGTGGATGACATTCTCTTAATAGGAAATGACATTCCTATGCTACAATCTGTCAAAGGGTTCTTGTCACACAGGTTCTCCATGAAAGACCTGGGTGATGCCTCATACATTCTGGGGATCCGGATCTACCGTGACAGATCCAAGAGGATATTAGGACTCTCGCAGTCCACGTAGATCGACACCATACTGAAAAGATTCAGTATGGAAGATTCCAAGCGCGGTAATCTACCGGCTTGTCATGGGATCACCCTCTCCAAAGAGATGTCTCCTAAGACTGATTTAGAAAAGGATCGCATGTCTATTATACCCTACGCTTCTGCGGTAGGCTCTATAATGTATGCGATGTTGTGTAGCAGACCAGATGTGGCTTATGCACTGAGTGTGGTAAGCAGGTATCAGTCAAACCCTGGGGAGAAACACTGGATAGCGGTAAAGAACATTCTCAAGTACCTGAGAAGGACTAAGGAGATGTTCTTGGTGTATGGCGGAAAAGTCCTCCAGATCGAAGGCTTTGCTGACTCCATCTTCCAGAGTGACTAGGATGATTCCAAGTCCATGTCGGGTTTTTTCTTTACCCTCAATGGAGGGGCGGTGTGTTGAAAGAGTTCCAAACAGGAAACCGTTGCTGACTCGACTATGGAAGCGGAATATATCGCTGCATCTGATGCCGCAAAAGAAGCCGTCTGAATGAGGAAGTTCTTGAAAGAACTTCAGGTTGTTCCGTCCATTGTTGATCCAATACCTCTGTATTACGACAACAACGGGGCTATAGCTTTAGCGAAGGAACCCAGGTCCCATCAGAAATATTGACACATCTTGAGGCGGTATCACCTGATCAGGGTGATCGTGGATCGCCAGGAGATCAAGGTTCGGAGGGTTGCTTCAGAAGATAACACTGCAGATCCATTCACGAAGGCCTTACCCCAGACTCAGTTCGAGCGGCTGATCGAGATGATAGGTCTTCGATACGCCTGTACATGTCCTTAGTGCAAGTGGGAGATTGTTAGTGTATATGCCCTAGAGGCCATTACTGTATCATACTAGTATGTATATTACTTGATGGAAGCTTGGGATATTCACAGTTGTATAGTCAATCTTGCTAGAAATGGTAGTATGCTACTTGGTTTGTCACTGCTTTAATGTGTACATGTGTTTCTTTTATTATATCACCTATAGGCATTAGTGGAGCCCTTAGGATCTTTGCTTGATTACCAACGTTCTGATGGCAGTCACACTCGTGGTGGCTGGGTAATCTACAAGCACATCCATATTTAAACGTCCCTGGTCGTGGGATTATCGAGACAAGGCATCGATACTCCGGAGTAGACTAGCGTATGCGCTTCTCATCCCAGCGCGGGAGACGGCCAGTCCCACAGCCGTCAGTACGTCGTACTTGAGGTAGTATGCGAGTGCTCGTTAGGTTACGAGTACACTGGACAGGACTCATCGGGAACTGTTGGTTGGTATTGTACCTATCGTCAGTTATCAGTTCCCAGGTGACATGAGTACAGCTTAGTCCGCTGACCTGACACTGTCACTTCGCCTCGAGTGTGTTCCTACTGTACTTTGATTACTACCCTACCACGGCTCAAAGGAGTCGTGCAAACAGGTAGTTTTTGGGTGCAGTACCGAAGCACTTGGAGGCAGTGACGGTTAGACAGGATTCGTCTCTCCCGGTATTGGTGGTTGACATCGCGCTGTGTCCAGGAGAGCCATTACATAAGTAGTCCCTGGCCAGGGCAAGCAAGATATACTGGTAGGTTTCCAGTGTTATCTCAGGGTGTTATGGGCTACACTCCGGCACGACTTGTACCGCTATTAGGGGACTGACGTTTACCACCCCCCTAGGCCCGCCATGCGATGTATCAGACGAACAGACCGGACTGTACGGAGACTGTCACATTCATGCTCAGTAGGTGTTCAGATGGGTTCACCTCGTCAGTCTTCTTATCGGCATCTACCTTGGGACCGTTACGTACAGCTAGTGCCGCTTGTGGTCTGTGGTTAAACCCACTGCCAGCGTAGAGTCGAGTCTTTAGTGTCCCACACAGAGGGTTATTCGCCTTTAGACAAAATGAGTAGAGGTCGCATGGTTTTGCGACAGGGTTCGTTCACATCCGCGCACTTGTGCACGTTTGCTGTCCGGAAAGCTTATACTAGAGGGCTTTGGTTTAAGCCGGATCCTAGTATATGATTTGGGATTGGTTTTATCTCATTGTATTCGTGTTCATCGGATCACGGATACGGGTGCGTATGCACAGTTGACTGAGACAGAGGCAGAGGACTTTGATTAGGGTTGATGACCATTTCATTTTCTTAACACTAATACTTATGTGTGAATTATGATTAATTGATATTAGTTAATTATAATTATGCATGGTTAGGGTTGTTGACCATTTGACTATACTTGACTTGTTGACCTAGGTTCACATGTTGACGATCATCATTCCATATGAAAGATGCTCTTTGATCCTTGCAAATGGCATTTAATGTGAAATGATAATGGTCAAGTCTTGATTAACCATGACAATTATCTTAGCTAATTATCTAATTTCCATAATTCACATATATGTGAGAAGAATGGTTCATTTTATTCTCATTCAATCATTTTGGTTCTCTCTCCTCCTCCTCCCCTCTCTCTAGCTCTCCCCTCTCATGAGTTGAGAATCTCTTGAGTTTGAGATAAATCCTTCTAAAATACTCTCTACTCTTTCTAAGGTTCTAGGATTAGCACTCCAAGCATCTTAGTTACATCTAGTTTGAAGTTGAAGCCAAAGGTTGAGGCTCTCGGGTGGATCCTTCTTCGACTAGAGAAGGCGACAAGGAGATCACTTTCTTTCACTCCAAGGAGCAAGAAGAGAAGGACTTATTGCCCTAGGTATAACCTCTTTTCCATGTAGCTAAACTCCTTTTAGCTTTGTAGTTGGTTTATGTTTAGCAAAGATCCTCCTTTTGATAGTCCATATTGCCTAGAGCGTTCAAAATCCGTTTTTTATACCGTTTCCGCCTCCCCGCAAGCACCGGGGTGGACAACGTGGACTTACACCCACCTCCTACTTCTTCATGCTCTACTACTTGCCATGTAGTAGAGTGTGTTCTCTTCACAAAGTTCATGACCTAGTGAAGGAATAGCTTGAGTTAGTGTCTCCCCGGCGTTGATCATCTTCGGCCTCGAAGTCATCGAAGGAAGTACGTTCGTTCTTCTTGTGGAGCTTCTCTAGAGTCCGGAGTTCACGATCGCAGCGAAGGGGACAACTACACGGAGCTTAAGAAGTGAAGGACCGGATCTACAAAGGATGTAATTGAATGGTTTGCCTAGCACCCTATACTGAGTTTTGAAGTATCACATGTCCCAAAGTTTAAATTTTTATGGTGCTAAACAAGCATGCAAAGGAATCGATCCTAGAAAATTAGGGTTATAAAACTTAAAGCTAATTAAATTAGGGTTTCGAGACTACAACCTTTGTAGCTCCCTTTTTGCTAAACTCCTTGGTCTCTTGGATGTTGGAAGAAGGTCCTCTTGAAGTCCTCTCACGTCCACGACGATCCACCCGGAGTTCCTCGTCCAAGCTCACAACTTCGAGAATCGAAAAGAACAGTCTAAACAAGTTGGCTAAACTTGTGTAGAATGATATTGTGGTTAAGATTCTCACTTCAAAAACCTTTCTTTATGTGTATTTTACTGACTAGAAGAAACTAGAGAGCAAATATTGAAGGAGGAAGAAGATGGCTATTTATTTTAACAAGAGTAGAATGATAACCATGAAAAGAAAAAAAGAAATATATCATTATATATTTTATTTCTTCTCACTATGAACCATGGTTAAAATGATGGAGACATTATTTAACTTGAGTTTTAGAACATAAAGAGAAGGATAACTCATTGTTAGAAGTAGGTGAGAATGGTTAGGTTTAAAGAAGAATGTAGAAGCAAGCAAGAATTATCCTTATCTTTTCTATTTTGTTTTAAACAATAAATCAAATAATAATCCATATATTCAACCATGGTGTGAGTCTTATATTGCCATCTTATTCCATATATAAACAACCATGATAGATGGGTGTATGTATGTATGTATGTATGCACATCCTTATGTGCATGAAACTAGTAAGAAAGAAAGAAAGAAAAACATACATGCATGCACACATCCATCATTCAAGAAAAGGTTTTAAGTGAGAAAACTAATGGTTAAATGATAAATCAACACTTGATTTATCAATCCGGCCATATCACATATGACCCCACCAAAAGCAAGCCGCCCGATCAATGTACGGTATCATATACACGCATTTTAATCGGGTCCATGCGCATATCGCATACGCGCACCACAACGTTTCGCCTGGACTAGGTAACTCCTGTGTGGGACTCTAAGACTCGTCAATACGTCAGCAGAGGGTGATGATCATATCAAGTACCCCCAAACCGCAAGCGGTCAGCTAAACATAACGACCACCCGGGTATTGAGCGATCAGAAGAAAACAAGCGAACCTGCTACAACTCTCGTCGAGCCAACTGGCAACACTACCGTAAAGTCCGGTCTCTTCGTCAGATATGCTGCATATCGAGCCTAGGGATGGTCACGTCGACCCCAATAACTCAATAAGTCGTGCCGGTGAATGGTCTATAACAGATCGAGAAACCACTGATAACACTTATCAGCAATTCTCAGCAGCCCTGGCCTGGGACTTGCTGATATAACCAGTCGGGCACAGCACAGCATCAACCCCGAATATCGGGAGAGACGAAACCCCTCCTATCGCTCATCGCCTTCATGTGTCTCGGGACTGTACCCAATGGCAACCTGTTTGCACGACTCGGTAGAGCCGTAGTAGGGTGGCAATCAAAGTACAGTGGGAGAACACACAAGACTCTATGACGATCTCGGGTCTACAGACTAACCTGTACCAGTGTCACCTGAGAACTGCTATCCGACGATAGATATAATTCCATATAGGAGTTCTCGGTGAGTCCGTCCATTGTACCCAGTCACCACTGAGCACCCGTATAAGATCTTGATGTCAAACATCGATGAATGTGGGAACATTCATCGCCCATCGTATGGGTCTAGTATCGTATACGCTAGTCTACTCTAGTATATCAATGCCCCATCTCGATATACCTACGACTAGGGACATTCCAGGATATGCTTACAGACTACAGATGTCCCACTAGTATGATCTCCATCATAATCAAAGTAGTCAAGCCGATATCCTCAGGGCTTTATCAGCATGTATGAATGAATAAAAGCATGATCAAATCAACATGTCAGATAAAGAAGAACCAGATAGCTTACTATCATGTCGAGCAAGAATGCATACTGAATATATATATACATGTATAGATACATCCACCATCACATAATGGCCTCTAGGGCATACATATATCCAACAATCTCCCACTTGCACTAAGGCCAGTTATTGGCGTATCTCATACCCAACATCTCAAAAAGTCGCTCATGCTGTGGCTGGGGGAGGGCCTTGGTGAGTGGATACGCGGCGTTATTCTTTGTGTCTACTCTCTTAATCTCGATCTCGCGGCGATCTACAATCTCCCGGATCAAATGAAAGCGCCTCAGGATGTGTCTGGACCGCTGATGGGACCTGGGCTCCTTGGCTAACGCCATAGCCCCATTATTATCACAATACAAGGGTATTGGAACAATAATGGTTGGAACTACTCCTAGCTCCGAGACGAACTTCTTCATCCAGACGGTTTCCTTGGCGGCATCATTTGCAGCAATGTACTCGGCCTCCATCGTAGAGTCTGGAACGGTATCCTGTTTGGAACTCTTCCAACTTACCGCCCCTCCATTGAGGGTAAATACAAACCCTGAGATAGATTTGCTGTCATCCTTATCGCTCTGGAAGCTCGAATCGGTAAAGGCCTCCATTTGGAAATCTGTATTACCATACACCAAGAACAATTCTTTAGTCCTTCGCAAGTACTTAAGAATGTTCTTCACAGCTGTCCAGTGGTTCTCCCCTGGGTTGGATTGATACCCGCTCACAACACTAAGTGCATAAGCTACATCTGGGCGTGTACATAACATCGGATACATTATAGATCCTACTGCCGAAGCATAAGGTATAATGCTCATGCGAGCTCTCTCTTCATCGGTCTTTGGACAAGAATCCTTGGAGAGAGTGACTCCATGGCAAGCGGGTAAGGCACCCCGCTTGGAGTCTTCCATACTAAATCTTTTGAGGATGGTGTTGATGTACCTGGTTTAGGACAATCCCAATAACTTTTTGGATCTATCCCTATAGATCCTTATGCCCAGGATGTATGTGGCATCACCCTGGTCCTTCATGGAGAACCTTAGTGATAAGAATGATTTGACCGACTGTAGCATAGGAATATCATTTCCTATCAGAAAAATGTCATCCACGTACAATACGAGGAATGTTACAGCTCTTCCTACAGCCTTCTTATAAACACAAGGTTCATCTGGATTTTTGATGAAATCAAACTCTTTGATAACATCATCGAAACAGATGTTCCAACTCCGAGATGCCTGCTTTAACCCATATATGGATTTAAGCAGTCTACATGCTTTCTCGCTGCTCCCACTGTCAATGAAGCCCTCTGGCTGATCCATATAAATGCATTCTTCAAAATCTCCATTTAGAAATGCCGTTTTAACGTCCATCTGCCAGATTTCATAGTCGTAGTGAGCAGCAATAGCAAGTAGGATCCGAATGGATTTAAGCATGGCTACGGACGAAAAAGTTTCGTCATAGTCCAAACCTGGTCTTTGACGAAAACCTTTCGCCAAAAGTCTTGCCTTATAGGTCTCTACCTGTCCATCCACACCAATCTTTCTTTTAAAGATCCATTTGCACCCTACAGGTTTTACCCCAGGGGATACAACGTCCAAAGTCCATACTTTGTTGGTGTACATAGACTCCATTTCGGATCTCATGGCATCCAGCCACTTCACAGAGTCACCACTCGTGATAGCTTACTGAAAACTGGTAGGATCATCATCATCCATGATGCAATCTTCTCCGTCACCATCAATGAGGAAACCGTAGTACCTCTCCGGTGGGCGAGAAGTCCTACCAGACCTTCGGAGTGGCCGAGGTTCCTCAGTTTCTATTGCCACAGCCGGTTCAACCAAATCGTCATTAGTAGTTTGTGTTTCTAGAACCTCTTCTAGATCCACTACCTTGCCATCATCTTTATCTGTGAAAAACTCTTTTTCTAAGAATGTGGCATACTGAGAAACAAACACTTTTTGTTCCTCTTTGTGGTAGAATAGATATCCATAAGAAATTTTTGGATATCCTACAAAGTTACACATGACTGACCGTGTCTCGAGTTTGTCCGGATTCTGCTTTTTAACATAGGCCGGGTAACCCCAAATCTTAATTCTCTTAAGAGATGGTTTCTTCCCATGCCATATCTCATATGGCGTGGTAGACACGGCTTTGGTTGGAACCCTGTTTAGCAGAAACGCTGCAGTCTCCAATGCATGCCCCCAAAACGAGACTGGTAACTCAGCGTCACTCATCATGGACCGGACCATATCTAATAGGGTCCTATTCCGTCGTTCTGACACACCGTTGTGCTGTGGTGTGTAAGGAGGAGTGAGCTGAGAGAGAATCTCATTCTCTTTTAGGAAGTTTGCAAATTCTGTACTGAGATACTCACCACCTCGATCTGATCGAAGCATTTTGATACTCAAGCCGGTTTGTTTTTCTACTTCTTGTTTATATTCAATGAATTTCTCGAAAGCTTCGGACTTGTGTTTTAATAAAAATACATGACCGAATCTTGAGAAATCGTCAGTGAATGTAATGAAGTATGAAAAACCGCCTCTAGCCTGTGTAGACATTGGCCCGCATACATCACTATGTATGAGGCCTAGGAGCTGAGTAGCTGTTTCTCCGTGTCCGGTAAACGGAGTTTTGGTCATTTTACCCTTGATACAAGACTGGCAAGTTGCATAAGATTTATATTCAAAAGAGTTTAAATATCCATCTTTGTGTAACTTGTTTAGTCTTGTTTCGTTAATATGACCAAGTCTACAATGCCAAAGAAAAGCTTCATTTAATTCTGAAAGTTTTCTTTTATTAGTGTGTTGTATACTGAAAACTGTGTGTTGATTTAGGACATATATTCCGTTATTAAGCGTACCATACCCAACCAACATTTGATTTACGTGAATGTTCATAACATTGTTCTGCAGTACAAAATTATATCCTTCATTGTCCAACAAAGAAACGGATATTATATTACATAGCATACTTGGTACAAAATAACATGGATTCAAAATCAAAATACATCCAGATGGCAACCCCAAGTGATACTCTCCCACTGCGACTGTATGTACATTGGAACCATTTCCAACGCGGAGAGTATGGTCACCTGTCTTCAAAACCTTGCTATTTCTCAGCCCTTGCATAGAATTGCAAATGTGAGAACCTGAACCGGTATCTAATACCCAGGAAGCAGAGTTTATTGAAAAACAGTTTTCTGTCACAAACGCACCTGAAGCAGAAGCATCACCATGCTTCTTCTTGAGACTTAAGTACTCCGTGCAGTTGCGCTTCCAATGTCCTGTCTTGTGGCAATGAAAACATTCGCCTTTCCCCGAGTCTCCAGCCTTGGACTTTTCCTTTCCCTTTACCTGTTTAACTCCACCCTTAGGATTAATGGGCTTCTTCTTTTTCTTTCCCTTGGCCTTAGCTTTCGGGCGAGAAGAGGAAGACTGTCCAATAGTCATAACGAGAGTTTTTGCTGACTTCATAGTGCTCTCTGCACTCCTTAACATGTTAAGGAGTTCAGGGAGTTCCTTGTCCATGCCGTGCATGTTGAAGTTCACTATGAATTGAGCAAAGGTGGAGGGGAGGGAATGCAGAATAATATCTATATATTATTCATTGTCCATTGTCCATCCTAGGTCCTCAAGCTCTTCTATAAGAGCTATCATCTTCAGAACATGGTCTCCTACTGGTGTGCCAGGGGCCATTCGCATCTGAAACAATTTCTTTGATGCTTCGTATCGTAATACACGGGATTGCTCTCCATACAACTCCTCTGTATGGAGAAATATGGTTTGAATGTCCATATTCTCGTGCTGCTTTTGATGTGTATTGTCCATCGATATGCAGTGTAGGAAGACATCACTTAGCTACCGTACACTACGCCTTAACTAAAGTCAACAAACGTAGCACGAATACTAAGTACTCTACTTCCTAAAATGACGGAGGGTTGCGGATGATTTTTAAGAAAATCTTTAACGCTTTGAACTTGATATCGTTGTAGAATCAAACAGTTTTCAAAAGGAGTGTCTTAAGCTCCGCAGTTTTGAAATATAGCTTTTTCATAAAGAGCCGAGTGGTTTTTAAATCTGATTCTACAACATCTTTTTTGGTTTATTTTCTTTACATTAATCATATTAATGTAATCCCATCATTTAAGTCCTTAAGCCAATCACAGAAAAGAAACGAAAATAACACGTACGCTTATGCCATCCCCATTCGCCGCAATGTTCCGTTATGCACCGTTAGGTTACTTAACTAACGGCATACCAGGACGGGACTAGCACGGGTGTAAAACATAAGCAACGTCTACTATATATCATATATATAATATGTCATTCGTCTCAGATATCACCGAACACATGCAGCAGAAACATATATATAATGTGGGATATACTAGGACGTCCATATTTAGTATTTAGCCAATAATAGAAAATACGGATTCCACAGTCGCGATGAATAGCCAAGCCCACACCCCTAGACCCCTACGAGAGCGGCAAGCGACCCTACTAATCCTGGAGTTTAGGAGACCCGGTCTCGACTCCTCGAGATGGCCTCCCACTGAACCCTAGAACCCGGTCACTTGTGCTCCCCACCTTGGGTCTATCCTAATGCGGAAAAGTAAATAATATACAACACTGGTGACACAACCTCAACCTGGAAGTGCCCCAAATAAAAGAATATTACATTACATTTGAATTTACATGAATGAAAATATAAAACTCTCATCTCACATAAAAAAACCCCGGCTATTCAATCGCGACAATCCTGCACATCATATCACAGCAACACATAATATCACATATCATCAACGTAAATAAGTATGCATACCCCAATTGTCGTTGACGTATAGAAACGAAACCGGCGATATCGAACATACTACACTTACGGTCACAGAAAAGAAAGTGTAAAACTACAATATTTGGAATCCACATTCTCTTTAGACATCATAAATGCGAAATATCACATATTTCGTATTTCATGCCTAAACTATATGAATTCCACATATTGTATCAAATTCCAGATAAACAGACAGTATTAAAGTTTTCGAACGAACGATCAAGCACCCAAGATTCACTAAAGCTCAACACTTGAGCAGGGTTCAAAAATCCGGAGTGTGACACAGTAGTAGCGGTCCAGCCGTAGAAGGGTCAAGCCAACGCCTCACATGTGGCACGCCGTACTTCCCCAAACCCTAAGGTTCAAAGGGCGGTTCAAGACGGTCACATAATCGAGTTAAGGTTTGTTGTCTTTTAGAGGGTCCACCACAAAAAGACTTGCACGTATCTCCAAAGTATTTAAACCCCTTTAATATTAAGCAAATAATACTCGTTCAAACACTTCAATACTTTCTAATTTACCCGGAAAAACTACGAAATGAAAATACCGATCGAATCTATGCGTCCAAAACCATCTCCAGAAAATACAGTACTATATTCAGATTAAACATACCTAAAACACTGTGCAAGCAGACATAAGAATTATAGTGCAATTTTCATGCAATGATACCACTTTACGGCCGCGGAGCCGCGGCCTAAGCAAGGAATTGCCGCGGTTCCGCGGCCAAATGAACTGTTCATGGCATCGTATTTCACCATAATTCTTAGTTTTCCCTGTTGTATTTTTTAAGTATTTTTAATTCTGAAAAAGGTCAGATTTTAGAATTTGTCCAGAGAGGGTCCAAACAAGTCGTATTTTTGTCCGATCGGGATTTTTACTTCGTAAAAGCGTCGCCTAATATTCTAGGTCAGCTCTGATACCAATGAAAGGTTTGCCTAGCACCCTATACTGAGTTTTGAAGCATCACATGTCCCAAAGTTTAAATTTTTATGGTGCTAAACAAGCATGCAAAAGAATCGATCCTAGAAAATTAGGGTTATGAAACTTAAAGCTAATTAAATTAGGGTTTCGAGACTACAACCTTTGTAGCTCCCTTTTTGCTAAACTCCTTGGTCTCTTGGATGTTGGAAGAAGGTCCTATTGAAGTCCTCTCACGTCCACGACGATCCACCCGGAGTTCCTCGTCCAAGCTCACAACTTCGAGAATCGAAGAGAACACTCTAAACAAGTTGGCTAAACTTGTGTAGAATGATGTTGTGGTTAAGATTCTCACTTCAAAAACCTTTCTTTATGTGTATTTTACTCACTAGAAGAAACTAGAGAGCAAATATTGAAGGAGGAAGAAGATGGCTATTTATTTTAACAAGAGTAGAATGATAACCTTGAAAAGAAAAAAAGAAATATATCATTATATATTTTATTTCTTCTCACTATGAACCATGGTTAAAATGATGGAGACATTATTTAACTTGAGTTTTAGAACATAAAGAGAAGGATAACTCATGGTTAGAAGTAGGTGAGAATGGTTAGGTTTAAAGAAGAATGTAGAAGCAAGCAAGAATTATCGTTATCTTTTCTATTTTGTTTTAAACAATAAATCAAATAATAATCCATATATTCAACCATGGTGAGTGTTATATTGCCATCTTATTCCATATATAAACAACCATGATGGATGGGTGTATGTACGTATGTATGTATGCACATCCTTATGTGCATGAAACTAATAAGAAAGAAAGAAAGAAAAACATACATACATGCACACATCCATCATTCAAGAAAAGGTTTTAAGTGAGAAAACTAATGGTTAAATGATAAATCAACACTTGATTTATCAATCCGGCCATATCACATATGACCCAACCAAAAGCAAGCCGCCCGATCAATGTACGATATCATATACGCGCATTTTAATCGGGTCCATGCGCATATCGCATACGCGCACCACAACGTTTCGCCTGGACTAGGTAACTCCTGTGTGGGACTCTAAGACTCGTCAATACGCTGGCAGAGGGTGATGATCATATCAAGTACCCCCAAACCGCAAGCGGTCAGCTAAACGTAACGGCCACCCGGGTATTGAGCGATCAGAAGAAAACAAGCGAAGCTGCTACAACTCCCGTCGAGCCTACTGGCAACACTACCGTACAGTCCGGTCTCTTCGTCAGATATGCTGCATATCGAGCCTATGGATGGTCACGTCGACCCCAATAACTCAATAAGTCCTGCCGGTGAATGGTCTATAACAGATCGAGAAACTACTGATAACAGTTATCAGCAATTCTCAGCAGCCCTGGCCAGGGACTTGCTGATATAACCAGTCGGGCACAGCACAGCATCAACCCCCAATAACGGAAGAAACGAAACCCCTCCTATCGCTCATCGCCTTCGTGTGTCTCGGGACTGTACCCAACGGCCACCTGTTTGCACGACTCGGTAGAGCCGTGGTAGGGTGGCAATCAAAATACAGTGGGAGAACACACAAGACTCTATGACGATCTCGGGTCTACAGACTAACCTGTACCAGTGTCACCTGAGAACTGCTATCCGACGGTAGATATAATTCCATATAGGAGTTCTCGGTGAGTCCGTCCAGTGTACCCAGTCACCACTGAGCACCCGTATATGATCTTGATGTCAAACATCGATGAATGTGGGAACATTCATCGCCCATCGTATGGGTCTAGTATCATATACGCTAGTCTACTCTGGTATATCAATGCCCCGTCTCGATATACCTACGACTAGGGACATTTCAGGATATGCTTACAGACTACAGATGTCCCACTAGTATGATCTCCATCATAATCAAAGTAGTCAAGCCGATATCCTCAAGGCTTTATCAGCATGTATGAATGAATAAAAGCATGATCAAATCAACATGTCAGATAAAGAAGAACCAGATAGCATACTATCATGTCGAGCAAGAATGCATGCTGAATATATATATATATATACATGTATAGATACATCCACCATCACATAATGGCCTCTAGGGCATACATATTGTAGGTGCACGGCGGCGCCCCGGCCGCCAATCCGACGCCAGAATGCGGAAGCGGTGATAAACTTTAATTTTGCGGACTTAGCAAACCGGCACCACCACGCACTAAAACCCGGATCGAACCACTAACTTGTCCTAGCTATCTACAAGAAGGGGAAGAGAGATATACCGACAGATCCGAGTCCTCCGGTCTTCTCGTCGTCGTCCCGATCTCCTGCGGAATGTCCCGTCTCCTCCTCGTCGCCGGAAGTGCACCACATCGCCTACATCTTTTACGGGCTCCCACCTCAATGCCGAGGCAACTCGGGCACGAAGCTGGCTTGTCGACGTGCCCAAGATTTGCTGTAGAATGTGTGAAGAACCATGTCTCACTTTGGGTTTGTGGAATTGCCTTTATGGTGGAGGAAAAAAGAACTTGGAATTTTGGAGAGTCTTCTTGTGTGATTTTTGGAGCATCAAGAGAACCAAAAATTGCCACACCAAAATCAATCACCCCCTTCCAATAGTGGCCGGCCCTCTTTGGAAAAATGGGAAAGTGGAAAAAGTCAACGGGGGAGGTGACCATATCAATCATCCAAGAGAGAGAGAGAGAGGAATGGTTATCATATGAAAAGAAATGATCAAAAAGAAAAGTCCTCACTCAACAACCATACCCCTCAGCATCATCAACAATCATGACTTTAAAAGTCAAGCCATGATGGAGTCAAAACAAGTCAATGATGGTGAAGTCATCATGATGCAATAAGATGCAAAGAACCCCTTCCACAAACACTTATTTGCAACAATGCAAATAAGCCCTCCTCCACCAAACTTCGGCCAATGAACGATACAAAGGAAATCGGCCGAAACGGAAAGCAAACTGGCAATTCCAAAAAAACTGGTCCCGTATTAAATTACAGGAAAACCCCGATACTGTGAATACACACCCGCATTTGTATTCCGACCGAAATACAAATGCAATGAGACAAAATCTATACTGTACTATACTAGGATCCGGTTTAAACCAAAGTCGGCTAGTAATATCTGTCCGATCCTGATCCGTGCAATACCGCACGTATCTGATCGAACCCTGCCATATAACCATACGGCCTATAGTACAAACTGTCCGATCCTGATCCGTACAATACCACACGTACCTGATCGGACTTTGCCATATCTCCATACGGCCTCTACAACCTTTCGCCCGAAAGCTGAGTAACTGAATGTAGGGGACTCTAAAGACTCGTCAACATCTTGGTTGTGGATTTAACCACTAGCACGTCAGAGGTATAAGCCAATACGTAACGGGCTACCTGGTATTGACTACAAGGGACGTCTGTGAGCGAACTCAGCCTGACAACCCTACTGAGCCTGTCAGTGACAATATCCGTACAGTCCGGTCCGTTCGTCTATGAGCATCGCATGGCGGACCTAGGGGGTTGGTAAAAGTCTGACCCCCAAAAGCGGTACAAGTCGTGTCGGAGTGTAGCCCAGAACACCCTGAGATACTACTGGAATACCTACCAGTAAATCTTCTTGCCTCGGCCGAGGGCTTCGTGTAATGGCTCTCCTAGACACAGCACGACCTCACCCCCAATACCGGGAGAGACGAACCCCTGAAGATACGCTCACTGCCTCCATATGGCTCGGGACTATACCCAACTAAAACCTGTTTGCACGACTCCTTTGAGCCGTGGTAGGGTAGTAATCAAAGTACAGTGGGAACTCACACAAGACAAATGATGATCCCCAGGTCGATGAACTAACCTGCACACATGTCACCAGGGAACTGCCATCTGACGTCTGGTATATGACCAACTAGCATGTTCCCGGCGAGTCCTGTCCGGTGTACTCATAACCCAATGAGCACCTGTATACATCTTAGGTGATCCAACTGGCACCAGTGGCTTGTGAGACCGTCCACTGCCCCTCGTCGGGGTCTCGACTGTATACACTAGTCTACTCTGGAGTATCGATGCCCTGTCTCGAAACTCACACGACTAGGGACCATTTAAGGATATGCTTATAGACCCCAGCTCCCACTTATATGATCGCCCTCATACTGCTGGTGGTCAAGCAAGAATCCTAGGGGCTCTACCAACGTGTAATAGCAACTTGTCAGGTCACCTAAAACAGTACACGATGACAAAGGTAAACCAGATAGCATACTATCATCTCGAGTAAGACTGTCCTACCGGGATAGGTCCTCCATCAATCATTGCAATCACGTACCTGTGACCTAATAATTGACTCTGAGGGCACTATCTCCAACAATCTCCCACTTGCACTCAAGGCTAATTATTGCGATGTCGCATACTCACAGCCCGTGTGATACCGAACACCCAACTCCTCTACTAATCAGTCTCACAAAGCTCGTTTGCGAAACTATTGCGTTCGAGGAACAGCCTTAGTGAGTGGATCCGCTTTGTTGTTTCTTTCTATGTCTCTCTATATCTCAAGTTCGCGGAGAAACCCATCTCCCGAAAAGAGCAATACCTGTCTTAGAATATGTCTGGATGTCTGATGGGACCTAGTTCATAAATGAACTCCAAATCCAAACTTCTTAGACTGTATCGTCAACTGAATTTAATCAGTATCCTACGCCATGCCACCATCAGTATTGCCTTGGACCACCTGTCCAAAATACTGCCCCTCGTCAGAAGGAAAAACTATAACTCTGACAACCTCCTTGTCGTCCAGGTCACCCTGGAAGCCTGGAATGATAACTGTCCCCCGAATGAGGCTGTTGTTATCATATCCTTAGAACATTCACTTATGTTCTAAAACTGCCTCCGACTGTTTCTCCAGGATTGGATCAATATCAACTTATTGCATCTAGTGTAAGAACAACATCTGGTGTGGTACTTGACATCTCATGATTGACTCAATTGCTTAAGCAAGTGATCTGTCAATCATGCACATCCCTCTCTATTTTAGTCTGTAAGACACTTTTAGAGAGGGTGACTCCACTACCTGCAGGTACATCACCATGCCAGGAGTCGTCCATTCTAAATACTCATAGAATGCTGTCAAGGTACCCAGATTGGGAAACCACCCAAATCTAGATCTAAAACCATAGATCTAATAACCAGTATGTCTGATATAATGTCCAAGTCCCATGTGGAGAAACCACTGTGTGACGACCAAAGTATAACCGACTGTAGTATAGAAGTTCTTTTTCTACTCTGTGTATGTCATCCAAATACCATGACATCACACCCTACTACCTTCTCAACAGATCCATCCCCTATTCTGATGAAGTCAAACCTATGACTGTCACATCAGAAATTGATGATCTATCTCCGCCATATCTGCTTTAGTCTATAAATAGACATAAGCTACCTGTCCACCAATGCTTCCGCTGCTCCCACTGACTACGACAACCCTCTGCCAGAGTCATATACACGTACACTTCTAAAACTAGTTTAGAACGACGCTATAATCATCTTCCCGCCGGGTCTCACAGTCTGGAACAACAGCAATGGCAAGTGTGGGTAAACAAGAACCTCCATGCCACCGTCCTTGAGGCTACCGGAGTACCTCTCGGGTGCCTGAGGTTACCCAACTTATCTGCGGAGTGGCCAATGGAATGTCAGTCCAGATTGAATCTTTAGGTTCCTTATCAAATCTTCAGTAATCGTTTGTGGTTCTGGAATCACTTCCAGTTCTACCATACTCCCACTACTGTTTTCTGAAAAAATCCATTTTTATTAAAACTGTGGCGAGTCTAGAACAATATTGCTATTTTTCATCCAGATCGTAGAAAGTCAACCCTCGTCATAGCCTAGGTCAACCCACAAACAGCCATTACAGAAACGTGCCTTGAGTTGTCCAGTGTCTGGTTTTAATCATAAGCCGGACAACTCCCCGTACCTTAACAACGTTAAGATACGAACTGTTCTATATCCCATATAGGACCAGAGGCACTGATTTAACTGAACCAAATCCAAATCATTCAACTGTCTCCAGTGCATGTCAACTAAATGGAAGGAGGCCGATCAGCGTTACTCAACTTAGGAATGCTTCCAATTATGAGTAACCTGAAAGAGAAGCAAGTTCTCTTAGTCACTACTACCAACTGAATACCATACACAAGTATCTACATCTTCGATCTCTTTGAAGAATCCCGATACTTGCTACACCTGGTTCTCTACTCTATTCAAATACCTATAACTTCTCAAAATTCAGACCCTGTGTTTCTGCGAAACACCTGTCTAAAAACTAGAGAAGTCATAAGTAAACCGAATATAGTACGAGGACCAACCCCTCTGTCCGGATGGACACTGGACAACATACAATACTCTGTATAAGTCCCTTGAGTCTGATAACTCATTCACTGTGTGTCATAGGTTGAAAACTGTACTTATGGTTAAGAAGAATTACATCGCTGTTTAATGCTCCTTACCTAACCATCCACTGATATAGGTAAACGTCATAGACATAATTTCAGAAAGATATATCTCACTCTATGAAAATAGACGTACAGATATATCAATTTGAAATTGGTGCATAAAAGCGGATATTCAAAACCAAATATTTGCCGTCCGGCAAACAACCCGGGTGACTTCCTCAAATATCACTGATTACAACGAATCCCGATATAATGAGGATGATCACCCAATTCCAAATAACTTACTCCCACTCATCATCTGTAAAACCATACAGATGTGAGAATCATACCTGGTAAATACATACCCTGGAGTAAGTATCTAATCGGGAAATCAGTTTTCTTTTAACAGTACACAGTGAAACTGAAACATTGAAATGTTTCGATGGGGTATCATGCTATTCCTAGTAATGCCTCTTCCAGATTCACGACTGTAACCGTATAATTCTTTGCCACCTCTCCAAATCCCTTCATATGTCTTTAGTCTTTACCTTCTGCACACCCCTTAGGCCAAATGGTTTTCTTCCTTCCCTACCGTTCGGCACCAGCCTATGGTTTGGAAGAATACTATCCAATAAGCATAATGGGTGTACTGTCCTAATCCTGGGAGCACTCGCAAAGCGAGAGAAGGTGAAGATAAAAGACACCTGAATAAATCTTATTCCTATTTCTCCTGAACCAGAATCCATCCCCGAACTGGAACAAGTTCCTTTCGAGTTCGTATATAACCATACGATGGAGTATCCAATAAACTGTGGATCTTCGTAGTGATACGGAGTGTCCTGGAGAAATACAAAGGTGATTTAGGATTGGCGAAGAGATACTTGGTTTGGTCGTGAATATCTGTTGCAATTTACTTTGCCCTCTTACTAATCCCTTGCTTTGTCTTAACTTAATACCTTCTGCACACCATCGTTATGCTAATTGGTTTTCTTCATTCCTTACCGGTCGGCACCTGCCTATTGTTTGGAAGAAGACTATCCAATTTGCGTAATAGGTGTACTATCTCCTAAACCAAGGAGTACTCGGAACCTGAGAGAAGGTAAAAGGAAAAGACAACTGAATAATCCTATCCGTTTCCTCCAGAACCTGAAACCATCCTCGAATAAATTCTTTCGAGTTCGTATCTAACCATACGATGGTTTTGTCCAATGGAAGTGGACGTTCATAGTAATACGGGGTGTCTTGGAGAAAAGGGTAAAAGTAGGAGTGGCAATGAGGTTTGCAACTCTGACAATCCAAAAGCCAGTGTTAAGAAGGTTCGGTCAACTTGGTCACTGAGTCATAGTCTTAGGGTCGGGTCAATGGTCGCTGCCAAAGAGAGAGAGAAAAGAAACACTCAGCGTGCACTCTAACCTAGATAAGAATGGTTACCAATTTATCTAATCTGAAAACCTCCCACTGTACCTCAAATTCTCCTCCAAACCTGAAAGAAGAATTAGTCGGGGTCACCCGAGGAGTAAACCAACTCATCAGTGGGAATCGGGATCCAACTATCATCGCATGATAACGTGACGGAATCCGCTCACGGTATCACACTCCAGAAGGTATGCGCATATCTGGCAAGTTTCAGTTCTTTTGAAACTCCCGATGTGATTTCTGCCCCATGCTCTTATGACCTTGGCGAAGGTCAACAAATCATAAGTCACATGTCAAGTTCTACCTGTCATTATCCAGGTTAATTTGAATCCACCCGTACAAGCCCTTGACGAAGGTCAACAAGGCTATACGACTGTCCCAAACTAACGCATCTATCTATGCAGCAGAAAGGTAACAAGCAGCTACCATACACTATGCCTTGACGAAGGTCAACAAACATAGCATGAATACTACGTGCTACCCGTCTGAAACGACGGAGGGCTACGAATGGTTTCTGGCGAAAACCTTTAACGTAAAGAACTTGATATCGTCGAAGGAACGGATAGCTTTTTTTAAAAAATATAGTGACGAAAACCGTTGCTAAAGAGGTCACTTCTGGTGAAGGGATCTCGGCTCTTTCCACGTAGAATGGGGTGCAGGATATTCCAAATGAATACCACGATGCAAAGCAAAATTAATCGGCTATAGTGAAGTTAATGCCCTGACGCAAACTTCTGTCCAAGGGGTCACTCCAGGTGAAGGGATCTCGGCCCTTGCCTCATCGACTAGGAGCAGGATATTCCAACTGAATACCACGATGCAAAGAAAAAATAATCGGCTATAGTGAAGTCATTGCCCTGACGCAAACTTTTTGTCCAAGGGGTCACTCCCGGTGAAGGGATCTCGGCCCTTGCCTCATCGACTGAGGAGCTGGATATTCCAACTGAATACCACGATGCAAAACAAAATTGAACGTCCTTGCAATAACAGCTTTTTGAAAAGTGTTCCAACAACATCAGATTAGGTTTTTTTTTAACTTGCATTGATCCGAATCAATGCAGTCCCATCAATTGATCACACCACAAAGAACGAAAATATACTGATGTACGTATATGCCATCCGCATTCGCCACTGGGTCCCGTCATTACCCGTTAGGTTAGCTAACTAACGACAGAGCGGGGACTGGACTAGCGCGGATGCAAAACATATACAACATCTACTAATATATATACCAATATATTATATTCACTCAAGGCGTGATAAAAATGCAACATCACAGAGAATGAACAGCATCACAGAAACAATACAGATATCTGGGATCCCCGGGTTTCACAGAGCCACTACTGAAACCCGACGTTCCCCTGGTCGTGTGGATAGCCTGTGCAATGAAATCCTAGACCCCTACGGGCGCGGCAAGTCACCCGCCAAAACCTGAAGCGAGGCAGCCCCCTTCAGTGCCGTGAATGGACCACCCAGCACTTCACGGAATCCGGTAACTTGGGCACCCCTCCTGGGTCAACCTGTACCCCCTACGAGTGCGGCGAATAGCCCGCCAATCCTAGAGTGAGGCCCCCTCCGTCTCAATGCCATGAGATGCGGGCCCGTTGCCCTCTAGAACCCGGCTATCCGTGCACTCCTCCGCGGGGTAATCCTAGTACAGAAAGTAAAATATACATACAACGGGTACATCGACCGCAACCAGGTCGTGCCCCAAAATAATAATACAATCAGGCAGTGACGGCAGTCCACATGTCGGACGCTCGGCCCGCAAAATCAAATGTACATAACACAATCACAACTGTACTAGCATTGCATCCAGGCTATCCCCCACGACCGATCCGCAACATCACAGCAAAAACAGAACATCAACGTGAAAGTCACGTTCGCAAATCCGTCTAACCGGGATATAGCAGTTAGACCGGATTTACCGATCAAGTGACATTCACGGTCATAGATATAATGTAAATACTGTGAAAAATGTGTTTAAAATATCCGATCAATCAAATTTTAACAAGTGGGCCCCCAAGCACTACTGTAGCACATCAAGAAATTCTGGGCCCAATATTAATATTCCAAAACCCCAATTTTAACCCCAGAAAGACACTGCAGAAATTTGGTGCAGGGATCTCCACAGTGCGCGGCGGAAACGCGGCCTAAAGGGGGTTTTGGCCGCGGTTCCGTGCCTCCACTGTCGACTGACCCTGTCGAATTTCTACAGTATCCTTGTAATCTCCAGTACATCAATTTTATACAACCTGAAAAAATTTTGGAGACCAAAAAATTTCAACAGAAAACTGTCGATAGCAAAAATGCGGTTTTGGAACATTCGATCGATCGAAACAGAAAAACACATTACACCAAGCTAGACTAAGTTAATGGTGAGGCTCTGATACCACTGTAGGTGCACGGCGGCGCCCCGGCCGTCAATCCGACGCCGGAATGCAGAAGCGGTGATAAACTTTAATTTTGCGGACTTAGCAAACCGGCACCACCGCGCACTAAAACCCGGATCGAACCACTAACTAGTCCTAGCTATCTACAAGAAGGGGAAGAGAGATATACCGACAGATCCGAGTCCTCCGGTCTTCTCGTCGTCGTCCCGATCTCCTGCGGAATGTCCCGTCTCCTCCTCGTCGCCGGAAGTGCACCACATCGCCTACATCTTTTACGGGCTCCCACCTCAATGCCGAGGCAACTCGGGCACGAAGCTGGCTAGTCGACGTGCCCAAGATTTGCTGTAGAATGTGTGAAGAACCATGTCTCACTTTGGGTTTGTGGAATTGCCTTTGTGGTGGAGGAAAAAAGAACTTGGAATTTTGGAGAGTCTTCTTGTGTGATTTTTGGAGCATCAAGAGAACCAAAAATTGCCACACCAAAATCAATCACCCCCTTCCAATAGTGGCCGGCCCTCTTTGGAAAAATGGGAGAGTGGAAAAAGTCAAGGGGGGAAGTGACCATATCAATCATCCAAGAGAGAGAGAGAGGAATGGTTATCATATGAAAAGAAATGATCAAAAAGAAAAGTCCTCACTCAACAACCATACCCCTCAACATCATCAACAATCATGACTTTAAAAGTCAAGCCATGATGGAGTCAAAACAAGTCAATGATGGTGAAGTCATCATGAAGCAATAAGATGCAAAGAACCCTTTCCACAAACACTTATTTGCAAAAATGCAAATAAGCCCTCCTCTACCAAACTTCGGCCAATGAACGATACAAAGGAAATCGGCCGAAACGGAAAGCAAACTGGCAATTCCAAAAAAACTGGTCCCGTAATAAATTACAAGAAAACCCCGATACTGTGCATACACACCCGCATTTGTATTCCGACCGAAATACAAATGCAATGAGACAAAATCTATACTGTACTATACTAGGATCCGGCTTAAACCAAAGTCGGCTAGTAATATCTGTCCGATCCTGATCCGTGCAATACCGCACGTATCTGATCGAACCCTGCCATATAACCATACGGCCTATAGTACAAACTGTCCGATCCTGATCCGTACAATACCGCACGTACCTGATCGGACCTTGCCATATCTCCATACGGCCTCTACAACCTTTCGCCCGAAAGCTGAGTAACTGAATGTGGGGGACTCTAAAGACTCGTCAACACCTTGGTTATGGATTTAACCACTAGCACGTCAGAGGTATAAGCCAATACGTAACGGGCTACCTAGTATTGACTAAAAGGGACGTCTGTGAGCGAACTCAGCCTGACAACCCTACTGAGCCTGTCAGTGACAATATCCGTACAGTCCGGTCCGTTCGTCTATGAGCATCGCATGGCGGGCCTAGGGGGTTGGTAAAAGTCAGACTCCCAAAAGCGGTACAAGTCGTGTCGGAGTGCAGCCCAGAACACCCTGAGATACTACTGGAATACCTACCAGTAAATCTCCTTGCCTCGGCCGAGGGCTTCGTGTAATGGCTCTCCTAGACACAGCACGACCTCACCCCCAATACCGGGAGAGACGAACCCCTGAAGATACGCTCACTGCCTCCATGTGGCTCGGGACTGTACCCAACTAAAACCTGTTTGCACGACTCCTTTGAGCCGTGGTAGGGTAGTAATCAAAGTACAGTGGGAACTCACACAAGACAAATGACGATCCCCAGGTCGATGAACTAACCTGCACACATGTAACCAGGGAACTGCCATCTGACGTCTGGTATATGACCAACTAGCATGTTCCCGGCGAGTCCTGTCCGGTGTACTCATAACCCAATGAGCACCTGTATACATCTTAGGTGATCCAACTGACACCAGTGGCTTGTGAGACCGGCCACTGCCCCTCGTCGGGGTCTCGACTGTATACACTAGTCTACTCTGGAGTATCGATGCCCTGTCTCGAAACTCACACGACTAGGGACCATTTAAGGATATGCTTATAGACCCCAGCTCCCACTTATATGATCGCCCTCATACTGCTGGTGGTCAAGCAAGAATCCTAGGGGCTCTACCAACGTGTAATAGCAACTTGTCAGGTCACCTAAAACAGTACACGATGATAAAGGTAAACCAGATAGCATACTATCATCTCGAGTAAGACTGTCCTACCGGGATAGGTCCTCCATCAATCATTGCAATCACGTACCTGTGACCTAATAATTGACTCTGAGGGCACTATCTCCAACAAATATATCCAACAATAATCCCTCTCACTTAGGGTTAAAGAGTTTAACATGCTTGTTTTCACCTAAACTCTAGTTTAAAGATCCGGCTTTGGGTTGTTCGGCACGGCTAAATTTTTAATCGGGCATGGTTGATGCCTCATAGAACATTGTGAGCGTGCCTAGCAACCCTACTGTGGTATCAGAGCCAAGCTAGAGCTTTCGGCGAAGTCTGAGCGAAATTTAAAGTCCGATCGAATTCCGACACACCCGAGGATACCCCTCTCTGGATAATTTTCAAAAAGTTGATTTTTTTCAGTATTAAAAATACTCAGAAAAACAAGCAGGAAAAACTAAGAATTACTGTTTAGTACGGCCCACTAATTCGCTCATATGACCGCGGAACCACGGCCAAACCAAGTGTTTGGCAGCGGTTCCGCGGCCAAAATTGTGAATTAGTCTCTGGAACTTCATATATTTATTCTTAGGTCCTTTCTTGTCATTTTTTTCTGGGAATTTTTTAATTCCACTAAAGTTTTGAGTTTTCTAGGGTAGTATTGGGGACTCGTTGATTCGATCGGATAATTTAACTTTGTTTAGTTTGTCCGGGTAATTTTTAAAACTGTTAAAAAGTTTGAACGGATATCAATAACTCTCTTTTTCCCCTGTTGGAAATTTTTTCAAAAGTAAGATTTTTTCTCGAGTTTGAAACTTTCTAAGTCGTGCAAGTAACACGGTGGACCCTCTAGAAGACAACAAACCTTAACTCGATTATGTGACCATCTTGAACTGCCTCTGAACCTTAGGGTTTGGGGTAGTACGGCGTGCCACATGTGAGGCGTTGGCTTGACCCTTCTACGGCTGGACCATTATTACTGTGGCCTGTGATGGATATTTTTAATCTGATTTCAAGTGTTGAGATAAATTGGGGAAATCTTGGGTGTTTTATTATTCGATCGGAAAGTTTAACATTGTCTATTTATCTGGAATGTGATACAATATTTGGAATCCACAGGTAGTTATGAGATAAGTAATTTGAAAGTTATAAATCTAGCAGTTCAGTCTCAGATGATCGGTTGCCACGGAATTTTGATGTGATCAAAAGCCCATCGCAATCACGTAGCGTACGCGGATACCCGCCGGGTAAACTTAATAGACTGCCACGCCCCATAGCCCCGACAAAGTGACTGTAGGAGAACCCCGTCGCCAAAAGCAACCGTTCGGGTGCTCGCGGCAGCGGTGTTCCGCCTTAGTGCACTTCGTCGACGGCATCCGGGGGTACGACCGTCTACTAAAGTTTGCGACGAGCATTCGATCAGGATGTCGGGAATCTTGTTGAATTGCCCAACTTGATATTGAAATGATTTTCGATAATGAGACTAAAATGCGGGGTTTATAATTGTTAGGCATGCGATGTCTAAGGAATTCATTTTGTTAGGCATGCGATGTCTAAGGAGGTTGCGGATTCCAACTGTTGTAGTTTTACACTTTCTTTTCTATGACCATAAGCGTAGTATGTGGTGTATCGCCGACTTCGTTGCTATACATCAACGACAATCGGAATACGCATACTTGCTTACGTTGATGATATGAGATATTATGTGTTGCTGTGATATGTTATATTGGATCGTCGCGTTTTGAATAGCCGGGGGTTTTATGTGAGATGAGAGTTTTTTATTTTTCATTTATGTAAAATTCATTTGTAAGTAATATTCTTTTATTGGGGCACTTCCGGGCTGAGGATGATGTCACCATTGTATATTATTTACTTTTCCGCATTAGGTAGACCCAAGGCGGGGATCACAAGTAACCGGGTTCTGGGGTCCAGTGGGAGACCATCTCGAGGAGTCGAGACCGGGTCTCCTAACCCTAGAATTGGCAGTGTTGCTTTCCGCTCTCGTAGGAGTCTAGGGATGTGGTTTTGGCTATTCATCGCGACCGTGGAATCCCTGTTTTATACAGGCTCGTACTAAAACACGGACGTCCTAGTATATCTAATATTTCATATATGTTCTTCTGCTGCAATGTTCTGTGATGAGATCATATTACTGCCTGAGACGAATGTTTATATTATATATATGAGATATATGTTATATTGCAGATTTCGTTTCAAATGTGATGCTTGTGAAACATATTAAAATAGGACTTCATTAATGAGATTAATGAAATAAAAGAAACCTAAGATGTTGTAGAAACTTGTTTAAAAACTGATAGCTCTAGTTCTTGCTTTGCATAGCGGTGTTCCTTGTAGAACATCCGGCACCATATTCGATAAGGAAAGTGCCGAGATCCCTTCACCGGGAGTGACCTCTTTAGTGAAACTAGCAAATGCTACAAACTCGGTCTGTCTTTTGATTGCTTCTATAGTTCTTGCTTTGCATAGTGGTATATATGATATATCATACACCTTATTCGATGAGGAAAGGGCCGACGATCCCTTCACCGGGAGTGACCCCTTTTGCAAAACTAGAAAAGCCAGAAAAACACTCCAATTAAAATCACTCGATTCTACAACGATATCAAGTTCATTACGCAAAGGGTTTTCTGAAAAACCCGTCGTAGCCCTCCGTCATTTCAGATAAGTACTTCATAGTATTCGTACTGCGTTTGTTGACCTTGTCAAGGCGTAGTGTGCGGTAGCTATTTATGCTTATCTGCATAAGCATATGATGCGATTGGATTAGGGTAGTCGTACGACTTTGTTGACCTTGTCAAGGGTCGTGCGGGTGGGTTTAATTCAATCAGGAAATGACGGGTTGAACTTGACTTGCGGTCTATGGTTTGCTGACCTTGTCAAGGTCATAGATCGCTTGGGTTAAAATATTATTGGGAATTTCAAGTGTTGAAATTTGCAATGAGATTGCATATCTTCTATGAGATAGTTGGATCCCGATATCCGCTGCGAATAAGAGTTACTCCTGAGAGATTTTTACACATTACAATTAGCCGATCAAGTAGGTGTCTAGTGTTATGTTTACCTAGCACCTTATAATGAGTTTGGAAGCATCACATGTCACAAAGTTCAAGTTTTTATGGTGCTAAACAAGCATGAAATGGAATCGATCCTAGAAAATTAGGGTTTCGGAAAATTAAAGAGAACTAAACTAGGGTTTCGAGACTACAACCTTTGTAGCTCCCTTTCGCTGGACTCCTTGGTCTCTTGGGTGTTGAATGGAGGTCCGCTTGAAGTCCTCTCGCGTCCACGACGATCCACCACGGAGTTCTCCGTCGAAGCTCGCAACTTCGTAAAACCGAAGAGAACACTCTAAATAAGAAGGCTAAGCTTATGTAGAATGAAGTTGTGGTTAAGGTTCTCACTTCAAAAATCATTCTCTAAGTGTGTATTACTCACTAGAAAAAACTAGAGAGCAAAAAGAAGAAGGAGGATGAAGATGGAGGCTTTCTTTTTAACAAGGGTTAATATGATAACTCTTGAAAAGAAATGAAATATATCTTCATATATTTTATTTCTTCTCATGTCCAACCATGGTTAAGTGATGGAGGGTTTATTTAACTTGAGTTTTAAATGATAAAGAGAAAGATAACCCAAGGTTAGTGGTAGGTGAGCTTGGTTAGGTTAGAAGAAGAATGTAGAAGCTAGAAATGATTATCCTTTTCTTTTCCATTTGTTTTAAATACAAAATTATATAAAAATCCATCACTTAATCTATGGTGTGAGTCTTATATTTCTACCATTTCCATGTGCTAACAACCATGATAGATGGGTGTATGTATGTACGCATGTATGCACATCCACATGTGCATGAAACTAGAATGAAAGAAAGAAACACATGCATGCATGCATACATCCATCAAATACTAGAAAGGTTTTAAGTGAGAAAACTATTGGTTAAATGATAAATCAACACTTGATTCATCAATCCGGCCATATCACATATGACCCCACCAAAAGCAAGCCGCCCGATCAATGTTCGGTATCATATACGCACATTTCAATCGGGTGCATGCGCATATCGCATACGCGCACCACAACGTTTCGCCTGGACTGGGTAACTCCTTTGTGGGACTCTAAGACTCGTCAATACGCCGGCAGAGGGTGATGATCATATCAGGTACCCTCAAGCCGCAAGCTGTCAGCTAAACGTAACGGCCACCCGGGTATTCAGCGATCAGAAGACAACAAGCGAACCTGCTACAACTCCCGTCGAGCCAACTGGCAACACTACCGTACAGTCTGGTCTCTTCTTCAGATATGCTGCATATCGAGCCTAGGGATGGTCACGTCGACCCTAATAATTCAATAAGTCCTGCCGGTGAATGGTCTATAACAGATCGAGAAACTACTGATAACACTTATCAGCAAATCTCAGCAGCCCTGGCCAGGGACTTACTGATATAACCAGTCGGGCACAGCGCAGCATCAACTCCCAATACCGGGAGAGACGAAACCCCTCCTATCGCTCATTGCCTTCGTGTGTCTCGGGACTCTACCCAACGGCCACCTGTTTGCATGATTCGGTAGAGCTGTGGTAGGGTGGCAATCAAAGTACAGTGGGAGAATACACAAGACTCTATGACGATCTCGGGTCTACAGACTAACCTGTACCAGTGTCACCTGAGAACTGCTATCCGACGATAGATATAATTCCATATAGGAGTTCTCGGTGAGTCCGTCCAGTGTACCCAGTCACCACTGAGCACCCGTATATGATCTTGATGTCAAACATCGATGAATGTGGGAACATCCATCGCCCATCACATGGGTCTAGTATCATATACGCTAGTCTACTCTAGTATATCGTTGCCCCGTCTCGATACACCTCCGACTAGGGACATTTCAGGATATGCGTATAAACTACAGATGTCCTACTAGTATGATCTCTATCATAACCACTGTAGTCAAGCCGATATCCTCAGGGCTTTATCAGCATGTATGAATGAATAAAAGCATGATCAAATCAACATGTCAGATAAAGAAGAACCAGATAGCATACTATCATGTCGAGCAAGAATGCATACTGAATATATATATACATGTATAGATACATCCACTATCACATAATGGCCTCTAGGGCATACATATATCCAACAATCTCCCACTTGCACTAAGGCCAGTTATTGGCGTATCTCATACCCAACATCTCAAAAAGTCGCTCATGTTGTGGCTGAGGGAGGGCCTTGGTGAGTGGATCCGCGGCATTGTTCTTTGTGTCTACTCTCTTAATCTCGATCTCGCGGCGATCAACAATCTCCCGGATCAAATGAAAGCGCCTCAGGATGTGTCTAGACCGCTGATGGGATCGGGCTCCTTGGCTAACGCCATAGCCCTATTATTATCACAATACAAGGGTATTGGATCAATAATGGATGGAACTACTCCTAACTCCGAGACGAACTTCTTCATCCAGACGTCTTCCTTGGCGGCATCATTTGCAGCAATGTAGTCAGCCTCCATCGTAGAGTCCGCAACGGTATCCTGTTTGGAACTCTTCCAACTTACCGCCCCTCCATTGAGGGTAAATACAAACCCTGAGATAGATTTGCTGTCATCCTTATCGCTCTGGAAGCTCGAATCGGTAAAGGCCTCCATTTGGAGATCTGTATTACCATACACCAAGAAAAATTCTTTAGTCCTTCGTAAGTACTTAAGAATGTTCTTCACAGCTGTCCAGTGGTTCTCCCCTGGGTTGGATTGATACCTGCTTACAACACTAAGTGCATAAGCTACATCTGGGCGTGTACATAACATCGCATACATTATAGATCCTACAGCCGAAGCATAAGGTATAATGCTCATGCGAGCTCTCTCTTCATCGGTCTTTGGACAAGAATCCTTGGAGGGAGTGACACCATGGCATGCGGGTAAGGCACCCCGCTTGGAGTCTTCCATACTAAACCTTTTTAGGATGGTGTTGATGTACCTGGTTTGGGACAATCCCAATAACTTTTTGGATCTATCCCTATAGATCCTTAGGCCCAGGATGTATGTGGCATCACCCAGGTCCTTCATGGAGAACCTTAGTGATAAGAATGATTTGACCGACTGTAGCATAGGAATATCATTTCCTATCAGAAGAATGTCATCCACGTACAATACGAGGAATGTGACAGCTCTTCCTACAACCTTCTTATAAACACAAGGTTCATCTGGATTTTTGATGAAATCAAACTCTTTGATAACATCATCGAAACAGATGTTCCAACTCCGAGATGCCTGCTTTAACCCATATATGGATTTAAGCAGTCTACATGCTTTCTCGCTGCTCCCACTTTCAATGAAGCCCTCTAGCTGATCCATATAAACGCATTCCTCTAAATCTCCATTTAGAAATACTGTTTTAACGTCCATCTGCCAGATTTCATAGTCGTAGTGAGCAACAATAGCAAGTAGGATCCGAATGGATTTAAGCATGGCTACAGGTGAAAAAGTTTCGTCATAGTGCAAACCTGGTCTTTGACGAAAACCTTTCGCCACAAGTCTTGCCTTATAGGTCTCTACCTGCCCATCTACACCAATCTTTCTTTTAAAGATCCATTTGCACCCTACAGGTTTTACCCCAGGGGGTACAACGTCCAAAGTCCATACTTTGTTGGTGTACATAGACTCCATTTCGGATCTCATGGCATCCAGCCACTTCACAGAGTCACCACTCGTGATAGCTTGCTGAAAACTGGTAGGATCATCATCATCCATGATGCAATCTTCTCCGTCACCATCAATGAGGAAACCGTAGTACCTCTCCGGTGGGCGAGAAGTCCTACCAGACCTACGGAGTGGCCGAGGTTCTTCAGTTTCTGTTGCAACAGCCGGTTCAACCAAATCGTCATTTGTAGTTTGTGCCTCCAGAACCTCTTCTAGATCCACTACCTTGCCATCATCTTTATCTATGAAAAACTCTTTTTCCAAGAATGTGGCATACTGAGAAACAAACACCTTTTGTTCCTCTTTTTGGTAGAACAGATATCCATAAGAATTCTTTGGATATCCCACAAAGTTACACATGACTGACCGTGTCTCGAGTTTGTCCGGATTCTGCTTTTTAACATAGGCCGGGCAACCCAAAATCTTAATTCTCTTAAGAGATGGTCTCTTCCCATTCCATATCTCATATGGCGTGGTAGACACGGCTTTGGTTGGAACCCTGTTTAGCAGAAACGCTGCAGTTTCCAATGCATGCCCCCAAAACGAGACTGGTAACTCAGCGTCACTCATCATGGACCGGACCATATCTAATAGGGTCCTATTCCATCGTTCTGATACACCGTTGTGCTGTGGTGTGTAAGGAGGAGTGAGCTGAGAGAGAATCCCATTCTCTTTTAGGATGTTTGCAAATTCTGTACTGAGATACTCACCACCTCGATCTGATCGAAGCATCTTAATACTCAAGCCGGTTTGTTTTTCTACTTCTTGTTTATATTCAATGAATTTCTCGAAAGCTTCGGACTTGTGCTTTAATAAAAATACATGACCGAATCTTGAGAAATCGTCGGTTAATGTAATGAAGTATGAAAAACCGCCTCTAGCCTGTGTAGACATTGGCCCACATACATCACTATGTATGAGGCCAAGGAGCTGAGTAGCTCTTTCTCCGTGTCCGGTAAACGGAGTTTTGGTCATTTTACCCTTGATACAAGACTAGCAAGTCGCATAAGATTTATATTCAAAAGAGTTTAAATATCCATCTTTGTGTAACTTGTTTAGTCTTGTTTCGATAATATGACCAAGTCTACAATGCCAAAGAAATGCTTCATTTAATTCTGAAAGTTTTCTTTTATTAGTGTGTTGTATACTGAAAACTGTGTGTTGATTTAGGACATATATTCCGTTATTAAGCGTACCATACCCAACCAACATTTGATTTAGGTGAATGTTCATAACATTGTTCTGCAACACAAAATTATATCCTTCATTGTCCAACAAAGAAACGGATATTATATTACATAGCATACTTGGTACAAAATAACATGGATTCAAAATCAAAATACATCCAGATGGCAACCCCAAGTGATACTCTCCCACTGCGACTGTATGTACATTGGAACCATTTCCAACGCGGAGAGTATGGTCACCTGTCCTCAAAACCTTGCTATTTCTCAGCCCCTGCATAGAATTGCAAATGTGAGAACCTGAACCGGTATCCAATACCTAGGAAGCAGAGTTTATAGAAAAACAGTTTTCAGTCACAAACGCACCTGAAGCAGAAGCATCACCATGCTTCTTCTTGAGACTTAAGTACTCCGTGCAATTGCGCTTCCAATGTCCTGTCTTGTGGCAATGAAAACATTCGCCTTTCCCCTGGTCTCCAGCTTTGGACTTTCCCTTCACCTTTTTAACTCCGCCCTTAGGATTAGTGGGTTTCTTCTTTTTCTTTCCCTTGGCCTTAGCTTTCGGGCGAGAAGAAGAAGATTGTCCAATAGTCATAACAGGAGTTTTTGCTAACTTCATAGTGCTCTCTGCACTCCTTAACATATTAAGGAGTTCAGGGAGTTCCTTCTCCATGCCATGCAAGTTAAAGTTCACTATGAACTGAGCAAAGGTGGAGGGGAGGGACTGCAGAATAATATCTATATATTGTTCATTGTCCATTGTCCATCCAAGGTCCTCAAGCTCTTCTATAAGAGCTATCATCTTCAAAACATGGTCTCCTACTGGTGTGCCAGGGGCCATTCGCATCTGAAACAGTTTCTTTGATGCTTCGTATCGTAATACGCGGGATTGCTCCCCATACAACTCTTTTGTATGGAGCAATATACCGTGAATGTCCATGTCCTCGTGCTGCTTTTGATGTGTGTTATCCATCGATGCAAGCGCGAGGCATTTGGCCGTGGCACAGTCTGCGTCCCATGTCTTGCAAACTTCAATGTCCGCAACTGAGGATTTTGGACCTGGGACGGGCGGGGCTGAAGCCGTGAGGACATATGATACTTTATCATAAGTCAAGGCGATTTTCAGATTCCTCAGCCAGTCTTTATAGTTGGTCCCATTCAGTTTGTTTTTATCTAGTAAAAGCTTGAGTCCAGTCATGGGTATCTGCCATTAAGAGAGAGAAAAGAATACACTCAGCGAAAGCACTTACATAGATTAGATTGGTTATTATCTTGTCTAATCGATGTTTCCCACAGCTTTTATAGAGTTTTTCTTTCAAACCGTAAAAAGAAAAACTAGCCAGGATTAATTACAGTCTACAACTTCGCTAACCGTTCAGCCAGGCCAGTGTCGGTACTTTGAGGGTGGTTCCCCGTGCTTTCGCACGGACCTAATTAGAGTAAACCTCGTTTTCCCGGAGGCGTAGCCCCGTTAACACATTTCTAGACACCTAATGAGTTAGCTAATTGTAAACTGCAAAACTCTCCAAGGAGCAACTATTGCCCACAGTGGGATCGGGATCCAACCATCTCATGGAAGGTATGCAATCTCATTGCAAATTTCAACACTTGAAATTCCCGATGTAATTTTTACCCCTAGTACTTATGACCTTAACTATGGTCAACAAATCATAAGTACCAGTCAAGTTCTACCCGTCATTTCTTGATCAATTAGACCCACCCATATGACCCTTAACTATGGTCAACAAAGTCGTATGAATGTCCTAATTGATCTGCATCATATGCAGTGTAGGAAGACATCACTTAGCTACCGTACACTACGCCTTAACTAAAGTCAACAAACGTAGCATGAATACTAAGTACTCTGCTTCCTAAAATGACGGAGGGTTGCGGATGATTTTTAAGAAAATCTTTAACGCTTTGAACTTGATATCGTTGTAGAATCAAACAGTTTTCAAAAAGAGTCGCTTAAGCTCCGCAGTTTTGAAATATAGCTTTTTCATAAATAGCCGAGTAGTTTTCAAATCCGATTCTACAACATCTTTTTAGGTTTATTTTCTTTACATTAATCACATTAATGTAATCCCATCATTTAAGTCCTTAAGCCAATTACAGAAAAGAAACGAAAATAACACGTACGCTTATGCCATCAGCATTCGCCGCAATGATCCGTTATGCACCGTTAGGTTACTTAACTAACGGCATACCGGACAGGACTAGCGCGGGTGTAAAACATAAGCAACGTCTACTATATATCATATATATAATATGTCATTCATCTCAGATATCACAGAACACAGGCAGCAGAAACATAGATATAACGTGGGATATCCTAGGACGTCCGTATTTAGTATTTAGCCAGAATAGAAAATACGGATTCCACAGTCGTGATGAATAGCCAAGCCCACACCCTGTGTAAGATTCCAAGGCACTCTAATGGAGTCTCACAAGTGATCAAACATGCACAAATCAAAAATTCCTTGTGCCAACAAACCCTAATACGGATCGTTAACTATAAATCAAGGCGATGCAAGCACGTAAACGGAAATATAGCTAAAGGGAAGGGGCTACAACCTTTGTAGATCCATTCCTCCACCTCCTAGGCTCCGTGATGAAGTCCTCTCCGCTGTCCAAATCGAACCATGGCTCAAGCGTCGTCTTCATCGGAGAAAAAGCGGGCTAGGTCATCGACGACGATGCCGAAGATGATCTACGTCGAGGCATCACTAGATCAAGTTCCAACTTCACCAAGTCCAGAAAACTTGTGAAGGAAACACCCTATACTACTTGGCAAAAGGTAGAGGATGAAGAAATAGGAAGTGGGTAGACTTTAGATTTGGATTTCTCACACTTTTTCATCAATCACCATTGATGTAGCAAGCTTTCTTCTCATGAAAGAAGAAGATCAAGAAGAAGAAGAAGATATGATAAGTTATATAAATTAGATAAAATAAATCATTACTTATCATTTACTAACCCTTGGTTAAGTGTAGAGAATGTACTATGGTTAGTTCATATGGTTAGGGTTAAGCATGAGACAAGAATGGTGACTTAGTCAAAGTTTCATGAATGTTCAACTAAAAACAAATAAAGCCACCATTCATCTTTCTCTTTTCCAAAATGAATAAGATAAATAAATAGATAAATAAGTAAATGGAAAAACAAAACCCTAACCATTAGTTTAACCATGGTACATTCTTTACACTAACCCTAGCTTGCATGTATCATCAAACATGATACAATCTTGTGCACAAAAGTATATCACATATACAACTTGTGCATTTCAAGTGAGAAAATCCTTTTAAAGTGAACCAATACTAGTTAATGCAAAGTAATATATCAACTATATAATTCTACATTAAATCATTAAATCAACACTTGATTTAACGATCCGGTCATGTCGCATATAACCGGCTAGTATCCAATGTATCGGCTTATCGAGTCAATCCTTGATTCGATAACTAGGTTATATCGCATATAACCATTCGATACATTCATCGCGAGAATAGAATACGGTATCACATACACGCATTATTCTCGGTCCCGCACATATCTCATATGCGCTCCTATTTCGTTTCGCTTGAGCCAGGAAACCTCTGTGTAGAACTCTAAAGACTCGTCAATACGCCGGCAGCAGATGATGATCATATCAAACATCCACAACCCGCAAGCGGTCTGCTAAACGTAACGGCCACCCGGGTATTGAGCGATCAGAAGATCGACGAGCAAGCCCGCTCACACTCCTGTGAATCCAACCAGTAACACTTACCGTATAGTCCGGTCTGTTCGTCTGATATGTCGCATATCTCGTCTAGGGATGGTAAACGTCAGACCCCTATAGCTCGATAAGTCATGCCGACGTAAGGTCCATAACATTCGTGAAACTACTGATAACTCTTACCAGTATATCACTGCAACCCTGGACAAGGATTTCCTGTTATGGCCAGTCGAGCATAGCGCAACATCAACCCCCAATACCGGGAGAGACGAATCCCCTCCTATCGCTCATTGTCTCCATGTGAATCGGGACTGTACCCAAAAACCACCTGTTTGCACAACTCAGTAGAGCCGTGGTAGGGTGGAAATCAAAGCACAGTGGGAGACACACAAGACTCTATGACGATCTCGGGTCAACAGACTAAGCTGTACCAGTGTCACCAGAGAACTGCCATCTGACGTGAGGTATAATACCATCTGGGAGTTCTCGGCGAGTCCGTTCAGTGTACCCAGTCTCCACTGAGCACCCGCATACCATGTTCGATGTCAAACACCAATGGATATGGGATCATCCATCGCCCATCGCATGGGTCGAGAAGATATACGCTAGTCTACTCTGGAATATCGATGCCCCGTCTCGATATTCCCTCGACTAGAAACAATGAAGGATGTACTCATTGACTACCCAGGCCCTACTAGTACGATCTACATCATAGTCCTGGAAGTCGAGTACACATCCTAAGGGCTTTATCAACATGTAATCAGAGAGACAGAAAATATACATGTTAAGATAAAGAGCAACCAGATAGCGTACTATCATGTCGAGAAAGAAAGTCCTACCTATATATGTCCCAGCATCCACTACAATATACATCCAATGTACAGTAATGGCCTCTAGGGCATACATATAACTAACAATCTCCCACTTGCACTAGGGCCATCTGTAGTAGTAGTTGCAATATTGATTGAACTTTTTTTCTGATGTGTATATGTAAAAAGTATCGACAATCAAAAAATTATATTGACCGCAACCAACTACGGTGTCGGATGTAGTTAGTATGTGAGTGCGGATCGTCCATAGGGAAAGTGTAATCGTTCGTCTTTTGAATTAGATGAATTGAAACTTTAATGCAAAGAAAACAAACAATTCAAGATTTATAGTTGAAGTTCAAGAATGAGAAAAAAACTAGATCTAAGAAAGCATTAAAAGATAGAATCAAGAATTGATCGTTTGTTGATTTTTCCAAACCAAATCTCAAGAATCGAAATGAGGCTCGTAGGAATCGATCGGATCTATAGATGTGATGTAATCTTACAATTACGTATTCTTATCCTTCGATGAATTGATACTAGATTGATGATGATCGATCGAGAATTAGGGATTTCTTGTGAAACTAGGGTTTCATCTTATCCCTTGTTCTTTCGTCGATATCATTCACATTCTAGCCTCTAGTAAATTCAAGAAACGATCGTAGATCCCTAATTTCGAGCGATCACAATCAAGAAAGTATCGCAACGAAACTAGGTTGTCGATTCTTGAACTTGCTAGGGTTTACAAAACTCGTAGGACTTAAAAATTGTATTAAGATTTGTTACATCATCATTCTACAATCGTCTCGACTCCTTTACGAGCGGTGTTTCACTCAAACATCACAACAAGAGCAACAATTACAAATTGAGATCTAATCATGATGCAAGAATTAAAAGAAAGCAAGATTAAAGAATTTCACCTTTTATTTATATCAACAATTTAGTTACATTCGCTCAAGAACTACAAGAGGAAGAACTTGATCGTCGACTTGGCTTCGCTCGTCTCCATGGATCGCGGATCGGCTTGGATCACTTGCCCGATTAAAGATCGGCTCGGCTCCTAAAAGGTTGAAGGCTTCTCACTTGATTTGGTACTCAAGATCTTGGATTTGGAGTGGAATTAGGGTTAGGGTTTCACACAAGCCTTGTCACGAGACTTGTGGAAGAAGATGAAGAAAGAGGATGATGAGAGAAAACTAACTAATGATTAATGAACAACCTCAACCCTTAGATTTAGGCTCCTATTTATAGATAACTAACCCTAGATCTAGGATTTCAAATTCTAAGTTTCCCTCCAAAAGTTTGTTGAGGGAATTCAAATTTCCCTCCAAAAGTTAGTTAGGGGAGAAGCTTCTAGATGTAATTAGTTAGGAGGAGCTTCTAGAAGAGGATTAATTAGGAGCTTAATTAGGATTAGCCTTCCTTAATCTTCTTTGCTGATCTGGCAGTAGATTCGAGAGAGTTCTGGAATTTGAAGTATCAGAGAGGACTGTGGGACCAGAGCTGAGAATTGTGCTGTAAAAATCCCATGCTGACGTGGCAGAAGCGCGGCGGATCCGCGGCACAATCAAGCTCCTGCCGCGGATCCGCGGCTGCATATGGGCTTTGGGTTTTGCTCTTTCTGGTACAGTCTTGGGCTGTTGTATGGGTCTTTATTTTATATATAGAATTGTATAATTCCTTCTGAATTTCTACCAGATCTGAAATGATTGAATTGGCTTAATGTTGATCAGCTCTTTGGTTTTTCTTCCGTATTTTCCTGCACAGACTCAAGACAAGTGTTGCGCAAATACAGAAATGATGCGATGCCATGAAATGCGGTTAATTTCCCTTAAAGTGTCGGTTTAAAAGTCTAACACATGCAATCTCATATTTTGTGACAGATTTGCTAATATGTAGAATATGAATGCCGAAAACTTCTAAATGTATGCAAATGTTAGGGAAATTGTCGGCTAAAATATACAATATTTTCGACTGATCAAGTATCACATACTCAACCATCGCCTAAAAGTCTCTCTTTGGGAAAAGGCCTTCGTGAGTGGATCCGCCGTGTTGTCCTCTGAGTCTTCTCTCCTAACCTCGATCACCCCGGAGATCAACTATCTCTATGATCAGGTGATGCTTCCTCAGAATTTGTCTGGGTCACTGATGGGACCAGGGTTCCAGGGCCGAAGCCACACTTCCATTTTCATACAATGGCAGGAACCTAGTTCATCTTATGAACCAATATACACCCAAACTTCCTCTTTGGTAGTATCTTCAATAGCGATGTTACCAGCCTTTATCGTCTAGTTTGCCACGGTATCTAGCTTGGAACTCTTCCAACATACCGTCCCTCTACTGAGGGTAAAGACAATGCCCGTGACTGACATTCAGTCGTCTTTATCACCCTGGTACTCTTCCAGTGATTCTCCCCAGGATCGATTGATACCATCTCACTACATCTGTGAGAATCCTAGCATCCAATTACATCTATCTCATAGATGAAAACTCAGGATTTAGGAGGTATCACTTTGATCCTATTTGGAGAATCCTTGTGATAATAAGAGATTGACCGATCGTATTATAGGAAACTCTTTTCCTATCAAGAGTATGTTGTCTACGTACAATACGAAGATCATCACCATACTCCATACTACCCTTTTGTATATACAAGGTTCGTCTACCATTTTGATGAAGTCAAACACTTTGACTATCATATCAAAACAGACGTTCCAACTCCGCGATGCCTGCTTCATTATGTAAAGCAACTTGCACACGTTTCCGCTGCTCCCACTGTTTACGAAGACCTCTAGCTGTGTTCTTATAGATGTTCTCTTCAAAATCAGTATTTAGAAAAGCAGTCAGGGCACCCAACCACCAGATATCGCAGTCATGGTATGTAGCCGTGGCAAGTAGGATCTGGATGGACTTAAGCATATTCCATGGAAAAGGTTTCATCATTATCCGTGCCTAGTCGATGACGAAAACCTTTAACAAGTCTAGCTTTGAAAGTCTCAACCTTTCCATCTACACCAAGTAATCTTCTCAAGATATACTTGCTCCTGATGGGGATTTAACCCTTCAGATATAGCAACCAAAGTCCATACTTTGTTGGTGTATATGGATTCCATCTCAGATCGCTAAGCATCCAGCCATTCTTACAGAGTCCCTACTCTCGATGGCCTGCTCGAAACTAGTTGGGTCATCATCTCATGGTGCAATCCTCGCTCCCACTGTCATCGAGAAACCGAAGTATCTTTCAGGTGGGTGAGGAACCCTACTAGATCGGCGGAGAGGCTGAGGTTCATTGGAATCTACTGAATCCTTTGGTTCTACCAAATTGTTTGCTGTAGTTTGTATAGCTAGAACCTTTCCAGTTCTACATTACAGACCTTGAATCGATCTTGTCCGGATTTTGCTTTAAACATAGGCCGGACAACCCCAAATCTTAACTCGCTTAAGAGATGGGTTCTTCCCATACCATATCTCATATGGAGTGGTAGGCACTGATTTGATTCAAACCTAATTCAATAGGTATGCAGCTTCTCAAGTGCATAACCCCAAAAGGAAATAGGTAACTCAGTAATACTCATCATAGAGCACACCATATCTAATATTATGCAATTGCTCCGCCCTGAAACACCGTTGTGTTGTGGTGTATTTAGAGGAGTAACACTGAGAGAGAATCTCATTCTCCTTTAGAATAGTCCAGGAATTCTATGCACAAGTATTCTCCTCACTGATCTTATCATAGGACATAATACTTATACCCGTATTTTGGTTCTTTACTTCTAACTTATATTCTGTGAATATCTCAAAAGGTTCGGACTTATGTTTCAACAGGAACATATGACTGAATCTTGAGAGATTATCAGAGAATATAATAAAGTATAAAGAACCAGTCCTGGCATGTGTAGACAGGAGACTTTACATACATCATCATGTATCAGTCCCAAGAGTTTACTAACTCTTTCTCTGTTTCTAATAAACAGAGCTATGGTCATGAGAATCCTTATGACATGACTGGCAAGTTTCACAAGATGTAAATTCAAACTGATTTAAATATGCATCTAAAATGTAACTTCAGCCTGTCGGGTCGCATTGATGTGACCTAGTCTACAATGCCTCAAGAAGGATTCGTTCATTTCTGAACTCTTCCTCTTATGTGTGTTCTGTATACTAGGAACTGTCGTTTGATTTAGAACTTCGATGCTTTTAGATAACGTGCCTGAACCGATCAACTTTTGATATAGAAAATGTTCAAAACATTATCCATCAATACAAAATTTTATCAATTCTTTACTTATAAAGAGACTGATATGATTTTGTATATCAGGTTGTTATCTAATAGCATTTGCTCAGAATCAATGTACTGGTAATACAGGGTGACAGTGACCAACAGACTTGGCTGCAACACTTGCCCCGGTTTCTGTCTCATGAAACTTATCATCCGTTCTCAGTTTTTCTACCTTTTTGTAGCCCTATGTAACAGCTTACATATCTGGGATCCTGATCCGGTATCATATACCTGAGATTCAGAGGATACTGAGAAACAGTTCTTTGTAATGAACACACCCGAAGGAGATGCATCTCATGCACTTTCTTCGTTTGGGCGGCATGGGAATCCTGGTATTCCCTATTTCCTGCTCTGTCTTATAACAATTATAAGCTAGAGCAGGACCAACTTTCCCCAGCTCAGTATAACAAGCGGGTTCGGTCAATACATCCATTTTATTATCTTGATTAAGGCGTGATATGGTCGCTACCTGGAGAGAGAGAGAAGAAAACACTCAGCGTGCGCTCTTGCAAGAATAGATTGGTTATTTATTTTATCTAATCAGGATGGCTCCCACTGTTTTTATCAAATCTTCCTTCAAACCTTAAAAGGAAAGACTAGCCGGGATTAATTACACTCTACAAGTTCGCCAATCTTTCAGCAAGGCCAGTGTCGGTACTTTGAGGGAGGTCCCCCGTGCTTTCGCACGGACCTAATTACAGTAATCCTCGTTTTCCTAGAGGCTTAACCCCGTTGACACCTTTCTAGACACCTACTTGATCGGCTAATTGCAAAGTGCAAAACTCTCCCAGGAGTAACAATTATTCGCAGTGGGTATCGGGATCCAACTATCATATAGAAGGTATGCAATCTCATTGCAAATTTCAACACTTGAAACTCCCGATAAAGGTTTTTACCCCTAGCACCTATGACCTTAACTATGGTTAACAAATCATAAGTACTAGTCAAGTTCTACCCGTCATTTCGTGATTAATTAGACCCACCCACATGACCCTTAACTAAGGTCAACAAAGTCACACGACTGTCCTAACTAATCGCATCATATGCAGTGTAGGAAGACATCACTTAGCTACCGTACACTGTGCCTTAACTAAAGTCAACAAACACAGCACGAATACTAAGTACTCTACTTCCTAAAATGACGGAGGGTTGCGAATGGTTTTTGTGAAAACCTTTAACGCTTTGAACTTGATCTCGTTGCGGAATCAAATGGTTTTTAAATGGAATGTTTTTGAGGTTTTTCTAGTTTTGCTAAAGGGGTCACTCCCGGTGAAGGGATCGTCGGCCCTTTCCTCGTCGAATGAGGTGCGGGATATATCATATATATCACTGTGCAAAGCAGAAACTATAGAAGCGATCAAAAGACAAACCGAGGGTTGTAGCATCTGCCAGTTATTGCTAAAGGAGTCACTCCCGGTGAAGGGATCTCGGTCCTTTCCTTATCGAATAAGGTGCAGGATGTTCTACAAGGAACACCGCGATGCACAGCAAGAACTGTAGCTACCTGTTTTTATTTTGAAATTCGATTCCACAACATCAATTAGGTTTATTTTCTTTCATTAATCTCATTAATGAATATCCCATCATTTAAGTCCACCTAACCATCACAGATAAATATAACGTATGCTTATGCCATCCGCATTCGTCTCGATGTCCCGTCTGCACCGTTAGGTTAGGTAACTAACGCCAGAGCGAGGCAGGGCTAGAGCGGGTGTAAAAACATAAGCAAAGTCTATATAATATAACATATATACTATATACTATATCTATCACAGAACATCACATGATCACATCACAGATAAATCACAGCAAAAGAACATATGAAATATTGGATATACTAGGCCGTCCGTGTTTTCAATACGAGCCAGTATAAAACACGGATTCCACGGTCGTGATGAATAGCCAATCCCACACCCCTAGACCCCTACGAGAGCGGCAAGCAACCCTACCAATTCTAGGGTTACGAGACCCGGACTCGACTCCTCGAGATGGTCTCCCACTGGACCCCAGAACCCGGTTACTTGTGCTCCCCTCCTTGGGTCTATCCTAATGCGGAAAAGTAAATAATATACAAAAGGTGACATCATCCGCAACCTGGAAGTGCCCCAATAAAAGAATATTACATACAAGTTTTTTACATGAATGAAAATGAAAAAAACACTCATCTCACATAAAAACCCCCGGCTATTCAAACACGACGATCCAATATAACATATTCAGCAACACATAACATTACATGTCATCAACGTAAGTAAATATGTCCATCCCAATTGTCGTTGACATATAGCAACGAAACCGGCGATATCACATATTACACTTACGGTCACAGAAAAGAAAGTGTAAAACTACAACAGTTGGAATCCGCAACCTCTTTAGACATCGCATGCCCAATCAAATGAATTCCTTAGACATCACATGCCTAACAATTATAAACCCCGCATTTCAGTCTCATTATCGAAAACACTTTTCAACATCAAGTCGGGCAATTCAACAAGATTCCCGAAAAACTGATCGAATGCTCGTCGCAAACTTTAGTAGGTGGCCGCACCCCCGATACCGTCGACGAAGTGCACCAAGGCGGAACACCGCTGCCGCGAGCACCCGAACGGATGCTTTCGGCGACGGGGTTCTCCTACAGTCACTTGGTCGGGGCTATGGGGTGTAGCTGTCTATTAAGTTTACCCGGCGAGTATCCGCGTACGCTACGTGATTGCAACGGACTTTTGATCGCATCAAAATTCCGTGGAAACTGATCAAGTGAGACTAAACGGCTATGTTTATAACATTCATCAAGTCATCTCATAACTTTTTGCGAATTCCAAGTATTGTATCACATTCCGGATAAATAGAAAATGCTAAATTTTTCGATCGAACAATCGAACACCCAAGTTTTCCCGACACAGCTCAACACATGAAATAAGTCTAACAACATTCAGTTCGTGCCTCAGTACCAACGGTCCAGCCGTAGAAGGGTCAAGCCAACGCCTCACATGTGGCACGCCGTACTGCCCCAAACCCGAAGGTTCAAAGGGCAGTTCAAGACGGTCACATAATCGAGTTAAGGTTTGTTGTCTTCTAGAGGGTCCATCGAGTTACTTGAACTACTTAGAACGTCGTTAAACTACGGAAAAATCCAACACTTGGAAATTTCCCGACAGGGGAAAAATTGGGTATTTATATCCGGTCGAACTTTTTAACATAATCTAAAAATACCCGGAAAAGCACACCGACAAAATTAGACAATCCGATCGATACACTGAGTTCCCAATACAACCCAGAAAATAAAACTCTGGAATAAATATTAAAATATTCCCAGGAAAACCAGCACTAAAAACTAGGAGTTACTGTGAAACTTTAAACAGATGATGGGACAACTTGGCCGCGGAACCGCCGCACAAGCCATGCTTGTGCCGAGGTTCCGCCGCACTCTAGAGGAATCATGCTATCGAATTTCACAGTAATTCTTAGGAATACCTGCTGATTTTTCTGCATATTTTTAATTCACAAAAAACCACGAATTTCAAAAAAGTCCAGAGAGCATGTTAAAATCGGGGTTTCGGGTCGATCGGACTTCTAACTCCGTCTACGCATCGCCTAAGGCTCTAGCTAGGCTCTGATACCACTGTAGGGTTCCTAGGAACTCTAATGGAGTCTCACAAGTGATCAAACATGCACAAATCAAAAATTCCTTGTGCCTACAAACCCTAATACGGATCGTTAACTAGAAATCAAGGCGATGCAAGCAAGTAAACGGAAATATAGCTAAAGGGAAGGGGCTACAACCTTTGTAGATCCGGTCCTCCACCTCCTAGGCTCCGTGATGAAGTCCTCTCCGCTGTCCAAATCGAACCATGGCTCAAGCGTCGGCTTCATCGGAGAAAAAGCGGGCTAGGTCATCGAAGACAATGCCGAAGATGATCTACGTCGAGGCATCGCTAGATCAAGTTCCAACTTCACCAAGTCCAGAAAACTTATGAAGGAAACACCCTATACTACTTGGCAAGAGGTAGAGGATGAAGAAATAGGAAGTGGGTAGACTTTAGATTTGGATTTCTCACACTTTTTCATCAATCACCATTGATGTAGCAAGCTTTCTTCTCATGAAAGAAGAAGAAGAAGATATGATAAGTTATATAAATTAGATAAAATAAATCAATACTTATCATTTACTAACCCTTGGTTAAGTGTAGAGAATGTACTATGGTTAGTTCATATGGTTAGGGTTAAGCATGAGACAAGAATGGTGACTTAGTCAAAGTTTCATGAATGTTCAACTAAAAACAAATAAAGCCACCATTCATCTTTCTCTTTTCCAAAATGAATAAGATAAATAAATAGATAAATAAGTAAATGGAAAAACAAAACCCTAACCATTAGTTTAACCATGGTACATTCTTTACACTAACCCTAGCTTGCATGTATCATCAAACATGATACAATCTTGTGCACAAAAGTATATCACATATACAACTTGTGCATTTCAAGTGAGAAAATACTTTTAAAGTGAACCAATACTAGTTAATGCAAAGTAATATATCAAATATATAATTCTACATTAAATCATTAAATCAACACTTGATTTAACGATCCGGTCATGTCGCATATAACCGGCTAGTATCCAATATATCGGCTTATCGAGTCAATCCTTGATTCGATAACTAGGTTATATCGCATATAACCATTCGATACATTCATCGCGAGAATAGAATACGGTATCACATACACGCATTATTCTCGGTCCCGCACATATCTCATATGCGCTCCTATTTCGTTTTGCTTGAGCCAGGAAACCTCTGTGTAGGACTCTAAAGACTCGTCAATACGCCGGCAGCAGATGATGATCATATCAAACATCCACAAGCCGCAAGCGGTCTGCTAAACGTAACGGCCACCCGGGTATTGAGCGATCAGAAGATCGACGAGCAAGCCCGCTCACACTCCTGTGAATCCAACCAGTAACACTTACCGTATAGTCCGGTCTGTTCGTCTGATATGTCGCATATCTCGCCTAGGGATGGTAAACGTCAGACCCCAATAGCTCGATAAGTCATGCCGACGTAAGGTCCATAACATTCGTGAAACTACTGATAACTCTTACTGGTATATCACTGCAACCCTGGCCAGGGATTTCCTGTTATGGCCAGTCGAGCATAGCGGAACATCAACCCCCAATACCGGGAGAGACGAATCCCCTCCTATCGCTCATTGTCTCCATGTGAATCGGGACTGTACCCAAAAACCACCTGTTTGCACAACTCAGTAGAGCCGTGGTAGGGTGGAAATCAAAGCACAGTGGGAGACACACAAGACTCTATGACGATCTCGGGTCAACAGACTAAGCTGTACCAGTGTCACCAGAGAACTGCCATCTGACGTGAGGTATAATACCATCTGGGAGTTCTCGGCGAGTCCGTTCAGTGTACCCAGTCTCCACTGAGCACCCGCATACCATCTTCGATGTCAAACACCAATGGATATGGGATCATCCATCACCCATCGCATGGGTCGAGAAGATATACGCTAGTCTACTCTGGAATATTGATGCCCCGTCTCGATATTCCCTTGACTAGGAACAATGAAGGATGTACTCATTGACTATCCAGGCCCCCTAGTACGATCTACATCATAGTCCTGGAAGTCGAGTACACATCCTAAGGGCTTTATCAACATGTAATCAGAGAGACAGAAAATATACATGTTAAGATAAAGAGCAACCAGATAGCGTACTATCATGTCGAGCAAGAAAGTCCTACCTATATATGTCCCAGCATCCACTACAATATACATCCAATGTACAGTAATGGCCTCTAGGGCATACATATAACTAACACCCTGAACCCCTACGAGAGCGGGAAGTGACCCTCCCAATTCTGGAGTTTAGGAGACCCGGTCTCGACTCCTCGAGATGGCCTCCCACTGAACCCCAGAACCCGGTCACCTGTGCTCCCCTCCTTGGGTCCATCCTAATGCGGAAAAGTAAATAATATACAACACTGGTGACACAACCTCAACCCGGAAGTGCCCCAAATAAAAGAATATTACATTACATTTGAATTTACATGAATGAAAATATAAAACTCTCATCTCACATAAAACCCCCCGGCTATTCAATCGCGACAATCCTGCACATCATATCTCAGCTACACATAATATCACATATCATCAACGTAAGTAAATATGCGTACCCCGATTGTCGTTGATGTATAGCAACGAAACCGGTGATATCGAACATACTACACTTACGGTCACAGAAAAGAAAGTGTAAAACTACAATATTTGGAATCCACATTCTCTTTAGACATCATAAATGCGAAATATCACATATTTCGTATTTCATGCCTAAACTATATGAATTCCACATATTGTATCACATTCCAGACAAACAGACAGTATTAAAGTCTTCGAACGAACGATCAAGTACCCAAGATTCACTAAAGCTCAACACTTGAACAGGGTTCAAAAATCCGGAGTGTGACATAGTAGTAGCGGTCCAGCCGTAGAAGGGTCAAGCCAACGCCTCACATGTGGCACGCCGTACTGCCCCAAACCCTAAGATTCAAAGGGCAGTTCGAGACGGTCACATAATCGAGTTAAGGTTTGTTGTCTTCTAGAGGGACCACCGCAAAAAGACTTGCACGTATCTCCAAAGTATTTAAACCCCGTGAATAGTGAGCAAATGATACTCGTTCAAACACTTCAATACTTTCTAATTTACCCGGAAAAGCTACGAAATGAAAATCCCGATCGAATCGACGAGTCCAAAACCATCTCCAGAATTTTTCAAAACTAAATACAGATTAAAAATACCCAAAAAATTATTCAAGAAGATTCCAGAATTAATATAAAAAAATTATCCACTAGTTAATGTGTACGGCCGCGGAACCGCAGCCCAAGCAAGCTTAGGCCGCGTTTCCGCGGCAGTAAGTACTGCTCATTGGATAATTTTTGCATCGTAATTCTTATTTTTACCTGCTGAATTTTTTAGATATTTTTAATTCTGAAAAATGTCAAATTTTAGAAAATTTCCAGAGAGCACCCTAAAAAGCCATATTTCGGTTCGATCGGAGTTTTAACTTCGTAAAAAGGTCGCCTAATGTTCTATGTCGACTCTGATACCAATGTTAGGTTTGCCTAGCACCCTATAATGAGTTTGGAAGCATCACATGTCACAAAGTTCAAGTTTTTATGGTGCTAAACAAGCATGCAGTGGAATCGATCCTAGAAAATTAGGGTTTCGGAAAATTAAAGCGAACTAAACTAGGGTTTCGAGACTACAACCTTTGTAGCTCCCTTTCGCTGGACTCCTTGGTCTCTTGGGTGTTGAATGGAGGTCCGCTTGAAGTCCTCTCGCGTCCACGACGATCCACCACGGAGTTCTCCGTCCAAGCTCGCAACTTCGTAAAACCGAAGAGAACACTCTAAACAAGACGGCTAAGCTTGTGTAGAATGAAGTTGTGGTTAAGGTTCTCACTTCAAAAACCTTTCTTTAAGTGTGTATTACTCACTAGAAAAAACTAGAGAGCAAAAGGAAGAAGGAGGATGAAGATGGAGGCTTTCTTTTTAAGAAGGGTTAATATGATAACTCTTGAAAAGAAATGAAATATATCTTCATATATTTTATTTCTTCTCATGTCCAACCATGGTTAAGTGATGGAGGGTTTATTTAACTTGAGTTTTAAATGATAAAGAGAAGGATAACCCAAGGTTAGTGGTAGGTGAGCTTGGTTAGGTTAGAAGAAGAATGTAGAAGCTAGAAATGATTATCCTTTTCTTTTCCATTTGTTTTAAATACAAAATTATATAAAAATCCATCACTTAATCTATGGTGTGAGTCTTATATTGCCACCATTTCCATGTGCTAACAACCATGATAGATGGGTGTATGTATGTATGCATGTATGCACATCCACATGTGCATGAAACTAGAATGAAAGAAAGAAACACATGCATGCATGCATACATCCATCAAATACTAGAAAAGTTTTAAGTGAGAAAACTAATAGTTAAATGATAAATCAACACTTGATTCATCAATCCGGCCATATCATATATGACCCCACCAAAAGCAAGCCGCCCGATCAATGTTCGGTATCATATACGCACATTTCAATCGGGTGCATGCGCATATCGCATACGCGAACCACAACGTTTCGCCTGGACTGGGTAACTCCTTTGTGGGACTCTAAGACTCGTCAATACGCCGGCAGAGGGTGATGATCATATCAGGTACCCTCAAGCCGCAAGCGGTCAGCTAAACGTAACGGCCACCCGGGTATTGAGCGATCAGAAGACAACAGGCGAACCTGCTACAACTCCCGTCGAGCCAACTGGCAACACTACCGTACAGTCCGGTCTCTTCGTCAGATATGCTGCATATCGAGCATAGGGATGGTCACGTCGACCCTAATAACTCAATAAGTCATACCGGTGAATGGTCTATAACAGATCGAGAAACTACTGATAATATTTATCAGCAAATCTCAGCAGCCCTGGCCAGGGACTTACTGATATAACCAGTCGGGCACAGCGCAGCATCAACTCCCAATACCGGGAGAGACGAAACCCCTCCTATCGCTCATCGCCTTCGTGTGTCTCGGGACTGTACCCAACGGCCACCTGTTTGCACGACTCGGTAGAGCCGTGGTAGGGTGGCAATCAAAGTACAGTGGGAGATTACACAAGACTCTATGACGATCTCGGGTCTACAGACTAACCTGTACTAGTGTCACCTGAGAACTGCTATCCGACGATAGATATGATTCCATATAGGAGTTCTCGGTGAGTCTGTCCAGTGTACCCAGTCACCACTGAGCACCCGTATATGATCTTGATGTCAAACATCGATGAATGTGGGAACATCCATCGCCCATCACATGGGTCTAGTATCATATACGCTAGTCTACTCTAGTATATCGATGCCCCGTCTCGATACACCTCCGACTAGGGACATTTTAGGATATGCTTATAAACTACAGATGTCCCACTAGTATGATCTCTATCATAACCACTGTAGTCAAGCCGATATCCTCAGGGCTTTATCAGCATGTATGAATGAATAAAAGCATGATCAAATCAACATGTAAGATAAAGAAGAACCAGATAGCATACTATCACGTCGAGCAAGAATGCATACTGAATATATATATACATGTATAGATACATCCACTATCACATAATGGCCTCTAGGGCATACATATATCCAACATCTAGAAAGGTGTTAACGGGGTTACGCCCCTGGGAAAACGAGGTTTACTTTTAATTAGGTTCGTGCGAAAGCATGGGGGACCTCCCTCAAAGTTCCGACACTGGCCTGGCTGAAACATTGGCGAACTTGTACCGTGTAATTAATCCCGGCTAGTCTTTCCTTTTTGGGTTTGAAGGAAGATTTGACTAAAACAGTGGGAGACATCCTGATTAAATATATTAGATAACCAATCTAATCTTGCAAGAGCATACGCTGAGTGTTTTCTTCTCTCTCTCTCCAGGTAGCGACCATATCACGCCTTAATCAGGATAATAAAATGGATGAATTGACCGAACCGGCTTGTTATACAGAGCTGGGGAACGTTGGTCCCTCTCCAACTTATAAATGCTATAAGACAGAGCAGGAAATTGGGGATTACCAGATTTCCCGTGCCGCCCAAACGAAGAAAGTGCATGCTGATGCATCTTCTTCGGGTGTGTTAATTATAGAGAACTGTTTCTCAGTATCCTTTACGTCCTGGTTATGAGATACCGGATCAAGATCCCGCATATGTAATCTGTTACATGGGCTACAGAAAGGTAGAGAACTGAGAACGGGTGATAAGTTTCATGAGACAGAAAATGGTGCAAGTGTTGCAGCCAAGTCTGTTGGTCACTGTCACCCTGTATTACCAGAATACATTGATTCTGAACGAATGTTATTATATACTGAACCTGATATACAACATCATATCGGTCTCTTTATTAGTAAAGGAAGGATATAATTTTGTATTGTTGGATAATGTTTTGAACATTTCCTATATCAAAAGTTGATCGGTTCAGGCACGTTATCTAAAAGCATAGACGTTCTAAATCAAATTACAGTTCTTAGTATACAGAACACACATAAGAGGAAGAGTTCAGAAATGAACGAATCCTTCTTGAGGCATTGTAGACTAGGTCATATCAATGCGACGCGACTAGCTAAGTTACATTTAGATGCATATTTAAATCTGTTTGAATTTACATCTTATCAAACTTGCCGGTTATGTCACAAAGATAAGATGACCATAGCTCTGTTTATTGGAAACAGAGAAAGAGTTAGTAAACTCTTGGGATTGAATCATGCTGATGTATTAAACTCTCCTGTCTACACATGCCAAGAACGGTTCTTTATACTTCATTACATTCACTGTTTATCTCTCAAGATTCGGACATATGTTCCTGTTGAAACACAAGTCTGAACCTTTTGAGATATTCACAGAATATAAGTTAGAAGTAGAGAACCAAAATACGGGTATAAGTATTATATCCTTTGATGAGATCAAGGTGGAGAATACTTGAGCACGGAATTCCAGGACTATTCTAAAGGAGAATGAGATTCTCTCTCAGCATTACTCCTCCGTATACACCACAGTACGTTGGTGTATCGGGGCGGAGCAATAGCACCCTATGTGATATGGTGTGCTCTATGATGAGTACTACTGAGTTTCCTATTTCCTTTTGGGAGTTATGCACTTGAGAAGCTGCATACCTATTGAATAGGGTTCAAATAAAATCAGTTGCCTACCACTTCATATGTGATATGGTATGGAAGAGCCCATATCTTAAGTAGTTAAGATTTCGGGTTGTCCGGCCTATGTCAAAAAGCAAAATCCGGACAAGCTCGAGGTAAGGTCTATTATGTAGAACTGGAAATGTTCCAGCTATACAAACTGCAGTTGATAATTTGGTAGAACCAAAAGATTCAATAGTTTCCAACGAACCTCAGCCTCTCCGCCGATCTAGTAGGGTTCCTCACCAACCTGAGAGATACATCGGTTTCTCTATGATAGTGGGAGCGGGGATTGCATCATGAGAAGATGACCCAACTAGTTTCGAGCTGGCCATCAGGAGTGGGACTCTGTAAGAATGGCTGGATGCTTAGCGATCTGAGATGGAATCCTTATACACCAGCAAAGTATGGACTTTGGTTGCTCTATCTGAAGGGTTAAATCCCCATCAGGAGCAAGTATATCTTGAGAAGATTATTAGGTGTACATGGAAAAGTTGAGACTTTCAAAGCTATGCTGATGTCCATCCAGATCCTACTTGCCACGGCTACATACTATGACTGCGATATCTGGCTGTTGGGTGTCATGACTGCTTTTCTAAATGATCTTTTAGAAAAGAGCGTCTATAATTACACAGCCAGAGGGCTTCGTAGACAGTGGGAGCAGCGGAAACGTGTGCAAGATGTTTTATGTAATAAAACAGGCATCGCGGAGTTGGAACATCTGTTTTGATGTGGTAGTCAAAGAGTTTGACTTCATCAAAATGGTAGATGAACCTTGTATATACAAAAATGTAGTAGGGAGTATGGTGGTGATCCTCATAGAGTATGTGGATGACATACTCTTGATAGGGAAGGAGTTTCCTATGCTACGCTCAGTCAATCTGCGCTTATCATAAGGATTCTCCATATAGGATCAAAGTGATACCTCCTAAATCCTGGGTTTTGGATCTATGAGATAGATCTAATTGGATGTTAGGATTCTCAATAGATATAGTGAGATGGTATCAATCGATCCTGGGGATAATCACTGGAAAGGTTCCAGGGTGATAAGGACGACTGAATGTCAGTCGCAGGCATTGTCTTTACCCTCAGTGGAGGAACGGTATGTTGGAAGAGTTCGAAGCTAGATACCGTGACTTACTAGACGATTAAAGGCAAGATACATCGTTACCAAGGAAGCTACCAAAGAGGCAGTCTGGATATTTATAAGTTCATGAGATGAACTTCGTTCCTATCATTGTGTGACAATGGAGTTGTGGCTTTTGCCAAGGAATCCCCCGTCCCATCTGAAATCCAGATATAATTCTTAGACAGTATCACCTGATCATGGAGATGGTTGATCTCCAGGAAGATCGAGGTTAGGAGAGTAGAAACAGAGGACAACAGCGCGGATCCACTCACAAAGGCCTTTTTCCCAGTAGAGACTTTTATGGGATAGTTGAGTATGAGATACTTCAGCCACGGCTAATTGTTGGGTATGAGATACCACAACAGATGGCCCTAGTGCAAGTGGGAGATTGTTAGTTATATGTATGCCCTAGAGGCCATTACTGTACATACGATGTATATTGTAATGGATGCTTGGACATATATAGGGAGGACTTTCTTGCTCGGCATGATAGTATGCTATCTGGTTGTACTTTATCTTAACATGTACTCTGATTGTCTCTTTGTTACATGTTGATAAAGCCCTTAGGATATGTACTCGACTACTGGGACTATGATGAGATCATACTAGTGGGGCCAAGGTAGTAGACGAGTATATCCTATAACTGTTCCTAGTCAAGGGTGTATCGAGACAGGGCATCGATACACCAGAGTAGACTAGCGTATACGCATCTTGACCCATATGATGGGCGACGGATGATCCCATATCCATTGGTGTTTGACATCAAGGATGGTGTACGGGTGCTTAGTAGAGACTGGGTACACTGGACAGACTCGCCGAGAACTCCCAGATGGTATTATATCTTACGTCAGATGGCAGTTCTCCGGTGACACTGGTACAGAGTAGTCTGTTGACCCGAGATCGTCATAGAGTCTTGTGTGATTCCTACTGTACTTTGATTTCCAGCATACCACGTCCAAGAGGACGTGCAAAAAGGTGGCTTTTGGGTACAGTCCCGAATCACATGGAGGCAATGAGCGATAGGAGGGGATTCGTCTCTCCCGGTATAGGGAGTTGATGTTGTGCTGTGTTCGATTGGCTATAACTAGAAATCCCTGGCCAGGGTTGCTGAGATTTACTGGTAAGTGTTATCAGTAGTTTCTCGAACTGTTATAGACCTCAAATCGACACGACTTATCGAGCTACTGGAGTCTGACGTTTACCACCCCTAGGCGAGATATGCGACATATCAGACGACGAGACCGGACTGTACGAGAGTGTTACTGATTGGATTCACAGGAGAATGTACATGCTTGCTTGTTGATCTTCTGATCGCTCAATACCCGGGTGTCTGTTACGTTTAGCAGACCGCTTGCGGCTTGTGGGTGTTTGATATGATCATCACCTACTGCCGGCGTATTGAAGAGGCTTTAGAGTCCTACACAAGGGTTTCCTGGCTCAAGCGAAACGGACTAGGAGCACATATGTGATATGTGAGGGACCAAGATTAATACGATATGAGATACCGTATTCTATTCTCGCGATTCGTGACATTGATCGGTAGTATGCGATATAGCCGGGTTATCGGATCAAGTGTTGATTCGATAAGTTGTTACACATGATATTAGTCGGTTATAGCCGGGTTATTAAATAAAGAGTTGATTTAATAATTTAATGTATAATTATATATTTGATATATTACATTACATTAACTATTATTAGCTCACTTGTGATTTATTTTCTCACTGGATTGTGCACATTGTTTATATGTGATATATGCAAGTGTACATGTTTGTATCATGCTTGATGATACATACAAGTTGGGTGTATGAGACTTAAACCAAGTCAAGGTTAAATTAGGGTTTATTAATTTCCTAACAAATAACAAAAGAGATGAGACTTTGGTCAAAGTTATCAAGCTTCATGAAGCTTGAAGAAACATTGACAAAGTCAACTCTTTTGTTATTCCTTAGGATATTAGTTAACCCAACCCTTAACCTCATACCTTGGTTAATTCTCTACATGAGTTAAGCATGAGAGCTTAACTCAACCATGGTGCAATAATTCATTGGATAAGTTTTCATTTGGATGAATTATTCATTAGACTTCTTCTTCTTCATTCAACAAAAGCTTTTTAGCTTCAATGGAGTTTGAGAAAAATTGTGAGAAAATCAATTCTAAAATGAGCCCACCTCCTACTTGTTCATCCTCTACCACTTTCTATGTAGTAGAGTGTGTTCTCTTCACAAAGTTCATGACCTAGTGAAGGAATAGCTTGAGTTAGTGTCTCCCCGACGTAGATCATCTTCGGCCTCGAAGTCATCGAAGCAAGCACGTTCGTTCTTCCTGTGGAGCTTCTCTAGAGTCCGGAGTTCACGATCGCAGTGAAGGGGACATCTACACGGAGCTTAAGAAGTGAAGGACCGGATCTACAAAGGTTGTAATCCGTCTCACTTAGTGTTAAAGAGTTTAACATGCTTGTTTTCACCTAAACTCTAGTTTAAAGATCCGGCTTTGGGTTGTTCGGCACGGCTAAATTTTTAATCGGGCATGGTTGATGCCTCGTAGAACCTTTTGAGCGTGCCTACCAACCCTACATACCCTAATCCAATCTGCATCATATGCATAAGCAGATAAATACTAGTCAGCTACCGCACACTACGCCTTGACGGAGGTCAACAAACGTAGCACGAATACTAAGTAGGACTTATCTGAAATGACGGAGGGCTATGCAGGTTTTTCAGAAAACCATGAGCGTAATGAACTTGATATCGTTGTAGAAACAAGTGATTTTGAAAAGGAGTGTTTTTGAGGCTTTTCTAGTTTTGCTAAAGAGGTCACTCCCGGTGAAGGGATCCCGGCTCTTTCCCTATCGAATAAGGTGCAGGGTATATCATATATACCGCTGTGCAAAGCAAGAACTATAGAAGAAATCAAAAACTAAACCGTGCGTTTGTAGCATCTGCCAGTTTAGCTAAATATGTCACTCCCGGTGAAGGGATTTCGGCTCTTTCCTCATCGAATATGGTGCAGGGTATATCATATATACCGCGGTGCATAGCAAAACTATAGCTACCCTTTTTTATAAAGTTTTGATTCTACAACATCTTTTAGGTTTCTTTTCTTTTTATTAATATCATTAATAAATCCGATCATCTTATGCTTCCTAAGCATCACAGAAGAAACGAAAGCAGTAATATTTATATATCAGCATATATATATATAGTATAAGCATTCGTCTCAGGCAGTAATATGATCTCATCACAGAACATTGCAGCAGAAGAACATATATGAAATATTGGATATACTAGGATGTCCGTGTTTTTAATACGAGCCTGCATAAAACACGAATTCCACGATCGCGATGAATAGCCAAACCCACATCCCAAGACCCCTACGAGAGCGGCAAGTAACACCGCCAATTCTAGGGTTAGGAGACCCGGTCTCGACTCCTCGAGATGGCCTCCCACTGGACCCCAGATCCCGGTTACTTGTAATTGGTGATATTTGAGGAAATCGCCTGGGTTTTTGCCGGACGGCATGTCTTTGGTTTTGAGTATCCGTTGTTGTGCACCAATTTCAAATTGATATATCTGTACGTTTATTTTTATAAAGTTAGATATAACTTTTTGATATTATGTCGGTGATATTTACCCATATCAGTTGGCGACTGGGTAAGGAACATTGAACAGCGGATTAGTTCTTAACCATAAGTACAGTTTTCAACCTACGATGCACAGGTTCTGAGTTATTCAACTCAGCGGACTTATACAGAGTATTATATGTTATCCAGTGTCCATTAGGACAAAGGGGTTGGTCCTCGTACTATGTTCCGTTTACTTGTGACTTCCCTAGTTTTTAGACAAGTGTTTCGTAGAAATACAATGTCTAAGTTTTGAGAAGTTATAGGTATAGGAATAAAGTAGAGAACCAGGTGTCGCAAGTATCGGGATTCTTCAAAGAGATCGAAGATGTAGATACTTGTGGTTGGTATTCAGATGATAATAATGGTTTTGAGAAACTTGTTTCTCTTTCAGGTTACTCATAATTGGATGCATTCCTAAGTTGAGTAATGCTGATTAGCCTTTCTCCATTAAGTTGAAATGCACTGGAGACAGCTGCATGATTAGAATCTGGTTCCAATTAATTAAGTGCAAAAGTTTCTATATTGGATATAGAATGGTTCATATCTTAACGATGTTAAGGTACGGGGAGTTGTCCAGCTTATGCTTAAAACCACACTCTGGATAACTCAAGGCACGTTTCTGTAATGGCAGTTTGTGGGTTGACCCGGGCTATGTCGAAGGTGACTTTCTACCATCTGGAAGATCAATAGTGATATTGTTCTTGACTCGCCACAGTTTTAGTAAAATGGATTTTTTCAGAAAACAGTAGTGGGAGTATGGTAGAACTGGAAGTGATTCCAGAACCGCAAACGATTACGGAAAATTTAATAGGACCTAAAGATTCAATCAGGTTTGACATTCCATTAGCCACTCTACAGATATGGTGGGTAACCTTAGGCACCCGAGAGGTACTCCGGTAGCCTCAAGGACGGTGACAGGGAGGTTCTTATTTACCCAGACTTGACACTACTGTTGTTCCAGGCTATGAGACCCGGCAGGAGGTTAAGTATAGCGTCGTTCTAAACTAGCTTTAGAAGTGCACGTATATATTATTCTGCCAGAGGGTTGTTGTGGTCAGTGGGAGCAGCGGAAGCATAATGGGCAAGTAGCTTATGTCTATTTATAGACTTAAGCAGTTATAGCGGAGATAGATCGTCTAATTTTGATATGACAGTTATGGCTTTGACTTCATCAGAATAGGGGATGGATCTGTTAAGAAGATAGTAGGGTGTGATGTCTTGGTATTTGGATGACATACACAGAGTAAGAAGTAAAATTCATATACTACGATCGGTTGTACTATGGTTGTCATAAAGTTGTTTCTCCACATAGGATATGGATATAATATCTGACATTCTGATTTCTAGATCTATGGTTTTAGATCTAGATTTGGGTAGTTTCCCAATCAGGGTACTTGACCGTATTCTAATGGTATTTAGAATAAATGACTCCTGGCATGGTGGTGTACCTGAAGGTGATGGAGTCACCCTCTCTAAAAGTGTCTTACAGACTAAAGGGGAGAGGGATGTGCATGATTGGCATATCACTTACTTAGGCAATTGAGTCGATCATGAGATGTCAAGTACCACACCAGATGTTGTTTTTGCACTAGATGCGATAAGTTTATATTAATCCAATCCTTAAGAAATATAAGGAAGCAGTTTTAGAACATAAGTGAATGTTCTACGGATTTGATGACGACAGCCTCCTTCGGGGGACGGTTATCATTCCAGGCTTCAAAGGTGACATGGATGACAGAGTGATTGACAGAGTTATAGTTTTTCCTATGTAGAAGAGGGGCAGTATTATGGACAGGTGGTCCAAGAGGATACTGTGGGAGGCATGGTGCTGGATAATGATTAGATTCAGTAGTCGATACAGTCTGAGAAGTTTGGATTAGGAGTTCATTTATGAACTAGGTCCCATCAGATATCCAGACATATTCTAAGACAGGTATTACTCAATTCGGGAGATGGCTTTCTCCGCGAACTTGAGATTAAGAGAGACAAAGAAAGATACATAAGGGCGGATCCACTCACTGAGGCTATTTCTCGAACATAAGAGTTTTTACAAACGAGCTTTGTGAAACTGTTTAGTAGAGGAGTTGGGTGTTCGGTATCACACGGGCTGTGAGTATGCGACATCGCAATAATTAGCCTTAAGTGCAAGTGGGAGATTGTTGGATATAGTACCCTCAAAGTCAATTATTGGATCGCAGGCACGTGATTGCAATGATTAAGGAGGACCTATACCGGTTGGACAGTCTTATCGAGATGATAGTATGCTATCTGGTTTTCCTTTATCTGTCGTGTACAGGTTCAGGTGACTGGTCACTATTACACGTTGATAGAGCCTTTAGGATCTTTCTTGACTACCAACAGTATTGTCACGCCCCGCTTCCCAATGTACGGCGAAGTGGTCGTGACGAGGCCCGCTACGTATGTACTCAGAAGTACATACGCTAAGCGTAACTAAGCAATATAAAATAATCACAAGAGACAAATGAGATTGAGATAACAGCAACTTTTATTAATAACATTCTTTATACAATGCATGAAATGAAAATACAACTGGAATGAAAAAAAGAAAACAATGCCTAAACAGTGGCATAATAATAAAAGGAAATACTGGAAAGAACAAGTACAAAGTCTAGAGCTCTGGATCTTCTTGGAACTGCTCCAAATCTTCAGTTGTTGGCTCGGTCTCAACTTGGTCCAATGCACCTGACGACATTCAAAGAAGAAAGAAATAGAATGTCGTCAGCGAACAAGTCGCTCGGTAAGTCCCAAAGAAAAGTGGAGTGAGAATGGCAGAGTAACAGTATTTTCTAGAGTATTATGTTGTAGAATATTATGGAATATTGTTTAACGCAGTTGTTTGTAGCTTGGTACAGAAGAATGCCAGTGTATACGAGGGGGATCTCTATATGCTAGAGATCAGTGCGAACGGAGAGTACAAGGAACCGTTATGCCACGGTACAACAGCAACAGTATTCATGTTAGGTGTCTTAATCTGACCACCTCATTCCACTTTTAACATCTTCCGTACCAATCTACCCCTTTAAACCCCGTAATGTTATATTTGTATTGTTATCTTGTAAACTTGTAATGATTGCTTGATTGACTTGATTGACTGACCGAAACCATGATATCAGGAAACGGTTATAACCGTAGAGTCATGTAAATGGAATACTGGAAATCATGTAAAAGGAATATCCATGGTTCAGTTCATTCAAACAGATTGTTAACTGGATTCTGGGATTCATGTATTCAAGTTGTATTGGAATATAATTGAAATATAGATTGACTTGAATTATATTCAAGTCAGAATTAGTCAGACTCTAACCCGAGTCAGACTAAAAGAAAGATAATTTGTAGTTCTTTATTTGTTAGGGGCCTTATTGTAATTTATAAAACTTGAGGGGGTTTATTGTAAAAATACTATTGTATATTTTTCAAAATACAACTCAAGTATTTAATTATCGTCTTTACGTACATACAACAATTTAATGATCAAGATAAATATGTATACATGTTCGAATAACATGAAATGAGTCAAGTATATTATTCGAGTAACTACCATAAACAATGCTGTAAAGAAATATTATGTACGACTAATTAATCAAGTTGAAAGAATACGAGAACATAAACAAAAATATGGCTCTAAGTGTTTTACATGCGTAAGTTCCAGTTTCACCTAAATACGACTACCGGTTTGAGAGATATATCTATTTTCGTATCGTCGCGCAAAACAGATCAGAATCTATTCGGCACCGTCACATATTTTTAAAATGCAGTTTGAGTTAATTTCTATCTGGTTTCAGGTTATGAAGCTTATTAGAAAATTGTAGGTATTTCGATGTACTTATCGAAAACACCAAGATTCACATGATTTGGATTTCTGAAGCTCTAGTTATGATCATTTTAATCTCAGTGTTTAAAACAGAAATTCAGATTTTTTGGACAGCAACTATATATTCTATTGCAAAGCCTATATCAGGTTGTTTCATGCATTCCTAAGTAATATAATATACAGAAAATTATATTTCTATCAATGGTGCATCTACACATCTAAATTTTGTCACAAACGGATATCGGGTGTTCGAGTTATGTCCAATTTAAAAACAGTGTGCGAATCGGAACAGATTCTGTCCAGATCCGTCACTTAATATTGTAACGCAGTTTTCTTTATCTTAGATAGGTTTTCGGTAAAACTATAGAACTAAGAAAATCTATATCATTCGATGTAGATATCAAAAACACCTGAGTTTACTCAATTTGGATACCGGTATACCAAGTTATGTGTCCTAAAATTTGACCGATAACTGCAGTTTTCTGTTTTACGATCAGTGAATAAAAATGATGTAATTCCTAAACCGTTATGCGGATCGATCTAAAATTTTTACAGCATGTATAAAATAATATAATCTATCATATATAAATTCCGTGAAATTTTCAGAAGTAAAATTTAATTTCTAAAAAATTTTTTAAAGCTAAAGGTATTGATGTGTATACTAAAATCGGCAAAAAGATTAACTAGTATTTTTATGCAAGCTTCATCCTTTCTTTTAATAACAAAACCGATCCCATGAGATATCGTAGATATATTGTGGCATGAAATCTATGTTCTCACAACTTGTAATAAACATTCATAATCATGAACAAAGAATTCAAAACACTTTGATTTGAACAAGAAGCAATAAGATATTTATTAAACCATATAGAACCATATATATCTAGATTTATAAATATGTATATGTTTATCTTTATCTTCTATTATGGATTACGATATGAAAAGAATAGCGGGTTTACAAGATATGACAAAAGGAGAATAAAGATATGGAGAGGGAGAGAGAGAAAGGACTTACATGCACAAGCCGGTATTGTCACCGGGCTTGTCTATCCGCCGATAGCCTCGCGTTACTAGCGAGACCTTCTTGAAGACTTCTTCTTGGATTCTAGGTGAAGAGGAAGAAGTGAGAGATAGAAAAATATGAGGAAGGAAAAGATGGAGGAGGACAATAAGGATGGTGTAATGGTGAATAATAATATAGGCATTTAACATGAGAATTAAAAGAGAAATGAAAAGCCACCATTCATTTTGGAAATGAAAGGTCTCATTTTTAGGTTATGAGAAGAATAAAAAAATGATAAAAAAATAATTGCAAGAATGGGGATTTGAACATGTGACTTATGGAATAACAATGCAAGGACTTAACCAATGAGCTATAAAGTTGTTCATGCATATATTTAATTAGAATTAAATATATGATGTTGCTTAAAAAGAAAATGGGCTTTTTAGATGGGCTGTAGAGAATAAGAATAATGGATTTGGGTTAAATATTTATGAAAGGAAAAAATAAGAATGAGAAGTTAAAAACTTAAATATAAGAAAAAGAAATTGTACCTAGAAAAAATACATAATAGATTAAGGAATAAAATAATAATAAATTTAATAGAAAAAGGAAAATACCAAGTACAAATAAATACGGTATATTATTGAAGAGGGATAATACAAATGTATAAAGATTTTGGGGCCATTACAAGTATGATGGCGATCATATACGTGAGAGTTGGGTAGTCTATAAGCACATCCTTAAAAGTGGTCCCTAATCGTAGGAGTTTCGAGACAGGGCATCGATACTCCGGAGTAGACTAGTGTATACAGTCGAGACCCCGACGAGGGGTGGTGGCCGGTCTCACAAGCCACTGGTGTCAGTTGGATCACCTAAGATGTATATAGGTGCTCATTGGGTTATGAGTACACCGGACAGGACTCGCCGGGAACCTGCTGGTTGGTATGATTCCTAGCGTCAGATAGCAGTTCCCTGGTGACATGTGTACAGGTTAGTTCATCGACCTGATGTCGTCATTTGTCTCGTGTGAGTTCCCACTGTGCTTTGATTTCTACCCTACCGATGGATCAAAGGAGTCGTGCAAACATGGTACAGTCCCGAGCCACATGGAGGCATGTGAGCGGATCGGCAGGGGATTCGTCTCTCCCGGTATTGAGGGGGAGATCACGCTGTGTCTAGGAAAGCCATTACACTAAGTCCTTGGCCAAGGAAGGTGAGAATTACTGGTAGGTATTCCAGTAGTTTTTCAGCGTGTTCAGGGCTACTCTCCGACACGACTTATACCGCTATTGGGGGTCTGACGTTACCAGCCCCCTAGGCCCGATATGCGATACTCATAGACGAACGGACCGGACTGTATGTATACTGTCACTGTTAGGCTCAGTAGGGTTCCAGGATGAGTTCGCTCATCGTCTTCCCTTGAGGTTAGTACATGGGCAGCCGTTACGCACTGCTAGTGCCGCTGACGTGCTTGTGGTTAAGCCCACTGCCAGGGTACTGATGAGTCATTAGAGTCCCCCACAGATAGTTTCCCAAGTTCGGGCGAAATATTGTAGAGGCCGTATGGTTTTATGGCAGGGTTCGGAAAATGCACGTGCATTTATGCACGTGTCATATTTCGGACAGATAATACTGGTGGGCATTGGTTTAAGCCGGATTCTAGTATTATACTGTGTAGATATAATATCTTTGTCTCAGTTGCATTTGTATTAGGTCGTAATACAAATGCGGGTATGTATGTACTGTTACGGGGTTATCCTCAAAGTCGTTTCGGGATCGCTTTTCGAAGTTGCCAGTTTTCCGTCACCCGTCTTAAACATTCGGTTTAATGCAGAATTATCTTTTCTTCATTTGGATTGCCTGAGGGTGAGTCATGGTTGTTTCATTCTAGAATGTGATGAGATGTTTAAGTGAGTCACCTTTTGCATTAAAGTTTCTTGTAATGCTTAAGGAATTTGTAGTTGATATTTGTGAAGGGATTTTCTTATTGTCACCATTCTTTATCTTATGCTCACCCCCCCACCTCATCATTGGTCTGCCCCACTCCATTTCAACCCATATATTGGCCGAGCCCTATTGTAGAATTATGATGATTGATTTGCTAAATTTCCATGCTCATTTCTTTCCATTAAAAGGCAACTTCATCAACGATTCATCCATGGTTTTGGATGAAACGAGACAAAGTATTCTACATCATTCTCTACTTCATCTTGGTCATCTCTTTTAGCAGACTTGATGACCGAGTTGCCTCGGTATAGAGGCGGGAGCCCGTTTAATGATCCGTTGACGTGGTGCCACCTCGGTAAGGAGACAGGAGATCGGATTCACCGAAGAGTAGCGTGGGATGATTGTTAAAGACCGAAGGACTCGGATCGATCGGTATAGCCTTTCTACCTCTTTACATTTTGTTAGTTTAGCGTTAATGGCAAGATCCGGGTTATAGTATGCGATAGCGCTAGTTATAAATGTTTTTGTTCCGCGTTTGGCGTCAGAATGACGGCCGGGGCGCTACTGTAGACTTACACTACAATGTCGAAAAATATCGGGGCGCCTAAAACTGGCAGGGCAAGAACATCCGTTTGCCTCCTGCTCACGGTCTGGCGTCCTCTGTCTCTGGGTCCTTATCTTCTCTGTGGATTTACCAATCTCGCAATTCATCGGCTCATCGGCCCAATCAGGGGTGATAACGGGGATGATTGCGTCTTGGCACTTCTCTGGTAATCTCTCGGTCAATCATCACGACCACTCGTAAAGCAGCACGTCACTGGCTCTCTGAATATATGTGACACATCTGATCCTGGGTGCAAATCTCGTTGCAGCAGTTTCCTGGAAGGAATCCTGCTCAAGGTCTCCTTCCGATCTCGCCTATGCCGAACTGTACGGAGGATGGTACTCTTATATAATCTCTTCGCGCTCTCTGGACATTTGCATTCTCAGCACAGCATTTACTCGGAAATTAGACGCATCCCAACGCCTCTGTAAGAATATCATATCTCTGATCTCACGCGAAGCTTTGGTTTCACTCGTCCATATCATCGTCCATTTCGACGTCACATCGTGCTATCTGCGTAAAGCAATGGTCCTCGGCTACAGTCAATCCGAAGTCTCTCACACGGACTCGAAATCGCGTACTCTGTATTTTCATGACTCTGTAGAGGATATCTGGCCGAACACGTCCTTGGGAACTCGTCCCAATCAACTCCGAACGCATCTGGGTGAGGCCCTCTATCTGAAGCTGGTCAGCTTGCTAATCTCTTATCACATGATATCCGGACGACGCTAAACTTTTCGATCGAGTCATCAAGGTCCCAAAATTTCTAGAAAGCTCAACACCTGAGCACAGTCTAAAAAATATCCGGTACATACCACAGTACCTCTGGTCCAGCCGTAGAAGGGCAAAGCCAAGCCTCTCTGATGGCACCGCTAAACTGCTAAAAACCCTAAGGTTCAAAAGCGGTTCCATAGTCATCATGTCGAGTTAGGGTTTCATTCTTCTAGAGGGTCCACAGAATTACCTGCAAGTTCCTCCGAACACTTTAAACTTGGGAAAAATGGGTTTCTGACACTCGTTCGAACTTCTTAGCTTCGCCTATACAATATGTGAATATTCTTCGCCCGCATGATAAACAATGCCTCAATCCTCCAGGAAAGATGGTGCATCAAGGTCATCTCTGGATCGGTCATCTCTAGACCTGAGTAAGACTCTCTATGCTGAAAATCTTCAACTAAACTGGGCCTGCGTCAGTGCATCAATCTGACGAATCGCCTTCATTTCTCAACTCTGGATAAACTAGATATCATTTGTCGCATTCTGCCTGGAAGCTACGGCGATCTCAGCTTGTAAGCTCAGGAAGCGACATTCCATCAATCTCAGCAACAGCTGGGTCATCTGTCTACACGGTAAGCGACATCAAAATCTCTGAGGTATGTTGTACGTCAATAGTCCTCTCGCAACTGGAAACTCTATCAAAAGCCCGATCATCCGGTGCAAGACCAAACACTCGCCTCATCCGAGAGGTCACAACATACCACTACATCGAGACGTTCCCATGTCACCAGAAAACACAATAGTCAGCCCTCATACCAGACGAGCACGCCGTGACCACAACATTAGCAGCAGCTCAATCTGCGCTCAAACCATGGTGACAGGAACTTCAATCGATTATCGAAGAGAGCAGATCAACGGCAAAAAAGGAAACGACAGATCCATAATGGATACATGATCATAAGAAGGTGCGGCATCAATGAAAGTATGATCACAGAATTAATAGAATCGAGGATCTCAAATGGATGTATAATCATGGGTACGAAGAGAATTATAGATCTTAAAAATATACATCCTAAGGTTTCTTAAGTGGAGTATCGTATCGTAAATATGCAGCGGAACATACGTACGGTACGTCACTCTACTCAAGCTACCTACTCCATCAATCAGGGTCAGCCTATGAAACGAAAGTTCGGGTCTAATACCCCCCCCCCCGTTCAAGTCTAAGTTCTGTAAGGTCAAGCCTAGGTTTCGAAATACATACCCGCCCTAGACTCCGCATTGTCAAACATAGACTCGAACCAAGGTTAAACTTAGCTCTGATACCAACTTTGTCACGACCCGAAATATTAGCTCGTGACCAACACTTAAATCACGCAACGTCTAAAGGCGTAACGTAATTCAAGTAAGCTAAAACCCAGAAATCTAAACCTTTTTATGAAAATAAAGGAGGTGAAGTTTTGAAATAAGGGTATAATGAAATCAAGTTTTCTTGATGCATAGAAAAGGAACATGAAAATGAAAGTGGATTATGCAAGTTTAAAAACATGTTTCGTCTTTTTGAAAATTTGGGCAGCAACTCATTTGTATATTTTGATCAAAAACCACATATACAAGAAAATGATAAAGGCATCCCCAAGCGGGAGCTAGCTCTTCGCCATATGGCGGATCATAACCACGCAAGACAATATATATAAGTATATGACGCCTAACGGCGAAGATCACCACAAAGATAAAGAAAAGCAAGACATAAAAACCACAAGTAGCGGAAAACCCCTCGCTCTAAGTCTCGCAACCACAACCCCACTAAGTCTCATTACTTATACAATTTACTAATTTTGATTGATGGAGTTGACTAGATACAATATGAAATATAAATCCAAGAGTGGGTACGATACAAATGTCCTACCTACCAATGCAAAACACCCAAATGAAGCTATGTTCCAGCGATGCCGCTACGGATCCTTTAGGTCAACCTGCAAGAACTGTGGCACAACGGGGGTGAGTTACCAACTCGTGAGTAGAAAAATATCAACATATAGAAATCGAATAAACAATGAATCCTAGGTCAACTATATCATACAGGTAATACTATGATATCTAGGGTGACCGGGTCGTATATGTGCCAACAATGTAATCAATACCTATATGTATGCGTATATAATCCAACAATATAATCAATGTATGTATGCATGTGGATCACATCCAACCATATCAATGTATGTATGCATGTAGATCTCGTCCAACCATATAATCAATGTCTGTATGCAAGTAAGTATGAGGATATAAATCAACGGTGTCCCTCGCGACACATCAATCATGGAACCTGGGTGTCCAACATCGACAACCGAAAACATCATGAAACCCGTGTCCAGCATCGACACGTAAATCCTCATATCTCGGGCTCCGTCAGTCCGGATCGACCTACGGGCTCCGTCAGTCCGGATCGGCCCATATCATCTCTCGACACCGGTCGGTATCCTCCGGATATCCGCCAGGCCCAACCAATCACTGGTAGGTAGTAGTCCCTCTGTCAGGCTCACCGTCTGTATACACATTATCCCTTTCTTGCCCCGAGGTACTATACCGGGTCCACCATGTACCCGCAATCGGCCTCATCCGCCTCCTCGAATCGGGTTTCACATGTCGCTATCATAACCGAGAAAACACATGGTGGACACACTGACATATCATATCAATAGAGACCGGGTTTTTAAAACAACACATAATCTCTTTTAAAATTTCCCCTGTTCTCAAATCCAGAATTCTCATGAAAATAGCATATCTCAATGCGTAAAATCATAGAGCATGATGTATGCGACATATAATAGAAATGTGAGCATATCCGTGTATCATGCAACATAGAACTGTGATACAACATATTAAGGGAGAACCGTTCTTTTAAATGATTCCAGTTTTTAAAATATAACATGCGGTTCCCAATTCCTAAATAATCCAGTTATCTATGTAGGTACAATATGTATATGCGCAAATATGGATGTACCAATGTATGTGTGCCAATATGGATGTACAAATGTATGTGTGCCAATATGGATATACAATATGCATATCATGATGCAACAACCCTATTGTGTAGTGACATTGCAATTATCGATGATGAAGTGTGTGAGCCGGCGAATCTGTGTACGTATAACATACGCATCATTGATAATGGTGTAAGTGTACTAGCACAGGTATAAGTAATGTAATGCGAATAACATGAATGCAACATAAGGTAAATCATATGCAAATGCTGACGGGTATACGTGTCTAACATGACCGAGTCGGTGAATCTATCAATCGGCATCTAGCATCACAACATCTATAATCCATCGTACGGTGTCCTCTAGTCAAGGGTATGGATCAAAACTCAAGTCAAACTCATCACGTACGGAAAATCATCGTACGGCGGCATTAAGTTATCAGGGATCCTATTATCCTATAAGACGAGGAGGGTACGGACCTAACGTCTCGAACGGCTATCACTCACGATTCACAACATATATAAATATTTCTATATACCTATGTTCTGGGTCACATCCGCAATAATCTCATATTAGGGGACCGGCAGGATATAAATCATCTCAATCGACTCGCATCCGTATACCATCATATCACCAATTTCATCATACCGCATCGTACAATTCCTTTCATCACATTTATACCTCACATCGAGTCAAATGTTATATATACATTCTACCTTTGCTATAAGAATACTTATCTAATCTAACATACACACCCGAACCATACAATCAGTTTTTAAAAGACGCGAATCGTAGTTTTGAAAATAGGGGTTACGGTGTTTTTAAGGAAAAGATATCGTTTGAAAATCCGTAATGTCCCTCAAGTTATCTGTTTAAAAGATGTATATGATTCATCAGTTTGGAAATAGATATGGTTCGGATGACACGCCTACGTCGACTATCTAGTTCTATAGTACCCTAAACGGCAATATCGTCAAATATCATCCTCAGGTTCTGTCATCACATATTAGCCGTATCATATCACTTCTAACTATCCTATAGTTTCTAATATGGTTTCTATAGCTATATTTTAATCCTAACCCTAGTTTTCTATTCTAGGTTTTCTTAACCATATGCTACAAATCGGTTTCCACCAAAACATTGCGGGGGTGCTATACACCATCCACCCGACTTCCCCTGTGGATATAGATCCACTCACCTTGCTCTTGCTTGCCGATGTCGATGACGCCACGCTCCGTCGCCTAGGGATCCACGTGAAGGTACCTAAAATAATAAACAATCGCAATGCGTATTAAAAATCAAGGCGGAAAACCAAAACGGCACGCGTTTTTCTCATAGGTTATAACCTATAGCCTAGCATGCAAAACACGACCAATAACCCTGGTCGTTGACGTACAAACGCCACACGACGGAAACCCAATACCAAATACCAAATTCAAATTCATTAAAAGCCGCAAAATAATTTCAGAAACTAAGTAAAACACTTCCAGATTTTCCCCAGGTGACAATTAGCCAAAATTGCATACAGGAGAGGTCTAATTTATTGCAAAAGGAGCCATGGACCAAACCTGGGACCCTAATTCCCTGCTCTTGCCGCAAATTGCGGCCAGAATGGATTAATATGAGGACAAAAGGTGGAGTTGGGGTCTCGGGTCTCTGTGGTAGCTTCCTAGGTGCCTGCATGTGTCACTGTGTTTGCTAAATTATTTTTAGTGCCCCCGGGTTACTCCAGATTCCATAATACCCTCACAATTTACACATTTATCCGATGTCGGGGTTTCTAAATACGTGTTTTGGGTTCCATCCTCTGTTCTAGGTCAGTAAAACATCATTCAAGCCTTGTTAATAGCCACTAGGCATCACACAATTCACACAACACTCAAACCCATCACAAGAAATTTCTAACATCACTAATCAATACCCATTTAACTCTAAACTACTATGGGGTTCTATTAGACTTCAAATTAAACTAGATGGAAGAATTCATACCTCATTTGGGCAACCCAAGAAAAACCCTAGCTCGTGAAGGTTGTAAAAATCTAACTTTTCTTGGTCCAATGTGTAAAGGAGAATGAGGTGATCAATTTTAAGGAAAGGGGTTTAGGATTTTGATGGATATTTTGAGATGAAATCATGGGGTGAAGGTGGAGGGAAGTGAGGAAGAAGAAGGAGAAGAAAATGATGGGGGAGGTGAAAATGAGGCAACCCCCCTCTCTCTCCTCTCTTATTCTCACCCACTCTTTCATCTATTTACCATTTTACCCTTTTCTCTTTTCTTTTCTCATTTCTTTTTAAAACTGTTGGAGATAGTGCCCTCAGAGTCAATTATTGGATCACAGGCACGTGATTGCAATGATTGAGGGAGGACCTATCCCGGTAGGACAGTCTTACTCAAGATGATAGTATGCTATCTGGTTTATCTTTATCATCGTGTACTGCTTTAGGTGACCTTACATGTTATTATTGTGCGTTGATAGAGCCCCTAGGATTCTTGCTTGACTGCCAACAGTATGAGGGCGATCATATACGTGGGAGCTGGTAGTCTATAAGCACATCCTTAAAAGGTCCTGATTGGTAGAGATTCTGCGTGTTCAAGTTTAGTTAATTACCGCAATCAAAACGGTTTCGCTTGTAGCTAGCCGGTAGAGTACGGGTCGTCCGCAGGGAGATGGGAATCTTTTTCTAAGTGCTTTAACGAGTTAAGTCCAGTTTTCCAGATTTTGTTGTGATTAATTAAGTGTTAAAATGATATGTAAAGAGAGTTTGTTAGGGTTAGGATTAGGTTAGTTTGAGTTAGGAGTCTCTCACCTCTTTCGTTGCCACTCTTAATATCGGTGTTACGGTAATCGGCAACAACGGGGATTAGCACGACTAGGAAGGAACTTTCGAGTATAAGCTAGGCTTTCCAACGCATAAGTTCTTCCTTTTGGTTCTTGTCCGTCCGTTCTTGGCTCTTAGCCATAACCTCCGGTTAATTCAACCACAACCGGTCTCACTACGGAATCACCGCTATCATGTAGGATAGGGTGCCGAAGGGAGCGGATTGTGGTTCAATTAACGGGAGTCGATTTAAGATGTTGGGCAAGGAAAGAGTGAGAGAGATTTCCTTCTCTCAAACTTCCCTTATCCTACCCTAACAAGTATGGAAACTACTCACACATCATAACGAAAAGAAAACAAAACAAAAGAGGAAGATAGAAAGAAAGATATTGGAAGATAATAACTAGCTATTTGCGACCTCACCTTGGCAAGGATCAAGCGTAAGCATCATGGTTGTTTAAGGATAAAGGAAAAGAGAAAAGAAAGAAACAACAAGAAATAACAACAACTAAGTTAACAAATGAAAATTACAAGCAATAATAAGAGAACAAGACAAACATAATAATAAAATGAACTTCTTTATTCATCATTCTTCACTCACTAAAGCTCACTACAAGTTTTTCAATGGAGAAGAGATGAGAAGAGGAAGAAGAACAAGTATTCTAAAACCTAGAAAAATACAAGATTATGCACCATTGGCTTCACAAGGTTCTGGGGTATTTATAGGCTGGAAAATGAAAACCTAGGGCAACATTCAGAACTAAAATGAAAAGACCAAAACACCCACAAAAATTGGTCAACTGCCGCCACTATACGGCCGCGGTTCCGCGGCCTAAGCCTGCTTATGCCGCGGAACCGCGGCCCTTTAGTGGAGTTAGGTGACCAATTTTTGTAGAGTTCCCTGGTTTGCTATGCCCATGAGTCTGGTATATATCTTTTCTCAGATTTTCCTCACGATTTTTCCAGAATTTCTGTTGAGCAAAAGGTGATTTGATGTGGATCTTTTTGTCATGATTTCCTCGAGCTCCGTGTAGATTTCTTGGATCTTGTGTTGCCATTGAGCCTTGTGCATGAAAACGACATTGATTTGCCATTTTGTCTCTTAAACTGGTGTGTGGCAACAGACGGATAAAGAGCGGAGATCTGTGTTTTATTTGTGGTTGGCAGGAACCCGGGTTTTGTCGTGTTTTTCCATGAATTTCACCGTTTAGAGCGGAGAACCTGTATCCTGCAATTGACTAGCAAACACGGCTCAAGAGTACCTACCGATATGCAATGTGATAAAAATTGGGCGGTATGAAAATGCAAAAATCTGATATGAACAAATACCCCCAAACTTATCATTTGCTCGTCCCGAGCAAAGCCAATTTATTCACAAAAAATTTCCTAACCTCACTTTTGCAAGGAACACGATTGCACTGAGCATGTGCAACAAGCCGTTGAACCTCTAGGTGTCCCTAATAGGAGGAGTGTTGTCTCCTGAGGGTTTTCAGCGGATACTACCCACAAAATCCGGTCAAGCTAGTTTTGTAAACTAACTAAGATTCAAACCCTAAAGTTTTGTTCCAGAAAATAACAATTCTATTATCCTAAATCTTGACTATCGAACCTTTATTTTTCACACCTCGCTTCTTATTTAACTACAGATTTTATATGTCTTTACGTGCAGTGCAAATAGTGTCGTTAAGTTCCCGAAAGGTCGAATAAAGTCATTATGTCACACAATAAAGCCCAGATAAGAATTTTGAAAGGATCACATAAGTTTTATAAAGAGTTAAGCATTTTTCAAGCTTCGTTTTCCAGTAAGGTTTCAACTTCAGAATTTCTATCTTCCTTAACAGGAAACTAGGTCTTATTTTTCACTCCACCTTTTTCTTGTTTTCATTTCATACACACCGCTGTGAACGTGCAATAGTCTTTATCATAGAATAAAACCTTCATATCTCCGCTAAATTTTTTTATAAGAGCCTGTCTTTTATCAAGATTATTCTCACACAAAGAACCGTTAGGAATTTTAACTCGGAGAGAACACTTGCTTGATTTTGTTTTAATCTGGACTTTCTAGGCTTCTTAGCGAGCTTTGGGCCAATGCACCCAAACCAGTTGGTTTTAGGGCATTAGGTGTAGAAACACCCCAGCGGACTTAATTACTCAAGTTACCTAGGTCCAAAAACAAAAGACAGTTTGGCGAGAAAATCAGATGATTTAATACGAACGGAGATATAACCGGCAGTTCAGTAATTTTTTGGATAAAAGACGTGTTTAGTGGGTTTGGTGTGTAATCATTCCAATCAAGTTTCAGATGGGTTATTGTTCAGACTTAGTTCCAATTAAGGCATCAATAACATTCCTTCATATTCACTCACTTCATAAACTATTCTTGATATTACTTATTTCAGAACAAACCTATTTGATCCTCAGAAAATCATTGATCCATTTAAAAGTTTTTCGACATAAAAGACTTGTCATCTAATTTCCAAAAACTCACGATACGTGTAGTGTGATGTAAAGACGTATATCAGCTATAGTTAACTTCAAAGGAGAGTTATCTTTCAGGTTTTCAAAATCTAAACATAAGACTTAGTTATTATTATTTTATCAACCAAAACCGTCGAAATGTTGAATCAGAGTTCTCCCACTAGCTAACTTGACAGAAAAGTTTTTATGTTTTTAGAAAATTTTCAGATTTTTATGGATTTTATGGATTTTAATATGCAGATGAAAAATATACATATGAATGCGAAGGTAAGAAATGCGTACCGAGCGTACCCCCAAACTTAAACTGGACGGTGTCCTCACTGTCATCGCATGAAGAGATCATTTGAAGGGTCAAAATTGTCGGTTAGCGATACAATTTTTTTTTGTTTTTTGTTTTTAAAGAAAAGAAAAGGAATATCCACAAATATATACAAAATGGTACATACCCCCAAACTTATTTGGAATAGTGTCCACTGTTCTTGGCTGGATAACCGAAGTTTGGTGGTAGGCAGAGGAAGATCATGCAGGGTAAACCGGCTCCTGTAAGAACAGGAGCTTCTCTGTTGGTTCGGCGCTAAGGTACGGTTTTAGTCGGTGTCCGTTCACTTTGATAAATGAACCGTCCTTTGGATTTTCCAAATCCACAGCGCCCTGCGGATATACATTCCGCACAAAATACGGCCCTTTCCAGCGAGATCTGAGCTTTCCTGGATGGAAGTGAAGTCGGGTGTCGTAAAGCAGTACCTGCCGACCAGGTATGAAGGTTTTTGCGCAAAAGGAGTTTATCGTGAAACACCTTCGTTCGGTTCTTAACGACAACCACGTTATCGTAAGCCTCATCCCTAAGCTCGCTCAATTCATTCAACTGCAGCTTCCGATGGCTTCCCGCATCCTCGAGAGACAGATTCAGCTCCTTTATCGCCCAAAATGCGCGATGCTCTATTTCGACAGGTAGGTGGCAGGCTTTTCCGTACACAAGCCGATAGGGAGACATGCCAAGGTCGGTCATATAAGCGGTTCGAAAGGCCCAAAGGGCATCAGTGAGTTTCAGCGACCAATCCTTACGGTTCTTGGAAACCGTCTTCTCCAATATCTGCTTGATTTGCCGATTTGAAACTTCGGCCTGCCCGCAGGTTTGGGGGTGGTAGGGCATGGATAGCTTATGATTAATGCAGTATTTCCGCATCAAGGCCTCGAAAGTCTTGTTGCAGAAATGACTTCCATTGTCGCTAATGATCGCTCGGGGGTGCCCAAAACGGGAGAAAATATTTTCTTTAAGAAACCTAACGACAACCTTGACTGTTGTCGTTAGTCCGGCTGGGCACAGCCTCGACCCATTTAGAGACGTAATCAACAGCGAGAAGAATGTACAAGTTCCCAAAAGAGCTGGGAAACGGCCCGATGAAATCTATCCCCCAAACATCGAAAATCTCCACAACCAAGATCGGTTGGAGCGGCATCTCGTTCCTCCGGGATATCCGGCCCATGTGTTGGCACCGGGAGCAAGTCTTGCAATAGTCATGAGCGTCTTTGAAGAGTTGTGGCCAGTAGAAACCACATTGCAAGATCTTCTCAGTTGTCTTTCTGGTGCCAAAATGCCCGCCACACACTTGATCGTGGCAAAATGACAGCACACTCTTGAATTCCTCGTCAGGGACACACCGACGAATAATCTGGTCGGGACAGTACTTGAACAAATAGGGTTCGTCCCAGTAAAAGTGTTTTACTTGGGATAAGAAGTGAAGTCTGTCCTGACTTGACCATTCAGTCGGTAGTAATCCCGTGGCCAAATAGTTCACAATATCTGCGAACCAGGGTTCGCAAGCTACTGTCAAGAGCTGTTCATCCGGGAAAACGTCGTTGATCGGAATTGGAAGCGAAGGCGAAGAAGGAAGTCGTGAGAGATGGTCGGTAACTACATTTTCACATCCTCGTTTGTCCTTAATGACAAGGTCAAACTCTTGAAGCAAGAGGATCCAACGTATTAACCGAGATTTTGCATCTTTCTTCGCAAAAAGATGGCGCAGAGCAGAATGGTCAGTGTAGACAATGACTGGAGAGCCGATGAGGTAGGGCCTGAACTTTTCTAAAGCAAATACAACAGCTAAGAATTCCTTCTCAGTTGTTGTATAATTGAGTTGGGCGTCGTTCAGGGTTCGGCTCGCATAATAGATTACGTGCGGCAACTTGTTGATGTGTTGTCCAAGGACAGCACCAATGGCAAATTCGGATACATCGCACATAATCTCAAATGTGTGCGTCCAGTCAGGTGAAGAAAGAACGGGAGCAGAAGTGAGTGAGCGTTTCAATGACTCGAATTTAGTCACACAGCTCGAGTTGAAGTCGAATGGCGTATCCTTGGCCAGCAAAAGAGTCAAGGGCTTAGCAATCTTGCTAAAGTCCTTGATGAACCGTCTATAAAAACCGGCATGGCCATGGAAGGCTCGGATATCTCTGACGCATCGGGGAGGAGGGAGATTGGAAATGACCTCAATCTTTGCTTTGTCAACCTCTATGCCATTTTACGAGATGATATGTCCTAAGACAATACCTTCGCGTACCATGAAGTGGTACTTCTCCCAATTCAAAGTGAGATTCTTGTCCTTACATCGAGTGAGGACAGCGTCAAGATGCAGCAAACACTCGTTGAAGGAATCGCCGAAGATGGGGAAATCATCCATGAAAATCTCCAGAAATTTTTCCACCATGTCAGAGAAGATTCCCATCATACACCGCTGGAAGGTAGTGGGCGCATTGCATAACCCAAAGGGCATGCGACGATATGCAAACGTGCCGAAGGGACAAGTGAATGTGCTCTTGTCCTGGTCTTTTTCGGCGATGGAAATCTGATTATAGCCGGAGTAGCCATCAAGAAAGCAGTAGTACTCGTGTTCGGCCAATCGTTCAAGCATTTGGTCAATGAAAGGTAGCGGAAAGTGGTCTTTCCGCGTTGCGGCGTTGAGTTTTCTGTAATCGATGCATACTCGCCACCCAGTTTGGGTGCGAGTAGGGATTAACTCGTTCGCCTCGTTGGTTATGACCGTTATACCTGATTTCTTGCGGACAACGTGGATGGGGCTAACCCACTGGCTATCAGAGATAGGGTAAATGATACCACTATCTAGACATTTTACGATCTCCTTCTTCACAGCCTCTTTCATGACTGGATTGACACGTCTTTGTGGATCCCGGGCTGGTTTGGCATCATCCATCATATGAATGTGATGCTCAACGATCAGGGGACTAATCCCCTTGATGTCCTCCATGGACCAGCCAAAAGCTTGCCTGTTGCTGTGCAAGACCGCAAGAAGGGCTTTCTCTTGCTCTGGAGCTAGAGAAGACGAAATGATGACAGGGAGGGTCTCGTTCTCACCTAAGTAAGCGTACTTAAGGTGAGATGGCAAAGGCTTGAGTTCGAGCGCTGGAGGTGAAACGATTGAAGGCAAGATTGGTGCAGAGGTCTCGAACTCAAAGGACTCCAGCAAAGGTTCAAAACGAGTGTAGGCGACCGAGTTGGATGGTTCAGGCAACTCATCCGGAAATTCGAAAGATTCAAACTCGGGTTGTGCGCGGCTAAGATCGTTCAAAAACGTGAAACACTCGTAGTAGTTGTTGGGCGTAGAAACAACAGCAGGTTCGAGGAGGAACGCACTAGTGGCGTCAAGATTATCGTGATCAAACAGAAACTTCTCGAATTCACATTCTTCTGGGGTGATCTCCTGGATCGAGCAGACGTCCAGTATATGAGCATTAGGTTCGGCGGGCTGATTCCCCAACCTAAAAATGTTGAGTTCAATCGTCATGTTTCCAAAGGAGAGGTTCATCGAACCATTGGGACAATTGATCACAGCATTTGAGGTTGCAAGGAATGGGCGACCAAGTATCACCGGAATTTGATTCCGGGGGTTAGCTACAGGCTGTGTGTCTAATACAATGAATTCAACGGGGAATATGAAGTCCCCGACTTTTATTAACACATCCTCTAGCTCACCCCTAGGATGGGTGATCAATCGGTCGGCCATTTGGAGAGTGCAGTGCCTGGGTTTCAGCTCTCCGACGCCTAATTGCTCGTATACTGAGTACGGAAGCAGGTTAACACTGGCACCTGTTGGAGATAGTGCCCTCAGAGTCAATTATTGGATCACAGGCACGTGATTGCAATGATTAAGGGAGGACCTATCCCGGTAGGACAGTCTTACTCGAGATGATAGTATGCTATCTGGTTTACCTTTATCATCGTGTACTGCTTTAGGTGACCTGACAAGTCGCTATTACACGTTGATAGAGCCCCTAGGATTCTTGCTTGACCACCAGCAGTATGAGGGCGATCATATAAGTGGGAGCTGGGGTCTATAAGCATATCCTTAAATGGTCCCTAGTCGTGTGAGTTTCGAGACAGGGCATCGATACTCCATAGTAGACTAGTGTATACAGTCGAGACCCCGACGAGGGGCGGTGGCCGGTCTCACAAGCCACTGGTGTCAGTTGGATCACCTAAGATGTATACAGGTGCTCATTGGGTTATGAGTACACCGGACAGGACTCGCCGGGAACATGCTAGTTGGTCATATACCAGACGTCAGATGGCAGTTCCCTGGTGACATGTGTGCAGGTTAGTTCATCGACCTGGGGATCGTCATTTGTCTCGTGTGAGTTCCCACTGTACTTTGATTACTACCCTACCACGGCTCAAAGGAGTCGTGCAAACAGGTTTTAGTTGGGTACAGTCCCGAGCCACATGGAGGCAGTGAGCACATCTTCAGGGGTTCGTCTCTCCCGGTATTGGGGGTGAGGTCGTGCTGTGTCTAGGAGAGCCATTACACGAAGCCCTCGGCCGAGGCAAGGAGATTTACTGGTAGGTATTCCAGTAGTATCTCAGGGTGTTCTGGGCTATACTCCGACACGACTTGTACCGCTTTTGGGGGTCTGACTTTTACCAACCCCCTAGGCCCGCCATGCGATGCTCATAGACGAACGGACCGGACTATACGGATATTGTCACTGACATGCTCAGTAGGGTTGTCAGGCTGAGTTCACTCACAGACATCCCTTTTTAGTCAATACCTGGTAGCCCGTTACGTATTGGCTTATACCTCTGACGTGCTAGTGGTTAAATCCACAACCAAGGTGTTGACGAGTCTTTAGAGTCCTCCACATTCAGTTACTCAGCTTTCGGGCGAAAGGTTGTAGAGGCCGTATGGAGATATGGCAAGGTCCGATCAGATACATGCGGTATTGCACGGATCAGGATCGGACAGTTTGTACTATAGGCCGTATGGTTATATGGCAGGGTTCGATCAGATACGTGCGGTATTGCACGGATCAGGATCGAACAGATATTACTAGCCGGTTTTGGTATAAGCCGGATCCTAGTATAGTACAGTGTAGATTTTGTCTCATTGCATTTTGTATTTCGGTCGAAATACAGATGCGGGTGTGTATGCACAGTATCGGGGTTTTCCTGTAATTTATTACGGGACCAGTTTTATGGAGTTGCCAGTTTGCTTTCCGTTTCGGCCGATTTCCATTGTTCCGTTCATTGGCCGAAGATTGGTGGAGGAGGGTTTATTTGCATTGTTGCAAATAGGCATTTGTGGAGGGGGGTCTTTGCTTATTGTTGTATCATGATAGTCTCTCATTGACCTTGACTTCTAGCTTAATGATGGCTTGACTTTGTAAGCATCATGGTTGTTGATGATTAGTTGGTAGTGTATTGGTTTTGAGAGTGATCATTGTTTCTCATCATCACTTGCTTTTCAACCACCTCTTTGTCTTGACTCTCTCTTGGATGATAGATGAGAATGGCTCTCATGATTTTTGATACACTGCACTCTCATTCTCTCCTCTCCATTGTGATGGCCGGCCCAAGCATATAGGGGCTGTCCAAAATTTGTGGTGTGGTTTTTTGGATCATTTCATGTTGCAAAAATCCCACAAGATCTATCTCAAAAGCTCCAAGTTCAATCCCTCCACCAAAAGGCAATTCCTACAACCCCAAAGTGAGATTTGAGTACTACACATTCTACAACGGATCTTGGGCACGTCGAGTAGCCGGCTTCATGCCCGAGTTGCCTCGGCATTGAGGTGGGAGCCCGTAAAAGAAGTAGGCGATGTGGTGCACTTCCGGCGACGAGGAAGAGACGGAACATTCCGCAGGATATCGGGACGACGACGAGAAGACCGGAGGACTCGGATCTGTCGGTATACTTCTCTTCCCATTCTTGTTTGTAGCTTAGACTTGTTAATGGTTACGATCCGGATGTTTAGTGCGCGGTGGTGCCGGTTTGCTAAGTCCGCAAAATTAAAGTTTTTCACCGCTTCCGCATTCCGGCGTCGGATTGACGGCCGGGGCGCCGCCGTGCACTTACAGCACCAAGATCTAATAGTGCGCGGCTGATGTTCTTATCCCCAATAGTAATAGAAATCGTAGGACAGCCAGGGTCCTTCCGTTTTTGTGGTAAAGATTGGATAAGGGCATCACTCACAGCACTAGCCAAGAAAACTTTCTTCGGTACCTGAGACTTCCTCTTTTTCGTGCACAAGTCCTTTAAGATTTTCGCGTAGGACGGGACTTGTTGGACAGCATCTAAAAGAGGAATGTTAATGTTAACCTGCTTAAATAACTCCAGAATCTTCTCCATCTGAGGATTTTGTTTATTAGACCTCAACCGGTTTGGAAATGGAACATTTTTAAAATTGGTTGAGTTTAATGTTAGAGGAGGAGATTGTGGAGTTGGAACGGATCCCAGAACAGGTGTTTTCGTGGAGTGAGAAGTGGGTCCATTCAGAGCAGAAGAAGAGGAAGGAGAGCCTTGTGAAGAAGGGAGAATAGGCTCAGAAGACGAAGAAGCAGGAGAATAAGAAGAAGCATAAGAAGAAGCGGCCGGGGTGTCATCGCTGATCCGTCTGCCAATGTTGTTCTGCAGCATCCTTCCCGATCTCAATGTGGTCACGACACTCACATTATGATTCTGTTGTTCAAGAGCAACATGTACATTATGTGGGTGACCGGGATTTGGGAGTGGCTGGGACGGGAGCTTCCCCTTCTCTCGCTCGCTTAAGGCCGCGTTCAGCTGTGCAATCTGGGCCTCGATGGTTTTGATGCTTTGCCCGTGAGCGGCAGTGTGTTGCACTAAGGACTGAATGGAAGACTGGATGTTGGCGGTGGACTGAGTCGATTGTTTAACGAACGCCTCCAGACTTCGTTCGAGGGAGGAAACCTTATCGTTGTTTGACGGAACAAAGTTGTTTGGTGGAAAAGAATTGTTGGGTGCAAAGTTGTTCGTCTGATTTTGGAAAGGTTGGGGTTGGAAGGGCTGCTGAAACTGCTGTTGAGTTTGTTGTTGCGCTTGTTGTTGCGGCGGAGGGGCCCTTTGGAAATTGTTGCCTTGGAATTGATTCTGATTCTGATTCCAGGAGAAATTGGGGTGGTTTCTCCAACCGGGATTGTAGGTGGAAGAGTATGGATCATTCCTCGGTCTTTGCTGAAATGCAGCATTAACCTGATCCTGTCCTTGTGATGGCGGATTGTAAGGACACTCTTCGGTTAAGTGAGAAGGATCGGAACAACAAGCGCAGATGGTACGAAGGGGAAGAGCAGGGGCAGGAGCAGGAGAAGAGAATTTGCTATCTATTGCTTCAAGCTTTCTCGTTATTGCAGCCATTTCAGCTTTCATCACAATAGAGAAATCAAGTTGGTGAATTCCTACCCTAGACTGACCGGTAGAAGTGGAGGTAGAAGAAGAAGAAGTCGGTCTGGTGCTCTCCCATTGTAGCGTTTGCTCCGCAAGGTCGTCAAAGAATTGCCACGCTTCCTCGTCAGATTTCGATAGGAAGTGGCCCTGACAAATGGTTTCCAACAACTGCTTCGTTGCTGGGTTCAGGCCCTCGTATAAGGTTTGGCAAAGTTGCCATTTCTCTATATCGTGGTGAGGACACTGAACAAGAAGGTCTTTGTACCGGTCAAAGCACTTCCAGAAGGGTTCAGAAGGAAGCTGAGAGAATTGGTTGATTTCATTTCGAATCCTTGCGGTTTTATGATTCGGATAGAACTTTTTTAGAATCGCTTTAACAAACTCATCCCAGCTGGTTATGGAGTGGGAAGCGGTGCTATACAGCCATTTTTCAGCAAGATCGCATAAAGTGAACGGAATGACCCGTAGACGTATAGCATCGTCCGACAGCTGGGTGGTTTTCATCATGGCACAGACGTTTTGAAATTTATTGATGAAGATATAGGCATCTTCAGATTCAAGCCTATGAAATCGTGGAAGCATGTTGATGAAGTGGGGCTTAATTTCAAAGTTGTCCCCATTGGCCGGTGGAAGAGAAAGGCAGGTGGGAAGTGCAGAACGGGTAGGATAGAAACGATCCTGGAGCGCGATTCGCTGCGGCGCTACAACAGGCGATGGTGGTGGGTTATTGGTCTCCGTAGGAGGTGTAGCCAATCCAGGGGTAGTCAAAGAGATGTTCGGATTAAATCCTTACATCGCGGAAGAAGCGGTTGGTGAAGGTGAAGGTGAAGATGTATGAACAGAATTCCGGTCAACGTCGGAGTTGGCCGGCAAAGGAAGGGGTGAAAGAGGAGTCTACGGAGTTTCGACGTCTGAGTCGATCGCGTAGTCGGTAGCGACTAACGTAACGCGTACTAGGCGGGCGCTAGTGTCCCGAGTCCAAGCGGACATACACTAAACGAGTTTAGTATAGTCAAAGCGGAAAAGGTGAGGGTAAGAAAACGTCAATGGAAAAAAACAATGGGTGGAGGGTGAAAAATGGATTTGGCGACAAAGGGCAAGTTTTTATAAAAGTTTTTTGATTTTCTTCTTTTTTGTTTTTTAATTTTTTTTTAGAAAGAGCTTTACAGGAATATGTACGGACTTACGGCTTTAAGCAATCACAAATAAGATATGCACAATCTCACCTAGATCCAGGGTCACCTAGGTCTGCTAGACAGCTCCTAACTGTTCCAGAGGGCTAGAAATAGGACCTCAAACCGCCACTTCTCCGTCTAATGCGGCCAAATAAGTGGCAGGTAAGTGGGAGGTTGTCCAACGCTTTCGTGAAGTTCCTTAATTAAATAACCACTTGCCTTCGTCACACTTGCCTAGGCACCGCAAAAGTCAGATAGGATAAACGGCCGATGCCTGTAACTAGTCCTCTGTCCTATTGAGTGCGAAGTCTTTTGGGCTGAGTCTAGTATTTTTTTAATTAACAATGGTCAATGCATATGCTTTTTGTGATTTCTGGGGTCCTGGGAAGGGTGATGAAATCCCCACCCAATCTGAATTGGTTTCAAGCCCCTTAAGTCCATATTAATGAATGCAAAGCGGTAACAAATCAACTGCAAACAATTTTTATTTTTAGCGCGCCGCAAAGAATCCTGCACAAAAATAGTTTATTGGAAGGGGGAAGAGAGTTTGCGCAAAGAATGTTGCAGAAAACATTGTTTATTGGAGTCCAGAGGAGTGGGGGAGAGGAGAGAGACACTTACAGGAAATATGGAACCCTGAGGCCACCAAACGGCCGAGGTTCCGCGGCAATAGGGCTCTAATGCCGCGGTTCCGCGGCTATCTTGTGGAATTGGGGCTCCAGTTTTGTTGGCTGGGTTCTGTTGGGTGTCCTCTTCTGTTCTAAAGCCCCTGAATGTGGAATTGCTTACTGTAACTGCTCCAGAATCTCACAGTAGACCGATTGCTTCGTTTTGATCCGTCGCGGTGTAGCCGCGAGATGTGGGTCTATCTTCCCACGTCTTTGGCACTGAACTCGAACTCCGTATTATCCTGCACACTTGCACAAAAACTAATCAAAAATGACAAGATGATTTTTTTACAAAGTATATTTTTTTTTGTTTTGTTTTTTGGTTATATTCACAAGTTAACCCGAAATTACACAAAGAAATAAACTACCGTCTCCCCGGCAACGGCGCCATTTGATTGGTAGAGATTCTGCGTGTTCAAGTTTAGTTAATTACCGCAATCAAAACGGTTTCGCTTGTAGCTAGCCGGTTGAGTACGGGTCGTCCGCAGGGAGATGGGAATCTTTTTCTAAGTGCTTTAACGAGTTAAATCCAGTTTTCCAGATTTTGTTGTGATTAATTAAGTGTTAAAATGATATGTAAAGAGAGCTTGTTAGGGTTAGGATTAGGTTAGTTTGAGTTAGGAGTCGCTCACCTTTTTCGTTGCCACTCTTAATATCGGTGTTACGGTAATCGGCAACAACGGGGATTAGCACGACTAGGAAGGAACTTGCGAGTATAAGCTAGGCTTTCCAACGCATAAGTTCTTCCTTTTGGTGTTTGTCCGTCCGTTCTTGGCTCTTAGACATAACCTCCGGTTAATTCAACCACAACCGGTCTCACTACGGAATCACCGCTATCATGTAGGATAGGGTGCCGAAGGGAGCGGATTGTGGTTCAATTAACGGGAGTCGATTTAAGATGTTGGGCAAGGAAAGAGTGAGAGAGATTTCCTTCTCTCAAACTTCCCTTATCCTACCCTAACAAGTATGGAAACTACTCACACATCATAACGAAAAGAAAACAAAACAAAAGAGGAAGATAGAAAGAAAGAGATTGGAAGATAACAACTAGCTATTTGCGACCTCACCTTGGCAAGGATCAAGCGTAAGCATCATGGTTGTTTAAGGATAAAGGAAAAGAGAAAAGAAAGAAACAACAAGAAATAACAATAACTAAGTTAACAAATGAAAATTACAAGCAATAATAAGAGAACAAGACAAGCATAATAATAAAATGAACTTCTTTATTCATCATTCTTCACTCACAAAAGCTCACTACAAGTTTTTCAATGGAGAAGAGATGAGAAGAGGAAGAAGAACAAGTATTCTAAAACCTAGAAAAATACAAGATTATGCACCATTGGCTTCACAAGGTTCTGGGGTATTTATAGGCTGGAAAATGAAAACCTAGGGCAATATTCAGAACTAAAATAAAAAGACCAAAACACCCACAAAAATTGGTCAATTGCCGCCACTATACGGCCGCGGTTCCGCGGCCTAAGCCTGCTTATGCCGCGGAACCGCGGCCTAAGCCTGCTTATGCCGCGGAACCGCGGCCCTTTAGTGGAGTTAGGTGACTAATTTTTGTAGAGTTCCCTGGTTTGCTGTACCCATGAGTCTGGTATACATCTTTTCTCAGATTTTCCTCACGATTTTTCCAGAATTTCTGTTGAGCAAAAGGTGATTTGATGTGGATCTTTTTGTCATGATTTCCTCGAGCTCCGTGTAGATTTCTTGGATCTTGTGTTGCCATTGTGCCTTGTGCATGAAAACGACATTGATTTGCCATTTTGTCTCTTAAACTGGTGTGTGGCAACAGACGGATAAATAGCGGAGATCTGTGTTTTATTTGTGGTTGGCAGGAACCCGGGTTTTGTCGTGTTTTTCCATGAATTTCACCGTTTAGAGCCGAGAACCTGTATCCTGCAATTGACTAGCAAACACGGCTCAAGAGTACCTACCGATATGCAATTTGATAAAAATTGGGCGGTATGAAAATGCAAAAATCTGATATGAACAGGTCCCTAGTTGTGGGAGTTTCGAGACAGGGCATCGATACTCCAGAGTAGACTAGTGTATACAGTCGAGACCCCGACGAGGGATGGTGGACGGTCTCATAAGCCACTGGTGTCAGTTGGTTCACCTAAGATGTATACAGGTGCTCATTGGATTATGAGTACACCGGACATGACTCGCCGGGAACATTCTAGTTGGTCTTATACCTGACGTCAGATAGCAGTTCCCTGGTGACATGTGTACAGGTTAGTTCATCGACCTGAGATCGTCATTTTTCTCATGTGAGTTCCCACTGTACTTTGATTACTACCCTACCACGCTCAAAGGAGACGTGCAAACAGTTTTTAGTTGGGTACAGTCCCGAACCACATGGAGGCAGTGAGCGGATCTGCAGGGGTTCGTCTCTCCCGGTATTGGGGGTGAGGTCGCGCTGTGTCTAGGAGAGCCATTACATGAAGTCCTTGGCCAAGGCAGAAGATTTACTGGTAGGTATTCCAGTAGTATCTCAGGGTGTTAGGCTACACTCCGACACGACTTGTACCGCTTTTGGGGGTCTGACTTTTACCAACCGCCTAGGCCCGCCATGAGATGCTCATAGACGAATGGACCGGACTATACGGATATTGTCACTGACAGGCTCAGTTGGGTGTCAGGATGAGTTCGCTCATCGACGTCCCTTTTGGTCAATACCTGGTAGCCCGTTACGTATGGCTAATACCTCTGATGTGCTGGTGGTTAAATCCACAACCAAAGTATTGACGAGTCTTTAGAGTCCCCCACAGACCGTTTTCTCAAGTTTCGGGCGAAACGCTGTAGAGGCCGTATGGAGGTATGGCAGGGTCGATTATGTACGTGCGGTATTGCACGGATCATGATCGGACGGATAATACTATCGGGCTTTGGTTTAAGCCAGATCCTAGTATTGTACATTGTAGATTTTGTCTCGTTGCATTTGTATTCGGTCGCAATACAAATACAGGTATGTATATACAGTAGCGTGGTTTTCCTGTAATTTATTACGGGATCGGTTTTCTGAAGTTGCCGGTTTGCATTCCGTTTCGTCCATTTTCCTTTGTATCATTCCTTGGCTGAAAAATGGTGGAGGAGGGATTATTTGCAATTGTGCAAATTAGCATTGTGGAGGATGGTCTTTGCATATTGTTGTGTCATGATGGTTCCACCATGCATTGACTTCTTTCTTCATGATTGGGCATCATCATTGCTTGACTTTTGGGTTATGATTAGTTTGTGGAGTGTTGGATTTGGTTGGTGATCATTTTCTTCTCATGATCACACCCTCACATGCATTATTGATACACACACACCTTTTGGATTTTTCCCTCTCTCTTCACCTCATGAGGCCGGCCACATTTGGATAGGGTCTGTCCCAATTTTTTTGGGAGGAAAAATTGTTCTTTTGGCTTTGCAAAAATCATATAGCTCCTCCTCCAAAAGTTCTTTTCTTCACCTCCATCAAAAGGGAAACTTCCTCAACCCCCATGAGACATAGAGTTCCACACTATTCTACAGCACTTCTTGGGCACGTCGGCTCGCCAACTTCGTGCCCGAGTTGCCTCGGTTCAGAGGTGGGAGCCCGTAAAAGAACCCGGCGATGTGGTGCCTTTCCGACGATGAGATGAAGACCGGAGATTCCGCGGGGAGATCGGGACGACGAAGAGAAGACCGAAGGACACGGATTGCTCGGTATATCTCTCTACCCCTTCTCTAGTTTGCTAGGACTATGTTAATGGCCCGATCCGGGTTTTATAGTGCGCGGTGGTGCCGGTTTACAAGTTTTGTAAAAAGTTTCGTTTCCGCATTCCGGCGTCGGATTGACGGCCGAGGCGCCGCCGTGCACTTACATGGTATCAGAGCCACGCCATTAACCTAGTCTAGCTTGCTCTAACATGTTTACAAGTTCGATCGATCTGATTTTCCAAAAACTGCGTTTTTCATTCATCAGTTTTCTGTCGATTTATTTTTGGCTCGAAATATTTTTTGGTACATTGCAGATATACGTGCAGGGAATTCTAAACATTCTGTAAAAATTTGGTCACGTGAACTCACTATTCCACCGCGGAACCGCGGCCAAACCCATGCTTGGGCCGCGGTTCCGCTGCCACGTTTGCTGTTCAGTGCACCAAAATTTTACAGAGAGCTCCTGAGTTGAAAATGGGGTTTTTGGAATATTCTTTTTGGGCCCAGATTTTCTTTGAGTGCTACAGTGGTGCTTGGGGCACACTTGGGTAAATTTGATCGATCGAAAAGTTTAAACATGTTAGTTCACAGTATTTACATTATATCTGCGACCGTGAAAGTCATTTGATCGGTAAATCCTGTCTAACGGCTATAGCCCTTTTAGACGGATTTGCGAACGTGACATTCACGTTGATGTTCTGTGTTGTGCAGTGATGTTGCGGATTGGTCGTGAGGGATAGCCTGGATGCAATGTTAGTACAGTTTGGTTGTATTATGTACATTTGATATTGCGGGGCGGGCGTCCGACATGTGGACCGCCGTCACTGCCTGTTTGTATATTATTCTTTTGGGGCACGACCGGGGTGAGGTCGATGCACCCGTTGTATGTATATTTTACTTTCTGTACTAGGATTACCCCAAGGAGGGGTGCACGGATTCCCGGGTTCTAGAGGGCAACAAGCCCGCATCTCATGGCATTGAGACGGAGGGGCTCTACTCTAGAATTGGCGGGCTATTCGCCGTACTCGTAGGGGGTACAGGTTGACCTATGAGGGGTGCCCAAGTTACCGGATTCCGTGAAGTGCTGGGTGGTCCATTCACATTGCTGAAGGGGGTTTCCTCACTTCAGGTTTTGGCGGGTAACTTGCCGCGCGCGTAGGGGTCTAGGCTTTCATTGCACAGGCTATCCACACGACCAGGGGAACGTCGGGTTTCAGTAGCGGCTCTATGAAACTCGGGGATCCCAGATATCTGTATTGTTCTGTGATACTTATTACATTTCTGTGATGTTGGATTTTATCACGCCTTGAGCAAATATTATATATTGATATATATACTAGTAGATGTTGTATATGTTTTGCATCCGCGCTAGTCCAGTCCCCACTCTGTCGTTAGTTAAGTAACCTAACGGGTAATGACGGGACCCAGTGGAGAATGCGGATGGCATATACATACATCATTATTTTCGTTCTTTATTGGTGTGATCAATTGATGGGACTGCGTTGATTCGGATCAATGCAAGCTAAACAAACCTATTCTGATGTTGTTGGAACACTTTTCAAAAAGCTATTATTGCAAGGACATTCACTTTTTTTTTGCACAGTGGTATTGAGTTGTAATATCCTGCACCTCAATCGACGAGGCAAGGGCCGAGATCCCTTCACCGGGAGTGACCCCTTGGATAGAAGTTTGCGTCAGGGTAATAACTACACTATAGCCGATTACTTTTGATTTGCATCGAGGTATTCAGTTGGAATATCGTACACCTCATTCTACGGGGAAAGAGCCGAGATCCCTTCACCGGGAGTGACCTCTTTAGCAAAGGTTTTCGCCACTATATTTTTATAAAAGTTATCTGGTTCCTTCAACGATATGAAGTTCATTACGTTAAAGGTTTTCGCCAGAAACCATTCATAGCCCTCCGTCGTTTCATATGGATAGTCAATAGTATTCAAGCTGCGTTTGTTGGCCAAAGTCAAGGTACAATGTTTGGTAGCTATTGGGTATTCATATGCAGCATAGATAGATGCGTTGGTTTGGGACGGTCGTACTGCCTTGTTGGCCAAAGTCAAGGGTAAGTACGGGTGGGTTCAAATTAACCTGGAGAATGACGGGTAGAACTTGACATGTGACTTATGATTTGTTGGCCGAAGTCAAGGTCATAAGAGCATGGGGTAAAAATCACATCCGGAGTTTCTAAAGAAGCTGAAACTTGCCAGATATACGCATACCTTCTGGAGTGTGATAACGTGAGCGGATTCCGTCACATTATCATGCGATGATAGTTGGATGCCGATTCCCACTGATGATTTTCTTTACTCCTCGGGTGATCCTGACTAATTCTTCTTTCAGGTTTGGAGGAGAATTTGACGGTACAGTGGGAGGTTTCCTGATTAGATAAATTGGTAACCATTCTGATATAGGTTAGAGTGCACGCTGAGTGTTTCTTTTCTCTCTCTCTTTGGCAGCGACCATTGACCCGACCCTAGACTATGACTCAGAGACCAAAATTAACCGAACCTTCTTAAACACTGGCTTTTGGATTGTCAGAGTTGCATACCTCATTGCCATTCCTACTTTTACCCTTTTCTCCAGGACACCCCGTATTACTACGAACGTGTTAGGTCCACGTTGCCCACCCCGGTGCTTACGGGGAGGCGGAAAACATAATAAAAATTGGATTTTTATCGACTTAGGCAACATGGACCGAGCATGGGAGGATCTTTACTAAACGAAAGCTAACTAAAACAAACTTACAACTAGTTAAGTTGTAGAAAGGTTATACCTTGAGCTCGAACTCCTTCTCTCCTTGCTCGCCGGAATGGTAGAAAGATGTCACCTTGCTTGTCTTTTCCCGTCAAAGAACGATCCACCCGAAAGCCTCGACCTTTAGCTTCAACTCCAAGCTAGGAGTAACTAGAGTGCAAGAAATGCTAAGCCTTGAACCCTAGAATAGAGTAGAGAAGATCAAGTGAAGGTTTTTCTCAAGCTTTTTGTTTCTCAACACATGAGAGGGAGAGAGCTTGAGGGAGAGGATGAGCAAGAGAGAGAAAGGATATGATAGAATGAATTATTAGTGAGCCATTCTCACTAATATGTGTGTGTTATTTTAATTAATTAATTAGCAAGAAAATTGTCATGGTTTAATCAAGAGGTGACCATTATCATTTCACTTATTAATGCAAATTGCAAGGATCAAAGAGCATCTTCCAAATGAAATGATCATGGTCAAACTTGTCAACATGGTCAACAAGTCAATGAAGTCAAAATGTCAACAACAACAACCATGCACAATAATTAAGCTAATTATTAATTAACAATAATACACACAAAAACAATAGGGTTAATAAAATGACAATAGTCAATAACCCTAAACAAGGTCCTCTCCCTCAATCTCAAGCAACTGTGCATACGCACCCGCATTCGTGATCCGAGGAACACGAACACAATGAGAAAAACCAATCTCAAACCATACACTAGGATCCGGCTTAAACCAAAGCCCGCTAGTATAAACTGTCCGGACAGCAAACGTGCACAAGTGCGCGGATGCGAACGAACCCTGTCGCAAAACCATGCGACCTCTACTCATTTTGCCTAAAGGCGAATAGCTCTCTGTGTGGGACTCTAAAGACTCGACACTACGCTGGCAGTGGGTTTAACCACAGACCGCAAGCGGCACTAGCTGTACGTAACGGTCCCCAGGTAGATGTCGATAAGAAGACTGACGAGGTGAACCCCATCTGCACTCCTACTGAGCCTGTATGTGACAGTCTCCGTACAGTCCGGTCTGTTCGTCTGATACATCGCATGGCGGGCCTAGGGGGGCGGTGAACGTCAGTCCCCTAATAGCGGTACAAGTCGTGTCGGAGTGAAGCCCAGAACACCCTGAGATAACACTGGAAGCCTACCAGTATATCTCGCTTGCCCTGGCCAGGGACTACTCGTGTAATGGCTCTCCTGGACACAGCGCGATGTCAACCCCCAATACCGGGAGAGACGAATCCTGTCTAACCGTCACTGCCTCCAAGTGCTTCGGGACTGCACCCAAAAACTACCTGTTTGCACGGCTCCTCTGAGCCGTGGTAGGGTAGTAATCAAAGTGCAGTGGGAACACACTCGAGGCGAAGTGACAGTGTCAAGTCAGCGGACTAAGCTGTACTCATGTCACCTGGGAACTGATAACTGACGATAGGTATATTACCAACCAACAGTTCCCGACGAGTCCTGTCCAGTGTACTCGTAACCTAACGAGCACCCGCATACTATCCCAAGTACAACGTACTAACGGCTGTGGGACAGACCGTCTCCCACACTGGGATGAGAAGCGCATACGCTAGTCTACTCCGGAGTATCGATGCCGTGTCTCGATAGTCCAACGACCAGGGACCTGTATAAGGATGTGCTTATAGATTACCCAGCCCCCACGAGTGTGATCGCCATCACAACGCCGGTAATCAGGCAAAGATCCTAAGGGCTCTACTAATGCGTATAGGTGATATAATAAATAAACACACATGTACACATTAAAGCAGAGACAAACCAAGTAGCATACTACTATTTCGAGCAAGATTGTATATACAACTGTGAATATCCCAAGCTTCCATCAAGTAATATACATACTAGTATGATACAGTAATGGCCTCTAGGGCATATACACTAACAGAACGTCCACTTCCAATGGATAAAACCATCGTATGGTTATATACGAACTTGAAGGAATTTATTCGAGGATGGTTTCTGGTTCTGGAGAAAACGAATAGGACTATTCAGTTGTCTTTTCCTTTTACCTTCTCTCAGGTTGCGAGTACTCCTTGGTTTAGGAGATAGTACACCTATTACGCAAATTGGATAGTCTTCTTTCAAACCTTAGGCTGGTGCCGAACAGTGGGGAATGAAGAAAACCAATTAGCATAACGATGGTGTACAGAAGGTATTAAGTAAAGACAAATAAAGGTATTAGAAAGAGGGCAAAGTAAATTGCGACTGCTATTCACGACAAAACCAAGTACTTCATTACCACTCCCACTTCACCTTTGTATTTCTCAAGGACACTCCGTATCAATAAGAAGATCCACAGTTTATTGGATACTCCATCGTATGGTTATATACGAACTCGAAAGGAACTTGTTCCAGTTTGGGGATGGATTCTGGTTCAGGAGAAATCGGAATAAGGTTTATTCGGTTGTCTTTTATCTTCATCTTCTCTCGCATTGCGAGTGCTCCTAGGATTAGGACAGTACACCCATTATTCTTACTGGATAGTCTTCTTCCAAACCATAGGCTGGTGCCGAACGGTAGGGAAAGATGAAAACCATTTGGCCTAAAGGGGTGTACAGAAGATAATGACTAAAGACATATAAAGGGATTTGGAGAGATGGAAAAGAATTATACGGTTACAGTTGTGAATCTGGATAATGGTAGAGGTATTACTAAGAATACCCGGATACTCCATCGAAATATTTCAATGTTTCAGTTTGACTGTGTACTGTTAAAAGAAAACCTATTTCCCAATTAGTTCTTTCTCCAGGGTATGTATTTACCAGGTATGATTCTCACATCTGTATGGTTTTACAGATGATGAGTGGGAGTAAGTTATTGGGAATTAGGTGATCATCCTCATTATATCGGAATTCGTTGTAATTGGTGATATTTGAGGAAGTCACCTGGGTTGTTTGCCGGACGGCAAATATTTGGTTTTGAATATCCGCTGTTATGCACCAATTTCAAATTGATACATCTGTGCATCTATTTTTATAGGGTGAGATATAACTTTTTGAAATTATGTCCATGACATTTACCTATATCAGTGGATGGTTAGGTAAGGAGCATTAAACAGCGGTGTAATTCTTCATAACCATAAGTACAGTTTTCAACCTACGACACACAGGGAATGAGTTATTAGACTTGAGGGACTTATACAGAGTATTATATATTGTCCAGTGTCCATTAGGACAGAGGGGTTGGTCCTCATACTATATTCGGTTTATTTATGACTTCTCTAGTTTTTAGACAAGTGTTTATTTGAAATGCAAGGTCTAAGTTTTTAGAAGTTATAGGTATAAGAATAAAGTAGAGAACCAGGTATTGCATGTATCGGGATTCTTCAAGGTGATCAAAGATGTAGATACTTGTGTATGGTATTCAGTTGATAGTAATGATTAAGATAACTTGCTTCTCTTTCAGGTTACTCATAATTGGAAGCATTCCTAAGTTGAGTGACGCAGATTGGCCTCCTTCCATTTAGTTGACATGCACTGGAGACAGTTGCATGATTTGAATCTGGTTCAATTAAATTTGTGCCTCTGTTTCTGTATTAGATATAGAACAATTCATATCTTAACGATGTTAAGGTACGGGGAGTTGTCCGGCTTATGCTTAAAACCAGACTCTGGATAACTCAACGCACGTTTCTGTAATGGTTGTTTGTGGGTTGACCAAGGCTATGACGAGGGTTGACATTCTGCCATCTGGAAGATCAATAGTTATATTGTTCTTGACTCGCCACAGTTTTAACAAAAATGGATTTTTTTTCAGAAAACAGTAGTGGGAGTATGGTAGAACTGGAAGTGATTACAGAACTGCAGACGATTACTGAAAATTTTATGAGAACCTAAAGATTCAATCAGGTTTGATATTCCATTGGCCACTCCGCAGATAAGGTGGGTAACCTCAGGCACCCGAGAGGTACTCAGGTAGCCTCAAAGACGGTGGCAGGGAGGTTCTTGTTTACCCAGACTTGCCATTGCTGTTGTTCCAGGCAGCGAGACCCGGCAGGAGGATGAGTATAGCGTCGCTCTAAACTATCTTTAGAAGAGTACGTGTATATGACTCTGGCAGAGGGTTGTCGTAGTCAGTGGGAGCAGCGGAAGCATTGGTGGAAAAGTGGCTTATGTATGTTTATAGACTAAAGCAGATGTAGCGGAGATAGATCATCTATTTCTGATATGACAGTCATAGGTTTGACTTCATCAGAATAGGGATGGATCTGTTAAGAAGGTAGTAGGGTGTGATGTCCTAGTATTTGGATGACATACAAAAAGTAGGAAGTGAAGTTTCTATACTACGATCGGTTATACTTTGGTTGTCACACAGTAGTTTCTCCAAAAATGACTTGGATATTATATCAGACATTCTGGTTACTGGATCTATGGTTTTGGATCTGGATTTGGGTAGTTTCCCAATCTGGGTACTTAGACAACATTCTAAAGGTATTTAGAATGGATGAATCCTGGCATGGTGGTGTACCTGCAGGTATTGGAGTCACCCTCTCTAAAGGTGTCTTACAGACTAAAGGGGAGAGGGATGTGCATGATTGGCAGATCACTTGCTTAGGCAATTGAGTCGATCATGAGTACCAAACCATATGTTGTTTTTGCAGTAGATGCAATATGTTGATATTGATCCAATCCTGGAGAGACGATCAGAAGCAATTTTAGAACATAAGTGGATGTTCTAGGGATATGATAACGACAGCCTCATTTCAGGAGTCAGTTATCATTCCAGGCTTCCAAGGTGACCTGGATGACAGATTGGTTGTCAGAGTTATAGTTTTCCATCTGACGAGTGGCAGTATTTTGGACAGGTGGTCCAAGGGGATACGGAGGGAGGCATGACGCAGGATACTGATTAAGTACAATTGACGATACAGTCTAAGATGTTTGGATTTGGAGTTCATTTATGAGCTAGGTCCCATCAGACATCCAGATACATTCTAAGACAGGTATTGCTCATTTCGGGAGATGGCATTCTCCGCGAACTTGAGATATAGAGAGACATAGAAAGAAACATCAACGCAGATCCACTCACTCTCTCTCCTCGAACTTGAGATATAAAGATGATATCATATGGTGAAAGTGGAGGGAAGTGAGGAAGAAGAAGGAGAAGAGGGGAGGTGAAAATGAGGCAGCCCCTCTCTCTCTCCTCTCTTATTCTCACCCACTCTTTCATCTATTTACCCTTTTACCCTTTTCTCTTTTCTTTTCTCATTTCTTTTTAAAACTGTTGGAGATAGTGCCCTCAGAGTCAATTATTGGATCACAGGCACGTGATTGCAATGATTGAGGGAGGGCCTATCCCGGTAGGACAATCTTACTCAAGTTGATAGTATGCTATCTAGTTTATCTTTATCATCGTGTGCTGCTTTAGGTGACCTTACATGTCACTATTGAGCGATGATAGAGCCCCTAGGATTCTTGCTTGACTGCCAGCAGTATGACGGCGATCATATACGTGGGAGATGGTAGTCTATAAGCACATCCTTAAAAGGTCCCTAGTCGTGGGAGTTTCGAGACAGGGCATCGATACTCCAGAGTAGACTAGTGTATACAGTCGAGACCCCGACGAGGGGCGGTGGCCGGTCTCACAAGCCACTGGTGTCAAATGGTTCACCTAAGATGTATACAGGTGCTCATTGGGTTATGAGTACACCGGATAGGACTCGCCGGGAACATGCTAGTTGGTCTTATACCTGACGTCAGATAGCAGTTCCCTGGTGACATGTGTACAGGTTAGTTCATCGACCTGAGATCATCATTTGTCTCGTGTGAGTTCCCACTGTACTTTGATTACTACCCTACCACGCTCAAAGGAGACGTGCAAACAGGTTTTAGTTGGGTACAGTCCCGAGCCACATGGAGGTAGTGAGTGGATCTGCAGGGGTTCGTCTCTCCCGGTATTGGGGGTGAGGTCGCGCTGTGTCTAGGAGAGCTATTACACGATGTCCTTGGCCAAGGTAGGAGATTTACTGGTATGTATTCCATTAGTATCTCAGCGTGTTCTGGGCTACACTTCGACACGACTTGTACCGCTTTTGGGGGTCTGACTTTTACCAACCCCCTAGGTCCACCATGCGATGCTCATAGACGAACGGACCGGACTGTACGGATATTGTCACTGACAGGATCAGTGGGGTGTCAGGATGAGTTCGCTCATCGGCGTCCCTTTTGGTCAATAACTGGTAGCCCGTTATGTATGGCTAATACGTCTGACGTGCTGGTGGTAAAATCCACAACCAAAGTATTGACGTGTCTTTAGAGTCCCCCACAGACCATTTTCTCAAGTTTCGGGCGAAACGCTGTAGAGGTCGTATGGAGATATGGCAGGGTTCGATCATGTACGTGCGGTATTGCACGGATCATGATCGGACGGATAATACCAGCGGGCTTTGGTTTAAGCCGGATCCTAGTATTGTTCAGTGTAGATTTTGTCTCATTGCATTTGTATTCGATCGCAAAACAAATGCAGGTATGTATATACAGTAACGGGGTTTTCCTGTAATTTATTACGGGATCGGTTTTCTGAAGTTGCAAGTTTGTATTCCGTTTCGGCCATTTTTCTTTGTATCTTTCCTTGGCTGAAAATGGTGGAGGAGGGCTTATTTGCAATTGTGCAAATTAGCATTGTGGAGGGTGGTCTTTGCATATTGTTTTGTCATGATGATTCCACCATGCATTGACTTCTTGCTTCATGATTGGGCATCATCATTGCTTCACTTTTGGGTTATGATTAGTTTGTGGAGTGTTGGATTTGGTTGGTGATCATTTTCTTCTCATGATCACACCCTCTCTTGCATTATTGATACACACACCCCTTTGGATTTTTCCCTCTCTCTTCACCTCATGAGGCCGGCCACATTTGGATAGGGCTGTCCCAATTTTTTTGGGAGGAAAAATTGTTCTTTTGGCTTTGCAAAAATCATATAGCTCCTCCTCCAAAAGTTCTTTTCTTCACCTCCATCAAAAGGGCAACTTCCTCAACCCCCATGAGACATAGAGTTCCACACTATTCTACAGCACTTCTTGGGCACGTCGGCTCGCCAACTTCGTGCCCGAGTTGCCTCGGTCCAGAGGTGGGAGCCCGTAAAAGAAACCGGCAATGTGGTGCCCTTCCGACGAGGATATGAAGACCGAAAATTCCGCGGGGAGATCGGGACGACGACGAGAAGACCGAAGGACACGGATCGCTCGGTATATCTCTCTACCCCTTCTCTAGTTTGCTAGGAATATGTTAATGGCCCGATCCGGGTTTTATAATGCGCGATGGAGCCGGTTTACAAGTTTTGTAAAATGTTTCGTTTCCGCATTCCGGCGTCGGATTGACGGCCGCGGCGCCGCCGTGCACTTACAAAAACCAAACCATAAAATACCCAAAACAACACAAGAAAACAACATGTAATTAAAATGCAACATGACATGGTGCACTAGCCATGTAAAACTGTAGAAACACGGATTTGGCTTAATCGCGATTAGCAGTGCACTAATCAGGTTTTTATCGAAACTGCATATAAAAAATTTAAAAATACCAAATCCTTTAAATATACTATTAAATGAATAAATTATTTTAATTTTCGTTTATTTCACAATTATCGGTATATAGTTATACCCTTTTTCGAAAACCCCAATTTCGCAAATTGGGCAGTTTTCGGAAAATATATTATTTTAATATTAAATTCCAAAAATAATATTTTATATTTTCTGAAATGTTACATCTCATTATTCATCACAACTTCTCTTGATCTTCTTCTTCCTCTCACTTGAAGCTTTCTAGGGTTTGGGTTTGTGCTGAGAACTTGTGAGAAAATCAAATCTAAAGTGAGCCCACTTTCTACTTTATCATCCTCTACTACTTGTCATTTAGTATATGGTGTTTGCTTCACTAATTCCGTAATTAGTGAAGAGATAGCTTGGGTTAGTGTCTCCTCGACGTAGATCATCTTCAGCCTCGAAGATTTCGAAGCAAGCATGTTCGTTTCTTTATGGGAGTCTCTCTAGAGTCTGGAGTTCACGATCGCAGCGAAGGGACTACTACACGGAGCTATAGAAGTGAAGTACCGATCTACAAAGGTTGTATTCCTTGCTCACTTTTACTTGCAAAGTGTTTGCATTTATATTCCGTCAGATTTCTAGTTAAAGATTCTTAGTTAGGGTTAGCTAGAACGACAAATTTTTGAATTTGGCATGGACGATGCCTCTCGAAACCTTGCGCCGTCCTAGGGAATCCTCCAGGATGGATATTTGAATCCGTTCGAATTATCATCTTATGAAACTTTCCAGTCGTGTCTCAAAGGAAAGATGACCAAAACTCTGTTTACTAGACACGGAGAAAAGGTTACGGAACTCTTGGGACTGATACATAATGATGTATGTGGTCCCATGTCTACACATGCGAGGGATGGTTTCTCATACTTCATTATATTCACTGACGATCTCTCAAGATACGAACATGTGTTTCTATTGAAACACAAGTCTGAACCTTTTGAGAAATTCAAAGAATATAAGCATGATTTCACGTTTGTAAGAGATGTTGTCAACATCCACCTTAATCATGGTTTGATTGGGTCCGGTACACTAAATAGCGGTATATATGTTTTAAACCAACTCCAAATTTTCAATGTCCAGAACACACTAAAAAGAAAGTCTCCAGATTTAAATAAAGCTTTCTTATGGCATTGTAGACTGGGTCACATCAATGAGAGAAGGTTGACTAAGTTGCATTGAGAAGGATATTTGGACTCGTTCGAATATCAAACTTATGACACTTGTCAATCTTGTCTCAAAGGAAAGATGACAAAGACTCCATTTACTGGACAAGGAGTAAGAGCGAGCGAGCTCTTAGGACTCATACACAGCGATGTATGTGGTCCAATGTCTGCACATGCGAGAGGTGGTTTTTCCTATTTCATTACTTTCACGGATGATTACTCAAGATACGGATTCATTTATCTGATGAAACATAAATCCGATGCTTTTGTGAAATTCCAAGAGTATAAGAATGAAGTAGAAAACCAAACCGGCAAAAGTATCAAGACACTAAGATCTGATCGAGGTGGTGAATACTTGAGTGCCGAGTTCCTAGGTTACCTAAAAGAGAAAGGAATTCTCTCTCAGCTTACTCCTCCATACACTCCACAGCATAACGGTGTATCGGAGAGACGGAATCGAACCCTATTGGATATGGTACGATCCATGATGAGTAATGCCGAGTTACCGCGATCTTTCTGGGGTTATGCGCTAGAATCTGCGGCATATCTTTTGAACATGGTACCTACCAAGACTGTGCCTACCACTCCATATCAGATGTGGAGCGGGAAGAAACCCCATCTACAGTATATAAAGATTTGGGGATGTCCAGCTTTTGTTAAAAAGCGGCATGTGGACAAGCTCGAGGCGCGATCAGTAAAGTGTAAGTTTGTGGGATATCCAAAGAACTCCAGGGGATATCTATTCTATTACGCAGAGGAACAAAAGGTATTTGTTTCTCGTAATGCCATTTTCTAGAACATCAGTTTTTAGAAAAGGAATCAAGTGGGAGCGAAATAGAACTGGAAGAAATTCCAGAACCACAAACTAATACTGAAAGTTTGGTAGAACCGGAAGTTCAAGAAGAACAAGACATTCCCGCACCCCTCCGCAGGAGTAGTAGGCCGTCGCATCCGCCTGAGAGATACTACGGTTTTCTCATAGATGGGGATAGAGAGGATTGCATCATAGATGATGATGAACCTACTGACTTCCAGCAGGCCATCCAGAGCGGCGACTCGGTACGATGGCTAGATGCAATGCGGACCGAAATGGAGTCCATGTACACCAACAAAGTATGGACTTTGGACTTCGCTCCAGATGGGGTAAAACCCATAGGATGCAAATGGATCTTCAAGAAAAAGATTGGTGTAGATGGACAGGTGGAAACCTATAAGGCTAGACTTGTTGCAAAGGGTTTTCGTCAAAGACCTGGTTTGGACTATGACGAAACTTTTTCTCCAGTGGCTATGCTCAAATCCATTCGGGTCCTTCTTGCTATTGCTGCCTTCCATGATTATGAAATCTGGCAGATAGACGTAAAGACGGCTTTTCTAAATGGAAATTTAGAAGAGAGCGTCTATATGGATCAGCCAGAGGGTTTCAATCAGAGTGGGAGCAGCGGGAAAGTATGCAAGCTGCTTAAGTCCATTTATGGACTAAAGCAGGCATCGCGGAGTTGGAACATCTGTTTTGTTGAGACAGTCAAAGAATATGACTTTATCAAAAATCCAGATGAACCGTGCATATATAGTAAAGTTGTAGCCAGAAGTGTCGTATTCCTCGTCTTGTACGTGGATGACATTCTATTGATAGGAAATGACATTCCTATGCTACAATCTGTCAAAGGATTCTTGTCACACAGGTTCTCCATGAAAGACCTAGGTGATGCCTCTTACATTCTGGGGATCCGGATCTATCGTCATAGATCCAAGAGGATGTTGGGACTTTCGCAGTCCAGGTATATCGACACTGTACTGAAAAGATTCAGTATGGAAGATTCTAAGCGGGGTAATCTACCGGCTTGTCACGGAATCACCCTCTCCAAAGAGATGTCTCCCAAGACTGATTTGGAAAGGGAACGCATGTCTAGTATACCCTACGCTTCTGCGGTAGGCTCTATAATGTATGCGATGTTGTGCACCAGACCAGATGTAGCTTACGCACTAAGCGTGGTAAGCCAGTATCAGTCAGACCCAGGGAAGAACCACTGGATAGCAGTAAAGAACATTCTCAAGTACCTGAGGAGGACTAAGGAGATGTTCTTGGTTTACGGCGGAAAAGACCTCAGGTTGGAGGCCTTTGCTGATTCTGGCTTCCAGAGTTATAAGGACGATTCCAAGTCCATGTCGGGTTATGTCTTTACCCTCAATGGAGGGGCGGTGTGCTGGAAGAGCTCCAAGCAGGACACCGTTGCTGACTCGACGATGGAAGCGGAGTATATAGCTGCTTGCGATGCCGCAAAAGAAGCAGTCTGGATGAAGAAGTTCCTAACAGAATTTGAAGTGGTTCCTACCATAGTTGATCCAATACCTCTGTATTGCGACAACAACGGAGCTATAGCTTTAGCGAAGGAACCAAGGTCCCATCAGAAGTCCAGACACATCTTGAGGCGGTATCACCTGATCAGGGAGATCATTGATCGTCAGGAGATCGAGGTTCGGAGAGTTTCTTCAGAAGAGAACATTATTGATCCATTCACGAAGGCCCTACCTCAGATTCAGTTCGAGAGGCTACTCGAGATCATTGGTCTTCGATATGCCAGTACATGGCCCAAGTGCAAGTGGGAGATTGTTAGTGTTTATGCCCTAGAAGGCCATTACTGTATCATACTAGTTTGTATATTACTTAATGGAAGCTTGGGATATTCACATATATATAACAGTCTTGCTAAAACATGGTAGTATGCTACTTGGTTTTTCTATCTTAATATTTGAGTGTACGTATTGATAGAGCTCTTAGGATCTTGCTTGACTACCAGCGTTGTGATGGCAGTCACACTAATGGGGGCTGGGTAGTCTACAAGCACATCCTTATTCAGGTCCCTGGTCGTTGGATTATCGAGAAAGAGCATCGATACTCCGGAGTAGACTAGTGTGTACGCTTCTCATCCCAGTTGGGGAGATGGTCTGTCCCACAGCCGTCAGTACGTCGTACTGGAGATAGAATACAGGTGCTCGTTGGGTTACGGGTACACCGGACAGGACTCACAGGGAACTGTTGGTTGGTTTTATACCAGTCGTCAGTGAACAGTTCCCAGGTGACATGAGTACAGCAAAGTCCGCAGACTTGACTCTGCTACTTCGCCTCGAGTGTGTCCCACAGTTCTTAGATTGCTACCCTACCACGGCTCAAAGGAGTCGTGCAAACAGGTAGCAGTTGGGTGCAGTCCCGAGCACTTGGAGGCAGTGGCGGTTAGACAGGATTCGTCTCTCCCGGTATTGGGAGTTGATATCGCGCTGTATCAGAGAGCCATTACGCAAAGTCCCTGGCCAGGGCAAGCGAGATTTGCTGGTAGGTTCCAGTAGTTTCTCATGGTGTAATGGGCTTCCCTCCGACACGACTTATACCGCTATTAGGGGACTGACGTTTGCCGCCCCCTAGGCCCGATATGCGATAGTCTTGGACGAACGGACCGGACTGTATGGAGATTGTCACATCAGACTCAGTAGGAGTTCGGATGGGTTCCCTCATCGGCCTTCTTATCGACATCTACCTGGGGACCGTTACGTACAGCTAGTGCCGCTTGCGGTCTGTGGTTAAACCCACTGCCAGCGTAGTAATCGAGTCTCTAGAGTCCCACAAAGAGAGTTTCCCTACTCCAGGCGAAACGATATAGAGGTCGTATGGTTTTACGACAAGGGTTCGGACGCATACGTGCGTTTACGCGCGTACGACTTTCAGAAAGTTTTTACCAGTCGGCTTTGGTTTAAGCCAGTTACTGGTATCCGGTTATTGGATTTATACTGTCTAAAGTTTTTCCGTATTTTTGCGGAAAAGAGGGGCGTTCTCGTAATTGTGCGAGAAGCTTCTAGAAGATGGTGACTAAGGAGGTTTAGGTGTCGTATGCATTAATTGGGTTTAGTGAGTCATGAGCGTGATTCATACATATCATTAATGCACAATAAATGCTTAATGAGTCATGGTTATGAATCACCATTAGATATTTATGAAACTTGATTATTCATCATTTGTTTTTCTTTTATAGATGAATTTTAAATTTTCATATATATTATGATAACTTACTATTCTCATTTGATAATTATTATCATCTTCTCTCTCCTCAAGCTCTCCCTCTTCAAACCCTAATCCTTCCCTCTCATGTGTTGAGTACAAGGATTAGTTAGACTACTTAATCTATAACCCTCTCTATATCTCACCTAGCTTCTTTGATTAGCACTTAGAGAAGTTTAGTTGCCTCAAGGTTAGAGGCTAAGCTTGGAGTAAAGCTCTCGGGTGGATCGTCTACTACTTCGAGAAGGCCGAGGAGGAGGTGGAGTTCGCAAAGACGAAGGACACGATTCGTTAGGTATAATCCCTAAACATAGTAGTTTAGAACAACTATGTATTTGGTTAGTTATCGTTTAGCTTCGATTCAAGCGGTTAGTCGATGTTTGTTCACTAAACAAGTTCGTTTTTGAAAATTCCGCCTCCCCACAAGTACTGGGGTGTTGTACATCGACTTACAGTGGTATCAAAGCCTCGCTAAACAATAAATAACTTACTTGCAAATTTGTATGAATTTCGAACGGAAAAAACGAAGCCGGAGAAACCCAAAATCACAAGTTTCTGTCGAATTTTAAATGAAGTCCTAAAATTTTTCAGGGAAGTTCAGAAAGCTTAAAAAGACACCAGAAGAACACCCAAGAAATTTGGGGTCCTGAATCGTCCACCGGGCCGCGGAACCGCGGCGGATCCCACCGATCCGCCGCGCTTCCGCCGCCGAGTTGCCGAGTCAGGAACCCAAATTCCCTGTGTTGCTTCTCTGTGTGATTTGGGATTTTCTGGAATATTTTATTTTTGCTCAGGTTTCAGATTTACAGAGCAGTATTGGAGCAAAATTAAAAGTGTTTAATCGATCGAAATTATACAGTATTTGCTTGTTGGATTATATCTGTGTTTGTATAATGTGTTCGTAAACCTCCCCTAACTGCTAGTATGTCAGTTGGCAGGGGGTTGTACATTTCTGAAATGGATTTTATCTGTTTGTGCATATGAACTGTGTTGGACTGTTGTGATGTATAGCCGGGGTTATCATTTAATTCATTTGATGTAAATGTAATTTGTTGTAATATTATTTTGCGGGGCACTTCCAGGTTGCGGTTGTAGCCAGCGTTGTATTATTTCATTTTACTGTTTTTGCTCCTAGGACTGACCCAAGGTGGGGTGCACAAACTGCCGGGCGGGTAGTTTGTCGCACCCGTAGGGGTCGTGGGAGGGGTAATGGCTATTCATCACAACTGTGTAATCCGTATTTTGTTGCAGGCTCAAAACAAAGACGGATTGCTTGCAAATCCAATTAAGTTCATCTGTGATCTGGAATGAATATCATTGCGTCAGACGAATGTAAAATATCTATATATGATAGCTATTTAGACATCACTTATGTTTTACACCCGCGCTAGCCCAGCCCCCGCTCTGTCGTTAGTTAAGTAACCTAACGGGTAATGACGGGACCCCGTGGCGAATGCGGATGGCATAAGAGGACGTTGTATTTTCGTTGTTTTCTTCAATGATAGGTTAATGATGGGACACATTATCTATAATGCAAAGAAAATAAACCAAAGTTTTAATCGTTGGAACAATTTAAAAGAAACCACTCGGTTAATTTTAAAAACAGATATTTTTAAATGCGGAGCTTTAACCACTCCTTTTAAAAGCTATCAGGTTCCTTCGGTTATACGGTTTCGCCAAAACCATTCGTAGCCCTACGTCATTTCATCTGGGTATTCAGTAGTATTCAAGCTATGTATTTTGACCTAACGCCAAGGCATAGTGTTTGGTAGCTACTGGATATTCATTTGTTGCATAGATAGATGAGTTAGTTTGGGACAATCGTATTATCATTTTGGCCGAACGTCAAGGATATATACGGGTGGGTTCAAATTGACAAGATAATGATGGGTAGAACTTGACATGTGACTTATGACATTTTGACCTAACGCCAAGGTCATAAGAGCATGGGGCAAAAACTTATATCGGGAATTTCTAAAGAAACTGAAATTTGCAAAGAGATGCATACCATTTTGAGTTTGATGAATGTTGGTAGCATTCCTACAACATTATTAGACGATGATATTTGGATCCCGATCCTACTGTGAGTATATGCTACTTATCAGGATATTCGTCACTTAACGATCAATGCTATAAACCAAGTAGATGTCCAGAAAAGTGTCAGCGGGGTTACGCCCCCAGAGAAAAGAGGTTATTTAATTAAGGAACTTCGCGAAAGAGTTGGAAAACCTCCCTCGAAGTATCGACACTGGCCTGGCTGAACGGTTAAGCAAGTATTGTACGGTGAGAATAGTCCTGGCTAATTCTTCTTTTATGGTTTGAGGAAGGATTCGAGAAACGGTGGGAGCCATCCAGTTTAGATAAACTAAAAACCACTCTAAACTTGCAAGAGCATCATGCTAAAGAGTTTTCTTCTCTCTCTCCTAATTGCAGCGACCCTGAAAATGACTGGACTTAAGTTACTTTTAGAAAAAAATATATTGACAGGGCCAAACTATAAAGATTGGCTGCGGAATGTCAAAATGGCTTTGACCTATGACAAACTGGGGTACGTCCTCACCGCTACGGCACCTGCTGTCCCTGGTCCCAAATCCAGCAATGCGGATAAGGAAATCCGCAAAACCTGGCATTTAGATTGCGCGAAAGCCAAGTGCATCGTGCTTGCCTCGATGAACAATGAACATCAGAGGAGGCACGAGGATATGGACCTTGATGGCATATTTCTCCATACAAAGGAACTTTATGGAGAGCAATCTCGTATAGCAAGATACGAGACCTCTAAGAACTTGTTTCGAGTGAGGTTGGCTGTCGGGTCATCGGTAGGAGAACATGTCCTAAAGATGATCGGCTATATAGAAGAGCTCGCAGACCTTGGGACGACTTTGGATAATGAGCTCTATACAGACCTCATTCTCCAGTCCCTTCCTTCCACCTACGCCCAGTTTATCCTGAACTTCAACATTCAAAGAAAAGAAGTTGAACTTCCGGAACTCCTGAACATGTTAAGGAGTGCAGAGGGCACCTTGCAAAAAACAAGGGAAACAACCGCTATGTTTGTTGGAGGTTCATCTTCTTCCGGGTCCAAGGCTAGGGCCAAAGGAAGGAAGAAGAAGGCCGTCCCCAGACCTAGAGGAGGTGTTAGTAAGGTGGGAGGGAAGGGAAAGAAAAAGTTTGCAGTACCTGTAGTTGACCAGGATGAGTGCTTCCATTGTCACAGGAAAGGGCACTGGAAGAAGGATTGCAAGGCGTGGAACGCCAAGAACCAGGAACCGAAGCAAGCTGTGGCTTCGACTTCAGGTGTGTTTGTAATTGAGAATTGTCTGTCGATTAACTATACTTCCTGGGTATTGGATACCGGATCAGGATCTCATATTTGCAATTCATTGCAGGCACTGAGAAACCGTAGAGTGCTGAAGGAAGGTGATATGACCCTAAAGGTTGCTAACGGAGCTAGCGTGGGAGCTGCGTCCGTCGGGGATTATCACCTAGGATTGACGAGTGGACACATTTTGGTTTTACATAACTGTTATTTTGTACCAAGCTTAACGTGTAATATCATATCAGTTTCCTTGTTATCAAATAAAGGTTATGATTTCACGTTTGTAAGAGATGTTGTCAGCATCCACCTTAATCATGGTTTGATTGGGTCCGGTAGACTAAATAGCGGTATATATGTTTTAAACCAACTCCAAATTTTCAATGTCCAGAACACACTAAAAAGAAAGTCTCCAGATTTAAATAAAGCTTTCTTATGGCATTGTAGACTGGGTCACATCAATGAGAGAAGGTTCACTAAGTTGCATAGAGAAGGATATTTGGACTCTTTAGAATATCAAACTTATGACACTTGTCAATCTTGTCTCAAAGGAAAGATGACAAAGACTCCATTTACTGGACAAGGAGTAAGAGCGAGCGAGCTCTTAGGACTCATACACAGCGATGTATGTGGTCCAATGTCTGCACATGCGAGAGGTGGTTTTTCCTATTTCATTACTTTCACGGATGATTACTCAAGATACGGATTCATTTATCTGATGAAACATAAATCCGATGCTTTTGTGAAATTCCAAGAGTATAAGAATGAAGTAGAAAACCAAACCGGCAAAAGTATCAAGACACTAAGATCTGATCGAGGTGGTGAATACTTGAGTGTCGAGTTCCTAGGTTACCTAAAAGAGAAAGGAATTCTCTCTCAGCTTACTCCTCCATACACTCCACAGCATAACGGTGTATCGGAGAGACGGAATCGAACCCTATTGGATATGGTATGATCCATGATGAGTAATGCCGAGTTACCGCGATCTTTCTGGGGTTATGCGCTAGAATCTGCGGCATATCTTTTGAACATGGTACCTACCAAGACTGTGCCTACCACTCCATATCAGATGTGGAGCGGGAAGAAACCCCATCTACAGTATATAAAGATTTGGGGATGTCCAGCTTTTGTTAAAAAGCGGCATGTGGACAAGCTCGAGGCGCGATCAGTAAAGTGTAAGTTTGTGGGATATCCAAAGAACTCCAGGGGATATCTATTCTATTACGCAGAGGAACAAAAGGTATTTGTTTCTCGTAATGCCATTTTCTAGAACATCAGTTTTTAGAAAAGGAATCAAGTGGGAGCGAAATAGAACTGGAAGAAATTCCAGAACCACAAACTAATACTGAAAGTTTGGTAGAACCAGAAGTTCAAGAAGAACAAGACATTCCCGCACCCCTCCGCAGGAGTAGTAGGCCGTCGCATCCGCCTGAGAGATACTACGGTTTTCTCATAGATGGGGATAGAGAGGATTGCATCATAGATGATGATGAACCTACTGACTTCCAGCAGGCCATCCAGAGCGGCGACTCGGTACGATGGCTAGATGCAATGCGGACCGAAATGGAGTCCATGTACACCAACAAAGTATGGACTTTGGACTTCGCTCCAGATGGGGTAAAACCCATAGGATGCAAATGGATCTTCAAGAAAAAGATTGGTGTAGATGGACAGGTGGAAACCTATAAGGCTAGACTTGTTGCAAAGGGTTTTCGTCAAAGACCTGGTTTGGACTATGACGAAACTTTTTCTCCAGTGGCTATGCTCAAATCCATTCGGGTCCTTCTTGCTATTGCTGCCTTCCATGATTATGAAATCTGGCAGATAGACGTAAAGACGGCTTTTCTAAATGGAAATTTAGAAGAGAGCGTCTATACGGATCAGCCAGAGGGTTTCAATCAGAGTGGGAGCAGCGGGAAAGTATGCAAGCTGCTTAAGTCCATTTATGACTAAAGCAGGCATCGCGGAGTTGGAACATCTGTTTTGTTGAGACAGTCAAAGAATATGACTTTATCAAAAATCCAGATGAACCGTGCATATATAGTAAAGTTGTAGCCAGAAGTGTCGTATTCCTCGTCTTGTACGTGGATGACATTCTATTGATAGGAAATGACATTCCTATGCTACAATCTGTCAAAGGATTCTTGTCACACAGGTTCTCCATGAAAGACCTAGGTGATGCCTCTTACATTCTGGGGATCCGGATCTATCGTGATAGATCCAAGAGGATGTTGGGACTTTCGCAGTCCAGGTATATCGACACTGTACTGAAAAGATTCAGTATGGAAGATTCTAAGAGCGGTAATCTACAGGCTTGTCACGGAATCACCCTCTCCAAAGAGATGTCTCCCAAGACTGATTTGGAAAGGGAACACATGTCTATTATACCCTACGCTTCTGCGGTAGGCTCTATAATGTATGCGATGTTGTGCACCAGACCAGATGTAGCTTACGCACTAAGCGTGGTAAGCCGGTATCAGTCAGACCCAGGGGAGAACCACTGGATAGCAGTAAAGAACATTCTTAAGTACCTGAGGAGGACTAAGGAGATGTTCTTGGTTTACGGCGGAAAAGACCTCAGGTTGGAGGCCTTTGCAGATTCTGGCTTCCAGAGTGATAAGGACGAGTCCATGTCGGGTTATGTCTTTACCTTCAATGGAGGGGCGGTGTGCTGGAAGAGCTCCAAGCAGGACACCGTTGCTGACTCGACGATGGAAGCAGAGTATATAGCTGCTTGCGATGCCGCAAAACAAGCAGTCTGGATGAAGAAGTTCCTAACAGAACTTCAGGTGGTTCCTACCATAGTTGATCCAATACTTCTGTATTGCGACAACAACGGAGCTATAGCTTTAGCGAAGGAACCAAGGTCCCATCAGAAGTCCAGACACATCTTGAGGCGGTATCACCTGATCAGGGAGATCATTGATCGTCAGGAGATCGAGGTTCGGAGAGTTTCTTCAGAAGAGAACATTGATGATCCATTCACGAAGGCCCTACCTCAGATTCAGTTCGAGAGGCTACTCGAGATCATTAGTCTTCGATATGCCAGTACATGGCCCTAGTGCAAGTAGGAGATTGTTAGTGTTTATGCCCTAGAAGGCCATTACTGTATCATACTAGTTTGTATATTACTTAATGGAAGCTTGGGATATTCACATATATATAACAGTCTTGCTAAAACATGGTAGTATGCTACTTGGTTTTTCTATCTTAATATATGAGTGTACGTATTGATAGAGCTCTTAGGATCTTGCTTGACTACCAGCATTGTGATGGCAGTCACACTAGTGGGGGCTGGGTAGTCTACAAGCACATCCTTATTCAGGTCCCTGGTCGTTGGATTATCGAGACAGAGCATCGATACTCCGGAGTAGACTAGTGTGTACGCTTCTCATCCCAGTTGGGGAGATGGTCTGTCCCACAGCCGTCAGTACGTCGTACTGGAGATAGTATACAGGTGCTCGTTGGTTTACGGGTACACCGGACAGGACTCACAGGGAACTGTTGGTTGGTTTTATACCAGTCGTCAGTGAACAGTTCCCAGGTGACATGAGTACAGCATAGTCCGCAGACTTGACACTGCTACTTCGCATCGAGTGTGTCCAACTGTTCTTAGATTGCTACCCTACCACGGCTCAAAGGAGTCGTGCAAACAGGTAGCAGTTGGGTGCAGTCCCGAGCACTTGGAGGCAGTGGCGGTTAGACAGGATTCGTCTGTCCCGGTATTGGGAGTTGATATCGCGCTGTGTCAGAGAGCCATTACGCAAAGTCCCTGGCCAGGGCAAGCGAGATTTGCTGCTAGGTTCCAGTAGTTTCTCAGGGTGTAATGGGCTTCCCTCCGACACGACTTATACCGCTATTAAGGGACTGACGCTTGCCGCCCCCTAGGCCCGATATGCGATAGTCTTGGACGAACGGACCGGACTGTATGGAGATTGTCACATCAGACTCAGTAGGAGTTCGGATGGGTTCCCTCATCGGCCTTCTTATCGACATCTACCTGGGGACCGTTACGTACAGCTAGTGCCGCTTGCGGTCTGTGGTTAAACCCACTGCCAGCGTAGTAGTCGAGTCTCTAGAGTCCCACACAGAGAGTTTCCCTACTCCAGGCGAAACGATATAGAGGTCGTATGGTTTTACGACAAGGGTTCGGACGCATACGTGCGTTTACGCGCGTACGACTTTCAGACAGTTTTTACCAGTCGGCTTTGGTTTAAGCCAGTTACTGGTATCCGGTTATTGGATTTATACAGTCTAAAGTTTTTCCGTATTTTTGCGGATAGGAGGGGCGTTCTCGTAATTGTGCGAGAAGCTTCTAGAAGATGGTGACTAAGGAGGTTTAGGTGTCATATGCATTAATTGGGTTTAGTGAGTCATGAGAGTGATTCATACATATCATTAATGCACAATAAATGCTTAATGAGTCATGGTTATGAATCACCATTAGATATTTATGAAACTTGATTATTCATCATTTGTTTTTCTTTTATAGATGAATTTTAAAGTTTCATATATATTATGATAACTTACTATTCTCATTTTATAATTATTATCATCTTCTCTCTCCTCAAGCTCTCCCTCTTCAAACCCTAATCCTCCCCTCTTATGTGTTGAGTACAAGGATTAGTTAGACTACTTAATCCATAACCCTCTCTATATATCACCTAGCTTCTTTGATTAGCACTTAGAGAAGTTTAGTTGCCTCAAGGTTAGAGGCTAAGCTTGGAGTAAAGCTCTTGGGTGGATCGTCTACTAC